>JAGFBZ010000011.1:0-1457500 GCA_018398805.1 Hirundichthys speculiger
TGCAAAAGGCTACAGCCAAAAACAGGGCATTGACTATGAAGAAACCTTTTCACCTACAGCTGATATGACCACTGTTCGAGTTGTCATGCAAAAAGCAGTGCAAGAAGACTTACTTTTACATCAAATGGATGTGAAAACTGCATATCTGCATGCACCCATCGATTGTGAGGTCTATTTGGAACAGCCTGAAGGTTATGAGATGAAGTCAAAATCAGGAGAAAAGTTGGTATGCAAATTACAGAAGTCTCTGTATGGTCTTAAGCAGTCAGGCAGGAACTGGAATACTATGCTACATGTATATCTCACTGAAAATGGTTTCAAACAAAATCCTGCTGACAACTGTCTGTACACAAGGGAGAAACAAAATGAAAAAGTGATTCTGATCGTATGGGTGGATGATCTGATTATTGCTGCAAACACTGAAGAGGTTGTGAAAAGTGTCAAAATGATGCTTACTGAGAGGTTTAAAATGAAAGACCTGGGGAAACTGAACAATTTTCTGGGGATAGATTTTTTAAACAGTCAGATGGTCAAGTCACAATGACACAAGAGAGGTATATCAATAAAATCCTCTCTAGGTTTGGTATGCAAGATTGTAAGCCTCGAGAGACCCCATGTGAGTCTAAACTGGAATACACCGATGATGCCAAGAAACTAGAAGAGCCAAGGCTGTATAGAGAGGCAGTGGGAAGTTTGATCTATTTAGCCACATGCACTCGACCAGATTTAAGTTTTGTGGTCAGCAAACTTTCCCAGCATTTCTCTGAACCAAGTGAAGAGATCTGGAACACTGTAAAGCAGGTATTCAGGTACCTAAAGGGTACAACAAACCGTGGATTGTGTTTCAAAAAGGATGACACAGACGCACTAGGCCTAAGAGTCCATAGTGATGCTGACTGGGCAGCGGAGGTCACAGACCGACGGAGCATCACAGGTTACTGTGTCAGTCTTAGTCAGAAAAGCTCTCTCATTTCATGGAAGAGCAGAAAACAGCCAACAGTGGCACTATCTACCTGCGAGGCAGAATATATGGCCTTAGCCACAGCCATACAGGAGTGTATATACTTACAACAACTTCTCAAGGGGATTGATGCATATCAGTATGCTCAGACCAAGGTGTTTGATGACAACCAAGGAGCTATTGCACTAGCTAGGAATCCAGTTAACCGGCAAAGGTGCAAGCATATTGATATAAAATATCATTTCATTCGTGAAGCTGTGAAAAGTGGGAGGATCTGTTTGGAGTATTGTTCCACTGACAACATGGTTGCAGACTTAATGACAAAACCAGCCACAAAGTTAAAACTCCAGAAGTTTGCACAGTATTTGTTTGGCACTTGAAGTGCAAGGAGAATGTGCAAAAGTGTTTTGTTTACTTTTGTATTGAAGGCCAAGAGGGACAATATTTTTGTTTATTATCTACCATTGTTGTATCACAATAAGCTAAGGTCGAGTGGGGGTGTTAAATGTGATAACATAATGTGCGCCCTTGCTCATTGTATCCTGCAGGGGGCAGTGTTCTTGTTGTTGATGTTGTGATGAAAAGAGCGGCAGCACACCGCATCTCCTGCTTGATTAAAATAAAATATGCCTAGAGAAGGCTAAAGAAACATTCTCCCAGAGTTTTAAATCCCCACCGCAAGCCATTTGTGTAGTCCACATGTGACTGGGTGGACGCGCAATGATGCGATTTGGACGCACTCTTTTATGCGCCGACATGCCGGTTGCGCTTTCCACAAACTCGGTATCTCGCGGATTTAAGATAGAGGGTAGCGGGTGGTCAGACCACCCACTACCCTCCATCCTAACCAGGGCCGTCGCAAGGGGGGGGTGAAGGGGGCGGTCGCCCAGGGCCCCGCGCTGTGACGTACCTATGACGGGCCTCACACTTGACCAATAGGTCAATAGGTTATCCTGAAAAGGGCCTCGCATCTCAAGTCTGCCCCGGGCCCCGCCCCCCCCTTGCGACGGCCCTGATCCTAACCCCCCGATTGTGTGACCCACCTAGAATGTAGTCACATTTTTGGGTTTGTTTGTTTATTTTATTTAGTGATTTTGGTTTGTTTTTGGAGCTGCCACTTGTCAATTTTTGTTTTAAATAAGAGTTTTCGCTTAGACAGTAGGGGGCAGCATAGGAGCGTTTTACCTTCTTTTCCTCACGAGTAAGAAGCTGTTAGCTCCAGACTGGAAGCCTCGCCCCTCATTCTAATGAGAGCGACCAGTCTGGAGACAACTAAGAGATTCTGTGTGCTTCTTTCTCCTGATTAACAGGTTGGTTTTAGTGTACCAGTTCACTAAATGATACACATGTTATGGTAGTAGTATTAAGTACACATTTTGATGGTGGAGCCTAACTTTGAAGTGTTTGTAAAATCGTTTTTGTTGGTGATTGAATTCTGTGCAGAACACAGTAGTTTGGCTGAAAGAGTCAAGGCAAAATGGCGGCGTCCATATACAATGCTTGTACAGGAATACTGACCCTGGGTTATACTCCCAAAAAGCTCCCGTTTTTGTATTTTGTTCTGTATTATATTTTGGTAAATTATGTGTGTTTTCTAAGATGCCAAGATGTGTGACTAGTTATATTTTTGAATCTGGATATGGTTATGACGAAGTACAGCTCTCAGTGTTAATGACTAGGAATTAGCAGTAAATACAGTAACTCAAAGTATTATTGCATTATTGAAAATAATATTGCAATTGAAATGTATATTGAAAATAAGATGAGTAAAATTACTTAAAGGAGCATTGCAAAGCGCACTGATTTGGAGGTGAATAATACTAATTCAAGACAATGAATGAAGGTCTATTCTAGTACTTTATTGTGTGTTTTGAAGTGATTGTATGTAACCGGGGTACTATGGAAAAGAATATGGGTCAAACACACAGTATTGTAATGGCAAATAATAACTGCAGTGATACAGTGATGGTTTATTGATGTGTTTTGGTGGAAAGAGAGTTGACAGAAAAGTAAAATACATTGAAATGATAATACCAGGAAACAAAAGATTTATGGATTTATGATTTTGTTAATAAATTCTAATGAGAGCGACCAGTCTGGAGACAACTAAGAGATTCTGTGTGCTTCTTTCTCCTGATTAACAGGACATTATTATCTGCATGCTTGTCCTGGCCACTTGGGACCTGCAACAATTGCAAGATACCAAATTTGTGGAAAGGGCGAAAAAAATGCCCATTGCCGCGACTACAATGTGAGTAAGGGAGTCGACATAATGGGTGGCAGCTTTAGCACTAGAAGACCCACCATTTTTCTGCCAACCTAGAAGACCCAGAGAGGGGTCATTTGACCCACAAGGCTTTTGCCGAATACACTAATCACTCATTTTGTTATGGTAATCAGGCTGTTAGGGGCAGTGTGTGGGGTGAGGGGTGACGGGGTCACACCTTACAGTGGTAACAGCCAAGACAAATGGGGACAGACAGCTTCTTCCCAAGGGCTGTCAGCCTCCAAAATCACCACAGGTAAATAGCAACTTGCATCAAGATGTCAGCAGCAAAGAGAGATAGCACAGTTTGGCAGACAGTGTATTATTGTGCACCGAATCGTAACAAGTGTTTGAATATGATATTGCCGTTGACAGCGATGTCAAGTGATAAATGTCATGTTTAGAATTTAGACTGTAAATCCATATCTATACCAGAGATGTCAAATTGATAGAGAAGCCTATCGCAAACTTTCACTGACGTTTCTGTCACTTCAACAAGAAGCTTCCGGTGAAACACCAAATTATGTCCCCCCTTGTTCCCCCTATAAAATCAATGTAAAGTAGCTCCCTCGACAGGAATGAATATACATCGCTTCCTATCTGTTTCCTACAAAGCTATGAAGGGGGGAACAGGGTTATTGTTATCTCGTCTAGGCTAATCCATACCTACTATGAGTGACAACAATTTATGAATGAACGAACGTCATTGGTTTCGTCCGGGGGTTGTTTACATTTCTCTGACCTCTGATCTCAGTGATTAGATAGACAGACAGACAGACAGACACAGACTTTTGTGTTTGTTTCAAATTGGCAAATTTTCACCAACTCTCTGTTTACCAGGCCTGTTTGAACTTATTATACAATAGCCTATTATTGTAGTAATAATAATAGGCCTAATATACACTACTGGTCAAAAGTTTTAGAACACCCCTATTTTTCCTGTTTTATTTAAATTAAAGCGGGTCGAGTCCAGTGAATGACTTTAAATGGTACAAAGGTAAGCAGTAAACTGCCAGAGGTGGAAAAAAAGTTTAGATTGCCAAAACAAATTTCAGAGTCATAAAAAAAAAAGAGGGGTCTTTTTCAGTGATCAAGCAACAATGGATGTAAATTAAGTCTTGAAATTTGATGCAAACAATTCCCACAGATGTCCCAACCTCTGTTGATTACTTACAAAGCTCTTAAGTAATCAACAGATTGCTGGATCCAGAGGTGGTGACTTGTACAGAGCGACTGACACCCTGGACCAAAAGGGCTACAACGGCATTTTACAGAGCCATCCAGTACCTTCTCTGGTCTACGCCTAGTCGCTTAGGGGTTCATCTTACAGCAAGATAATGATCCAAAACATACATCCATTCTGTCAGAATGACCTTAAAAGAAAAGAACAAGACGGTTGGCTTCAAATGATGTAATGGCAGCACTGTGTCCAGACCAGAACCCCATTGAGCTGGTTTGGGATGAACTGGAGAGAAAGATGAAAGCAAAACAACCTGCAAGTTCAACACATTTCTGGAAACTTCTGACAGTGTTGGGAAGAACCTTCCCAACAATATTAGATTTCCATTGTAGAAAGAAAGCCACTAACACAAGTGTGTTTGTCTGTTATATCTGCAAAAAGTGGCGACTTTGATGACTCAAAGATTGTGGTTAAATTTTTGTAAAAGAGATTTCATGATATCTTTTTTCAAATATCTAATTGTTTATTTGTTCTATACATTAATTTCAGATTACATTGAGACATTAAGCTATGTACTGTAAATTACTATAGAAACTGGAAAACTGGAGGTGTTCTAAAACTTTTGACCGGTAGTGTATATAATAAATATAATAATATTATGAATTCCTGTTCGAACTTGCAAGAGAGATGGCTCACTCCCACGTGGGTATGAAAAAGGCCCAAAAGGAGCAATTATTTTGGCAATAACCCTCCACACCACAACTAGGACAAAGAGCCAAGTGTCAGGCTAAAATCAAATGCAAGGACAATCGTGCAACTGTGCGCTGTGTTGACTGCTACCGATATACATGTGGGAAATGCCGAAACTAGCAATGGCAGTGCCAGAATTGTGAGTGACTGCTCAAATGTATTTCAGTCATTTGCATTCTTTGTAAATAAGATTTTTTCTTTGTAAATATATTTTTTACTATTTTTGGCACACAAAAATAACAATTACTTCTGCAACAACCCTCCACATGAAAACTGGGAAAACAGTTGCTTTTTCATTCATTGTAAATATGTTTTGTTTTGTATTTTTTTAACAATAAATGTCAGAGTTTTGATCCCTTCATTCCTGTTGATTCACTGCATAAAAATCCACCGTATGTGCATAAACCCACCATATGGGCACACACACACACATGCAAAAACATGCATAACCTACCTCAATACTAAAAGCTTGCCTGGGGGTCCCCTCCCCCACACAGGCTCAAGTGACTCCTGCAGTGTGCCACTAACAGCCACATTTCCATAACAAAAGGAGTGTCCACAGGGGGGACTAGGGGTCAAATGACCCTCTTGTGGATCTTCTAGGTTAAAAGGACAATTGACCCCTCCGTGGGACTTCTAGTGTTAGGGAGCAGAAGATTGCATTAGCGGTTGCGGATAGGATAGTTCCTAAATCTGCAATTTAGGTCGTGGGTAGTGGGAGGTGTAAGATCGGGCCCATGATGTGAGTATTGCATACACTTTTGGTTCCTTTGGGACTTCCTATTGTCCTTCAGTCATCTTCTGCTCTTGACAAACTGCTGCAATCCACTCAAAATATGGAAGAGTTTCATAGTTGTTTGGTGCAGGTAACTGCCTCGAAATGTCTGTTTATGGGACAAAACCAGGATGAACTGTTTTCTCCCTCCTAGTTGCACACACACTGTGTTAAGGTTGGACAGAAACCTGATTTCTGATGATTCAGTTAATTTCATCCTCTGGATTTTTTGTCTCTGAATGCAAACTGACATGCTCCTGCCTGTCCTGGATGTCTTTTTTTTTCAGCATGGTAGTTATTTCAACTGGACATTTCAGACTTTTTAGATAATTGAACAGTGGTGGCTGTTATGCGCAGTAGCAGGTAGGCAACAACTAACTGGGTCATGTTTCTAGTTCATAACTGAAGTTGTTATCAGGCACTGCAGGTTTGCTTATTTTTATTTTCAGCATGGATGGTGGTATATCAGCAAGAGGTGGGGTTCTTCTCATTGTTCTTAATGATTAGATTCTTTTTTTTTTTTTCAATTTAGTACAGTTACCAAAGGGGAATATGTTTTGCATTTAAAAACTGTTATAAAGGTTTGCCAGGCAGACCTCAAAGTTCATAATTTTTTAAACAACACAAAACCAAGGTTTTGATTTGGAAAGAGCTTAGAAATCAGTATTTGGTGGAATATCCTTGATTTTCAATCACAGCTTTCACGTGTCTTAGCATCAGTCTTTCACGCTCCTGTTTGGTGACTTTATGCCATCTAATCAGTACCTCATTGAATAGAATAAGGCATGTTTGAGTTGGAATTCAACAGATTGGAATGTAGAGATGCTGATTTAGAAAGAAATTACTGTGAACTCTTAATTTTTTCCAAAACTGTAAGTACTTGATGGCTGTAAATGTTTGTGAAGTCAAGGACAATTTGCAAAGCAAATGTCCAACAACACTGACCAGTCAGAGGATATCTAAAGGGTATCTAACTGGGTCTGAAATGTTAACTTTTTATTATCCTTGTAACTGGTTACTCAATGACAGTAATAAAAAAGGAGTTTGGCTTGTGAACAGGATCAGTCACAGAAGCCCTAGGAGTCAGTGGGTTTCTCTGTTTGCTTTAGAAAATTTCTTAACAGTCATTGTGTTTTTCTTTTTTTGTTTGTAAGTTTTTATTTGATTTTGCTCTTTTTTTTTTTTTTTCAAACTTCCTATTTCTTACCATAGGGACAGTTGTAGTTTGCAGGATAAAAACAGCAGAGCAAAGTTAGTTTTCTGACGCTATGCAGGCTTATGAAGACAGCACAGCGTTTCTGGGCTCATGGGGACGTTTCCAGCAGAGTGTCTTCTTCCTGCTTTGTGCCAGCCTCTTGCCTAATGGATTTCGTACTTTTTCACTTGTATTTCTGACTGATATTCCCAGTCACCACTGCCTGGTTTCAGAGGACAACTTGACCCAAGCTTGGCACAAAGCTGCCATCCCAATCGAGGTAATTAGGTCTCTAAATTTATATATATGAAGTTGCAGGACTGTCCTATTGCTCATTTGATCATTACTGTTTGTCAGCAAATTAAAAACTGCAGGGCTAGATAAATATGTTTCTTTGATATTGTATAATGGGATATTGACCAGAGTGGAGCATGTACTCTGAGTGCCTAATTTCTTTCTGTATGCTATTGGAAGTTTTAATAACACCAGAACAGCTGTGCCAAAAAAAAAATAAAAAAACAGCTGTGACTCATATTATTAGATATTCACTGTTGTACCTGTGGAATGTACCAAAGTCTTTTATCTTTATTTACTTGAGTGTTAAATTAGCCAGTTTAGTCATTCATGCAGAATATATAAAGCATATTGGAAAAAAAAAATCCACATATTGATAAGTTCTTAGACTCTTCAGCATTTGTAGAATTTGAAAACCATGAGCTTCTCATTCTGCAAAAAGTACGTGTCTTGAAATGAGGCTAACAATACGAAAGAGTATTAGGGCCACAATGAGAAAAAAAATTGTGGACAATGATTTTTTTTTTCCATTCCTCACTTAGAGAAAAAAGTCAAAATGTCAAGAATAAAGTTGAAATGTCGAGAATAAAATCGAAATGCAGAAATCCATGCTTTGCCGAGCCAAAGCATAAAGTCTGAGGACGGTGAGAAATTAGACACTGAGTAGTAAGGTATCATGCAGAAATATAGTTTTACTTCCCTATTAAATGTAAAACTGTATCGCCCATTCTGTTTATTTTATTATTGCCACTGTGAGTCGGCTGGAACGTGTTAACGTTTTATGGTTTTGTTTTTCCTAATACACCTGAGTGTAGTAGAGGAATGAGGGTTGGATGGCGAGCTCAGGCTGGCCAAGGTTGACGTTTAGAGGTCCCTGCAGGTTAAATAGCAGGGTTTCCCCAATGAACATTTGAGTTGTACTTTTTTCTTTATATAATATTTTGTTGTTTTATTTTTTGTTTTTCTCATGGCTCAGTGAAAGCACTATGCTCTTTTATATGTATAATGACATATGCTCAGTGTAGGTCACTATTTATGCAAACATATGGTTAAAGCCAAACAATATGTCAAGGGATAAGTTGCGCCTTTGTACCTGGAATATAAAAGGGGTCCATAATAATCTTAAAAGAAAAAAGAACCTGACCTTTTTGAAAAGAGATCACATTGATATTGCTTTATTGCAAGAAACACATCTAAATGATGAAGAACATTCAAAGTTGTGTCAGTATGGTTATGCCAAAGTTTTCTTCTCTTCATTTACTTCAAGGAGTAAAGGAGTTGCTATACTGGTGAAAAAAAAACATACAATTTTCAGTACTTGATTGTGTTAAAGACAAAAATGGGAGATATGTTATTCTGAAAGGTGTTTTACAAGGGATAACACTTACTATTTTGAATATATATTACCCACCTGCTCACCCTGTGCATTTTATCACAAAGGTGTTTTTGGAGTTCTCTGCTATTCAGTCAGACATCGCAATTGTTGGTGGGGATTTCAATTGTCTATTGAATCCAATAATGGACAGGCCCTCCAAAACTATACCTCTTTCACCACAGGCTAATGTACCTGGTTCAGTCTGTGAACCAGTCTGTGAGTTAGGATATGTGGAAGAGCTCTTCATACTACTGATAAAGCGTTCACCTTTTTTTCTGCTCCTCATGGCTGTCATAGTAGAGTTGACTATTTTTTCATGTCGAGGCGCTCTCTGGACAGGGTCTTATCTTGTTCTATTGGCAGTATCTTATCTCTGATCATGCTAAAGTGGTGTTAGATCTTTCCATTAAGGGAGTAAATAGTGGCATGAGATGCTGGAGACTCAATACATTTGTTTTAAAGGATCAAACATTTATTGATCACTTTAAAACTGAATTTGAATATTTTATGATTGTCAACTCCCATTCTACAGATAATTCTGCTTTACTTTGGGAAACTGCTAAGGTGTTTTCTAGGGGGTTGATTATTTCTTTTTCAGCCAGTAAAAAAAAAAGAGAGAGAGAAGCAAAATAGATTAATGACAGAGCTAAAAAATAAAGAGGAGGCGTATGTAGTGTCCTCATCCCCTGCTATTATGGCAGACATAAAGGTAAAAAAACAACCATTATTAATATTCTAACACAAGATGAAGAGGTTAAACTTAAATTTATTAAACAAAAGATGTATGAATATGGAGACAAACCTGGCAAGTACTTGGCCTACCTCACTAAAAAAAGAGCAGAGTCACAAACTATCGCAGCTCTTAGTGATGCACTAGGTAATCGTATATATGACAATAAATTCATTAATGACACTTTTAGGATATTTTACAGTAACCTTTACTCATCTGAACAGCCAACTGATGGATCCATTCGGATGGATAATTTTTTTTTTAGCAAATTACAATTGCCCACTGTATCTCCAGAAGACAAGCTTGTTCATAATTCCCCTGTCTCCAGAGAGGAGGTGATTAATGCTATAACAGTATTGCAGAACGGAACAGCCCCAGGACCTGATGGTTTCAGTGCTGAATTTTATAAAGAATTTTTAGGATTACTGGTAGACCCACTAGTCAGCATGTTTAATGATGCCTTCTTAAAAGAAGAATTGCCCCAGACACTTAGGGAGGCAAATATATCCCTCATTCTTAAAAAAGGGAAATGCCCAGTTGCATGTGGCTCATATAGGCCCATATCTCTTCTAAATATTGATAGGAAGATTTTGGCAAAGGTTATGGCCACACGCCTTGAGGGTCTGCTACCTAAAATAATTAAGGTGGACCAAACTGGATTTATAAAAGGATGAAATTCTTTCAATAATATTAGGCATTTTCTGATCATAATTCAAGTCTTTAAAAAGTTGCAGATTGATGGTTTGGTGCTTTCCCTGGAGGCAGAGAAAGTGTTTGACCGATTAGAATACTTTTATTTATTCTATTGCTTACATAAATTTAAGTTGGGAGATGATTTTATTAGATGGGTCAGGGTCTTATATGATAAACCACAAGCGGCTATTCTGGCATTCCGGTTAATGGCATTAGGTCTGACAGTTTTCCTGTATTTAGAGGAACTAGACAGGGTGGTCCCCTGTCTCTCCTCCTATTCGCCCTGGCTATAGAGCCATTGGCAGAGGCCAGAAGAACAACACCTTCTATTTATGGTTTACAAATAGGCAGGACAGACCATAAAATAAGTCTTTATGCAGATGATGTCTTAATATACATTTCAAGACCAGACTTATCAATACCAGTATTACTTAATGTTATTGATTCATTTAGCAAATTTTCTGGCTATAAGTTTAATCTCACAAAATCAGAAGCCATGCCACTTGGAAGTTTAAACTCAGTTCCTATTGCCTTCTTTTCTGTTCAAATGGTCCCCAGCGGGCTTTACGTATTTAGGTATATTTATAACCCCTATATTCCAACGAATGTATAAAGCTAACTTTATCTCACTTTTTGAGAAAGTGAAACAAGATCTTGAACGATGGAGTTCACTACCCATCTCTTGGCTGGGGAGTATTGCAATGATCAAGATGAATATCTTGCCTAGGTTGCTGTATCCCATTCAAATGGTCCCCATTTTGTTTTCAAATGCAGTTGTGAAAAGACTAAATGGCTGGCTTAGTTCATTCATTTGGAGCAAACGCAAACCTAAATTAAAGATGAGTACCTTACAAATGTCACAGGTTGAGGGTGGTTTAGATATGCCCAACTTTAGAAAATATCAAGTATGTGCCCATTTTTTAGGTATATTTGTGACTGATTCTTTTGTAGTGAAGAGTCTGTATGGTTGGAGGTGGAAACTTACCTGTCTAATTACCCATTGAGAGACTTGGTGTTTATCAAAATTTTTAAAACAATTAGTGCAGCATGTTATAACATTATCACCCTTAACACTATCAAAGCTTGGCGATTAATTTGCAAAGCTTGAAGGGAGGTCAAAACTAACATCAATATACACTCCTATCCTGAATAATCCTGATTTCCAACCAGGACTAACTGATTCTGCATTTGTGTTTTGGTGTGATTCTGGCATAAAGATGTTAAAAGATCTATTCTCTAATATTATGATGATGTCATTTGACCAATTGGTTGAGAAACATAAACTACCAAAAGAGCATTTCTTCCGCTATCTACAGTTAAGACAAAACCTACTGCGAAGTACAACGCTTACTGACAACTGTGACGCTTCTCCCCTGGAAAGGGTGATGTTTGGGACACTTGGATGACATTATCCTTATCAAGACATTATCAAAATGATCATCTTGATAGTTATGTTCATTTGTTTTTTTCATTTAAGCCATTAAAATAAAGACTTTTAATTATGTAGTTTTTCAATACCACTGTTGCATCTAGGTTTTCTGAAAACGTTCAGAAAAGAATGCTAGAAATAACAATCATGAAGCTTTTTGTTTGTTTGTTTTGTTTTTTTTGTTTTCTTTTTTTCTATTTGTGAAGATGGTGAATGGGAAAGCGGAGCAGAGCAAATGCAGCAGATACCAAACTGGATGTGGTCAGAAATCTCTCTGCTCAGGGTTATGTTCCTGGAAGGGACATCAACCTCACTGGCCTGGAACAGGAGGGCTGTGTAGATGGCTGGAGCTACAGCAACACCAGTCTACCATAGTGACTGAGGTAACTGAAGCTGCTGCACAAACAGAATTGCTCATAGTGGTAATGCTATACATATAAAGGTCCGAAATGTAATCAATGACACTGTAAATCTTATTAACAACCTGAGATTATATGACCCATACGGACTTAATGGTTGAGAAATAGCAGTGGTTTCTGGTTTTTTTAGTCGGTTTACAAACAATAGTAACCTTGATGCTTTTCTAATCAACAGTTGTGACACACTGAACAAATACATTTCATTTATCAGAACCAACAGAACAGTTACGTATTAGCCACCTGCAGTAATTTGTCATTACTTCAGAAAGAAACTCCCTGATTTCTGTGCAGTAGAGAAGGTGAATTACTGGAAAAGATTATTGCTGCCCAACAATGTTGGACCTAGAGTGTAATTACTCTGTGATTATCACTTAAAAGGCTCTGAATATCAGGACATGATACTAATCATGATTTTGTGACCATGACCTCACAAATCTTGTAAAAACCAGAAATGAAACAAGGCCAGTCTAGAAATTTAAGTTACAGTGGATCATAACTCAAAATCGTGAATCATTTACATGCAAAAGTCAGTGATGAAATTATTCTCCCCAAATGTCTCAAGTCTCCAGAACATTACAATCTTTTGACCTGTTGCCAAAAGTTCAGGAGGCACAGCCTCACCAGCCCCTATAAGCCACCACTGGAATAAGATTTGCTGCTGTTGCTCAAGGCAGCAGCCAACCTGTAAGTAGGGCTGGGCAGTGATTAAAATTTTAATTGTGATTAATTGCATGATTTCCCCGATTAATCACGATTAATCACACTGTATACGCACAATCAAGTAATGAATTCAAAAGTAGTGTAAAATGCACTTTTATTTAAATGTTCTGCTGCCATATGAACTAAAGCGCCATAACATTTGTTGTTCAAACATTTTTAATGTCAGCACTTGTCAGTAACACATATTTAGTGTATATCTCATCTTAAAAAATGTAAAATAAAATAAAGCTTAATCTCACTGCCAGGAGCATTAATGTCATCCTGCTTTTTATGAAAAAAAAGAAAGTCAACCAAGAAAATTCTGAAATACAATCATACCATTAAAACAGGTCAATTTCTGAGGTAACAACAGAAACTTTTAACAGGAAGTTCAACTTGTCAGTGGTTACAAATAACCTTGTTTCTGTCAAATCCTCCGTCTAGGAGAACTTGAAAAATAAAAATGTTTATGTTAAAGTTCTGCAACTTTACCGCTCTCCATGTCTGTTTTTGCTTTCCCGCATGTTTTTCTGTCAATCCTCTTCCGATTCCGCGGCAGTAAGTAACAGACTTTTCAAAACAAAAGCATGTGAGCAACATGCGTTAATGCACGATAAAATAAATGTCAGCATTAATAAATTAATGAGTTAATGCCATAATAACTTGTTATTTTGCCCAGATCTAAATAAAAGAGTTATGAATACGAAACAAATCCAGGGAATATATCAGGAAGAAAAATAAGCTTTCAAAAGAGCTGTCTTGAAGTGTACTTTTGTGCTTGAAAGATACAATTGCTGTTAATTAGAATGTTTTACAATAGTTTTTCACCTCAACACATTGTATATATTATTATCTTAGGGTTGACCAGTTAAATAAGAGTTACAAGAACTGTAACTCTTTATTATGATCACTCTAATCATTACAAAGTGAGCTTTAGATTAGTCAGTGATTAAATGCAAACACTGTTAGCTGTTAAATCACTGTGTTGATAAGATAGAGGTCATGTGGTACTTGTGTTTAACGGTTAACACACAAATTTGTTTTAGTTTGACCTGGTGTGCAGTGAGCAGTGGAAACAGCCATTAACATCCACAGTTTACTTCCTGGGAGTTTCAATTGGATCCCTCTTTTCAGGACTCCTCTCAGACAAGTAAAGATGAAATTGTTTTTTAATTTTTGTCTCTTCCCTTTTTGAAGTCTGTGTAAATTTATATATTATCCTGTTTTTATATATTTCATATTTAACCATTTGATTTCTTACTTTAGATTTGGACGAAAGCCTGTACTGTTTGCAACCGTGGCAGTTCAAGGAGTTTCTACTTTTCTTGAGATGTTCTCACCATCTTGGATAGTATTTGTCATCCTCCTTTTCATCAATGGTTTGGGACAAATCTCCAACTATATGTCTGCTTTTGTGCTAGGTAAACCTTTCATGCTTTAGCTGTTACAGAAATCATGCATGAGTTTGTTATTTTTACTCATAAGAAAATTATTGAGGGATTCCAGAGTGGTGCTGCACATATTCTAACATTTAAGTTATTTCTCCCAGTGGTCAAGTAAAAATAGGCCCTGTAGAGTTTTTTTTTTTTTTTTTTCATATAGGAGCTATAAAAAGCCTAACTAATGTTTGGAATAGGGCCGTATGTTCTTGGCAAGTCTAAGAGAAGCAGTTGAAAATGTAGGGAACAAAATTGAAAGGAAGTAGGAACAACTTTAGAACATTTCTTCCTTCAGCCAACATGGAATATTGTGAGCTTGCTCTCAGGTTTAGTGGGTGCCCTTGAAAGGATTATTATACTGTACAGACAGACAGAGACTTATAGTCGGAGCTGCAAGACAAAAAGATATGAGCTTGCAATGCTTCTTAATGAGAAAGTGTTAAATAACGATTAAGCATTAAAGCCTCCACAGTTTGATGCCTTGCCAGGTTCACTGCAGTTAAGACCAGTTCAGGAAATGATTCCTGCAACGAATATTTGTTTGCCTCATTATTATCCATTGATTATGTATGCTGCCACAATATAATTTCCCTTTGGAGGATCAAATAAGTATAACTGGATAGAACTGAAATAACAAAGTTATTTATTTTTTTTTTGATTTTTATTTATTATTAGTTGCATAACCCCTTTTCCTTTGTATTTTCTCTTCTTCTTTGTAGGCACTGAAATCATGAGTGGCAGTGTGCAGATCATGTTCTCTCTGGGTGTATGTCTGGGCTACGCCTTTGGCTACATGCTGCTTCCTCTCTTTGCTTACTTTGTAAGGGACTGGAAATCTCTCCTGTTGGTTTTTTTCTTTGCCCAGCCTGCTCTTCCTTCTCCTCTGGTGGTGAGTTCTACTTAATACAATATAATGTGTTTATTATTATAAGTTTTCCTTACTTGGCATCCAAGGCTCCTGCTATATTTTGGTTCGATTTCAAGAGATGTTATAGTTTCTTTACAGCCTCTGTGTTTTAAACCTTTCTGATCCAAACTGAAGCATTTCATCTTGGTTGCTGAATACTGAGGCAGGTTCATCCCAGAGTCTCCTCGGTGGCTGCTCTCTCAGGGAAGAGTGCAAGAGGCAGAGGCCATACTACGAAAAGCTGCGGAGAAGAACAAAGTTGAGGCTCCACAAGTCATCTTTGGTGACAACACTGTACGTGTACGTCGGTTATGAGATCAGTCATGCAGAAGTAGAAACAATTGGTCAGAGAAACATAAACATCTTTCAAATTACAGAGAAATGTGAAAAAAAAGGAAAAAGAACACACTTCCACAATTGGGATCATGAAAATCATTATGCTTCCCTCTAAATTTCTCACATAAGAGCACATAGATAGAGAAAATCTGCTGAAACTGAGGATTTTACATTTTACAGGCAAGTGAGACAAGGGAGGAGAACTATGATGTGTTCAAACTGCTGAGGACCACAAACATGAAAAGTACAATTGCCACTCTGTGTGGTATGGTGAGTTTCCATTCTTCATTTTTCATATTTGTATGCTTTTAATGAAATAAAATAACATATTTTAATCCAGTGCAACAACACCTCACAGCACAAACTCTTCAGAATTGACTCAACGAGTGGTCCAAGACCAAAATTTAAATTAATACTGTTAGTTTAACACATGATTGTGTTTTTAGTGGGGAGAACTGTTCAAAGATGAGAAATCTGCAAGGGACCCGACTGCTTACTCTGCACTCAACTCTTACAAACTGACCCAAAGTTTCCCAACAAAGCTTCATGCGACGGGGAAGTGTTAGTAATATGTTAGTTACTATTTTATAAACATGTAACGTGATTTCTTTTTGTAGTAATGTGTAGTGTACTGGATAACAATTTGAATTAACTATGCATGTTGCTCGGATATGCATAGTAGTTGGACTATGCATAGTAACTCACTGCAAACACTTGCAAAAAATATGGACTTGCCACTCTTTACCATTTATTTAACAGTTATCAAACTTTAATTTTACATGAGAGAAAAAAGAAACAAACAAATCATAAAAAATAAATACCAGCACAAGTTTAAATTGTCAAATTTGACTGCAAGACAGCAACAATGTTTACAGATGAACTGTAATCAGCTGAAGGAAACTGAATTTAAACAAAGAGCCAAACATAAACCACCGTTATCAGGTAGCCAGAAGGAAACAAGGTTACTTAAGAAGGTGGTATTTGAATGAAAGTGGTGTACATTTTTTAACCCTTTTTTCACTCCATCAGTCGGATGTAAGTTTGAGATTATGATGATGTAATGCTTTTGAATGATAATGCAGAGCTGTAGTTAAGAACGTAAAAGGTTATCTTCGGTGCGTCCTCGTTACTCGTTACATTACGCCAATAACATAACATGAGTATAACATCAAAGTCTCTGGTAACATCCTCTTTACTTATTAAATAAATAACAGAAAAAAAAATTGCGGTTAAGCCAGACATCATTCGCACTTGCGTGGTCAAATCTGCCGCTCCTGATTTTTATACTTGTATTTGAATGTTTACGGAAGGTCATTAAAAGTGACTCATATACAATTTCCGGTTTCCAAAATGAAAGTACAAGACAAGTAACCGGTCATTAAAAATAAAAAATTGTGGTTTGTTAAACAGCTTTACCAGTTATACTAGACTAATATCTATGCCACAGTGTTTTTTTTTTTTAATGTCTGTAGCACTCATTTTTATTCTTTATTTTATTCTTTATTTTTATTATTTACTCATTTGTATTTAGGACCTTTTATTGTTTGACAAGTAATCTCATGTCACTAATCTTCTTCTTTTGTTTGTTTGTTTTTGTTAAATTTTGAAGAAATTAAATCATAAGATTAAATATTTTCTTAGAGAAAAGACAAATGGCAGAAGTACAATATGACAAAAATTCAAATATTGTCAAAATGCCTATTTTTTGATTGAGCCATTAATTTCTGAAGGACTCCAGATTTTATTTCTCCATAATCTCTGACAATAACTGCTACAGGTAACTTCAGGACTATGCTGACTACCACCACACTCAGTATCAGACAATTTTACTGTAGAAAAATGGATAATTTCACAATTAAATGTCCAAACATTGTTTTTCAATAATAGGGTCAAACGCCTATTTTTGATTGACATGCCGTTATTGAAGGTCTCCAGATTTTTATTTCTCCATAATCTCTAGCAGTAACTGCTAGAGGTCACTTCAGGACTATGCTGACTACCACCACACTCAGTATCATCCACTTTTACAGTAGAAAAATGGATAAATCCATTATTGAATGTCCAAACATTGTATTTCAATAATAAGGTCAAATGTTTGTTTTTGATTGACATGCTGTTTTTGAGAGACTGCATATATGCATATATGATAGATACTGATGTATAGACATTAAACTATAATATATATATTGTATATATAACTATGACTATAACTATAATTTGTGTTCGATACAGAGACCAACTGCGGCATCAGTGCAGCAGTTAAGCCACCTGGTCCAGGACCTTTACTGATGTGCTTACAATTGTATTTCTAAATTCAGTTCAACACTTCATTCATTCATCCTTAAATGAAAATTGTTTATAGGCAAATGCATCAATCAGGCTTTCCATAGCTTTTAGGAAAATCACAAAGTAATGCTTCCCTCTAATGACAATCACAATCTTTACTTTTTCAAAAAACATTTGCGAATGTTTTTCGAACTAGATCTGTCCTGCGATCCAAATGTTAAAATGTTGGAAATCTAAGAAGAGCAGAGGGTGAGAACTGAACAATATGCTTGCTATGATTCCCAGCAGAGGTTTCTTTTTAAATAATTCCTCATCTATCTTCAATGTTGTTTTCCATTGTCAAAAAAGGTAAAAAACACACAAAGAAATAATGTAAAGAGTAACTTGCCCAGTCAGTTAAGGCATCACTACAATTTGGAACATATCTGTAAATATAACTAAATATCTTCATCTTTGTTTTGAAAGTTAAAATGTTTAACTTTGAAATATTACATTCAAGATAATAATTTTGCAATTTTTTGCCATTGTAAATAATATGTTTCTTTTTCTTTTTAAAATGCAACACATCCCGCTCAATCACCATTTTTATTTTCTCATACTGTATCTCCAGAAGCGCAGGTGACTGATTCACATCAACCAAGAACCAAAAAAATAGCAAAAATAAGTTTGTTACAACAGCTGAGTTGTAAACAATAGAAAATTTTAACATCACAAAATGCAAATGTATCTTTAGATAAATGTTTTAAATTTGCGCTTTTACAGGTTCAGTGTGATACATGCTGTCGCTGGTTCTATGCCCAGTGTCTCCTGATGGACTTGGCACAAATTCAACATGCAAAGACTGGAGACTGGAACTGCAGTCTGTGTCACTCATAAATCCAGACTGCATCAACCATTGTAAATTAGTTCCTAATTATTATTTTTTTGTTTGTTTGTTTTTTCTTAGTTGTGTTAATTGTTAAATTAATAAAACGTTCATCAATCTTCAATTTCTCCATTTCTCTACAGTAAAAGTGTCTGATACTGAGTATGATGGTAGTCAGCATTGTCCTGAATTGATGTGTAGCAGTTATTGCCAGAAATTATGGAGAAATAAAAATCTGTAGACCTTCAATAACAACATGTCAATCAAAAAAAGACATTTGACCTTATTATTGAAATACCGTGTTTGGACATTCAATGGTGAATTTGTCCACTTTTCTACAGTAAAAGTGTCTGATGCTGAGTATGATGGTAGTCAGCATAGTCCTGAATTGATGTGTAGCAGTTATTGCCAGAGATTTTGGAGAAATAAAAATCTGGAGTCTCCTTAGAAATTAATGGCTCAATCAAAAAAATAGGCTTTTTGACAACATTTGAACTTTTAAATCAATGTTTTCCCTTGTATTCCACTAAACCTCTTGTCATTCTATTTTGTCTGTACATATTTGATATTTCTTGCATACAGAGTCACAGTGTATCTTCAACAGTAATTTATTATTATTTGTCAGAAATTATCAGTCTTATTGTACTTCAGAATTCTGCCATTTGTCTTTTCTCGAAGAAAATATTTAATCTTATGATTTAATTTCTCCACAACTTGACATTTCAAGTATTTATTTTCAACATTTAACAAAAAAAAAGAGAAGAAGAATAGGATTAGTGACATGTGATTATTTGTCAAACAATAAAAGGTCCGAAAAACCGCAAATAAAATGAGTGCTACAGACATTAAAAAAAAAAAAAAAAACACCACTGTGGCATAGATATTAGTCTAGTATAATTGGTAAAGTTGTTTAACAAACCACGATTTTTTATATTTAATGACTGGTTACTCGTCTTGTACTTTCATTTTGGAAACCGGAAATTGTATATGAGTCGCTTTCATTGACGTTATGTAAACATTCAAATACGAGTGCACATGAAAATCAGGAGCGGCTGATTTGTAGAGGTGGGCGATACTGGGAATTTTGATATCAATCCGATACCAAGTAAATACAGGGTCAGTATCACCGATACTGATACCGATACCAATACCGATCCTTTTTCACATTAAGCTTGATCTATCATGAAACTGCTGGCCTTTTGGTGTTTTTGTGATTTTTGTCTTTTCGGAAAACCTAGAATCCAATTTCGGCAAACTTTATAGGTGACAGCAAAATACTTTATTATCACAATTAACATTTTTCTGTAAATATTCTAGCAGCACGGTGGCTTGGTGGTTAGCACTGTTGCCTCACAGCTAGAAAGTTCCTGGTTTGAACCTCGGGGCCTTTCTGTGTGGAGTTTGCATGTTCTCCCCGTGCTTGTGTGGGTTTTCCTCCGGGTACTCCGGCTTCCTCCCACAGTCCATTATCACAGTATTATCTTAGATAACACCTTTCAATGGGACACATGACATGTACTGGGTTATTTCAAGGTCTTTATTATGTTTTTTTGAGTTGGCTCCAGTAACATATAACTTAAGTATCATGTACTTTGAAAGTTAATATGAAGTGATGCTCTAAATTGACCACTTATCTACCTGATACTCTCTGTTGGACTAAAGGAGGACACGGCGACAGCGTGTCAGACACAGACTTCATTGAATTCACACTTGGCAGCAGTCAGTGCTTGTGGGAGAGAAAAAAAGCTTGAGTATCGATCTTTTTACATGAGTATCATCTGATATCAATACCAATGTTAGTATCGATATTATCGATATTTGGATTGATCTGCCCAGCTCTACTGATTTGACCACGCAAGTGTGAATGATGGCTGTCTTGACCGCAGTGAAAGGCCTTGGTACATGGGAATCACCTGTTGTGATAAATCCATATTTTAAGTCGGACTCCTGGTATTGTCAGTTATGAGCTTTCTTTTTCTTGGAAGTCATAGGCTGTTCTTCTTTCTCTTCACTATGCATTTTCCCCTTCATAAGGAAATTTTCCAAAGACGTCCGTTTTGACCTCTGTACTGTTAAAGCTAGAACAAATCTGCTGTACTGAGTCATTAAAACACTTCTTTTATGAGCTCTCCCTCTGCTGTTTGTCTTGTGTGGTGTCTCCAGGTTCAGTCTGAGTACTGGTTACAGTGGCCTGTCCCTCAACACGCCCAGTCTTCACTCTAATCCCTACGTCAGCTGTTTCATCTCAGCAGCTGTAGAGGTCCCAGCATATATTTCCAGCTGGCTGGCTCTGCGGAGCCTTCCACGACAAAAAGCCGCCATGTTGTATTTTGTTCCTTGCAGGAGTGTCACTGTTCATCATACAGGTGGTTCCTGAAAGTAAGCAAAAAAAAAAAAAAAAAAAAAAGAGAGAGAGAAAAGAAATTGGGACTATTTGTATGAGGTGCCGTGAGGGACATTATTCTGAATTAGCATTCACGCACAGATATGAAACCGAACTCTCTTACATACTATACTGAAAACCTTACACACATACAGGTAAAATCTTACACACACACACACAAGTGAAAGCTTATACACATACATGTGAAATGCTCTTATACATACAACTGGAAATGTATTCACTCACATACATACATCCTCTCATACATACAGTCATGGAAAAGATTATTAGACCACCATTTTTTCTTCTCTTTCTTCTCTTTTTTCCATGACTGTACATGTGAAATCCTCTCATACATACAACTGAAATTTCCAGTTGTAATTCCAGTTGTAATTTTCAGTGTGTATGTCACACTTGACAGTTGGTTACATTACATGAATTTAGCAGATGCTTTCATACCACCAACAACAATTACGATACGATCAGACTTTCTAGAAACAATGCGTATTCTTTCGATCCTCATTGTTTTTCTAGTTTAAATATTTCCGAGTGTGCGGGTGGTCTCTGCTGGAGCCAGTATACTATTAATTAAGTCCGTTGCTTCGGTCAGACTGGTTTTTGGCTGCTGACGTGACATCAGAAATTCCCCGCCGTTACCTGTATTCTAAAGGTGCATTACTTCGCTAACCAAACAACTGAAATGACTTCTGTTTCAACAGAAAATTTCCTCTCACACATACAACTGGAAATTTCAGTTGTATGTATAAAAGGATTTCACATGTATGTATTAGAGGATTTTCAGTTGTATGTATGAGGAGGATTTCACAAGTGTATGTGAGTGAATACATTTCCAATTGTATGTATAAGAGAATTTCACATGTATGTGTATAACGCTTTCACTTGTGGTGTGTAAGATTTCACCTGTATGTGTGTAAGGTTTTCAGTATAGTATGTGAGAGAGTTCGGTTTTTCATATGTGTGTGTGAATGCTAATTAAGAATAATGTCCCTCACGGCACCTCATATATTTGCATGCACTAAGGGATTTAATACCACGACACGGAGAAGAGTTCTTAAACAGAGTATATATTTTCTGTATAAACAACATCACATCCTTAATAACATCCAGTTAGTCTGCAACAGAGATAATCCGACACACTGTTTTTTTGTCCAACAGTATTTAATTGTTAAGCAAATCATCTCTTCTCTCCCAGATTTATCATATCTGTCTATTAGCTCTGGAGATGCTAGGAAAATTTGCAGTTACCACAGGTACAGCCGTGATGTTTGTATACACAGCTGAGATCTACCCAACGGCACTAAGGAACACAGCTGAAGGGATCTGCACCTGTGTGTCCAGAGTGGGAAACTCTCTTGCGCCTTTTCTGTTACACCTGCGTGAGTAAACTGACCTCAGAGAATAATCACTGCCATTTTTCAAATGTGAATTCAGTTCGGCATAGCACAAAATAGACAAATACAAACAGTCGATACTCTCCCTTTACCTGTGCAGGTATTTACTTCAAGTTCATACCATATATAACTCTGGGGACACTGGCAATCATGTCTGCATTAGCCACTCTCTACCTACCAGAAACCTTTGGTCGACCTCTGCCTCAAACTATCGATCAGATGCACAAGAGAGAAAGGTGAGATGTGAAGTGAATATGAATATAGTGGTACCTCTACTTACAAAATTAATTGGTTCTGGAAGTAGTTTCATAACCTGAAAATTTTGTAAGTAGAGACGCGTTTTCCATGTAAATGTCCTAATCCGTTCCAAGCCCCCCAAAATGCAAACATATTTTTTTCAATTAAATTATAAATAATACATGAAATGACATAAAAAACTGTAAAAAAAAAAATACATGTTGGAACTGGAAAAGCATTCGGAAAGCGCAGACCTCCGCCAAGCGCAACAATTATCAAAAATTTGAAAGTCATCCAGAATTCAGGATATCTTAGGGATCACACCCAAAATAAGATCAGTTCCTACCTTTCACATTTCCGACAACTCCTGATAATTTCATCAAAATCCATCCATGAGGCGTTTCATAAGCTGGAAATTTCGTATGTAGAGACGTTCGTAAGTAGAGGTACCACTGTATGTCTGTTGTTTGGTCTCTTTGTCGGTTACGCTCTCATTTTCTCTTTCATTGTTATTCTCTTCCCTCCAAGTGGCCTCTGCCTTTATGTCCAGTGTAGCTTCATCATTGTGTAATGCAGTGACATAAGGCCATACGCAGTTGTTGCCAGATGGACCAGAAGTGGAAAATTAATCAAATATTCCTTTAAATTGAATTGAAACTGATATTTTTACATTAAATCTCCCTTGGTGTCAACTTAAGTGAAACACTATTTCCAAAACAAAGTTTTGTAATTATATTCCTGTCCTGTTTTGATTCAAACACACACTGTTCTGTATCTAGCTGCTGGACTGCTTTATCTCTGGGGAGGATTATGGAGACAAACGCTATCACAATTCAAACCACCACACATTCATCTTAATGCACCACACATCTCACACATACTACACCACACATATTACATACACCACATCATCACTGTCTGTTTTATGTCTTCTTTTTTAGTGCCTTTAGCTGTCCTTTTTTACTCCACTGTCGGTGATTTAAGTCCTCTCTGACAGAATCAAGGTTTTAGGAGTTAATAAAGCATGTTAGATTTAAATGTCAAAGAGGACTAGTGAAGGACACACTCACTATCACTCACACCTCTGCACAAGAAAACTGATACCTGCTGCAAGATTAAATTGCGTATATATCCAGGTTTTGCCAGATTCTGGCACTAACTGTCAATATATATGCAGACAGAAATGATGTGATGATGCTGATAATGAAGTTGGCACTGGACAAAAATATGTTCTCGCCATCTTGGATAGTATAAGATAATTAAAAATATTTAGTTTTGTCTTTTGTCCCAACAGTGTGAAGTGTCCATTCAGCTCAAGAAAAAAACAACAAAAACCATCGGTAACTTTGGAGAGTAAGCTCTGATGACATGAAATGCCATTTACATTGCCTGAGTCAGTGTTTCATGATGGAGTGCAATTGCTACTATTTACTGTTTTTATTCATCCTAACAAATGGTGTTTACTCATTGTAGTTCTGATGCTTGGAAGCTGCCACAGATTTGAATGGGTTGATAAGATTTCTGAGCTGCAGAAAGAAAAAAATAAATAAAGCTGAGCAAAACAGACACTACCAGTAAAAGTTTTGGACACACATACTCATTAAAAATGAACTGTATGAGTCCTGGACATGTGATTTTTCAGCGGTATAACCTTTTTCATTAAGATGGTAACATTACATCACAACAGCTTTACAGAACAGTAATCCCCTCACACTTCGCGGTTAATGGGGGCTGTGACCCCCCCACCCCTACGAATGGTGAAAACCGCAATGTGGATGTTCATGTAACATGTATATGTACATACAGTATACGTGTAAGCAAAATCTACAGAACGTACTCTCACTTTGACGATCTCTCCTCTGTGCGTTTCTGACGAGAGCAAGAGATGGGAGATGCGGAGACGCATGTCAGCCAATCAGCATACAGACAAGTGACGGTGCAGTAATGGCCGTCAATAGCAGAACCAATCTCAGGCCTTGATTTTCGTTCATGGGGCCTCCCGTGTCGGTTCTTGTTGCTTCCCGAGAGTCGTTCTTGATGTGGTGTGTTTCGCTTCAGCCTCACGTGCTTCGTTTGATTTTTTTTCAATTTTTTTTTTTTATAGTTTTTTCGATCAATATTTTTGAAACATCTGCGATGTACTGAGACTGCAAAGTGTGAGGGATTATTGTATGTTAAAGTGTAAGTGTATTTTAGGACTAGGATAATACCAATTTTTACTTTACATGTAAAGAATTATGTTTAAGAAATGTATTGGTAATTTTGCTTGTTTGCCTTCTCTGATTTCCAACAGAAAAATATCCTTCTGTTTCAAGCTGAACAGTTTTTTTCTTCTACAGTAAAGTGAGCTGACAAAGCCTGTAACCCCTCTGAAAAATCTGTGTTGTGGAGATCCACATAAGATAAGATGTTTACACGATACCAGACTGACCAAACCACAAAAGAATAGTGCCGCTGGTCTGCTTGAGGCTGACCTGCGCACACACCAGTTAATACCAGTATAACAACTAGCAGTCATTTATGCATGTGCTGCCACAGTGTGGCACTAGTGGGGCTGTCACAGACCGAGCCTGGCCAGGTCATCAACTTTACTTTCACTAATCAAAGAAATTCATCTGAACCATGTGATTGGGAGATTTCAACCAGAATTGCAAACCACACCAACAGTCCTGCGAATGTACAACTGATTTTTGATCTTGGTGTGTTGCTATATAATTCAAATCAATTCAATTTTATTTGTATAGCATCTGTTACAATGTCAATTGTCTCTAGGCGCTTTAGAGACCCAGAGCACGACACTGTGGCAGCGCATGCATAATAATAGTAATGTGCAAAAGTAGTGGGGTTTGTTCTTTTTGTTGTCTTTTCTTTATACAAGCAAAATTGCAACAGATTAAAGAATAATTTAACAAAACATTTTAACTAGGGTTATTAAAACACACATAGTCTTTTAAATATAGTTTATTGGAGGATTGCTAGTGTACTGGACTTTCACCTTTTCAGATCCTTGTATTTGTTTCTGAATCACATCTCATCATATCTGGTTACAAAACATTGAAAGTGAACTATGAAATTGTAAAGGTGCTTAAAGCAAAAGCCTGGAGGTTATATCTAATCTCAATTAAAATAATAAAAACTTTTTTATCAGTGCACTGAATTGTGTTATTACAAAAAATACTAAACAAAGTGGAATGCACAGAAAGTGATAAGTGATATCATCTTCCTTTCATAGTTTTTTTGAAGACGTGGCAGAATTTGCATTTGAATATTCCCCTCGGTCCCATTGTAGACACGAGTTCACATATCCAGTGAAAATGTTTTAATCTTTTTAATTATTTTTGTCACACAGAGACCATCTGGGCTGCTGTTTGTTTCACGTCAGGCTTGTGCACTGATTCTTGTGCTCAGGGTCTTTCCTTCAGCAGTGTTTTCCTCCTCCTCAGTGTGTGTGAGTGTATAAGGTCTTTTCCGACAGCACCTGGAAAAACAAAAAATACACAGTAATCCAGTAAAGGTGATTCAGAGCCTTGCTTGGTGCAAACGTAGAGAGAGAGCATTTTGTTTACCAGTTTTATTTAATGTCAGGGTTTCTGAAAGCATTGTCTGGTCTACAGTATATAGTACATACACCTAAGCCAATTTATGTTGAATGCTGCTTTGCCTGTTGCACAGTGCCCAGCTTCCTTTGGAAGACACCAGCAGGGTTCTGGTTGATTCTTTTGTTAGAGGTTTTTCACTCTTCTTGAGAGTTGAATCAAATGTAGTGAGTTAATAAGCCTTTTCTATTCAACAACCAGCTTTTCATTTGAAGGCATCATCCTGTCGGAACCCCAAACTCTGTCGAGGCCTCTTTAGTTTTACTTCCACTTTGTGCAGTTCTTTCTTTTTTCTTTTAACAAAAACGGCAAACACTACCAGCAGCACCTTTAGTCCCAGAAGTGCCAAAGAGCAGTGAGAGCAGGTTTGGATGTCTGTAGTGGTAGAAAGGTATGTTAGAGTGGTACAGGACAGCATGACAACAGTGAGTCGTTTAGTAGGGTTAACAGATGGGTTTCAGGTGGGAGTGGGATCTTCCCTCAGTCTGTTCTTGATCGCTACAGTGATGGATAGGTTGGATGAATAGGTCCAGATGAGGTCAGATATGTATCCATGGGCCAAGAGGTGAAGCAGAGAATGCAGGCAGGATGGAGTGATTGGTGCGTAGCAGCAAGAGCAGAGGGAAGGTTTACCAGATGTTAATGAGACGAGTCTGGTTTATAAACACAGTAGCAGTGATCCTTGTATTTGCAGGTAGCAGAGTCGGAGATGCTAAGATTTTCTTAGGGGGAGGGACAAGGATGGACAAAGGATTAAGAACAAGCGCATCAGAGGATGCGCTTGATTAGATGTCTTGGAGATAAAGAAAGAGAGACTAGATTGGGATGGTTTTGACATATAAGGAGGGATAGTGAGTGCATTGAAAGAAGGATGCTGGAGATCGAGCTGCCAGAGAGGAGAAAAAGAGAAAGACTAAAGAGAAGATTTCTGGTTGTGGTGCAATAGAATCAAGATGAGGTGTACTACAGAGCAGGAAAATGTGCTCCTGCATGGAGCACATGGAGGATAAAATAATGTTGTGTTGTCCAGGAAGGAGGTGCAGGACATGTAGTTTTACCCAGGAAAGTGCTGCATGTGACTGATGGTGTCAGGGAGAGGCATTCCATGGCTCTCAGGCAGCAGGAGGCTCAGCAACCCTGTCAGAGCTGTGAGGCTACCCATCAGGATGTAAGGCAGTGAAATGGAATAGCTTCCTGTAGCAAAAGATTAAAAGGGGAGGGAGGAAGTGAAAAACACCTTTGTTAACAGTGGTACTAAAGACCAGTTGAAAACAAAAAGACCGATGGGGAGTCCTCCCAAAGGAATTGCAGGGGTCTGTTCTGATTGCTAATCAAGCCTGTTTTTATGTTTTTGAGTGAGTGGTTGGTTGTTAAAAAGTAGCTTGTTAAACTCTGGCTTTTCTTAGTTTTGTGTGTGGTTTCCTCCAAAAGTACAAACACAGGGTAGTTTAGATCAAGTCAATCTATATTGAAATTCTGACTAATTAAGACAAGGCAAGTAGTCAACATGTAGCTCGTCAAGGTGTGTGAAGAAATATTCACTCACTGTGCTTCAGGAAAGATGAAAGAGCATTCTTACTTAAGTAAATGAAGAATGGAGAAATGATGCTGCCTATTCTGGCGGCCATAGAACAGGCACCGACTGCTGTATTCCTCAGGACAGTCGGGTAGAGCTCTGCCGAGTAAGCGTACACTACAGCATATACGAGCGTCACTGCAAACTTCCCAATCATCTCAAGTGTTATGGCTAGATAAACCAAATCTGCAGGGAACAGAATATGAAATTGTTCAAGGTTAAATGTGAGTTACCTGTTTAGTCAGCTGAACTTAAATAGGTGTGAAAACATTGCCAACTGTAGTGTCATACCTGCTGGTAGGAGCTGTATGATGAGTAGTAACAACCCTCCCATGAAGAGGGTTGAGGAGATGGTCAGTCGTCTGGAACACCAACGAAACATAACCCACGACAAAAAGTAGGCTGGCATCTCCACCGCAGCCGACAAGAAACAGTTGAAGTACGAGTTCCCATGGAGGTTTGCTGTGTTAAGTGAAAGAGCATAATAGGCGATGGCAAGCGTGTTCCTGCAGGGAAAATTGAAGTACAAATAGAAAATGATAGGGTTACAGCTCAAATGCATGACAATGGGCAATGGTCAGAAACAGAATGAAAGCTGGCTTAATGTGCATTTGTTCAAGTGTTCCTTGTTCAAAAAAGAATGTTAATCATATAAAATAGAACATTTCTGTGACTTACAACAAGATGCTAAACCCTATTCTATATTTAACTGACATATATTTCCAAGAAAAAAAAGGAATGTAATGTTGCATCTGACAGATTAGAATGTAAATTGTCTTATAGCCATTTGTGACACAATAATTTCTCAAGAGGCTTTATGAAAAATTGTCAGATCTACTCATAATCTAATGACATTGTGACAATAGTGATAAGCTATGTTAGGTCAGGATTGTGGTCTGTTATTTTTGCACGGGCACACACACACACACACACAATTAAAATTTTTAATCGCATGATTTCCCTGATTAATCACCATTAATCACATTGTATATGCAAAATCAAATGAATTCAAAGGTTGTGTAAAGTGCACTTTTAATAAAATATTCTGCGGCCATATGAACTAAAGTGCCATAACATTTGTTGCGCAAACACTTGTAACATCAGCACTTGTCAGTAGCACATATTTAGTGTAAATCTCATTTTTTAAAAAAAAGTTAAATAAAATAAAGCTTATTTCCACTGCCAGGGCATTAATGTCATCCTGTTTTTTTATTAAAAATAAAAAAAGTCAACCAACAAAATTCTGAGCCACAATCAGAACATTAAAACAGGCAATTTCAGAGGTAACAGCAGAAACTTTTAACTGGGAAGTTCAACTTGTCAGAGGTTACAAATAACCTTGTTTCTGTTGAATCAGTCGTCTGGGAGAACTTTAAAATGAAAATGTCCATGTTAAAGTTTAGTAACTTTACTGCTCTCCATGTCTGTTTTAGCTTTTCTGCATGCTTTTCCGTCAATTCTCTTCCAGTTCTGCAGTAACAGCCTTTTCAAAACAAAAGCATATATGTGATTTATATATATATATATATATATATATATATATATATATATATATATATATATATATATATATATATAGCCATATCTATGATTTTTGTCACGTGGCACCTACACTACCATTTTTACATGAAAGCACACATAACTAGAATTAAAAAAAAACCTTCAGCTTAATAAGTGAGCTATTAACCTGCAACCACTTGTTACAGCCTGAATATGTCTGGATCCTTTTCATACAGAGCAATGGTGTAGTAATGTGCTGAGTCACGTTTGGCTTTTTCTTAGGGAAATAAGTAAAACTTTCCCTAACAAAGGCATCATGTGAATGACAGGATGTATTCTCAAAAGTACATGCACATATCATGAGCTACATGCACATATCATTGAGCATGAATTCACACATGCCTTGTTCAATTATCCACCCACATGCTATGACAAACGCTGGCTGTTTAACTCTGCACAAGTAGCAAGTCCTCTCTCTTCTTTAGCTGTCCTAGATTTGCAAATTAAGTTAAAATTTTGATTCATTAGTTTCCACAGCAATTTTTTGGCTTCCCACCAGACTATCTTTGTACTTGGGATAAGAAGGTGGCGATGTTTCTGGATATTGTTTTTACATTTAAATGAAATTCAGAGCCATTATTATCTACTCTGTAATACTATATCCAATATAAGTCAAGCTGCATCCATTTTTAAGTCTCTACAAGCCCCAGACAAGTACAGGCACATACTGTGTAGTTACATAAAACCTGATTTTGATCTTAGCTGCAGGCTTTACAGCACCTGACAGGTCATTATTTATTGTTAGTGAAACAGGCTGACATTTGACTGACATGGTGCATGAACAGGCACCAAAGTGTGTGTGTGGGTGTGTATATGAGCAACAGTACGCACCAAGTCAGTGTCTGTATGTGAGTGCTTGGCCGTCCATAGCTGTGTGCGTGTGCATGCTCAGTGTATGGAATGTGGGGGTCAGCTGGGACGGCAGGGGCTCACCAGACTAGCCACAGCGTGATAGAGATCCAGCGGATGTTTCGAGAGCGAAGCAGGTCACAGATGTTATGGTCCTCCCTCTTCTCAGTCTTGAGTTCTTTCTGTGGGGTGGCAGAGCATGAGGGACAACAAACATTTAACAAATGGAGCTATTGGTCTAGCAATAATGTAATAGGATGGGTGCTTTCAAATGTGTGGCCACCCGCAGGGTGAACACATGCATGTTCACATATCCGCACATGCAATGCACACTGTAAATTCAAGAAAGTAAATGTTCAGTTATACTAGAACTGTAACTGAGCTGAAGATGAAAAGTTTGCAATCTTTCCATTCCGTCTATGTTTTATAATATAATTAACTTTACAATGGATTTTCATGCAGAACATATAGCATATTTTTTGCAAAAAAAGAGTTGACGATCCACTACTGCCACCAACAGAAAAGCTGCCAATGCCACATAAATCACAAGACAAGCAAGAGGTACAAGAAAAGTTGGATATACTAATTAAAATGTTTATATATCTCTGGGTGTATCTAGAATTGAAAATTATTCCCATGTAACAATACAGAAGTATTTGCGGCATGCATGCATAGAGCTGAAATGTACACATGTACACATCCTGGAACAAACTGTAATAGCAACATGTGCTGACCCCTGCTGATGATCCTTTACTTATAATGCAGAAAGTGCAGGGCAACGTGTCTGCAAAGAGTAAAGGTCATGAGTTGTGGTCGTTTGCAGAAAAGTTCACATGTCAAGTCTTATGACACAGGGGCCAGCAGGATGGAGGAGCAGCTGGTGTGGTGTGTCGAAAGAGAGAGAGAGAAACGGAGAGAGACAGAGGCATTACACTTAATCAGAATCAATTAGATTCCTTCAAAGCTGACACTAAAATTCCAGCAAGGAAAGGAGATCTTTAGTTTAGCAACCATGCTTTGTCAGGACAGAGTAGCAGCCCGTCTAGCATGTATAAAAGCATATAAAGAAGCTCATGATTTTGTTGATCTACTGTCCTGTGAGTAATTACTAGCTACTCGTTCAGCAAAAGACCTCTGTTTATTTGCATAGAACTGTCCAGTTTTTCAATGATGCTTCAGGTCATGGGATTTTTTTTTTCTCTCTTTAGGTAGCTCACTAGCTATGTTCACACTCCAAGCCAAAATCCAACTATTAATATATTCAATCAGAATCCGATCTTTCTGACGAACCGTTGCTTTTTTGGTTTGAATAAACATTGCAAGTTATCAGGTTAGATCTCTGCATCCCTGGCGATGGTCCCTTATCCGCCTGGTTGCTATGGTAACCCACACACATAGAACAGATGTAAGCAATCCAAAGTGGAGGGTAGTAAAGTGGCTTTCCTCCTGCCACAAATGACTGTCCAGAGCCATGTTAGCTGTTGGTTAACATCCAGCTAAAGCAAGCTTATGGAGGGATCCCGCATTCACTTCCATCATCCTGCCAGACGGAGTCGCCCTTTGTGTCACATTGTGAATGCCAAACTCAAAATAACCATTTTGACGATTTTGATCTGATTTAATTTTCATCTTCTCATCTTTGGTTCAAAGTGGCCATGTGATCTTTTGTGTCAGTATTTGCTAGTATTTAAAGTAAGCTTTTATCCCCCCAAAGAATGATAAATCCACCGCTGTGCTTGACAGTTGGAGACGTGTTCTTTTCATGGAATTCTGCACATTTTTTTTTTCTTCTCCACACAAACCATAGCTTCTATTTTGACTCCACAAGACTTGTTTTCAGAAACACGTTTCCAGAAAAAAGTCCTGTGGAGGTTCTTCTGATAACTTCATGATGGGGATATTTGAGCAGCTGCTGCTGCACAGTTGTGCAGTTTCACCGCAGAGACTGATAAAGCTGCTGAAGGAGGAGCCTAACGCTCATGATTGTTAGGACAAAGTTTGAGTGCTTTAAAAAAAAAAACAACAGTACTTTACCAAAGTAGTCTTTCTGCAGTGATAATTGTGATCAAGCCAGTGTCCTAATGTCTAACCCCTTGATTAAATAATCTAAAGACTCAAAATGTTGGCAGTTCCAACTTTTAGATAATGCTTTTTTTAACTCTACAAATTTATAAAGCAAAAATAAAATGTGAATCTTTCTTTACATCTTGAAAAGTATATAACTCCTGGCTCACATTTCCAGTGATGGAGGGCAATGAGTAACATTAATCTTTATGGGTCTGCCATCTGGCATTCAAGTGGCTGTGAAAAGCTTTCTCTACAAGAAAAGAAAAAGGTGTGAGCAGAGAAAAGATTACAGATCACAGTAATGCAGAACAATACAGTTATTCCTGTGGTGGTTGACAAAACTCACAGCACTTCAGCACCTGCAAACAGACAAAATACTGACAAGACAGGGATGCATCTCCATCTATATGTCTGACGCTAACAGCACTGATGCAGGGATGCACTGAAATTAGCAGGGGAATCTGCAAATCATATGTTTTAAAAAAAAGCCTCCCCCCAAAAACAAACCTTTTTTTGTTTTCTTAACTGTATCACTGAACATCACGAGTTACAACTTTAACAACTTTCATAGTAATGTTGGTCTGTATGTGTGGTTGGATGTGAGGCCTTCGTGTACAGGTGATGTCTGCAAAATTCAACGTCAAGAAGAGGAAGAACTTACAACAACTTCCCTTTTACACATGGTACTGTCACAAACATTACTTTACACATCAATAACTGACACTTCTATCTTAGTTTGCTTGTGTCTTGCATGTCTGCGCATGTTTTCTTCAGTTGCACAGCTTTCTCAGCCACTGATTTTTTTTTTCTACAAGACAAAACCACTTTTTACAATTATAACCCTTTGGTTTCATTCATTCAATTATTTAGCAGTAAAACTACAATGATATCAATCTGGCAGAAGAGACATCGCAGAAACTGACAAAGAGAGGAATGGTTGGATTTCTGAATTATAGAACAGCATGAAATGCAGAAATTGTGTTGACAAGGTTAAATCTGTTTAGCAGCCAAGATGCTCTCACCTGCATTGAACTAAAGATGACTGGCGGAGGCTCAATCTTGTTCTTCTTTGCAGCGTTTAGGATTACTGCCTCAGCTTCTTCCACTCTTCCTTGAGAAAGTAGCCACCGAGGAGACTCAGGGATAAACCTGCCTCATTACACACAACAGAATGGACAGAGAGAAAATAATGAAGTTTAATACACTGTACAGTAAAATCACTTCTCTGGGTTGTCTTTTGCTTTACTTTGATTATGAGCATGAGACAGCAAAATTAAAATCCAAATAGCACATGCTCTGACACCCTCATGACGTTCCTGTAGGTGCATATTTTAATCATTAAATTGGCTGCAATCTATTTTTCTTCAGCACATTTTGAAGGACTAAATAACACTGGTTGTGCAAAAAAATATATATACATATATCTGCAGAGTAAAATAATTAGAATATGGTTTGCTTTGTCCTGGACCCTCCTTAAAGAAAATCTTGATGGACAGCATTTGTTGCTCCAAAACTGATTTTCTGTCAATCAGCATCAATGGCGCCTTCACAGATGTGTAAGTCGTCCTTGCCTTGTTCACTTTTGTACCCTCACAGCTCCTACTTTTGAATGCTGTACTGATAACAAGCTGGGTGGTCTCACTGTGGTCAAATCCCTGAACAGTTTTCCACTTCACCAGATTTAATGAGCCAGTCACAGCTTCACTGTACCAGCCATTTGTACTTATACTTGCATGGCTTAATCTCTGAGACACGCGTAGGCTACAGGCTACATCAGCCGGGTTGCCACGTCTGACTTAATCCCCAGGTCTGATGACCGATGTACACATCAGGATTGTTACGGGTCTCCATCACATTTGCGGAGAAGGCGACTGAGTTTCTGCATTTGAGGACCTAAAGATCACAGCCATTCAGTGCTACCATTCAGGTAAGTTTTCAACATATGGGGGGGAGTGCCAAACTCCTCCCCATATCAACTTCTAAATGATTCAAATGATGATGATTTTCTGATACAAAACACTGTAATAAACTCTGGTAACTGCATTTTTTTTTTTTTTAATTTCTGATTTCTGATTCTAAAATCTTTAAATTTAGAAGGAAAATCATTACAAAAATGAAGTTTAAACATTTGATTAATTATCTTTAAACATTTTCAACTGTCTATAAGGCTTGCATGGCTTGCACATCACTGCACCATTTTGCAGCATGACAACATGCTGCAAAGAAAACATGACAACACATGACACGCAGTAAACAATGACAACACAATGGCAACACATGACATGCTGTAAATGATTACTTCTGCTTTGATGGAGCACCGCTATGGGTGCAGGAGTGCACCAAAAGTAAAACATATCAGAATGTATCTTCAGATTTCTAGATTTCTAAATATAGAACCCCTAAAGTATATTTTTTTAAAAACTCAAACAACAGCTAATTATTCAAAATGAAATGCCAAGGATTTATTTAAATGTGGCTTAAATGACTAATCATTAACCAAATACCTGCAATTATTTAACTTGCAATAGCGTGAGTAGTTGAGTGAACTGTATTCGTTTCAATGGTGATGCAAGATTGACACTGATAGAGGCTCCATTAGTAGAACGTATAGTATTAACACAAACCACAAATATCAGAGATTAGATATATCAATATTGATGACTACAACTGCCAAAGAAATGCACTCTATACACATCGTAATGTTAAAAAAAAACACATTTTAAGATGAAAAAAGATAGATAATAGATTCAATAATTTAAAAAAAGAGAGAGAGACACACAGAAACATACACGTACCTACCACCAAAAAGGCAGGCAGAGACCGCTTGGCAGCGCCAGGCTAAAGAGAAGCATCCTCCAGTCTCTGATGAAGAAGGCAACCAGTGGCAGAAGCATGTAGCCCACACCGAAGCACAGGCACACTCCAGCAGTGGAGAAAATTGTTCGAACACGGGGGCCGAATATCTCAGTTCCTTAAAACATCATTTGAATCATAAGTTAAAGTTAATTTTGTTTTTCATAAAGTAATGAATAAACTGAAAAGAGATGAACTACTGTATACCCAAAACAAATGCAGCCACATAATTGGAAATTTGTCCCATCCCAACGACAAAATACACAGCACAGAACATGGTCCAGCTTGAAGAGAAAATCTGGACGAACGTGGCCACAGTCTGGAGTGCTACAGTGCCAAATAACACTATTTTTCCTCCCATATCTGAAATTAAGAAGTGAGCATGTTACACAGATGAGAGGTATTTTAAAGTTCACATAATGTCTCATGTCCTGGGTTTTGTCACATTGATGCCATGAAGGAACATTACAAAAAAGTGTTATTTACCATGTAACACGATTACGTTTGCTACAGAATCACAAAGAAGTGTGACTCACACTTCCACTGTGCGCTTTTTAATTTTTTTTTTTTTTTTTTTTTTTTAATCAACAGTTCATTAAAGCCGTTCTGTTGTACATGCAATGAGCTTCACTGACTGCTTTTTGAACTGACAGCATATTGGGCATACACTTAAAACAGACTCCTACCACTCCTATCTGCATCTGTCCAGTATAACTGGAAACTAAACTAGGAAGAAAGTTATAGCAGCTGTAGAGCCAGCTAATTTTCTCAGGAGTGCATAGAGATATGTAGTAAAAAAAAAAAAAATTTAAAAAAAATGGTAGAGATTGGTTTAATTCAAAGTAGATGAATGAGCTGAGCTGTGTTGCTGTGCATGATAACCTTTTTTAGGATGCTGGACAACATCCCTAGGGATGAAGTATGTCTTCAGTGGCATGATTAAGGACAAAACTTTAACTATTTTTCATCAAATTTCCCTAAAATAAGGTTTGGCTTCCAAATCGCTCTTGAAATCTTTTTATTTTTTTTTTATCCATTTCATCCCTTTTTCCTTTATGGTCATATCACTTACTGTGGAAACAACTGCCTGTGGAATAAAAATGCTATATTGCAGTAACTTTCATATGGAGGTAGTTTTTTCACACATGCAATGAGCTGGGTTTTACATAAAGTATAGACAGTAAAAAGAAGAGTGATTAATTAACAGTGGGGTAGATTTGGATCTGGGACAGAGGGAACTGGGTTAAGGGTTAAAGCTCACAAGACTTGGAGTGACAATGATTGGCTTGCAGTAAACAATTACTTCTGCTTTGATAGAACACCACTATAGGTGGGGGTGAGTTACTAAACACATGTTCTTAACCCTTAGCTTTTTTTGCACCATAACCTGTCAGAAAGCTGTCCAAAAATGAAGGAGCCAGTGAGAACACCACAGAAGAAGAAAGAAGAAGTCAGAGGTTTCTTCCAGCTGTCATCACACACCAGGTCCCACTGTAAAACATGCACAGACCAGATTAGAAAACATGACGAGCACAACATAAAACAGTGAGTTGCGTTTACTCTGCAAGAAAGTGTAAACAAAAGTAAAACACAACTGTGAAACCAAAGATGGAATCAAAAACAAGTCAAATGAATGAAGAAATACAATACTGTGTGTTGCATGATCAGATGATCTCTACTGTTAAAAACTTCCCAACAAATATAAGTTGTTTATTGTTTTGGAAAATTAAATAGAAATATAACAAAGATGTCGTTATAATAGGCTACTTCAACTCTAAGAGTAAGTGTTTCTTCCTTGTCATGGAAGCAGCAGCAGCCTCCCTGACTCTGACACACCTCTGAGACGACAGTAGATATGTAGACACTCCGGTCATAGTCCCATCCATCCAAGCAGCCTTCTCTGGGCACATTAGACAGATTAACGTCCACGCCGGGCAGCAGGCCGCTCTCTGAGAAGCGCACTAAATCCTCCACCTTGTATCTGGAGCACCTGCTGGGCGTCGGAGCGCCGCCGCGGCCGCCGTCCTCCTCCAGCGGGATGCTGCTGTTCCTCCACGCGGCGGTCAGGTTGAGGCTCGCGGGTAAGAGGCACCGGTGAGACGGCGTGTCAGCGAGAAACACGATGGACAGGCCGATGAACCCGTTGGGGATGGTGCTCAGGCAGAGCAGGGAAAACACCTGCTGCTGGAAACGTCCCCATTCCCCGAGGAAGGCAGTTGCGGTTTCATAGTCGATCATTCTGGTGATGGGTGAAGGCTCTGCACGGATGCTGGAGCAGAGTTAAGAAACACCAACGAAGAGTTCCGATTGGGCATTTCTGAAGCAGTGGTTTTGTTTCAGCTACACAACCATCCCTCCCACCACCCCCCTGTAATAATTGTTTTTTAACTTAAAGGGACAATCTGTGGTCCTACTGTAGGGCAATCCATAACTCCTCAAATGATTAACTGCTTACTCACACCTATGAGTTTTAACAATCCTCATAAAGATTTACTTATATCAGTGCTGCAGTAAAGCAAAAAAAAAAAAAAAAAAAAAATTTTTTTTGTTTACATAGTTGTAAAATTGAGAAAGTAATGGTTGATTTTGTATCCAAATCTAGAGTTAAGTGATAAAACAGAATAAGAAGGACAAGATCTTCATCTTGTTGTTGTCATGAAGGCTGGAGCCTAAAGAAGCTGCCATTGTGCAAAAAGGCAGTACTTCCCAGAGAGGTTACCAGTCCATCCCACAGACACATGGAGACAAATGAAAGGGATAAGGTCAACCTGACATGCATGTTTTTATTGTCAAATGAAACTGGATTTCCCAGAGAAAACTCATGCAGACAGTAAAAGAACAAGCACTACTCACACTGAAAAGGTTCCAACTGAGTTTTTAACTGAGAAATTTCTTGCTTTGAAGTATGGTATCCTATTCTATGGTATCCTGTCCTATTGTATCAGATCACATCACATGCTATTGATCACTGTAGTATGGTAATTTACACATTTGTCTCACAGGAAGATGGTTCCCAGTTTCAGTCCTCTCTGGACCTTTCTGTCTGAGGTTCAGGATCTATAATGCAGTTTCTGTTTCAGGTGTCCAGTGTGGAGAATGGTGACTGGTTACTGTTAGATCAGTTCAAAAGGTTTTCCCAATTATTATTAGTATGTGGCTGGTCCAGCTCAGTCATATGGTGGTTAGGACTGGTGGGGTTTCTGTTAGTGGAAGTGTGGTGTAGTTTGACGGGGCCTTTGGCTGTTGGCGTGTGTCTCCCTTCTTCTCCCTTGTCTGCCCTGACAGCGGGAATCTTTGGGAACTTCTGTCGGGCCAAGACAAGTCCTGACTTTGGTTTAAGTAGTTCAGTGTGGCCTTGAAAAACTGCTGGGTAGGACATGGTGTTCCCTGGTCCTGACCTGGTACGATGTAAACAGGAAATGATGTTCAGTCCTCATGATGCCTCCTTTGAGTCTGAATCATCTCTTATTCATCACTACCAAACAGTGAAAGGGGTGAATTACCACCAGAAGTGTTAGTTTTATGGTTCAATGGATCCTACTGGAGTTGACACAGGGTCACTGGAGAAACAATGGCTGACAGGGCTCAGTAGCAGCTCAGCTCTGTAACAGTTCCAGCCTCCTAGGTTTTCCCCTGAACCTGGAAGGCTGGAATTGGCTGAAACCCATCTACTGTTGTCTCCTAGTGAGAATGGTTCCCATTTCAATTCACATCTGGGGCTTTACTGCAGGGGGGTTTGCTTGGGTTTTCTCTGGATATTCCAACTGTGTTACAGGGAGTTCATTTTGAACTTCACAGATCTGAAAGTGTCAGGTCAGGCAGGGGCATAGAGAGTTAAACAGACCCTCTGCTCTCTTGGGCCCAAGAGGTTGACTGCCACATAACATACCTTGATATAAAAATAAAAAATAAATCAAATGCTGGAATCTGTCAAAGCAGTAAACAAGGTGTAGTACAATGGAGAAAGAGTGTCTTGTGTGTATGGTCAATGCCCTACATATGCACCTCCACACTACACTGCAAGGGATCCATCACAGAAAGGATGTCAATGCCCATACCACATGGTGGTCACAGGCTTTTACACCTTTCAAGTCCAGAGGTTCATAGGCTGGGAGTACAAATGAGGTTCAGCTGGACTGCTTCCTGGACAAAGTAACGCATTGTGGAGGTTTCAGCTGGAGGGAGAGACGTGGGGCAGTGGTTCAGGGAACAGTGCCAAGAGGAATTATTACTATTATTATTAGAGCTGCCGTGGATCTGTAGCATACTGGGAGCAGGGGAAAGCTTGTCTGGTGAAGACAACAAACAGAAGATAACACTGTTGTTCCTTGAAAATGAACAAATTAGATCAGCATTAAAACCAAGTAAGCTAAACTGGGAAGGATTTACAAATTATATATATATATATATATATATATATATATATATATATATATATATATATATATATATATATATATATATATATATATATATATATATATATATATATATATATATTTTTTATTTAGTTCATTATTTTATTTAAGTTAATTAATTAAAAAATAAAATGAAATAAAAATTATGTTGGAACTGAAATGGTCTGGGCTTTTACAACTTACTTTGTAACTGAAAGGACTTCCAAGAAAGAGAAGCACTTTAGACCTTATATTACCACAATAAGTAATGTGACAAATTAACTTTCACCCAATATAACAATATAAAGCACTCCCTTTTTTCGACCTACATAAAAATTTCCTTCCAGAAGTGTAGACACTTTATTGTATACTAAAGAGTATACTAAAACAGTTTCATTTGACATTAAGTTCATGGAGTTTATTACCCTCCCCCAAGGAGGTTATGTTTTTGCCAGCGTTTATCTGTCTGTCTGTGTACAAGATAACTCAAAAAATTATGGATGGATTTTGATGAAATTTCCAGGAGTTGTCAGAAATGTAAAAAGGAAGAACTGATTTCATTTTGGGTGTGATCCAGAAGAAATCCTGAATTTCTTATTGAGGCTGATCAGCTGCCAAGAACCAGAAACCAGGAAATTCCTGTAAGTTAATTATTGCTCTCAAAAGATAATCAAATCAGGTGATACGGCACATTCAAAGAAAGGAAACTTCAAATTAAAATGTTTCTTTTAGTGTACATTAAATCAGGAGGTATGATGTTAAATAGTGAACATTAGAGTTGGAAACTTAACACTGTGCTTATGTTTTAATCCCCCTACCACTTCCTGTAACAAAGTTAATGATAGCAACTAAACTATGATTAGAAAAATGCAAAATGAACTTAAAATCCTAAAAAAGAAACATTCAGTAAATTCCTTACAATTACCTTGTTACATTTGACTGCTGACAAACTAAAATTCTTCTCTTTTAATCCTGTTTTTTTGCTCTCTGTGAGCTTCGTGGTGTTTATGTTCTGTAACTTTTACATTTTGATATTGTTAGATGTCATCTTCGGCCCTTTCAAAATAAAATTCCTTAGCAATACATTCACGCTTTCAATGGAGATCTTCAAATTAGTTTCCAGTCTTTGCAGGTTTTTATATTAGCGACTGTTATTGTCAATCTGCAGAGTGATTGAGCAGGTCACATGATGCCAACCATCTGAGTATTTCTGGCCACCCTGGAACTGCTAGTGACAACAGAGATAATCGTAAATTCAACCAATTTCAGTCCAAAGTCTAAATATCTGAAGACTTCACTGTTGGTTAAGTGGTTTCAAGCTTTTTCATTTCTTTTTACCGATAAAACTTTCAAAAAAAACAAAGTAATATATTAGAATTAAATAAGAATTAAATGTTGTACGGAGTAGTCAGGATGATGGTCATGAAATCCCCATCCCAAGTTACAAACTTGCATGCACATTTTGATCCTCACAGACACATTAAATAAAACCTGCTCTAATGATGGTTATGTTACTGTTATGAGTGATGCATGTAGAAACCATTCCACTGTCTAAAATGTTCTTATCTTTTTCACAAACATTTCTCAACCTCCAGGAATGATCTCACAGCCTCCAATGTGAGGATTATTGCTACATACAATGGAAGTGTAACCTTTTAAAAGTTGTGCTGAAACAACCCAGCACTAAACACACACCCTTTATGTCTACGTTCTGATTGAAACGTGTGTCTTCTAACATGCAACACAAAGGCAGTCACGCATGTTAAAGCCTCCGACTGCGTGGAACACGATCTGTAAGAGACCAGTCAAATATGGTGTTAAAACACAGGTTAATGATTACATAGATAGCTGCATGATGTTTCTGTTTGCAAAGGAAGCGAGGACAGAAAACAGTGACGCTTTTCATCATGCCCAACTTCAGATATCTTAATGAATGATAAAGTAAGACCACTTTAAAGGACAGACAACCCACCATTGTTATATAGATTGAGTTCATTTGAATACAAAATATATGTAAAAGATGTCTGATCTGAAGTTGTGATGTGTTCAAATCTTTGTTACCTCAGTGAGGCATCATGTGTGCAAGTAGCAGTAAGTGGAAACAAAAAACTTGGCATTATGTTCTATTTCATTTAGTGTCTGTTATAATCTGGTCCAAAAAAAATAATTTGAGGTCATTGTGACCGGTCTGTGGTTCACCCTCTCATGTGTTGCTCCTCTGCGTTGTGTTGTGTGTCAATAAGAGGCAGGGACACAGATCCAATGGAACAGATTTACTGTTAATGCAAAAAATAAAACACAGTGGGCTCTGTGCATGGGTGTGCGCTCAGCAGCATATACTAAAAGAATGAAAGACAAACTCGTGTTGTAATACCGCAAACCACTTCGTGAGGCTCGCGCTACATGCTATTTTAAATTAGCGATAGTTAGCCGCGATAAAAAACAAAAAAGAAAACTATGCGACAAGTCAGCGACATACAGTAATCATCTTTATAAGTATCCCGATTTCACATATCCATGTTTCATGAACCAAATTAACCTCTAAACTATTCTTTTATTCATATATATATGGCTCGGAAACTTTTCCCACACTCACCTCCAGTTACAGCCAGTAAGTGCCCGAAGTGCGCATGCGCCACCTTATCGGGGGTTTCCGCTGTTCGCGCGCACACACACACACACACACACACGTCACACCACTACACCATTAACAGGCACGTACAAAGAAACGAAGAAAAATAAATAAAATTGGGGTGTTTCGGTGAAATGAATACGAAACATTAAGCAACCTGCTACATTCACCCCTTCCGAATTTCACCAAAATCACAAATTCTTATGACGACACTGAAACATGCAGGAAGACATGAAATATACTCCCACCCCTTGGACCAGTAAAACTAAAAGATTACATCTCTCTGTTCAGTTAAAAAATTATCCGTTACACAGATCAAAAAGTGGTTAGATGGTTGATCAGGCCTCCAACCCTTTCGGAACATAAAGGTGCAACCTACACCTCATTACACTTGATCCATTGGTAACAAAATTACAGTGTCTCTGCGAATTTTCTCATCCCAGAATGCAATGTTGTTCAACTTTTTTTTCTTCATGCAACAGATAACATCTTCTGAACCATACTTTTAATAAGTCTATTGACTGGCTTTACCACTCTGCCTGTTCTGGTGACCACCTGACCTGGTACTACCTTGGTCTGAGTCACATTTGGTCAGGTCTAGGTTAGCAGTAGGAATGGGTGGGGTCTGTTCAGAGTCAGCAAGGTCACCCGTAGGGGCCGAGCAAGTCTCAGTCAGTGGGACAGGTGAATCAGGCCCAACATGTGTATCATCCATATCAGCAACCCCATCCCCCAGAGTATCATGGTTGTCAGGAAGTTGCAAAGCTAGCTCGTCCCTCTCTGCGCCACCTTGAGTATCATGGTCCTCTCCAGAATGAACCCACCAAGATGTCCGCGTGCGAGGAGACTCCATCCCCAAGCTGCTAACACCGTCCGCCTCAACATCGTCACAGAGACCACTGACCTCTGATGACGTGTCCAAAGACTGGCACTCCAAGGTATCTCGGACAGGAAGGAAACTCACATCTAACAGCAGGTTTCGATGTACAACTTTGCACTGGCCTGAAACATCACTGATCTTGTAGATGTGTAACTCAGGATTCGACTCGACCACTGTGTACACCTTTGGCTCCCACTTATCAGCCAGCTTTTTCTTACCCTGCTCCCCTTTATTGGCAAGCAACACTCGGTCCCCAACATGGTGAGAAACACCCCTGACCTTCTTATTATACTGCCGAGCCTGATGTTCTTGCTGTTTAATAGCTTGCCGCTGTGCAATCTGAGCATCCTCTGAGAGGTATGACAGAAGGGTCTTGGAATAGCTACTGAAATCCACCACAAGGGGATCATGAAGGACAGAATTGAACATGATATCGACTGGGAGTCTCGGTACATGGCCGAACATCAGGTAAAAGGGCGCATAGCCGGTCGTCTCATGCACGGTTGCGTTATAGGCGAAAGTCAATGTGTGGATCTGCTGTGGCCAGCTGTTTTTGGCACCAAGAGGAAGGGCTCGCAACATGTTGCCCAGAGTTCGGTTAAACCGTTCTGTACAAATATTTCCCATGGGGTGATAGGCAGTGGTGTGAGATTTGTCAACACCCGAGAGTTGCAACAGTTCAGACACCAATTCACTCTCAAAATTGGGACTCTGGTCCGAATGAATGCGTTCAGGGAACCCATAAACACAGAACATCCGATCCCACAACTGTTTAGCAATCTGTTTGGCAGTCTGGTTTCGGCAGGGGAAAGCATGAGCCATCTTTGTGAAGTGGTCAGTCACCACTAGCACATCAACTGAGTTCTTGTTCTTATCTTCTGCCGTCCAGAAGTCAATACAGACAAGCTCCATAGGGGCCGAGGTTTTTATGCTTTCCAGTGGGGCTCTAGCTGAGGGCTCAGGGGTCTTGGCAAGCACACATCTCTCACAGCACCGCACATAATCCTTCACATCCTTCTCCATACTGGGCCAGAAGAAACGTTGCCTTGCCAGGTGAAGAGTTCTGGCTTGACCCTGGTGTCCTGCCAGGTCGTGAACTCCCTCCAACACTCTATTCCTCAAGCCTGCTGGCAACACCAACTGCAGCCTCTTTATCTTACTCACAGGGTCTCTTGTCTCCCTGTACATAATCCCATCCCGAACCTTAAGCTTCTCCCAGTGTTTCAACAAAACCAGTGACTTCACTCCCAGGCCATGTCTCTCCCGTCTGGAAGGACGCCTTTTGCGGACTACAAAGGGCATGACACTGGCTATGGTTAGATCTTGAAGCTGTTGGTTCTCTAACTCATGGGGGGTAAGCAAAGGGAGGGTATCTTGGCCAGATTGTCGCCACAGTTGGACATGATGGACTAGCTGTGAGGTTCTGGCTTCCACGTGACTCTCCCAGTCCTTATGGTTCAGTAAGACAGCTTTGATTTGAGGCGAACTACATAAGCCTGGCTTGTCTGGGGGTGACTCATGTCGCTCAATGAACTGGGAATGCTGGATGCCAGACCTGAAAGCATCATGCACCTCATCAGGTTCCGCACCCTCAGCTTCCCGCACCAACTTATTGTAAGGCTCTTGGATGAGACGGCTGCTAATGGAGGTTGTGAAAGGGGCTCGGCTAAGTGCATCTGCCACAATGTTTTTTGGGCCAGGAATATACTTCAGATCAAAGGTGTAGGATGACAGCTTGGCCACCCACCTTTGTTCATAAGCATCTAATTTGGGTTTGGTCAGGATATGGGTGAGCGGGTTGTTATCTGTCCAAACTGTAAAGTCATGCCCTTTTAGCCAGTGACTGAACCGTAATGCTCCATTTCAAGGCCATGAACTCAAGGCGATAGGAGGGATATCTCTGTTGTGATTTACTGAGAGTTTTACTAGCAAAGGCAATGGGGCGTGCCTATCCTCTCCAGCTGGCACCTGAGATAAAACCACGCCAAGTCCATCTAGTGATGCATCCACAGATAGGCTGAAGGGTTTGGAGAAATCAGGATGAGCCAACACTGCACAATTGAGGAGCTCTTCCTTGAGTTTATGATAAGCTTCCTCGCACCCTGAGCTCCAGTCATTAGCGGTCAACTTCCTAAACATTCCAGAACCCTTCTCAACTTTACCAACCCGCCCCCTTCGCTTCTGGCCTGCAGTCAGAGCAAATAAGGGCTTAGTGATGGCTGAGCACCTTGGAATAAAGCTCTGATAAAACAGAACTATCCCCAGGAAAGACTTAATTTTCCTCACCGAGGGAGTGCACCCGTCCTCCTCCATCAGGGCCTCTTTTGGCATGTTGGAGATTACATCTACTTTCGCAGGATCAACCGCAACACCCTTCTGGTCAATCACATGTCCAAGAAACCTAACTGACTCTTGCATCAGTTGGCATTTCTTTGGACTCAACTTGAGATGTCACAGCCTGAGGGCATGGCTGAACCAGCTGCTTCCCATCTCCTGCAATCAGGCCACAGCACTTAAGGCTCACTCTAGCAGCAAGACCTTGCCAGATTGTCTTGTGGTTTTGCCAAGCTTTCCAGCCTTCCTTCAAGCCTTGTTCATGTTTTTTGGCCTTACTGAACCTTGCTCTGCTTTCTCCCTAGACCACGATCTTGCCTAGCCCTTGACAGTACCTTCGCCTTCTCGGACGCTTCCCGGATTTTGACCTTCGCTTCCCACTGTCTACGAGCCCTGCCTGCCCCTTGTCTGATATTTTTGAACTTGGAAATTAAACCCTTCCTAAAATGACCTTTGCTCTGCTTTTGAGTCCTTCCTTGTGTGTGGCTGACATGAGATTGTTGTCTCTCAGTTTTTGGAAAATGACACGAAGCCTGCTGAGGGCCACCTCTTCTGTGGGAGCGAACACCAGAAGGTCGTCCAAATAACAGAGCAGACTAGTGAAATTGAGTTCGCCAAAGATGTTCAGCATCATTCGCATGAACGATGCTGGACTATTGCAGAGCCCTTGAGGCATTCTATTATATTCGTACAAGCCAACAGGTGTTGTAAAGGCTGTGTACTTTTTATCTTCTTCGCACATGGGGATATTATAAAACCCAGAGGTTAAGTCCATAGTGCTAAAGAAGGCATTACCTCCGAGGGCCGCAAGGCAGTCAGCTTGGTGAGGAAGGGGGTGGGCATCTTTCAGTGTTCGTGCATTTAACCACCTGAAATCTGTACAGATCCTTAACCCACCATCTTTCTTCCAAACCATGACGAGAGGAGAAGCATATTCGCTGATGGATTTACGTATAATTCCCCTTTCCTCCATGTCTGTGAGCACCTGCCGAAGTTGTTGGTAATGGGCAGGAGGTATTCTCCTGTAGGGCATGCAAAATGGTCGGTTGTCAGTCAAGTGAATACGATGGACGAACCCCTTAGCCTCACCACAGTCAAGCGAGTGTTTGGAGAAGATATCCTCAAACTCCTCAACGAGCTCAACCAGCTTAACTTTAGACTGGGTACTAGCTTGGCATGAGCTAATGTCAAGCTCACCCAAACCCAGTTTCATGAGCCTGCCTTTGAGGTCAGCCTCAGTTGTGGTGGATTTGGTCAGTAGTCGAGTTGTAAAAAAAATTCAGGGGGGATGGTCAATGTTTTTCACTTAAAAAAAAAAAGTGGCAGGGGCAGGGCTGTGAATTCATTATCAAAACAAAACACTGTAAATAAGACTTCTGAATCCTCTCAAATCAAGTCAAGCCAAGTTTATTTTAAGTGCAAAATCATAACAATTATCTCTTTTTTGTGTTATTAAAGACAGTACAGAAGTACAGAAAAACTCTCTCAACATTTTACAATACTTTTCCTTTTCTCCCCTCTGGTGCACAGTTTTTAGTTTCTCTGTTTCAAGTCTCAGTATCTCATAGCAGTTTCCAAAGACTGTCGTAATCATGTTTTTTGTCGACAATTTTTCGTGTTCTTGCTTTCTGATTGTTAGCTAAGCAGTGACTGAAGATTAATAGATTAATGTGCCTTATAGCCACTGAAATAATGAGCTACATACTAATAGGCCTACGTATGAATTGAAAAGGGTAAGTGTGTAAACTAGAGGTTGCACTAGACTTTTTTTGCAATTGGTCATTTTGACAGTCATGAAAATTTTGTTATCAGTTTCTACATTATCAATTATTTAATTACATTAAAAGATTACTAACAGTCTTCAGATTTTTCAATTATTGTAAGGGGAAAAAAAGTCAATTATAGGGAATCCCCAGTTAAAATAACCCCTGGTCTAAACCCTAAAGGTTTAATAATCAAACCTGTACCTTCTGCTCTTGATCCTCCTGCTTCCTGGCCATGGCTTTCCTCTATGTGAAGAAAATAACATTATAGGGTTTGATAGAATGTGCAGACATGTCATGCTAAAAGCACATGACCTTGCTCTTGGATAATAGACAGAATGTACAGTATAGGTTAAAATCACATTTATCATATTCACTGTAATATTAAATTACAGGCCACAGCAACAGGCCCCAGGAGGAGGGAAAACTATTTGTCACCTGCCTTGAACATCTGAATTTTAGCTAACATCTTCACTTATTTTTGTTGCCTGATGAGTCCTATTGATGAAAATAATATAGCCGTGTGAAGAATATTTCATCATTAATTCTGGTCAAATATTTGAGACAAACTCTCGTCTAACGCTAACAGTAAATATCTGTTTTACGTTTGCCACGCTCATAAACCAGAATCTAACGTGACTGAATGACAAGTCCTGTGTTTCAGCAAACTAGTTAACAAGATAGATGAAAGTTAACATGAGTTTGTCTCAGCTAGTTTGCAGGCTACACAGCAAGCTTGGAAAACTAGCTGTGTTGTTATTGTGCAACCTGTGGAGAGTTTAGATTAATAAAAAGTAGTGATTGAGATTCTTGATTTATAGCTCACCTGTAATTTTAGTCTTTTGAAAAAACTCCCTGACATCTCGTTGTCCAGCCGCTCGTTTTCCTCATGCTCACATTGCAGTGCAGTCAATCCTCAATATGTCGCTCTGCGCAGCAGCTCGTGCCGCTCCCTCAGGCATCAATTAACCAATTGAAAATAACAATCATGTTGCGTCATTGCATGTTTGCGTGCCCCTGTGCCCTCAGATTTTATTATTTCTTTTGCTCAACATGCGAACTACTTTTTAATGATGAAATAATTATAAGTTATATTCCCAACATTTACTGTAAAAAGGGGAGGGATGGAAAGGGGGGATGGCAGTTTTACAGGGGGGATGATTTTGATCGTTTTTATTTCAGGGGGGATGCCATCCCCCCTCATCCCCCCTCAACTCGAGTACTGGATTTGGTGACTCGTTTTGGCCTCCCTGTTTCCACCTCACAAGAGCCCTGTTGGATATTAAAATCCTCTACCGCAATACAAGGTGAGACATCTGCGATTAACGAGTTACGCTTCAGTGTAGTTGGCCTTGAAGAGAGGTTCGTTATCTTCAGCGGCACCCAACGATCTCCCCACATCGGCGTGATAACGCGTCCAACCAGGATGTCTCTCGGTCTGGACTTGGAAGCACATGGCTCCACAACGATTGTGCTGCCTGGAGATACAGGTGTCGTACCGGGAAGTTTACCCCACACCAGGTGTTCATGCAGAGGGAGCAGTGTAACAGCACGAGGCAGTTTCACTGTTCCGATTCGGTTGGGGACGTCACCACCCCTCCATCTGGTGGTGCATGACATCACATCTAAGAAATGCTCATACTCATCAAATGAATGTCTGCACCCAGCAGATATGAGCTTCCAGTAATCAACATTGCTTTTCATAGCACGCATCAAGTGCTTGAGAACATTTGAGCCAATAATAAGCTCGTCTCGTTGGCCTGGTACCACTAGAACCGGGACAATGCATGTCACACCATGAACAGTCATTTTTAAATCATACATGCATTTTGGATGGGTCTGCTTTCCCCCACAACCTACCAATACAATTTTCTCTGCTGGTTGTGGTTCTCCCCCAAGAGCTCCAGCCTCTCTAAGCAGCCTTTCTGCTTCCTCATTCAACGTACAGGCCATATATCCCAAGTCAATCATTCCCATCAGTTCAATCATGCCACTCACTGAAACCCGAGTGTAAAACAACTCACTGAAAACTGGCACCTCCTTGGGTCCCTGAACGACAACTTGGTAACCTTCAGACACTGCAGAACAGGTATTGACAAAGAGAAGCTCAAGATCTTCATTTGCATTGAGGGTGTTTTGCCCACTTCCCACACTGCCCCTCTCAAAGTGTGGGTGTCCTAGTTTCCCTGATGTTGGCTTTGGCTGGTGTCATTGTGGTCCATCTGTCCCTGACCATGTCTGCTACAGTCCCTCTTTATGTGGCCAGGCGAGTAGCATGAGAAGCACAGATTCTCCTTTCTGCAATGTGCAAGTGTAGAGTGACTGGTTTCACTACAAATCCTACAGCCTCTCCTCTAAAGGGAACCTGGGCGCAATTGCTATGATGAGGTTGGTGGAGAGGCCGCTATTTGCACCTCCTGACGTGCCATAATGCGGTCCAAGAGGCTTATGAGGGCCTGCATGCCATTTACATCTATGGCTGGTGTGACAGATGGAGCAGGTTGACTGTGAATATCTAGTGTTGGTTGGGCCCCTAAATTAGCTGGGGACTGCAGGTGCTTAGGAGCAAACACTGGTGCTGAGTAGGTGGAGGTCTGCACTTGAGGATAGTGATAGGGTGCTGCCGTGGCTGAGACTGGGACAAACTGATCAACAGTAGGCGAAAGCTGGGACGTGAGAGTGGCACCTGGTGCTGCCCTGTTAGTGACTGAGGATGAGGCTGGTAAAGCAGACTCCATTCCCTGTGACATGGTGGTCTGGACGTGGCTGACCACGTGTGTCTGTGGAGCCTGATTCCCACCATAGGGGCATGTCTTCAGCTCCCTGAGAAAATTGTCGATACGTTCTTGGACCTCGCTCGTCGTCCACTCTTCAGCTGCCTTGAAACCGAGCCTGTTGGAGTCTGGACAATATTTAATGAACATCATCGTGACTTCACGGCCTGGGTCCTCAACACTGCGCCCCTGTCGTCGTCGGCACTCATCAGCAATGTCAATGGCATTGTTCAGTCTTATCCAATATTCCATAACACCCTCGTTTCGCTGTGGCTTGGTGTCATAGAAGTCAGGCATCGGCATGGAAGAGTAGGTCAGTTCACCGTAGTGTTGTTTCAGGATGTCGAATATCAGTATGGGGTTCTGAATATGGTTAAGTGTAAGGTTGTTACGTAGAGTCACCTTCACAACATCCTTAGCTTTGCCCATTAATCTAGACAATATGTCTTGTGACTGTTGCTTTGTTGCAACGTTTCTCTTCACTAAATACATTTCCATCAAATCAATCCATTCACGAACAGAACACTTATCAGTACTGTCACCCCTGAAAATTGGTTGTTCTTTGACATCAGATTGCATAACTAATTTTACACCAGACAGGTTTAACTCTGAATGTCCCTGCTCTGACCCAGGGCTCTCCATTAGAACAGAACCACCGGACTTCTTATCACCTCGCAACTGGGCGGCTATAGACTGGCCAATCTGATCAGCCAGCTCTGTAATAAGAGTACTCAATTCAGCAGGACATGCTGTCTGTGGAGGTCGAGGCTCACGTTGAGAAACCTGGACTCGAGTAGAGCTAAACCTAGGAGTTTCCAAACCACCACTTTAGGTGTCTGGACACCCTTATCGAAAAACCACCCTCTCCCAGCCCCCGTTACAGAGTAAGTCTTTCTTAATGGAGTTGCACCACCTCCCAAATCACTTGCTGTCTCCATAATGGTGTTCACCAACAGCAATTCAGAGGAGAAAAAAAAAAGAGAAAACTAGCCCAACACGAACACAAAATTACCAACTAAACAGTATTGTGCCAGTCATTTTTTTCCACATCTGATCAGTTGCAATTCAATATTATTGCCAGAATAAATCGTCCATTAAAATATGTCCCATACGACTGAGGATGACCAACTTTGGAAGGGGGTGAATTAGATGGGCTCCCCTCCGTGATCGTAATGACGTCGATGCTTGATGAATCCGGGTCACGGCACCATTGTGACCGGTCTGTGGTTCACCCTCTCATGAGTTGCTCCTCTGCGTTGTGTTGTGTGTCAATAAGAGGCAGGGACACAGATCCAATGGAACAGATTTACTGTTAATGCAAAAAATAAAACACAGTGGGCTCCGTGCATGGGTGTGCGCTCAGCAGCATATACTAAAAGAATGAAAGACAAACTCGTGTTGTAATACCGCAAACCACTTCGTGAGGCTCGCGCTACATGCTATTTTAAATTAGCGATAGTTAGCCGCGATAAAAAACAAAAAAGAAAACTATGCGACAAGTCAGCGACATACAGTAATCATCTTTATAAGTATCCCGATTTCACATATCCATGTTTCATGAATCAAATTAACCTCTTAACTATTCTTTTATTCATATATATGGCTCGGAAACTTTTCCCACACTCACCTCCAATTACAGCCAGAACGGAAGTGCCCGAAGCGCGCATGCGCCACCTTATCAGGGGTTTCCGCTGTTCGCGCACACACACACACACACGTCACACCACTACACCATTAACAGGCACGTACAAAAAAAACAAAGAAAAATAAATAAAATTGGGGTGTTTTGGTGAAATGAATACGAAACATTAAGCAACCTGCTACATCATTACACACTTAATGACTATCTTATTCCAGTGTTACAGTATTTATACTTTTGAGTTACACTTGCCACCCTGAACCAGACTGATGGATCTATCAAATGTTACATTTGCATACATCTCTCAGGAGTGTAAAAAAATGTCAGCACAATTTAATCTTGTTACAAAAAAGGAGCTAATTTACTGTCATGTGGAAGAGAAAATATGACAGCCTAGAACATGGAAATTATGAAAATAAGCTTGACATCTTTTCAGCTCAGAAAATACAACAATGATTATCTTTCTTTAAGTCATTGTGTACTGTAGACAGTTCCATTTCATATTCCCATCTATGTGTGACCAAGAGACCTCCCTTATGAGAAGAAAGACATTAAAATATGTCTATTTTTTTTTCTTTTCTCAGGATGCTGCACTTTGCACCTCTAAGTTACCATTTTTGCACCTTAGATTGGATGCTACAACTTAATTTCATTGTTTGAGTACTGCAATGACAATAAAGTTGACTCTAACGTAATCTAATCTAATAAACAAAATAACAGTGTCATCATGGGTGTGGCAGCGGAAAAAGCTTAGTGCATTAGTGCACGTTTGAACTATCCCCAAGATTTGAATTTAATCATGTTGGCATTATGTTTTTGTTAGGGCTGGGCAACGATTAAAATTTTTAATCACGATTAATCGCATGATTTACCTGATTAATTATGATTAATCACATTGTATACACAAAATCAAATAATGAATTCAAAAGTAGTGTAAAGTGCACTTTTATTTAAATGTTTTGCTGCCATATAAACTAAAGTGCCAAAACATTTGTTGTTCAAACACTTTTAACATCAGCACTTGTCAGTAACGCATATTTGGTGTAAATCTCATCTTAGAAAGTGTAAGATAAAAATTAAGCTTATTGCCACTGCCAGGGCATTAATGTTATCCTGTTTTTTTATAAAAAAAATCTAAAAAAAAGTTCACCAACAAAATCGTGAGCCACAATCATAACATTAAAACAGGCAATTTCTGGGGTAACAGCAGAAACTTTTAACAGGGAGTTCAACTTGGCAGTTGTCACAAATGACCTTGTTTCTGTCGAATCTGCCAGACGACAGATTCGACAGAAACAAGGTTATTTCGAATCTGCCGTCTGGGAGAACATTAAAATGAAAATATCCATGTAAAAATTCTATAACTTTACTGACTGACATTCTATAACTTTACTGAACAGACATTTTCCATGTCTATTCTCGTTATCACGCATTATCTTGCCCAGCCCTAGTTTTTGTATTTAAAATGACACTAGAGCAGATTAGTTTAAGTCAGTTTCAGCTCAAATGCTGATTACATCAATGCTGCCGACTGTTGCTGATCTTGTTCTCTTAAAAAATAAATTGGATCAACAAGATGGACAACAATCAGAGTGAAAACATCTCTTCTGTCAAAACATTTCCTGCTCAGAGTGACTTTTTGTTACATAATATGACTTTTTGCCCTAAGTTACATATCTGGTTGGACTGGGCAGTTGATCAAAAATGAATCAAAATCAACATTCAGATTCCAAAACTGATTTTCAGTTGTTTGAAATATTCAATAAATGACCATAAATAGTTCATCTGTGTGTGTTTCCCTTCACTTAAAATCACAAATATACACTATATTACCAAAAAGTATTCAGCTCACCTGCCTTGACTCACATATGAGCTTTAGTTTATCTCATTCCTAATCAATATGACATGGCTCCACCCTTTGCTGCTAGAACAGCTTCAACTGTTCTGGGAAGGCTGTCCACAAGGTTTAGGAGTGTGTTTATGGAGATTTTTGACCATTCTTCCAGAAGAACATTTGTGAGGTCAAACACTGATGTTGGCTGAGAAGGTCTGGCTCTCAGTCTCTGCTCTAATTCATCCCAAAGATGTTCTATCAGGTTGAGGTCAGTCAAGTTTATCCACACCAGACTCTGCCATCCATGTCTTTATGGACCTTGCTTTGTGCGCTGGTGCACAGTCATGTTGGAAGAGGAACGGGGCCAGCTCCAAACTGTTCCCACAAAGTTAAGAGCATGGAATTGTCCAAAATGTCTTGGTCTGCTGAAGCATTCAGAGTTCCTTTCACTGGAACTAAGGGGCCAAGCCCAGCTCCTGAAAAACAACCCCACACCATAACCCCCCCTCCACCAAACTTTACACTTGACACAATGCAGTCAGACAAGTACTGTTCTCCTTGAAACCACCAAACCCAGACTCTTCCATCAGATTACCAGATGGAAGAGTCTGGACCTCTTCACACTATGTGCTTCAGCATCCACTGACTCCGCTCTGTCAGTTTACGTGTCCTACCACTTCATGGCTGAGTTGCTGTCCGTTCCCAAACACTTCCATTTCCTTATAATACAGCTGACAGTTGACTGTGGAATATTTAGGAGCCAGGCAATTTCACAACTGGATTTGTTGAACAGGTGTCATCCTATCACAGTTCCACGCTGGAATTCACTGAGCTCCTGAGAGCGACCCATTCTTTCACAGATGGTTGTATCAGTCTGCATGTCTAGGTGCTTACTTTTATACACCTGTGGCCATGAAAGTGATTGGAACACCTTATTCCAATAATTTGGATGGGTGAGCAAAACTTTTGGCAATATAGTGTATTTGCTCTTTCATTAGAAACATGTCACAGTTTTAATAGCGGTGCATATATAAATAATGGCTTATAAATCATAATAGAGGTCCCGTGAGCAATTCATTGTAATTGATTTGAGGTCATCTTGCCCAGTCTAAGTGTATCGATACTGCTTACGGCTTCCAAAAGAATACAAATATGCCGCTATTTTTTTTTCAGCAGTGACTATCTCAGATAAAACACAAATATAGTGGAAGTTTGTTATGAAAGACCAGCAGCTGCAGAGGCTGCTGCAAAGAGCAAAGAATTTCACATCGGCCCCCATACTATCAGTCTTCAAGAGCAGAACTAATGTGTGCTGATGTGACGTGAAAACTCAAGAGGGGTATAACAAATAATTGAAAACATCCATGCACTGTGCATGTAGTGAATATATTTGTGTAAAAACGTTGTAAAGTAAAACTACGTGTAGTTTTTCATGATTTGGGTCTTCCAGTGCTCTATCTTTAAGATAACAAAGCAAACATGCAGGATTGATAAAGTTTCTGCTAAATTTCCATGAAGGCTTGCCTCTGCAGCATGTCTTGAAATAGTCCAAACAGGAGTCTTAATGCTACTTAGCAACATTTAGAGTACAGGCACGAGGACTACTTTGGAGTATTTAAAAGTGTGGAATGTTGTTGAGAGAAAATGCCACTTTAGAAGCGGGGGCTGGGTGACTACAGTAGATTGGCCATTCAGGAGTTTTTAATTATTTTGTTTTTTAGTAAATGAAATCAGTGAGTCAGTGGAATTTTATGATTCAATCTCAGATAATTTTGTTACTCTGTAGCCTTCAGGAGATTTTACTCCGGAGTGAAAAAGTTCAGCTTTTGAATGCAGGTTTGATACTCTCTCGGGCCTGGTAATGGAAAAGTTTTAATTGTGACTCCGTCCCACCGAGGGGACCAGTTCATTCTGCCCCACAGAGAGCTCAACCCCACTTCTTTGGTATTGAGCTGAAGACTTGAGGAGGAACACCACATCTCATACTCTGAAAACCAAGGAAAATTTTCTTTTTCTTCATTTTATTTTTATTTAATTTGTTTTTTTTTTTTCATAAAGAATGGGAGACTATGATGAGGACACCGCATTTCTTGGACAAACAGGTCCATACTTCTGGGCCACATTCTTTCTCTTAAATACAGTTTTTGTGTCAACTGGATTCAACGGACTTTACATTATCTTCGCCGGAGCAGCACCAACCCACCACTGTCTTATTCCAGATGTCAACCTCACTGAGGAGTGGAGAAATGCCATCATCCCCTTTACAAAAGTGGATGGTGAAGTAGTTCAGAGCCAGTGCAGCAGATATAAGCTAGATGTTGTTAGAAATCTCTCTGCTGAAGGAAATATTCCTGGAAGGGATGTTAATCTCACTAATCTTCCACAAGAAGGATGTTTAGATGGATGGAACTACAGCAAAGATATCTACCAATCCACTATAGTCACTGAGGTCAGTATGAAACTATATCTGTGTCACTTCTGTCAGCTCACAGTGGTTTTTGTTCATAATTCTCATGTTAAAATCTTTCACAGTGGAATCTTGTTTGTGACAACCAGTGGAAAGTTCCATTTGCATCCTCGACTCTCTTCGTGGGATACCTTTTTGGGTCTCTAATTTCAGGACAGCTGTCTGACAGGTCTTGTATTTTACCCTTAACTGTCACTAAATCTATCAAGTAAATTATTCTGAATCCAATCTGTCATTGCATTAAGTCATTTGCCACACCTTACAGGACTTTTTTTTGTCTATCCGTCCCAGTTAATGACTGTTAATTGGTAATATAAAACACTTCTGTGGAAGTGTTGATTTTGTGTGGTGAATGTTGCTGCCAATAACTGACCAGCTGCCGTTAAAGGCAACAGCCCCATCTACTGTTGAATAGATGCAGGTTCATTTAGGAGCCCTGCATGAATTAAATTAGTTGCATATTTGCTGAGTTTTTTTTGTTTTTTTTTTTGTGTGTCTTCAGTCCTGACCCCAGGGTGTGAGCTCCAACTTGTTTAATTCTCAAAAATAAACGTATAATTTTGTTATATTTTCTAAATGCAATGCACGTGTGACTCTATATAAACGATTGCTCTTTTTTAATTCTCCAGGTATGGGAGGAAGAAAGTTGTTTTCATGTCTCTTGCGGCCCAGTGTCTCTCAGTCCTGCTTCAGTCATTCTCTCATTCATGGAGAATGTTCTGCATCATGTTCCTCTTTGTTGGAGCCTCACAAGTATCCATTTACATTTCTGCATTTGTACTAGGTAGGAATGTTATCATTTCATAATGCTCAAATGGCTTTTATTGTTCACGTGTTTCAGTCACATGGTCTGCTCAGATACTCACAGTTTTATCTCGGACAGGTACAGAAGTGCTGAGTAAAACCATGCGAGTTCTCTTTACAACTCTCGGGGCCTTCCTTTTTTATTGCATCGGTTACATGACACTGCCGTGGATTGCATATGGTATCAGGGACTGGAGGACTCTGCTTGCCGTTCTGTCTGCAACATCTGTGGTGTACATCCCACTGTGGTGGTATGTTCCCCGTAATGCATAGGAAACTTCTTAACAAACCTTTTTGTAATGTTCTAAAAGCACATGAAAACTTTGACTGTGCAGGTTCATCACAGAGTCACCTCGGTGGTTGATTACCCAGGGAAGAGTAGCAGAGGCAGAGGCCATTGTGAGAGATGCTGCAAGGAAAAATAAAGCTGAGGCACCAGCTGTTATCTTTAAAGAATCTGAGGTGAGGGGGATGTACTGTCACTGTTGTTTGTTCTGTAACAAGCATCGTTGGAAAATGATCAAATAAATTTCTATAAGTCTGCGATCAGTATTTTCCTCAAATGACAACACAAATATGGCATCTTTACTGTCTGTTGTTGACAGTGCAGCTTAATATTAGAGATAAGTTTCCATAGCTCCAAACAAAATGTAAAAAAAAATGATTGCAGAGAGCAGTGGGCAATATTTCCGTGACTGAAATGACTCTGTCACATGTATGAGTTACTCCAATTAACTCGCAAAAAAAAAAAAAAAAAGTTCTTTATTGGATGAAAATTTGTACGCACTCCAGTTTTTAGGTTGAGCCTTCTAGTGCATTCGTCATTTTTAAGTTCCAGAAATTGAAAACTCCAAAACATCACACATAAAGTAAGCAAAAAAGAAAACATATTTTCTTGACTCTAAAAACAAATATGTTCCCAAAAAAACGTTAACTGTTCCATAAACAAGACTGCCTATAATATGCTTAAGATATCTGCATATATAGAAAATAGTTTTTTTCTTTGCCTTGGTCTTAGATACAAGATAAGGCTTCCAGCAGGACATACACCATGCTTGATATTCTGAAATCCAAGAACATCGGATGCATCACACTCATGTGTCTCATTTTGTGGTGAGTGTGGTTGAAATTAAATTAAAGATGTCAGTGACAGTTTTCAAACCTTTGTTAATCAGCGATGATAGAGATGATGTAACCTGGCTCATTCATATGCAGAGTATGAATATGTACCAGATTAACACATATCCTTTGTATTTTATTTGATAATAAAAAATGCCTGTGCCTTTCATGCTAATCGTATGCTCTTTTCTGTTTTCAGGATGGCTATCAATATTGGGTATTTTGGTTTATCTCTGAACACCTCTAACCTGAGCGGCAACCCTTTCATGAACTGCTTTTTGTCAGCTGTTACTGAAGTTCCTGCCTATGTTGTTTCAACTTGGCTTCTGAGGAAATGCCCAAGAAGAATACTTCTGTCAACATTCCTCATCCTTGGAGGAGGAGTTCTTCTGCTCATCCAGTTCATCCCTGACAGTAAGGCTTCTGCTTTTGACCTGCAGTCATGCCACATTTTATTTATGGGGCCAATTAAGGTTTCTGACGAAACAAACTAGTTCCAAGATTCACACCTTAAAATGTATGCACAAGATCAATAGTTATGCAAGGGGAAACGGTCAGAAATTGTGCATCACCATGCAAATTTGTATCTGTACTGCTGATTAGACAATATGGAGGGAAACAGGCAAAATGCCTTTGATGGTGACTGCAAGGCAAGCACTTTCTCCGAGTATAGTGGTGAAGTATTCATCAGTAGAAACAAGCAAGGAGGGAAAACTACATGCAGTGCACTAACATTGCTCCCTGGCTACCAGCACCATTTTGTAACTGGATCAGTAACAGGGACGTTGTTTTTTATTGTTATTTGACTGGCTTCCTTGGTTCCTTCCTTCCTTCCTTGAAAAGTTGACTGGGTTGCAATGTGTGCAAATGTGTATCCATGTTGACTGTGCAGAGACCAAGGGGGCACACCCTTGTGTTAGCATCATAGCTAATATTGAAAATTTGACCTGTGTCGTTTGCCAGTCACCATACAAATCAGAGAGGAGAAATCACTCTGTCATCTGATTACATCCAGCCAACAATACCAGCTAAGCTAAATATCACAACAAGAAAACATGTTCTAGTAATATGAATACGCCTGACTTCAGTTGATTTTGTTGTTCCATGTATCCAGTAGGAACTGTAACATTCCCAATGGCCGTGTCATTTGCCCTTTCCACAAACTCAGTATCTTGCGATCACGGGTTTAGGTAGGGTTGCGGGTAGCGGGTGATCAGACCACCCGCTACCCGCAACTCACATGTTGGCACATACAAGACCGCGTCCAAATGGCATCAATGTGCGTCCACCTGGTCACATGTGGACGTGCACAAATGGTTCTACCTCTCAAATTAACTCTTGTACAAAAAGCGTGATTTGAACCCCTGAAAAAATGGCAGAGATCGTCTTAAATGGCTTGCTCGCCAATTAAACCATAGACGACCAGAGCGTGTTTACCGGGAGGACACCGACTTTCTGGGACTTTCAGGTAGTCGATAGGAATTGTCTGTGTTAAAATATTTTTATGTATATATCAGTGGAGAGGAGGAAGAGGAGGAAGCTCTACAGCAGAGTCCCAGATGAGCTTAATGTTTGATTGACACGAAAACAAATATGCCCCAATTATTTTACCTACAACGCAAGCTTCTGAAGACAAAAAATATATATATTTACAAATTACAAGAAAATTTTAAACAGAACACAAAATAAAGCAAATTTGCAATTAATTTGTGAATATGTACAATTTATTAAAATGAGCCAATGCAATTGATTGCCATTAACATTTTTGATCAAACCAATATATTCCAAATTATTACAAAGCAGAAGAAAAAAAACTGCACATTTGAATGAACTTGTACTTGTGTTTTACTTTATGCCACAACTAATGGCATAAAAGATCAAACTATTTGCTCTGTTCTCCCCAGCTCTTCATTATGTTGCTCTGACGCTGGAAATGACTGGGAAATTTGGCTTCACCATGGCCTTCAGCATCGTGTACATCTACACAGCTGAAATCTACCCTACTGTACTCAGGAATGTTGGCATGGGAATGTGCTCCTCAGCTGCTCGCATCGGCAGCATCACGGCTCCCTACGTCATCTATTTAGGTACTGAAATGTTGTGTCTGTTGAAAAGATATTGCACATATCAAAGCATTGTTATCATAAAAGAGCAAAAAGATCTGCATGAGATAATACTTTAAGAACTGGCTAAATTTAGAAATACTTAAGTAAAAGTACGTAATTTTCTCATAAAAACCTTTGCTTTTTTTGTTATTTGAAGGTACATATAACAAAGTTCTACCTTATATTTTAATGGGAAGTCTCACAATTGCCTCTTCAACCGTAAACTTCTTCCTTCCGGAGACTCTTCATAAGGATCTTCCAGAAACAGTTGAGCAGATGCAAAAATGTCGGGGGTATGTCCATTTGTCCATTTTAATTGTGCTCACATTTTGTTTGATAAGAGAAAAAAAAGACAATCATGTGACGCTGTCGTTTAGCACAAACCTCAAATTGGTCAAAGAGGACATTTAAGATAGCTCAACTTACTGCCGAAATGATTACGCTGCCATATGGTAACACCTTTGTTTTTATTTCAGGTTATGTGGTGGGTCCAAAAGAGAGAAATATGTTCAAAATGGAGCAACATGCAACTCATCCATGCTACCCGAGGCCAAATCTGACACACAAGCTCTCACTCTTTAGCTTATTGGATCACATTTGACCACACTTTAACAAGAAAGAAACTTTCTCTGATTGAAAATTATCAACTGAAATCTGAAATACTACAAAATGCTAACAGGAACACATAAACCCATTATTGTTTAGGGTGTTGTCTCAGCTGATATTTGTTAATTCAATGAGTTTTCTTGACATTTTGCAAAAAAAAAAAAGACAATAAAATTTTTTGTATGAAATTGAAATACATGTATATGATTGTCCTACTGATTTTTGCCTTATGACTGTGATTAAAAAGTAACTTGTAAATCTCATTGGAACAAAACTTTTTTTTGGTTATCTAAATCATATTACTACATCTTAATAAAAAATAGTTGCTTTTGTTGTTGCTACCACTGAAAACAGGTTTGATCCTTTAATTCAAATTCAATTAGAGTCATATGAAAACAGTAGTACCTCCTCTTTGAATCCTGTATTTTTTATGTAAAAACAAAATAAAAATAATCTGATCATAGTGGGTTTTACTATAAGGCAAATACAACTTCAGTTGAGCATCAGTATATAACTTTTTTTGTTTATTGTTTAATTAACCAGACAGGAAACCAAAGAGAAGATGGAAAAAAAAGTACCCTCATGGTACTTTCATAGGATTCAGAGAATTAATTGCAGCCAAGTGCTATTAATTATCAGCCCTTAATGAATAAAACATTAGCAGGTATGCAGACCTTTATAAAAATTTGATGTTTTGGCAATATGATGGTCTGGACTATTCAAGTATCTGCTAAAACAAAGACAAGACATTATACAGATAATGTCACAGAAACAGGGAATCCTCATTTCAGTCTGTGTGCAAAGAAGAGAAAGTGCCGTCAAATGCTGCTCAAATTAAAAAGTTGTTTAGTGAAAAAGGCCCTCACGGCCAGTTTCCTTATTGAGTACCTATAAAATGTTACTGACAAACCGAATCCATGGAAAACTGCCCAGTATAACTATGGACAAAAACCACTTCTTCTTCACTTCTTTGAGTCCATGATATAAAAAATAATGAGAAAACTCTCTCTAGCGTTACTGCCTCTCTGGACTTCAGTCCTCTAAAATAGTTTATGAATGACAATGGAAGCCTAACCTTATAAAAGTTGCGCTGAAACAACCCAGCACTAAACACACACCCTTTATGTCTACGTTCTGATTGAAACGTGTGTCTTCTAACATGCAACACAAAGGCAGTCACGCATGTTAAAGCCTCCGACTGCGTGGAACACGATCTGTAAGAGACCAGTCAAATCTGGTGTTAAAACACAGGTTAATGATTACATAGATAACTGCATGATGTTTCTGTTTGCAAAGGAAGCGAGGACAGAAAACAGTGACGCTTTTTATCATGCCCAACTTCAGATATCTTAATGAATGATAAAGTAAGACCACTTTAAAGGACAGACAACCCACCATTGTTTTATAGATTGAGTTCATTTGAATACAAACTATATGTAAAAGATGTCTGATCTGAAGTTGTGATGTGTTCAAATCTTTGTTACCTCAGTGAGGCATCATGTGTGCAAGTAGCAGTAAGTGGAAACAAAAAAACTTGGCATTATGTTCTATTTCATTTAGTGTCTGTTATAATCTGGTCCAAAAAAACGAATTTGAGGTCATTACACACTAATTTAACTATCTAATTCCAGTGTTACAGTATTTATACTTTTGAGTTACACTTGTCACCCTGAACCAGACTGATGGATCTATCAAACGTTTCATTTGCATACATCTCTCAGGAGTGTGAAAATGTCAGCACAATTTAATCTTGTTACAAAAAGGAGCTAATTTACTGTCATGTGGAAGAGAAAATATGACAGCCTAGAACCCACGGGGAGGCTGCTTTCAGCCATTATGGCCCACAGCTGTGGAATAGCCTGCCACAGAACATCAGGGCCGCAGAGACTGTTGATATTTTTAAAAGGAGGCTCAAGACTCACTTATTTAATCTAGCTTTTGTATGATTTTATCTCCTTCATTTATCTATTATTTAATATTTTATTTATATTTATTTTTACCTAGTCTCTTAGTAATATATTTTAACATGGTCTGTTTTCTAGATTTATTATTGGTTTTAACTCCAGTGTTTCCTCATGGGGGCCCTCCATGCTGGGAGGTGCACATGATCTGCCGTGGGGCCGTCGTCTCGGGATCGCTCAGGCCCGGGGGATGGGGGGGGGACCTGCACCATGTGGGGGCTTCCCCCTATCGGTACGGGTCGGGGTGGTCTCTGGCGGCGTCATCTGTAGCCACGGGCGGTGCTACTCCCGGTATGGATGGCTCCCAAAAGATGGTGTTTCCTCAGTAGGTCCCTCAGTGTTCAGCCATGCTTTAGACACAGTTTGTTCTGGTCATGTCGCTCTTTTTTGGGGTTGGGTGAGGGGTGGTGGGTGGGTGCTTAGCTCAGTGGGTGGGTCGGTGGGTGGATGTATGTTTGAATGTGTGTCCGTGTATATACTGTGTGTGGGCACTTGTATATGGGTTTGGGGGTCTCTGTGTTTTTAATCTTCTTGTTGTTCAGCACTTTGCGTTGCAACATAATTTGTATGAAAAGTGCTATATAAATAAAGTTTGATTTGATTTGATTTGATTAGAACATGGAAATTATGCAAATAAGCTGGACATCTTTCAGCTCAGAAAATACAACAATGATTGAGAATGATGAGTGTCATCATGGGTGTGGCAGCGGAAAAAGCTTAGTGCATTAGTGCACATTTGAACTATCCCCAAGATTTGAATTTAATCATGTTGGCATTATGTTTTTGTAAGGGCTGGGCAACGATTAAAATTTTTAATCGTGATTAATCACATGATTTACCTGATTAATTACGATTAATCACATTGTATACGCAAAATCAAATAATGAATTCAAAAGTAGTGTAAAGTGCACTTTTATTTAAATGTTTTGCTGCCATATGAACTAAACTGCCATAATATTTGTTGTTCAAACACTTTCAACATCAGCACTTGTCAGTAACACATATTTGGTGTAAATCTCATCTTAGAAAGTGTAAAATAAAAATAAAGCTTATTGCCACTGCCAGGGCATTAATGTTATCCTGTTTTTTTTTTTTTTTAATAAAAAAAATTTCTACCAACAAAATCCTAAGCCACAATCATAACATTAAAACAGGCAATTTCTGAGGTAACAGCAGAAACTTTTCACAGGAGTTTAACTTGGCAGTGGTTACAAATAACGTTGTTTTTGTCGGATCTGACGTCTGGGAGAACTTTAAAATGAAAATATTCATGTAAAAATTCTGTAACTTTACCGCTCTCCATGTCTATTCTCATTATCACGCATTATCTTGCCCAGCCCTAGTTTTTATATTTAAAATGACATTAGAGCAGATTAGTTTAAGTCAGTTTCAGCTCAAATGCTGATTACATCAACGATGCTGACTGTTGCTGATCTTGTTCTCTTAAAAAATAAATTGGATCAACAAGATAGACAACAATCAGAGTGAAAACATCTCTTGTGTCAAAACATTTCCTGCTCAGAGTGTCTTTTTGTTACATAATATGACTTTTTGCCCTCAGTTACATATCTGGTTGGACTGGGCAGTTGATCAAAAATGAATCAAAATCAACATTCAGATTCCAAAACCGATTTCAGTTGTTTGAAATATTCAATAAATGACCATAAATAGTTCATCTGTGTGTGTTTCCCTTCACTTAAAATCACAAATATACACTATATTACCAAAAAGTATTAGCTCACCTGCCTTGACTCACATATGAGCTTTAGTTCATCCCATTCCTAATCAATATGACGTGGCTCCACCCTTTGCTGCTAGAACAGCTTCAACTGTTCTGGGAAGGCTGTCCACAAGGTTTAGGAATGTGTTTATGGGGATTTTTGACCATTCTTCCAGAAGAACATTTGTGAGGTCAAACACTGATGTTAGCTGAGATGGCCTGGCTCTCAGTCTCTGCTCTAATTCATCCCAAAGGTCTTCTATCAGATTGATGTCAGGACTCTGTGCAGGCCAGTCAAGTTCATCCACACCAGACTCTGCCATCCACGTCTTTATGGACCTTGTTTTGTGCACTGGTGCACAGTCATGTTGGAAGAGGAAGGGACCAGCTCCAAACTGTTCCTACAAAGTTGGGAGCATGGAATTGTCCAAAATGTCTTGGTCTGCTGAAGCATTCAGAGTTCCTTTCACTGGAACTAAGGGGCCAAGCCCAGCTCCTGAAAAACAACCCCACACCATAATCCCCCCTCCACCAAACTTTACACTTGGCACAATGCAGTCAGACCAGTACCGTTCTCCTGGCAACCACCAAACCCAGACTCTTCCATCAGATTACCAGATGGAAGAGTCTGGACCTCTTCACACTATGTGCTTCAGCATCCACTGACTCCGCTCTATCAGTTTACGTGTCCTACCACTTCATGGCTGAGTTGCTGTCCTTCCCAAACACTTCCATTTCCTTATAATACAGCTGACAGTTGACTGTGGAATATTTAGGAGCCAGGCAATTTCACGACTGGATTTGTTGCACAGGTGTCATCCTATCACAGTTCCACGCTGGAATTCACTGAGCTCCTGAGAGCGACCCATTCTTTCACAGATGGTTGTAGAAACAGTCTGCATGCCTAGGTGCTTATATTTATACACATGTGGCCATGGCAGTAATTGGAACACCTTATTCCAATAATTTTGATGGGTGAGCAAAACTTTTGGCAATAAAGTGTATTTGCTCTTTCATTAGAAACATGTCACAGTTTTAATAGCGGTGCATATATAAATAATGGCTCATGAATCATAATAGAGGTCCCGTGAGCAATTCATTGTAATTGATTTGAGGTAATCTTGCCCAGTCTAAGTGTATTGATACTGCTTACGGCTTCCAAAAGAATACAAATATGCCGCTATTTTTTTTTTCAGCAGTGACTATCTCAGATAAAACACAAATATAGTGGAAGTTTGTTATGAAAGACCAGCAGCTGCAGAGGCTGCTGCAAAGAGCAAAGAATTTCACATCGGGCCCCCATACAATCAATCTTCCTGAGCAGAACTAATGTGTGCTGATGTGAAGTGAAAACTCAAGAAGGGGTATAACGAACATGGGCGTAACCACGCATTCTTTGGGGGGGTCGTGTCCCCCACAATACTGGGAAAATACCAATCTGTCCCCCCTGATATTATGTGTAAATATGTTAAATATTTCCTCCTTTTATGAAACCTGGCTCAACAGTCCGTCTCTTGTTATTTCCGAATATTTACTGATCAATTTATTTCCGTTTATAAGGAACGCTAAAGTGTGTGACCTCCCCCTCCCTGTTGTACACTTGGTTGCGCCCATTTAACGCCTCTTGGTTTGAACCGCCGGCTCCGACAGACGAAGCGATAGAGAGCGTTGAATGTGAAAGAAAGGAGGGAGCAATGTCTTTACCCAAAAAGCAGAAAAAAAAGAACATACAAAGTTTTTTCAGACAGTAAGCAACTAGATAGCTAAAGAGGAGTGATGTTGTCATACTGAGTGTGTTAAATTTTAAATTAATTTGAAATATTTAACTTGTTAAAAAGGGCTCAGTTTGCTAGTTGAGCTAGCTAGCTTGAAGTGAAAAGACTGTATCATATGATATGATGTGTCTTCTGTGTGTGCTGCTGTTTTTCTCTCCGTGTGTCGTGTGTATGTGTGTGTGTAACGCTAGTAATACAAGCAAAATATTCAACGTATCAAATTAAAAAGATCCTCAGGGTCAGTTATTGTTCTTCTGGTCCAATAATAATATCTGGTCATAATGCAGGCAGCACAGAGAGACAGGGAGAGGGATGCTGTAAGGACAGGACCAGACAGGGACAGTCTCTGAAAACATGGATGATCAGGTGAGACACTGGAATACAAGACTCAACAGCTTGATGACATTTGTTTTAACCTAAGCCTACGTGTCAGCAGTAAATAAAACTAATAAGAAAAGCAGAATATTCTAAATAAAATTTTCCTCAGGGTCAGTTATTCTTCTGGTACAATAATAATATCTGGTCATAATGCAGGCAGCACAGAGAGACAGGGAGAGGGATTGTGTAAGGACAGGCCACACTATTTTTTTTAATGTCAAATGAATAAATCTGTATATATATTCAATTAACATCAATATTTTACATTTAATTATTTGTAAAAATCTATGATTTCATTCACATTAAACGTTTCAGTGTAAATGTGCAGATATTCATTTTGAGACAAATCAACAAAATACAAATTAACTTGGAATTAAAAGTCCATCGTGTGCTATGGACTTTTTGTTGTTCCAATCACAATATTTACATCAACATGCTTTAGGTATGTAATTTTTCCCAGCTGGAAGCTATCCTATTCGCTACTATCTCAGAGAAATTGCAGACTATTCCTTTAAATGTGATTTCAGATGGTCAACAAATAAAAATCACAGAACTGTGGGAAATGCACCTTAAAAAAAAATTCTGGGGGAGGGCTCTCATTTGGACCCCCCCAATGTCTATACCATGGTTACGCCCTTGATAACAAATAATTGAAAACATCCATGCACTGTGCATGTAGTGAATATATTTGTGTAAAAAACGTTGTAAAGTAAAACTATGTGTAGTTTTTCATGATTTGGGTCTTCCAGTGCTCTATCTTTAAGATAGCAAAGCAAACATGCAAGATTGATAAAGTTTCTGCTAAATTTCCATAAAGGCTTGCCTCTGCAGCATGTCTTGAAATAATCCAACATGAGTCTTAATGCTACTTAGCAACATTTAGAGTACAGGCACTCCTCATGCCTGTACTCTAAATTTCAGATAATTTTGTTACTCTGTAGCAATCAGGACTTTTTGCTCCGGAGTAAAAAAGGTGAGCTTTGATACTTTCTCGGGCCTGGTAAGGGAAATGTTTTAATTGTGACTCCGTCCCACCGAGGGGACCAGTTCATTCTGCCCCACAGAGAGCTCAACCCCACTTCTTTGGTATTGAGCTGAAGACTTGAGGAGGAACACCACATCTTATACTCTGAAAACCAAGGAAAATTTTCTTTTTCATAATTTTTTAAAAATCTAATTAGTTTTTTTCATAAAGAATGGGAGACTATGACGAGGACACCGCATTTCTTGGACAAACAGGTCCATACTTCTGGGCCACATTCTTTCTCTTAAATACAGTTTTTGTGTCAACTGGATTCAACGGACTTTACATTATCTTCGCCGGAGCAGCGCCAACCCACCACTGTCTCATTCCAGATGTCAACCTCACTGAGGAGTGGAGAAATGCCATCATCCCCTTTACAAAAGTGGATGGTGAAGTAGTTCAGACCCAGTGCAGCAGATATAAGCTAGATGTTGTTAGAAATCTCTCTGCTGAAGGAAATATTCCTTGAAGGGATGTTAATCTTACTAATCTTCCACAAGAAGGATGTTTAGATTGATGGAACTACAGCAAAGATATCTACCAATCCACTATAGTCACTGAGGTCAGTATGAAACTATATCTGTGTCACTTCTGAAAGCTCACAGTGGTTTTTGTTCATAATTCTCATGTTAAAATCTTTCACAGTGGAATCTTGTTTGTGACAACCAGTGGAAAGTTCCATTTGCATCCTCGACTCTCTTCGTGGGATACCTTCTTGGGTCCCTAATTTCAGGACAGCTGTCTGACAGGTGCTGTATTTTACCCTTAACTGTCACTAAATCTATCAAGTAAATTATTCTGAATCCAATCTGTCATTGCATTAAGTCATTTGCCACACCTTACAGGATTTTTTTTGCCTATCCGTCCCAATTAATGACTGTTAATTGGTAATGTAAAACACTCCTGTGGAAGTGTTGATTTAGTTTGTAATAACTGAGCAAAGTGTGGTGAATGTTGCTGCCAATAACTGACCAGCTGCCGTTAAAGGCAACAGCCCCATCTACTGTTGAATAGATGCAGGTTCATTTAGGAGCCCTGCATGAATTAAATTAGTTGCATATTTGCTGGGTTTTTTTTGTTGTTTTTTTTGTGTGTCTTCAGTCCTGACCCCAGGGTGTGAGCTCCAACTTGTTTAATTCTCAAAAGAAAGTATCATTTTGTTATATTTTCTAAATGCAATGCACGTGTGACTCTATATAAACGATTGCTCTTTTTTAATTCTCCAGGTATGGGAGGAAGAAAGTTGTTTTCATGTCTCTTGCGGCCCAGTGTCTCTCAGTCCTGCTTCAGTCATTCTCTCATTCATGGAGAATGTTCTGCATGTTCCTCTTTGTTGGAGCCTCACAAGTATCCATTTACATTTCTGCATTTGTACTAGGTAGGAATGTTATCATTTCATAATGCTCAAATGGCTTTTATTGTTCACGTGTTTCAGTCACATGGTCGGCTCAGATACTCACAGTTTTATCTCGGACAGGTACAGAAGTGCTGAGTAAAACCATGCGAGTTCTCTTTACAACTCTCGGGGCCTTCCTTTTTTATTGCATCGGTTACATGACACTGCCGTGGATTGCGTATGGTATCAGGGACTGGAGGACTCTGCTTGCCGTTCTGTCTGCAACATCTGTGGTGTACATCCCACTGTGGTGGTATGTTCCTCGTAATGCATATGAAACTTCTTAACAAACCTTCTTGTAATGTCTAAAAGCACATGAAAACTTTGACCGTGCAGGTTCATCACAGAGTCTCGTATAAGTATAGGAACCTCCGCTAACCGCTAATGCAATCTTCCGCTCGCTAAAGCTGCGACCCTTTATGCCGACTGCCTTACTCACTTTGTAGGTGTGGCAATGGCTGTGTCATTTGCCCTTTCCGTAAACTCAGTATCTTGCAATCACAGGTTTAGGTAGAGTTGCGGGTAGCGAGTGGTCAGACCACCCGCTACCCGCAACCCACATGTCGGTGCATACAAGACCGCATCCAAATGCCATCAATGTGTATCCACTTGGTCACCCGTGGACGTGCACAAACAGCTCTACCTCTTAAATTAACTCTTGTATAAAAAGTGTGCTTTGGCCTCGGTTGAACCCCTGAGAAAATGGCAGAGATCGTCTTAAACGGCTTGCTCACCAGTTAAACCATAGACGAACCAGAGCGTGTTTACTGGCAGCACACCGACTATCTGGGACTTTCAGGTAGTCGATAGAGATTGTCTGTGTTAAAACATTTTTATGTATATATTAGTGCAGAGGAGGAGGAAGAGGAGGAAGCTCTACAGCAGAGTCCCAGATGAGCTGCGCATGAGAGCTGCTCCCATCTGGGTGAAAAGACGCTCCATAGCGGTTTGCAGGTAGCGCAACCTGCTCTTAAAGGCAATGGCTACTGACGCACTGATTGGTTTACCAGGCGGAACGCCCTAACCACTCCTATGCATAATATAGCGGGCAGCACAGGTGAGATAGTGGGTTTAGCAAGAGTGGAAGATTGCATTCTTTGTAGGGGAACGCCCCTCCCGCTACCCGCTATCCCTTAATAGCAGCTTTGAGAGATCTGGCGGAAGATCGAGCCCTTAATGTTTGACTGACATGAAAACAAATACGGCCCAATTATTCTACCTAAGACGCAAGCTTCTGAAGACAAAAAATATATATATTATAAATTACAAGAAAATTTTAAACAGAACACAAAATAAAGCAAATTTGCAATTCATTTGTGAATATGTACAGTTCATTAAAATGAGCCAATGCAATTGATTGCCATTAACATTTTTGATCAAACCAATATATTCCAAATTATTACAAAGCAGAAAAAAAAACTGCACATTTGAATGAACTTGTACTTGTGTTTTACTTTATGCCACAACTAATGGCATAAAAGATCAAACTATTTGCTCTGTTCTCCCCAGCTCTTCATTATGTTGCTCTGACGCTGGAAATGACTGGGAAATTTGGCTTCACCATGGCCTTCAGCATCGTGTACATCTACACGGCTGAAATCTACCCTACTGTACTCAGGAATGTTGGCATGGGAATGTGCTCCTCAGCTGCTCGCATCGGCAGCATCACGGCTCCCTACGTCATCTATTTAGGTACTGAAATGTTGTGTCTGTTGAAAAGATATTGCACATATCAAAGCATTGTTATCATAAAAGAGCAAAAAGATCTGCATGAGATAATACTTTAAGAATTGGCCAAGTTTAGAAATACTTAAGTAAAAGTACGTAATTTTCTCATAAAAACCTTTGCTTTTTTTTTGTTATTTGAAGGTACATATAACAAAGTTCTACCTTATATTTTAATGGGAAGTCTCACAATTGCCTCTTCAACCGTTAACTTCTTCCTTCCGGAGACTCTTCATAAGGATCTTCCAGAAACAGTTGAGCAGATGCAAAAATGTCGGGGGTATGTCCATTTGTCCATTTTAATTGCGCTCGCATTTTGTTTGATAAGAGAAAAAAAAGAAAATCACGTGACGCTGTCGTTTAGCACAAAACTCAAATTGGTCAAAGAGGACATTTAAGATAGCTAACTGCTGAAATTATTATGCTGCCATATGGTAACACCTTTGTTTTGATTTCAGGTTATGTGGTGGGTCCAAAAGAGAGAAATATGTTCAAAATTGAGCAACATGCAACTCATCCATGCTACCCGAGGCCAAATCTGACACACAAGCTCTCACTCTTTAGCTTATTGGATCACATTTGACCACACTTTAACAAGAAAGAAACTTTCTCTGATTGAAAATTATCAACTGAAATCTGAAATACTACAAAATGCTAACAGGAACACATAAACCCATTATTGTTTAGGGTGTTGTCTCAGCTGATATTTGTTAATTCAATGAGTTTTCTTGACATTTTGCAAAGAAAAAAAGGCAAATAAAATTTTTTGTATGAAATTGAAATACATGTGTATGATTGTCTACTGATTTTTGCCCAATGACTGTAATTAAAAAGTAACCCGTAAATCTCATTTGAACAAAACTTTTTTTTTGTTATCTAAACCATATTACTACATCTTAATAGAAAATAGTTCCTTTTGTTGTTGCTACCACTGAAAACAGGTTTGATCCTTTAATTTAATTTTATGTTTTCAAGATACAGTGCAAGAATGATGTGACTCTCATGGCTGTACAGTAAATACAAGGTTAAAATCAGAAGTCTGTTGCATAAAAACAGTTAGAAAAAGCCGAACTTTCACTTCAGAAAGATCCTGCACTAGACCGTGACAACGATGCAAACCACCTAGCTACAGAAACTGACTCCACTTCATCCACCAGTGAAACTGTTTCTAAAAGATGGGATCTTCGTAAACATATGAGTAGATTTGTACATAAATAATTGAAAACTGTTCGCTAATTTTCTGTCTTTCATTTGTTCCTGTGAAGTAGCAGGTCTGTTTCTCAGTTTACTAATCAAACTTCAGGTTTATTTATTATTATACAATATATAAATTATATATATATATATATATATATATATAAATATTAACAATTTATAACTTATCCATTTATAACTTTTAACCACCCACCAGATCTAAACTGGAAACAAGATTTCTCATCAAGTAAATACTCTTGCTGCATGGATAGATAATTTCACTTGCATCGAGTCATTTTCACTCATAATTTAGTGTTTATTTCTTGTATTTCACTGAGTGTTTTTTGCAGTGTAAAGATGATTTTAATTTTAAATTCATTTTCAATTGGTTTTGCAGCAGGTGCTCAGGCTCAATGGGGATCTCTGGCACTACATGGCTTAGTGTCATGGCTATCTTGTGCAGGTCACAGCAAGTCAATTTTATTTTGCACACCTTGGGTTTACATTGCAAGGTGCTGCCGATCAAAGTCGATTTAATCAATCAACTGACACTTTGAGAAACATAATCTGAAGCTTGCATATGCATATGCATATGCATATGCAAAAATTTAAGGATGTTTAATTCAAATTCAATTCAAGTCATATGAAAATGGTAGTACTCCCTCTTTGAATCCTGTATTTTTTTTTATTATTATTATTTTTAAAGATTTTTTTTTTTGGCACTAGTGGCCTTAATTTACAGTAGAAAGAGAGAGACAGGAAGGGGGCAGAAAGAACGGGGAAGATGCGGCAAAGGGTCAACGAGCCGGGAATCAAACTCACGACCAGCCGCATGAGGACTGCAGTCTCTGTATATGGGCCACCTGCCCTAACCACTGCGCCACCGTGGCAGCCCGAATCCTTTATTTTTTATGTAAAAACAAAATAAAAAATAATCTGATCATAGTGGGTTTTACGATAAGGCAAATACAACTTCGGTTGAGTATCAGTATATAACTTTTTTTGTTCATTGTTTAATTAACCAGACAGGAAACCAAAGAGAAGATGGAAAAAAAAAGTACCCTCATGGTACTTTCATAGGATTGTAGCCAAGTGCTATTAATTATCAGCCCTTAATGAATAAAACATTAGCAGGTATAAAAATGTGATGTTTTGGCAATATGATGGTCTGGACTATTCAAGAATCTGCTAAAACAAAGACAAGACATTATACAGATAATGTCACAGAAACAGGGAATCCTCATTTCAGTCTGTGCACAAAGAAGAGAAAGTGCCGTCAAATGCTGCTCAAATTAAAAAGTTGTTTAGTGAAAAAGGCCCTCACGGCCAGTTTCCTTATTGAGTACCTATAAAATGTTACTGACAAACCGAATCCATGGAAAACTGCCCAGTATAGCTATTGACGAAAACCACTTCTCCTTCACTTCTTTGAGTCCATGATATAAGAAATAATGAGAAAAATCTCTCTAGCGTTACTGCCTCTCTTCAGTCCTCTAAAATAGTTTATGAATGACTGCAACTGAGCCCGTAGGCAGAAATGTCACAATCTCTTGATCTTTAAATAGTCTGCTGTCAATACACAACTCAACTGGGAAGAGCATGATGGGCTTTATTAATGAATTATCTCTTTTTGAAAATGATTTACTGTCTTTATAAAAATCTTTAAATAACCAGTCATTCTTTCAACTATTATGATTAATACTTGTTTTAGGTAGAAAATACCAAAACATGTATCAAACTATGTCCTCTGTTAACCATAATCACTGTGTCAATGATCAAATCACTGTAACCTTGTTTACTGCATTCTAGTAACTGTATAACCTCCCACATTCAGATAGTGAAGAAAAGAAACGTGAGCAACGCTTTACAGATCACATGGCCTTGTAACTAATCTCACAGCACTGTGCACACTCTCTTTTGCATTTTGACACTCACAGATCGTTGGCTTTTGTCCTGTAATTTTTTTTTATTATCCTCTTTTCTTTTCTGTTCTTTGATAGTCCAGGATTTTAGTGAGGAAATGGGCAACGAAAAAATCAGAGACTATGACTCCATCACATCTTTCCTTGGATCCTGGGGACCCTTTCAGCTGACAGTCTTTTTAGCACTGGCGATAAGCATCCTCCCGAATGGATTTACTGGCATTTACATAGTATTTGTTGCTGCTACCCCACCACATGAATGCTTTATCCCTGACAACTACAACATCAGCGAGATGTGGAGAAATGTGACGATCCCGATGGAAACAGTTGATGGTGTTGCAAAGCGCAGCTCATGCAGGAGGCTAAACCTGGAGGCTGTCAGAAACTACTCCCAAAGTAATATCATCCCAAACGTGGATGTGAATGTGAGCGATATTCCGTGGGAGAAGTGTCGGGATGGGTGGACATACAGCAAAGAAATCTACCAGTCAACTATTGTTACAGAGGTAAGCAATAAATCAACAATTTTTAGATTAAGAACAAATAATTGTATTTTGAATCAACTTTAAAAAAAAAAAAAAAAAAAAAAACGTGGTGAGCTTCTAGAAGGCTAAAAGTTAATTCTATTTATACATATGAATTTAACTTTTTAAATATTTTTCCAGCTCTGAAAAACACTGACACTCTTATGGCCTGAACCTACTGCCCCTTTAATAAAAGTAACTTCTTGTATTCATTCATTTGAAATTCAAGCGCTCTGAAATGTTTACCTTCCCATTCATAGAAAACCCCCTCAGTTATCTTCCCCCAGTCTTTTTCCAATACTTAAACTGCCTTTTTAAATTCTCTTACTTAATTCAATGGGCTCCACCTTTAACCACTCTATAATCCCATTTTTTTCTTCTTTTTGAGCAAATCTTCTGCATATTTCTTAATGTGTGCAGAATCGTTATCCTATTTAAAAGTCCACCTTTGGGTTAAACTTCAACTTTTGAATCGTCTTGAGGAATTCAGAATTTAACCACTGTGTCAGCATGCACAGTGCCTGAGTCAGCAAAGCAGTCCTAAACAATGAGACAACCCCACATGCACACTCTAACACGTGTATGGTGGAAGAACGGGGAAAAACATTTAAACACTTAGTAGCTTGGTTTCTTCAATGCCTGAAAAAAATGTAAAAATTCAAACTCAAAAATACATACTAAGCCCCAATGGGAAATTCAGTTATTGCAGTAGTTGTCATTAGTTACGTCTCTTCAATGATTCATTAACATATGGTTAAAGCTGTGGGCAGGAAGGATCTCCTGTCTGTGTTGCAACAGATCTGCAGGAGCCTCTGACTGAAGACACTGCTGGGTCAGAGAGCATGTCCAGGGTTGCCCATAATATTTATTTATTTATTTGTCTAAACTACAGTGTGGCAAAAGCCTGGCTGTCCCAGACTTTTTATATATATATATATATATATATATATATATATATATATATATATATATATATATATATATATATATATATATATATATATATATATATATATATATATATATATATATAATATATATATATATATCTATATCTCTATATATATATATATATATATATATATATCTCAAGTTTTGAAGTCAGGAGTTGATGTATATTTACCAGACATTTTATTAGTTAACTTGACAAAACAAGAAGGAAACACAAAACTCATTGTAGAACTGGCAGTTGTTTGATGTCTATTACAGAAATATTAGGAATCATATTGTGGAGAACTGCTGTAGCTGCAATGTATGAGTTATTTTAAAAAAAAACATTTTTTTCCCCCCCAGTTGCATTTATTTACTCCTAAGGACACAAAAAGCTGTGTAATTTTTTTTCTCTTCATATTCACATAACTGAGCATGCTGCTGATGTGTTCACTGTTGCAGCTATCCTGCCGTCCTTTCGCAATTTAATAATGACAAGCTCAAGCTGTGATTTTTTTTTCCCTGTAATATTGCTATTCTTCGCTTTACAAAATCAAAAATTATTTTAAAAAATGTATTTAATTCTTCAGGCAGTGCACGTTGTGGAATGTGTACGGAATCCACTGAGCGTTTCTACAGTTTTGCTGGCATATGCCAGAGAAACAGCTTCCACCATCCAATGGAAAAGACACTGGCCCCCGATAGTACACCTCCCACTAGCCACTACCCGCAAATTGCGGGTTTAGGAACCTCCGCTAACCGCTAATGCAACCTCCGATTCCCTAAAGCCGCTACCCATTATGCCGACTCCCTTACTTACATTGTAGGTGTTGTAATGGGCGTGTCTTTTGCCCTTTCCGCAAACTCGGTATCTTGCAGGTAGCGGGTAGCTACCGCATGTCGGCGGGTGAAAAGAGCGTGTCCTAATGGCATAAATGTGCGTCCACCTGATCACATGTGGACGTGCACAAACGGCTCTACCTCTCGATTACGCATCACCGTATTACTTGCATACGTTTTTATTCTCTTGAGGGCAGAGGATGTCTGGTCAGCAGTTGTGGTGGATGTGGGAATAGTCACGGCCAGACACGTCAGTCTGTACAGCTGTGGCATGATCTCATTCAGTGTTTGCTGTGTAGGAAACCAAGGAGATCTTTGGGACATTTCCCTTCAAAGTCTGTCATGGCCTACATCACAGTCATGTCTGTTTTTAAACAGGTCAGATCATCAAATAGAGTTCCGTGTCTGAAACTGCTGCTGGTGGAGGAGGGACAGGAACATTAATTGTTCGTGATCTTTAAATCGGTTCTGTAACTGGCAGATAAGGTTGTCCAGAACACTGTTGTGGAGTGTCTTGTGCTCTGCGCGTAGTGGTGGTGGTGTCACAAAACTCTTTCACCCCTGACAGCAGAACTGCTCATCCAATGATTCGTTCTGCAGTATTTTAAAAAGCACAGCACCTGCGCCGCGTTAGTGACATCATTCGTCTCGTACAACATAACGACAAATGGTGTTATATGCTATATAGTTGACAACCATATAGTTAATGCGGCGCATGAGAGCTGCTCCGATCTGGATGAAAAGACGCTCCATAGCGGTTTGTGGGTAGCGGGTTGCAGGTAGCGGCCTGCGGGTAGCGCAACCTGCTCTTAAAGGTAATGGCTACGGACACACTGATTGGTTTAACAGGTGGAACGCCCTAACCACTCCCATGCATAATATAGTGGGCAGCACAAGTAGGATAGCGGGTTTAGGAAGGTGGAAGATTGCATTCTTTGCGGGGGAACGCCCCTCCCTCTACCCACTATCCCTTAGTAGTGGCTTTAGGAGATCTGGCGGAAGATCAGATCCATTGTCTTTACAAGGCTTGCCTAGCTCATGGCTTAGCTACGTAGATGAATAACTGGTCTTTATTTTTTCTTAAATGTGTAATGATTATTTTTTTGGGAAAACAATGTTTCTTATTGATATTCAGTTTTTTTTTCTCTCAACAGCATTTAAACCACATGACCCAGTGATTTCAAGTCCATACCAAATTATAGATCTCAGATAACAACAACACACACACTTCTTTATTTTGCATTTGAAGACTTCTTTTTTTATATTAATTTCTAATTATAAAAATAAATACTGACATTGAATTTTCTGGTGTGTTTTTTTTCCCCATAGCTTTCAAACCATGTGACAGAGAGATTCCAAAATTAGACCAAATTGTAGAACTTGTCTTATGTTGTTTTTTGAGTTCTACAATTTGGCCAAATTTTGCAATCTCTGGGTCACATGGTTCGAACTCTATTGGAGAAAATAAGCCCATTAAACTCTATGTCAATATTTATCTTTTACATCCACCCATTATCCATACCCGTTTAGTCCTATCTAGGGTCACAGGGTTCTGCTGGAGCCTATCCCAGCTCTCTTCGGTTGAAAGGCAAGGGTACACCCTGAACAGGACACCAGTCCATTGAGTTTATCTTTTACAATTAGAGTTGTAATTACAGAGGTTGCTCTGGCAACATTATGACAGTCAGCAAGACATGCCGGCAGCCTCTGGCAGTGAAGACGGTGCTTGAACAGTACTGTAGCAACTGAGGTAGCTGCCGAGGAAAATATCAAACGCAATAATGGCAATGAAGATAATCTTTTCCTCTCAAAAAAGAAAAAAAATAAAAGTTTTTTTGGGAATAAAATGTTTTGCAGTGCATCAGATCCCAAATGGTAATGACTTAAAATGCGGAGCTTTTGCATCCATCAAATAATGAAATCTTATACAAAAGTAAAGAATAAACTGCTGTAAAAAAACATAAAAATAAAATAAAACAGGATGAACACATAGTTACCAGTTATTCTAAATTCATAGGCATCGCTAACTTGTCTGTAATGCATATACAGCATCTATCCTGTATTTAAAAAAAAAAAAAAGATTTTTTGCTAGTTTTCAACCACACAGATAAATAAATCTTTGACAAAGTGAATGACATGATATGTTGATTTTTCAGTGGGACTTGGTATGTGACAATGCATACAAAACTCCTCTGACCACCTCCATTCATTATGTTGGCGTGTTACTGGGAACTGTCATCTCAGGCCAGGCCTCTGACAGGTATTTAATGAACATTTCAGTTGTTAAGCGTTTGACGAACTTCTTGGCTTCCCTGTTTCAACCTATGAAATGAAAACTTTTGCAGCTAACCATAGAGGATTTTGTCCACAGGTTTGGGAGGAAGCCAACACTCTTTGTCATGATGGCTCTTCAGACTTTGGCAATTACAGCACAGATCTTCTCACCAAGCTGGGAGATCTTCACCTTCATCTTCTGTCTTGTAGGTGCAGGAGGATATTCCAACTACACCATAGCATTTGTGCTAGGTATGGCTTTCCACTAAACAGTGATTTAGTTGATAACACTGAACATGTGTAGGTACTGTATGTAGTAACAACCTGTCTGCCCTAGTGCTTCATGTATAACTGCTGCCTTTGCCCAAAACAGAGCTGGAAAGAGGCATCTTCCTCTTCCCACTCAAAAACTGCACTCTATGAAAAAATAAACTCTTCATCGTACAATTTGTAGACTTGAACAGAAGCTCTCACCCTTTTCTTCAAACATTTTAGAATCATTTTTTAGCATGAATTAAGCCCCCAAAAAGTACGGCAGCATTGGCGGACTTCCGGTTTTCAAACTAAAGGCTTAAAAAAAAGTAGATCCCTGTGACCCTGTATTGGACAAAATGGCTATAGATGATGGATGGATGGATAAACAGAACATTAAAAAAATGTGACTAATGTGTGGTTAATCGCAAGTTAACTATGAAAATCTTTCAATTAATCGCGATTAAAAAATGTAATCGACTGACAGCCCTAATTAATAGTAATTATCCAATAGCTGGAGGTCTAAAAATTCTATGTACTTATATAATGACTGATACCTCATTAGTTGATGTACTACAGACACGACTATATAAACAGATGTAGGCAGCAAGCACTGAGGTGGTCAGAGGGTTGGATTGCAGGTCAGCATGTTAGTTGATATCCCAGAGACGACTGTATAGTCAGGTGGAGGTAAACACTGGGATGGTCCAATGTTGGAACTGCAAGTCAGCATCATGGTCTGACAAGTTCCTTTTTTATGACTTCTATAGGTTCGGAAATTCTCAGTCCAAAAACCCGAGTGGTCTTCTGCTCCCTTGGAGTTTTTATGGGCTCAGCTATAGGGTACATGGTCATGCCTGCAGTTGGATACTTCCTCCGTGAATGGCGATTGCTGTTGATTGCGATGGCTGCCTCCGGGCTCGTCTACATTCCTCTGTGGTGGTAAGGATAGTCATTAAAATATAATGTTTAATCTCATGTTTCTGCTCATTTAATTGTGGACTAAGGATTAACTTTTTGCCAGACACAGGAAGATGTGAGTGGAGTGATACGTATATTTATGGGGGTGTGGAAAGTTTAGTTGATGCAGCTGTGTATTTTGCTGGGTTACCAGAGCTCTTTCTCACTATCACGAATCAGAAGATCCTCGCTACAAGAGTGATTCTTTTAGCTCACAGATTACTCGGTTACTTGAGGTTGTTTTACAGCCACACGGGCACATTGCATTTATTGCATCATCCATGAACTTTCCTGTATTTTCCCTGAGTGTTCTAGAGATAATGCAAATGTAAGGTCACCTATATAACACCTAAACTTTAGCCAAAACTGAGTTATGAAATAGGACAATGATCCCTAACACACCAGCAATTCAGCTGTTAGAGACACAGCTGGAAGACCCAGAAAAACCCATAAACATATGCTGAGAAGAAAGAAAGAGACAGACGGACCATTATTGGTTAACAATATGCAAGAATAGAATACCATATATATATATAAAACTTGACTTGAGCTTTGAAGATCAAGTCAAATTCTGACCTCAACCTGATGGAAATACTTCAGCAGAACTAAAACAGACCCCTACATGGACAGAAAAATACTCACAAACTCCAACTGAAGCAACATTGTTAAGACTAATGGACCAAAATTCCTCTGGTACTCATAAAAATGAAGTTTATCACCACCTGATGTGTACCTGTCCAGGTTCACCCCAGAGTCCCCTCGCTGGCTTCTTTCTCAGGGGAAAGTAAAGGAGGCAGAGGCCATCTTAAAAGCTGCTGCAAAGAAGAATAAAGTAGAAATTCCACAGGCTATTTTCACACCAGCTGAGGTACTATACGTTTATGACCATCCTCATACCTTTTTAACTGATCGCTTTTCATATCTGCAACACTTTCACATTTCAAGCTATTTTCTTTTTTTGTTTCTGTAATCTGTTATGACTGAATTTTAAAAATACCAGGTATGTTTTTTTTTCTTAATTCTTAGGTGTCACTGTTTAATTACTACAATTATTCTGTCTTGTTTTTGCAGGTTGAAGATGCTTTGGCTATGAAGGAAAAGAAAGTCAGCATCATGGACATTGTGAAAAGCGGCAATATTTTATCTATTACATTTTTGTGTGCAAGTCTGTGGTATGCTTTCCGTTTCCTTATCGCTTGCCCCTAAAGATGATAAATTCTGTTAATATTCACACCTTCACTTATCATAATTATCACAGCTGCAGCCATAATCATTTGACTTCTGTTTGTATTAGTTTGTGTTTCTAGCTTACCTTCCATTTAATCTTTTTTTTGTCCTTTTTTCTTCTCTGAATGTTTTGGCAGGATGATCATCACCATCAGTTACTACGCACTAATCCTCAACACTTCAAACCTGCATGGTGATCCTTACTTAAACTGCTTCTTGTCTGCTATGACGGAGGTTCCAGCATACATAATAGCCTTGTTGCTGCTCCGATACTGTTCTAGGCACATCTGTCAGTCTTCCACGCTTCTCCTCGGAGGTGTCATGATCCTCTGCGTTCGCCTCATTCCAATGGGTAACGCTCACAACTTCTTAGGGTGTATTCATATCACAGTCAGTCAACCTGCAGTCTGACTCAGATGATTTGTCTGGTTGTAAACACAAACAAAATGTAAACATTTGGAAGGTTGTTTTGTTATTGTTTTTCAATCCTGTTTAATTGTGGTGCATTTGACCATTCTAACTCTCATTTGATATCTTTAGCATATGCTACAATGTCAAAAAAATTTTTTTTTTTTTTTTTTTACTTCCTTAGATTTACCAGGTGTGGCTGTGTTTCTTGAAATGTTGGGAAAGTTTGGAATAACATCAGCATTCTGCGTGGTGTATTCGGTCACGTCAGAGCTCTTCCCCACTGTCATCAGAAACACGGCGATGGGCTGTTGCTCCATGGCTGCTCGTATCGGCACCATCATCTCCCCCTTTATTATTTATTTAGGTAAGCATATTTCATTGTGGCCTGAACCGAGGCAACTTTACTGACCCAGAGAGTAGAAGTCAGAGTATAAAGCTCTGCTCATATGTTGATTGAAAATATTTTGATATTGATATGTTCTTCTTTATCAATTATTATAGGTAATTCCCTTTTTGATGATGAATAGCTGTTAAATAAAATAGTTTTGTACCATGTTTATACTTTCCATTTTCTTTCTTCACAATAAAACAGCTGAATGCATTCTTCAAGAGTGGTAATTCCATATTTTTTGCCAGGGGTTGGATATCATTTCCCACCGACCCAACCGCAGCAGAATTTCACAAGAATGTCATATTACATCAACAGTCCCGGATTTATATATGTTCCATTCTTTTTATCTTGAGGGGTTGTGTTTCAGTGTTGTCCACGTGTGTACTTTACCTTCTGGCATCAAGCTCCTTGCCTCTTGTTTTTATTTTTTTCACATTTTTTTTTACGTGTCATAGACCAGGTGATTCATCATTTTCTTGCATTCAGCAATCATGAATTAGCACTGCTGTTTTGGTTATTATGAATTTTCTTCCTCCTTCATGGCACATGTATGTTTTTTTTATGTGAAGGAAGGCACTACAAGGCACTGCCGTACATCGTGATGGGCGTCATCGCTCTCTGCGGTGCTGCCATCTGTTTCATCCTGCCAGAAACGTTTGGGAAACCCTTGCCAGAGACTATGTCACAAATACAGAGGATATGTGGGTGAGTTTGTACGAGAGCATCCAATTACTCAAGTTTTCATTTGACTGTTTATAGCTGTCAGGACCAGGACTGAAGTGACTGACACTGATGTTTTTCAGTGGCTGTTAGCAGGACAGCTACAGTGTTAAACCAGTGAGTTTTGATGTATCTGCCTAGCTTTTCCTCTCTTGCTAAATGTCCTTTTTGTGTTACAACAGGAAAAGAGGAGAAAAGAAAGTTGAAATTGGGGAGAAAACATCCATTTTCCAGCCTAAAGAAACAAAGTTATAGTTATCTCTTCTCACTGTGTGGTCCTCCTTTTGTTTCGTTTTTTCTTTGTGAGAAATATCTTTGTGAAAATGCGATGGCTGTCTCACGTCATCTTCAACGGGTTAATCTTTTAAACTGATCCATATGTTTATTCATATTTTTAAATTCCATAGAAAGTGTGTTGCCAATCAGCTTATAAAACTTAATCAGTAAAAATGTTGTGTAACCAGACTGAGTCCTTAATTGTTAATGAATGTATTCATAGTTTTTAACAAGTTCCAATTTCAATGTTGCATGAGAGTTTATCTTTCAGTTGGAGGTTGAATCTCTATGTAGAGATGGTTACAGTAATGTGACTAATAATTTAATGTCCTCTTTAATGTACAACAGAGTGGAATACAGTATTAAATGATGTGTATGACCCTCATCTGTGTCTGTCAAAGATGCTTTTGAAATATAACATCTTCTTGCTGTGATATTTGAGGTCTGCAACATGATTTAGTAACTACTATAGGCTAAAGTTATGAATTTCTGAACATTTAAAGATGTTTTCATATTGCTATAAATATTGAAACTTGCTGCATGAATCAGTGTTTTTCCTTGTCTGTGTATGACATTGTGATCTATTCTAGTAAAACTATGCTTAACTGTAAAAATGTGTTAAAGACTTGGAAAAAATAACAACTCTAAAATAGAAAATCTAAATCAGGATAAAAATTACTAAACAAAAATTACTAATTGTGCATATTAGTTAACCAATAATTGATTGAGGTTCTAGTGAGGCAGTTATACAACATATAAAGCACTTGACAATCTGACGAGGGTACAAGTGGATTTAATCTCCATTTGTATACAAGCAGAGATGATCAAGCACTCACATACAGATGTACAGACGTACAAGACAACCGTTGTCAGCACAAGACAATGAGCAGAGCAAATGCAGTTAATCTAAAACACTGTTTATCAATACTTTGAGCCTTGAGCTAGTTTCCCCCGACAGCTACGTGTCCCAAAAATCATAGATGAGGCCTGAGCAATATCCCACATTGGATTAGATATTCCACAGTAGATATTAATATCACTCCCGACAAACAGGCCAGGGTGACCTGACCCTATTTTTAACACAACACGAGGCTTTAATTAAAGCCAAATTAAATAGGTGGGTCTTAATCCTGCTTTCAAAACGCCTGGCTGGAGCCTGTCTGAGGACCAGACCAGCATGAGTCATACACAGGCCATAGAGCCTGCAGTAATTTAAATTTCCACAAAAATAGGGTCCATATGCATTACATATTATTTTTTTTGTTTCTGATAATAGCGCCTCAGTTCTCAATGAAAAGCCGAAATGAACTTTAAATTCGCCACTGAATAACCGGATGATTAATAAAAATAAACCGGCCACAAAATCTGCAAAAATCTTACCAAAAATCAATGTATTGAAACAGGAACAAACGATGTGCCACAGAGTCAGTGACACTTTTTGTATTGGTGGCTTGTATAATTACAACACCGTCATGGTGGATTAAGTAGTTAAACCTGCACTGAAGGCCCAGGTACCAAATGCACGGCCCGCCACTGAAAAATACTGGAATAAACATTAAACCACACCACTAGAATTTATAGTACATTTTAAACATTTTATTTTTTCTCACACATTTTTTTCTCCCTTTTTTCCAATGTTTTTTTTTTTTTTACATTTTTGAGGTGCTGCAGCCCCACCAACAGGGGGGGCTGCAGCACCCCCACTTCCCGCGGTACTGGGCACCACTGGCCTACATGACACAATGGAGGGATGAATTCACGGTGTTTATGCGGAGCAGGTACCACAGGAAGGCAGCAGTCTTCCGTCTATTATTAAAGCAGCAAGTAGCTCGAGTAATATGGGTAAGCGACTTAATAGTAAACCTTAACGTTGCTTTTACTTTTATTATTATTTTATTCTTTATTAAAATTAAAACATATGTGACTGTCACTGCGTCAGTGGAGGAATTAACGGCTCATTTAGTCCAATAGGAACTCAGCCGTCATCTGTTACCATGCAAAGTCTTCCAATCCAGCTGTGACACTGGGCTTTAAATTTGTGTTATATATAAACTGCTCATTTGTGAGCTTTATACATTTTTAAAAAAAAACTAGTGATAACTGTTGGATTTACGGCAAAAGGGGATACAATTATTATATTTTATTATTATTATTTATCGAAGAGTGTGGGTAAAGTGAAAGCTGAATGCGAGTTCCTGGCAGTTCTGTTGAAATTCTGCTGCTGGGTTTATTAAAGCAAAAGTGAAACCAAACCAGAGTCGACCGTTTGGTTCTTTGTTCGCATTTGTGAGACCTTAACGGCTCTAGTGAATGAATTTTTACTAGTTTTACCTCCACACTAAACAATGTGACAGACGCAAGTTTTGAGGTGAGTTTTCTCTTGATTGTTGTAAATTATCTCAGACATCCTGTCGCCGACGGCGATGATGCCTTTGCGGTTTCGTAAGAGCCTTGATGTTGCTTTACATTAAATGATTCATTAATAATGAATTAAGGTAGTTTTCAACAAAGCTTTAGGCCTTCAACTACTTAAGAAACTATGTGGTAAAACATCAGCATATTAGTAAAAACTGTGATTTAATTTCAATGATAAAAAAACACTTGCCCATTTGAATTGTATTTATGTATTTTTTGTTCTATGTTGTTGTTTTGTTTTGCTTTTTTAGTTATTTATACCTGAATAGCTGCAGTTACCTTCAGTATGAAGGCTATAATGACTATGACTGGTAATTTCTGTACAGTATAACTGGAGGGGTTTCCACAGAACTGAAACTTGTAAAGTCAATTTCTGAGGAAAAACTGTCAAAATACACAGCTCCGTAATATAATAATTATTTCAAAAGTGCCAAATGTACTGGGTTTCAAATTTCTCAGACTATAACAGTAATTTTATTAAAAAAAAAAAAAAAAAAACTCCTTGTTCCTGTTCCAAATGTTTACTTAAACCTCTGTAAACGCACTGTTCTAAATAACCGCTAGGGGTCGCCAAATATGTCAATTCTATACACATATTCCCTTACGACATATTGTCCAAAACAAATTTAGCAGGGCTATCTATATTATTCATTTTCGTATTCCACGGGTTGTACTTTAGATGGTCTATGCTGTACGTAGCCACTATTAACTTAAGTTCTTTTATCATTTTTTTAATTTGAATTTGATTGATCTTTTAGTTACACTACAGTTTTTCTACAGTGAATTTGTATTTTTTCCTCTTTTTAGATAAAAAACAAATAAGAAAAAATGAAGGTGCAATGATAACTTAGTTTTCTCCTTTCAGCTTTTTCCTGTAGTGATAGCAACAGTGGATCATCTGTTTCCATTCTCTCCATCTTCCTCTGTCATACCAACCAACCCCATATCGTCATATTTCACCACATCATGAAGTCTCCTCTCTGGTCTTTATCTTTCCTCCTACCTGGCAGCTCCATCTCCAGCATCCTTCTACCAATATATTCACTATCCAAACCATCTCAGTCTTGTCTCTCCTATTTTATCTGCAAGACATTTAATCTTGGCTGTCCCTCCAATCTACAGCAAATAACATCTACTACAAATACTTATGTAAAGTAACTGGGACTTTAATAAGAGGGCATTAGTTGATTTAATGTACTTGATATATTCCATCACTTGTAACAAAGTACTGTAAACCACTTCACTAAGAACTGATAATGATGGAAACTAAGTAGTAAATTTCAGTTTTAATTTGGAATCACTTTCTAAAATGTTTTTATTTCCTGTAAATCAAAGGTAAACTGTGCCATTTTGACTCTATTATGTTTATTTGATAAAATTAATGAACTGCTTTCAGATAAATAATAGAAATACAAGTATAAAAAGTTATGGCAATGTAAATATTCTCACTAACTATTTTATCAAGAGTAGGATCAGAGTTTATAGATTTACAGGAGGAAATTTACTCGCTGCCGTACTGAACAAGTCCATCTATGCTGTGTCATGCAGCATAATGCACACAGTGCTGACATGGTCAATTCCTCTTGTAGTCTCATTAATGAACGCTAGATGTCACCATTGGTCGAAATTACTCGAGACTGTGTATTGGAAAAAGATCACTAGATGGCGCTAAACACTTAATGTTGTCCACCTGTGCTTGATGTTTATGCTAAATAAATAAATAAAGCATTTCAGCTTCGGTATGACTGACTACTCTGTTACTCTGAGTACAACTGTTTGTTGAGAACCGTTCAGAATTTGTTTGTGTGAAATTCAATTCAATAAGTTATCAAAGAGGCAGTGTGACCTTTTGTTTAATCACAGACTGGGTGCATTGCAAATGAGTTTGAATGAGAGTCCTACAGGCAAAACAGGAAGTGAACTGTTTAAAGTGGGGCGGTGACACATGAACGACTTTCAACCCAACAAGCCTGGCCTGGTCCTCATATAACAACACTCCTTTAATATTTGTATTTCATAAACAGAATAAGTGTCATACTTCTTCATATAACCACATAAACTCACTCCAACCTTAAGAGGCTTCCAAAAGACGGCCATCACTACATGTGCGACAGTATGCAGACTCTTGAGACAGAAGTATGCCTTTGTCTTGTTTCCTCAGAATTTCCTTTGAAATTATATTATCAGTTATCATCAGTGCAGTGATGTGTCATCTGCCTTTGTGGCGAAGAATAAATAACAGGCTGCCAAAGAAGCCTACCAGCCTACCAGCCAGAGTTAGCCAAACCCAAAGTTCTAAATCATTATACCTAACTTTCAGGCTGTCAAGAGCACTGACTCCTATCATTTTGTGTTAGTTTTGAACTGGACATTTAAGCTCTATTTAATGCATGTCTGCTGTGTCGAGTGATTGGAAATGTTAGCTCGCATTTGCACCACAAATGATCACATTCACACTTAACCCTTCAAGAACAAACTACTGCCACCTGAAGAGTAATCTCTCTAAAAAAAAACAACTTAGCATGAACATTATGCTCACGTCATGTGGCTTTAATGCTTATAAGATGATAAAAGACCCAGAGTACTGAACATGTTATGCTTCTATGTTATAAAAGAGATGCTGCAAAATACTGTAAATAAACTTTAGAAAAAATTGTTGATACTGTATATCTTTAAGACTGACTTTTAGTTTGGCTTCTTTGTAGCCAAAAACACCTGTAATAACACCCGTGTTACTGAATTCCACTCAGATTCTTTTATAGGTCATCCTTTTCGAGTAAAAAATTAAGCCCAATCTGGCATGGCTCATTGCAGCTGAGCCTCAGTGTTTGTGTCAGGAGACAGGATTTCCTAACTGTAGAGGCATTTCTCAGAAGTGCCTCAGCGTTAACCTCTCAACAGCACCGCCTTATGGTCGAACACCAGCACTAGCGCCTTCTCTTAAGTCATGTGATTTAGAAGAAATCCAGCCCCAGTCTCTAGCAGGTCACACCTTGGCACAGAGCCTCACAGAGACAGCAATTGCTCTCACTCAGCTTTTTTTTTTTTTTCCTCCTTGGTTTATTTTACAGTTTTATTTCTCTTATCTGAGGAGTTCATCGTTGATAGGGAAGCATGCACACATAGTTAGTTTATCTGTCAGCTCTGGAATTTCATGCTTTTCATGTTGCTTGCTTCTCAAAGAGTGCTGTGGGTAAAGCACCATGTGACTTCAGCATCAGCCAACAGTGTCATCATGATGGGGGATATTTTAGTCAGGCGTTTTTATTGGGGTTTTGAATATTACTTTCAAGTTTAGAAATGATCACATGAGTTATCTCTGTTGAAAAGAAGAAGAAAAAAACAAAATTTTTTTTTTGGCTTGACAATTGTACATTTTCAAATTTCTCCATATCAGTGGTCCAGAATAAATGGCATAGAGTATTCCTAGTTTTTCACTTGGCATTGAGTGTGTGTGTTTAATTTTAGCAGCTGTCAATAAACTTCCTGAAATATGTTTTGTATTTTTTTTTTTCTAACTGCAGGTCTGGCACCCTGCATGTTTGTCCCTACCACTATTTGTTTTTTGTTCCTTCTATTGTTGCTCTGATCACACCCTCATCAAACGGCACATCAGTTCAAACACATTCCACGAAGGGGCATTTGCGCTCGTATGCAGGCTCTCACGCAAGCAAATATAATTTACGTTTTAAAATCATTTCAATATCAAAAACATGATACTGAAAGGTTGAAAAAGGCACCTCTACAGATTTTCACCAAACTCGTCTTTTTAAATTGTGTAAGGCTGAAGCATTGTGGATCTGTGGTCGTCCTGACTTAGAGATCATATCTGCATAGGTTTCAAGTTGACTATGGATACAGATGTTGCAGCACGACTGGAGCAAATGTGAACATTTACAGCGTGGAAGGAAATGCTGTCAGGGTGGGGGATAATGTGTCCGGTCTTACTAAATTTGTTAACTGCGATAAATAACAGATTACATCGTAGACAGTGACTGTAGCTCATTTCTTGAGTGCTGTTTGGAGTGCTTGTGGTTGTGCATAGTCTGCACAGGATTCTGCATAGTCAGATAACCTTCCTGCACATAAATCATGCCACACATATACCCACATACACTGTGACTTATGTATTGTGTTTTGTTTTTATGTAAACCCTGTTAAAGACTGCTAGTTAAAGCCTTTTAAATCTTCTTGGAGTATAGGAGGAAACGTTTGTGGTTAAAAAGTATGACTAGAGAGACTCAGAAGTAATGAAGCTGTGAAGCTTCTCTGAAGCTATTTGCAACCTCTTTAACCACTTTAACAATCAGGATTCTTCAATTTGGATTTGTTTTCTAAAGGGAAATATAGAAGCTTATTTTGAATTTATATTTTATAGAAATATATTAGTATTCACCAGACTTAAATGGTGTTGCTATTTAAAGACATCACACCTGCAGTGTGAAGTAAATATAAAAAAAAACATGTCATATTACATGTTACTGTACAACAAGCTGAATGCCATTTTAGCATAAACACAGGAACATTTAAAGTATTACATACACAAACAACACAGAATTCAAGTTTGGCCCACAAGAAAGTCAGAACCATTGGCTTTGATCTTTACACATTAGCTGAGTTACTGTTCCACTTTATCTCTCTTATCCACCTTACCTTTGGTCTTTATTTTTTCTATCCACTTGGACTGTGTAATGTTTCCTCAACCCCACCCCCCATTCAACAAATGAATATATTCATGTATTAACAGCCTCTGTCGATTATGTAACTCCTTCTAGCAGACGATCACACTAAAACAAGTATCATAAGGCTAACATGTCGATAACATGAGGCAAGCCCAGTTTTGATGATTTTCTGCCGATTAAAGCCATAGTTTTGTGTTCCTATTTGACATAAGTCACAGATGGAGATGTGGCCCATTTGCTTCCACCTTTGCCCTGCTGTGCATTGGTACTTTTTGGTGGTATTCATTGGTTGCAATGATGGCTGCCTTGGTCCATTGCCTCTTGACTATCTCCTGCCAGTCTGGCCACACTCCTCTGACCTCTGGCATCAACAAAGCATTTTTGCCCAGAGAACCGACACTCGCTGGATATTTTCATTTTTTTTTTGGACCAATTAATGTAGACCCAAATCATGTTTGTGTGTTAGAAACAAATCTGAGCAGATCTGCAGTTTCTGTATTACTCAGACCAGTCCAGCTGGCACCAACAATCATGCCACAAGTCTGTTAAATCACCCTTTCTTCCCCATTCTGGTATTCCAGCTGAACTTCTTGTCAATATGCCTAAATGCACTGAGCTTCTGCCCCGTGATTGAGTGAATTGATATTTGTGTTTAAGAACAATTAAACATGTGTGGCTAATAGGGCTAATTTAATGATAGAGCAGACACTGATGATGTAATTGTCTCAGGGATTAAATTTAATTTTATGCAAAGAGCAGAGATTTTACAGTTTACAATTTTTCTACAGGATGTCGTATCCTGCTAGCTCACAGCAACCCTCTTTCGTTCGTTTCCAGTAAATCAGCAGGTTAATATTATCGCCATTCGTTTCCCTTTTCTCTCTCCCTCTAACACACACACAAACACACATGGTCTCTGTTTCCTTCTTCTCCTCCCCCTCCCACCCTGTAAACACACACACACACACATACACCACTTACATTTACAGACGCCAACATGTCCTCAAATTATATGTGAGTCAGTGTCATGCAACGGCACAGCACAGCACAAGCAGTTCAGCGTATAGATGGAAGATTTATCTGTTTTTCATGTTAGTGTCAGTTTAGGAAATGCGAAAATAAAAAATATGACATGCAAACAAACATTTGATAGGCAGCTAACTACTCACTGGAGAAGAAGAGACTGAAATGACAACGGTCAGTCTAGTCAGCCACAAGGTGTTGGGAAGTGGTGCGAGGCTTGATTTTGGTGGAACCGTGTCCCATAATATCAAACAATAAGTTGCAGATGATTTCCCAACTTCACACCACATATGTCAGCCAGTAAGGAACTAATGTCTTTTCCAGTCTGCCCTCTGTCACATGCAGTTTGTATAATAATTTTCTTCTGAGAGAAAAGACTGTTAATTCATGATGAGTAAAGTCAGAAATCCTTTATTTTATGGTACAACTTAAACCACTGACTCCCTTTAATCACTGAACCTTTTTTACCTCCTGACCTGATTTTACACAAATTTCTCTGGAGCAATTGTTTTCCAGAGAACTCTAGGAGCCATAAATGATGTGGGATGACTGGTATTGATAAAAGAAGAATGGTGAGAAACGTGGGTTTCATCAGACCCTCTGTTCATACATTCTTGGTGCTCTTTTAGCCTGATATGATGAAATGAAAATTAAAAAAAAAAAAATGCGAAGGATTTCATTAGGTTTTACAGGTATTCCAGCTTCCTCAAAGAGTTGGGAAAACATGAATTTTGAGTGTATTTTTGTTCCAAAATTGTCAGTAGACACGTTTGTGAGTGAGATGATTGTTTTTTTTTTCTTTTGCCTCCACTCGATGCAGCTGTTTGGAGGACAAGCGAGCTGTTACGGGTGAACCCTTCCTCTCGCCCAGTGACACCTGGGAAGTGACCCCGAACAGAATGATGCAGGTGTTGAAAATGGATGGATGAATAATTGTAGGTGTTATGGATAAAATTGGGAAATCTTAAAAATGCCGATTTAAGAAGAGAACCAGATTCTGGACATAAATCTGATTTTGTTTCACCACTTGATAGTTGGTTCATGCCCTGCTTTAGGTTTGCAGGGTCTGTTTAAAAGCCATGCTCCATCTGTACGTGTGCTCCTTCTTCCTGATCATCTCCATAACACTTTGTACGGTCCAATATGCATACATGCCTGTTTGAAGTCAAAACATTTATTTCTTTATTCTTACGTTAATTCGCTCACTTCTCCGGGGTTCTTTGACCTGAGAGTGTCTCTGTTCGTGGCTAAACACCGGAGGGACAATCAAGCCCATGCACATGTGAAAATGTTTTGGATAATTAAGGTTTATAAAAGAGAGAAATACACATGCAAAGCTTTAATAACTATGTGAAAAGAATGCCCCTGCATGTTTCTGCCTTTGTGTGTACACACAAACAGTTTAAGACATGAAACTGGAGTTTTAGACATGTAGCCTGAGGCGGCGTTGCTCATAGTTTTATAGTTTTCATTTGTGTGCGATTATGGGTGTACTCCAGTGACCCATTGCTGTCTTTCAGTGTGAGTCATCATGAAACTAATGAATAACTGCTGATATGGCTTTTATTGTGGTAGTTTGTATCACACCAAATTAATCAGTTGAGTCAGGCATCAGATGTTTGTTTGACTGAACCTTCTCCTCTAACACTTCATTTAAAAAAATTAATCTAAGACCACTGTCTCTTATTTAAGTTTTACATTTTGCGAAAGTTTTATTGGTTTTCCCCTAACTTCAGCTGACACCAACAAATCCATGGTGGTATAATTAATGCAAAAAAAAAAAAAAAAAAAAAAAAAAAATCAGCTATAGAGATATAGCTGTATCTGCAGAAAGTAGCAATAAACTGAACCAAAAATGAGTCTGATGTTTTCTTTGAAATCCCGAGCCTTGACCATTTAATTACTCATCACACAAACATCTGTGACGATTTCTCTCGTGCCACATACCCGAAACCATCCACTCAGTCTGTTAAAATGTACTGTGTGCATTCAGTGACAGACACCATGGCTTAACAGCCACATTCATTCAAATTAACCAACAACGCCAAACCTGAAAATCCACCTGCAGCGGTTTATTTCTGTTATGTTTGGCACAGATATTAATCTGGAGAACGTTTAATGAGTTAACTGAGAAACGTTTTTCATGTTAGCCTGGCATGGCAAGATTTTTTTCCACCTATGTTTGTGTAGACCTATTATTTTATTTGTTAATATGGGCGATCCACTTGCCTATTATCGTAAATCAGAATAAAGGAGCACAGGAGAGTTTTTGGAAGAAAATAAAATAAAAATATATAATCTCCCTGTACTATGTCTGAAATTACATTTAAAAATTTAAACACAGAGTTAAATATAAGTCATTCAAAATTCTCCACAAAATATACGATGATCCTGTCATTGGAAAATTATAATACTTTCCTTCAAGCGATATTTGTATTGTGTGTAAAAACGAGGGGGACACAGGAAATTATCTTTTTTTCCTCTCTCTCTCTCTGTTTATGTATGTTTGCATCAAGATTTGGCCAAAAAAAAGTTAACTTATAGCACAATGCACCCCTCTTTACTCGTCCATCTCACCTCAGTGGTGCAGACATGAACTGCCTGAGCAGCCACAGCTAAGACCAGAGCGATTCATGCTGTGGTCAAACTTAGTCCATCATACATACCACAAAGTTTGTAGTTTCATAATACCTCCATATTACCCGAATTTCTAATCAGTTGGGGATAAAAATGTTTTCATGTGGCTCTCCTCATCTAATGTATCCTAAAACCTCCATTCAGTTCAATTGACCTTTAAAAATGTGGACATTTGGACTTTGGTTTTAAACTCTTTAAACACTGGTTCATGGAGCTAAAAGTCATCATACTGTGTTTGTGCCTGTTATTATTTTATTTTTGTGTGTGTGGAGATTGTCTTTGAAAATCCACAAAGCCTATAGGCAGCTTCAGACTACATGACTTTCAGTCTCGGCCGATTGCTGTGCTCTGCCAAACACATGACTTTCCCTCTTTCAGTCAGATGTCTTTAAGTCATTGTGGTATTCATACTATGTGACTGACTGACACCAGGGGGTCATGCCTTACATGATCCGAGACCAACTGAGTAACGCATAGACCCCGGTCTTCAAAAAACAAGTTTTGTCAACAAAACAAATGTAAGAAATGACACAGGAAATGACACAAAATCATATGCAATATAGGAGTTGTTTGTTTGAAAATGGACCAGGAGGGCCATATTGTGTTGCCATATTGCTGCTTGTTCTTCATAGTTGTCTCTTGGATGGACATTCTTTTGTCATGGGAGCTTCAGCCTTAATCTCAGCCTTAATCTCTGACTGACTGAGTCGCCACAGTTCCAGATATTTAGCATGCTAGAAATGTGTCTGGCGTTGGAGATGGCTCGGCCATTTTTGATGCATCTTTGATGCGCCTGAGTCATTCACAGATTATGATCGCGTGCAGATTGCCTGCCAATGTGCCTCATGTCGAGGTTTTTGTTTGTGAGAGGCTTGGGAGACTTCATGATGGGGCTTGTTTTTTGGAAGGATGGAGGAAAAAAAGGAGGGAGCTCTTCTTGTTTTGTTCATGTTTTCTTCGCGTCAACAGACATGATGAATCACTTACCCTACCTTTAAGAAGTTTCTACAATTTCAGCAGTTTATTATGTGTATTGATTGTATTAACTCTCAAAATGTGTATGTTTTCATGTTCCAGATTGATTAAATAATACTTTTTTTGATAATGTGTGAGTAGAAATCATATGATGCATTAAATACATATTCATTGCCTTTGGTTGCATTTGTCAACAGCTTTGAATATCAAAAAATGCATTGATTTGGCTCAATTAGCAAGATTTACTTCCTTTATGTTCTCATGTCGATAACATCTTATCAAACTTTGTTTCAAAAGAAATCTTAACGACGTTTATGTCAATAGGTTTTTGTTTTGTTTGTTTGTTTTTGCTTTGGAATCGTTGTTAAAAAGGATTTTTTTTTCCCCACCTAGAGACTAAAAGACTAAAAACAGACCATTCATATGGAAATGTGCCAGAAATAATCATCACATAAAGCAAATAAAAAAGACGTTAGTACTAACTGAAGAGCAGTAAAGGTGTGTGCCCTTGAGTAAAAGCTGTTAATGTGTCAAACATATTCATTTTATAAAAAATAAAAAATAGAATAAGCAGTATGTGTGCAGACATTTGAAAGTTATTTTTATGTTGTTGTCTTGCTTCTGTAGATATGCTGTACACTTTTGTTACTATGACAAACATACTCCGGTATGTTTAAAAAGGACAGATTGTATACAGGTTGGCTCAACGAACAACAAAGAGAAGCTCCCAGACTGGAAAAGCAGAAACCCCTGAAACAATAGAAATCATTTTGTATAAAAGCATTTCCTCCATTCTATTGACCTATATATTACTGATCCAGCTTTAATTCTGATGGGTCGCAGGTTAACTAGAGCTGGGAGGAGGTGAACAGCAATCAGTTTTATCACAAAGAGAATGAAGTTCAGATAAAGAACTTACTATATAGGCTTATAAAATAAAATTGCAATAGCTGATGATAAAATATGTTAAATTTTAACTTGTATTTCTACTCCTGACTGTGACATGTACCATGATGCAAGTTTTATTTCTTCTTCATTAAAGTTTAGTTACTTGAGGTAACTAAAATATTAGTTGATGAAGCCTATGAATTGTAACTTTGTAACAGTGTTTTTAGATGCCACAGGGAACATTGCACCATGCAAATGCTTTAAGTACACAATGTAAATTTGTTGGCAGTTCTTACGAGGTTATTGTTATGTTGTGTTATAATATGTTTGATCTTTTTACACTGCAGGCTTTGCTGACATCTAAATTGTGAGTAATCTCTTTAAAAAGATACGGAAACAAAAGAATACAATAGAAGAACACAGCACCAACGCGTGGAACCCCTTACCTTGAAAGACACTTTTCTATTGTTTTGAATATAGACATGAATATGGTAAAATCAATTTGTGTGTTGAATCAACACTTTGAAAGCTGTGTAAACAGGCGGTGAAGACACAACCGACATGCATACAACGGCACGCATATTTGCTGGCATGCCAGCCTGTAATGTTTATGGCATATTAACATTTGCAAACTGTTCATATCCTACACCCTCACAGGCTTTATTTTGACCTGAACCAAGGTCCCCTCATATCAAGAGTCTATACTTAATTTTTCACCAAACACCTTTTAGAATCTAAGCTATATAGAAACTTAAGTTTACATCAAGTCATTTTGCTTGGAAAAAAAATTCAATCCTTCTCTTACAGAACATCAAATGCATATAGTGGTTTAAATGTGTAACTGATAGCCATTATATCTTTCAAGCATCTTAAAAAAAAAAAAAAAAAAAACCCTAATATCTGGTATCAAATTATTTAGCAATTAACTGACTTGTATAATTAACTATTTTAAAACAATAAAAAATAACAAAACTATTACTACTGATGATACTACATCAGCCAGTTAAGTTGCTTTCCTCCGCGCCTCAGTTCGGCCAAATATATGCTTCGACACCAGATCGATGCCGAGCCCACAGAGAACCCAACGTAAGGGGTTTGTGCCAGCATGAACATGCAGCACATTCCTACTCTTCTGTGTTGCACGAAACTGTGATAAAAATAAATAGATGGACTGGGGATGTTAAAACCTTTGTAGGGAGGTAGAACTGAACATCCAGAGCACCCTCATCTTATAGGACATCTGACCCAACAAGATTCAACATGTAACAATTCAACACGTTTTTTTTTCTTTCACATTACATAAATGCTTTTACAAACTGACACATGAAAAAAAAAAGGAAAGAAAGCAGCCAAAATGAAATATTGACATCTCGCAATTTGAGAGCCTTATATATGAATTTAGGGCACAGCCTTTTTTATTTAACTAGATGCCAAATAGAAACACACAAAAAATGGACAAATCCTAATGATGGTCTGTTTCTCCACAACCGGGAATTACATTTCCGGGGAGGTGTACATGATGTTTTCATTACTACAGTAATCCCTTGCCAATTTGCAGTTTTAAGTATTCACTGATTTTTCAGAAATATATAATATAATTTTTTTTAAAAATGTAAAAATCACGGAAACATCACAGGATGTTGTGCGCGTTCTCTCACAGTGAAGAAATGCTGTGAGCCAGCCTGGCCCCTTTAAGAAGGTAGTCTTATGGGTAATGGTGTGGCCTTATGGGTAATGGAGTGTGTGTGTCGTGGGACGGCAGAAGAAAATGAGGTTAGATGAAAAGTGGAGTGAGCAGCTCAGCATGTATAGATTTACATTCTCTGTTAACCGACAGGAGCCAAACAATACAACCTGTGTGATATTACAAGTTCCTGCAGTGCCAGAATAAAGTGCTTATTCCATGCAGAGAAAACCTTTGACGTTTTGTTTTGTTGTTGTTAGTGTGTTAGCCGCTAATTATGAGCCAAAAATAGCACAATATCAGCAGTTTGTTTACTACGGTTCAGAGACCAGAGGCTGTGAAGGTAACAGAAAGACCACAGTTGAGCCTTTGTCTTGTTTCCCTGCAGTGCCTTCGCTACTTTTATGGGGGTTTTTAAACATATTTTAAACACATTATTGAGGCTCGGGGGGGCTCCGGCTCCAGTTAGCGGATTTTGATTTTCGTGGGGGGGCACTGGTCCCCATTAACTGCGAAAAATAAGGCATCACTGTACTGTGGTTTTGCTTTTGTATATTTTTTCAATAGTTCCTTTCCAAGAACCTGTTTTGTGAGGTTATTTTGAATTTTGATGTTTGGCTTCTAAAGATAGAATCAGCTGCTCCCTTGGTTCAGCCAGCGCTTGCACACTTTCTGAGAGGGATCCTGAAAAATGGTCAAAAGCCACAGATGGACAGACGGGTGACTAATCTAAAACATAACATCTCTGCTCATGACCGCATCTGGAACACTGGCATGAGATGAATGTTTACTTACTCTTTGTTTTCTCATGACGCTTGAAAGACCAACAGGTTCCTGTTTTGGTGGGAACCTGGTCAAATGTGAAGGGATACTGGGGGCAATTGGACTGCTGCTTAGTCCGTGGTGAAAATAGTTGCACTTTAACGCAGCACTCTCTTATCTACAACATTTAGAGTTTAACCTGCATCTGTGCTCAAAGGTAAAAGTGGTACCAGTGTGACAGCAAGCACGGCTTCAGATGATCTGCAGTCTGGAAACCAGAAGTGGGCACACAGGTTAAATTGATTTCCTGAAAGCTTCTGATTCAGCAGTGGCCCTTTTACCAACATACAAAATTTGGAGCTGTGAATTGAAAACAAACTTCAATGTTGTGGAGTTCACTACTGTTTCAAGCTTTAGTCTTTGGAGTCAGTGCAGCCGAGATGAAATTAAAAGATTAGTCCAGACTTAAATCAACTTTAGATCATAATTAGTCTAAACCTTTGCTAGAGAGCAATATGACATGAATCAAAGCAGTTTTGAGTTTGAACAAAATATGCATTTGCAGCAAAAAAAAAAAAAAAAAAAAAAAAAAGCCATTAACGTTAGCCAAGAAGTAAGACGGCAAGCAGACAGAATACATAGCTGACTGAAGGCTCCAACGGGATGTAAAAATGTCTTTATATTTACGTGATAGTGTAAGAAGGGCCCCCGCAATGTCATGTTAACTTTGTGTGTAAAAAAAAAACTGCATCAACCTAAATACAGTGTTCTTACGTGTATAGTGTGTGTATGAGTTTGTCCTCTTACCAGAAATGATGACATCAACATTTTTGTGTAAGGGCACAAGTGTGCACTTCAGAACATAGCCTAGATCTGCTTGTGTTGAAAAATATATATATATATTCTTGTTAAAATCTACCAGTAAAAAGAGCTATGTCACAGTTGCTGTGATATTTTTAGGACCCAACGATATTGCAGTCGCCCCAGGCAGTTTGCATGAAATATTTAAGTCATGGCAATAACTGACCAGCATCAGTGGATCAAAACTTAAAAAACTAAAACTTAAAGTAGCACAAATTACTTTTGCAGTTTTTAAGAATTTGGGTCTCCTGATCAACAATGGAATTGTAGTTGCTTTAATGTCTAAAATTGACTTTTGTTTAGTCTCTTCCTCATTATCTCAATTTCTCTCCTTCATCACTTCCTTGAGTATCTCAGCTGCCTCTGCTGTGACGTCCACTGTGTCTCTGTGCTCTACCCTCGCTGCTGTTGATGTGTTACCATGGTATAAACGATGCTCATTTGTCCGACTGGGTCCATCCATCCATCCATCCATCCATCCATCCATCCATCCATACCCGTTTAGTCCTATCTTGGGTCACAGGGATCTGCTGGAGCTTATCCAAGCTCTCTTTAGACAAAAGGCAGGGGTACACCAGTCCAGCACATATTCCTTCAAATGAAATTAAAACCAATATTTTAATATGATCAAAGATTCTTTGTTCAATTTTAAAGCACCACAGAGGAGATTTTTGATTTTTAACTCTTTGAGTTCCCCTATAAGTCGCTTTTACGATGCTATCCAAGATTCTCTCATTTGGTCTCTTACGTGGGCTCTCATTTTCTCTTTGGTTATTTCGTTTTTTGTGTCTCTCAATCACCTCTGCCATGATGGAAACTGCAGCTCTGTTAGTTAGTTTCCATCATTGCTGATGTGGGACATAGTACCATAAAATAATACGCAGCTGAGTTGTCTACCAGTATGGGAGTCCGGAGTTACAGTGTGGTCATTTTTGTCAACCGTGGCTGCGTGAGAGAGACAACACTTCCTAAAGAAATCAAATATTCCTCCAAATGAAACTGAAGATGATATTAACTTCATAAGGAAAAGTAATTTGTGCTGCTTTAAATTTAAGTTCAAACAGCTTGAAGTACAGAGATAGATTTTTCTATTTATTTATTTGTTTGTTCATTTATCTAATAGTTTTATATCCCTTTGGGAGGATATCTTCAAATTTCAGGATGCACATTTTTAGTTGACAGTTCCTGTTGATATAAATGATACACATGGGTGAAATATGACTAAACAGAATTTTGACATCTCTGCTCACTGCAGGGCAGTAGCAGTTCAAACAACATTATACTGTGAATCAGAGTGAGGAATATCGGTTGGTGTCACAAGAGTGAAAAACTTAGGGAAATACCAAAACTAACTCGGTATTTTTACCCCACTGGTTTGTGTGTGTGTGTGTTTGTCTGTGAAGCTTCAGGGGAAGTAACCTCACATGTAGCCTCTTGCACAACTAATAAAAAGCAATACGGTGTAACTCAAGGAGAAGAGTCATTTTAAAATTAGCATAAACTGAGTGAAATCACACTTGCCGAATGGAAAGCACCAGAGATATCTCAGTTTGGTTTATCAAAACACACACACACAAATATGCAGCCCCTCCCTCTGAACCCCACTCCCTTCAGCATTCCTTTATTGTGGTCTCTATAAATTAGGCTTTTTTCACCTGGTCTATGCATGTGAAGCTACAGTGGGTTCATGGCCCAGTTTAGAAATTAATGAAACTAATGATGATTAGATCCACTTATACATACAGATCAGCACTGCATTTTTATATTGGCTTACCAGTCAAAACCTTTTTGAATATTTGAGTTAGTTTACTAGCATATGTATAGATGCAAAGGATATTTTTTTTAAAGCAGCAAAGCATCTTGTTTGTGGTTCCACGTTAAGCTATTCTCTCCCGACACACTATGGCACCATGTCTGATAAACTAACCGCAGTCTTCTGTCTCCAAATCTCTTTGATAGGATCAAAACTTTGGTAGTAAAATTAATTTTGGCAACTAAATCACATCCTTGAAACTGTTTTCATTTTTTGCCCCCAGCCTGTAAATGACTGGCTGTGTTGTTATGGTAGATTTATATCTTTACCCCACATTAGAGGCAGAATTAAAAAAAAAAACAGAAGATAAGTAAACCAAAGGAAAAAGAAAAAAACAAAAACAAGAGTGTAGACAAGAATAACAGTCAGTTCAACCCAAACATCACTGGTGACTATTTCTGAATGGAAACATGTCAGCTCTGAATGTACGAGCCTCTCCAGGAGATGATTTACTACAGAACGCTTTTCACTTTCAAGGACGTTCTGCAGCAACGTCTCAACTGATTTACTAAATAGACACAGGCCTCCAACACTGCCTCTGGCAAAAACCAGGCTTTTAGCCAAGTCATTGTGTTAATGTAATGTTTCTTAATGGTCCATATAAAGAGGGAAAATGCAGTCAACACAACAGCTGAGCATTTCCAGCTTTGAATGGCGGCGTCTCCAACTCGCTGTTTTTTGTTTTTTGTTTTCAGCATTTTCTGTTTGAGCATAAAAACTGGCGGGATTAGGTAATGTCAAAAACTTTTGAAAAGATTTCACTAACAGAATTACAACAATAAACTAAAAAAAAGCTTTTACAGGAGAGAAAGGAGAAGAAACTTGGTCTGTTGATTTCTTTTTTTTTTTTTTTTGGAGTGTATCGAGGCAATGAAAACTGCTCATGGGAAAAGAGAAATGAGTTAAAGAAGTCACTGGACTTAACTGTACACACAGCACATTTGCAGTTTCAGTTTCTATCCTGTGCTTTCTCACACAGGGCTTTTCATCACTTTAATGAATTCAGAATTGACTAACCCTCCTCTAATTGCGTGATGTCATCACACCCTCTTTTTCTGCCGTTCTCCTAAAAATAAACTCAGAATCCTGCTCAATAATTATATGGAAACATGCTCAAATTTAAATACATTTAGCAGACTGGTTAAAATTTGTGGAAGCAAATCAGCACAACCAACCACACCACCCTGAATGGTTGGACTATAACATTTCAGAGCTTACCATGGTTGCCCTGGTTTATTTAGCTACACATCGCTGTGTTTGTACTAACGTCGTAAAGTCACAAAGCTCACAGTCTCTGAGATACTTGGAAACAAAAACCCTGGGGTTGCGAAAATTGTTTTAAATGATGATTTGTGATCATTTCATTCGCAAATGTTCAAGCTGTTAGATTTGTCATATAATAACACGTGTTTTTATATGTTTCAGGTGTTAATATCTGAATCTATGTGTATTTGTCTACACGTATTGAATTTAGAAAATATACAGCATATCCTCTTTTTATTCTGTCATTTACACCATTTTTTGAAATTTAATAATTAGATTTTCTTAATTTCTGATGTATTTCTGTGTGCTAGTTCTAATTCAACCAAATGACTTTTCATTTTGGTTTTTAATATCCATTTCATTAAACCTTTCATTAAAACTGTCTGCAGATTAAACCTTCACACATGTGCAGGACGCCACCACCGATGATTGAATTTACAAGGGAATTTACTTTATAAACAAAGTGTGTCGCAAAATTAGCACCTTTTCACGCACGGCTAAACTACAAGGACAATTAACTGTTTTATTTCATAATTGGAGGGAGACATTCAAAGACAAGGAATCAGCAGAGAATTGTTTTAAAAGATCGATGAGAAAATGTTTCTTGATGTTAGAAAATCTGGAAAGTTTCTCAGTGTGATTGTTTCCTGTGTGAAATATGCATTGTTTATGGAACTGATTTAAAAAGTGGTTAAAATAATTAATACATTCACTGTACATTATTTACTACATAAATTGTTTGTAAACAATTATTAAAGACTGAATATGTATTGGGAAAGTTTCTAAACCATAACATGTTTCCAAAATATGTACAGTCATGGAAAAAATTATTAGACCACCCTTGTTTTCTTCAGTTTCTAGTTCATTTTAATGCCTGGTACAACTAAAGGTACATTTGTTTGGACAAACATAACGATAACCACAAAGATTGCTCATAAGAGTTTTATTTAAGAGCTGATATCTTACCATTTTCCATGGTTTTCTTGATTATAACCTAAATCACTTAAGTTTTTACATCAATAGCTATGGCGTTGTACTGCCAAAAACACTGCTTTTTATGCATTCAGTGTTTTCTTTTCTGTCTGTTTTAGTCACATGATGACATTTAGTGGTACCAGGTATTAAAATGAACAAGAAAGTGAAGAAAAAATGGTGGTCTAATAATTTTTTCCATGACTGTATATCTGTTTTCCGGTATCTTGACCTTAAAAATCAGCTACTTCACTTGGACAAAAACAGGAAGTATATGAACTCAAACCGAGGGAGTACCAACCGAGAAACAACTTTTAAATGCTTGAACAAAACTGACTCATGTGTTAGAAGATTAGTCATTCGAATGCTGGTCCTTGAGACTGAGCAACATAGATGCTCTCCTTGGCTGCGTTGCCTCTTTGCACATGTCAGTTAACTTTGGAAAACAGGAGTCCCGACAGAACATGTGGTAACCAGAGTAAACACTGCTGCCGCTGGACTGGAGCAGTCACTCAATATAGCCTTAGCTTTCTCTTTTCTCTGTAATGCTATCACCAAGGTCTCAGGCCTTTGCTTGTTTTGGGACAAAAAAGTTTATGTTGGCATAAAGTGGCTGCCATTATTTTCTTTTTGTGGCTGCTATGCTTAAGATACCAACTGCAAAAAAAAAAAAAAAAAAAAAAATCTTGTATTTGTTTAAGTCTCATTTCGATTCTTTCTGATCAACCCAGGTCAAAAGTTAACTTTTTCTTTTTGTCTAATCAGCATTTTTATTCCGTTCACTCCCTTTTGTTGCTATTCATAAATAGTGCGCTTCCTCAAACAGACTTGTTTTACTATGACTGCTGACTCATGAACTCAGCAGAGAGAATGGGAAAGCTTCATTTGTTTGTCATGTCGTACTGAAAAAGCGTGTAACGTGCAAGACTTCGAGGATGTGTAAAATCCTGTCTAGCAGACATGCGTTCAACCATGAATGTCTATGTTCTCTTTTTAAAGGACAACAAACTGCACTGGAGCTAAGGAGCTGGAGCGCATCACATCAGCATCAGCAATCAAGGAAGAAGAAAACAGTGGGTGTGACGTTTCTCTGTCTTCAAAGGAAATATGCCTGAGACAGAGAAACACTGCAGGAGTTGCACTAGTGTCCAATAATGTCCCACAGCAGGTGATGTCTAATACTGTCAACATTTTTGTTACATGTTATTTTTATTGGTAAGTATGGCATTGCACTCAAAAAAACATGTGCATTCATATAGCTGTCATTCACCAGATTATTATTTTTTTATTATTATTATTATTGTTGGACTCTATGTTTGTTGGGAAAAACCAACTATGAGAACATAAACCTTTCATGTCAAAATGTTTCAATGACTTCTTGGAGAAGAAGTCTAATTTTTGTGTTCTTATGCAGCACTGTAAATAATTACTGTTTCAGTCCTGCTTTGCAAATTTCTGAAATATTATTGAAAAAACGCACTTTTAATATCAGAAGTAGCTTGTCGTCTTTGTTTTTTTTTTGTCAACACGATTAAATTATCTTGTGAGGACTTTATAGTCTAAAATTTAATAAACAGATTATGTTAGAAATAATCACTGTAGTGGTTATATTAGTATAGGGGTGAGGAAATGCTGTATACTTAGTTGATAAAAAGTAAAGTTTGTAAAATGTTGTGCAGTGGATGTTTAATAGAAATAAATGTAAAAATAAATCAATAGAATGAAGCAGTTTCTTGACCCAGTAGCCTGATTTTCTTTGTTGAGCTGCACAATGGTGTATGGCGCATGTTGTTTTTCCAGGAGCTGAACCTCTTTGTCATTATTAACTTGCTCGTTTGTTTTCTCTGTTTGTTATTTCATGGAAACCAAAGTGTCCTACATGTATAAAAAAAACACAAGGTGAATAATAAAGTTTCAAGATGTGAAACCTGTAGTTGGTGGTGATCTTTGGGACTTGGGAAAAAGGGAATCTACTCTGATGTAAGGAAAGGACCTTAAATCAAAAGTACGGTGCTAAATATCAGTAGATTTAGGTCACCTTGATTAAAACTGTGGGGCCTTTTAACAAATCTCCAACTTCCACTACAGCTCAATGAACCAGACAGCCAGTTGTTGAGAAGAATTATTGAAGATTAGAGTAATTACACCACACCTCTGACAGCTGGAATAAGCTCAGCCCCTCAGGACCCTGAAGCAGACATAAAGAATAGAAAACAGACGGATCCGTGAAAGAAAACAGAAAAGAAGAAAGTAACGCCTGTTCTGAAAATGGCTAATTGATTTCTCACCGGCATCCTTTTGAAAGTTTTTTTTTTTTTTTAAAAAAAGGTCTGAAGCTAAAATATGTGTTCAAAGACAGCAGTACTGGCCACCATATGTGCTTTGTAATCAGAAACGTAATCACACATAACCAAATTACATAAATATGTATAAGATAAACTATGGATTATCAAACTAAAGACAGAATTTTATTTTTTTTTTTTAAACACACAAAAGCACCAGCTGCACACAGCATGTTTGTGCAGGTGACTGTCTGCCAAATCCTGTATTCCAATATTATATATATATTTATATATAATCAGTCAATATACATACTAATATATGTTTCTCCTCTCAGGTGCCAGTATGGGTCATGGAAATCTAAATTTGGATTACAAATGTTTTTTTATAGGTTTAAAGAGCAAAATAATATTATGTTATTATTTCAAAATATTAAGATGTAGGTGGTGTCAGTAATTGACTGCAATTTAAAGTTTTATAAGCCAACTGTGGCATTGGGTTGAGACAACCGGGTTTTCCCCCCCCCCCCCCCCCCCCCAAATATATACAAACTGCTGCCACGCCTTTTACTTCTAATCTGACAGTTTTAGAGTAAACGTGTTGTTTTCCCTTCAATAGGCTTCAACTGAAGGCCTCCATGAAGTTACATGATTTACTGTAAAGTGTGCTTACCCAATACTTAGTCCAAACCCTGTAATGTTTTCTTTGCTTGGCAGCATTCTTCCTCACACAATCTCATCTTTGACCTAAATGCTTGATCAAAATCCAAAAGGACTTTTCAAGAGCCACAAAACCTGTTGTCCTCAGTTCAGCATTTGAAATCATGATGTAGATGGCTGAAGTTCTACAGTGGCATCTATGAAGTAAAAGCCTACTTATACAGCTGACAGACACCAAACAAACACTTGGAGAACCTTGAAAACCTCCCTGAGATAAATTAAAAGAATATGATCTGTGATTTTCATAAAGGAGATGTAACTATACTGATATTTATCTTGCAAATAATCCACTGCGATGTGACTCTTCATATCCATTACCATTTTTAATTTTTTTTTTTTTCTTTCTTATGGCAAATCATGCTGATTTTTTTTTTCACATGCATGGCAGAATAAAATACAATAACACTTTGCTCTCAAAATCACTGGGGATTGCAGGGGAGTCCCAGATGAGGAAGGAAAAAATACATGATGCAACTATTCACTTTTTACCTTCTTTGAACAAAAAGAGGATGTAGACCTGTATTTTTGGGAAAATCGCTTGATTCTAATAGCCCTATCTTCCGCCAGATCTCCTAAAGCCGCTATTAAGGGATAGCGGGAAGCGGGAGAGGCGTTCCCCCACAAAGAACGCAATCTTCCACCTTCCTAAACCCGCTATCCGCTATATTATGCATAGGAGTGGTTACGGCGTTCCACCTGTTAAACAATCAGTGCGTCAGTAGCCATTGCTTTTAAGAGCAGGTTGCGCTACCCGCAAATCGCTATGACTAACCCTCCTCCCTCCAGATCGGAGCAGCTCTCGTTCCCAGCACTTCTGGGTCTCTGCTGTAGAGCTTCCTCCTCTTCCTTCCTCCTCCTCTGCACTGATATATACATTCAAATATTATACACAGATATACACAGACAATTTCTATCTGCTACCTGAAAGTGCCAAATAGTTGGTGCGCTCCCAGTAAACACGCTCTGGTCTTCTAAAGTCTGGTTTATGCTCAGAAATCAGGTCGCCTGCGTGTGTGACGCAGATAACGCAGATATACCCCCCCACCCCACGCAGACACTTTGGTGCACCTCCCCAAAATTGTAGGTGACTGCAGACAGGGCCGCAGATAGTGTGGCAGGGAGGAGAGAAAGGGGGCCTCTGATTGGTCAATTCTACAGCCGCGTAGAAAAGAGCGCGTCATCGAAGAAATGAGGAAGTACCCACATCTGTACGATTCTCGTTCTCCAAAGACAGCACATATTCTAGTAATTCATGGAGGGAGATTGCGATGAATGTGGGTCTGGATACGGCTGAGACGGTGAGGAAGTGGAAAAACGCAAGAGATAAGTTTAGTAAGTTTAGCTAGTTCGTGATTGTCCCTCTTGCGTTGTGGTGTGGAACAACATAGCGCAGACCGCTTCAAAATTGGGCATAAATCAAAAATAACTGCACTATACCTGCGACAAGCTAACTCCGACATATTGCAGCGAGAATATACACAGCCCTTATCGGAGTCGGCATAATGGATAGCAGCTTTAGGGAGTGGAAGATTGCATTAGCGGTTTAGCGGAGGTTCCTAAACCCGCAATTTGTGGGTAGCGGTCAGTGGGTTAGCGGCTCGTGGGAAGTTTACGATCAAGGCCTAAGTGTGAATTTTAGATGCATTTCCAGCTCTTTTCAAGATTATGGTCTGGGATTTATGACCAATGAACTGATAATCATATCTGTGATTCGTGATATGGACCAAGATCATTCTTAGAAGAAGTTACATGGCCACAACTTCTAAGCAAAGCCTGTCATTGCTAAACAGACTTAAATATCTAAGAATTTAAAAAAAAATAATTTCATCAACACAGAACACTTAATGTCAATCAGATTACATCAAGAGTCATTCACTCATGTATTTAGGACATTTTTTTTTATTATTTTATAAAAAATACAAACTCAGCTATGTACAGAACATTTAACATTTAACTCTAAGCTAACATCAAAGAAGTGCTTTCACCAGAAGTTCATTGATTTGTTAAGAGAAAAGAAGAATGCCTTATTTGCCCACTAACAAAAGTTTAGATGTACAAATAACGGAAACAGGAAGGTTGTATATGATAGTTGTTCAGCACTCTACATTTATTATCTGCCAAAAGCTAACAGCAGTGACTACTAGCCTATTTGCATGAGGCAGGCATACCTCCTACTTTTTACAGGTTACTACTGTATAATGCCATCTGACTCAAGCAGATTCTGTACTGTTACGATGGTTGTATGTTGAACATGAAAAATGCTTTGAACCAGTCAAAAACAAAAGCAGTGAACAATTTGGGCCTTCTTTAAACACAGCAGTGCACTTAACTTCACATAATGGTGGAGAGAGATGCGGACACCTCTCCAACAACCAGCACAATATGAAGTACTGGTTGCTGGTTTAGCTTAATGTTCGGAGGGGGAGGATGACTTGGCTGAAGGGTTTGGTCTCAGATGGGAGAATTCGGGGGGTGGGGAAGAGTTTTTAAAATGTACAAAGTTTCATAGCACAGTCCAGTCCAGCCTTGTGATGGAGACCTCACTCAAATGTAAGAAATTGTTGTGAAAAGCTCAACAAGAGTTCATCTCTGGGATCCGAGATATTTGAGCTCAAAGTTGTGTACTGTCGTCTGTCGTCTAGTTCTCCGACTGCAAAGAGCAAACACAGAAATGCACGGTTAGCATAAAGGAGAAAAGGAGATGTGGCTTAATGTTGCCTAACACAATTTTATCCACATTTACATGTAAAAGCAGATCACGTGTTTTATTTCACATGCTAAATCATTTGTTTTGTGGAGGGGGAAAAAAGACTGCCAGCCCTGTTTGCAAAGATCAAGCTGCAGCTCGGTGGATATCGTCCAGATGTAAACTTTGTTTTGCAGCTGAATTTACTCATCTACTCTACACATCAGCCAGCAATATTTACCTGAGGAAGAGTCACTCCACTGGCTTTCTGGACTGTTGCATGCTTCATTGCACAGGAACCCAGTGTCGTCTGAAGTTATCCGCCATTCTGATTCTTTCTCCAGTTGCTTGCAAATCTGTAAGAGCAACACCAGTCTGAGTTACTTTGCCCAACTGGAATTTTTTTTCCCCACAACAAGACGTTTTGGGTATGACTATAGAAACCATATAGACAAACATTGGTATTCCTGTCAATGAAAAAGGCATGCAGGCAAAAGTGGGACTAGAAAACCATACTTACTTCGATAATGTCTGGACATTCGTAGTCTGGAAGATCACAGCGAAGAAAGAGAGAGAGGCAGAGGACAACGTAAGTATGGTGATGTAATCTCGAGCCATTGATTTTATTTCAGTAGTCCTAATGTATTACATTACAATTTGCAATTGCGAGAAATTAGTTCTTGACTTACCAGGGCTGTGATCAGGGGAAACTTCAAATCTGTGGGAAAAGTTGCAGGGGAATGGATCTGATCCGATCTCAACTGAGAAAGACCAGTCAGGAACTTCAGATGGAGCCGCAAAAGGGAAAGCTGCAATGATTCAACGACAACAGCATGAAGTATACAGGTCGATGAGAATATCTCCGTTTCTTGTTCTTTAAATGAGAGCAAGACTAACAATAATGTTTTTTCAATATGTTTTACTTATTTGAAAGTTTGAATTTTTTTTATTTTAGAAACCCTCTTCCTCACCTTCCTGGTCTGTTTGCACTGTGCTGTCGATTGTGTTTTCCTGAGGAGACAAGGTCTCATCCGACAGGCTTCCAGGCGACTGAGTGTCACTGTAGTCGGTGTCATCTTCTGTCTTTAGCACTTTGGACTGCAGAAACAAATAAAACCCCAATTCAGTAACATTTAGGAAGCAAAATGTAAAAAAAAAAAAAAAAAAAAAAACATTGGATTGTCTATCACTCGTATTTCCTGCACTGACACTATTTACATAACATTATCTAGGTCAGTGACATCATTTGAATAGGCCTTTGTAGCTGTATTTACCTTCTTCCTTGACTTTGACTCCCTTCCTTTGCTTCGTTTATCTGTGCAGGGAAGAGAAATCATTTTAGCACTTAAAACCTCTGACAGGTATTACTATAGAAGAAACTGATTTCATGAGTTAAAAAAAAAAAAAAGGTGCCAAAGAAAGTTAAGTGATGTGAATAACTATCTTTCGCCACATTGAGAAGGTTTCTCACCTTTACATTTGGGAGTAGCTGGCAGCATCCTGAAGACCCGCATGGCCCCGTGACCTTTGTTTACGCTCCGGTCCTTCACTTCCTCAATGTCAGGCAGCGAGTTCATTGCGCAGCGGAAGTTGGCTTTCCATGTCTTGGGATCAGAAGCCTGGCCCTCAGAGTATTTTCCTGCAGAAGGCATTCGAACATGACGGTTTGTTTCATTTTTCATCATAAAAAGATTTTTTTTTTTTTTTTTTCAATGAATAGAGTTTATATGCCTGTTCACGCTTGCTCACCAGTGTGGATGGCCCATTCTTTGAACAGACACGCGTCTACGTCCATCTCCCAGCCATGTCGAGCTGCATGTTTCCAGGGAATTGAGAACATCGTCTTGCTCTGCAACACAGAGAGGAAACATTGAGTTGAAAGAAGAGGAGCGGGTGCCCTTTCAATTTAAAAAAAATTCAAATTCTCAAATATTAAGGGAGCAGCCTGTCGAGTCACTGGCAGCAGGTAAGAGTTTCAATTGCATGTCGTTTAATTAAGTCAAAATGTTATTTGCATAGTACATTTGGAGTAGGGAAGGGAATAAAAACACACATTTGATGCACCACTTTCACCTCAGTTTGTTATGATGGGAATATTTTTCTTTTAGCAAAGCACAGCATGTTGTCCAAGTAGGCACTTATACTTTGGGTTTGCCAAACATGCAAACGCTACGTGGACAACTGAACATCAAGTACGTGACATGCAACCCATCCAATAACAATTTCTTATCAGTATTTCATGATACTGGCAAGAGATTTACTTTACTCTGTTTAATATTCCAGATTCTCACCTCATCGATCCAGCAGAGACCGGAGATGGTGTTGGAGTCAATCATCTTTTCCAGCCAAGGTCTCATCCTCATTCTGGACACAGGCATGTTGGCCTGAAACACGCAGCAACAGTGGAAATGAGTGCAAACTTACATACACACAGCCGTCTAGTGAAAGGATCCGCCTCTATCAGCTCAGATTTACAACCGCTGGCTCGCAACGCAGAGGGTGAAGAGTTCAGCTGAAGGACGCAGGGCGCGCAGATGGGGGCGTTTACGCGTAGGAGGAAAAAGCGTTCAGCAAACTAAAAAATTATATTAAAAAAATAATTTAAAAAAAATCCACGACAATCCCAATGCTTTTCGCCCAAAATAAAGTTTCAAGAGCGCTTGGGTGCGTTTTTTTTTTAATACTAATATTTGAATAAAGTTTTCAGGGAAGTAGAGGACCATTTCAGACTTGAGCCGAAATGCGCGCGGCGGAAGAGTTGATCGCATCGCCTCCTGCGCTGCGTTTGAACGATGCAAACGTGCCTCACAAGATCAGTTACTGTCGATAAATCCCATTCAGTGCGAAGGGAAAAAAAAGAAATACGCTGTGAAAAAGGGAAAAACAAAAAAAACAAAAAGGAAAATAAATAAATAAATAAATCTACCTAACGTTTTCATTCTACCCCAGTGTGGGTTTTGCCGTCACAAATTCAAAATCAGAAAATGCATGCGCAAAAAAAAATTCTTTATCTTCTTTTAGATATGAGGTCACTTACAGGGTTTTCTTTGTCTGTGAAGAAGAATATGCGCAAGAATGATCCGATTGCTGAAAGTTCTGCTTCCAGGGGCAGCTTCTTCTCGCTGTTAAGTTATCCTCTTGGACACCTTTCTTCAGCACTGACAGTAGCACACGGCAGCAGACGGCATTTATAGGCTGCCACAGCAAAGCGGGTATTCCCCGACCAGGCGCACGAGTCAAACACAGCAAGACAAGTCCACGCCTTCTTTTTTTTTTTTCCCTGCAAGTCTGTCGTGTGCTGCGGATTGAGATAAATAGAAAAATAGTTTAAAAAAAAACATTTTTTTTTGATGACGGCTTTGCAGGTTTTTACTAAAGTAAGTTTATCCTTGTGGTGTGTGCCATTTTATTTTTCAAATTATGATAACAACAGCTTATTTACCTGGAACTAAACAATATTTTATCATTTAAAACGAATACTTTTTGAAGCTCAAGTGACTTGCACTGCAAAGAGATCATAATCACGACATATTCGCATGCAAATATCACAGTTTAATAACAAAAACGGACATTTACAGACAAGTTACACGATTAAACATAGCCATTTAGTGAGGACATGCTGTGCGCATGCGCTCTGTGCCTCTCATTCAGCCGTGGACCTATTTCCGAGAAATCACGCTGTTAGAAGGCAAGAGGGAGACTGGGGTTGTTGCTGCAATTAGACTAAAACATCACACTGTCACTGAATGACATTTACTTTTGTCAACCAACAGTACTGATTTTGCAGGTGACCTGTTTTTTTTTTTGCAAACGTTTCCATGTCTGCAATAGTTTATGTTTCATTGTTATTAGGTTTATTATTACACATGACACTAACACTGATGTTTATTGTATTAGTAAGATATCAGTCTGTATAACCGACATCGTTAAAAAAAAAAAAAAACGCTAAGAATTTGCCTGTACAGTCGGAATCCATTATCACACATTGCATTAGCTGACACATAATACGTAATAAATGGTGGCGTTTATTATAATTCTTCCGTCAGTCATTAACAGACATCAATCTGTTAAATAAAGCACAACGTTTGAAAAATAGGACAAAGAGACAAAGAACTTGCACAGACATAGTCATTTTACGTGTCCCAAACGGTGACATGCATATAAAAGTAAATTGAAATAGGCCGAAGAATTTGCATGGATGTGGTCATAAATGTGTAAAAAGGCCGAACACCCGCACAAGCACGTTCTCATGATGTCAAAGTTCGCTGCTCTTGGCATGATAAACATGTGCCTGAGACAAGCCCTTTTAGTATAAACAGCAGCCGGTCGGAGAAGCTGAGCATTTACAAGAAATGGTGTAGTAATTTCAAGCCGCCGCTGGGGGCAGTGTAGTAAAGGGATTTCTCGCACTGAAGTGCAGTGCAGAGTGACGTGTCCCGAGGACGCGTTCATGTCAGCAAGGAAAAAAAAGGCACGAGCAAACGGCCGCTGTCAGGACCCGCAGTCAGACAGGTTGAGCGACGTTTAAACATTACAACCATCTACTAAGACTGCACGATGTCTGTATTAGAAAAGAAAAAAAGGGCTCCAGTTTGCAAAAGAAGGAATTAAAGCGACTGTTTTTGATCTGCTTCCTGAATTCAGGTGCTTAGCTTTTAAACTCCGACTCTACCCCAATATCTCTAGGGGGCTCGTGGTGTAAACGTGTGAACGCACGCGACGACAAATTTGGGAAGCCCCGCTGTCGTCTTGTCGCATATTGTCCTGATGTCCATCAGTGGAGGGGCTTCCCGCGTTTGGTGGCGCATACCCGCGTTCTCGTGGCTGCCTGACGGCCGGAGCGCGCGCGCGCGCGGCGCTGGGAGGGGAGAGCAGGGAGTTTTCCTGCGGAGTTTACATGGCAGTTAGTCTGCGGAATTTCCCACACTGAAGGAGGCACAACTCTGGATTGCGAGGGGGAAAATCATCCCAGTTTTACACAGTTCACTGCTTTGAATTAAAACAAAACGAGCCTGGTTTTCTGAGCCGAGGCAACACATGTGAATGATGATGATGATGATGATGATGATGATGATGATTATTATTATTTTAACTCTTAGTTCAGACTATGTTTCTCATTTTTTATGAAGATCAGGATTATCAAATTAGTGTTATTAACTAGGGATAAAAACAACTGATGTGAGGATGTAACCATTTGCTTTAAAAAAACACAAATAAAAATTGCAAATGTAAACAATCTGACACAAATGATGGCATCAATTTAATGACATCAATGAGTCCAAATAGTTAGGAACTAACTCCATTACATGAGACATATGGTGCATTCCATTTACCTAGGAAGTCAGCATGGAAAATTACATGACACACGAATTGATCGCATTCCTGCAGCAAAGTACAGCCATTACAATGTAGCATCCAGCACTGAACTCATACACATAGTGTAGCAAATGATTAAAAGCCAAAAGCACAATGTGCATGTCTGGTTTCATGTAAACAAAACTTAAGAAAAGAAAAAATAGTTGAGTATTTGCTTTATTGATGCCAGCAGTGTCATGATATTGAGATAGATGTGTAACATTTGTACTCCAAAAGGTGGAACTAGTAAATTCCATCTTTTGTGTACAAATTGAACTTTGATATTACTTATGCAATTGACTGGAAAAGTGTTGTTTTATTCTTGTATTCAAATTGTGGCTCACTATTTAGATTGCATGGCACTTTATATCACCCAGTGTACTCCACATTCACAACTCACTTATTTACCATTTACCATTTTTCAACTTAAACCCCTAACCTAATGTGTGTTTCAAGCACATAAAAAATATCCTTTCAAATTTAATGCATGTCTTACTAATGAATCTGGTTATGTAGGCCACTTGAAAGGATAAAACAGTAACTGAAGCTTTGGCATGAGGCAAGCTGCTTGAGGATCCAATATCCCCCTGGACCATCTGCTTTGACAGCTCACTGACGTTGGATCAAGTCGAAGCTCTGATGCGTCTCATGCCACACAATACCAGTCCGCCCTCACAGGTACTAGAGGACAAACAGGACAAACAGAAGTGCTGGGTCTGGTGGGAATGTTGTTGTATCCTAGCAACATTGTGTATCATCCTAACAATTGTGTTTGTAACGCGGAAGTTCCAGCGAACTTGTTTTCCTCACCTGGCTGTAGGTACTTTCTGCAAAGAAGCACCCTCCCCGCCCCTTTCTTTCTTTTTTTTAAGTATTCTTCCCATTTATTCCATGAATAAAAAATTAATTATTTGACATTAATATCTAAACAACTCTAGTTTCGTAGTTCTTTGAAAAAAAAAAAACATTTTTTTCAATGGAATGTGAAGGGGGAAGAAGAGGCAGGCAAGATAAAAGGTGACATAGTGCTGCAGTGAATGTGGATCATGACAAGTTCCAGAGCACGTGGTTGATATTTACTAAAACAGACATGTGTCGGTGTGCCACAAAAGATGCAAACATCAGCATTTAGGTCCATCACACCTGCAAACATTCTGCTTGGATTCAGGTAAACAGGCCTGGTGGTGCAGCAGAGTTCAGACTTTAAGAGTTTGGCCGAGTCCAGCCTTTGTTTCTTCTTTAGAAAATGTTTTTATAAAAGCAAATATTGAGTTCAGATATTAATGACAGTTGATATTCATAAGACCTTCTCTGACATAGTTTTTCAGGCGATTATGTGTCTTGGTGGTTTGAGAAGTGGCAGAAATTAAACAGTCAATAAACTGACTTGATGTTTATTCCATCTCAACTTCTCAGTGTAGTTCCTGAACTATACACAAGTACGATTCTACAGCATTTATATCAAATCTTTTTATTTTGTCTATTTTTATTCTTTGTCTATTTTGCATCATATGAAAAAAAGGAAAAAAAAGTAAAGAAGTGAGGGTTACAAAACAGAATGGTTTTAGCCCCCATTTTTCACCATAATTAGTCCTGTTCCCATAAAAAAAAAAAAAAAAGAAAATACAAGAATTTGACTCAAAGACCTGTTAGAATTGAATCTAATGTTTCACTGTTAGGCAGTCTCAAATATAAAATTGCTACCTGTAAATTTCTCATTGAATAGCTGTACTAGATCAGATTCCACTGGAGTTTCTGATTTGATCAAAAAGTTAGCAGGAACATCTGAATGAAAAGTGGCTAATAATTAAATGTGCAGCAGTAGAAATATGTTGGTTGGCCTCTTGGGAGAGGGCTACGAGGTTAAAGTGATGTCATAGTTTTATTGGACTGTCTTATCAAATTGTGTAAGAAATGGCTTCAGCAGATGGACTGGAAACTGATGGTGAGTCTATTTAAAGTGCACTCCCTCTGAAGTTGTTGTAACATAATCATAAAATATCTTTTTGCTTTAATAGTTTTTTTTTTTTTTTTTGCTTTTTCCTTAGTTTTTATTTGTTTTGGCAGTTTTTTTTTTGGTAACACACATGTGACATCAGGCAGAATTTTCCAGGAAAACTCCTTTAATAGATAAAAATTGCCTTGAGGAAACAAAGCACAGTAAGACAGTACCATCAATGAAGCAAGCAGCCTTCTGCTCTCAGGATTAGCAGCTATTTCAGCCCCTATCACCAGCTTCATTGCCTAAAGCATTTCATAATGAAAAATCCTTAAATTTCACAATTTTGTTACACTCAAATACCAACAAAAAAAATCATATGTCTGCATCTCTTTTCCAACATCAGGAAAGATTTCAGTGAAATCTATCAACAGCCACTATCTGCATCAAAAGTCCCCTTTGGCTCTTAATAGTTGGGTTAAATGTGCTTGTCATTCGGCTTTCTCCTCCTTCATTTCACTTCAAGCATGTGTTTTTATGTTGTTGTTGTTTTACTCAATATGTAGCTTGAGGGTCTCCTGAAGGCATCGGGCCTGATAAGTTGCTCATGCCCAAAATGAGCAGGATGAGACACGTATCCTTTTCTTTTGATGACTATTTACTTCTTAAAAGACAGGCGGTCATATGAAAAAGAAAGAACGTCATCTTTTGATTTGAAGGTTTTATGTATCAGCACATACTGAATAATCACCTGGTCCTGATCAGGTTTTAAAATTAGACAAATACAACCTCAGGAGATGAACAACACATCACATACTGCACTGTGCCGTCATCAGTTCTGTGAAAACAAAGTCCAAACGCAGAAGTGGTGTGTGAACGAGTAAGATCAGCTTTGCTGCTTCCATAGAAATTAGGAAGATAAAAAGCAGACAGCTCCTGAACACTAAATGCACTTTATTTTTTAGGTCTGTGATGATACATTGCCAAGGAGGAAAGACATCAGCAGTGACCTTAAAGAACGTATTTTGGCTGCCCATTTTATCTGGTGAGGGTTGTGAAGTCAAACAGTTTAGTGTCTATCATTATTCACTAGGGAAAAATTACTTGCAAATGTAAGACATTTAAGAAATTGGCAATCTTCCCAGAAGTGGACATCCATGCAACAGGACAATGATTAGCAGGATGCCATGCAGCAGGACCGCAATGCAAAACACACCAACAAGGTCTACAACCTGGAAAAGGAAAAGTCCCAAGGTGCTGCCAGTCTTAGTTAAGACCTCAGCTCAACTGGAATGCTGTAACAAGATGTTAAGAGAGCCATGTGGAATTTAAGGCCCAGAAATCTGGATAGATGAAAGCAAAATTGTAAAAATGACTGGGCAAAGGGCAGCACGGTGGCTTGGTGGTCAGCACTGTTGCCTCACAGCAATAAGGTTCTTGGTTTGAACCTCGGCAGGGGTCTTTCTGTGAGGAGTTTGGATGTTCTCCCCGCGCTTGTGTGGGTTTCCTCCGGGTACTCCGGCTTCCTCCCACAGTCCAAAGACATGCATATCAGGTTAATTGGTGGTTCTAAATTTCCCGTAGGTGTGATTGTGAGTCTGCATGGTTGTTTGTCTACATGTGGCCCTGCGATGGACTGGCGACCCGTCCAGGGTGAACCCCTGCCTTTTGCTCTGAGAGCTGGGATAGACTCCAGCAGATCCCCGTGACCCTGCAGAGGACTAAGCAGGTATAGATAATAGATGGATGGACGGATGACTGGGCAAAAATTCTTTGATCCATGGCCACAACATGAGGGGGCAATGCCTCAGTTGGTAAAATAGGATGACCTCTTAGCTCTACCACGAGCCAAAAATATATGCTTGTGCAGGACACTTAACCACATATTGCTCCACAACTGGAATCTGACAGTCGAAAGAAAAAGTGCTACTGTATATAAAGTTAGTTTATAATAAAAAAAAAAAAACTGTTTGTGCTCATGACAAGTACAGCGTACTTTGTAGAACCTTTGTAGCGACTTAGTCCCAGTGGCGCTACTGGTGGTTGATTGGTCTGGCTTATTTCCTACGTGAGCTCAAGCGTGGTAAACAGTGAATACTCTTCTTTGACGTTTAAAATTAGATATATTTATTTTCTATTTCACCATCTGTCTCCACTGAACAATATTCACACAAAGTCTTTTCCTTTCCTAATCACAAGTGAGCACAGTAGAAAAACTGTTTGCCTCCTGCAATTAACCACACCTGAGTGACAAGACAGGTGCCCTCAAATAACCTCCCAACCTCATCAACACAACAGAACTTAGAAAGGTAAACCCCCCCCCTAGTGGTTGGGAGAAAACAAAAAGAAACATGGCTCCTACACCTTGATAGAAAAGACATAAGTGCAGACTATTATAATTTAGTTCTGCTTAGTTCTGCAGTAATAGAGTGTCCCCAGTGTCCCCAGTGTTTCACACATTGATTCTGCATTTTGTCTTATTTTTTTTGTTAAATAATGATATAGTGTAATTATGGTATGTGCTATTGTACATACCATATGGTACCTTTTAGTGGAGTAATTCTAGGATCGAGTAAAGACCAGATGGTCCTTTATGTCGAATTGAAAAAAGGCATTTTTCTTTTCCATGATTATGTCTGGGGAGGACAAAATAAAAAAATCTCATCTTGGAATGACCAAAAATGAAAATTTGTTTCAGTAGATTATACTTAAAAAAAAAAAAAAAAAAGATAAATACAAACTCGGGCTTCCTCCCACGGTCCAAAGACATGCATATTAGGTTTATTGGTGGTCTTAAATTGCCCGTAGGAGTGATTGTGAGTGTGCATGGTTGTTCATCTACATGTGGCCCTGCGATGGACTGGTGAACCCCTGCCTTCTGCTCAGAGAGACCTGGGATAGGCTCCAGCAGATCTACCTACATACACACGTGGACATAATTGTTGGTACCCCTCAGTTAAAGAAGGAAAAACCCACAATTCTCACTGAAATCACTTGAATCTTACAAAAGTAACAATAAATAAAAATTTATTGAAAATTAAACAATCAAAATCAGCCATCACTTTTGAATTGCTGATTAACATAATTATTTAAAAAAACAAACTAATGAAACAGGCCTGGACAAAAATGATGGTACCTCTATAAAAGATTGAAAACTATTTGACCAGAGTGACATGATTAACTCAGGTGTGTCCTTTAATTGACATCACAGGTGTTTCCAAACTCATAATCAGTCAGTCTGCCTATTTAAAGGCAGACAAGTAGTCACTTTGCTGTTTGGTGAAAAGGTGTGTACCACACTGAACATGGACAACAGAAAGCGAAGGAGAGAATTGTCGACATCTGAAAAAAAATTATAGACAAACATCTTAAAGGTAAAGGCTATAAGACCATCTCTAAACAGCTTGAAGTTCCTGTGACAACAGTGGCTCATATTATTCAGAAGTTCAAGACCCACGGGACAGTAGCCAACCTCCCTGGACGTGGCCCCAAGAGGAAAATTGATGACAAATTGAAGAGACGGATCGTTCGAATTGTATCCAAAGAGCCCAGAACAACCTCCAAAGAAATTAAAGGTGAACTCCAAGGCCAAGGTACATCAGTGTCAGATCGCACCATTCGTCGTTGTTTGAGCCAAAGTGGACTTCATGGGAGACGACACCACTGCTGAAAAAAATCATAAAAAGCAAGACTGGAATTTGCAAAAATGCATGTTGACAAGCCACAAAGCTTCTGGGAGAATGTCCTTTGGATAGATGAGACCAAACTGGAGCTTTTTGGTAAGGCACATCAACTCTACGTTCATAGACTCAAAAACCAAGCATACGAAGAAAAGAACACTGTCCCTACGGTGAAACATGGAGGAGGCTCAGTAATGTTTTGGGGCTGCTTTGCTGCATCTGGCACAGGGTGTCTTGAATGTGTGCAAGGTAAAATGAAATCTGAAGACTATCAAGGCATTCTGGAGAGAAATGTGCTGCCTAGTGTCAGAAAGCTTGGTCTCAGTTGCAGGTCATGGGTCTTCCAACAGGACAACGATCCAAAACACACAGCCAAAAACAGCCAAGAATGGCTGAGAGAAAAGCGTTGGACTATTCTAAAGTGGCCTTCCATGAGCCCAGATCTGAATCCCATTGAACATCTGTGGAAGGAGCTGAAACATGCCATTTGGAGAAGACACCCATCAAACCTGAGACAACTGGAGCAGTTTGCTCATGAGGAGTGGGCCAAAATACCTGTTGACAGCTGCAGAACGCTCATTGACAAATACAGAAATCGTTTAATTGCAGTGATTGCCTCAAAAGGTTGTGCAACAAAATATTAAGTTATGGGTACCATCATTTTTGTCCAGCCCTGTTTCATTAGTTTGTTTTTTTAAATAATTATGTTAAGCAGCAATTCAAAAGTGATGGCTGATTTTGATTGTTTAATTTTCAATAAATATTTATTTATTGTTACTTTTGTAAGTTTCAAGGGATTTCAGTGAGAATTGTGGGTTTTTTCTTCTTTTACTGAGGGGTACCAACAATTTTGTCCACGTGTGTAGGACTGAATGGGTATGGATGGTGGATGGATGGAAGACAAAATATAAATGAATATGTAAATATAGATGATAAAACAAACGGCAGCTTAATAAACATTACCAACAGCATTATAAAAACATTAATGTGTTTACTGTTTTATTGACAGTAAAAGAAACATTTACTCTCTGGCTTTTATGCTATTTAGTACATATGTTTTTTTTTCCCTTTTCTTCTTTTTTGTCACCTTACATCAATCATCCCTCTCGTGTGACTTATAATATTACTCTACACAATAACATTTAAGAATACCATTGAGTAATGTTTAAGGTACTAAACAAGTAGGCTTTTTTAAGCCTACTTGTTTTCTTTGTGTGCACTTTGATCCCATTGCAAAGTAAATAATCTAAGCAATCAGGTTTGATACTGTTTCCTCAGTTACATTCACTCGCTTTGTGTCCTGTTGGCAGACAACAGGTAACCTAAATTTACACGCTTCATTTAGATAAATTGACATTCCTGCCTGGTAATTGACTGGCTATTCTGCTTGACAATTTTTCCCATATCTTGAATGAGCATTCTGACTTTTTGGATGACTCTGTTGGTTTGTTCTTTTTTTGTTTTGTTTTCTCTGCAGTGCTGAAAGGAAAAGATGACTTGTTCTTACTAGTAATGTATTTAACAGGCATTACAACAGCACAATAAGACAGCAGACATGTTGCTCACACAGGGAAGACACGTTTGAATGAATGAATGAATGGGTTTTTTTTTATATGATCTTGTTTTCTGAAAACAGATCAAGCAAAAGTAAGAACACCAGCATTCCCTGTGTTTTTGCACATAAATGGGCTTTACATCACAGTTAAGTCACTTTTTTCTGTATAGTTCTCATATCTTGTCCTCTATCTGTGTCTAACCATGCTATCACTCACCTTCTGTGTTTCTATGTCAGCCTTTCTCAAGGTTACCTTAGTTCAGTGGGAGTGTCTTGCTGTACCACGTGACTCTGATGCAAAGTTACTCCATGTCACAGCGTGTTCAGCTGCAGGGATGGCGTGATGCGCCCCAGCATCCACTTCAAACGAATCAATATCAAATTAAATTAAACATATATATTTTTAAGTTTAACGTTCATAAAACAGCCGAACAGTTTGTTTTATCACAACTTGAATGTCCAAAACAGAGCCCGTGATGGTTCCTGACAAATAAAGAGAATGCGGTTGTTTTTATAACAGCTAGATGAGACACAATTGGAGTTTAAGGTTGGTCAGGTTTTTCGAGAATAGGCATTTAACCTTCAATAATCTTGACTTCGATCAGACCATTTATATTTATAGAAGGCTTTTCATTTAAGCAGGGGAGTGTCAGTCATCGCACAGCAGCCAACTCAGAGAAGAAGGCTGTCTGGCTCTGTTTATTCACCCAACACGTGCAGCTTCTTTCTGGCGAAAATCCGCACAGCGAGACCCGCTGGACGTCTCCATCCCCTGCCCAGCTACCCCACCGAGGTCTGTCTCAGATATGTGTGATACCACCCCCACCCCCGAACACCCCCCCCCCCCCTCCCCCGCCTCCTTAATCTCCCAGATTGCCGGCGACTTGCTGCAGTCGGTGCTGCAGTTGTGAGCTGCTCCTGAACCGGGACTCAATGAGAAAGACATGCTCGCATTCGTTTTGGTCTCTGGGTCGCTCTGGATTATATTAGGTGAGCTCGGAACACCTTTTTGTGCTTTTCATTCATTGTTTTGGATGTGTCTGTAGCCGTGCCGGAGCTAATAAAGGCGATGCACCTGCCTTTTGGCTGCGGCTCAAGCGCATTGTGACTCATTCAATGCTACTGTTCCGGCTTTTTCATTTTACAAAAGGCTGCGTGGTGTTTCTGGTTTTGCCGAAGTTTATTCGCGTTAATTATCTGCAGCTGGAGCCTCGCCCGTGAATTAATGACGCCGGTGACATTTTGAATTGTTCTCAGACAACACGTGTACTAACACAACAACAATAATGTAAGTCTGATCAGCCTTGCTACCGTTTTTATTTCTACTTCAAAAACGCTCTCCGCTCTCCTGGGAATAGACGATCAAGGGGTGATTTCAGGTGTGTCTTGTCTTGAATCAGGTAGGGCTGCATGGGTAGGCTGCCATGCGGTTGAATCAATGGGGCATTCTAGAAATTAGTAATATAATCTTTCTTGTTGAATTTGGTGTTTTACGATAAAATTCATCTCTTAAAGTCAGAGTGATTCTTATTGCGAGGCAGATGGGATAAACGTGTGTATTCAAGGCCTGCCAGCTGCTAAGGTCGTGTGACATTGTGCGTAGAAACCGGACACACGTCATTTTAAAATCCCCATCTCACGTCTTTCAAAAACTCGTTGATAGACTGCGGCGTTTCCACCTGATCGAGGCAGCGCGGACGTCCACCGGTCTTGTTTTAGAGATCAAAGGCTGTCAAGTCGCCGGGATGCCGGCTGTGAAAGTCAGCATTTTGTCTGAGATGTCCTCCGCCATAGCTGGCTGATGGAGGGAGGGAGGATGAGGAGGATGAGGCAGGATGACGCGCTTCACAGGAGAGCGGCTGATTGGACGGAGCTGTCCAGGAACGAGTGGTGCTGAAATCCTGCGGCCTACCGGCAATCTGGACTCCATGCTCCTGTTTCAGCCGACACCACCTCTAACCCGGTTTATACAGAACGATATTTAGGGTCATTGACGCCGAGCAGAGCCCTCCATCAGGTACTGACTTTTAACATGCCTGGAGATGTTTTTCATAACATGTAATCATAGTATTGCAGTTGCTAGAGACTGGAGGCATAATAAGGCACACGCCTTTTACAGTGGACTTCAAATGAACTGCAGACATTGCCACACTTGAATGGATCAAGATGTTTGTTTCAGCTTTAATAGTGATTCATCCATTACAGTTTAGGTTTTTAAACACCAACTCCGTTGCATGGATGCTTTGTGAGCAACTTGCAGTAACAGCTGGTAGTTGACTGGTGCATTAATAATAAAACTCACCTTTTCAGGGGAGATGGTAGAGTATATTTCAAGACTGAAGCAGCCAATAGGAGTAAAGGGCCAAAATGAGTTAACAATTTATTTGTTTAGTGGACTACATACAGGAAGTGGAGCTTAGAGGGAACTTTAGAGAGGATTGATGATATCTCTCATTTGTCATCACATCCTAACACCCTGCTGCTCTTCATTATAAATTATTTATTGGGATCTCCATCTTGTGTAGCTCTACACAGCATGTAAACCTATTCTTTTTCCTCCCTCAATATTTAATTGGAAGTGGCTTCATGGTCTCTTTTGCCCACCAAAAGAATACTGTCTTACATATGACTTATTCTTATTTTGTCAAATAATATTTTGTATGGTTGTTTTAATGGAATGGAAATTATAACAAGAAGTTGGAAAGTTGGTTGTTAAGATCTGAACCTGCAAATTAAAGATGGTTTTCATGACTGCACAATGTTTGGCAGCAGTCTTACTGTCTGCTAAATATCTGCTTGACAAAATAAAATGGCTATATATATATATATATATATATATATATATATATATATATATATATATTGTCCAGTCATGGTGCTATCAGAGCCATATGGCAGCTTTCCTTCTGAGAGCCGCATAGCTGTTTCAGCATTCTTTTAATGGGATGCTGGGTAAATGCTCCCCCTGAAGGGCTGAAGCAAACGTGCCTATTTTTCCTTATGAATTACAATCTTTAATTGTTGTAACTTTGTGATTTAAAAAAAAAATGGTTGGAAAAAAGAAAGACAGCCTGTTAACACAAAACACAGTGCTGCTGATTTGGCAAAAGTGTAAAAAGAAGTAATTTCTGTTGAAAGGCAGTGATGCATAGCTCATATGGTTGTCAGCATTTGATGGCTCATGTCTCAGATATTGAACAGTTCCCAGAGCAATCCCATAACACCGTATATGTGCATAGTGGTGAAAGTGGTTTTTCCTTTCAGGTGGAGCTGCCAGCTGCACATTGACCATTTTTTTGTCATTTAAAGTTACACACAAATCACTAAATACTTATTACACTGAAAGAGGAAAAATTGTCCTCATGAAAAAGTCTTCCTACCCATTAGAATTCAAATTCAAAAATTGTCTTTCATAGCACTTTGTTAGTCAAATGAATGTCAGTGCTGCCTCAGGTTATGCAGATTTCTAGAATTTGCTTAAACCAAATAAATGAAGCATCAACACTGTGAGTGAGAACTTATTCACATATGTGTCTGCACATGCATACGTATTATTTGTCAGTAGATGCTCGTCATGTAGTGAAAAATAGTGTATGCATGCAGTGAGCCTGCGCGCTCAGTGTCAGAGACATAAAGAGGGGTGGAGGGAGGGAGGGAGGAGTGGGTGTGGTGAGTGTGCAGCGTCTGTTGAGCTCAGGGTGGTGTGATACGGAAGCCAAAGAGGCTCAAACTAGAACACATCTCGTTGCCCTCCTCTTGCTTGCCTCAGCTTAATCTGGCCAGTGCCAACAGGAAGGTAATCACTAGTTTGCACAAGGAGATGTAATATCTGCCTGACGCCCCCCGACACGACACACAGCACACACGTACACACACACACGCACACACACACACACCTGCACAGACACACATCACACCTCACCGGCTGCCGGACGCCTTTGTAAGTGCCTGTACCACAGCTGCTTTAATAGTTCTGCACTGCAGTTGCAGTTTAGATCTCTTGCTTGCTTTGATCCTTTTTTGTTTGTTAGCTCTTAAAGCCTCATTAAGTCTCCTTATGCATAGCAGTCCTTCCTCAATTTATCCCTGATATTTTACTTTTCTGCACCTTGTATCTTTTTCTGTTTGCATTCCATGAATGATAACTGCAGTGGCTGTTGTGATGTGCCTCAGCGTCAGTGCCTTTGTGATGATCTTGATAGGGATAGGGAATAGTTGTAGTCTGAGTCAAGGAGGGTGATCTACGTTGGAGAATGGCAGCAAGAGATATTGAAGGTTGTTTTAAGAGGAGCTTTGAGAGGATTTTTAAGTAGTCATGTTCTTTAAGACGAAAAAGGCAGAAAGAATCAAACTATGCATTGATGTGTGTCAAAGAGGGAAACTCAAGAAAATTATTTAAAAAGCAAGAGAAAATTGAGCAAGTTGTTTTTTGAATAAATATTGTATAAATAGAGTGCTGTAGTGAGGTTACTACTGGTCATCTGTCTCTGTGCTAATAGGCTGTAATCTCTCTACGCTGGGCTCTAATCATTGGTGACGGCCCTCGGATGGGCCGATGGGGCGGGACTTAAGGACGAAAGGTTGAGTTTCCTATACCTTAAGCCTCAGAGGACACAGGAAGTCTGACCCATTCACAAGCCCTCACCATTGCAGATCTTTCATTTTAGTGTTGCTGTAAGAAAACCTTTTGCCAAGTGGATTCCTCCAAGAGCAAAAGAAAGATCCAGGTGTCACGATGAATTCAGACCTAAGGCCTTCTACAATATGACAGTTTTTCAGAAATACTATAAATTGTCCATTATAGCCTTTTTATTTTTCAGCCTCTGAAGAAACCCCCCCTAAAGAAGGTTAAATCTTCTGCTTTTACTGTATTGTAAATGTCAGATTTATATCATTATATTTAATAGGGATGCACGATAACTGTTTTTTTAAAATAACCGATAACTTTCAGCTCCTAAAGGCCGATCTCGATAACCGATAACAAACACATATACCTAAGATCATTACATAAATACTATGAACAAAACCAAAAATAGTTTTGACTCTTTAAATTGACAGATATTTATTTTTTCTAACAAAAAACTATTGACAAGCCTCTCAAACATTTTCATAAAGCTATCAAACAAACCTATTTGATATCTCACATTAACTTAAATAAGGTGCATTACTGACTGATATAAAAAAAAAAGGCTCCTTGAACTGATGGAAATACATACATCAGAATTACAAACTGGGAAAAAATGCATTCCAGGAGTTTACAAAAATAAATATACCTAGAAAATTAATGCCCTGACACAAGTTAGATTCAAACATTTCTCCCATCTACCTATTTCACCTTTGCTCGTGGGTCATCTTTGGCATCTTTCTTGGATTTTTCAAAAGCCTCACCAATGTGTGTAAGTCCCGGTGAATTCTTTGTTGCTGGCTTGCTCACGTTAGCATTAGCTCACGTTAGCGCAATTTCAAAACTTTCAAAAGCGATGGTTACGTTTCAGATGGCTGATCAGGTTTGACATATTAAAACTTGTGCTATTTTTCCCTCCTTGTTGAATTCGCTTGGAGCCTTTTTACAAATAACCAGTAAACTATCTTCTTTGGAAACTTTGAAGAAGTTCCATACGATCGCCGCCATGTTGTTTGTTTTTCAGCAGCAAGCTGTGTTTCAGGCTGTATTCAAGGTGTAACGTAAATTTCTTGGTTCTAGTCATTCTTTCGGCCTTTTCTATTTTTTTACGTGTATCATGAGAAATTACTGCGAATATCAATTCAAGTCAGCAACTACCAAAATTATGACCAAGATAACAAGTTGTTTTCTGGGTATTCTTGATTTTTTTTTTTCCTTATTGAGAAATCGTTTTTCTGATTATGCCGACGCTACTTGAACATAACATTCACTGCTGGTTATTCAGGTTTCAGTAGGAGCGAGGCACTGCCATGCGGCAAAAAAAATTTATATGTTATGTTATGTTCATCATGATATCAGACTTATCGAAATGACGTCATAATTTCCTGTTATCCGCCCGATAACTATCGGCCCAATAATTATCGTGCACCCCTAATATTTAACATTATTTTTAATTACATTCTTATAGTTTGCATGTCTTGAAAATGTTGCTGTGTGTTCATTGCTCCAAGTTTAAAAGGTAAAAGTACACAGAGCACGACAAATCAGGCACCAATGGGTTAAAATAGCCTTAGTGCAGAGTTTCATAGATCAAAACATTTTTGCAGCAGTGTAATTTCTCAGTTCACTTTTATGATGGTTTGTTTTTTCCAGCCTTTTACAAAGGATAGGGGAAGTAACTACTCAGTAGCTCTCTATACAAATCTTTTGTAGACGCGTTTATACAACATGAATGGGTGCATGAAGTCAGTCCAGTTTAATGCTCAAAAAGGCTGGAACATATGAGGCTTTTTAAAAGGGGCTAGAACTGTGAATTATTTTAGCTCATTTCAATTCAAATTCATACATTAAAATAGAATCCATGATATCCACAGGGCTGATTCTGACCTCTGCATATATGCTCACAGCTTTAGGCATTTCCCTTACATGCACTGATCTGTGTTATAGGTGAACTCTTAACCTTGGCCCTGAAAAGAGGCCTGCATGCTGTTGAAGCCCATCCCTATAGCCACTAGCTTGTATGCAAAGTTCAAACGTGTATTTTTGTCCAGCTGTTCATGCACAGTATGTGCACTAAATGTTTTGTAATAGATCTGATGCAGCTGGTATCAGGTGCCCTTAGAACTGTTTCACTTTGCACATGTGTCAGCCTTTATATATACTGTGCATTCATAAATCTGCTCCGAGCTATGCGTTGGTGCTTTGCGAAAGCTTCATTCATAGGATTTTCAGACATTGTAGCTTTGTATTCATTATTATTAATGGAATATACTGGTATATACAGTCATGGAAAAAATGATTAGACCACCCTTGTTTTCTTCAGTTTCTTGTTCATTTTAATGCCTGGTACAACTAAAGGTACATTTGTTTGGACAAACATAATGATAACCACAAAGATTGCTCATAAGAGTTTTATTTAAGAGCTGATATCTTACCATTTTCCATGGTTTTCTTGATTATAACCTAAATCACTTAAGTTTTTACATCAATAGCTATGGCGTTGTACTGCCAAAAACACTGCTTTTATGCATTCAGTGTTTTCTTTTCTGTCTGTTTTAGTCACATGATGACATTTAGTGGTACCAGGTATTAAAATGAACAAGAAAGTGAAGAAAAAATGGTGGTCTAATAATTTTTTCCATGACTGTAGATACTATACTTAGTCAGTCTATAAATATCCGTTTGACTGGTTGACTAAGCATTAGATAAAATGTTAACATCTGCTGATATGATTATGTCGCATGGAAAATTAACAGGCAGTTGATGGTCTGATATGAGATCCTCTGGAGAATCTTATCAGATAATAGTATTATTATAGTCTAAACCAGTGTTTCACAATCCTGGTACTTGGAAACCAATGCTCTGAGTATTTTAGGTTTTTCCCTGCTCCAGCACATTTGGCTCAAATTATTGGGAGATGTTAACAGACTTGTGCAAACCATGATAACCTTGATTGGTGATTCAACAATCTGAATTTGGTTTACTGAAGGAGAGAAACATCTAAAACATGCAGGGCAGTGGGTTGCAACAGCTAAAATTGCAAAACACTGGTCTGAACACTCATTCGCAAAAAAAAAAAAAAAAAAAATCAAAGTATTATTATTAACGATGGTTTTTATTGATTGTTAGATAATGAATTTAGACAACTGCACACATGGATATCACAATCCTGAACAGGAGGAAATTTTTAAGATCTGTTTTTAAGCAGAAATGCAAATCCGTTTTCATTTACTTATGAAACAAAATGAAATGTCTGCATCCTTTAACAGTTTTTGAAATTCAGTAAAGACTTCTGTTACAACAAACATCTTAGGTCGTCACCACTGCAACACACAGATGTGAAAAAAACATTTTTCTGGAAAGCCTGGTTTAGTTCCATTAATTTTGCCAGTAAGCTCTGACAGTGAGTGACACTCAATACAACGATTGGTAACTTCACTCGCCTTTATGGAATGCTGTGATTTTTTTGTATTTTATTTTTTGGCACCAGTGGCCTTTAATCTTAGTGGGGAGAGACAGGAAAAAGAAAACGGGGGAGACACGCAGCAAAGGGTCATAGAGGCCAGGAGTCGAACCCGCGACCAGCTGCACGAGGGCTGTAGCCCCTGTACGTGAGCCGCCTGCCGTAACCCCTGCCCTCCTGGGTTGGCCTGGACGCTGTCATATTTTATGACATAATTAACATCTCAGATTTTTTTTAAAAGATAAAATGTCAGTTGTTTAAAAGAAAATTTTAAGTAAAAATGGGGAAAAGGCAGTTTATTATTATATATAGATATAGATATATATATTAGATATCTAATATATATATATATATATATATATATATATATATATATATATATATATATATATATATATATAAATAGATAGATAGCGGGACACACACATAGAAGTGGCTGCAACACCTCAGTGTATCCTTATTGCAGGGGTGTCAAACAACTATTGGTGTCTGTGCAGTGAGCTGCTCTGTTAACCACAAGGACTGTAATTAATAAAGTCGTAGCCAGATAGGTCCCATGTTGTGGGTTGTATTCCTCTAATATAAAGAAAAAGATGCTTTTCATTGCATCATCTGATATGTGGGGATGCATTTGTAGAGTTGAGCCCTGGCAGCAGGAAAAGCTAATTTCGTTCCCCGTACCTTTACATGCCCCAGTGACTTTCAATGGCTATAGTCAACAAAGGAAGCGGCTTTCCAGTCGCATGGAAAGACAAAGAGAAGATTGAGTCTGCAGGGTGGGAAGTTAATGTAAAATGAGTGGTTTCTGTCAGGATGCACAGAAGTTCACCCAGTTTGTGAATGGAACAACTACAGCGTGGACATGCCTGGACTGAGCTTTCAACAGCCTCAGACTAACTTCAGTCCCCAGTCAGAATATCTCTGTGAGAGATTGAGCATATCTGAACACCAACCCGACACACAAGTTTAAGTTGATTAGCTGAAAGCCAGATTGGCAAATGTTGTGAAACGTGTGGAACGAGGAAGATCATTTCCATGGCTATTCTGGCACGACATGTTTCATTTCCACAAATGAATAAACAGGAAAGGTCTTTGAGTTCTCATGCTGATGAAGTGTCATCGTTGCTGGAGGGGAGGCTGCTGGCCTGCAGCTCCTTTTTCAGTCCAGCTGAAGCAACAGCCCTTGCAGAGGGCAGCAGGAGGGTCGGACTTAAAACTTTGTAAGTGCTTGTTTGGATGTGTGTGCCTTCCAGCTGTACAGTACTGAGGTCACTACAGGACAGAGAACTAGAAACTATGTTGACATACTACACCGTTTATGCAAAGTAAGCATTTAAATATATTAACGCAGCCTCATCTCTCCCTTCGGAGAGAGAAAAACTTCTTATCCTTCTCAAGGCAACTCATTATGGGAGTGTTGGGAAAGACCTAAACACATTGCTGTGCGTGATTATGGACAGAACCTTAATGCAGAGTTTCCACCTCTCCTCAAATGAGAACGTGTAGTGAGTCAAAGACACTGACGAGGGCAACATGTTTAAGAGAAACCATTTGGTTTTTAATTTTCCAGGGTTAGGGTTCTGTTATTTATCATTCTAAGGCGAGGTTTGTTTTTTCCTTATGGTGGTCAGCAAAGAAAATTCAATGCAGTAAGAGGCAAAAATACCAATGGACATGTTTACACCCTCTCAGGGTCCAATTAGGAGTCTGGGCAGGCAGTTTGTCTCCTTTTGATGTTTGGCTACTTCAGGGTAGGAAAACTTTGCTGCCACGTCTGCACGGGAAGGTCTCTTGGTTTGTTTAACCCTGCAAGTTTTGCAGAAGAACTTGTGCCTTGACAAGAGAGTGAGTGGGTGTTCAGAAGTAACAGCAGATGTGGATTACTTGAATATGTTGTCGTCCTTCAGCCCACAAAAGCGGTTTGCTGATGTAGTTTTTATTATCCAATCCATATAAGGTGTGTGTGTGCACGCGTGTGTGCACACGCTATTTTTAAAAAAAAAAAGAAAATAGATAAAAATCAACTGATCATAAAGGGCGTCATATTTGCCAAATACAACCACAACAAACTTTCTTCATCTTGCTATTATTTAACAAAAATGAAGACAAAAAGAAGAAAAAAACGTAGGCAATACTAAGTACCCCCTTTCTGCTTCCATAGGATTTATGACAGTAAGTTCCAGCTACATGCTCCTAATTATCAGAATTATCAGTCCTTTATGAACTGATCATTAGCAAGCGTGTAGACGTCTATAAAAGCAGATGCTGCTTGCATTTTCTGTTCTGGAACATTCAGGCGTGTGTTAACACAGTGCCAATAGGGAAGGACATAAGGTATGGTCTTAGAATGGCAATTGTTTCTGCACTTTAGACTGTATTTGTCAAACAACCATCAAATGCAAATATCAACATTTAAGCAGTAGTTATTTTTGTAAAATATCACTGATCAAAAAATGAATAATGAGAAGTGGCAAATTGTGAGTGGAGACCATTCAAGAAAAGCTGTAACCAGCAAATGTTGTGACAACACCACCACACGAAGAAAAGTAAAGTGTGGGGTAACTACTGGGAAAGATGGCAGCTGTGCTTGTTTTGTGATCAGCAGTAATTGTGATAGTTTCATAATAACCTTTTATCATGACCCTTTTTCAGCTGCAGTCTAACTCTTTGCTAAGTTTTGTTTGAATAAAGCATGTAAATGCTGTAGTGAGTCTAATATATTTTTGATAGAGGGGTACAATCCTCATTTCAACTCATTTTCTTCTCAATTTCACAAATTTCACCGAGCCCAAAGCAGTAACACGAACCGGAGGTTTTGTGAAAAAGGAAGGTTGGAAGGAGGTGAGACAAAATCTTTCCTTTGCAACGCAAATCACAAATATTACAGTTGAGAAATAACAGGGACAATAGAATTGGGTAAGTTTGGATTAGAAAATTATTTAAGTCACTTATCACTTTGGGTTTTCTTCTCTCTCTCTTTTTTCTTTTCTTTTCTATTTTTCTTACATATGTTAACCCTTTTATTGACCTACAAGATAAAACGGGGAACTTCTTAGGTAAAAGATGCGAGTTTGTTCATAAAATCAAAAGATGGATAAGAGATTTGCCTGGTGTCTTTTGTTATAATTTCTAATTTCCCTGTAAACGATTTTAGAGTTTCTCAATTTGATCTTGAAATAAATTTTATCTGGCTTCTATAAGTTGACATAAAAAAAAAACTAGGACAATTTGTTTAAATAAAGTCTCATCCAGAATTTTATATTTCAGTACAGTAGTTTAACTTGAATTTTTTCTTTGAGAAGCAAAAATAATGAAACAAATGTGAAATTGCATTTCATGTCAGTATACATTTAATAAAGGATTGAATGTAATTTCAGCCACATTAAAACCAGTACTATGGACATTAATACTGCCACTCCATCTGATTAAACAGGGACTTGATCTACTCCTCTTCACTGTCTCCAGACTGACATGCAGAGTCTGGAAGTGTGTATTTGTGTAAAGGTTTTGCTCTCATAAACCAGCAGCATTCCCATCATCCATGTCTTTATTTAGAGCTGCTCCAGAGCTACTCTGCTCCTCTTATTTTATCATCCATGCAGCCAAAATAAAAAATATCCACTGGGCACAACACAAAATATGACACCTAGATAATCCAGGCATGCAGACAATCCCATTTTAAATCCTGCGCTCAGGGTCTGTCAGCTAAGTTAAAGCTATCCTTTTGAACAGAAATGTCTGCAGTGTTTTTTTATTACTCAAACTCACGTGCTTAACATTTCCCAGCTCTTTTATTCCCCCATTATCATTACTGGAACTGCAGACATCTAAAAACGGACAACATAAAAAGAGGAAATATCTGACCACTGTTGCACTTGAAATTACAGGAGGGGAATCCTGCTCCGCTAAAGGGATGGTAGCCTCCTGTTTTCAGACACATCAGATTGATACTGTGGTTTTCTTTGGTGCAGGTGATAGTTTCTGTCACAACAGGAACTTAAACAAGAGGATTCGGGTCCGAGTGGCTATTTGGGAAAGAAGCATCGGGGAACTCACCAGTGCCTGACGGTGTTATGTAATAGACTCAACGCTGTCGAGGTGATAAGCTACGGCTATAAAGCTGTACAGTATGACAGTGTGTTTCACTGTGGTGGTTAATTGCACAAGTGTGCTTGGATATGGGAATTTGTGTTAAAGCTTGGAACCATATGACGGAGAACTGATTGGTTGAAATACAATATGACTGTTCTAAATGTCAAAGTTTGTGGACGTGAAGGATGTAAGGTACTGTTGGAGATGGCTTTGTAAAATGTAAAAAATTGTTTTTAGCCATGCGACGTTAAAGTCCTTCAGGAAGAAGAGGTTCTTAATTTGACTCGTGACATACTTGAAGGGCACAGGTTTATAGTGGAAAAAACACGGAGCGTGACCTCATAACCTCTCATGAAAACAAACAATTGTTGTTGAAGCCCTCTGCTTCTAGGAGACAAAATCTTTGCTTCTTTTGAACCGTCTAAGGGCACATTGTGCGTGAAACGGCCAGCGCCGAGACCAGTTGGTTTGTTTTTCACTTGAGCTTTCTGTCATGTTGCCTCTAGCGCCAGGAGACACGTGCAGGAGGCCAAGTGGTCCCTGGTGTTCTGTGTTACTGAAGATGTTTTGACCATTTTGGTCATGTTACTCTGTCACTTTGCTGTGTGATGGATGTAGCAAGATGATGAGAGCGTTTGACGTTCTCTTACATATAGGTCAATGCATTTTATGCGTTGTCCACATATAGGACCTTTCCTCTTTATAAAACCGTATCCTTTTTATTTTTCAAAACAGGCTGTTCTCGGCTGTTGTTCTGTGCAGGAAGAAATGCATGTATCCATTAAGGAAGTATGCAGGAAGTAATTTGCATAATCGCCAAAACAGAAGCACCACAAAGTTCTGTTATTCTGTAAAGTTTACAAAAAGAGTTATGTCTACTATGGAGTTGTTTGACTAAGCCAAGTCAGAGCATCCTAAATATTAGATGTTGCTTACAAGTAGAAAAAAAATGATTCAGTTTCTGAATGTTTACTAGAGATGCGCGGATGACGTATATTTTAACCCGCAACGGCTTCTTAAAATCTCTATCCGCCCGCTATCCATTTGCAGGAACGTTTTTTCACCAATTTTCAAAACCGAACCGACCCGCCATCCTTTTTAATAATATGTAAAATATTTTTTCTTATTATTATTATTTGAGTGCTTCAACCGCAACCCGCCCGAATTTAATAAAAATTTTTTGACGAGTCATCCGCCCGATATGCGGATTAGTTCTGCATCTCTAATGTTTACTAGTTGTAGGCTTTTTTTCACCCTTTTTATTTCTTTTAATCAACAAAATCATGTTGAGTTCACTTGAAACAAACAACCTGGGTTATAGTTAGCACAAATAATCAACCTTTCACTGGGATTGAGGACTCCATCGTTTAAAACTAATAATTAGTCTTTGTTCTACCATTGACAGATTGCAGTATTTTTTGCAAAGTCAGTTATTTATCAGTTATTCAAACTTCTTTTAGTTATGCATATTCAGGTTTGGTGTGTCCTTAAAGCCAGAGACGCCGCAACGGGGTCGGCATACTAGGCAATTGCCTAGGGCCCCGAGCTGGAAGGGGCCCCAGGACAGCGGTGACATTGGTTCTTTTGTCAATGACAAAATGACTGAACTGCTTTTGACACTGCAACGATGATACGTTGAAAACCCCCGACATAGGGTCCCCACTAGCTGTCACTGCCTAGTGTGTTAAGGGACCCCCAAGACACGGCTAATATCGATCCATATCAATGACACAACCTGAAACCTCCATAGACACTGCAGCGACATGTTTGGAACCCCCCTAATAGGGCCCCGACTGCACGTGGCCAGCTTTCTTCAGTACTTCAAACTCAAAATGAAGCAAGTGTATCCGTCAGGATATGCAAAAAGAAAAAAAAGCAAGAAGATGAAGGAAAAAGAGAATGGGAAATGTGTATAATCTGACATGATTAAAAAAAAAAGTTATGATGCCACTTTGTCCCAGTCTAGTCTCAGGAAGCACAACTGCGCATGACATGTTTACTACGCTTTAGCCTAGCTTATTTAAACAGTAATTAACAGTAAGCTAACCAGTTACTAATTTGTATTTGGAAGAGGGCGGTATCATGTGTCTTCTTGAATTTTCTACATATCATGTGATATTCTTTTTTCTTGATTGTGTTTTTGTTAAACTTTGCACGTTTCAGTTGTGTTTATGTTATGTTGTATTTCAAGTTTTCTTACATTTGTGCACCTCTGTTATTTAAAATAAAAGATTTCTGGATTGAATGATCTCCTTGGTGTTTTTGGACTGGTGGGCCCCCATGCCCACTCTTGCCTAGGGCCCCCAAGGTGACTAGAAACGGCCCTGCGTCTAACAAACTTACAGAGGAGTTTAGTTTTGCACGTGTGGGGAAGCTTCATACTGTCTGCAATCACATGCGCTGAATATCAGAGAAGCTTCTTTCACCGCTTCCTGACCACATGCTTTCAAATGTGATGAATGTGCTGCTTGAGTCTCTGCCGCGATTTTATGAGTCACCACAATATCATTTAATTATGAAAAAAACGATTTCCACATTTTTACTCCTCCTTGCAGTCACGGCTGGTGACTTGGTACTTAGCTCCTACTGCAGGGTCTCCTTTCATACCACAGCTTGAGTGCTCCTGGATTTGTGAGTCGTTTGGGATCCTGCTAAATGAGTAGATGTAAAATGTGAATCCACAATTGTAGGAGTCAGTGTATTGGTAAAAGCTAGTAAACATTTATTAATTCATTATTCATACTGGCATTAATGGAAGGCTAATAGGATGAGATTAGGTCATTTTATATAGCATTTCATGAAGTTGAGACTTTCGTTCAGAGGGAAACTTTCAAGGTGGTAAAATATTATTTTTTGGTCATTGGGAACAGTTCCATTTTCACATCATGAAATTTATGCTGATGCCTGCAGTCCGTTGTCACCTGCCAGACAGTGGTTGAGACTCTTTCAGTCCCTGTCAACTTCTTTTTTTAAATTTTTTTTTTCAGCTTTTAAAGCTGGCACTTCATGGGCGTCTAGAAACCATGTGGATTTCCTGTCATACTGCAAAAATATTGTGACCAGAAACAAAATAAAAACTTTTTTTTTTTTTATTATTTTCTTTATTTTCACAATTCTCTAAAAGAGCACTGATTTGGCATTGATTTAAAACTGTCAACGTCTCAATTATACTCCAACAATACTGGTATTTGTTAAATGTGCTCACGTACTTAATCAAGTAAGTTTGCACAGTGACTTTTGTCGCTGCATCAACGTAGTTTTACAGTATTTGTTTAGAATTTCTTCTTGAAAAGTTCTGCTCTTTAAAAATGTAAACAACTTGGTGTCCTTTGCCCTGCAGAGTTGAGTTCTACGCTGATGGAGAAGATGCAGGCCCAGGAGATCATGAGTGGCCTGAGGATACCAGAGATGGACGAGCTCAGCCAGTTCTTCCGCTCCCTGCCAACGTCCACGCTTGTGGGCATTGGCGCCTTGACTGCTGTGTTGGCATATTGGTTGGCCACCAGGCCTCGTCCCATCAGACCTCCCTGCAGCCTGCTGCACCAGTCGGAGGAAGTGCCGGTGAGACTCGTGCATGCACAGTGGTTTTAGTGCACACTCATTTTGCAGAAACGGACGAACGAAGTGGATTTTAACCGTCATAATTTTTGTTCCTCTTCCAGAAAGGTGGGTCTGTTCATGACTCATAGCAATATAAGCTGCATGAGGAAGGAAAGTGTGCATTGGGCTTGAAACAAAACTTTCAGATTTGACACTCCTCCAAACTGAACAGTGCCTCATAAACTTGCACATGACACAAAATGTATGTGAAGTTGACTGCCATAAAACCGAGCTTGTCCCGGTTCACCTTAACCACCAACGCTCACTCGCTGAAACCACGAACACACTTTCCTCACACAAACGCACACAGACCTCTAACTAACAGGTGAGGTCTGTGTGTGTATGTGTGAGGAATGTGTGTTCACACATACACACACAGACCTCTAACTAACAGGTGAGGTTAGTTACACAGACCTCTAACTAACAGGTGAGGTTAGTTACACAGACCTCTAACTAACAGGTGAGGTCTGTGTATGTATGTGTGAACACACTTTCCTCACACATACACACACAGACCTCTAACTAACAGGCGAGGCTGAAACCACTTGAAATGACTTCATTCAAAAGAAAGAAAAATCATTTTAGAAGGCATGTATCCTTATAGCTCAGACAACACAATATCACAATATCCTTTTCTATTAGCAACAACTGTTTATTTTAATCTCCAGTTTACTGCTTGCATACTTGAAATGCAAGCAAAGTTTTTAACAACGTAATTGGTCCAAAAATATGCAAGAACACACGCAATAGATCCTTAAAATAACACAAATGATCTCTTGCGGTTTTCAGTTCAGAGGGTCTCTCTGTAGGAACGGAGATTCATTTCAGAGTGAAAGCAGACATAGTAATTACGTAATTATTAGATGATACGAGGTGTCAAATTTTGTTGGGGACCAAAACGACGTGAATCAAAGCAGTTTTAAGTGAGAACAGAATATCCGTTAACAGCATAGTGGCAGTAAGTGTGAGCATAGGGGGCAATAAAGCTTCACCAAAATATGTTGCTATTTTAGGCATCTGTCAGGACTCAAAAACATCATTCCACTGAAGTGATGGTGTGGATAGGACCTTGAAAGACAAACCAAGGTACTTTTATCTTTGTATATGTACAAAAAAGTGCATAAGATTGACTGTTCACATAAGCTGTGTACAAGTCAAGTCAAATACTGACGTGCAAATTATTGTCAATCGATGGAACGAGGAGAGTTCATGCCCTCTGCTTCCATAGAAATGGACCTGATAAGCCTTCCCTGCACAGTCCCCATCACAATGGGTTAAAGTAGTAAAACTAACGGCGTTAAACGGCTGAATAAGTAGAGGCCTGATCCACATTACAAACTGTCGTGTGCGATGAGTGTTCTTAGTTTCATAACTCACAGGTTTCTGAGTCTACTCAACACAAATGACTCATTTGAAAAAGCAATTTGCTTTAACCGTTTTGTTGTTGTTGTTGTTGTTGTTTTCCCCACCCAGCATGCATCAGCAGTATGTACACAGCAGACAAAGCAAAGCTTATTTCAGCTCAGATATTTTAATAATATAGTATTGAAGAGTAGACAAAGGCAGATGGATAGTCATTTGGAGAAAAAGAGCCACATTTATTTTTCACTTTATTCTATAACGTTCTTTGAACAGTTGGAACAATTGGAAATAAAAGCCTCTTGACTTCACAGAAAAAGATATGGCACCATAATGCCTCTCTGTTTTTCTCCTCCTGTTTTTGTCAGCATGAAGATGGGGGTCGGAGGTCCATGATGGGCGACCCCTCCAAACTACTGGCTCATTACCATGACGACGCCAAGACGATGTATGAGGTGTTCCAGAGAGGCCTCCACATATCTGGTGGGTTGGATAAATTCATGAATGAGCAGAATTTTTTTTTTCGCTTCATAATTTCTATTCAGAGTTTTTTTAACAATCGAAAAATCAAAATTGAATAGAAACACAAACATAGTCAGTATGGTCCCGATCAACAGAGAAGACAAATGACAAACAACTGGTGCTCCACATGAATGACTGCTAGTGGTGTGATGTTGCACGTAGACAGACTGTTGTCCATAAATCAACTAGTTGAACACTGTCTCAGTGATAAACGTCTATAACATATCCCATTCACAGCAGTGCCAGTGGTCTCGTCAACCTTTGCAGAAAAAGATCAGTCTTTCCTGTAATGTAGTGTCCAGGTTTTTCCATGGTTATAACTCCTCCAATCAGAGATTTCCATGAGGAAACGGATGGCGAGTCCTCACCGACCCATCTCATCGTTATAGCTTTCCTTGCCAACATTGAGTGTGGCTAAGGGATGCACTCAATTCCCCTGTGGGAAGCAGGAAACCTTCCAAGTACACTGTAAAAAAAAAAAATCGTAATGTAACAGAATTTTACTGTCTATTTTACAGATTTTTTTTCTGTATTTTCAAAATACCATTAAATTTACAAAAATAGACTGATTTTACATGCCAAATGTAAAATAACATTAAATCACTGTAACTGTAAAAACACACAATATTTCTGTTCTTTTACAAAAAAAAATACTTATATTTATTGTTAAAATACGTTCACAAATGTATCCCAATTCCCCAAATATTTGTCTGTTATTTAGGGGAATAAACTGTAAAACTGCTAGTGATCTGGCAGGCCCTTTTGGGTCGTTTCCCAGCATCCTTTGCAGCCCTGGTTGTTTAGGTGCTTATCTGTGTTTATTTGTTAGCTATTTGATTTAATGCTGCCATGTAAAGTCTGTTGCTGGTTTGACCCCCTGTTGATTCATACCCCTTACATTTAACATGTTAATTTGTGTCACCCTGAGTTAAGTCTGTCTGTGTTCGAATGAGTACCCGTGAGTTTATTTAATAAAATGTATAAAGCAAAACTTGTGCTGTGCAAAAACAGGAAGTTGAAAAGATACTCCTTTTGCTGGTGCCATAGCTGTCAGGTATTGCAGACCAGGTTCCACTACAATGCAAAGGCTACAGTCCTTAATATTGTAGCAATTTTTAACCCAATATCTAGTTTTTCAACAGTTTTATGACATGTTTTGAAAGATGAATCACGTTATTTTTCGTGGCATATACTGTTATATTACATCAAACACAATTTATTATACAACTTCTTTACATAAAATAATGTCATTGAAACCAATTAATAACATTTTTTTTTTACAGTATAGGTACAGAAGTAGACTCACTGTTACCTGCTGTCCCGTTGCTGGATTAACAGCTGAGCACACCTCCCTTTAAAACAAATGAATCTGTTCACATTTCCAAAAACAATGAAACCTAGTGGCCACACATGATTTAGATTTAGTGCATTCTCAGAAGGTACCAGAGTTATATTTGCTAAAGATAAATGCAGATATATAAACATTATATTGAAGCTTGCAATTGATAGAAATTCTTGAGGCGTAGTTGCAGAATCTCTTCCCGTTCATTATTATTTATTGTACATTTAAGCAACATACACAGCTCTAAGCTTAAACTCTAAACGCAATGTTAAACCCATGAACTTGGCACAGAAAGTTGAAATAAAACATCTTGGTGATATATGGTCAATAAAGAATTTATTTATAACGGGTACGAGTTAATACACATTTCAAATGAGTTATTCTTTTGGTACACAAAGTTTCTGACGTGTAAATATTTATAAAAATCCTTATTTGATCATTCATGCTGGCCTTTCAGAGAATCGAGTCTTCCCCAAAGAGATCAGCCGCTCTGACTGCACCTCCTTTTTTCTAAACTGTGATATTTGAGCCGAACCCTTGTTCTGACATCTCTGGATTGTCTGTCAGAGCTGTAACAAGATAGAGAGGAGAATTATTGTTATAAGGTTTTGTAAGTTTACTCCAGGCCCACAATACATTAGCTATCAAAAATTAATCTTTGTCTTGTGTCCTTGTTGTTGTGTTTTGTTTTGTTTTTTTTTTTTTTTTTTTTTGTTTTTTTAAACCAAACAGATTCACACGAGAGAAAAGTTTGCAGACGGCCGATTCATATCAGACCATGTTGAGTCTGAGTTTCCATTCACCCATGTAAAAATACTTCAAGCCTCAATAGATGTAGTATTTGTGCAGTTTTCCTCTAATTGTTACGCCTTGAATCTCTGGGTTCTGCCTGATAACGAATGCTAAAGGTTCCACTGCTAGGGACAGGGGACTTTCTTGAGCTGCACCTCGCTCCAGTTCAGATGGAGTGCACAGCAGACCGTTAGTGGTTAGGGTTAGGGTTAGGTGTTAGTGGTTTATATCAGAGTCTAATCCAGTCCAGAAATCCAGATCTAGAGACCAAATCTTTGCATTTCTTCAAACAAATCAGCCAGGAATGAAGACACATTAAACGTCTGCTGAGATTTCTCATGGAGGTGGTGAAGGAGAGGAAGGAGTCTCAACTGCTGAGAGAAGCAGGTGTTAAGGTACTCTTTTTCTCTACCTGGCTATCATCAAGGCTCATCAGCCTGACGGTACCAGCTCCTCTAGTATGAAGGAAGTTAACGATTTCAGTGTTAAACTGGCTACATCCAAATAAAGATGTGCTGTCAGGTATGGAAGATGTTCAGCGATGTAAGAGGCGGTTATCACAACATCTCGATATGTACTGGTCTACTGCTGTCAGTTCATTGTGCTGGTTGGTACCCAGTATAGCAATTCAGTGGCTTATATTGTCTCTGACAGATCTTGACCCTTGCGGTCGTGCTTAATTTGGAATTATAGTGCAACTACTTCTGGGCTTGAGGAGTTTTTGCTCATCAGTCAGCCTCCCAGTTAGATTATTTTTTTGTGTCTAAATCTCTAATACATGTGGTTGAGAAAGCAGAGATGGGCCATACTGCTCTTTCTGACCATGCTGATGTTGACTCCTCAACATCTGAGACATGCAGAACAGGGGTCCTCCAGGACTGGAGTTGGAGACCCCTGATGTAGATAAAATATTGGCCAAAGTTCTCGCCCTCAGACTACAAAAAAATTGTAACCTCAATTGTGGATGCAGACCAGATGAGGTTCATTAAAGTCAGAAATTCATTCTGTAATACAAGGTTTGTTTTCACATTATTCATTACCTTAATACACTGAAAATGCCTGGAGCAGTTGTAGTAAAGACCAGTTATTTTTTTTATGTTCATGTGTAACCAGAAACATAATCTTTTTTTGTGCCTACAGTACAGATTTAGCTGTACGAGTTGGTACCATGCCCAGTAGTTCTAACCTAAACACATGGAGACAGAGGTGGAACAGTGTTGACAGAGCTGTAAGCTCACTGTGACGCTACCAATTATACCTCTGTGGCTGGAGATAAAATAACTCTTCTGGTTTCCATGGTGATGGTCAACTTTATGTGTCACGGCTCACAGCCAAGGAATCTAACAGATAGGGGTTTCATTATACATGACTCGTGTGTTGTAATTCATACACTGTATAAAAGTGTGCAGCAGAATTTGAATGCTTACAAAGTGGATGATTAGTTTAAGTCAGATGGGATCCTAAAAGCACAAAACGGCTCATAGATTACCGTGTAAAGAGTGTTTGATGTATTCAGTCTTTTTATGTGAACCATTAACCCGACCGTAAAGTTGCAGTTTCAGCTAGAACAGCCAACGCTGTTCAGGTTAATGGTTACACAGAAAAAATATGATTAACTATAAATTGTTTTGATCTTCAGCCATTTTAATCCAAGCGGCGTTTAAGATCCTCTTGCTACGTAGTGCTTGATATTGCTTTGCCTGGAAAGCAAAAATAGAAGAAGTGACTGGTTTTGGCTCCCTATGTGTTTCACAGGTGATGGACCCTGCTTAGGCTCACGCCTGCCCAACCAGCCCTACAAATGGATGTCCTACAAAGAGGTATGTGCCATTTAGGGGACATTTTTATCTCCTTATAAGACGAGCTGAAGTTGTACCCGGGAGAATAAACGGCATAAAACACAAACCAGTAGCTGCCACAGATGAATATTACAAGAAGCTTCTACTGTGGTAATGAAACAAAACTTGGGCTGCTGTAAGTCTTCTAAAGATCTTTGTTTTTATTTTTTTTTTTCATTTGACATATTGGCGACTTGAGCTCCAGCCTTGCTGATCAACATGCCTTTCTGACAAGATACCACTGTCTTTATCTGTATGTGGCATGCTGGTAAAGGAACTAAGGATAAGCTCAATAGGCTTACAGAAGGGCTGCAGGGCAGGATGTCTCAACAACAACAACTTTCTCAGAAAAACAGAAGAAGAAGACAGAGCTGGAAACAGACACAAAGGAGAAACTAGGGAAAGATATGACAAACTGATCACAAGTGCAAGATAAACAGTTGAGTAAATGATATTCAGTGCCAGCTGACGGGCTACAATTTCCCTAAACTTTTGTTTCAGGTAACCGATTCCATTTCCCAGACTTGCATATGTGGAAACTTGTTTCTCCTTCTGTTATCTTCTGTCGTGCACAGATTGGAGGACCTGCTTCCATTCTGACCACTGTGTTGGTGGAGACATTTGACGTTTGTCATAATCCATCTTTTAATTCCCAAATTATCTGTTAATGTCCAAGATCCCCCTGAAGCAGTTTCAGGTTCCAGCATCCATGAACATGGAAATGATGGGTTTTTAGGAAGTCACTGGAGTGTTTCTGGTGTGACGAGGGAATTTTTTTTAGACAAGGGATTTGGAAATCAGATATGATGTCATCTTCTGATTTATCATCATACTGTTGAAAGGTGGTAGTGGGTGGAAATTTGTTTTTTTTTCTTTATTTTGTTTTGTTTTTTTTCCCAGTGTCATTGCCCAATTCCCAAAAAAATCTAGACAATTCTGGACTTGTTCACCACCTCACTCACTGTGAAACATTCTCTTCTTGTTATGAAACCACAATTGATCTAAGATGGAAAAAATAAATCTTGAGACTTCTGGGGAAACATTAAACTCATAATCCTAGCTGTGTAAGCACAGGAACTTAAGTCATGTTCCCTCTGATGTCTTTTGCAATCACAGTTGCTTTTGACAGCTCAACGGTTAATGTAATAAGTGGATTCTTTATGTCTTATCCTCAGGGGAAAACGTGGGTGTGCATTTTTCCACTTTACTTTTCCATGTTACTATAAACTCTAATACACTAGTACCGAAAGTCGTGAAGCCAAGAACTCGTATCAAGAAATTTTTACCCCAAGAAAATTAAAACCAGATGAGTTTTTCTTGGGTAGTCTTTGTCCTTGGAAGTTAGTTTGGCTTGTGTCTGGTTTTGTTCCACTTGGTTCAATCAGCAGTTTGATCTTCTCATTTCACAGGTGACAGCCCGAGCAGAGCATCTGGGTTCAGGCCTTCTGCACCAAGGGTGCCAACCCAACCCCGACCAGTTCATAGGAGTGTTTGCTCAGAACAGACCTGAGGTGACTGCCGCTCTATGAACACTTCATGATGTCTCCCTCCATTAGTCTCTTGTGTCATGTAAGACAATAAGTAAAGGGAAGTGGCTGGAATTTCTCTCTCTGTGATTTCAGTGGATCATCTCAGAGCTGGCTTGCTACACCTACTCCATGGTGGTGGTGCCACTTTATGACACTCTAGGCGCAGATGCTATACGGTTCATCATAAACACCGGTAAGCGTGTGTACAAACAGACAACTCATTCATAGAGCAAAGTGTTTATGAGAGAAAATATCAGCTGAAACTATTAAGCCTTGAGTTTCTGCCCTAGAGCTTTTTTCTTTAAACAAACACTTGTGCCAAGCAAGAAATTAAATCTACTTTCACTTCCCGTTAGATTCCAGTTCAGTCCCGTTCATGTTTTACTGAAATTCACACAAGGGTGCGTGTGCACTTGTGTGCTTGTTTCATTTCAGCTGACATCTCCACAGTCATCTGCGACAAAATGGAGAAAGCTCAGGTGCTTTTAGACAATGTGGAGCGGAAGGAGACCCCCGCCCTGCGACGAATCATCCTGATGGATTCCTTCGACTCGGCTCTCGAGGAGCACGGCAAGAGCTGTGGCGTCCACGTGCAGAGCATGCAGGAAGTGGAGGTGTGACATGAAAAAAAATACATATATATCCCTGCAGTATTCTAAGTTACTGCGTTCAGGAATTGGTTTGATGCAGTCAATGCAAAACATACTTCCAATAACAATAATGTGCATAAAGGGACTCTTCACTAATACTATAAAATAATCACCATGGCTAAATATTTCTATGTATTATATGTGCTTTGAATAGAAAAAATGCTGTTCTTATCACCATATACACTATTCTGGAGTGTCTGTTTTTCTGCAAGATGGGCTGCTCTGTCATTGAAACTTTTTTGTGGAACCGATGATGGTCTTGATACTGGGCAGCACTGTTGCCTCTCAGCACGAAGGTTCCTGGTTCAAACCTTGGCGGGTCTGTGGGGAGTTTGCATGTTCTCCCCGTGCTTTGCTCAGTCTGTGACATGTTAGGTTGACTGGTGGCTCTAAATTGTCCATGGGAGTCATTGTGACTGTGCATGGTTGTTTGACTACGCATGACCCTGCAATAGACTGGCGACCTGTCCAGGTGTATATCTGCCTTTCACCTGTGGAGAGCTGGGATAGGCTCCAGCAGGTCCTCGTGACCCTGTATAGCAGTGGTCTAGAAACCTTTCTTTGTGCCACAGACCGGTTTAATGTCAGGCAATATTTTCACGGACCGGTCAGTAAAATGTGCTGCAGAGAAATTCAACAAAATAAAATGATAGGACTGGCATAAAAAATTGTGAAATTTTCTGTATATTATAATAAACGTAAATCCACTGTGTATTCATGTGCAACTTTATTAGAAGCGTCCTCGTAACAACACACCAACAACAGAACAATGGTAACATCCCTCTGTGCAAAGACACTTTCCAAAGATGCTTGTTTTTTTCACCATTTTGCCAGCTTGGGGGTTTGGACGTATCACCTGACCGAGACACGGGTCTTGAAGTCTTGTCATGTCATAGACGGATGTAATGGAGAAAACCTGGTCATTTTTCAAAATTAAAACATCATTTAAATTTCGGATAGTAAATCAAACTGTAATAATGGAAGTTATTCATTTTTTCTCTGCGGCCTTGTACCAAATGACCCAGGGACCGGTACCTGGGCCGGTGACCGGGGGTTTGGGACCACTGCTGTATAGGGTTAAAACCGTGTATTGATAATGGATGGATGGATGCATTGATACTAGAGTAACTTGAATCCATAAAACACTAAAAAAAAAAAAAAAAAAACAATTTAAAAATAAAAAGGCCACATGTCAACCAAAGCTCCACAAACTTAACGCCATCTTACTGTATCACATCATTTAGTTCCAAGTAATGGTTTTACACTATTACCCTGATTCCTGTAGTACTGGTTATAAGTGAAATATCAAGGTCTATGTACATGTTTGTTCCACACTAATGGCTTCAACTATGTCTTATATACCCTTATATAGACTAGTAACAGTCAAGAACCTACGATGATAGGGACATGCCAGTCATATGTAATGAGGCTATCTTTAAACTCAGCTAGACATGTGCACACACACAGGCTGAGTTCCTGCTGGGTTAGATGTTTATCTGCCTTTGTGTCTTGGCGCATTTACAGTAATTTGTCTGCTTTGATTACTATGACTGGTAAGATTTCATTAGGCCAATTACAACAAAGAGGCAAATGAAAGTGATCCAGTAGATAATAGTGTTTTGTCTCAGACTCAATACAGTTGCAGGGAGGGCAGCTTTCAGTCTCACATGTAGATAACTGTCTTTTTCTGTAATGTTCAACCTTCCTGGAAGTGTCAGAAATTTCCCTACATGGTAGACCTCCAGCTTACCAGATGTTAGCAATTAAAAGCTTTGGTTTTGAGCTTTGACCCGCTGTCACAGATTCTGTGGGAAAACCTACACAAATAGATGGGTCTTTATGGCTTTATTTTTCTAGAGAAGATTTTCGGACCACATGTGTTTTCTGGTCAGGCCTTTCTCTAGTAAATGAAGACAGCAGGTCTGATCAAGGCTCGGTATCGTCCCTTAAATGTAGGACATTCACTGACAGAAATCGGAGAACATCAGCCGATATTTACGGTGTCACAGGAAACCACAATTAAGCTACGTTTGGTGACATAGTTATACTACTAGCTGTCCACATCAAATGTCACAATAATTTATAATTATTTCTATTCTGTTCTTTTACAGGCTATGGGAAGAGATCATTACAGGAAGCCTATAGTAAGTACAACAAATTACAGCAGCTCTACAACAGCTTTAGCAAATAACAGAGATCATGTGTTTTTATCCAGATAATTAAGGTATTGTGAGGATTCTGGAAATATCCAACAAGAAGTCCTTTTTGATAGTTGCTGCCTGGGTTTGCCATTGCAGGTTGAATTATTTAATAAATAACCTCCAGTTTGTCTAAAGCCTACTGTCTTGGTCTGATCAGAAAATGGAAATATCCAGAAGGCAAATATCAACTTCTCTGGTTTGCCTGTCAGCGGATTAACTTTGTAATTATTATATATCCTTTAAAGTAGCAACAAAAAAAAGCAAAGAAACATCTTGAAGGTTTTTACACAAGTCTGTATTCTGACACTTCAAACAAGGTCTGGATAATACTGGATACTAACACGCCAAGAAATAATTTGTACTACTTGTTTGGACAGAAGTGACAGAGCCAGGTGGCTGCTCACGCAGCTCAGCGAATATGAATTTCAAGCATTCCTGTGGTGCAGCTGCAGAGGCTGCAGAGGTCTTTCTCCAGATAGGCTGAACTTCTTCTGAATCATGTCACTTTTCCTCCACAGCCGCCAGCACCGGATGACCTCTCCATTGTGTGTTTCACCAGCGGAACCACAGGTAATCCTTGCCATTTTGCAAAGGGTCATGCACAGTTTTTACTTGGAACTGGAGGTTATGTCACTCAGGGCTGAAGCTAAAAGGAAGCTAAAAGGAAGGATTTATAGGGCCAAAAATGTTTGGACTGTGTTCAGCATTTAGGAGGAAGATGGCAACCATGAAATAAAGATGAAGATAGTTCGGTAAGACTTGATAATATTTACATAGCATGGGACAAGACTGAACTGCTGCTCTCAGATTAAAGCACAAACACCCACAGGTAGGCTCACATCTGGATTTGGCACGTGACCTGCTTTTCAGAGGAATCCAACTTGTTATTAAAATTTTTAGTTTGAAACTGTTGGCTTTACCGCTCAATGTTTTCCCTGCCATTACGAGGCACAGCAGCTTAGTGTTGTTGTTGTTTGTTGTTGTTTTTTTTTTAAGTGCTGCCAGTGAATGCCAAAAAAGAATATGAGCCCCTTTTGCTGCCTCCACTGTGACAGACACATGTTAAACAGAAAAGTGGCACATGTAAAATGGAAGGAAATGTCTTTCTAAAAGCATATGTCAACCATCAAAATAAGTCTGCCAACTTGATGTCGGTTTTGAATATTTTTCACCCCCCTTTTCTGCTATTTGTGTGCCTTACTGTTTTGAAAATCTCCATTACATAAACGAGCAACTCTTGAGCCATAAATGCTTACAATGATGTGTTTTCTACTAAAGGGAGACATTATCTCTGGCTTAACCTGGCATTATATTTTGCTTATTAGTTTAATTTAATAATTATAATAATAATTTTTGATAATTAATATAAAAAAGTGCTGCAAGGCCAGTTCCCCATATGGATGGGTCTGACTGTGCATAACTAGCATAAATGCAAACAAATATTTGAGCTCAAGCTGTGAATACATGCCATCTATGACACCTGATCAATGAGCTAAAACAGGCAAATTATTTTATCAGCTGATCCCATCTACTCCAGTTTGCAAAGCTTTCACATGATGAAATTGCTGCAAGTTGTGCTACAAATGGTAAAAAAAAAAAAAAAAAAAAAAAAAAATCACACACACCTACACCCGCAACTGCCAAAGAAAGGTGGGAAAAAGCTACCATGCTTGTAGTCTTAACTCTATATCTCTACGTGTTCACGTACAGTTTGAAGTCAAACGCGTACCTCTTCCTAAAGAAAAGTGCCTTTCTGAGTAGAGAATAATTTTACCAACTTCAACTGTTTTTGCCATCAATAATTGTTTGCAAAATAAAACGCAGAAAAACAGAGCACGGGTTGAATCATATTTGAACCTTCTTTTATTTACATTATCCCCAGCCACAGGTTTCTCACTTGTATTCCACTTACTGTACATGTACTGTAAGTAAAGATTTTAGCTCACAGATTCAGGCGCCTGCTCCATGCTGACAAAGTTTTGAGACTGCAAATTATAAAACATGGGAACCAAGATGTCAGGTCAGCTCATTTAAAACACCAATCTACAGGATTCGAGTTTGCTTTATCCAAAGACCCGCTGAATTATTAGACTACAGGACAGGATGACCTGCCGCTGACACGCCATGTCCATTTACATAGTTTTCACTGACATCTGCACAAATGCTGCTAAAGCAGCACACAGGCACCAAGTGTGTTAGCAAGAGGACTTAATAGCTGTGAACTCTGCAACGTATTGCATAATGCTGCATGTCTCTGTGAACAGGAAGTTGGCTGAAACACAAAGCAGCTGCCCTTTGTTTTGTAGATACCATGTGACTTACTGGAAATGGCACGTCTATAAAGTGGTTTAGTTCTGTCACTGTTGCATGCTGGTTGCACCGATGCCGGGGTGGAAAAAAAGAAATGAAAAAGCATTTTGTAGAATGTCACTTACAGTACCCTACTTTAGACATTTAACATGTTCTTTCATTTCATACAAACTTTGGAGGCTAAATGCTTTGACCTCTCAGCAGTAAAAGACTTGTACATAACTGGAAAAATATAAAAACGTATGCCCTCCCTTTGATATACACACTACTTCCTTGGATTACCCAGCGTGTTCTGTCATGTCACATGTGGGCACAGACAGGAAGCGCTGCTGCTTTTTAGGAGGGGTCTCACTCTACACTCTCACCATATGCTGAAGATAAGGGACAAAAAAAAAAAAACAGCAAAAGGGAGGTCATCTGAGGACTCACTGGTGTCAGTTTACAGCAGCAGCTGCCTGTGTGCAGGCTTTGTTGAAAACGGTGCCACCTACTGGCATCCAGACAGCACTGTAGCCTCTGCAGGACAGAGTTTCTGTTTCCTCACGTCACACTGCATTTCCCGAGAAGGCCCTCTGTCTTTGTTGCAACATCTGCTCAGGTCCTAAAGAGTTGCCTGCAACAGTCTGAGGTGGATTTCAGAAACAGGAACACCTCATACCAGAGTTATTGCTTCATGTAACCACAGTTTATACATGTGTGTGTGAGTTAGTAGGACACAGCTATGATATGGCATTGCTGACCAGTGTAACTGCCCAAAGTACATTTTTAAACTCACACAAAAAGTCAGGGCATTGTGGGTTTTTCTTTTTTTTTTTTTCAGTGGCAGATCTGTCAGAGCTCTCTGTCTCTTTATCAAGTAATAGTATTATTTGTTCACATATGTTCTTTTATTAAAGTACTGTGCAAGGTGAGACAATCCGCAGATTGATCTATATATTTTTTTTCATCACATACAAGTAGATTTCCATTTTGAAAATTGAATGTATATTATTTGTCACTATAGCTTCTGCTTTTTGACTGTTGAACCTTTGAGTTCCACAGCCGATGCTGTGCACTGTACACGATCACAAGTCGCTGTACGAAGCACATTTAGTCAAGACATGTGAGTGAAATTTCATTGAAACTCTGAGATAGCCATGCCTGTCCAGAAAACTGATTCCTTCAGCCTTCCAGTTAGATCACTTGTTCTTCTGGCTGCACTCACAGGCTGCTGTTGATTTTTTTTTTCAATATTTACTGCAGTTCATAATGACCGAAGGGGTGTGCGGTCTTAAGTTTTCAAGATGTGAAAAATGAATTCATTTGTGTGACTTTCTTTAATCCTCATGGGTACCTGTGTGATCCTCGGGCAAGCGAGGTGAGCTCACCCGTGTCTCCTTCAACAGGAAACCCGAAGGGAGTCATGCTCACCCATGGAAACGTAGTGGCAGATTTCTCAGGCTTCCTCAAAGTGACAGATGTGAGTGACCATCTTTTCTTTGCACGTTTAGCTTCCACACCAGTCCTTCATGTCATTGAGTCTCATTTAGAGAACATGCAAATGTTTGCTAAGTGATTCGTGAGGCTGGAATGCTTGGTTTTAGCTCCGGCTTGTATTTTCTAGTTACTGTGTGGCGAGATCATTTTGAAGACATCTGATTGTTTCCTTCTCTGTGTGTCCTGCAGAAAGTCATTTTCCCTAACCAAGATGATTGCCTCATTTCCTTCCTCCCACTGGCGCACATGTTTGAGCGACTCATTGAGGTAAATGAACTGATCCTGAGATCCGTGACCAGAGGAATGAGATATTTGTGTTTTTATAAGTTTCAGGATGTTGGAGTGGGCAGAGGAAGATGATGTATGACATTGTAGGTGGGTGTTAATTGTTGAGTGTGTGGGTTGGAGAACGAGGGGCTTGATCCTCACTTTTCCTCTCCCTTCTCCAGTTACTTTCCACCACTGAGGATCAAAGCTTTTCTGGCATTTTACAGACGTGCGGTGGGCATTTAGTATCATTTTTAGAGTATACAGAACACGCGCGCAAATGTGCACTTTCAAATGAGAGAGACTTTAACCTTATGATTACAAGACACCATATTGTACCTATGGGTACATAGGTAGTCACAGAAAATACTTTTAACCCCATTTGGCATATCGAAGCATATTCATGCTAAGGAGACAATAAGGGCTTGTAGAAAAATGATTCACTGTAACTTTTTATTGGCTTACAACACCTTCTCCGTTTAGTGGAAACATTGGGAAAGAAAAAAAAGGATTAAAGTTTCACTTTTAGTCAGAGCTTTGACAAGTCTTCTGTGGTTGCAGCTCATTCCCTTTTTTTTATCCAAGACTTTCTATCCGTCTATCCTGTTCTGCCTGGTGATGTTTTTAGTCCGGAAGAACATTACCTGTTCAGAACCTGCTTCTTTAAGGATGCTGTGATCGCTTGGTACGATGTGTAAGAAGTCAGAACTTGTTAAGAACTTTTATAGAACCTTACATCAATTATTAAACAGCTCAGGGTTCTTATAATGTCTCCGGTTTCATAGCAACTGTGCGATGGGTTCACCTGTGTGTAATCAGTTGTGGCTGCGTCAGGTTGAACCGGCTGGGTTTGTTTTTTATATAGCATAAAGCGTGAGACTTAGACACAGGAAACCACCTGACTTCTCTAAACTGCAGCACAACAGGTCTCTCTCACACAGAGTAAAAACAACTTCAGTAGTCTCACAGAAACGCACATCCCTATATCTGTTTGCTGTGATGTTTAACAGGAAGGAAGCAACGATCTTCATTGTCTTGTCAAATGGCTTCAGAAACTGGAAGAAAGCAAAATGTGGTGCTTTTTTTTTTTTTTTTTTCTTTAATAGTTACTCCACAGCAGTCCTGACACGTAATCTCAAGTGCCATGATCACTGAATGATATGCCACCAAGTGTGTCAGGAATTTACTGGAAATAGCGTCAGCGTTCCTAACAGTAAAATGGGCACATCTGCTGTGTTGTTTGTTTAGTAGCACAATTCCCTGCACGTTCTACCACATTCTTGCAGGACTCCAGGTTCGATCCGAGTTGCAGCAGTCCCGTCCGAAGCTTACATTTACATTGCTGACTCACTTCCTCTGCTGCTGATTTGAGCTGATCGTCTGTCAGAGTTGTTCAGACATGCTGTATGACTGAAAACATGAGAAGTCAAGCCTTGAGATACAGTGTAGTGTCTGTGTGAAGGAAAAAAAAAAAGTAACTTCAAAGAAGATTGCTCAAGGTCACCCTAGGAACACAAAGGTGTCAACCACCTTTTCTCACTGGGACTCAACATTCTGACAGTTGAGTCCCTTGAGTTGACAGTTGAGAATGATATTAAGATGAGGTACAGATTTTATAATTACTAAGATGATTAGTTTATAATAATTATCTAGATTAATTTTGTAGTTGTATTTCATTGTGTACTTATTTTGGCCATTTAGCATTCAAAGTTGCTAAGCCACATGTTGAGAAACAACTAAACTGCTTAACTTTAGTATGAGATATGACTATAAAATATTTTGTGTATTGATGCATTGGTCTAACAGTTCTTTTATAGTCATAAGTGCTACCTTAGAAATGGGGTGAGAAGTTTAGTTATCCAAGACAGGTCTGCTGCTCCACGTTAAACAAAAGCAGCTGTGGTGGTTCTGGCATCTGGTGAGGACGCCTACTTTGATGCCTTCCTGGGGAGGTGTTTCGGTCATGCTCGACAGGACACGCTGGAGAGATTGTATCTCCCGGCTGACCTCGAAACACACTGGGATACTCCAGGAGAGCTGAAGGAGTTGGCTGGGGAGAGGGAGGTCTGGGCCTCTTGGCTCAGGATTCCACCTCCCTTGGAAAGGGAGTCGTACCTTGATAAGAGGAAGTTGATGGATGTAAAGATGAAACCTGAACTCCTCATGCAGACATATAACAGAATTGAGTAGAATAAATAACAGTAATGTTGAAATGCACACATCTGTTGCCACCGTCATATTATTTAGCTTTGAAGTAGAATTTTGAACAGCACATTCACTCATAATAGGCAGTTTATATGTTGATTTACAAATACTTCTACTCAGGTTGACTTGAAAAAATAAAACAAGAATTAATGAATGTCGTCCATCTACAAGATCTTTACTTGGTTTGTGTTGATCGTAGCTTTTGTCTCTAATAATGATTCTCAGACAGTCTTAACAGAGGAGTGTAACACTAAATGTTACTGTAAAGTTCCTCTTTTTCTAAACAGTAACTTGTTGGGAGGGCACAAGCATGTCGAAGTTCCTTCTACATGATATGAAACTTGTGAGTTTGGGAATAACAGCCATGAGCTTTACGGCAAATCTGATGACTGATATATAAAGTGGTATTTCAAAAGAATGCCCAGCAAGGGTCATGAATATATTATTTTATCCCCATCAGTGATGATCCTCTCGGTCTTAGTGGCACAGGTTGTACAGTAGGTTATTATTCTGGATCATAAATTGTTGCTTTGAATAAAAGTGCTACAGAAATCGCATTTGTAAAATGAAATAGAAGTGCAGTCTGTATGTAAAATAATAGCCCTTACTATGTATTTTCTTCATCTGTCTCTGTAGTCTGTGGTCTACTGCCACGGAGGACGGATTGGATTCTATCAGGGCGATATCCGTCTCCTGTCAGATGACATGAAAGCCCTGCGGCCGACCATTTTCCCCGTGGTGCCTCGACTGCTGAACCGCATGTACGACAAGGTGAGATGAGCAGATCCAAAAGACCTTTAGCAAAGTCATTCCTTGTTTTTTTTTTTTCTGCTTGGGATAAAACAAGTAGCCTTGTTCAGATCATAGAGATCACCCTTAAAAGAAATTAAATTAACACCATGGAAAAGAAATTAAATTAAAGATCTTTTACATTTGTCCAGGTGTAATTAACAGGTCCGTAGATGGTTTTCCTGAGCCATAAATGTGTAGGATAGTGTTATGGGAGGATATTATATTCGTCTAGATCAAGTTGAAGGCAGTTTACAGAAATGGGCTACACATTTTAAGAAGCTACAACCAAAAAAATGACTGTATCTTTTCATCTCCTGCAGATTTTCAGCCAGGCAAACACCCCACTGAAGCGTTGGTTACTTAACTTTGCCGCCAAGAGAAAAGGTGCTGAAGTCAGCTGTGGAGTCATTCGCAGTGACAGTGTCTGGGACAAAATCTTCTTCAGTAAGATTCAGGTAAATACATTTTTCCTTGCCCTGAGCAGAATGTCAAAATTCCACCCACTCTCTCAGCCCGTGCCCAGACATACCCAAATGGTGAGTAAAAACGAAACTTAAAAAAAAAAAAATGTCTTTTACTGGATTTGAGCCAGAACCTCAAGGACATGCTTCCAGCTCGGGTTCTATCTTTTCTTTTAAATGTGCACATGGAGCCAGTAAATGTAAAAGAGAGAAGCAGTTATTACGGCTGCCAGTATATCACTCAGTTCTTATTTTCAATCTGTCTGTATTCCTGGTAAGTATTTACGTACAACATTAAATATTCACAAGGAAGGAAAATATGTCCTAAACAATCTGATTAACATATCTTAAAGACTCGGACTACCATAATCTTAATTTGTTAGATTTTTCCTTCACATTTTCAAATTAAAGATTGTCCCGTATTATAAGGGACACACGCTTGTGTATTAACAGTACTGTGTTTCAAGAAAGTGAGTAAAGCTCAAAACTTTATAATTCTTATTTCCAAACACTCGAATGAATTGGAAACTGCACATTCTTTTCCAAACCAAACCATGAAGAAACATTTTTCAAATTTGTCACTGTTAACTTTACAGAGAGTGAAGGAAAATAAATATTAGTTGGAGGGTGGAGTTCAGCCAGTGAGGTCATTCATTCTGTGGAAAAAAATAGATGTGACCCTTATTTGAGGCCAAAGGCAGCAAGTGTTGTACTTGCTGGTTATAGTACATTTGCTGAAAATCTGAGTAAAATGAGCCATTCCAGACATTGTTCAGAAGAACAGTGTAGTTTGATTAAAACGTTGATTAGATTACGGGCTGTAGGATAGTGCTTAGGCACTGGAAAACGAGAAATGCCATCCCTTTTAATGAATGGTGTGGAGAAATGACTAACATAGCAAACTATGAACAAATAATTTTTAAACTAAACAATAAGATGAAGATATTTTGGAAAATATGGGGCCCTTACTTAAACTTGATATTGAACGAATAACTGATTTACAGTAAGACAAAACAGCAAGGCTCTCCCCTGCTTCTCTGGTGCCTTATATCCTCCCTGGACAGCCTGGGTGGTATTTTCTAAGTGATTATGTCTGACCATGCAGTTCTATGCAATTTATGGATGAGATATGAATAGCAAGGCTTTATGCATTGAAACTTGTAATGTTGTTGTAGGCTGATTTTTGATGAGGATACTGCTTACCCTGTGACCCTTTGTTTTTTTTTTTTTGTTTTTTTTTGTTTTCTTTTTTTCTTTTTTGGTAGTGTCTGTTTCAGTCCTGTCTTTTGGTACATTGTCATTTGTGTGGTATGTCTTGTATCCTTGTGATTTTGTTTGTAATAAGAAAATTAATAAAAAGAGAATTACAAAAAAAAAAAAACGTTGATTAGAGACGGGAAAACATGGGAAGGCCATGGGAAGGAAGGCCAAAATGGCAAAGACTCCTGGGTGGTCAAAGAAGATCTAAAGTTGGATGTGAGTCCTGAAAAATTTGAAGACGCTTACGTGAAGCCAAGATATCAGCAAGGAGCCCCCGCAAAGCCCCACAGCTGAAAAGATGACATGTTGAAGGGGTCACAATTTACCAAAGAAAACATTGACTGCCCTAGAGAGAAATGAAGCCACATTTTGTGGACGAATGAAAGCAAGATTGTTCATTTTGGGTCAAGGGGCCTCAGACAGCTTGTCAGACGCCGACCCTAACCTCAAACACTGAATTGAAGCCACAGTCAGCTGTGAAGATGGTGAAGCATGGTGGCGCAAGCATCATATGGGGATATTTCTCAGACTGTGATTTCGGGCCTATGTATTGCAGACTAGTGATCATGAATCAGTTTGAATTCAACAAACTGTTGTATTTTAAGGATTTTGAGTTGAGTTACATGGCTATCAATATGAATACAACTGTATCCCAGTTTTTTTTTTTTTTTTGTCTGTGCTTGACGACATTTATTTGGGTGTCTTGAGGTCGCTACTATCTGAAAAATCTGATATAATCGCTACTCCATCACATTGTTTGGGGTGAAAATGTAGAAATCAGTGAGCGGGCTCAGATTTTCAGGACAGTGTGTCATCACAGACCCAGTTCAGAGTGGAATTATCCAGCTGTCTCAGCTTTGCATCATTATGTCACATTTGCAGTCGAGAGATTATTAACAAAAAACAAACTGTAGAGACATGGTTGAAAGGGGAGTTTTTCTACTCAATCTCTGTGGTATGTTGACCTAATATTCTCAGACATTTCATTAAGGACTCGGGATAATGTGTAAATGTCTGGGGCGAAAAAGTTTTCTCATTAATAATGTGTCTCCATCTTGTATAGGCAAGCTTGGGAGGAAGACTTAGGATGATTATAACAGGAGCAGCTCCTACCTCACCCACGGTCCTGGGTTTCCTCAGAGCAGCACTGGGATGTCAGGTCAGACACACACACACACACAAACACACTCCATCTGTATCTATTTACTCATGTTGGAAGCCCCTTCATGTAAACGATCACATCCATCAAACTACCGTATGAAACTGACTGTCTCACAAATTGCTCTCAGCGTGTCAGTCTCAGTAAAACAGATAAGCAGACAATTCACTTATGACAGGATCAAGTAAAAAAAAAAAAAGCATCTGAAGTGGGGAAAAAAAAAAATCATAAATTCCTCAGTGTCAAGAGATAAAACAAGCACAAGTCTTCATAAAGTTACACACCACCCATCTACCACAGTCCTCTTTTTTAGAGCCGTGCTTGTCTGTGTTTAGGTCTACGAGGCGTACGGCCAGACAGAGTGCACAGCCGGCTGTACTTTCACCACGCCTGGAGACTGGACCCCAGGTCAGTGTGTGCGTTCGTGTCTCAGATCATCGAACTTGTTTACTCCACTCGAGTTTCCGGTTAAAGGTCAAAAACTTTGCGACGATGGGTCATAATTTTACAACTGCTGCCGCAGTGACGTAGCTATATAGGAACTCAAACTGTCTGCAGCTGCTGCTTTATAATATATTATACCTTTCTTTAATAGTAAGCTGATGGGAAAGCGGGATAGGGATGGGAAGTAAAGCTATGTGGCAGAGGGCCATAGATCAGCATTTGAGTGCAGGCCAGCTACGCCGGGATGAAACGCCTTTGTTCATGAGGCAAGATTCAAACAGTTGAGCTATTTGACGCCCCGGCTCTGTAAACTTGAAACTCTGTCGTGGAAAGCTTATTTCATCCAAAATGTGTCTTTCTCTGACTTGGAAAATAATACATGTACTCCAATTGACGGCGTCTTATTTTGATATATAATTTATTTGTTTTGTAAGTAAACCAAGAGTACATTTCATGATAATTATTCACATTGTGCAGACAACCGGTGGTGGACTGGTGGACGATGGGAAAAAACCAGTCATTTTCTTAGGAACTGCCTCTCTGAGGAGGGTTGCTTTCCTTGGTAGACAGCTGCTTTTTCTGTTTGCCTCAGTCCTCTTGTCAGTGTCTTTGTGTGAAACACTCTTTAGTGTCCACATTTCCCATGACGTACATGTTCATAAACAGGTCAGTACGATAAAGAGAAGCACTTCACTGGCCAGGATTATATCTAATAGGATGTGCTCTAAGAATGTTGAACATGGAAGGGTGAATACGTCTCGTAGTGGTCAACAGGACTAGAAAAGTGCTACATACAATAAAGGCACTTCATTTGCTAATCTGATATTATGAGATATGTCCAAAGATGATACCTTTCTTTCATTCCAGCCGATCACCCAAAATATCTAATGAAAGTTACTCAAGGTTCCATGTTCTTTTCCAAATACACCCCGGAGCTTTTGATTAAACCGAATGGTTTGGGAAGGTTTAAAAGGGCTTAGTACGTAATTCACAGTAAAAACCTTGATCTTTATTAATTTTCATCCTAAAACCACTTTATTCCTGGATAGGATGGTGGAGATTAAGGTGATTAATTGTAAAAGTAACTGAGTTACATTTGCCAACAGCTTTTTATTTATGAACTTTTTTTAAATGCATGTACAATAGTTTCATATAATCTGAGTGCTGAGTATCTGACATCCAAGTCTTATTTAGAACATCCCCAATAGGGATGCTAAATATAGTCCTCACAATTTATGTCCTTTATTGCATACAACTCTGCAGAGCAGTTTTTATTCACAATTATATTCATACTTAAAATGACATGATGCATATTTGATAAGTGCCTCTGAGAAGCATAAACAAAGCATCAGAGAAATGTGTAAAGCATGCGTCCTAACCTGTTGTAAGGCGGAAGTTTGGAGACTGTTGCATAACACTCGCTGCACAGACTGAGATGGAAATGTAGACCAGTACTGCCCCCTGCTGTCCAGTTTCAGTATTTGGTAAATATTTATTTCCAATAACTTGATATTCTGCATGGTCAGAGTTAACAATTCATAAAAAAGAAAGGTTTTTCTTCCCATTTCTCCTGATGTTTCTCCTGGACAGCCAACAAAAGTATGAGCAGAGATTGATTTGTTCAAATTCTGAAATCAAATTAAAAATTAGCACAAAGGGTTTTTTTTTTTAATTTTATTTCTTTTTTCTCTGTTTTTCTGCACAAACCAATAGGTCATGTAGGGGCTCCTCTGCCATGTAACCTCATCAGACTGGTAGATGTTCCTGAGAAGAACTATTTTGCCTCTAAGGGAGAAGGAGAGGTAAGCAAAATGCACCTAAAAATAGGAAAGTATTAGACAAACTGGTGTTTGACCTCCAATATGACCTCCAGTCTTCTGTATCTTTTTTTTTTTCTAATTTTTATTTTAAATCTATCATCCAGGTTTGTGTTAAGGGACCAAATGTGTTCAAAGGCTACCTCAAAGACCCAGAGAGAACAGCCGAGACTCTGGATGTAGACGGCTGGCTCCACACCGGAGACATTCGGAAAATGGCTGCCTGTGTGTACACAGCTTACAACAGACTAACTGTTGCACAATATATAACATTGTTTTTTTTTCTGAGGCATTTTGATTACAATGAGGATTTTTCATCCTGTTTGTTTTCTTTTCTCATCACATTGACATTCAACCTGCCACCTCCTGTAGAATGGCACGCTGAAGATTATCGACAGGAAAAAGCACATATTCAAGTTGGCCCAGGGGGAATACATCTCTCCTGAGAAGATTGAGAACATCTACATTAGGAGTGAACCTGTGGCGCAGCTCTATGTTCATGGAGATAGTCTGCAGGTAAGGATGCTGGTGTACTTACCAACAAAAGGATTGTGATGTCACAGAAATGTGAACATGGAGGAGAGCATATTTTTGCTCTCCACTGCCTGAATGCAATTTGTGGCTTCTTGGAGCGTTTACCTATACCGTGACCTATGTTTTATCTGCTTTTTCAGTCCTGTTTGGTAGGAATTGTAGTTCCTGACCCTGAAGTTATGCCTGATTGGGCCAAAAAGAAAGGCATCTTGGGGACCTACAAAGACCTATGTAAAAACACGGTAGGTGTGGCCACGACTGAAACATTGACACCACAGTTACTGGAGAGAGGCTGAAAGATGCTGGGAGTCATTTAAATGGAATGTCAACTTTCTTCTTTTTCAAAGGAGTTAAAGAAGGCAATCCTTGAAGATTTGGTGCGTCTGGGAAAAGCCAGTGGGCTCCACTCTTTTGAGCAGGTAACAAGATGGTATTTGATCAAGTTTACATCAAAATTATGAGTAATATTAAGTTTTGGGAGTTTATTTATGGCACAAAAAGTTCCTTTAAGTGGGTGTTTGTGTTTTCAGTTCAGTCCGAACACTTGCAAAGAACAGGCAAAAATATTCTCTTCTGAAATGTGGCTGGTACCTCCACAAGTCACAGTCATGCCCACCGGTACAGAACATACCGAACCAGGCGCAACAGACTGGGCTCAGACTTTATGCCCCATACAAGAACATCACAGAGTCACGATTTAAAACGGCAAAGATTGCAGCCGTCACGTGCTTTGTGTCTCTGATTGGTTGTGCGCCTATCCAGTGGCGACCAGAGGCAGTTCTTCTGCAGCTGCAGGTCCTGTCTCCTGAAAATCAAGGTGGAATCCACGGCTGTCTGCGCTAGCACTGCCGTCCTGTGAAGGTCTGGTTGAGCTACCGCATAGATTATAAGCCTGTATGACAAAAAGACAAGATATGGCAGAAATAGTCTATGAAACAAAAATCTGTGGAAAATGTAAACTTTTTTATCTATTGCGAAGAATTACACAAATTAGAAATTCCTCGATATTATTCCACCTTGTATAACAAAGAAGGCTCAGAGGAGACTGACAATTTACACATTTTCTTTTATGATTTTCCTCTTGAAGGTGAAGAACATCTACATCCACAATGGGACATTCTCCATTGAGAACGGCCTCCTGACTCCGACGCTAAAGGCCAAGAGACCAGAACTGAAGGAATTCTTCAAGGCGAAGATCGACGAGCTCTATAGCAGCATCTCCATGTGAAGGCCAGCTGACCTCATTTGTCTTCAAGCATCCTGACACAAAGATCTGACCTGCAGTGGGACAAAGATGTGCCTCATGAGGCCGATCATTCTTTGGGAAAGTAAACCAAAACTGACCCAACTGTGGAAGATTTAAAATGACTATTAAAAAACAAATTACACAAAAGAAAAAAAAAAGTGAAATACAATTTACATTGTCATACCTATTTCCGCCTTACTTATGCATTTACTGTCATAAATAAACAAAATTATATGTTGAAAGGATACTTATTTAAGTGTAGGTCTGTAATAAGTGAATAAGACTTTTGCTCTGTGGCATGTCTTTGCATGCCACGTTAAAAACTAGTGACAAATTTTCAGAGAGCTAAAAGCAAAGCGGTGTATGAAACTTCATTGTTGTCCAGCAGGGGGGGATGATGTATCAAAATGCAAAATGAACAGCAATGAACTGTCCAGTCACTTTGGAGAAAGGGTTAAGACACTTAAATGGGCGGTCCTTTTAACAGATTTTTTTTTTCAAATCTTAACTGACACAGTAAATGTATACACAAAGGAAATATTTTATACATGTATTCTTAACATTTTTTTTTTGTTTGTTTTTATTTAGGCATGTTAAATCTTCCCTACATTGCTACTTGCTGTCCATCCAGACAAATCACAGCCTGATTACCAGAAACAGAAAAAAATGACGCACTTGAACATTGAGCAGTCCATCTCTTTTTCCTGTCACCATCTTCTCTCCTGCATCAGCTTAAACCGACCAGCCAATAAACGAGTGGACACTAGAAGCACAGTCGTACGTCAGCAAGTGTGTTGTGTCCTTGTGTAAGGTGTAGCTCCAGGAGATATCCAAGTGTGTACCTTGGAGGACAGTAACAGATATCATCCCTGGTGGTAAAACAGTAGATTTCTACTCAGTCAAAAACAAACTCAAAAGCAGTGCCAGAGGGCAGAACTACCTAAAGTTAGGTGGAGCCCTGATATTATGCACTGAGACAAAAGAAATGTACCCCCTGCCGTTTGAGATCAAAGTAGTAGCTTCTGCCTTTTAAATCATTCCCATCTGTGCTGTTTTACGAGGAGAATCACACTGTCAGAGCTACATAAAAATCACCCTTCATAACATTATCTCATTGCAGTAGTCATTGCTACATGGCTGTAGTCAGATATTCAGCGTGCATGCAGTTTGTTCATGGAAAGGTCTGCCCTAAAGTACCAGTGCCACTCTCTGCAGCTGGTGCAGTCACAGCTTTCCTCTTCCCACCTTTTGTGCAAAGAGTATGTCAGGTTAAAAACAAAGAACTAATGCAAAACCAGGGCTCAGGGCAATGCATGCAGTTTGTCCTGCAATGCTGGGACCACTGGCATTCTGGGGAGGGGGGGGGACTCTCTGTGGTCGTTAAAAGGAGGTGGTATGCAGCTGCTCACAGCCACCGCTGCAAGTTCAAGAGTATGTGACTTGGGCAACGCTGACAACTAATTCCACACTCTGAAGAAACATAGAACAAACTTTTAAACAATAGAAACTTCTTTTTTTTTTTGTGGAAGGGGTTTACACATAGAAGTAATGTACACGCTTTTAAAGTTGATTACCGTCCCAAAGCATAAACAATGCAGATGTACATAATTGAGGACAGCTAGATGGAAGAATATTTACAAAATCAACCATTTAATGGATTTATTTCCTCCTTTTTTTTTTTGCGTGTAGTATGATGAATTGTAGTTATTTATTTATCTATCTTTTCTGCTGTAAAATGGAATCAGCACCATATCCTTGTAATGATTGAGTGCAGAAAAAGGGATGAGGGAGGGTGAGGATTAGGACAAGGGGTGGAAAAATAAAATTAAAAAAAATATTCTGGAATGATTTTAAACTTGCGCCATGTGTCTTTTTTTCCATTTGAGTTTTTCTAGCCTCTAATGATGCCAGCATGAAAAAAATTAAACTGCTTTCAAAACAGTTAAAAAGAGTTATCACGTTGTTAAAACACAGGTATTTTGAGCTAAATGTTTTATGTTGTCAAAGGTGACTGACATATTTTTATATTTGAGATTATTAAATTTGTGCATCAGCTACATTTTAACCTAGCGCGCTAGGGTTAGAGTTGTCCTCGGATAACCTGAAGGTGCAAAATGACACAAGAGTCAACTCAGTTCAGTTTAAATCAGTGTAACAATACTTGATGAATTCCCAAAGGGAAAATAATTCTTGTAGTAGTTGTTATTATTTAACTCTCTTTAAAGAGTCATTCTAGGTGTTTAGCTGTGGGCCGGAAAGATCTCCTGTCTGCGCCGGCAGATCTGTAGAAACCTCTGGCTGAAGACTCTGTTGTTGAATCACGGCGTTGTGAAGAGGATGCTCAGGGTTGTCCCATATGTTTTTCATTTTATGAAGCATCCTTTTGCACAATCTGCTTTAGATTTGTCTTTAGATTTATGCTCCTCCAACACCTCCACTTCTTCTCCCATGATGAAAATATTGTTTGACCTATTCAAGGAATCCACAGTCGTCTCCTTTGTCTTCACATCAATGATTAAATGATTGTTCCCACACCATGCTATAGAATGGTCCACCAGTTCTCCGTACTCAGTCTCTCGTCCATCACTGGCACACCCCAAACAGCAGAGTCATCTGAATATTTTTTTCCGCAGATGGCAGGACTCCGACTTGTCCCGAAAGTCTGAAGGTGTACAGAGAGAAATTGTGAAAGTACAGTCTTCTGTCAGACACACATCCGTTCAGGCTCTCAAACTCTGGTCTGTTTGTCAGGTAATCAGTTATTCAGGTAATTGAGGTGGCATCCACCCTGTGTCTTCTGGAGTTTATTTTGAAGTACAGCAGCCCTAATGGTATTAAATCCACTGGAGAAATCGAGGAACATGATCCTGACATTTCTGCCTGCTTTGTCCTTGTTTGCTTACTCAGGTGAGTCAATAAAAGTCTGTCCAGGATGTTTGTGATGCAGGATATTTGGGCAACAAGTCTACAGCTATTAAGGCCAGATGGATGAGATTTTTTTTTTTTTTTTTGGTACTGAAATAAGGCAGCATATACAGTATTTTACAGCACTAGAACCTTTTCCTTGCTCAGGCTGATGTTGAAGAGCTGCTGTAGAATCCCACACAGCTGGTCCACACAGGCCTTCAGAACGTTGGGGCTGACACCATCTGGACCTGCAGCCTTGAACCAGTTGAGTCTCTCCAGCTACCTCTACACCTGACTGCTAGAGACAGATAGGCAGGAGGAGGAGAGGGCTCCAGCACCTCCTGATATGGTTGGTGACAATGATGGAGCAGCAGCAAGAAGATTCAAGACTGAGGAAGATGATGAGACAGTTGTGGTGTGACAGAGAAGCTGCGGAGGGCAAGGAGAGGAGGATGCTGAGCTTGTCTCTAAATGGAACGTGTTCATTTCATTGGCTCTGTTCAGACTTCCATTTATCTGATCATCCCTAAACTGATGTCGTTCGTCCCTGACCACACATCACGTACATAGATTGAAAAATCATACAGGAAATGGCCCTACAAAGAAGATAAATATAATACGAGCAGGATAAATGTATCTGTCCACCCACCCTTTAACAACATATTCATGTTCCCAGGCTTTCAGACCATTTTAGAGTATGTGTGTTTAAAAAAAAAAAGAAAAACTTAACTGGTGGCTAAAAACCAAATAAATAAATATAGTGGTGTAAAAAATAGGAAAGTTAATCAAGCAAGTACCATAAAACTGTTTCCATATAGCCTAAGGTGCAGCAGCTGATATATATATATATATATATATATATATATATATATATATATATATATATATATGCGCAGCTGATTTGAGGACTTCCTCCAGGTGTGCTTGGTTGCTAGGCAGCCCACACACAGCACAGAGTAAGGAGTGGGAAAGTAACGTTTAGCATTTCGCCATAAATGTAAAGAACATAGTAACAAACGGATTATAGATAGGATTATACAAAGGTGGTTTTGCTCTGGAAGTTATTGTAAATGAAAATGAATCGACGTAAACGCCGGAGTCGCCTCCGTCGTGACAGCGGAATTCCCTCCAAAAGCGATACACCAGTGAAACCACGACAGAGTAAGAAACTGACGTCCAAACACACAGATGCTTTAACGTGATTTCAAAGACGTTTGTGAGAATATACAAGTAACAGAAAACAGAATAGTCATTTTAACTAGAGACCTTTAAATGCAGGCAGCTATCAGTAGCTACATGGGCTGGTATTCGTTATCGTCTACATTTCTGCTTCCAAAATTGCAGAGAAATGGAAACTTCTGCCCACGAAACATTATGACACATTACAAGAGGAACCAGAAGTGGATGACATAAATAATGACAAAACTACAAGCCAAGTGTTGGTAAGTGGCTTGATGTATAAATAGATGTTTTGTTTTCCTGTGAATATAGATTACAAATACTGTCTCTCTCTCTCTCTATGTGTGTGATATATATATATATATATATATATATATATATATATATATATATATATATTCACAATTACCACAGAGATAACAGTAGGCACATATACTGCAGGTATTTACTGCAGTCATTTAGTTTTAAATTAATTTTACTCCTCCTGTGCTCCTTTTCGATGATGGTCACCCTTTCCACTAAGCAGGTTAAATCTGGAAACACCGGATACCAAAGTGGTTCTCCTCCTGTACCAGTCAATAAAGAATGTTGTCAGAAGGTGTCAGAAGCAGGCTACCCATCCATTCAGGTAACTCCCATCCTGAAGACCTTTAGAGGTGGTGATACTCCAGAAAGTGTTGCCCCTTGCAGCATGGAGCCAGACATAACACTCAACTCAGAGGACGATGCCAACGATTGTTATCCCTCTACCTCAACAACTTCGAGCACTTTTCCCTCCCCAGAGATTTTCAGGACAGAAAACACTGGTATGTATGTATGTATGCTTGTGTTTGGTTTTATATATAAAATGAAAATAACTGGGTATCCCAAAAGAAATTTGTCTTCCTCTATTGTGTTCTTCTTTCACAGTGGAAAAGCTGACTTTCCCCAGTAAAGAGGAGTTGCTAGATCTTGATCTTCACATAAAAAACTCCACCTTGCTGGATGTTAGCCACGCTGAGAATATTCACATGCATCTTCCACCCAATCTTTCTACTATCATAGGTGATAGCAAGAGAAAATTGCATACACTTGTATACCTTTCATAGAATTCAAATAAAATTAGCAGAGCAGCCTGAAGTTAATTTTTAAATAAAGATAAAAAAGTATAATTTGATGTGAAAGTCCTGGTAAAGTGTTTAACAGTACTTTTGTAATTATAAACACTTTTCTGTCCCTAGATGCCTCTACAATTCTTGCAGAGAAGAAATGTGAAATGTAAGTTTGGAAATTGAATTCCTTTTAAAAAGTTTCTTGACCAAAACTGTGGCCAAAACTGGTTTAGATACTATCTTTTCTCTATAAAGGCACACCAAAACCCTTGGACCTGAGAGTGAAATACAAAGTAACTCATTCAAAACAGGTAAAAAGAAAAAAAAAAACAATTCCAATACCGCATTTACCTAATCAATAAGTATGTTTTGCCATCGGTTGTCTCTGTTTTAGTTGAATATAAATGATAACAAATCCTGTTGTTTTGTTCACTTCTTGTATGTAGACAGAGCCCTCAAGAGGAAAACCCCACCAGAAGTAAGAAATCCTCCTGGGTATCATAATCTGATTATAAATGTTAACCCCCTCAAACCAAACTAAGTTATATTGAAATCTAGATTTTCCCTCTAGACCACTGAGAGAAGGCCCATTCTGTTCAAGAAAAAGGTTTGGTTTAAAAGCCCCATCACCACTGAGATCCTTAAAGCAGAACACATCCCATCCTCCAGTCACACCACAAGTGTCACATCCAGCCCTCAAGAGCAGATGAGGATGAATGCAAAGACATCTAAAAGGGACAAGGTCGACTCTGAAAAAGGAGCACCTCTGAGAGTGAAACTAAAAAAGTCTGTGAAAACTAGCTCAGAGACATCCAGATTTTTTGATTTTGATAGTGAAAATGATAGGGATGTCTTCTTTCAAACGATGAGAGAAAGGAGTGCAAAACTCAAAAGCACTTTTTTATTTCCTTCCACATTAGACACACAGAATCTCTCTGTGCAGTGAAAGCAGATTTGAGTTAAATTAGTTAATTTCAAAAATAAATGGGGAAAGATCTGCACTAATTGGCCAGCTGGTGATTATAGGATGGTTGTAGGGATTTCTTCTGCAGAGCTTGTGTAAGTTTTCAGATTTCTTTAAAAAGCAACCCACTATTTCAGTTTGTATGTGAAATCCAAATTCAGATAAAGAACTTTACTTTTTGAGATTTGTTTTTCAATTTATTTATTAAAGTACATACAAAAATTAGAGCATAATCTCATATTCTTAATCAAAGATGACAAGAAAAATATCCTGACAAAAAGGAGTTTCCTTGTACCTTAATATAAGGTGTCCAGACTAGGTCTAAAAATTTAAACCAATGTCACAAGTGTTATTTAAAAAGAATATTTGATGGGGACAAACCAGTTTATTTATGATCTTGCCTATTATAGCCCATCCTAACATACTGTGACCATTTAACTTTCTTTACTTTTCTAATTATTTTTATTTCACTCCGTGTATGGTTCCATTTTCGTTTTCAGTGTCTTTTGCTGAAGGTATCTGCACCAATTTATGCCCCTGGCATGTCTTGCTTTTTCATATGGTATCAAAAAAATGTGCGGTGAAAAATTACCACTAGATGGCATATTTGTTATACTAAATATTTTTCTCGTGCTAACAATAAGTATTTTGTATGTAAAATATAGTGACAGTGTCATAGCTTTCACGTAAATTCTAAGGTAAACTAAATGTAAATGTAAATTTCCAATCTCGTAAGTTAGTTGTCTCTTTTCTGTATTGTATGCATGTGTCTGTCATTCTATAAATATACACGGCTATGAGAGTTAGAAAATGTTTCAAATAAATCAAACACGGTGATAAGGGTGTCCGAATAATTATTTTCACTTGCACGATTTCTCTGAATAAATTTCATGGCCAACAGTTTCCGACAAAACATCAACACAGCGAATCCGCTTACCACGTGGTACACCACCAAAAATATCAGCCAATCAGATAATTTGTTGTAGCAGCCGCGTTTGGTCAACCAATCAGAAAAATGTAGTGGGTTACCAAGCAGCTCCTGTGACTAATGCCTGTCATATGACTGACACCCATGGAGACAGTTACAAGGAACAAGGTTTGGTCTTGGATTTGAAAAGAAAGGGAACCTGTACCGAATATAATTTTGGTACAAAATGCCCCCAACTCTTTTCCAAAAACTTTTTAACAAGAGAAATGCGTTTTCGTCGCCGCCCCCGAGGTGTAGCAAAGAGGACCCAGCTTTCAGGTACCTGTTCAGTGTATGTGCGCGTGTGCTTATGTTTGTGGTTTGTGTGTAACGTTGTCAACTGTAACGTTGTCTGTGACGTTTGCTGTGGTGTCTCGGAAGAATGGCAAGCTTTTAAGTTAATGTTTTGAGTTCAGTGGTACTTAAAAAAAACAACAACCCTGTGTGATTTTTTTTATTTGGATAATTTGACACCAGTGAAGGAAAGCGTTTTGAGACGTGGGAGACGTGTTTTTGCCTCTTAGTGTGGTTAGCTAACATGCTAATGCTAGCCCCTAGCGAGGCTGCTGCACACGCGTCTTACTGGCAGCCCCCTCCCCCTCCTTTTTTTATTTTTTAATATACAGAAGTATTCGTGCTTGCGGGTGGTTGGCAAAGTTTTATAATCCAAGTCCTTTTTAAAATGACGCTATTGCACTATAAATTCTTGCGGCTCAGAAGTTACAGATGCAGTGGATTGCTGTCTGTCCTTTGTTTCTCCTCATGTCCCCTCTTCGGCGTGCATGGCAGCAATTAAACAACGGGGCAGTCACGTTCCTGTACAGCTTATCTTTAGCTTACTTGGAGCAAAGTGCAAATGGCTTCCTTTCAGTCTAGCCGATGTTATTGTACTCAGTGCGGCCACACAGGAGAAGAGGACACTGTGTGCTCTGCATGTGGTTGCTTCTGCGGATACTTTAGGAGCTCGTTGCCAAATGGGCATCTGCCTTTAGACTGTGCAGACCGTTGATGTACATCAGTAAAAGTTGCGCTTGTGTTCAGTTGTGATGGTTTTACAGCAGTCACGTCGTGCACAAACTAAACGTATCCTGAAGGAGCACACGGCTCTGCCGTGGTGTTAATAAGGAAGATGCTTACAAAAAATGTAACATGGCAATATGTGTGTGGTTATTTATTTATTTATTTTTTAGTCAATCAGTTAAAAATTAGTTTCAAATTTAAGATTTTATTTGTTTATGGATGTCTTCTTTCATATCGGTAGAAAAGGGAGGATCCAAAACACACATTTGGGTTGATTTTATTGCCGAATTAACAGTTCTAATAAGCAAATATTTACTGAAATAATGAATCTTTTGCGTGTTAAATATTACGCCAGAAAACGTTTATTATTAAAAAAACTGGCCTATTGTAAGCAAGTAACAGGAAAGGTGTTATGATGGTAAATCAGTAAAAAATGTCATTTGTTTTAATAAATATTTATTTATTTTAAAAGAAATCTCATTTCAGGGGCCATTTTCTTAATTATTTCTATATACTTTTATATTCAGCAGCACTTTAACACATAATACATTTTTGTATTATTGTCACTTGTATTTCGAGAGAGCAGATATTGTATAAAATGATTGTCCTTATGTGAGAAATTCAGCTGGGTATGTTTAATTGTTTGATCTAACCTGTTAAACAATATTTTGACATATTAGACACAATTTGACAAATCTTGACACCACACAGGGTTATGGTAATGCTTTGTAAACCAGTCATTGACCAGCACATACATATTTACTGTGACCTTTCTGTGCTCCAAGCACTAGTTACAGATTCTACACAGTTGAATAAATGTTAACATTATCGGCCCCAGCTGTGACAAAAACAAATGGAAATGGTTTTGAGTGCAGGCTGTAACTCAGTTCAGAAAAAGCAAAGCCTGTGCTGCAATATCGCAAAGCAGAACAAAGTAGGGCTGGGCAGTTAATCGAAACTGGTATTCAAAGCTCACTACTGATGCAATCTTGCCCATGTCAGTTCTTAAAATTATTTCAGTTGTTTGAAGTGTTCAATAATATGCCTATAAATAGTTAATCTGTGAGTTTCCATTCACCTATTTCAGGATGTCTTCTTTCAGATGAATGAATGTAGTGAGTGTAAAAATATTTCAGTTTTAATAGATGTACATATTCGAAACAAAAATCCTGTTAGTGATCTGAGATCAAGAAGTAAAACACAACTGAAATGATTGCTCATTTATTATAATGAAAGGTAACATGTTTATTGTGATATTTGTTTTAGGTCATATTGGCCCTGCCCTTTTACAAAGCCATACAAGTGGTTATTGTGGTTGCACAACTTGATTGACCAATGCACCATGTTGAGCTACTTGGTAGAACCAAATAATACTTTATGAATCCCAAAGGGAAACTAATAATGCTCTATTTTATATTTGCTAGGTTGATCTGGCTTTGCTGTGTGCATTGGTATGTTCTTGTATGCTTCTGGCTCAGGGTCAGGTATGCCACCAAGGAGAAAGTGCTCTTTTTAGGTGTAAATAACTTTTTATTGGAAAATGTTGCTGCCACCCTTTTATATGCACTTAAATATATCCACTTAAATACTTAAATAAAACTTAAATATATCCACTATTAGTGGATATATTTACCAGTGGAAAACTCGCCTCCTTGTGCAGGTTGAACTTTGGCCTGTGTCTGCTTCAGAGCACGTTTCACGGCCATAAAGGTGCCCTGCTGCCAGTGATATAAATGTTGTGAGTGTGTGTGGGCTGAGGGGGTGGGGGTGGCTGGCATCAGTCCTAGAGCAAACAGACAGGCAGCAGGCGTTTCTGTTAACTCAGTGGTCAGCTGCACTCTTCATACCTTTGGCATAAGCTTCCCCATTCATCAAGCTCTGGAGGGGGGAAATCTGCGAGGAGACATGGCAGGAGCAGCATTACGAGAGTCTACAGATTGAGGTGGACTGCAGAGATAAATTTGTTAGATAATACTTTGCTCCTCAGACAAATATTCATGTCTTTAACACTGCCAGTGCTGTTATGCATTGAACTACCTAAATGTGATGATGGTCTGTAAACTAGCTGATGACATCTGCCTGATTGTCTTTGGAAAATGTTATTTTAATGTGATCCTGATTTCAAAAGCTAATTTTTAATTTTTGTGACTGTAATGTCTAAACATTTCAGAAAAATTAAATCAGGCTTCCTGATTTAAGTTCTTAATCTCAATTTTGTTACTTTGCATAATGCATCACCCAGCCAAAGCTCTGTCAGCGCGCATCACTTCAGCTTCCAGAATACCAAAGAGGGCAGCAGGTTGGCTCACCCTCGGAGGAAAGCCTGAACGGCCTCTCCTGTTTCCCTAGCTGCAGCACTTGACCAGGGACAGCATACTGTACATTACACTGAGAGCTTTTGGCTCATCCTTTTAGCCAGTCAGCCAGCCAGTAGCTTTGTCTTCCACACCCAAACTTAGATTTCTTGCCCTGGCAGCCTGCTGAGGAAACCTCCTTGGTATAGGCCATGCAGGTTTGTATAGATGTGTAAAGGAGTTGGTGTGTTTAAGCAATTCAACACACAAAAGTGTCCTGGAAAATATTTGACTTCACTGTGAAAAGTGTGTATTATTGAAGACATGGGCCCAAATCATACACCTCCCGCTAGCCGCTACCCGCAAATTATGGGTTTAGGAACTCCGCCCACCGCTAATGCAATCTTCCGCTTCCCTAAAGCCGCTACCCGCTATGCCGACTCCCTTACTCACATTGGTGTGGCAATGGGCGTGTCACTTGCGCTTTCCGCAAACTCGGTATCTTGCGGTCGCGAGATACCGAGTTTGCGGACAGCGCAATCCACATGTCAGCTTGTAAAAGAGTGCGTCCAAATGGCATAAATGTGCGTCCACCTGGTCACGTGGACGTGCACAGACGGCTCTACCTCTCGATTCCGCATCAGAGTATTCCTTGCAGACGTTTTTATTCCCTTTTAGGTCAGAGGATGTCTGGTCAGCAGTTGTGGTGGATGTGGGAATAGTCACGGCCAGACACGTCAGTCTGTACAGCTGTGGCATGATCTCATTCAGATGTTTGCTGTGTAGGAAACTAGGAGATCTTTGGGACATTTCCCCTCAAAATCCGCCATGGCCTACATCACAGTCACTTCTGTTTTTAAACAGGTCAGATCATCAAATAGAGCTCTGTGTCTCTGGTGTCAAGCTGGAAAAGGTTGGATGTGGGAATTTATTTCTGACATGTGTGGAACTGTTGGTGATCGAGGAGGGACAGGAACATTAATTGTTCGTGATCTTTAAATGCACATCCAATGATTCGTTCTGCAATATTTTAAAAGGCACATCAGCTGCGCCAAGACCCACAGCTGTCTCAGACTCCAAGCACCCCCTGCTGAGAATATGTTCCCGTGGCTCTGCCTGGCCGTGTTTACCGGGAGCGCACCAACTATCTGGGAGTTTCAGGTAGCCGATAGGAATTGTCTGTGTAAAAATATTTTTATGTATATATCAGTGCGGAGGAGGAAGCTCTACAGCAGAGTCCCAGACGAACTGCGCATGAGAGCTGCTCTGATCTGGATAAAAAGACGCTGGGTAGTGGGTAGCGGGTAGCAGGTAGCGCATCCTACCCTTAAAGGCAATGGCTACTGACGCACTGATTGGTTTAACAGGTGGAACACCCTAATTAGGGCTGTAGCGATACGCTAATTTCGCGATACGATACATTTGGCTCAAGATACAATATATATTGATATTTTTCTAACAATACATTTGCATCATTCTCTGAAAGATTTTAACAGGACAAAGTGGATTTATACTCGCTGCCATTCTCCTGACTGGCTCAGCTGTAGCCAGAAGAGAAAGAAGCTGGCTTCTGGATACCCTGTTAGAAATGCTCTACAGCGACACTAGCGGCTGGAGCACTTTGCAGGAAGCGCACCCATGCAGGACACGGGGGTTTTGAATGGAGCTTAGAATATTGATACCCACGGCTGAAAAATTGATACTCTCTGGGGAAATAAAATATCGATATATATCGCAGAATCGATAAAATCGCCCAGCCCTAACCCTAACCACTGCTATGTATAATATAACGGTTAGCGCAGGTAAGATCGCGGGTTTAGGGAAGTGGAAGATTGTGTTCTTTGCAGGGGAACGCCCCCTGCAAAGATTGGTCCCATGATCTAGTTTTGTTTTCTTTTTGTATGTGTTTTTTTTTTTTTTTTTTTTTTGGTGCTTTGAAATGTCAGAACTCTAAACACTAAGGTGAATGCAACTATGATATGATATAGAGTTAGAAAATTGCATTCAATTCTGTTTATGTTGATTGGATTATATATTATGAATTCCTGCCACATCAGTGGAAATGCATCGCATTGCAAACTGCTTTGAAGAATTTTATGCTGCATCCAATTTATTTATAGTCATCTTTTCTTTCCTGATAGTTAAGGAGAAGTACCATCTCAGGTTCCTGATTGGCATGGCATCTTTCCTCCACTGAATACTTTCATAACGTGGTGTGTCATGTGAGGCTTTCATCAATCTTGGCTTGTCACATTCATGGAATGATCACATGGCTGCATGCTCAGTCACTGGTACAAAGCCACAAGGTGATAGAACGAGAGCCATTTGTGTGTGTTTACAGAGATTACACATTATAACAGTGTACCATTCTGTATTCTTTGAGATGAATATGATTACAACGGTTACTTTGCTGTATCCTGTGTGACCTCTCATCTCATAGTATTATATTTTGACCACTTAAGGTCTCCTTCCACAACAAAGTGTTTAATTCTTGTATTTTTTATTTTATTTATTTATTTTTTTTAAATTGCCGTAGGTCAGTTCAAGTTGTACTTGCATGCTCAATAGGGCTGGGTGATTTTATCGATTCTGCAAAGTGCAGGAAGAGCCATTAAGTCCTCCAGCCGCTAGTGTCGCTGCAGAGCAATTCTAACCAGTTATCCAGAAGCAGCTTCTTTCTCTTCTGGCTACAGCTGAGCCAGTCAGGAGAATGGCGGCGAGTATAAATCCAGCGCCTGCGTGCTTAAAAGCAGATGTGTGGGAGCAGTTCGGGTTTAAAAAGAAAAGGGAAAGTGAAGATTTAGACAAAAGTATGGCGTTTTGCAAGCTGTGTCACACAAACTTGAAGTACTCTGGAAATACCACCAACCTGTGAGGCAAGCCCACCTGAACATCACCACCCGGACAAGGTAATGCTAACTGAGAGCGAGCCAAACTGTATTTGTCAGGATTTGAGACCATATTCAGTGGTGGAAAACGCTGGCTTTAAGGGCTGTGTTTACTCTTGCGGCAATGTGTCGCAGTTATCTTGTCGCCGGTATGCTGCAGTTACTTTTGATTCATGCTCAATTTTGAAGCGCATCTCCACTATGTTATTCAACGCCACAATGCAATAGGGACAATCACGAACTAGGTAAACTTACTAAATGTATCTCTTGCGTTTTTCCACTTCCTTACCATCTCGACCGTATCCAGACCCACATTCATCGCTATCTCCCTCCATGAATTACTAGAATATGTTCTGTCTTTGTAGTGTGGAGAACGAGAATAATACAGATGTGGGTACTTCCTAATTTCTTCGATGACGCGGATGTAGAATTGACCAATCAGAGGCCTCCTTTCTCTCCTCTCTGCGACGCTGTCTGCGGTCACCTAGCTTTCAGTTCAATTAATTCAAAGTAATTGGAACACTCACAAGATGTCACCAAAATTAAGACAAATATCGATATATATCGTATCGTGAGCCGAGTATCGTGTATGGTATCACGAGATTAGTGTATCGCTACAGCCCTAATGCTTAACTACAAAATGCTCTTCTACCCCTCTAGTCTGTATCAGCCTGTGAAAAAAACAGCCAGAAACACGAGTGAATCAGAAAAGCCGAACCAGCCTACGTCACATTGAACAGTAACTTCGCCCCCGGACAAACATTGCTGGCTGCAGGCAGGGAGTAGAGCTTATTGACGAGCAAACAAAGAGACGCTGACAATTCCAAAACATGGCAGAGAAAGTTCGTGGTTAAGCTGTTTGCAACAGTAACAGATCTACTGTTGTCTTGCCTAAGAAAGAGGATCTACGGAAGAAATAATTGGAGTTTATTTTTGGAACACCACCAGCGAAGTATAACACAACTTTACTCGTGTGTTCTGATCATTTCAACCAAAGTGGCTATTCAAATTACAGTGGCAACAGTAGCGGATAAATTGTGCTTAATCTGTGCCATCACAATGAAAGAAAAAACGATTTTCCAACTAAGGTTGTTGTTACAAACGCCTGTTCTACTCGTCAGTAGGCTATAGCATGCATGACATTGGGACAAGCTATAGGTATGGTAACGTTTTCCATAACCACACGGTAGCTTCTACCCAGAGAGTAACGTTAGTTTGCTAATTCTATAATCTTCCAACCTAAAATTTGATAATTGGATGTTTAGAGTTTTTTTGCCCAGGATCAAAAAAATATGGCTGTATCTCTAAAGACATTTTTCGCATGTTTTGCTATTTGTTGCCAGTTATCTCTATTTAAGTTGACAGAAACCAACTGAAGGAGAACCCAGTAGAGGGAGCGTCACAGTGCTGTTAACCAATCAGAGGCGAGACGTTTGCATATCATTAATATCCATAAGAATCCTCTCATACTATCCCAGATCTCTTTTTTTTTTACCTAACTAAAACAGCTTGAAACAAGACAACCGTAGGATATTATTCATTGAAACCGACTCTCAGGGCATTATTTCAGACCAGAGACCACAGCAAAATTAATGAAAATATGATGTAATGAGACCTTTGTCATCAGTCCTTCTCAGTGTAACCTGTGACACCCTCATGTGTACATATTTATTGCTTTTATAATGTACCATAAATTACTTTGTGTGGATGTTCTACCCTGCAATTGTGCTGTGTTTGCTTACTTTCTCTGTACCACTCTGTGTAGTGTTACAAAAGAAGCAATGTGTCAGATTTTGTGACACCTATTAGAGAAGTTGCTATTTTCAGCCAGCTGGATACTCCACACTCCTATTCCCAGCGTAAGGCAGGGTTCATATGTTCATATTTCAGGCTGCAAGTGTCACAATTTGGATGTTGTTTTGGAAAATTGCAGCATGGTTATTTTTCTTTTTTTATTTGCCTGTCTCTCTTTCAGTGATAAGTTGAGAAAAGTTCTGCTTCTCATGGACCAATCTGGACACAACTCAACAAATTGTGCATCTGATTGTCAGGACAATGCCATATGTTATGGTAGTGCACTGTTGTGCATTAACGTTACATCCCCGTTGATCTTGTTTAAAGGACAAACTGTGGTGGATGTGAAAAATAAAAACCCCACCTTACTAATTGTATGATAGAATAAACCCCCTTAAACATAAGAGTTTAACTCCTCTCTACATCAAGTTTTTGAATACCAGCTTTAAATTATTCCTTGAATGGTGCATATTTTTGCACTGCCTTGTACACATTTACTGCCTGTTAGTATCATGAATTAATTTCTATGCTATAACGTTGCAGTGCATGTGTGTGTTTTTAGTATGCTGCAAACCTGCCAAGGTACTGTAAATACATTGGCTGTCATTAGGTTCCTATCAGAGCTATTTTGAGTTTCTACTTTAGGTGTTCGCAGAAGTGCAGGGGTTGTGGTAAATATATCATTTTATGAAAACCCTGCACAGAAATGTTGGACTTGGATACGTCATGGCAAGTGCAACTATGTTGACTTAATAAAGTGGAATCACCCCCCCCCCCCCCAAAAAAAAAAAAAAAAAAAGAATAAAAATCTTGTTTTCTATTTTTTCCTAATCCTATTGGTACAGTCCAAAATCCTGCTACGCATGGACCTTGTTTCTGCTCAAGTATCTTGAATATTTTAAAACCTAAATTTTCACAAGTTCCACATTTGACTTAGACTAAGTATTCTTCTTTCTGCCTTATCTTGTATGTCTTGAGTAGGGCACACTGATGTATTCTGTACAGACAGTATTCAGTACTTTATAGCACAAGTGATATTTGCTTATTTATTGTCATACTTTTTGTGCAGACAGTGATGTGGCTCTGAGTGTTCAGATAATTATCACTTTAAATAGCTTTTCTGTTGGGAGCCTGGAAGTTAAACTAAAAAGTCGACTCTGTCACTTAGCCGACGTCTTAGTGAGTGAAAGGGAGAAAGAAATAACAAGGAGGGAAATTTAGGATTGGCTTTGTCATAGTTACAGATGTATGTGGTTTGGCAGTGTTAATGCTTTGCTTCAAGGCTGAAAAATAAACAGTTTCAATCATGTGATGTGTCCTTTCGATAGCAAATCTTTTTTTAGCTTTTTTTTTTTTCCATTTGAAAGGCACATTTGGACACAAATTCTGTTTTTCATGCAGAATTGATCATATCACCTGATTTCAACAGAGTTTCAACCTCTCAACTCAACAGTATGTTCATGTGATTCGATGTGAGACAGTCATGCACCCATTACTGTCAGCACTCCCAGCATTCCCTCTCTGTCATGAGTTGCTGATTCAGAAGTTGTAATACAGGAAATGAACAAAGTAAGCACTAACAAATAAGGGAAAAAAGAAAAGTTGAGATGGTCATAATGTGAGTTCCTTAATCTTAGAATTCTCATATCTAGAATATCAGTGCAATTTTCAGCTAATTAATCCTCAGATTCCAACATTTTTACAGTGTTTATGGTCACAATAAACAAAAAACTACTTTATTTTATTTTATTTTTTCTTTTCTCACAATACACAGTCCAAAGTTCTAAGTTCTCATAACTTCACCTGTACAAGCATTTGCTTTGTTTCCCTGGTAATATGAGTCAGGTTTGTATGTTGTGAGTGCAGTAACCTTTTGAAGCTTTTTCACACACTCATTGTCATATGATTGCTGGAATGCAGATGTCTCAAATGTTCCATAATATGCAGGTAAGGTTTGGTACTTTCAAGATAAATTATAAACAAGTCGCTTTGGCCGTTTGACTGAAGGTACATTTATTATATTTCTACCTGAAAGTTGGACTTGACTTTAAACTGGCTTCACAGTTAGTGTGGCGTGTATGAAACGTGAAGATTTTTATTTCAGTTTCTATGATAACAGATTTGGAACACCTGCATCCTTGCAGCAACGTGTCAGGGAAGCAGTTCTTATAAAATGCAAAGCTAAAATATTAGCTGGTCATCACATCAGCCACAATACAAACGCCATTGTAGTCTTAGGTCTTAGTCAGGGATCAGATTTTTCACTCAGTTTTAGCCTAATGCATTGAAATATTAACAACTACAAACTCATATATGACTGCCAAATTTAAAATGTCATAATTGCATAATATTTAATTTTAACAGTTGTGGACCTTAGCTGCAAAAAATACCACAGAAAGCGAAAAGGGGGGGGCAATGCTTTGCAGTGCACAGCCGGAAGAACGTCACACTGAGTAGGCTGAGGGGATGTTTATGCAACTGTCCCTATGTCTCTGACCAACACACACATGCACAGATTTTTCAGTGGCAGTGGAGAGGGAGCAAGGGCACTTTGAGGTCAGTATAGGCTGATGTCAGACTCACAACAGTCTAGGAAACTAGACTGCATTGTTATAACCAGGGATGGTGTTGTTTAGATTTAAGAATTACAACTACTCTTACTGATGCTGATTATTGGTACTCCACTTATTTTTCTTAAGAAAAAAAAAACAGACTTAGCAATATTTTATTATCATTCCTTTCTGTACATACTCATGGAAATATCTTGCATACACAAAACTTTGTATTTCGGTCTCCTTGTGGAAGATAAAGAATCTGTAACCTGCAATTGTATGTTGAATGTTGCGTTATTTTAACAATATACTGTAAGTCCAGGAAGTGACCGCCACACTTTAGTTACTTCCAGGAAAACCCATTAAGTTTCAGATTAGGCTGGCAAAAATGGCATCATTATGCTGTCATGTGACCAACATGTGAAATCTAAGGGTTCAGTGCTCCACCCACTGACCTCCTGCTTATTTCTTCTTTCCTACAGTTGGAAGTGAGGTGATGCTTGCCATTTAAAAGCAATGGTTTTTTTTTCTTTTTGTAAAAGAAATGAAATTGACATCTGGGAAGCTTTCCTTGCAAGGGTCGGGTATCTTTAAGCTCTTTGTTTCCCTTCGTCTTCTAACACTTCTTTGTTAAGAGGAAGAATTAAGCATTTACATTTATTGGACAAAAGAAAGAGAAGATAACAAAACAAGTAAGAGAAGGGAAAAAAAGTGCGGTTAAAAATAAATGGGGGGGACCCCTCAAAACAACAAAACAAGTTAGAGAAGGGAAAAAAGAGTGGGGTTAAAAAAAATGGAAAAGAAAAACTCAAAACAACAATACGCAAACAAATCCCCACTGTCACCGTCTTATCACAACGCGTTCTGGCTGTCAGCAGTCCAGCTTCGCTACTGGTGCTGCCTCTGTAGTGTCCAGCGCGCACGGTGTTTCTGGGATCAGCTGATGGTCTCATGTTGTTGTGTGAATTTAGTTCACCGCTATTCTTAGACCCTTCTTTAGTTGGCAGAGGAGGAGAGAGGGAGCGGGCTGAGAAAACACTGGGAGACTTGCAATGATGCTCAGGTAGGAGCTAGTGTAGTTGACCTGTCTTGCATGTATTTAAGTGTTAATGTTCATGAAAGAAGGTTCAAGAACAATAATTGTGCTTTTTTTTTTTTTTTTTGTTTGTTTGTTTTGTCTGAGTGTTAGCGGCCTTTGCAATCCAACTTCTCAGTGCACACACAGTTTAAAGTAGCGATGCTGGATTTTTTTTGCCTTCAGCTGCAGTGTGACGAACAGGATTGATTTTTATCAGATGCAGTCATGTGGGTTATGAGGACTGTAGGGAAACATTCCTACTTGTTTTTAGAAAATACATGTTTGGGTGGAGTTGAGTTCAAGAAGTCTGGACTTTTAAAGATCAAACTTTATACTCTTTGCTAAGCAAACTTAGCTTAGCTAAGCAAGCTTAGCAAAGAGGCAGAGTCCTGCTTGTTTTCCTTTTTTTTTTTATAAAGGAAGAAAGTAACTGGGTGCGTGTGTGTTTAGCATTTAAAATCAACAGGTTGTTCAAGAGAATTGGTACCTTTTCACACCTGCGTTTCTGAGAATTTAAGTAACCTTTGTCAAAGATGGTCAAGATCCGACCGGTACAAGTATGTAACAGTCATGAAGTCATGTGCTACTTTTATGAATGACTCCCCTCTCTCCTCTCAGTACTGTGACTGTCACACGCTCACTGATGGATACTTCCTCCTCCGCTCCCTTTTTCTGCCTTGTCTGTGTTTGAAATGTTCTCTGTTTTATCAGAGGTTTTTGTGTTTTAGTTTTTGTTTTAACTGACATTTTTTCATAATATTAGCATCAGTTTTTTCATCTATCACATTAGCTGGATTTTCTTTAGCATTGTTTGTATTCGGATGTTATCGGCTTTTGTTCTTTGTATTTTTTTTTATTCATCCCGTCTTTATGTTTTCCCTTGACTGCTCAATAATAAACATTTTCTCTTTTCTCAGTTTTCTCACTTTTATTTTTATTCCACATCCTTACTTATCTCAATTTGTCTTTTCTCATGTGTTTTTAAAAAACAAAAAACAAAAAAATCCTGAACTTCTTACACGGTTTCTGTCTGGCTTGATAGGAAAGTAATCTTTTAAGTTTATTTTTGTGGCAGATACGAATGGGTTACTTAACATATGAACACTAAACATGTCATTTGTTAATTGTCAGGCTTTCCAAATATTTAAACTTTGAAGGCATAGACATCACACAAATTAGCACCAAATTAACATATAAACCACTCATGAGAACTGCAAGGACGCATGTGACAAACATCATCATAAATACACTCAAATCTATTAGCTGAATATTGATCCAGTACCATACGATGTAATCTGACCCCATTATTCAAGCCATGCAGATGTTATGTCAGACATTAAGTCCTCAGACTGGATAAGAGGTCGGGTCTTCCCTTGGACATCAACCAGGAAGAGAAAGCTAGTTTTGTTGAGTGGTCAAACCATTAATGGCTAACAACAATTTCTTGGGGGAAAAAAAAAAGCAAAACCAAAAATCAGAAGATGACAATGGAGCACTCAGTCATCAACTAGATGGTATCTGACTCCATAGAAGAACAGTGAACCTATAGGATAAAGCAACATTGTAATTTATTTTGAAGAGTTCCAGATGAAGGTCAAGATCTGGCCAGAGATCTTTGAAAGAATGTTTTAAACAAACATCTACGCCAGACATTAATTCAATTAAAGGCCACTGTAAGATTCTCACTGTGCTAATTATTTTTTGCCCTGAGGCTAGAGTGAAAATGTCATCTGAAAACATTAACCTTAAATGCTAACCTTTTGAAGTGTGCAACAAAAATCTGCATGGTTAAACACCACCTCTCTTTATGGTCATAAATTTTGAAAAATTGATGCACATTTTGTCATTTGTGAGAACGTGTTACATACCTTCTAGGGATGGTGATGGGCATTTCAAGCCTAGATTCCATGTATCTCTAGGAATTATGACTTTTTAAATTTGTCTCTATTTAGGGGTGAACAGTGCTAAAGCTAAATCCACAAGGACCATTTGGAGTCTCTTGAACAGATGGAGGCTGCATTTCTAGCTGTATAGGACATAAGTTGAATATATTTCTGAATATGTATCTCTGAAAGATTTATGTCTGTAGTTTGAAATGTTACAGAGAAAGCAATTTGTAGTTAGAAGATTAACATTGGTTTGATGTGATTGGTGTTTTAATGTTTTATATGAGACCTTAAATGTCGGATTACTGTAAAACACCCGAGTCTGCCAGTGAGGTCAAACAATATTATTCATACTGAGCTAATACATTTTAAAATAGAGCATTGGTTATTTTTGTATGAAAACGCTTTTAAATGGTACAGATTACTTAATATTTTATAAACAATGGCTAATTTAAGAACATTAAACAGAGATGTAACTGGAGATCAACACATTTACAATGAAATGAGGGTCTTTGTGTTTAATATCCACAAAGTCTAATTCAACTTCTTCGGATTTTTTTCCATATTCATAGGCAGCATGTTTGTTAAAAAAGGAACTGTGCTACAAAACTAAATGTTGCAGATAAAGAAATGAGGCAACTTATTGGGCAATGTTTTTGCCTCTCAACATACCTGATAACTTTAGTTTGACAGCTTAACACTAAATGTATTTTCAGAGATGACATAAGTCCTCAATCTTTCAAAGCAGCAGTGTAGTCATTTAGACATCGGTCACTTAAATTTATGTCCCATATATTTGTGTGATATTTGCGATTGAAATTAAATTGGACACTAAATCAAGGGAGGCATCTCTCTATATTCCTTAACAATTCCATAATGATGTCTGGATAATGCTGTTATTTATTTCTTTTAAAATGCAATCTGTCTTCCATGGTTGATCAGAGGCCAAATGAATCCACTGCTGTGCATGTCTGTTAACTTGACTGCAGCAGCTCAGACTGTGGTGTGCTGAAACTGATATGTTGTTTATTGGGTCCGATCAAGTCAGATTGCCATCGCAAAAGGTTATGAAAAAGCCCTGGAGGGGTCATTTAGACTTTATAATGTCACATTCAATTCCTGCCCAATTGATTGAAAGTAGTGCATGCCTGAAAGGGAGTTAAAGCTTTGCAGAACTCCTACCTTTGCTCCTCCTTCCATGTTAGATTATTTTTGATTTCAAAAAAGTGGGTCAAACTTTGACACTAGTGTTTGAGAGTATCTCACAACCACTGGAATGATACACATAGATCATCTCTCTCACACACATGCAGCAAAGCATCAACAGTTATTCCCTAGTCTGTCAAGGCTCACTGACCATCAACTGAAATACTGCTTTTAAATGTGTGCTTGTGTGTGCTATTTTGCTGGCAAGTAAAGGTGACTTAACTGTTCTTTACCCCCCACCCACACATTTACTATTAACAGCTGTGTTTAGGGATGCCCTCTGCTCCCCAATAAAAGACTATATTTAGATCCAACCGTGTGCCCCACTGCCTGACCCATCTGTCTTTCAGATCAGGCAGTCTTGACCATGATTTAGTTGGCCCTGTCTTCTGCCATCTGTATAGACTTTATTAAATCATCCATTTTCTCAAGGGACAAAAGAGGACAATGACAGTTCACCACAGGCCTACCAAAACCCATAATGAGGTGTAAAATGCAAAACACGTTATATGATATTACGTCGTTAGTATGATGAGCTTTGTGACTTGAAGGTGCAGAGCAACTGAGGGCAATAGAAGTTTTAGTATTTGTCCACTTTGACTTGTGGAGTGAGGACGATGATTTAGATCAAAGGTCAAGTGTTAAATCATGAGATATCTGCATTTGATTGTACTAAACTTTTGATAAGTTATCAGCTCAGTTAAAGTAAATGAAAGCGGCAGCTCTCTGTAACAGCACGCATATACACCAAATATCATTTCTTGTGTGTTTCTTGTGTCAACAACAGGAAGTGTCATCTTTGTGTCACGTTGAAGTGAGAGGTTTGATTGGAGCTGATTAGAAACCAATCGTAGCCAAGTCATCTTGACACCTTGCCACTGACTACTGCCACTTTGCACCATTGTTGCTGATGGATTTTTAATTTTGCCATGCTGCTGATTTTGTGCTGAATTTTGCATGCCTTCGAAGTAAATGCACCCCCCATCACAACACATGGTACGTGAACATAGGAAAAAAGCCAAATGAATTATTGTGTCTGTTCTTACTCAAGTCACGTGGACACGTCTGTGTTGTTTGAAAAAAATTTATATATCAGACACTGGTCATTTTAGCCTTGTGTGAATGTAGATTTTGTTACTTTGCACTTCCAGCAATGAGTAATCCCTTGATGGCTTATAAAAAAAAAATTAATGACTCCATGGCTTGACTCATTCAGTAGAATTTTAGGCTTGGTATGCTGGTTTCTAGTCAAATGTGTGATTGCATATATTTAAAAGGGCAGAGAAGAACTGAAAACCATATATCATACTCAGAAATATCTATTGTTGTTGGTGCTCTTGTTGTACAAACTTTTCAAAGACAGTTTTGAATGGCTGCTTGTTATCTGGATATGATGTAGATCTGTGGTGGTAGGTGAGCAGTCAGTTTAATGGCACACTTTATGAATCCCCACTGTTTGAAGTATGAGTTGGATGAATGGCAGCTGTGGCATGGCCTCAAAGGACTCTGCCATTCCAAATGGGATAGATGACAGCTGTAGCAGTGTTTATTACAAGCTTGTAAGTACATCATATTTACATTTCTCCTCATGCTTAACGTCTGTGAAGATTCTCAGTCATCCAGGTCATGGTATGTTTAAGTGCTGAGCAATTGCAGTTGCGAAAGGTTCTTAAAAATATTTAACTTGTCACCTAAAAAGCTTTACAGTTTTTGTTGCGCTCAGAGCTTGTGCAGTTTCCATTTAGTGACATCAAATTAGTGTACGTTACATACTTTAAGTCATTGTAACAAATTTTACACGTTTTCAAGACTGTTCATAGGAATTAGGAAATACCTTGCATTATATATGTCTTCTATATAGAATGATCATTTTTTGCAAAGAATGCTTTTCTTATTATCTGTACCTGCTGCTTTGTGGCTTGGTTAGATTTGATCTTGTTTGGTGAAAAAGTTTGGTAAATTGCAAAATTTGAAGGAGTATGGATGGACTGGTACAAAATAAAGGAACCATACCATTAGAAATTGAATGGTGCTGTTGCACTACTGTCATGCAGATTACAACTGCTGGGAAGATTACAAATATTTGGTTTTTTTTTTTTTTTTTTTTTTTAAAAATGTTTTTGTTCTCTGATCTTCAAAACTTAATCCGTTTTTTTTTTTTAAACTAAGTGAAATTTCCTTTTCCTCCTACCTTCATTCTCCTATATATATATTTTATTGTTTATTAATCCTCAACATTACTTTTTCCATCTTCTTTGTCTCCTGTTTGATCCCTCCTTCCCCCGTCCATCATTCCTTCCATTTAGCTGGCCACTTCCTCACTTGGAGCCCAGTCAGATCAGACTGATAGTGTACCAGGACTGCGAGAGGCGTGGCCGAAATGTCCTCTTCGACTCCAATGCCAAGAAAAGGGGCACAGAGGAAAACCCCATTACCGTGAGTCATGCGTTTATTTTGAGCATATTTGTGGGTGTGAGCGTTTTTTCTTTTGGTTACTTTTGCAATCAAATCAAAGTATAGTCTTATGTTTTGTTTATGCATGTGTCTCAAACTGTTATTTTTTTTTAAGTTCAACCTCATTTGAAAAGAGTATGAAATTTTTTAAAAATTGGATTTGAGTTGTGAATAGTACCTAATAATTTTACCTAGTAATTTTTATTTATTATTATTTTTTTTTTTTTTTTTTGTAGCATTTTAAGCCCTGTGATCAGTTTTTCACGGCACTTCCTGAAGACAAAACTTTGAAAATGCAAGCATGTTAGTGAGAGCACAAGCCAGTAATTCCAGTCTGAAGGGCTTCTTCAGTACTACCTGACATATGTGTATGTCTGGCCCACCATTCCTCCCTTGTGGGTCATTAGGTTCATTGACAGGTGTAAACTATATGCTTACCTGATCAACATGTGAGACATTTGGACATGTAAATCAGTGTCTGATTGGATGTAAACATACATAGAGATTCTCCAATGTTCTTTAGGTGTGATTTGGTCAAACTTGAGGGCACCTCCATTGTTTAATGATGGCTGGACAGCAATTTATCCATTGTGGGAAAGGAAGGTAGGTGATATAAAGGAGGACTGAAAGATGCCCTCTAGTATCACCTTTCCAATCCAACAGTTACAATGAGGCCTTGAGACCCCTCCTTCTCCCATTCACATGTGCACACTTCAGTTCATGTAACCAAAATGTTTCACATTCTGGTCAGTTACACACCTTACAGTTGACAGTAACCCTAATGACCCATATGAGGGCAGGCTGGTCAGTGACTTACATGTGACTTTGATGACTCACAAAGTATGAATGTCCCATCAACAATCTAAGTCTGAAATTTCCCACCAATTGGTTAGAATGGATCAGAGGTGAAACTTTTTTTTTCTAATTTAAAAAGCTAAATTGCCTCTCCCATAGTCTACCAATCACTTGATTGATATAATTTTCCCCCTTCCTCCTTCCCCCCATGCCACCACTCTTGGCCCTTTAAAAAAAAAAAAAAAAAATCTAAATAACATGCTCAATATTGTCACCACACTGCTATGAGTTGGTGTTTGACCTTGACTGGTTTGTTTTGCTACACTTATCTCCAATAATAATAGTCTCAGCTGACAACCTGTGTGTAAGCAGCATTCTTTCATCCTCACATGACAGGCGTGTCACTCATTGTCTGCCTTTTTTTCCTCTTCCTTCTTGCCTGTCTTTATGCCTCTGGTTTACTCTCATCTTTTCAAAATTTTCCCCCATTCTGTACTTGTTTTCTGTTTATCATTCTGTCCTTAATCTGTCTGTTTTTGATGTCTGATTACCACGTTTTGCTTTTCTATATTAACCTGGTAATCTTATCTCTCCTGCTATGTCCTAATAACCTCTTATAAATCACCTTCTAGCTTTGGTCCATCTTAACATTTCAGAAATTTGTCTACCAACTCTTCCTACACCTTTCTTTACTATATTTTTCTTTATATTAGATTTTTCTCCATCTCACCTTTCTTTCTCAGCTCATTCTCCAATACAAAGTACCCTATTTCAGTTGGCATGACTCCAGATAAAGTCGCTCATATTTGTTTTATGTATTAGAAATGAGAACTTCTCTGAGAGGATTCATTTTAGCTGGTGCCAATATTTTTGGTGCATTCTGCAGTGTTAAGGGTTTGCCACCTAGTGAGTTATATCACATGATTTCTGTTTTTGCTCACATTTTAAAATTCATTTTAGTCTTGGATGTGCATAACACAGAATGACTCAAAGAAGAATAGAAACACAAGGAATCAAACAAGAGATTGAGATGTATCAGATGGGTAATAAAGACTCTTGAATCAAGAGAAGACAATCAGGAAGAGGAATGTTGGAAAAAAAAATATATGGAAACAGTTGGAGAAGGGAAAAAAGCATTGTAAGAAAGGGAGAAAGCTGCTGGATCAAGAAATGGATGTAGTTGGAGTGGTGGAGGGCGGGCAGAGAGAGAGAGAGAGAGAGAGAGAGAGAGAGAGACAGGGAGTCATTGCAGCGCTGCTCAGTCACGAGTTCCTGAAGAGTCATATGACTAGCAGTCACATGCTGCTGGACTCTGTGTTCATACCTCACACTGCACTGCAGCAGACTTACTAACACACCCATGTGCATACTCAAACATACACTCCTCAGTGTGAGAGTGGATTTGTGAGGGCAAACGTGTCACTATGCACAAACATAACTCATACAAATCTTAGAAAATGAAAGGGCACAATAATTTGGCCACAAGCTGACTGTTATCTGTAGATCACAATGAAGCAACAATTATCTTTCTTGCTGGTTGCTTGTTTTCCTTTTCTTCTTTTATTCTTCCTGTCTTTGCATCAGCTGCAACAGTGGTGTCAAGTGAGCTTTTAGAGGCGAGCTAAAAAGCATTCACACATGCACTCGCACACTCTCTCCTGCCCCTTCCCACCCTCCCAAATGCTTTCCGCCTGAATAGACTGCCAAGTTGAGAAGGCACATGACTCAGGCTGATTGAGTTCACATTGCTGTTAGTGAGCCATTTAGCCAAATGCCTCTGGATTAAGTTTCTGTAGTTTTTATTTTATTTATTTCCATACAGTGACTTCATTTATATTTATACATGAAAAAGTTTACCTTTTAGCCAGCAACTGTTTTTCATTACAATTTATTTTAAATTAATTTTTTTATTTATTAAAAAAAAAAAAAAGCTTTAAGGCTTCTTAATGTAGGTAGTTAAAAGGATAGTTTTACTGTCTTTCAAAGGAGAAGGGGAAAAAAAATCTACATTGTTTTTCCAGATTTTGTTAATAGTGCATGAATTATGCTTTAAAGGAAATTATGTGCAGTCTTTAGAGTCGGATGAATGTGTGTTTGTTGTCATGTGTGTGAAATTTTTGTCTTTACCCCACAGAGCACTGATGGCCAGGTCAAGATGTTTGGGAAATGCTGCCAGCTCCGACCCACAGGAGGTAGCAACAGTTCCCTGGACAGCTCGTCTTCCTGCACCTCTGAAACCAAGGAAACCAAGGAGCAGGGCCTCCGCTTCCAGGTAATGCACGCAGCCTGAGACTCGGAGGAGAAATGTTTTCACTCCTCTGCAGCTCTGCATTCATGCCTGTATACTCAAAGTCAATGTAAGCAGCAGATGGCATGTGTAGCCCTGCAGACTGACATGGGGTTATATTCAGTTAATTCCTTTTTGAGTGTAATGGCCAATTGCTGTCCTCTGTAGGGTTCGAGGTGTTCTTCTGATGTGGTAATGTTGGGGGAGATGATGTTCGGCTCAGTGGCCATGAGCTACAAAGGCTCCACGCTCAAAATCCACCAGATCAGGTGAGAAAAATACAGATGCATGATTGGCTTTTCTCATTACAGACGACAACATAAAATTAAAAGACATACATTGATACTTTGTTTAGATTGCATATTTAATATTTCTTACAGAGCTGGATAAAAATGGAATTTGCTTTGGCGTTTTTTGCACAGAATTTTCAGTTTTCTAAACCAAAAGGGTTTAAAAAAAATGGCTTAACAAAGGGAAATAAAGGATGAAGGGTTGCAAGCAAAGTAGAAGCAAATGGCATTAAAAGTGGAGAAGAATATATATATATATGTGTGTGTATGTATATATATATATATATATATATATATATATATATATATATATATATATATATATATATATATATATATATATATATATATATATCTAGATATATATATATATATATATATATCTATATATATATATATATATATATATATATATATAGGTGCACAGTCATACATATGAACTAGGCTCACGCTGATAATATTTGACCCTGTGTTATCCTCATATCAGATCGCCACCTCAGCTGATGCTGAGTAAGGTCTTCACCGCTAGGACAGGAGGCAGCGTGTACGGCAGCCTCAACACGTAAGTGCACACATGCGTCTTGCTCTGATTCTTGTGGCAGCATTTATTTTTTTAATAATAATAATTTAAAAAAAAAAACAAAAAACAGCTAATATGCTTTCATCTTCCACTCCCATGATTTATATGTCTAAATTATGACTGATATCATCTGTGTTTTTCAGATCAGGAAGCTTTCTTATTTTCTCTGTATTTAAGTACTTGTTTACCATAGTCTTTTTCATGCACAACTTTAAAATGAGTCTTTGGCAATAAAGGAAACTGTTATATGGTATAATCATGTTGGGTGGCATTTAAAAAAAAATCTTAAGAACTTTGCTTAAAAAAACCAACAAAAAACAACAACAACTTTTTTTTTTTTAATTCCTCCACAGTTTACAAGACAGCTTGGAGTTCATTGGGCAGGACAGCAACACCTTAAAGCCAGAACAAAACACTGGGGCCAACAGTCTTCTAGGGAACATAGGTAACCAAAGCAACCACATGTCATACCAAACCCTCCACAAATTAAAGTTGTCCTCTCTTCTTGGTCTAATGGCAAGTTGTTAGATGAAAATAGATGAGTTCATGTTTGAATAGACCCAGATTATTTTGGTACAAATACTCAACTGTGTAAAATTATAAAGGTTGCAGCTTAAGACCACCGTTACACAGCCAGTGTGCTTGGTTTCCGACTTTTCAGTATCTTTCAGCATTATTGTTTAAATGCAAACCATGCTGGAGAGACTGCCAACAGCCTTCGAAACTTGCCGCTTTTGCCACTTCTCGAAACTTGCAAACATTTGGAAACTTTCTCATAGCTCTTGAAGACACATGATTTCCGAGCAAATCAGCTGAGTCAACTTTGCCTTCAAACACTGCTGACACTTATAGTGCTTTATGTCTTATTACTACCATTGAAGTAAAATAAGTTTTTTGAAGACTTGTAGCATAAAATATTACAAATTAAAGATGATATATTTGATGTTTTTAAATAATAACGCACAGAACTGTTAGTAAAGTCTGTAATTTTTGTGGATTTGCTCTGTCACATCCTCACAGAAAAAGCTTAGTTCTGAATATCAAAGCTGAAACCCTGCCTTGACAAATGTAAAAAAGTAAAATTGTTTTGATTACCTGTGTTTTCTGTGAGTAATACTAGCTCTTTTTTGTATGTCTAACTGATCAACAGATGATAATTTCCATTTCTTTCCAGACTAAAAATCTACTGTAACTAACGAGACAGTTGGACAGTAGTATGCAGCCAGCCTTTTCCCCCTACCTATTCACTAATCACGGTTCATGTTTTTGTTGTTTCCTTTTCCCTCCTCTTTTTTTTCTTTTCTCTTCCATGTTTTTGTTTGTGCTGCGCAGGATTTTCTCAGCTCTGCAGCCCTCGACGGGCCTTCTCTGAACAGGGCCCGCTGCGGCTCATCAAGAGCGCGTCTTTCTTTTCAGGTTGGCGCTTCAAACTGGCTGCAATTGCTGTGTGCCAGTTGCTTGTGTGCGTAGAGGCTGTAGGCTGAACAGAAGTGGTTGTTCAGGACGTGACTCAGTGGGTGCATGCCTGTGTAGTGAATCTAGAAATGGTAGTAGTGGTTAAAGCATGCAATAGTACATTGTGTCTGCAAATAACCTGGGTCATATAATCTGTGCTGGAAAAAAATTCCTTTGTGGTTTCCATCCATATTTAAAAAAAAAAAAAAAAAAAAAAAAAAGTTAATATTAGCAGGTCATAGGGTTTGGTTTCAGATGGAGGTGCCAGCACATAAATGTCACCTACAGTTTGCAGTTAAACCCTAAACTGTCACCTGGTTTTAGACATCTTCCTCTCTTTTGTTTTTTATTGTCACTGTGTCTAATGTAACAACATCAGCTGATCAAAAAAAAAAAAAAAAGAAATGTGTGAGCCAGAATTACTTGACCCAGGTGTATTGCATGCACATAAAATGCATGAGAGTTCACTGGTGTTGGTTACCGTAGTATTATCTTTTTTCTCTTTGGGTTATCTTCTTGCATACAATGATCAACATGTCTTTTGTGCCTGTAATACTAAAGCAATACTCTAAGGCTTTATAAGCAGTGGGCTGTTGCATTTTAAGTTTTCCTTTTTCCTTCTAAGCCTTTTAACCCTTTTAGACCTGAGGTGCTCCCAAGTATTTAGATTGCAAAACCCAAATGCTTCATCAGGTCTGAATGGGTCAAGAATTTTTTAACATGCATGCTCTCATGAAGGAATATTCTTTCTCACACCCATGCAGCTACACATAGTTAGATATCCTCCAAAGGAGCAAACTACAAAATGCCTTATTCATATTTGATAAATAAATATATAGCATCATTGTACTGAGTACATCACTGGCTGTAAACTCCCCCTCACTGCAGAGCATCTTTAAAACTATGACCCCGATCGTACACTTCCGCTAGCCGCTAACCCCAAATTGTTGGTTTAGGAACCTCCGCTAACCGCTAATGCAATCTTCCACTCCCTAAAGCCGCTACCCGTTATGCCGACTCCTTTAAGGGCCGTGTATACTCTCGCACCAATGCGTCGTACTAGCTTGTCGCAAGTATGCCGCAGTTATTTTTGACCCAATTTTGAAGCGCGGTCTGCGCTATGTTATTCCACGCCACAACGCAAGAGGGCAGATCATGAATTAGCTAAACTTACTAAACTTATCTCTTGCGTTTTTCCACTTCCTCACCGTCTCGGCCGTATCTAGACCCACATTCATCGCTATCCCTCTCCATGAATTATTAGAATATGTGCTGTCTTTGTAGTGTGGAGAATGAGAATCGTACAGATGTGGGTACTTCCTCACTTCTTCGATGACACGCTCTTTTCTGCGCGGATGTAGAATTGACCAATCAGAGGCCTCCTTTCTCTCCTCCCTGCGGCACTGTCTGTGTCGACCTACAATTTTAGGGAGGTGCACCAGAGTGTCTGCGGAGGGTGGGGGTATATCTGCTTTATCTGCGTCACACACGCAGACAACCTGATTTCTGAGCATAAACCAGGCTTAACTCACATTGTAGGTGTGGCAATGGATGTGTCTGTTGCCCTCTCCGCAAACTTGGTATCTTGTGGTTGCGGGTAGCGGACCCGCATGTCGGCCGTCCAAATGGCATCAATGTGCGTCCACCTGGTCACATGTGGACGTGCACAAACGACTCTATCTCTGGAATTAACTCTTGTATAAAAAGCGTGATTTGGCCTCAGTTGAACCCCTGAGAAAATGGCAGATATTAATATCTTAAACGGCTTGCTCGCCAGTTAAACCATAGACGACCAGAGCATGTTTACTGGGAGTGCACCAACTATCTGGGACTTTCAGGTAGCCGATAGGAATTGTCTGTGTAAGAATATTTATATGTATATATCAGTGCAGAGGAGGAGAAGGAAGGAAGAGGAGGAAGCTCTACAGCAGAGTCCCAGACGAGCTGTGAACGAGAGCTGCTCCGATCTGGATGAAGAGACGTTCCATAGCGGTTTGCGGGTAGCAGTTAACGGTTTGACGCATTGATTGGTTTAACAGGTGGAACGCCCTAACCACGCCTATGCATAATGTAGCGGGTAGCACAGGTGGGATTATGGGTTTAGCAAGGTGGAAGATTGCGTTCTTTGCGGAGGGAACGCCCCTCCCGCTACCCGCTATCCCTTAATAGCGGCTTTTGGAGATCTGGTGGAAGATCGGGCCCTTGATGTCTCAGGAAAACTGAGAAAATGCTTAGAGACTCCTCCTACCCCATTCATGGACTTTTTGACATCTAGTAGACACTATTGGAGTATCCATGCACGAACCACCAGATTTAAAAACAGCCTTTATCCCTCTCCAATCAGACTATTGAATAAGCAGACTTCACACACTACTCTGTACAAATGCACTAAAATAATTAAAATAACCGAGTCTCTGGATTGTATTTATTTTAGGTTCACTGCTGCCCTTCAACAGCAACTTTGACTAACTTCCACAGCATAACAATAGAGCACATTCGGCTCCGTCTATTACATGGCTTATTTAATCTCATACAGTATAATGTATTCTGTGGAGATCTGTTGATATGCTGTCTGTAATTTCTAATTGACTCCGTGATGCTGAGATCAGGGCTCTGTTTAAGCCCTGCTATGTGTAACAGTATCTTTTGGCTATACGCTGAATGAATCTAGGAGCTGATCAGAGAACTAGATCAGAATCAACACTTCTAAAGGGCAGAGAACTCTATCGCAACACAAAGTTTATTCACTTTGAATGGTGAGCTCATTTGGAGGAAATATCAGTAGTTATTCTTGCCTTCCTCTTTCATAAGGTGGTTAAAACCCTTCTTCACATATGGTTAACATGTTTATATTGGTATGCTCTTGAGATCTACCAGCATTGCAATGTTAATCCCAAAATGCACATTCATATGCTACATTTATATTTTAACCACATGTCTGTGTTGTGAGAAGAAGCATTGATGTTTTCCCTGTTGTGCTTCAAAATTATGACAAGAGAACATACGAGCTCAGTCTGTTCTGGAAAGATCTGTCAATATTGATATCAGCTGATGTTCATGACAATGAGTGAGATATTCAACAATAGTTCATTATAACTGTAGTGCTTATCACTGTTTTTTTTTTGTTTTCTTTTTTTTAGTTTATGGGACTTCCTCATGTTTGAGTTATGAAACAAAGGGTGCTCTAACAGCTTGAGAAATCACTTGCTGCCGTTTCACAGTATAATTAGCACTTGGATGTTGAGGATGTGCGTGATACTTAAGCACCACAACTCTGACTTGCTGGTGATAATCTATATTATTTTGTTGATCACACTTCTCTCGTTCTCAAAGACTTTTTTTTTTTTTTTTTTCGTCGTTACCCCTCTTACCCCTCTTTTTGTTCCCACTTTTTCATTATCTGACCCAACCCTCCACTTTCTCTCTCCCACCACTTCTTGCCCTTCCTTTTTTCTCCAGGCCACAGTCATCCCATGGACATGCCGGGCCGAGGTCTGTATGATGAAAGGGACAGTGGCATCGCCAGGTCAGGTATGTTAATGAGACTAGCAGCCAAAGTCTGGATTGACCTACACTCTGTGCTGCAGCTGAGCTTTCAGCTGTGCTTAGATTTTCTTCTTGTCCAAAAGAGTCAGTGGAACAGAAAACATCACACATATGTTTACATCCCCATTTTTCACACCAAACATGATTCCTAAAAGTATTTTCGATCTCTTATTCTCATGATATGGATTTCCCAGAATATATGTTTTACAAATTTGTTTATTTTTATTCCATAACCACACTGATCAAGGTCAGAATTTTAATCATTCAAAAACTCAAATTGGCTCTGATCAGTGGTGCTTGAACGGCAACTGTAATTGTCTGCTATTTTCAGCACTTAAACTCGTAAAGTTTGAATTATTCGGACAAGAAAGCAGGCTGAAAGAAAAGAATACAGGGTATAATGGAGCATATAGATTTGTACAGAGCTTCTAGGGACTGGGAAACCTTATGCTGTGGAAACTAACCTCTGTGCTCCCACCACCTCCCTCTCCACAAACATCACCACAACCCCTTTGGCACAGCTGGTATTGCACTTTCTGCTCAAACATAGGTCACATACAGAAGATTAAATATAGCAACTCTCAGAACCTCCTGCTAGTAAATGAATTTCTAATTTAAGCTTCGTGCCCTCATCTCCATTTTCTACCAGTCACTCACTGTGTTTGGGCTGGAGAGTTCTTTGTCCAGCTCTGACATGAATATGTATGCATGCATGCTTGCATGTCCCTCTGTATAACCGTTTCCTCCTGTCCCAACATGTTTTCTATTACACATCACACACATTCACATTTATCCACCTTGTGAGATTGTCTCTCAATCTCTGCACACACAAACAGAAGATCACACACCATAGACATGATTCATGTGACCATTGATCAGTGTGTAGTGCCTGAGTTGTAAATGGCCCTCTGATCAGGTGCCCGTTCTGTGTTTGTGTGTGTGTGTGTGGTGGCTGTCATTATCATGCCATGCCTAGTGTAAAGCCTGATTGCTCAACAAATGCAGCACGCGACTGGGTATCAGGGTGATATGAGATCTCATGTGAAAGCTGTTCAGTAATATGAGGCTGTGTTTAGGGATAAGGAAAAATAAATATTTTGCTTTTTGCGTGTTGCATTTCTTTGCTCTTTTTTAAGCATATTTTTTCCCTTTTCTGTCTTATTAAGAGTACTTGTTTTCCTCCATTCTGTCTGTGTGAACAATGTGTCACTGAATATGAGTAACTCCACAAACTTCTTGTCTGATTCATTCTTGTCCTTTTGCTCTTCTGTCACTCGCCATTCCCTCCATCTGTTCCCTCTTTCCCTCTGTGCTCCTTCTCTCTTTGCTTGATTTGTCTTTACTGATCTCTCCTCTGTTCTAATTTTAATCCCTTCCTGTGTGCTTTTAGCCTCCCTAAGTAGCCTGTTGATCACTCCCTTGCCATCTCCCGGGTCCTCCTTGACCAGCAGCTGTGCGTCCAGCTACCAGCGCCGATGGCTTCGTAGTCAAACTACCAGCCTGGAGAATGGCGTCTTCCCTCGATGGTGAGGCACATGTGATCATTATAATCATGCATCATAACACAGTTCTGTAAGGGGATTTAATACAAAACAAAATGTGTACACACACAAGGAAACTGAAAATAATCTTCAAAACCTACAATAGTATTTGTTTGCTCAAACAGCCGAGTGCAAGTGACTTGTTTTCATTATTGTTTCATTTGAAAGCATTAATTTACCATTTGTTTTCATATATTTCAAAAATAACAAAAATGTTCATCACAGTTTGCTGAAGGCCTAAAGTTATGTCTTCAGAAATAAAATGTTTCCCTTTTTTTTTGGATGAACACAAAAACTAAATTAATAGATAATTAGAATAAAAATATTTGTCACAGTGGCTTAAAAAAATGAACCTGAAAATTAGAGATGTCCCGATCGCGATCGGCCTTCGATCTTAAAAATTTAAGGTGGATCGGATCGGCCAATCAACATTATTATAACACGCCGATCTTTTTTTCATTATTTTTTTCCTCAAAAAGTGATCCTGATTAACACAAATTAATAAAGTAATCATATTACACAAACAACAATATTTTTTAAACTATATACATTTAATAATTTGCACTGAAATGAAGTTTCCCAGCAGCGCTCTCTTGTATCCACCTTAAAAGTTTTAAGACCGGCGGCGTCAGGATAAACTTTAGCAAAAATGTTAGACCGATGCTTCGACTGCGACTTGCAACGTGTGGAAGGCTGAGATATCACGAGGGGTAAGTAAAAAGAGAGTTTACAACACCACCAATATAATCAGACACTTAATCGGTATAGCACGCAGCACCGATCACCGCAGCCTTCTGTCAGGTGCTGTGGTGCCGACGGCTGCAGCTTCAGAGCTGCTGCCGTCGGCACCAGCTTCGGCAGCAAACGCTCTGTGAAACTTTTAAAAGAAAGAAACTCCCGAAAGACTCGGAGAAATACAGAAAAATCACCGAGCTAATCGCGGAATGTATTACTGAGGACGACCAGCACATTTACAAGGCATTTAACCGGCTCATTAATTACCTCGAGCCTCATTCCCGTCATTACATGAACGACAAAGGACTCAAAGGTGCGCGAACATGTGCAGCGGGTCTTGAAAGAAGTGAAGTTAATATTTTATGTTATTTTTATTCTGATGTGATTTCATTGATTGCAAAGACTTCTGCTAGTGTTTTCATTGCCTTAAACTGGTAGCCAAGTTCACCTGCTGCTATTTAAATGGAAGTGCTGTTCTTTGGTACTGAGACTGTTGAACAGTCACTGTTAAGAAAGAAGAGTGTTTAAATAAGTTATTGTTTATTTTATGAGATGATAAAAGCTATTAATCTCAGCTTGGATGCAGGCCTATTTATTAATAGGAAAGACAGGAAATAAAATGCACAGGAAATTAAACTCTGTTTGCCCACTCAAAAAAAGTGAAATCGGATCGGGAAAAAATCGGAAATCGGCCGATCATCAAAATTAAAAGATTGGAATCGGATCGGGACCCAAAAAATGTGATCGGGACATCCCTACTGAAAATTATTCATGTTGTATCTATGGAAGTGGGTTTGGGTCACAGTAATAGAACAAAATTTAGATGGAGGAACAATAAAGCTGAGAATTCTGATTTTATTCCCAGAATTCTGAGAGAAAAGGTCAGACCCCCACCCCACTTTTTTTTTTTTTTTTTTTTTTTTTATCTGGCTTATGTTTGCTTAATCAACTTGTTATTCAACTGTGAAGCAGATGTAAAATGTCACACTTATAACATTGAGCAGAGTGAAACAAACAACTTCCTCAACGATCACACTTCGTCTCTCCTCGTTGCCAAAGGCCCAGTGCTTCTTCCCTGTTTTGGGACTCTGCCTGGCTTTTGTGAAGTTTATCCTCCAAGGACTTCCTCAGGATCCTGCAGGCAGCTGCGAAACTGACACACACTGCAGCTACGTGATATAACTGTGTTCATAAACACAAGGCTGCGACTGGACAGGATGCTGTGCTTGCTTCAGTGTAACCTCAGCTGTCAGCCTCGATGTGCACCAATCTTCCAGTTCTGCAGCACCAGATCTTGTTTACCATCTGCAACAGTAAAAGAGGCAAAGACTGAGTCTGACATTTAAAATTAAACAAGCAAAAAAAAAAAAAAGATACTTAAGTAATTTTTTCCTATTTAACTTTGGCTTAAACATTCATTATGTACCCCACAGCAAAAGTGCCGTAAATTTACTGAGGTTTGGGGATCCTCAATAAACTAGATGCTTGGTGTTTTATGAAAGATATGCTAATTATTGCACCCATATTTCTGCCTTTGTCTCTGCACTGAAGTTGACACACTCTGAACTCTGATCTGATTAGGTCAGTGGAGGAGAGCTTTAACATGTCTGATGAAAGCGGAGGTCCAAGTCTTGGCGTTGCCCGGAAGAAGAAGATTGCCATCGGAGTCATCTTCACACTGTCACACAACCCTGAGGAGAACAGCCGCTTCCAAGAGTTTTTCTTCTCTCACTTCCCCCTCTTTGAAAGCCACATGAACAAACTCAAGGGTGCCATTGAGCAGGTAATTTGATACAAATGAATTCTTCCTTTTTATTTTCTGTGAATCCAAACACTGTAGCAGTGGCAAAGAAAACAAGCAGAGCATTATACCCTTTAGTGTTGTCATGGGCAAAGTTGCTGTCAGGTTGATCAGTCAGTCATAATAGCTCATATACACTATATTGCCAAAAGTATTTGCTCACCTGCCTTGACTCACATATGAGCTTTAGTTCATCTCATTCCTAATCAATATGACGTGGCTCCACCCTTTGCAGCTCGAACAGCATCAACTGCTCTGGGATGGCTGTCCACTAGGTTTAGGAGTGTGTTTATGGGGATTTTTGACCATTCTTCCAGAAGTGCATTTGTGAGGTCAAACACTGATGTTGGCTGAGAAGGCCTGGCTCTCAGTCTCTGCTCTAATTCATCCCAACGGTGTTCTATCAGGTTGAGGTCAGGACTCTGTGGAGGCCAGTCAAGTTCATCCACACTAGACTCTTCCATCCATGTCTTTATGGACCTTGCTTTGTGCACTGGTGCACAGTCATGTTGGAAGAGGAAGGGTCCAGCTCCAAACTGTTCCCACAAAGTTGGGGGCATGGAATTGTCCAAAATGTCTTGGTCTGCTGAAGCATTCAGAGTTCCTTTCACTGGAACTAAGGGGACAAGCCCAGCTCCTGAAAAACAACCCCACATGGAAGTGATTGGAACACCTGATTCTGATAATTTGGATGGGTGAACAAGTACTTTGAGCAATATAGTGTATCTGTGGTTCTGTTTACTGGTATCTGTTGTTGGCACTGCGCAGTTCTGGATGGCTTCAGATTTTTTTTTTTCAATCCTGCTTTCTGCCCCTCCCCATTTTCTTTCTCACAAATGGCTCACTTTGACAGCTTTGGTGCCAAATATCTAAAAGTGCATGTATGCTGTTCTACTTTCAAGGCCATGAAGATTATTCGACGGTCAGCTGATGCCAGCCAGAGAGCTTTGGCTTACAGCCGAATGATGGATGGACTCAACGAGTTCAGGTTGGACAGCATCTCATAATCACTCATATTGCCAGAGAAAACGTTCGGAAGTGATTTACTTTTACCCTCATTCCTCTTTTTGTGAAGTTTTTACATAATTATGGAAATATCTGCCAAACACAATCTCTTGCGGCTTTCTCAATCCACAATGTCCACTTTCTTTTTGCTGCATATGATGCAACACATAAATAGTAGGTTGCACCATAGAATAGCATTATTTCTCCTTGACATTTAAGAAGCAGGATATTGTTTCATGTACACATAGAAAGTGTATATTCACATCTTCCGCATGCACAATTTCTTTGACACCAAAGATTTATTTCACAATATTTGCATTAAATTAAGTTAATGAGATTAAATTTCCCCCTCGGATAATTGTCCCAGCAATCAATAAATACTTACCTTTATGAGTGAGGATAACGGTACCCCCTCCCTCCCAGAAGTAAATATTACAGCAGTTAACAAAATAATTATCAGGTCCAGTTAGACATTTTTCTGCATATTAAATGAAAGATATTACCATAATATGTTTACCACAGTGCATTCTGGATCCTTCTTTTGGGTTTTGGCTGTGTTTCAGGGGGTATTTTTATTTAGACCTTTCAGAAGCATCAGTTCCAAGAAGGATTTGGTCTTTATTTGTAATGATGCAAATTATAGTCATTAAATTGTTCTATTTGGGCTGCACAACTGTGCATCTGTATGTTTGCATCCAATACATGTGCTCCCTAGTGTTGCATGATTGGTGGTCATAAAGCACACAAACCTTTGTATGTGCATGCACATGCCTATCTGCAACTCAACTTTCACTTGCTACGTACGTGCTGGCAGTTAGTTAGTTCCCTGTTTGAATTCTCTGCATTGCTTCAGTCATATGCCTGTTGACACCTGGTCTCAGCAACCTAATCCTCCTGAGTGGCAACCCTATCTACCTCAGACACTGGTCACAAGCAAGAACCAGAATAGTAAACAGGATGTGAGTGCCAGCAGGATGAACACTACTGCCCTGGACTAAGAAAATATCTGCAAAATCTCATCTCCAGACAGCAGCTAAATTTACATGTAGCTGTCTTTGCCTTAAAGAGGTTTTGACTTCATGGAACATTTCAGAAGTAAACTGGAAGAAATTCCTTGCCGTTATGCTGATGTGGCTTTGACGTCATTGGAGGGCGTTGCATACACACACATGCTGGCAAAGATAAGCTGCACACTCTCCAGTGGCGTGTGCACATAAAAGTCACATTAGGTGACTTTGGGGTTGGGGCGGAGTTGGATTTCTGAGCAAGCTCTTAGGACACCAGGGTTCAAATCTAATTCTCCACACGTATGTATGTGTATAAAAAAATAAGGTACGCGAGGAAGGACAGTTTGGATTAAGGTAAACGGCCACCAGAAACTGGAGGGCTCAGTGTCTGGTATTGACATAAACTGAACTGAAACAAAGTGGCTGAGATGTAACTAGTACAGCTCGAAATGCCACGGTTTCAGTTTTAACACCTGATAACATATTATTTATTTTTTTATTGGAATAGCCACCTGCAGTTGTACAGTAGCTCTTCCATCTTAAAAGCTAACAATATGAATAAGAGTTTTGATTAGTGCTGTTAAGTTATATTGTTTTGGTAACAAGTAATTATGTATCTCAATCTTCAAATTGGCGCATGAAACGGCACATAGTAAAACCAAACGCCATAAATGAGGTCAAAAATGTTGGCCCGTGTGGTTGGGTAATTTTAAATCTGGCCTGTCAGCTTGACGCATCATTTTAATTTCACATCACAGATGGGTAGTTTAAAGTTCACCTGAACAGCTGCTGCAGAGAATCTGAGACTCGGTTTCACTACTTACGTCACCGGACCTTTTCACAATGGCAGACCCTCAGAGCACGAACGTACAGCAGAAACGGCTAGGTCAAGGGGTGCTAAAAAAGCCACCCACAAGTCGACCTGTTCATGATTCAGGAATGACTGACGTATTATTAGGTCATTTGATGCTGCACTGCAAACTCAGATCATCTTTGTCGCCTTGCTGACGTAAAGAGAGAGAGAGGGAGACTTGAATTAGTTGCGGTGACTTATGGCTCGGTTCAGTATTGTTAGCTCTTGTTGTGGCCACTCTGTGCTATGTTTACTTTAAGAATTGATAAAGCCAGCCGCTTATTCTTATCTTCTACTATATAAGCTGTGGAAGACGTCATAGCTATACAGTTTACAATGTAAAAATAGATTGCTGTATATATTAGTCAGTACTAAGGCACAGACCATCATTAATCCAACTAATGACAGTCTTTGGCAAAGCCAAAAGAAACATTTAGGTTTTTTTTTTTCTCTACGCAAAAAATGCATTTTGGATGACAGCCAGTCACAGAATTGGTGTCAAAACTGTATTAATCCGTTGTGTCCGCTCTCATGGTTTACTGATGCAACCCTCAACATGTGTCCGGACACACATTGAGGGTTGCATCAGTAAACCTCCTAGTTGTACAAGAACAGCTTGCAAAAGCTGTATTGCACCGCTGTAAAAGCTGATAGTTCTTCTTTTTTGCTTATGATTTTCAGTACGATTGAAAGGTATGTTTGGACTGTTTAGAAAAAATGCATCAACTCAAAAGAGCTTAATAATTTGAAATCCTGCACTTGCAGAGAGGGTTACTTTCACCGTGACACCTGTGTTTCCTTCGGTTCAGCCTTTCTGCATCTCACTGTGCTGGCTTCTTTATAGGGCAGAGATTGTGAGTTAATCTTGTTTAGATCTCAGCAATTGATCAGCACATGGTTTTCAGTCGTTATCAGCAAGACCTGGAAGTCTTGTGACAGATCACTGGGGCTGATAGCAGATTGTCAAGTCTATTACAGTTATCCTGGCTATTTTATGTGAGCCAAAGATTACAAGATTGACTGCTCGGACACCTTATTTTTGATCATCTGTAAGGGCTTCAGAGTTTCAAAGCTGCCGGGTGCATTTTATATTTTATTGATTCTCCACATTGTTCAGGTTTCAGAAATTGCCCACTGGCCCTCACCACTCCACTTTCCATGGAAACTTCAGTCCTTCTGAATGAACAAATGCCCCAACTGAACCACATACGGATTGATATACATGCACATACATACACACACAATACATACCAAGAGACAGGGTTGTCTGTGTGTCAGCATGCAAGTTTGCCCGGCTGTTACAAATGCACAACAAGGGTCTCCCATGTCCTCAGTGCAGACAGCAAAGCTCTGTGAACTGAGATCTCCTTTGTTTTCCCTGAGAGACAATGATGTGTCTGTTTTCTTCTGTCTGTTTTCTCTTTTTTCCACACTCATTGCCTTTTTATTTTTTCCATTCCCTCTCCCGCTTTCATCCCTCCCTCCCTTGCCATACCTCATCTCCAGGATGACCATCTGTGACCTCTACACAATGCCTCGTGTGGCTGAGCCGGTCTGGTTGACTATGATGTCTGGAGCCTCAGAGAAGAACCAGCTCTGTGGTCAATTCATGAGAGAACTCTCTCTTCTGATGGAGCAGGCCTCCAAGAACCAGTTGAGTGTCTTAAACTCACACCAGCTTCCATATTAGTTTCCAAAAATATTGATAAAATACTTTCAGTACATGTATGGCTAAGGCAAACCCACTAACAGCACAAACCGCAGTAAGAAAACATTTGTGATTGAGACAAACTTAAAGGTACAAAGAGGGAAAAAATGTGGACATTTTGAAATGATATTTCAATGACAGTGTTATCAACAAAGAAACATACAGTTTGACACATCCTATTCATTCTCTCCCTAACAAGCATCATCCTTACACTTAGCAGCACACTCAAGTACACACAGTGTGACTGCTTCACTTCATTTGTTTGCCTCAGAAGGAGCTGTGAATGAGAAGATCCCTGCCAGTCTCTAGCTGCTTATTGTTGCATTACAAAGCCATGTCAAACCACTACTAATTGTACATATATGAATTGGTAGCAAGGTCTTTATTGAACATAGCTGATTTATTTCACATTCACGATAGAGAATAGAATTATTACGTCAAATTGACTTTTTACAAATTAAAGAAGTTTGACAAAATATGTATATATGGGGGGTCTGCAGCCACTTTGTAGCGGCGCTCCCCTTCTTATCAGAGGAAAATACGATCACATGGGGAGAGGAGGGGGGGAGAGGGTTGACCATGTTTGAAGATCTTCTCTTTACTGAAGTCCTAAGATCCAGCAATTGCGGGTACATGATTATCTTATGTGCTAGTGGTTCAAAATGAGTAGTAATTCAAACATGATGAACATGTTTGAGTAAGCGATGCTCCCGTTTTTCATCAAAATATTTCTACTGAACTAAATTGTCCAGTGAGAATCAGATGCAGACGGAAAGATCTCATGTTGTCTAAAACCCTGCTTGTATACTGACCAACTCTGCTGGGAATAGAAACTGTCTCCTAGGTAACCATTTGTCCTTCCTTACCAGCATCATTTCATAAAATCTCAACCCACACTGTGGGTTGAGATAATGATGAACTTCTAGAGTGTTGATTTAATAAAGCATCATGCTTCCATGGGAACGATGAGCCTTACTGTTTCACATATCTTTTCTGAGATATCTCATTGTTACCACGAATGATGCTGCAGCTTTCGCTACTCTGTTCTGACATGTGATGAAACTAGACTTCCATGACTGTCTTTAGTCATGAGACAGGAAGGGAGGCAGACACTTGTGGTCACAACTGAGAAGTGAATCATGCTAATTATGTGTGAATGAGTTTGTCTCTAGTTTGTGAGTATGTGATTCACATGTTTAGTTTGTTGGAAATGTTGAATGTGTTATGCAGTGATCTAGAATTTTCTGTGTCGTGTACATTTGATCTCATTAAACAAGCTGAGAGAGGAAATGAGGGATTTTTGTTATTTATGTTAGATATTTAACCAGTCACTAAGTTCATTTTTGGATTACCTCTCCTCTGCCCCCTTGTCAATATGCTCTATCTGTATATTCTAGATTCCTCCCTGCACTGTTGACAGCCATCCTGACCAATCATCTGGCCTGGGTGCCCACTGTCATGCCCAATGGGCAGCCTCCAATCAAGATCTTCCTCGAGAAACACTCTTCCCAGAGCGTTGATATGCTGGCAAAGACGCATCCCTACAACCCTCTTTGGGCACAGCTAGGTGAGAATGTCAAAAACAAATGCACAGACTCACACGGGTAACGGTCTTTAGGCTATTTTGGCTAAAAAAATGGCATTGTAGCAGCATGTTGCCTCGTTTGAAGGGCCTGGTTGAAATGCCAGCAGCGTTTCTGTGTGAAGTAAGCATGTTTGTCCCTGTGCTTACATGTGTTTTCTCCAGGTCCTTTCAAAGTCCAAACTCATTAGATCAGATGTACTTTATTCATCCCCCAAGGGGGAAATGTATGTTAGGCTGATTGGTGATTGTAAATTCACCTTGGGAGTGAGTGTGAATGTGCATGGTCGTCTCTGTGGCCCTGTGATGGACTAGTGACCTATTCATAGTTTGGTAGCTTTTCACAAGGTAACATCTGGGATAGTCTCCTGCAGACCCCAGTGAGGATTGAAATTAGTGAGAGAAAGGGTGGATAGACATGATGCTGTTTATCATGACAGTTTGACAGTTATAAGATGCCACATGAAAGAAGTCATCTGTCTGTATTGATTCTCTGTGTGTGTTGCAACATTTAACCTTTAAAGTTGGTGATAGGAAACACTGTTTTAGTGTGTTGAAAGCTGTGATGATTGAAAATATGTAAAAAGATGCAGTGGATTTCAAACATTCATATAAAAAGTTATACAAAGGTGTAAGACTAAATCCCCCATGTTTTAAGTGAGTTAATGGTGACACCTAATGTTCACAATTGGAAACTGCAGACTAGGGATGGGGATATAACATCAAATAAATATCCATCCATCCATCCATTTTCTATACCCGTTTCATCCTTGAAGGGTCACGGGGATCTGCTGGAGCCTATCCCAGCTGTCTACGGGCGAAAGGCAAGGGTCAAATAAATATTATAAATTGAATTTATTTCCTTGATTACAATTGATAAGTGATTTATTTTTGTTTATATATTTTTTTTTTGCCCTCATGGATCTCTAATGAATACGTATACGTATCTAATGAAAGATTACATATTTTTGTGACTTTACAATAGTTGAAGAGAAACGCACACAGATGAACTATTTAGTCATTTATTGCATGTCAAGGAGTTGAAGCCAGAGCACATTGCTTGAAATGAAAATGTCTTATGAAAAAGTTCACATTTTAAGTTCAATGTAAAGAAAGAAAAGTCAGAGAGGTAAAAAAAAAAAAAGCAAAAAAGAAGATGGCTTGCAAAATTCTCATGATATATTCCGACAGGATGACAAAATGATGACCATGGGGTGTAGTTCACTATAGTGAGTAGAAGTGATTTTGCACACAGCCTCCCTGTTTTACTGAGCTGTGCGTTGTTCATATCTGATAATGACTATGCTGCAAGCGTTAAAACAGATTGATGGTGTTAACCTTTGGGTGCTGAAACTGTTTTTCTGCAGTGTTCACTTCTTTGTTCAGTGTCATCTCCAGAAAATGCCAAAATGTGTCAAAACAATGGATGCTGCATTTATTATTATTATTATTGTTGGTACAAGCTCTTGGAGTTGCTCAGTTATGCTTGTATTTGAGTTTTCCTCTACATTGCTTCCGTATTCCAAACTGGACGTGACAGAATCATGTCAGTGATGTGATAACAGATGTGGTAGTATGTTTTTAAGGAAGAGAACATGAACACTTGCAGTGGGGACAGTAATAACAGAAATAAAGAAAAAAAAATTGAAAAACATAATCATGGGCAATATTACATCAGTTCGTGGTTTTTTGAATGTCATTTGCAATTTGTTATTGATTGTGTTGATGTGATCTAAAAAGAGGCAAAGAAGTAACCAACAAAACAATATATTGTTAAAAAGTCTGAAGCCTGTTAAGTATTAAGACTTGTCACACATTTGTATGAAGCCTGTTAAGTTTTAAATGGACATCAGTGATGGTAAATGGACTGCACTTATATACCGCCACACCGGTGGGCGGCTCCTTGCATGCAAGGTGCTACCAGACCCACTGGGGGGCAAGTTAGGGTTCAAGTGTCTTACCCAAGGACACTTTGGCATGTGGACAGTTGGAGCCGGGATCGAACAGTGACTGGACGATCCGCTCTACCAACTGAGCTACAGCCACCCTGTAAACATCACCCAGTGACATCAAAAATGTTTTTGACAATGTTTTTTTCTTTCTCTGTCACCTTTTTGTAGGGGACCTATATGGAGCCATTGGCTCCCCTGTACGGTTGTCAAGAACGGTGGTTGTTGGCCGGCGACAGGAGCTGGTCCAGAGACTCCTCTATGTCCTCACCTATTTCATCCGTTGCTCAGAGCTGCTGGAGACCCACATGCTGGACAGTGCTGAGGATGAGGCCATTGTCATGCCAGGCTCCCTCATTACCACTTCTCTCAGGAAGGGAGAGGTGGAAGAGTCAGATTATGTCCTAGTCACCGTCCATAAACCTAGTGGGGACTACCTGTCGCAAGGGGCCAACAGCCAGCAGAATGAGGCCGAAGACAGCAACTACCCTTCAGACAACAGCCTCCAGAGCAGCACATACACAGACATTGAGGGAGAACGCAGCTCCTGTGAACCACCCAATGAGGAAAATGAGGAAGGTGAAGATGAAGAAGAAAGCAGTGAAAGTCAAGGGTCCAGTAGCAGTGTGGTTCAGTCGGGCCTAAGTGAGAGCAAAATTTCCATTATCAGGACTGCAGAAAAGGGTGAAACAGAAGAGCTATGCAGGGAGTCTAGCAGCCCTCCTGCTTCACAAGCCCGACTAGAGACGGTGCTCCACATTGGCTCAGCCTCCCCCAGAGAGAGAGACTTTATGCCGGATACGGAGACAATGGGTGACTTAAAACTTGCTTCTCTGCCTTTAGTCACATCCCTTGCACTGAGTAGCGGTAAAAACAATGGAGTCGAGGCTGGGATGGGAGCTGCTGTGGGGAACCAACCCGCCAAAATGCCTGCTCCTCGGTCTTTGGGGATCCCTTTGGAGAAGAAGCCCCCAGATAAGAATGCGGTTGGTGCGCCACCACTACCACTTGTCCCAGACACTATATCAGGGCCCATGGCTTTGATTTCAACAGAGGAAGAAGAACCAGCAGCCAAAGTCACTTTCCTTCATTGGAGGTTCCATGTCTCCTGAGTCTGACACAGAAAGTCGCGGAAGGAAAGTGGAAGAGGAAATCAAAAAGCACAAGAAACAACTCATGAACAAACATCTGCTTTGTTGTGACTTGCTGCATCAGCAACAGCAGCATCATCAAGAGCAACATTTTCATCTAAAGAGGGGAGCACATTCAAAGACCAGCAATACCTGTGCATTGGAGGACCAAACCAAACAGACCAAGACAACTCCAGCTCTGCAACGGGTGTCCAGTAAGATACCTGAGTGGAGCCTGAACTGTGTGGACAATTTTGATGAATATTATCATTTGGAGAACCCTGTTGAGACTAGGACTATAGATGATGTGGCCAAACAACAGGAGGCCAGCACCACAGACAATATACATAGACATTTGTTGAATCCCTCACGAAACCTCCGACTTCATGACCTGAGGGATCACAGCTTTCAGGGTCCAGTCAGGGCTCAGACTTTGGACATATGTTTAGGTTCAGGTAGTGGGGAGATGGGGTCCAGCAGAAAGGCAGACGCTGTTTCAGATGTTCAAAGGAGGTCCAGGTGTGGTTCCACTGGCTCCTCTGACACTTCCTGCTGCAGGAGCTGCCCTTTTGAGCAGGACAAGGACCTTGTGTTGTCTGTCCCTGTTCCCCAAGATGGAAGCAACAAAAGCATCAAGGACCAAAAGTGCAAAATGATGCCTGTCAATGACTGGGAAATACCACGCAATGAGAGCTCAGACAGCGCACTGGGAGACAGTGAAAGTGAAGAGACGGAGGACTGGCAAGAGGAAATGCTGGTTCCCTTCCCTGGGTGAGCAAATTGTACACCGACACCACCTCTCAGACTTTATCTTGCTGTTTGCAAACTGGGCTTTAAGTGTTTCAGTTGATCTTCAGTGAGAACAATTGATCGTTTAAAAAAATTCAAATAAAATTTCTTATGTCATGTGTTTGATCTACAGGGCAAAGTTGGTAGAAAACTACTCCAAGCCAACTATCGCTAATTTTGGTCGGTCGCTCTTTGGGGGCTACTGCCCCACCTACGTTCCAGATTTTGTATTACATGGGGTTCCCAGTGATGAGAAGCTACGGCAAAGCCTCATGACTGAATTAACTCATGCTGTTCAGGTAAAGTACCACCAAATGTTGGCTTTAATATTTTCGTTACCCAGTCCTATAAAAATATTTTGTTTAATTACACTGTAAATATTTGAGTTATTAAAAACAAACTTATTTCCAACTACAGTGACCATCATTTGGTCAACACATCTTTGTCTTAAATTTCACAGCCAGGAGCCAATGCAGATGTGATTCTAATAACTCATGCAGCTCATACGGCTGGGGCTTCTTTTAATATACAGTACAAACAGATCAGACAAAGGTTTACTCAATAGATGCTTTGAGTTCAGTGTACCCGTGCAAATTTAATTTTGATTTTTTTTTCTCCTCCAACCATAGTTGTAAAACAAAAAAAAAGTGACATTTCTGTTTCTGTGTTTCATCTCTCAAAGTTGCATTTTTTTTCTTCTGTAGCATCCAGTATTGGATGAGCCCATAGCTGAGGCCGTCTGCATTATAGCAGACACAGACAAATGGACGGTGCAGGTGGCCAGCAGTCAGAGACGCGGCACAGACGTAAACAAGCTGGGGAAAGAAGTCCTGGTGTCCAGCCTGGTTTCCAATTTATTGCAGTCCACTCACCAGCTCTACAAACTCAATCTTTCACCCAACTTTGTATGTTGCTCTCTTTAGCCTTTTCAGCATGATTCCTAGACAGATGAATATTCTCATATCTTATCACCACTTTGATTTCTGTGTTTAACCAATTACCCGCCTATTGTTCTTTTTTGTTTTAAGTGTATCATGCACCTTGAGGACAGACTGCAGGAGATCTACTTCAAGAGCAAGATGCTTGCTGAGTATCTGAAGGGCCAAACAAGAGTCCATGTAAAAGAGCTGGGCATGGTCTTAGGGTAAGCATCTATTTTTTTACTCTCAAATCAGAGGTTTTATAAAGCCTTTGACTATAATTTGCACAAATGCATGTGCACACAGGTCCAGGGAGTAGTTTTTTTGCTATTCCAAATGGTCACGTTTAAAAAACGCTTTCTATGGAAAACTTAAATTGAGTTTTATATTAAGGATGTGCATGTGTCACATCAGATCTAGGAAGGATGTGATGTATGCTACATTGCCAGCACTGCTGACATCTAGGGTGCTTCATACCAATATGAGTGCATGGTGGATTTAATATTCTAGCTTCACTTGGCAGCTTGTGTGGGCCTTATTTTTCCACAGCTGTGGTCTTTTCTTTTTTAGTTCCTTGCATGTTTCTGCTATTTGTAAACCGTTAGTATAAAAGCTCTTAGAGCCTTGCAAATTGTGAAGTGTTCTTCTTTTATTGTTTAATGGCAGCCAGTGTAAACCTCTTTATGAAGTTACCTGCTGCCTACCATTGAAGCCTGTTGGTGGTTAAAGTAGGGGTGCACGATAACTATCGGGCCGATAACTAACAGGAAATTATGACGTCATTCCGATAACTCCGATATCACGACAAATAGCCCCGATAACATATATATATTTGTCAACACGGCAGTGCTCCCTCTGAGCCTTGAATGACCGGCAGTGAATGTTATGTTCAAGTGACGTCGACATTATCAGAAAAATGATTACTCAATAAGGAAAATCAGGAATTCCCCCTCATGCCAGAAAACAACTTGTTAACTCGGTCATAATTTTGGTAGTTGCTGACTTGAATTGATATTCACAGTATTCTCCCACATGTTACACATAAAAAAAGAAAAAAATAGAAAAGGCTGAAAGAACGACTAGCAAACGAGGGAACATGGGAATTTATGTTACACCTTGAATGCAGCCTGGAGCACAGCATACTGATCACAACAAACATGGCGGCGTGGAACTTCGTTAAAGTTTCAGAAGAAGATAGTTTGGTGGTTATTTGTGATGAATCCTCCGAGCAGAATTCTACGAGGAGGGAAGCACAAGCATAAGATTTAATACGGAAAACCCGATCGGCCACCTACAACATAACAATCGCTTCCATGGAGTTTTGAAATCGCGCTAATGTGAGCTAACGGAAGCTAATGCTAATGTGCGCAAGCCAGCAGCAGTCTCCCCTCCCCTCCCTCTCCCTCATTCCTCTCATCTAAAGCTTCCATGAGATTAAAAAGTTAAAAACAAAAACTTACTGAACCTCATTTACTTTAATTAAAGGTATTAATTTAAATGGAACCACAAGCCAAAATCCTTTAAACGTTAATCTTTTTCAGTTTGTTATTTTGATGCATGTATTTCCATCACTTCAAGGAGCCTTTAGTTTTTTTTACATAAGTCAGTAATGAACCTTATTTAAGTTAATGTGAGATATCAAATAGGTTTGTTTGATAGCTTTACGAAAATGTTTGAGAGGCTTGCCAATAGTTTTTCATTGGAAAAAATAAATATCTGTTCATTTAAGAAGTCAAATACTATTTTTGATTTTGTTCATAGTATTAATGTAATGATCTTAGGTATATGTGTGTGTTATTGGGTATCGGTATCGGCCTTTAGGAGCTGAAAGTTCATCGGTTATCAGTATTCGGTTTTAAAAAACAGTTATCGTGCATCCCTAGGTTAAAGTAAAGGTAGTTGCATAGACCATGCAATGGGATTTCTTATATTTGATTTACTATTTGAAAATGACTACCCAACCCAAATTCAAACAGTTTTTGACCTTACTCTTTGCTGTGTTGTCTTTTCAGAATTGAGTCCAGTGACCTGCCCCTGTTGGCTGCGGTGGCTAGCACCCACTCCCCCTACGTTGCCCAGATCTTACTATGAGACTGCACTGGCACTGAGGTCCCAAGCCTGAGGAGACGGACAGACTCGGGTTGTGCCATTCCGGCCACTTAAAAGGGCTGTCCATCCAGAACAGCCGAGCCCTGACATGGTTTCCTGAACCTGTGTGCCTGGCCTACATGGGATTTTTTTTTTCTTTTTTTCTTCTCCATGAGCCTAAGCATTGCACATCCTCTTGGACCGGAGTCGAAGGCAGAGCCGATGCTGACCACCATCGCTGCCGCTGACTTTGGAGCAATGTAGATGTTGCACCACAGGGTGGAGGTAGAGACCAGAGATGGAGCGGGGATCTGCAAATGACTGAAGCTTCCCTGAAATTGCCTGAATGTTTCTTTTAAAATGGGACTCTTTAATTTTTGGAGACAAAAGCCAAAGACTTTATTTTTCCAGGTGAGATTGAAATGATATGATACCTACATTTTAATATCAACTTATTTTCTTTTCCTGTACAATCTTAAAATAAAGTGATGAACTCTATGTTCAAAGGCAGTGGGCAAGATTTTTTTTTTTTTTTTTTTTTTTAATCTTTGAGGTAAATGTCTTGCCGGTTATGTCACTTTTATCCTCATGATTTTGTTTACAGGCTTCATGTCTTGTGATATATCAACACTTTATTGCTAAATAAGAAGTCCACTTCACTTAATAGTTTTTTTTTGTTTCATCTGAAATTGGCTTTCACCAGGATTTTGAGTTATAAAAACAGTTTTTTTGAAATGGCTCAAAGTGGCTTTCGCATTCTTATCATTGATACAGCACTACCTCAGATCTTCATATGGGCCGTGGAAGATTTACAGTTCCCACATAGAAAACCCTGAGGTAAAATGTAATATTTTAATCAAGGAATGTCAACCTTGCAGACTCTAATGCTGTGTTCAAAAGGGAAAGCAAAACCTTTTTTTTTTTTTTTTTTTTTTTCATCATCGTGTCATTGAGAAGGGTCCCTTTATACTGTGGAAAAACTGCAACCTATATTGTCTGTGTTTTTACAACCAAAATGCTGAAGTATTTTCACATTTTTATAAATCCATCACCTTTTGTATGACGTTTACTGCTTGATGTTCTTTGCAGAAAAAGGACTAACGGAGCAGAGTAAGCCTTATCGTGGATGTGTATGTACTGGTTAACACTATTTTAACCTTGTTTCTATTACAGTTCTAAACACAGACTACAGTAGGCCACGTTTCTCCTCTGTTTTCTTCACATTGGCAAATATTTTAACTGTGCCATGCAAGAAGGGTGCAATTTGTAGAAATGGAGGTTTCATTTCTCAACTTCTGTTTGGCTGTAAAGTGGAACCTGCTGCATGAAAACATGGATACAATAATGTCCTTGTTCTTTGTTTTTCTTTTTCATCATTCTCGATGAAAAAAAAAAATCTCGGTCTAAACCAGAGAGGAACCTCTGAGCTTCAGATACATACTTGTCTACAGCTCTGTTATTGTACTGAGCTTATAACCCGGCAAATTTACATTGACTGAAGGGGGCTGCAGGCATTTGAACCATATGACAAATCACAAAACCTATTTGGGTTTTAAAAGGAAATATAATAGTCTATATTAATAGAAAATGCTTGTATAATGACCCTGAAGTTGACTGGGTTTTTTTAATCCAAATCGCACCCTGAATATGACCGAAGTCTTAATGGAGAAATGGCATGAATTCTTTACAGATTTCTTTAGAGCTTATTTTGCTGTTTAAGTTGGTGAATATGTGCTTCTGTGTATTGAAGATGCTCCACTCTATTAGCCTACATTTTGTACAAGCCAGCCATTATGTTTAAGATGTATAGATTTATATATCTGCTTTTCCTTCTTTGTATATGAATAAATTATTTAGTTGCCCTTAAGTGTAATGTTTTATGTAACTGTACATACTCAGTTTATTTCCATGTATTTGTACAGAATTGTCTTTTTCGAATTGTCACCTGAAATTATTTTTTCCCAATTTTCTGGGAATGTTGTGCAATAAAGATGCTGAGAATTTTGAGTCTGAGTTTTTCTATGTCACAAAAGAAAATAATTCTGTGGGAGGGAAGTGAAGTATTTGGATGCATGAAAATAAAACATGCTCCCCGGAAATGAAAACCAGAGATCCAAGAGTAGTAATTCACTTTCAGGAGTACAGTTCTTTAACACCGTGGTGTCATGGTGTGACCCAGAGTGACTGTCAAGAAAATATGACTGCGTATCTGGGTTTGTATCTGTACAGAAGGCAGAGAAGCAACACGACCCAACCACAAACCTTTGAGTCACTCCAGCAGCTCCAGCTTTCTCTTTCTCCACATGTTGGATTAGTGGCCTGGTTTCAAGTAAAACCTTGGGGAAAGCCGCTTCTTTCTTTCTTATCGATCCAGATATTTAAATTTCATCTGAATACTGGTATCGTCTGAATTGCTTAAAGTGTGTTATACTATAACATGTCAACATCTGGACCATTTTATACTACTATAAAGTTCACCGCCCTCAGACTCCACCCCACCGTCTGCGCTCTGCAGCCTAGGAGGTGAAATGAACCACACCACACACACACACACACACACACACACACCGTAGTTATGCAATACGGAAAGGAAGTAAGGAGTGTCCTTGATGATGGCGACTACATAGGCAGCAAAAATGAGTGTTTCCATTAACAGATATAGCTCCACTTTCTTCACGCTTTTTCGGGAGCATGAATGAAACATGTACTTTCGAGGAAACGGAGGGAATCAAACTGAACCCTATGATGTTCTCAATGTGTTTTTAGAAGTTGAGAAAAATAAAGAACGAAAAGAAGTATAGAAAAAGAAGACCTTGATGCATTTGATGACATTTCGGTAAACTGATTATACTCCGTTTGTTTATGGTGCGTTGAAGTACTGATAGAAAAGGTCGTATAATTGAACTGCAAAGCCATTGAAGAGGGTTTTACAGCAGCAAAGTTTATTTTGTAATCTGTTTATCACTTTTTGAATATTTTTATATTTTGTAGAGTGGAGTTATGCAGAACATGCAAATCTGCACTGAGTTTAAAAAAAAAAAGCAAAAACAATATTAACGGACATAGATGGCAACACAACGAAATAGAAAAAAAGCTGAATACAACAAACCTCAACATTTTAAATCTGTTTTCGTTTTTATCTTGTATTTTTGGTTTTTTCTACTTGTTATAATGATATTTCATGTTTTTTCCCAACAGACCATCATATTAATTACAGAACGCAGAGTTTTCTAAAAGGCATTTATTTATTTGTAGAAATATTGAGTTTTCTGAAAGTTTTTCCACATTTTTATTTCGGTGTGTTTTTCTGTTTGTAGTTGAGTTTTCTGAAATGACTTGTCGGATTTTTTGTTGTTTATGTTTTTTTCCCTCTACTTTATTGTTATGTATAATGAGACTTGCGTTTTACCTAATCTAGTCTTTCAATTTAGAGGTACAGTTTAAAAAAAAAAACATAACGTGCATAAAAACTTTAAATGAAAACCCCACACATTCGCACGTGAAAGTTATAGGATTGTCCTTATTCTGACAGACTTGAACGCAGCACCCTGTCCGGCCAGCCAGATGTCGTCAACTCTCTCGGATTTGCGGGAGGAGGGATCAGAAAATCTGAACTCCTGGATACGACTTGCCCTCGCTACTGAAGTGGATATTACCTTTTTTACCAAAGATGTGCCGAAATCAAGCCAATAGGGCCTACATAATTGAGTTTCTGTCACGCTTTAGCAGTCTTGACTACTTTTCCGACGTACTGTAACAGCGAGCTAGTGGAAAGTACTTTTCCTTTTTAGAAGTAGAAGGAGTTCCCGGTTGGTTCGTTTGGAGTAAACTCCTTCCACGCTCGGTTGGGCGAGGACAAGGTCTACAGGGATGTAAGTTTGTTCAGACTTTTTCGGCCAAAGAGCATCTAAGAAACACAGGGGTGGAAAATTAAGAAGGAGGAAAAGACGGAAAAGGATTTGAACCGAAGTTATGAAAATGACCGGAGCCATGGAAACTTCTTTCAAGCTGGCTTTGAAGAAGCCGCCTTCGCTGCGGACGGCAGAGGTAAACAAAACCATCGCTTCTTTAATTAGCATCGCCTTGCTAATGTCACCCAAAATTAAAAACTTGCTTCACCATAACGAGGGAAACTTTTTTTTTGAATTGTGCTGTCCGTGGAATTTAACAAAAATAATGACAGACACTGAGTTGCTTGTGGCTTAAAATATCCACCTAATTGGAGTTTGTCATCTCTGTCGCTTACAAATTTAATTGGTACACAATGTACATGGCAACAGACAGTAAAAACAAGCAAAAGGTTAGGAATAGTTAACTATAATGGCTTTGCAGCATTAGTCGGTCTGTGCAGAGGCAGCACTCACATGGAAAAGCTCCAGTTAAATATATGAGAGGGTTCAGTGGTACCCAAACTGGTGCTCAAAGACCCTGCAGGGTTCTTGAGAAGGTCCCTGACGACTGGAAGGACATTTCTAGAGATTTGACAGTCTTTTTATTCAACACTTGTCAGACAAACTTTTGTGTAAGAGCGAGTCTGAAAGTTTAGTCTTGGATATTGTCATCATTCAGCTTCATTATGATCCTAGTCTTAATAAGCTGAACATAGTGTTAGGGCTTCCCATCAGAGGGCTCATGCATTAGCCCAGGACTGTGTGTGTGTTGTGTGTGTGTGTGTGTGTGTGTAAACCTTAAACTTGAGTGACGCCAGAAAAATTTGATCACTTCTGTTTTCCCATTCCACCTCCTTTCCTCTCCTCTGCCTCCTCCTCCCTTCTGGAAGCTGCGGAAACACAGCTGGCTTGTCATTGCTTTACTTACTCTCTTTACCCAAAAATAGCTCCAGCTGTACTCCCTTCTATGTTTAGCCGCTTCTCAACAGTTTTGAAGAGGGAGCGCGTTTCAAAGGATTATCAGAGAGTGTTGGAAACGGGGGAAAAAAAAGAAAGAAACCTTTGAGATCTGTCTGATTCCTTTCGAAAAGGTCCCTTTTTTTAGGCTCAGATTCTCTGTTTGTGGGTGTATGGTTGAGAGAAAGGCTCTTTCACACCTTTACAGAGGGCTTTTGTGCAGACCCCAACAAGCATATTTAGTCTATGAATATATGGTACAGTCATATAGCAGTGAAGATGGCAGTCACTGATAAAGTAATGACATTTAGGATACCATGTAATCCAGTAGGGTGGTGGGGCTTTTCACCATTTTTCTTTGACATGTGAAACCAGTTTATGGGGTATTTTAGCCATTTGGACGACAAAGTGCACTTATTCATGATACTTTTTACATGTTGTCTTTGTCAGTCATAGATTGCTACAGTGTATTTCAGTACTCTCAACAAACATCACATCCTGACAAATAAAACCATCAAACACCTCCCTCAACAACCAGAAAACTAACTTGTCAAAACTCATCACATTCTCTTGATTTGTACATGATGCAACAGGTTTTCTCCAAATCTGTGGCGAGTGGTGAAATGCTCAGCCCAGAGAAACTCGAGAAACATTTCAACCTTCATGTGATCCATGTCATGCCGTTCAAAGCCCAACTGGCTTGACACCACCGTGGTATGCATCAGCACTGACGCAGGTCCGTCGTGCTTATGTTTTATCAACACGTTTCAGTGTTTTCGTTGGGTTCTGCTTCAACAAACAGATTATGTGTAATTATTATAATTGATTATGAACCTGCTCAGGAGTGGTGAGATATGACTGTGCGACTGCAGATGCGACTGTTTCCTTTTCAGGATGAACGCATTGTAGAGTACATGGGTTTGACTCTAGAATTTACCTTTTTGGATGCAATGGTGGTGCCACTGAATAAAAAAGTGGATTCAGACCGGACAGTTCCAGGGGTTGTCTGAGGAGTTTTGAGGACCGGAGAGATTTCCAAAGGCTTGCATAGACTTTCAAAGGCATTCACACCATTTATAGGAATCCTCAAAGTGATGCAGCTGCCAGCCGTGAGTGATATGCAACTCAGAATCCCATCATGATTATTCTGTGGCATGCAGGTAAGCTAAACCTCTGGTTTAGCTTCACTGTCTGATAAATCACATTTTTTCTAAAGTACAAGCTAAAAAAAAAAAAGACAATGAAAGTAGTTCTGTGAACTACAATTGGGCTCAGTTCCTTTTGTTCAGAAAGCAAAAAGAGCAGCTTCCTCCAACAGTTATAAGAACTATGAAGAGGTTCCTGTGGTTGAAAGCTTTTTTTGTTGTCGCTGACAGGCAAATATGAAAGATGGCCCTCAAAGACAACCAGTATTGTATGTCGAAGATCCTTGCCAGCATTTACTAAATGATTACTGAACAGTCCACATTTTAATGAAAATATACCATGCAAACTGAAGTAACAGCTGCAAATCTACAGAAATCATCCAGCTTTGAAGCGTTGGGAGAGGAAGCCGTATAGGACATAATTAATAAAAGGCATGCCTGACAGAATAAGCCTCACAACTATAAAGTCTTTGTATTTGGTGAGGGTGTTAGCAAGATTTCTTGAAAAGTTTCCGGTGTGTTATAGGTGTGCCCGTCTCCTTGTGCAGATGTTCGGTTCCGAGGTCAGTCTTCCTGTGCCACAGATTTAATGCTGTGTCAACTTTTCCCAGCTTCGTCGGTTTTCCGGCCAGCTCCTTCCTCCTCGCCTACCCTTCTCACTGCCATCCAGACGCAGTGGTGGTAATGGATGACAAATCACGCTTGGGTGATTTATGGCGGTTTCGGCTGCTCCCAGCACAGTTCGGACTTTATGGGAATTCCAACCATCACAAAGCCACAGGCTCCCAAGGGAAAGGGCTAGTGAGGAGGAGAAACACACACTTAAGTGGCGACTTGTTGCTTTCTGAGCAAGCAGAACAGAACAGGACAAGCAGAGCAGTGTGTGGTCGTTGCTGTTTTCTTGGAGTACCTGCTCAGAAATGAATTTCAGCAGAGGTTACAAAAAGACTGATTTGCTGCATCCTCACACACATCGCATCATAGCTTCTATGTTCCGATTTATCAGCTGTGTTTTTGTTATACTGTACATATTACTGAAAAACCCCCTTACCTCCTGGAAAATAAGGTGACCCTTAGGTGATAGTTTCACCTTTGTGTCTGTCTATTTATCATTATATCTACATTTAATGTGACAGCTCCATTGAGCTGGGTTATTTTCTGCCTTTTAGAGACAGAGAGGTGAAGGCCTGAAATACTTAACAATTGTTCGGTATTTGGAATGATGTACTTGTTTCCTTACTTTAAAAGGGCCAGTGAGTGACAACAAAAGACAAAACCGACACACATGGCGACAGAAAACGTCAGCAGCGTCCAGATGAAACTCTTTGTTCATGCATCCTTTTCTAACCCTGTGTGACCTGTGTGAGAGTTATGAGAGTATGTGGCAAATATGTCTTATGAAAAGAGTGGTCAGAGTTGGGGGGAAACGTAAGCAATTGCAGCAAAAGCCAAATTTGAGCTGTCAGATAGGTTTGATTTCATTTCACCATTTGCTTAAAAGGCTTGAAAAAGAAGTTGGGGGGGAGACTAGCTCTCAGTTGATCAGTGATTCCCAAAGTAAGGGCCGCAGCCCCCTGGTGGGCCGTCGTGGGACTGCAAGTGGGCCGTGAGATGTCATTAAAATTAAACAAATGTGTTTTAAATCATTGATCTTTTTTAAATATGTTTTTAATTACTGTCAAATATTAATGACATGATTAAAAAAACATTAAGAAGTAATAAAAAAAACCAGTTAAGTGTTATTCTACTGTCATCGTAACTTAATATGACAAGTGTCCCCTTATTTGTTGACCCCTTACATTAAGATCGGATCATGGTTCCTTGTCCTGTATGTTGATCAAAGTTGTGATTAAAAGTTTCGGTGGGCTGCGGAGATTTTTCACATTTCAAATTGGGTCTTGGTATTCTGAAGTTTAGAAATGGCTGCAGTAGATGATTTTTTTTTTTTTTGTTGCTGAATATTGACAGATGTGATGTCATACTAAACTCCCTAACCCTGTCTTTTAAATGAAAATTGATAAGCTACTTTTCTTTTTTTTTTGGGGGGGGGGGGGGGGGGGGGGGGGGGGGGGCATCATCTAGTTTTTGAGAGGTTTTAAACACAATTACAGTGATCCCTTATTTTTCGCGGTTAATGGGGACCCACGCCCCCCCCACGAAATCAAAATCCGCAAACTGGAGCCGGAGCCCCCCCTGAGCCTAAATAATGTGTTTAAAATATGTTTAAAAACCACAAAAAAGTAGCAAGGCACTGCAGCAAAACAAGACAAAGGTTCAACTGTGGTCTTTCTGTTACCTTCACAGCCTCTGGTCTCTGAACCGTAGTAAAGAAACTGCTCTTTCATCTAACCTCGTTTTCATTCTGCTGTCCCACGACACACACATTACATTACCCATAAGACCACACCATTACCCATAAGGCCACCTTCCTAAAGGGGCCAGGCTGGCTCACAACATTTCTTTGCTGCGAGAGAACGTGCACAACATCCTGTGATGTTTCCGCAATTTTAGTCTTAATTTTTTTAAAAATATTATATATTTCTGAAATAAATCTTCTTAAAGTGCGAATTGGCAAGGGATCACTGTACATTAAAGTGGCATTTTGGTACTGAACTGAACACTGCATGGTAACTTTTGTGTTAACAGTTTAGCACATGTTTTTATAGAGTATGATTCATATGCAACTTAGACTTGACTCTTGGTTTGTTTGACCGGTGGTCAGAGTTTGGTAAAATTTGAAGTCAAATCTCAACTCAGCAGAACATGATGGCTGAATGTTGATACAGTGGCATGCCAGGGTCTTGTGGTTCAAATTTGAATAAATTCAATTATTCGTTTTATTCTTTCTCATTCTTTCTGTTGCCACTTAGCAACAGTTGGATCAAGAACAAGTGTATCAATATAAAGTTGATTTGTTGACATTTGAAAAGGGTCATTTGCCATCATAATTTTTGCAGTGTGATCACTTTAAAAACAAACATTTTGAGCACTGCTTTTTCTTGTAGTGTTAATGTACATTTTTATATTAGGTTCAATGTTAAAGCTTGGCTTTTGTGTATAAACAAGACTGAAGCAGCCTTTTAGAGGCTGTCGTATTTCTCACACTTGTGGTTGCAGCATCTGCTCGTGTGAAACTGAACTAGTAACACTTCCTGTCTGAGTGGCATTTTTTTTTTTTTTTTTTTAACCACGTCTAACAGCTTATACCTGAGGGACCAGACAGAAGCATGTCATTAGTCCTTGGGCAAGACACCAAAGCCCCGAGGTTGTGCAAAGAAGTGGAAAAGTGCAAAGATATAAAACGGAGACATGACACAAAATCTTAGGTTGAAAAAAAATGAATGATTGAGCTGCAGGAATGATAGAACAAAAACAAGGTTATAAGCTGCGGAGGAGAATGTGGTTGGGCCATAGAAAGCATGAGAAAGATAAGATGTCATGGTTGAAGTAAAGTAGTAAAGTATGGTGACGGGAGAAGAAAGAAGACAGAAAAGTAAAACAGAGGTAATCTAAAATATGCTTTATAAATAGCTATTGCTATAGCTATTCGAAAAGGGAAGAGACATGAATGAAAGAGTTACAGCTATGGAATCAAAAACTGGTCTTAAAGAATGAGATAAGTGGATGTGGACATAAACAGATGAACAGTTGAGTTTCCAGAATAGAAAGGAACAAAATGAATTATACCAACATAAAGGTTGTTTTTCTGTTTAATTTTATGCCACAACCCATTCTCAAAAGTAATTTATAAGGTGAAACCACAGCTGCATATATAAAGGAGGTTCTTTTAAAATTTAACAAGAACCTAACTCTGTAATTTATTCATTTGTAGAAAGGAAGTGATTTTTGCTGTTTTTACTGACCTACTCCATTGCATTTAGAAAACACAAATAAGTCTGGAATTTGATGCTAGCAACACAGTAAAAATAAAAGGGTCATTAGATGCATTTTACCTTTAAGTTGCTTTAGCCTTCCTTTTAGTTGCACTTTTTTTTTTTACCTGCTTTGGTTACTGTTGTTGCAGTTTCTTAAGAGGACTATATGTTCATCCTTTGTGAATACAAAGTTTCAGCTTTTTAGCAGTCTGAGTATTGTTGACTAATACTCCTTTTGGTGATGCACCATATTTGGTTTTGATAGTAGTTAGATCTGGACTGCTGACAGGTCACTGCAGTCTGCGTCAGTGAAGCCACATTGTTGTAAGTTATGGAGAACAAAGTCTGACATTGTTCTGCTAAAATAACCGCGGAGCTCTGAGGTAAAGACAGTGTTTTGACAGAAATTTCAATATACACCTCTGCAGAATTGTACTTGTAGACACACAATGGGCAGTGCTGCTCCCTCATACGATGACAGGCGCTGGTTCTTTGGCTAATAACAGCTTGGGCACGTAGACGGTGACATGTGCATTGCAAAGAGCATAGGGAAACATAGACTCACCTGACCACAAGGACTCACAAGCTAAGTGTCAACTCAGGTAAAAGTGAAGTCATGCCCAGAAAACTCTGCAACATTTCTCTGCGTAGCTGACACATGCGCTCACTTCCTCCTGGTCTGATATAGGTTCAGGTTGCATTTCTGAATGATTTCAGGTTCAGGATTAATAAAACCTCCAGGTACATTGGGTGAAACTTCTGTTAAAAAATACAACTAGATCAATATAATAGTTTTACTCAAAGCGTCCTGGTCCTTCAGAGAGTTCCTGAAACGGAAAACTGTTAGGAAGGAATGTTTTTAATCCAGACTTTTCTTTTAAGGTTTCCCAGTAAATCCCTCTTATTTCCCAGCCTCCGAAGCAACTAACACACCCACCCACACATACACATCCATCCAAAACTGGCCAGCAGTCACAGAAATCAAATGAATGCTGAGTCAGCTACGTGAATTACCAGCGTAATGCTTAAAAAAGAGCCAATGAATTTGTTAGCGTTTTTTAAAAAAAAAAAAAAAGCAAAAACCATACTTAATAGACACTGGTCTTGGATTATCATATGTGATGAGTGTTTTGCCTTTGGTTACAACCCAAAGGCCAAAGGGCTGTTGTCAGAGATGTAGCACACAATCTGCTAGACAGGAGAAGGTGCATCAGTCAGTCGCAAATAAACACTGCCAAGTAGTCAGAAGAGGACTTCCAGGCAGTGTTCAAGCTTAGGGGGTGCACTGGGAGCAGTTAAGGACCATATGTGCAACCTGTGCCAGCACATTTGTCATTTTCAGACCCAAGGCAGCAGACGGCTATAAATATATTCAAACGGAGGCCGCTTTACTCCAACGTGATGTCAGCACAGCACAACTTCCCATACTTAGAAAACAGAGGCTCCCACATTTAAAACGTAGGCAAACACACCCCAGTAACAACATCAACAAAACTAAATGTCCCACACTAGGATGAGTGAGAGTTTGAAATTAAATAGATACGAGGGAAAAGCTCCAGGATGATGGTGTGTTTGTGTTGAAATGGTTGAGTAAACAGCCTTCCTCTGACCCTGCTGACTGAAAACGCTCCTTGTGGATTCCAGAAAGGTCCCTCCTGACTGAACTGAAGGGCCTGTGTGTACTGGGAGGCACAGAGATGCTTAAAGGAAAATAAAAAATGGGGGTGACTCAAGTGTTGAGCAAGTGCTCTGTTGTCTTTGCTGTGAGGAGTGTGAAGCTCCTCACAGAAAGATCTGCACGCCAGCTCTTGACTTGGTACACTCTGGGTTTCAGCAGCTCTAGAAATGATGGGGGCAGGGCTTCCGGGCTTTCTGAATGAAATGAATGATTCATTACCTCCACCAAGGAGGTTATGTTTTGCTGGCGTTTATCCGTCTGCCTGTTTGTTTGTTTGTTTGTTTGTTTCTCTGTTTGTCTGTGTTAACTCAAGAAGTTATGGATGGATTTTGATGAAATTTTCAGGAGTTGTCGAAAATGTGAAAAGGAAGAACTGATTTCATTTTGGGTGTGATCCGGAAGAAATCCTGGATTTTGGATCACTTTCAATTTTTCGATAACATTGTGGTAAATGGGGCCAAAAATTTTGTTTCTTCAATATCTCCATTAATTATTGCCCAAAACTCATGAAATTTGAAGAGGAGATTTGACAATTGGAAACTTCTATCAAATTTCAAAAGCTGATCCGGGTCTGATCCAGAAGGCGGATTTTATCGCAGTCTGTAAATCGTTATATGGGGGGAACTTGTTGCGCTTGGCGGAGGTCTGCGCTCTCTGAGTGCTTTTCTACTTAAGCATGTATTTTCACTTTGCTCTTTGACTGAACAAGCTGATGCTATGAGGGATATCGACAAAGGAAAATATTCAGCATAGTCCTAATTAAAGATTTTTTTTTTATTTTTTTTAAGATTTTGTGGCTCTAGTGGCCTTTTATTTACAGTGAGGGAGAGAGAGAGGGTTGCAGGCTGGGAGTTGAACCTGCAACTGCTGCAGGAGGACTGTACACAGCCTGCTTCCTTAAACCACTGAGCCACCCAGCGGCCCTATTTAGGAGTTTTTAATGAGTTATGATTTTATCTCATTGAAAAGGATTTAATAGGTTATAAATTGGTTTATTATATGATTTACTTTTTGACGGATATTTACTTTGGTAATTGCTCCAGAAATGCATCTTGAATGCATTTGTAAGTGCAGCATCCATAGATTTTTAGTCATCTGTGTTTAGTCAGTTCATTATTTAAGGCAGTAAACTTATTGTGGCTTGTGTTTACCCAGCGTAATCCTCTCGTAATCCACATTTATTCGATACACATTTGGTTTTAAGCTCATGTTTAAACCACTTGCAGCTAATGAATTGGCTTCTGAAAGGCTGTTTTTGAAGTCCCTCGTTCACCCGGCGGCTCACAACAGCAGTGGTGCTTTGTTTCCGCTGGGTATCGTTTTGAAGGCAAACGCGTCAGCTTTTCCTGTGGGTACAGCAGCCTCTCAGTCCAACAGACCAGGCTTCCAAGTGCTCCCATGTTTACCCTTACGTGCATGCACAAACACTGTGACACGCCACCGCTGCCGTGTGTGTGTGTTTGTGTGCGGTGACGTGGGAAGGATAACTGCATTCCACACACGACCGCAGGTGTGACCGGACAGGTGTCATGTCTGACATGCTTTGTGTGGAGGGAATGCAGATGAAAGCTTCATACATATTTTCTCTAGTTACGGTGTCGATCATTTCCTTTCCTAAACCACAAATTGAGTGCTGCCTAATGGCACCATTATCACGCCAACTAGGCTTTTTCAAGGTGTTTTTGAAAGACTTTGGCCAAAAACCACAGCATGAAATCAGGACTGAAGTCTTAAATTCTGAAACGTTAAACAGTGAAGTAATCGCACATGCTAGAGCAGGAAGTGGAGATAAACACAAGTTTGAAATTATAAGCGGATGAAATAGTGAAAAGTTGCATTACAAACAGTCCGAGTTCAGTGAGTTTTCTCCACTCAGTTACTTTATTTTTCCCTTTTGTTTATATTGTTGGACGTTCAGAGAGCTGGAGGACTTCAAATTATAAATGACTTTATTATTAGAAATTCACAAACTCTCACCTACTAAGGGTGTGGGTACTCAAAATCCTTTCGCCTTGATGCTATTTTGTTCTTTTTTGTCTATAAGCAGAAGCAGGCCAGGCAGCGCCCTGTGTATGAAACCTGTCGCCAGATACGCTCAAGGCAGTTTTACGAGCTTGCAGAAGGCGTCTGGAATGTGCGTCAGACAAAAGTCGAGCTGGAGATGCCTCCAGTCACGTGTTTGTGTGAGCTGCATTGATTTTGTTTGAACAGCTTTGAGGTTAAGTTTTAAATGATTGTGTGCAAAAAAAACAATGTTTGTATGCAGCTTACCTTGAGGACTGGGCCTTGCGCTGACTCTCTGAAGGACAGATATTCTGTAAGTTCGGTAAGCAGCATGTAAGTTTAAGGGAAAAGAGAAGGTGGCTCAGCTGCGCTGATGGGAAACCTCATAGACACTATATATCTTTGTCAGAAGCACATTATCCTGCTTTGCATAAAGGATCTCTTCTCTTGTGTTCAGAAATGCTTTGCCAGAATCTGACAGTTGTTCAGCAGAGATTTTTTTTTCCTTTCTAGTCAGAGTTAATTTAACTTGAAGGGCAAACTCTTGACTCTCATATGATGTCTTTGATCTGAACCATTCCTCTGACTGTCTATGTAGCATGAGTGTAAACCAGAGAAGGTATTTAGTGTGTATCCTTTAACCTGATGCTGAAATTGTTTTATATACTTTGTTGAAATGTATTTTGCATCACGGAATCCTGCGGGTTCAAAATATGCAACTTCAATGATCACACTGTTCATAACTAGTTGTAAAAACCACTTATGAACAGTAATTGGAGAAGAGAGAGAGGGAAGACATGAAGCAAAGGTCCGCAGATCAGGACTGAGACCTGGTCTGGCTGCATGAGGACTGTTGCTTCTGTACGCCGGATTGTGGCCGGCCCAACCCAGTGAGCTGATTGGCGCCCCTGCCAACCTGAATATCTGACAGGCTGCAAATCCATGTGATCGCCCACACACAGATTGTTCATTATTCAGACAATGGATGTAACACTGTAATTAGCCTTAGACTCCAGTGGCAACCGGTAGTGGTCTGGGGCTTGAAGCCTCCTATGAAATAAACTTTAGACTTAACTTGGTCATATCTTTTACTCCTATAAGAATGTTGTCTTTCAGAATGCACGTACGTATCTGGATGAGATATTCAGCATAAAATCACACATCAGTGTCCATCCATCATCTATACCACAGATGGATAGGAGCTGATGTCCTTTCTTATTTTGAACTTTTGTCTGTCTTTTTATTTTTCTAGTGAAAACAAAAATGTAGGGAACCGATGAAAGGTTGGTGGAAGTGTTCTCGCCCTGAGCTCTGCAATACTGACAGTGAGTTATGTAGCTGCATTAGACAACCCAGCAGTGTCTTCAGTATTTTTCTGAGGGGAAATGACTTCCAGAAAGCTTTGCAGATATACAAAGCAACATTTTCTCGCTTTTTGTGTTTGGAATCATTATAACTGAATACATCTGATGAATACGTCAGTGTAAAAGTCTTACTTGGTTTGAGGCTTCATTTTCTGATGTAATTTTTGGCGTCTGCTACTTTTTCACATGGCTTTCATGGACTTTCTGGAAGGCAATTTGTAGGTCTTGGCTGAGTGCTCAAGTCGAAAGTTTTTCGATGAGACACACCTGCTCCACAACCCTTCAACCTTTATGTATTACTCAGCTTTTTCAGCGTGGGACTACAGCAGTGTGGTCTCGCCAAGATATTCCAGCTCAGTTACTGTTATCTTTATAAATGGCCACACACAGTGATCTGTTTCTGACCCTAATCCGGTGGTTCCCAGACTTTGACCCTCCCCCCGAACAGTCCAACTGCAGCAACTGCAGCAAAACTGCACACCTTGAGGCGTGCAGTTTGCTTGCAACCTTCAACAGAATTTATTACAATATTATATTCAAAGCTTTCCGTACTTGGTAAAGCCTGAGTCCCACGGCACGGAGGAAACGCCACGCTCCGGTTTCAAAGCGGGTGTGGCGCGACCTCAAGTCCCACAGAAAGTGACTTGGAGCGGAGCGCTGGCGAGCGCCGTCCGCTCAGCTGCATTCGTAATCGATACCTTTCAACTTTGGGGGAGTTCGTTATCTCAAAGTTTCAATGTTTCACATTTTAAAAAATTTGTATCTCGACTCGAATAGCTGCAATTTGATGCGGCTGGCACAGTGATTTTGTTCCACTTCCCTTCTGTATCCTGTGGGACTTGAAATTATAGATAGATAGATAGATAGATAGATAGATAGATAGATAGATAGATAGATACTTTATTGTATCATAAAGTTAAATAAATAGTTGTTAACAATATATTTAGTGGATAGTGCAAATTTTGTGGTTATAGGACGGATGAAAAAAATCCCATTAAAGATGTGGATAATGTGCAATATGGGAGTGGGATCACCTCTCACACGTGGGAGAATTATTCTAAAGGATTATTGTTGATGGGAGGAATGATTTCCTGAATTGTTCTCTGTGACGGCGCAGCTGCAGTCGTCCTTTGGAAAAGGAGCTCCGCTGTTCCTCCAGTGTGACATGTAGTGTGGGTGGGATGGATTGTTCATGGCGGAGAGCAGTTTATCCAGACTCCTCCTGTCTCTGACAGTCTCCATGTTGTGTCCAGTAATTTTGTTCCAGCCTCGTGGATCAGTTTGTTGATCTGGCTGACGCTGCTCCTCCACAACGTACATGGTTGCACTGGCCACCACAGGCTGGTAGAGCATTTCCAGCATCTTGTTGCATACATGGAAGGAACGGCGCTGTCTTATGAAGAAGAGTCTGCTTGTCCCCTGCTTGTACATCTGCTGTCCAAGTGCACATTCAAGTATTTGTAGCTGTCGACCACATCAGCCTAAAGATCTGACACTTCAGTGTGTGGCATTTTGCAATATCATCTATGGTAGCAATGTAGTAGGGCTTTGTTATATTCTCTCCCCCTCATCCTGTTATAACACTCATCCATAGTGTGAGAGCAACTTTAAGATGGGTTAATCAGTGTGCTATGGTTGGGACCAGGAAGTTGGTGTGTGTATATGATAAACCTGGATCATTGGATCATTCCACACAAGCGTAGCAGTCATTAGGCACTTGGGAAGTATGAAAAAGTTTCATTAAAACCAAGTTTTCTCCATCTTCTTCCTTACTATGTTTGATTCTAAAACACTGGTTTTGAACAATTTAAGTTATTTCACATTATTATTTGGGCTGGGCAACGATTAAAATGTTTAATCGCGATTGATCGCATTATTTCCCTGATTAATCACAATTAATTGCATTGTATACACAAAATCAAAGAATTAATTCAACAGAAATGTAAAGGTCACTTTTATTTAAATGTTCTGCTGCCATGTGAACTAAAGTACCATAACATTTGTTGTTCAAACACTTTTAACATCAATACTTGTCAGTGACACATATTTAGTGTAAATCTCATCTTAAAAAATGTAAAATAAAATAAAGCTTATTGCCACTGCCAGGGCATTAATATCCTGTTTTTATAAAGAATAAAAAAAGTCTACAAACAAAATCCAACAAAATGATTGTGGCTCAGCACAATCAGAACAATAAAACAGGTCATTTCTGAGGTAACAGCAGAAACTTTTAACGGGGAGTTCAACTTGTCAATGGTTACAAATAGCCTTGTTTCTGTTTAATCCACTGTCTGGGAGAACTTTAAAATGAAAATGTCCATGTTAAAGTTCAGTAACGTTACCAATCCATGTATCATTCATTCCATTTTCAATTGTCAATCAAAAATAAAAAAAAATTAAAAAGTGACATTTTATTACGTTTTTCGTTTTTTAATCTAACGCAAAAAAAAAACAACAAAACAAAAAAAAAACAAAAAAATGCCTGTTTTTTATATTTCAATTTTAGACTTGGATCAAAAATATGAAATGAAAAAACAGGCCACAGAACTGAATTTGTTTTATAATCAAGGACTGGACTTTCTGTTGTCATTACACATCTGTGCCACTAGATGTAGCCGCACTGAAGTAACCAGTAAGAGAATAGCACGACAGTGAACACAAGGAGCAGATCTGATGTAACGTGGAGGAATGACGCGCAAGTTTTGTTGCAGTGCAGATTTTTTTTCCCCCGACAGAATTGTTAATATTGCTACCTAAGTTGCTACCAGAACTAAAAAGTTCACGGATTTTTACCGTTCTCCATGTCTCTTTTAGCTTACTACCTCTTGAAGCTCATCGAGAGAATCCCAAGAGTGTGCAAAGCAGTAATCTGAGCGAAGGGTGGCTATTTTGAAGAAACTAGAATATAATGTAAATATGTTTTATTAATATGTTTTCAGTCATTTCACCTTTTCTTGTTAAGTACATAACTCCACACGTGTTCATTCATAGTTTTGGTGCCTTCAGTGAGAATCTACAATGTCCATAGTCATGAAAATAAAGAAAATGCATTGAATGAGAAAGTGTGTCCAAACTTTTGGCCTGTGTGTGTATGTATATATATATATATATATATATATATATATATATATATATATATAGGGCTGGGCATAGTTATATGCTATAATATACTCGTTATACTTGCCCAGCCCTATATTATTATTATTATTATCTATATTATTATCTATTGTATCAATATATAAGTCTTTAGAAATCAGTCAGTTCTGCTGATCACAGAAAGGCTTTTTTTGTGTTTACTTTCAAGCTGTGGCTGGCTGAGTTTTTCAGAGTCAACGTCATGAACTGTATCATCATATCCTATTTAACTCTGACTGGAAGCCAGTTGCTCCTATAGAGCATGATTAAATCTGGAGCGCTGACAGAAGCAATGCTGTTGGAGGCCTCTTGTTTGGCAGATCCCACTGTGGAAACACTGAGTCACTGTCCACAACACAAACCACTGGCTGCTGACTGCTGCCTTCTGCCCTCTCCCCTTTGCTTTCCTTTCAGCCTTCTGCCCCCGAAGCCCTCCTCTACATCTAAACAACAATGAGGTTCAAAACATATTTGGGTCAAACAAGAAACTTGTTTGTCCAGTCAACACTTTTTGTCCAAATACGGTGGCCTTTGTTATGGTTCTCTGTACTCTAGCAAGCTGTTGAAAGCAGGAGGAAACAGTCTTTTTTGGCTTACATGTCTTCTTTACTTAGTCTTGAATGCAATATATTTTGTCTTTTTTTTTTTATGGTCTTCTTTTTCTGACCAAATATCTTTTTGCCGCAGCATGTCATGCATACTGCATTCAGCAACTTGACTAATGCAAAAATAAGTTTCACCAGTGTGTTGCAGGTGGAGTTAACATTCTTTTTTTGAAGATAAGCGATCTTGACACAATGTTTTTGTTAAAGTGAAAACAAGGCACTTGCTACAAGGACTTGTACTGACAACATTCCTGTCCTGGAGACTGATGCCAAAACGATTTACAACTATTCTTTTCAAGCTTCACAAGAATGAAGCCAAGCTGGAAGTGAACTTTCCTCCACCTTGTCATCACTCAGTCCTTATGTGCTCAATCTTTTGGATTAGCAGTACTTTACAGAATGATTGAATAGCTGGTGGTCTCATTGGTTCGGGTGTATTTTGATCATATTTCAGAAAGAGGTTTATGCAACCGAAAGGAAGTCACCATGTGCAGATTCAGCCTGCATGGAATTCAGCCGTATTTACCTGGAGGCAGCTTGCAGGCGGGGGGATTTTGCAACATAAAAGCTCTCATTCATGGAGCAGTTTGTCAGCATTGTTGAGCATAGCTATAGTTTCTTCAGGCCCAAAGTGGTTTTGTTTATAATGGCTTAAGGCTGGAAGTCAGTGGACGCTATAATGTGCTTGCAAACAAAGTGACATTTGTTCAAGCAACAGAAGATAGCTTCAGCTTGCGCACTGGCATTTAAGATAAGTTGTTTTTGAAGTGGTTTTGTAAATAAGTCCGCTGTTCCCACTGTTATTCAGTTAGTGTTTTGCTGTTTTTCTTTTTATATTTATCTATGTTTGTTTATTTTGGTTGTTTTTTGTGTTCTTACCTTTTCATTTCCCTGCTTGTCTGCATGCTCTCTCTTGTAATTTATTTCCAGAAATGATTCTGTCATCTGCATTCTCACTCCCTCAGTCATCATTTAGGTCACTTGTTTTCTTGTTCAGTCAGTTCCTTTTTCCTGACAGGTCTGATAAGTGGGTGCAGCACTCATCTCTGGAATGCTGAGAATGTGAACGCGGGGTCCCATGAATTTCCTGCCTACCTCACCAACACAATCATCTTTAACAGTGAAACATCTTATCTTAAATTTAGAATGGTTTTGTTGTCAAATTGCCTTATTTAGAGAGTCACTTTAAAAAAAACAAACCCTATTTGACTCTCTTGAAAATTTACACATGTTTTTTGAAATGTGTGACTGGGAGTGGATGGTGGAGTTTTTGGTCTTTAATGTGTGAAGCCAATAAAGTGAAACAGTGTTATTCGAAAGAAATACTTTCTTAAGAGAGACTGGTTTGGATAAAGTACCTGCTTATCTTATGTGGCACCTGTCTTATTGTAGGTACTTCAGTGACATCACTAAAACACTTACTTCTTAGTTACTTAAAGTTATTTTTCTTACCTCTTTTTCCATAGAAACAAGTCCTAAATTTGGCTCTCTTGACAGAAGTTGAGTACAGCTAGCTTTTTTAGATTTTTATTTTATTTTTTACTGGATTGAGCTTTTGAAACTGAAGGTAGCATGAGCCAACAAATTTAGTACCGTAATTGGATTATATGAAAATGATTAAATATGATTAAAAAAAAAGTAATGATGACACTTACAGTTATCAACGTGACAAGAATCCACTTTCTTAGCTTAAAGTGAGCTCATACTGTGGTTATAAGCCCATTCAAGGACATGGGATAAGTATTTGAATAAGGCCAGGTGTCTAAATATGCAATATTAGAGAAATAAAAATAACATGAAATAACACTGACACACTGACAGAGTTTCAAATGCTGTCAGCAGATTGATTTTTGTTTCACCCAGAGACCACATCATCACAAAACTTTACATGCCACTTAAAATAAATGTTTCACTTCCCTTTTTACGAACTTCTGTGAAGAACCAAAGTACAGGGAGATGGTTGGTTCACACAGAGTAGAGTTTGTTTGATTTTTGTCCACAAATTAGTGTCTTGATATTACCAAACTTTAGTCATAAAAACATGTTGTGAATAACAGTTAATGTTTGTGAACACTTTGCAATACCTGTAGGAGTTTCCAAACACACACTGACTGTTATTTATGAACACAGCTAGAAACAGGATCTACAGGTAATCTAGAAAAACCTGGTGGTGATGTTAAAACACTTTCATTTATAAATGAAGTTTTAACTCTTACCTCTTTCAGACAGACAATGGAAGCTGCTATTCCATCACTAAGGTGGTCCTCCTGAATACTAATAATAAAGCAGGAATGGTTAAAGAACTGGTAGCTCCCCCAAATACAATAAATAAAAATGATTAAAATCATGTTGAGTCTGAATCGGAGCAAAGTGCTTAGTGTGTTGTGACCAGATGGTGCTGTAACATAAATATTGCAATAACATTGTTGATGGCTGCATTGTTGATATGTCATTGGGGAAAAGTTCTCTACTGAAGCAAATTGCAACTGATTGATAAACTGAAATCACTTAAAAAAATAATGCCATCATTGATTATCACTGCTGACATGGCAGTAAGAGACTTCCATGCTGGACAACAGCTGTCAGCAGGTCAAACAGGGTGTCCCAGGACTTGTGGGTCTGGGATATGAAAGTGGGAATGTCAGAGGCAGGTGGCAGCCTGCTGTAGTTGCACCAGTGGTTGGAACAGGATAAAAACAAAATGTAAACATTAAGAACAATAATAGTAATAATCATTAAAAAAATAAACCCATTGGCTCTAAGTTTGGCTCTGTTCTGACTAGGGATACACATTTTGGATTTTTTAATGACCGTTAACCGACGCCCTTTAACGATTAATAACCGTTAACCGATAAGTCCGGGAGGGTTGGCTGCCGCGATGTTGCGCGCGTTGTCATGTACGCCTGCGGATACTTCCCTGTGTATACTCTCGCGGCAATGTGTCGCCGTCACTTTTGATTTATACTAGCGCAGTCTCCGCTATGTTATTCCACACCGCAACGCAAGAGCGACAATCACGAACTAGCTAAACTTACTAAACTTATCTCTTGCGTTTTTCCACTTCCTCACCGTCTCTTCCGTATCCAGATCCACATTCATCGCTATCTCCCTCCATGAATTACTAGAATATGTGCTGTCTTTGTGGTGTGGAGAACAAGAATCGTGCAGATGTGGGTACTTCCTCATTTTTTCGATGACCTGCTCTTTTCTACGCGGATGTAGAATTGACCAATCAGAGGCCTGTTGCACCTGTCGACACCTCCCCATGAGTTGATTGAATTACGTAGCTTAAAAACAAAATTGACTGTTAGTATTAATTGGTTAGAGTTACTGTTACCGGTTAACGGTTAAACGGTTAACCATGTGCATCCCTAGTTCTGATCCAGCACTGTAACCTGTTGTGTGGAAATCGGTCAGAGAGGCTGAAAAGCAAAATAATCTGTGATGAACAATTTAGTAAATTAAAGTCTGAATCTTTATGTATGCATACAATAGCTGAGACTCACCTTAAATCTAACTTTAACATTGGAAATAAAAACTGCTAATATTAAATAACAGGGGAAAAAAACCTCAGTTGAAGTATCTTTCTTTACCCAGTCTTCTCTAGAAGCGTTTGGACACTATTGTGCCTTTGTAGATAATACAGGTTTGGTTGTCTGAGGTTCTGTCCTTCATTTTTACTGTACAGGTTGCTGATTTCTCCCATTCCTCCCTCATAGCTTCCCAACCCTCTGACACAGTCCACAATTATCATACACTTATCAGATCAAATGCTGTTTGCTTGTTCCATTCTTATCAGTTATGTAACCATATTTATGGTAATCCACTTTGTGCAAATGTGAAGTCACAGGCCACTGAGAAAGTTTTGAACCAAGTCACATTACTTTTGTTGCAACACACTAATACATCTGTAGGTCCAATATCCAAGGGTTAGTTAGGGTTTTAACTTAAGTGATGTCTCTCCCAGAAAAGGTTTTCATGGACTTCATTGATAAAATATGCCAATAAAATACTGTGTCTAGAGTTCAGCGTTGTTTTCAACTTTAATAGTCTTTTTAACGTCATCTTGAAGAAATTAAAAACATTATACGTGGCCAACCTGCCAACTGTGAGCAAGCTACTAGAGAAAAGTCAGAGTGCAACTGATGAGCCTTTTATGATGGTATAACACTGAAACAATTTAATTACAGCAAAGAAAACGATTTTTACCCTTGTAAAGCCAGCCATCCTGATGTCAGTTCTCTGATCGTTAGTTTGTAGAAGGACCTGCGGTGAGTTCACGTGACTGAATTGAATTACTGCCATTATCAAAAGTAGCTGTAAAATCCAAATTGATGTCCTTTCCTTGTCTGTTTTCTAACCAGTGAGTTCCCATTTTGAAGTGATTTATCTGTGTGTTATGACAGTCAGAAGTAACTCCCAGTTGGAGTTTCCACCCAGTCCAGGTCACCGTTACGAGTCAGATAAACGTCTCTGGCCTGATCCAGACTGAGTTCAGGGGAAAGATTACAGGGATGTACTGTAAGAGTGAGAGCAAGGAGCCGATAAGTAGGCATGTCAGAGGAGCGGATGGAGACAGATTGATCCATGCATATGGAAACAACTTGCAAACACACACATCCTTAGAGACTGTTAAAGTGAGGTTAAGCTTTAGTGATTTCAGGGATCACTTACAGTACGTTCCATTAAAAAATGTGATGACTGTGCAAGGCAGCGACTGGTATGTAATGTGCGTTAATGCTTACATTCTTTTCTACGGCTACTGCCTTTTTACATGCATAGGTATTTGGAGATTTGCCTTTTTTTCACTTTGTAAAGTCAACATGGTAATACTCAGAGTTTAATATTTGGAATTGATCTCAGCATCAACAGCAGAAAGTAACACTGGGATCCCTAAATTGTTCTGAAGCATCATCGGGTACGATCAAGACTCCTGTCTACTAAGGCTGCTGTAAATGATGCCAGATTATGTGTACACACTGATAAGAAACCATTCAATGGAAGGGTTTGTGCAGTTTTTGCATCGGTGTACTGCAGCTGATCTGACTTGAACATTGTGACTCAGCATGGTGCACCATAGTATTTTTTTTATGCAAACATATGAAAACTATATGTAAATGTTCATGCACTGGGTTTTCATGTTAGCGCTCTACAGAGAGTTGAGGGTTTTACCGTAGCATCTGTATAGTTTTACACTTTTTGATCTAATCCACAGTTTAACTGCTTATAGGCTGCACTGAATCATTCATTAAGCTCCCTGGCCCCAACCCTCAACATGAGTGTTAGCTTCAAGTCTTACCTCTCCATTTATAGGAATCCTTCAAGGTGTGATTTTCCTCCTCTCCATCTAACAAAGAATAGGGAAACATGAGTCCCATGTGTTCAGTGTTAGGAGTTAAATTTTGCTGATGTTAGTACTGCTCCCACCTGAGAAACTATGCATTCCAGGTTCACCTGTCTACATTACCTCAGGGGCCTCAGGAACATCTGAAGGTCCCATGAAACTCAACCAAATTTAAGTGGAATTCCTTTTTCTTGCCCCATAGACGAGCTAAATCTAGCTGGCCCAGCAGTAACACACTCTGTGATATTTGTCTTTGTTGTCCAAAATTGTAAGGAAAAAAAGCTGCTATGCTTCTTGGGTCTGTTTTTGATTTATGGCGCTTCAGCGACTGTGAGAATTGGAGCAGCGCTGCTTGTCAAAACGCATAGGTAAAAGAGATCAGGTATCCTTAACTTGACTATCTGAGAGCCCGCCTGTGGCTACACGGCCACAGAGATGACAGTTAAGTGTTAGCCAAGTGGAAACGTGCATTACCAGCTTTAAACTGTAGAACCAGAGCTTTAGTATTCTTTTACAGTACATGCTTCTTCATGTTTCCCCGTTTTCTGTTTGTGTCTGTCTAAACTCAGCAGTCCACTCCCACTGTTTGCCTGCCAGCTGATGTCCGTCTAGCCTGCTGTTTGACTCAGGACTGCGTGTTCTGTCTCTAACCTCTACGTCTTTGAACAGACAGGCTTAATCCTCCTGGCTGTTGTGTTGTCCATCGCTGAGACAAGAGAAATGAATAGCAGTAGTAATGGAGAACCACAGGTGACGAAGAGCTGTGTCAGAGTCTCAAAACTTGTGATTGTAACATTCAAAAATATATGTGAAATAAGGCTCAGTGGTAACACAGATGCAACAAACCAGCTGTACACTTGTCAGCTTTAGGAAATCATATGAATGCAGAGTGAGATGTTAGTGTTGGAGCAGGAGACTGACTTTTTTTTGAATTATACTTTTAAATTTAACACCTAGTTTTGGCTTAAATTACATTACAATTAGTAGTAAAAAACACCACAGCTTAAAAAAAAAAAAATTCCTATCATTATTCTGATGTCTTATATGTAGTTTTAACTGTCTTGTAGTGACCTTTTTTCACATTAGTGCTTCCTTGCAACGTTGCCTAGCAAAATGACAAAGAAAACTTAAAATGAAAACACAAGTTTCATTGTAGACATAAAAAAAAAAAACACACTTCCCAAGACTACTAAATTCATTTCTGCAAAAGTAACTCCAGCTTAGATTACACAAAGCATCAGATTTTCCATTTCTGTGTGTGGCAGTGTTTTTGTGTGTATGTGTGTGGCTGTTTGGTTTGGCTGGTGAAAAGATGGTAGCTTGTGTGCAGCTTTCTGGGCCAGACTGCTCTTTACTGTGCCTTTTAGCCTTCTTTAGTAGTAGAGTAAAGCATTTGCAGAGATTCCCCGCAGTAGTATTTATCCAGTACTTACAAAGTGACAACCTGAACTCTGCATAAAGTTGCATAAAGTGTTTTTTTTTTTTTATGCTACTTTTAATAGCTTCTAATTCGGTATTTTCTAAAGAAGAAGCAAAGCTATTGTTTCACATGTGTCTTGGGCATATTCATGGCTGGGATTTTCTGAAACTTTTGCTGGTCATTTGTGAGTTAAGTCTGTTCCATGTACTAGTTTTTCGTTGCTGGCCGTGCCTCTCCCTCTTCTCCTTCTCTCCTTCCCGCGGTTTCCGTAACCCATTCCACCACCAGCACCACGACTATCGTCACTGGGCTTTTTATGAACACAACTCCAAACTTTAATAGTGTGGGAACACTATGCCTTTTTCCGTACAGTGTTTTTTCTTGACTGTTTGTGCTCCTCAGACAGTGTGACACTGTCTAGTGTCAGTTTGTGCTTGGAATGATTTGCTACAGGTTCACATGGGTTTAATTCTGCTAAGTCTCATTGTGGTTAAAGCTTTCAAGCTTTCTATTAGGACCGTTTCATGCTCTTCACTCTCTGGCCTTTTTTGGTTCGGGCGGGAAAAAAAGAAAGAAACGTTTCTTTGTCAAGTAGAAAGGCTGAGCTGTCGGCTAAGATAGATTTAATTACTGCAAGTGTGTTTAAAACCTCACATTAATGCTGACAGTAATTAGGCTTTATGGCACAATGGTGCAGGGGATTTTGCTGAGCTTCTTTGTTGCATGGATAATAATAAATTATACTATTTATTATTATGACATGTTATAATTAGGCGGGGTCAAGAGTGAGGAGAAGAATGGAGTGGGACACTGACAGATGATCAGTCTGGTTTTTGCAGTAGAACAGTCTCTGTACCAGACTATCGTGTTGATGAGAGAAATTAATGTTTTCCCGCTCAGTTTTCATCCCTACTTTCACCTCCAGTCATGAACTCTGTGTGGTGACCTAAAAATCAGGATGGCAGATTCCAACCAGCCTAAATGAGGTTTCTCCACAGACTGGCTGGACTCTCCCGTAGAGATGGGCTGAGAAGTTCAATCATCCTGGGAGAGACCTGAGTAGAGTAGCTGCTCCTCTACATCGGGAGGAGCCAGTTGATGTGGTCTGCCAGTTGTGCTCCAGAGGATGCCCCCGGGACAGACCCAGGACACGTTGGAGAGATTTTATCCCTTGGTGGCCAGGGATTGCCTTGTATTCTTCTGGAGGATCTTGAGGTGGTCTGGGCCTCTCTGCTGACACTGCTGCCCCCAAGATCCAAACATGGATGAGTGGGCGTTCATGGATAGATGGTAGATGGGATCAGCCTTGACCATGTTGACGGTTTAAGCTGTTGTGAGACAACAAATGCTGTAAGGCACTTGGATGTGCAACTTTCTTGATTTGTTAGGAAATTGTAATTGTAACAAGTGGTGTATCTACCATGATATTGAAGGCCTAATGCAAACATATTAAAGCTTTGGTTAGCTAACGTTTGGTTATATGATTTTTATGTTTCAAAAATAAGAAATTTTAGCCAAAAGAGGGCTAGGGTTGTAATTGATAAACAACACAGGCTTGAATTACCTTTTAATCTTGGATGCCGTCATTGTTAACTTGATTGCATGTCATGTATCTGTGCTCAGTCCTGGAACAGGTGACTGCAGGCTAGTCGCAACTTTAGCTGTAAAGCAGACATATGATGGGAAAAAAAATATATTTTCTTGAGAGCAGAGATTTGGGGGTCAACAGAGCACTTACATTACACTCGCACTGTATCCCTCAACTTTTGGCACTTCTGACAAGTTTACATTTCTGTTTGCTGTCCTTTTGTACATCGCAGGTGCTGAAATAGATCATTTCCCTTCCTTTAGTTCAGGTAGCCTGTCTGGATACAACTTTCATATGCAGGCAGAGAATTGGCAGATTTCCAAAGAGTCACTTGATGTAATACTTTCTCATTTAAACATGCAAGCATTTCAGGTGTGGATATGCAAAAATATTATTTAAATATTTTAAAAAAAGTTGATTCTTATATGGATTCTTTTTTGTTTGTTTTAAAGTACTTAAAGATCCATATAGCTTGCAGAGCACAGGGTAGAATATTTTTCTCAACTTATCCTTGTAATTTAAAACACATACTGTAATTGTGAATGGACGCTCAAGCATTTCTGTCCCTACTTATCTGGCCTGTTACAACATACCTCATAACAATGTTGACAGAGTCTCGGGGACCTTGTAGTTAAAGTTATGTAAATGTTCAGGGCCGTTCATGAAGGCAGAATGGTAGCTCAGCTGTTTGTTCTTCCAGCTTGAATAGACTTGTTGAATCATCTGTCAACAATACCTCCTCTGTGTTGGTGACAGATCTCTGCTGCATACTGTACATTCTGGTGGAGGCGTGTGTGTGGTAACAGTTGATTGTACAGTCTATAAAGCTGGAGTTCATTCTTGAGAAGTCTGAATTTTTTATTCTTTTTTTTTTAAAACAAAAAACAGTAACGTCTTTTGCTTGCCATCGTAGGATCATGAGGTTTAAATTGGTTTATTAGTCCCTAGGGTCAGTATAATTGCTTAAAAGTTAGTAATGAAAAAAATAGATTATCCCACATTTAAAAGGATTTTTGCACGGCAGTATTTATTTTTTTTAATCCCTGCGTTTCTCTCTAATGTAGGAGTGACTCATGAACTATGTGTTAATATGCTGGTTCTTGACAGAAAAGGGAGAGATGTGGTGGGTGGGAACAAAACCTTTTTGGAGTTCTGCAACAACTTGCTTTTGTATGACTGATTCTAGTTCTGTACTCCTGCAGCAGATGTATGAGTAACACAGAGTTTCTGCCTTTTCGAGTCACCAATCTCTGATCAGGATTAGGTTTGAAAGAGCTGCAGCACTTTGCTGTTGGTTACATTAAATGTGGACAAATCTTACCAAATTAAAGGCGAGGTCCGTCTATGTCAGTGCTGTCACATCGCTGTTGTGTTACTGTATATGATTGAAAACAGAGCTTTTTTATCTGGATTCCTGCTGTCCTAGTCAGTAAATATAACCAATCCTTCTTAGACTGGTTAAGTCTGTTGGCAGGGAGAGAGAGGGCATCTGTTGGACCAAGTCTCAGAGCGGTGTGTCTGCCAGGAGATGGCAGCAGCCACCGTAGCTATACCTGAATCATTCACACAGGCTCTAGCACAAGCAGCACAAGACACATCACTTATCAACGCTGTGCCTCATCTCCATTTGTCCTATTATTGGTTTGACAGCCACGCTCAAGGCATCTGATGTGTGTTTGTCAAACCACTGTCAGTTGAAATCCCTGCATCTTCAGAGTACATTTTTTGATCATCTACCATCACTTTTTTTCCCCCTACAGTGAAGGTGTTAAGAAGTGGTTCTAAAGCATAAAGATGAGATCAGTGTGGAAATGACATGATTTTAAGCATCAATTCTCACTTGGCTAAAAAGCACAAGAATCCTAACTCCCCTTTAACAGCAATTTACTAATATGTTGTATTTATGGTGTAAATATTACGAGAACAACATCCATGACATCATGTTTTGTTTCTAAATCCTGATTTGGGAATTCAGATTGCTTTTACTGATCAGTTATAAAAAACTAAAAGCATTCAAGGACATTGAAAATACTAAAACCCTGCACTGAGACTGACTCATAGCCCTCATTGCCCTACAACTTCTCTGGCTGCAGGTCGTGTTTGCAGTGAATTTTGAAAATGGCTCCACTTTAAAAACTATATTTGTTAAAGCATCCTTTGAATAATCCATAAGGCCTATGAACGTCACTGTGGTACATATGGACAGTGGAGTTGTCCCCGGTCTGTGCACTCAGTGCAATTCTTAATGTGCTTGTAATCAGTTATTCTGATAATACTTGTCAAAGCTCTGATAGTAGCCCACCTTCCAGTTGAATTTTTGCATGCATTTGTATTCACATATAGTATGTAGGAGTGAAAGTGATACAGGCTGAGGGGAATGTTTATCAGCCTCGTGGTGTTTTGAAGCGGGAGGCTATTGCTCATAAACTAGAAAAAACGGTGCATTTATTCATCTAAACCAGGGGTGTCAGACTCATTTCCACTAAGGGCCACATCAGCATCATGGTTGCCCTGGAAGGGCCATATTGACAGCATGAATGTAACAAAATGGAATGTAAACCCAAATAGATTAAACTACACCTTATTATATTGTAAATTACTGTTTCTGTATTTATTATGTATTCAAGTTTCAAATATTTAAATCATTATTATATTAAACTCGGGGTTTGTGGTTGTAACCCTGCTTTCGCACAGGTGACTGAGAATATCCATTACCTTGGTTTCAGAAGCGGGAGCGATTCTTGTTTTTTCTTGTGGGCTAATTTAGCAACTTTAGCATGTTCCCGTGTTTGATGTCAAAATCCCGACGTAGATTGTACTCTTTCACGACTGACACTGCCTCATAACAAAAAAGACATGTTGGGGCTAGTTTGTAAAGGGATTTCTCTAGTCCATCAGTTCTGTAAATCATCTTGATGTCTTGCTCATGGTGATATACTGTTATCATTGTGGGTAACGACGAAATGCATTATGGGAGATGAGGTTTATTGTCAATGTGCGCTTTAAAGCGGTGTAAGCTTATTTTAAGTCTTAAAATATTGGTTTAAAATTTAAGCCAATAATGCACAAGCTCTCGAGGGCCACATAAAATGACGTGGCGGGCCACATTTGGCCCGCGGGCCTTGTGTTTGACACATGTGATCTAAACAATTTTGAATAGTGAAGTAGCTTGTTGCTCTTAAGTGAGTCATTGAAAGTCAGTCCAGCTGCTCACATTTAAAAAGAAGCTCTGAATGTGAGATTTAATGAAGTTCGCCCATGTAACCATGACAGAATCCGAATAGCTGTCATGCACAAAAACTGGAATAATGCAAGTTTTTGGATCCATGTCTAGTCCAGACTGTTTTGAGATGCTCAGCCTCAGCTGGTGATGAGTTAATGGATGTCTCTCCAGAGGTTTTGGCGTCCTAATCACAGATGGAGTCATAAGGCCACCTCATTAGTCTCTAGGGAGGACAGACAAGAGGTCAGAAGCCAGTGAGGAATGTTGCTCTGCCATCCTGTGGGAGGACGGAGCAACGCAACAACATTGCACGGCGCAAGATTTTCACTCTAATGAAATGAGAGTTTTTGTTTCACAAATAGAACAGTTATGATGAAACTTGTATTTTTAAATGTTTTTCTCTGTAAGACGGGTGTTCTTGTACCATTGCTTTAAAGTATAGGGATTTCCTCCCTTGTGTAGGCCAGCAAGAGCCAGACCACAGCCACCACACCCTAAGTTCAGATCTAAACACTGTACTGCATGTATTTGGGCCATCCTGCAGAGCTGCGGTTTCAAGTTACATTGGACGTTTGGCAGATTACGTAACTTTATCCTCTCCCCACACACACAGGGGGTCAAGACTTATCTTTTAACCTGCTTGATATTGTCACTTGCACTCATATCTTCAATAAAAAGCATAAAGATTTGGATATTGATGGGCTTTTTTTTTTTTTTAAACTATAATTTCATAGAAACAGTACACAGTGTTGTAGAGTGATCCATTTACCAAAGGCTCAGAACTGCCATGACATGTTTGTGTTAAAAATCCTCTCTGGCAGACCACAGAAGAGCAGAGACCCCAAGGAAGTCCTGCTGTCTGTCTGTCTGTCTGTCTGGGCCTGTTGATGTTGTTTTCGTGTATTGATGCTGATCGATACGCGAAATGGGAACAGCTGGTGTCACGGGATGCCCTTTTGCTGTTGTAGTAGTAATTCCTGGAATAGAAATTTCACTTTAGTGCTAAATATTCTAGAACACTGCAGAAAGTGGTGTCAATTTCAGATGTGTGCTTTTTTTTTTTTTTTTTACAATTGGGTAAAATTTTTGGTTTTAGCACATCTTAACTGTTGACCTTCACACTGGTTGACAACTGTGTGTGGGCCACATATGCAGAATTACTCATCAACATTGCAGTTGGTCAATATTTAAATATAGGAACAAATGAGAACACGAACAAGCTGGGGTCAGGAGGGTACTGGGTCTGTCCGGCTCCATCATACCCCCCATGCCAGCTAGCACCTCAGGGCTGTATCTTCCAACGTGCACGTGCTTGCTGAACAAACACACGCACAAGCTCAGCAGCTTGACAGAAGTGCTTACTGCAGCAGTTCGTTGTGTTCACTAACCCAGTTAAAAGTGAGTTTTAGTCGATACACTTCTACTGTCTCTCTGCTGTAAACCAGGATTGTCCGTTCTCCCTGCTCACCGTCTCTCTGGCTGAGAATCAGTAAAGGGAGGCTTTGATTTTTCCTGTGATGCAGTCAGCCAGGTCAAACTCCCTGTCCTCCAGAATTCAACTGTTACTTGGTCTTAGACTTTTGGAAAGGTCTCTTAAACTCTGTTTAAGCCCATCATGAGCTTGTTGAAACCCTGGCATGAAGATCGTGTTGCTGTTTTAATCGTCCCAATCAAAACATATCAGCTCCAACACTGAAACCAGTGAGAGCTGAAACAGACATCATAGACCAACATGTTGCAATGCAATGTTCTGTTTCTACAGAATCGGGTCTGATTGAGTGAAGAATGCAGGAAGTCTTTGGTCCATGCCTGGCAAGAGCCGCTTTCTCTCACCAGAGTGATGCACTATTACGGAGGAGGTTTTAATCGTGTTGCTAAGGCCCACTCAAAAACAAATGTAGTTTGTAATGTTAACATCTATCATTAATGATTTGGTTTTAGCCCAGGAGTTACTCCAAAGTGGAATGAAATGTGTATAGTACACTTCAGAAATGTCCAACCTGTCAGTCACAGTCTAATGAATAGAAAGTGAAAGAAAGTAACTTGGGAGACAGAAATTCACTTGACATTTTTTATAATCTGACCTTTTGTGTTTTGTGATCTATCCTCATTACCCCCCCCCCCCACACACATTTTTTTCCCCTTTCTTTGGTATTTGGTATTTTTGTCTGTCACTCCATAGTTACCTTTTCCCCATTCTCCTTTTGCTTACTTTCTCTAATTTCTGCTCTTTCTCCTGAACCTTTCCTTCCAGCGTATTACACTGAGCCAACATCACATTAAATGTGTGTTGGTCCATTTCACTGAAAGCTTCCTGTTCCTCTGTATTACTCCCTGTTTTTGCTGGAATCAGTTAACAAGTGCACACATGTTCACACATTTTTTCCTCCTTTTCTCATCAAATATAGAGTCTTTTCTCTCCAGATCTCTTTCTTTGCTGCTGTTCAGTGATAGTTCCTGAGTTCCATGAATCATATTTATGGTATTGCAGCAAATGTGTGCTTCTCATCACTTATTGCAACTTTATTAGATTAGCAGATGAAGTCTGAATCTTTAGTGGCCTCTTGATTTGATTTTATGACATTTCACCTGTTAACAGTTTTATGCATGTTGGTGTCTTTCTGTAAATTGATATCTGTGACAGCTCATTCAGTGGCTTCATTATCTTCAGCAGCTGCTCAAATTTTCTACGACTGAATGCAGCAATAGATGTGAGAGAAAATTAGCTATTAAAGTAGCCACAGTTTTAGTTATAGGCTTCACTTTCTCTGAGTTGGACAGTAATGTTGCTGTAGATTGGTAATTATTGGCTTATAGGTCAAGCTGGCTTCATTCCTTTATATTACAGAGGTGAGATCAGGGTCAAAATAACTCACGTAATTCCTGGTCACTACTATTGGAACATATAAAATGCATTGAGGTTTAGTTGCTTTTGCAATACAAAAATGTACTTTCTCTTTTTTTTTTTTTTTCTATTGTTACTTTCTCAAGTCTGTTAGTTGTTTGGACCATTAAGTCCACTGTAGCTCTCATTGTTACTGATGTGTGACAAACTCAGGAAGCAATTACTCAGTTGTTGCAAGAGTTGACCAGGACATAAGTCCGAAGTTACTGTGGGTACTTTGGAGCAAGACAACACTTCCTTAAAAGTAATCAAATATTCCATTCAAATGGAATTGAAATTGATATTTTCAATATGAAAAAGCTCCTTTGTGTTGCTTTAAAGAGTGATGCGGCTTCTACCTGGCTAATTCAGTGTGTGCCTTAATTTCTTAGTATTGTTATTTCAGTCGAACAGCAAAACATACTTAAATGATATAAATGCAGGATGTTGTATCTGTGCAATAGCACCTGAATGGAAAAGTATTAGAGCATGTAAGCTTTAAAGGAGGATGTTTTTTTTTAAATGTAGAAATAGTTTGTAAAAAATGCCACTCGTGTGCACAGTGAATGTTTCTCTACCTCTCTGTGTGTACAATGACGGCCTTGTACAGTAAAGCTTCTGTTAGCTTCTGGTATTTTATTGCTTTGGTGGCCTTTAGGGGAATGGCCGGTCCTCGTGGCATAGTCCACTAGGCTTTGATTGTCAGTGAAAATGGTACACAGCTTTGTTTTTGTACCACTAACCAGACAAAGTGCAATATTCTAAATAAAAGTGGATGCTAGTGGATATTGTTGCTGTCAAAGGAAGCTTTTATTTCCTCTCATTGGAGTTTTTTTATGCCACCATCATTTTTTTTTAAACTGTAAAATGTGCAAGAATGATTTGTCTTTTAATCAAACATTTGGTACAAAGACAAGTATTTCCCAAATGTGAAACTCTCCCTATGAGCTGCTTATTAACTTTGCGAGTTTGTGTCTTACTGTGCAGTCCACCTGTTAAAAATCTCTGCCTTCCTTCATCAGTAGCCTCTCTGTTTGTTTGATCCAGCACATGCTTAAAAAGTCGCTCTCTTGAATATACACTCTGTCATCCTCTCAGTGTTTTGACAGCTGAGCCTGATAGAGGACTATTTTAAGGCCGTGAGTGGGTATATCTGTGTGGATCCCACTGCCGTCATGTGGGTACATAAGTGGTTCACCCGTCTGTCTGCTTAGAAGGTGTCAACTTGATAGGCAGTGTTTGGCATAGGCCAAGTGCCTTCTGTCACTTCACAGCAATTGATGTGATTTCCACAGTGCAGAAACATTCCAGTCAATCTAATCTTTTACAAGTGTATGATTTTGTTTTTCAAATTCTTGACACCAACCCAGCAGCTAGAAACATGTGTTCTAAAACACTCAGGCTATAAAACCTTCAGTTGTTTCAAATATCATAACACCAGTTGTTGGCTATTTGCCTTTGAGTTTTCATTAACCTTGATCCCTTTATTTTTATGTCCCATAGGACCTGCACACCATCTATTGCCACCTTTACCACATGGATGTCCTCTCCCACCTCAGGGAACATCAGCTGAGGTGAGTTATTTTCTTTTCTTCTTAAAAAAAAACACTTACTAATGCTTGACTTTGAATTGCTTCTGATCCAGGGAAATGTAGATTGGACTGAAGTCAAAAAAATGGGTAGTTGGTTATGTTTGAAGCTGTAAGACAGTAACAGTAATTTCTAAAATGGATGAGCTGGGGGCCACATTAGTAAAACAGTCACATGTATGATGTGTTGCAAGAGTGAGAAATGTATCGATGATGTTTTTAAAGACAGAAAACGAATGTATTTGTCTGTCTCAGGTCGATGTGTACCTCTGCCAGGTATGAGAGACATGAGGCGAACCACGTCCTGTTTTAGTAAGTACAGCTCTCACACTAAGCAGGAAGTGCTCTCATTGTGATGATCTGCTCGTGTTTATGCTGTTTTTCTTCTCTTATCTTCTGACCTGTTTGACAATCACAGCTGCACATCATGTTCAATGAGAATGAAAATTAGACGTTTGCAGATAAAATGCTTTAATCAAAATTAAATTAAATGATTTCTTGGGTAACTGATTTCTGCTTTTTATTATTTGTTAGCGTAGTGTTTAACATCAGTTAGATTAACGTGTGACAATCTGGCAGCCTTGCAGGCTGATGGTCAGTATTGCACAGACCCAAACTTGTGTGTTCATGTTATTGAAAATCATTTGCATTTGACGAACAAGCATAGTTGTCATGTTGCTTTCTATTCAAAATAACTAAAAAAAAAAAAAAAAAAAAAAAAAGCTGCAGTTGCGCCAACAGCTTATGAAGAATTCAGGATTTTGCATGTTTACGACTTAAAACATCAGGTGGTGCGAGCAGGTAAAGAGCATCAGGGACAGTGATCCCCTGATTCACTTAAAAAGTGGAAAAACTATGGAAACCTTTGCTTTCACGATTAATATAATCAGCCTGTGCAGAAATAAATGAAACTAAACTTTTCCAGTAAGAAAAAAAAACAGTTTTATCCCTGAGATGTTTTAAAATGAGCGCATGAGCTGATCCCTTCAGGCTTTACTTCAACATTTCTACTGGATCAAGGCCAGGACTTTGAAATCCAACGGTCTGTCTTGTTCACATTATCTTGAGCAAACTGCAGACAGACAGCAGTGTTATATTAGGACAGTAGTGGCTGTCTGTTTCCACTTTAGTCCCTTTTGCTGAAGAACTGAAATGCTTAAAGACCCTAACTGCTTAAGTGATTCCTAGTTGCTTACATCAAATGATATGATTTTCTTCAAATAATAGAGGATCAAGTATCATTTTTCTGTCCATCTATTTTCTGCTGCTTATCTGGGACTCGGACTGTCATGGTGGAGACAGTCCGAGCAGAGATCTGCAAATGTTTCTCCCCTCAAGCGATTCTAGAGTGAAGGAGACTTTCCCAAATCAGCCACAAGATTCAGTATAAACTCTTCTTTACCCTGTTTTAGCTCTCAGCCTCACGGACATTACTACTGAAAACATTCATTATTCTGCAACACATATCAAACATGTTCTCTGGTGTTGTGAAAAATAACAAATCAGTCTACTGTATAGTTCATTTACGTATCTCACATTTGCAGATGTTCTAAACAAGCAGCCATGTACTTGGCTTATTAAAATTTGTAATAACTCCTGACATTTGAGTTCATCTTGACACAAGTTAAACATGATGCTACGTTGTTGCCACTAAAAACTTCTATTCTTTTTGGAGGTATTTGGACGTAGAGCACTGCTGTTTTAAGGAAACACTGACAGCCTGCCTTTCATTACTCGAGACCTCTGCCTCTTGCAGGGTGTGAATAAATGGAGGAGATGGATGAGGCAGATGGTGGTGCACCCAAAAAAAAAAAATCATTTTAGCAACATACACCAAGCGGTGTTGGAGGGAAACTTGTCAAGGAGAGGGTGGAGTAGATTCTTGGAATGAGGGGTGAATGGCAGAGAAAGTAAGTAGTGGCAGCAAATGAAAATTTGCAAGGGGGTATATTAAAATGGGAAGGGGGGGGCATGCAGAGGAGGAGAGAAAACAAGACACGGGTATGCTAAAGAGGAGGAAGGAGGAAAGAATAGCAATGTCAAGAGGGAGGCGAGATGAGAAATGAGCTGACCGGGAGGAAAAAAAATACAAAGTATAATAGGGACGAGGGCTGCTGGGATGTGGAGGAAATGTGAGAGATGGAAGGAGGACAGAGATGGATGAAAGAGTGAGTGACAAGCTACATATGTTGTTGATGCATTATCATGCCTCTGAGAATTCCATTAGACACTGAGTGAATTAATTTAACATCAAATAAATGAGCACACGTGTGCTTTCTCTCTTTAATACACTCTCCTGCCTCTCTACCAGAGGGAAGTCTTAAGTACCTTAACCCAGACCAAAGCAGCTGCCATGTTCAATTAGTCTTTGGTTACACACATACTGACAGCAGATGAAAGCAATCAAGGTCTCTTTAATGAAATTACAACGATAGTTAATCGCTTATATCTAAAAGTGAAGAAGAAACTAATATTTACAGATAGAGATGAAAAAAAGGGAGAAGCATCTGAAATATGAGTTTGGCTCTTTTGGCAGCTATAGATACTACAAAACATGGAGGATTTGGATTTGAATGCCAGGTTTCCCTTTTTCTTTCCAACTCCAATATATATAGTTTTTCTGTTCTGTTATGTCTTTAACACTTCTCTTTTCCCCAAATCTCTACTCGTTTTCATGGGCAAAAAAGCTTATTTCCAATTTGATTAGTCACTGTGATGACCATGTCAAAATACTTTATTTATTATTCTGAGAAACTGTCTTAGAATTATAGATTATAATGTAGCTTCTCATTATTACGAAACTACTTTAAATAACAACTGGTTATTTTGACTCGGTGCCTCAATTTCTCCCCAGGTTTCTCATTGTAATGATTTGCAGGATCCATTTATTTCCTCATTCTTGTTGAAATGGCCTTTAGTGACCACAATCACAAATACTGTCTGTTCTCTCTTTACTTAACCCTTTATGCACTGTGCGACAGCATCTGCAGATAAATAACTCAGTGTTGCTGATGAAAACGGCAGAGAAGGTCTTATTCCAGTAAGCAGAATGATGTTTATTCCAGGCGTTGTAACAAACTGATTGCACGTTCTCTTCACTTTGTAGTTTATTCTTCTATCGGGCTTGACATCTGAAGAGTGCATCATTGCTCATTCACGACACAGCACTTGGGATTCAGTGCTCATCCAGAGATCTTGCCTTTTGCATTCAGAGCCTTAAAACTGCCATTAAAATATATTTTCTTACAATAAAGTGTTCTTTCTTTCCAGTTCATCTGTTAAAGTTTGAAATAGCCACCCTGTGTGTACAAATGTCCCTCAACTCTCCAGTTCATAAAATCTGAGGAAAACCTATAACATAATTCAGTGGATAAAAAGAGAACATTGCAGCATCAAAAATTATAACTGTAGGACCATTTTGTAAATCAAAACACAATCCTTTGCTAAAGTGAAAAGCTTTTAAAAATGAATGTACTTCATTGATTTAGTTGATTGGTGATTGCTTGATTTCCATTTGTCGTCTTGTGATTTGGAAGCCAAAGGATTTCTTAGTACTGAAATAATACAAAAGTAAAAAAGTTCTTTTTGTGGTTATTTCATAAAACATTAGAGCCACTATGAAATAGGCAGTGCATTACTGGGCCAGTGCAGTGTTTCACACCACTGTTTTCATTGTTTCTGTTCCAGCCCAGACAGTATAGCTACCTGCTGGTACGTCCTGCTCTCAGGATCCGTCTTCGTCAAGGAGCACATGTACCTGGCAAGATGCTGGTATGTACCAACACACACTCACACCCACAGGATACAAGAGACCCTTGACTGAATGACACAAGAGATTACTGAAACCCATAAAAGCAGGACAGTTGCTCCCACATCCTACTTTCTTCTTTCTTTCTTTTCTTTAAATGAATCAGAAGTGGCTTGTAATATTCCTGCTGGACAGAGCTTTCTCAACAGCAACGTCTTGATGCTCTAATGATTTTAAACTTTCACCGCAGATGTCCTTGTTCCTGGTGTCCCAAATCTTGTTTTTGACTTCTGAAAGAACATTTAATATAATCCTCACATTATCTAACTGACAGGATGCAGTAATGCCTGCATGAGAAGGTACCAGGGAGAGGTTACTGCAGCTGCATCCTACTTGACCAGCGATGTTTTCTGATTTGATAAACTTATGATGAAATATCAGGCTGTCCTCCGCAGACCAGAGGGGGAAAACAACAATAAAAAAATGAAAAAAAAAAAGAACACACATGCACATACAGTGATCCCTCGCCAGTTCGCGCTTTAATTTCCGCGGTTTTAGTTATTGGCGGATTTTTCAGAAATATATAATATAATTTAAAAACATCAAGAAAAAATCGCAGAAACATCACAGGATGTTGTGCGGGTTCTCTCTGAAGAAATGTGAGCCAGCCTGGCCCCTTTAAGAAGGTGGCCTTATGGGTAATGGAGTGTGTGTGTCATGGGACGGCAGAAGAGAACGAGGTTAGATGAAAAGTGGAGTGAGCATAAACAGCTGCTCAGCGTGTATAGATTTACATTCTCTGTTAACCGACAGGAGCCGAACAATACAACCTGTGTGATGTTACAAGTTCCTGCAGAATAAAGTGCCCGTTCCATGCAGAGAAAACCGGACTGTTTCATTTGTTGTTAGCATGTTAGCCGCTAAATACGAGCCAAAAAATAGCACAATACCAGCGGTTTCTTTACTACGGTTCAGAGACCAGAGGCTGTGAAGGTAACAGAAAGACCACAGTTGAGCCTTTGTCTTGTTTCGCTGCAGTGCCTCGCTACTTTTTTGCGGTTTTTAAATATATTTTAAACACATTATTTGAGGCTGGTGGGGCTCTGGCTCCCGTTCACGGATTTTGATTTTCGTGGGGGGGTGGGTGTGGGGGGTCCTCATTAACCACGAAAAATAAGGGATCACTGTATACGCTTAAGATACCTCAGACTGAAGTGTTGCACCTGTTTAAACACTGGAAATTAGTTTAATTTGGAAAACTCTGTTCACTCTGTTGTTATACTTGGACTGAAACGCTGATAGGTCTTGCCAAGAACTGAAAGGAGGGGAAAATTGCTTCTTTTTGGTCATAACTAAAAAGAAAAATTCAGCTTTCTGCTTAGCTAAATGGTTTTTGTCACAAATTGATGATGATACCTAAAAGATCAGTATATAATCATATTACAACCCCAATTTCAAAAAAAGCTGGGATGCTATGTAAAACATGGGTTGATCCTGTTCTGGTATTCTCTCAAAGGCAGCACGTTTGGAGAGTTGCATCCTAAAGTGGAGTGACTTTAAAACTCACCAAGGACTCACGGGTGCCTTTCACAAGTTTCACAGCTTTGGCATTTGTTGCATTAGTTTGTGGTTTTCAACTGATTGTCTGCAATTACTGTTTTCCCCACTTGAGACCATTACAGATTTGGATGGAAAAAAAATTAAAGCAAAACGATGAGGAATAACATTCTGTGGAATATGGAAGATCTGAACTCAACTTTCAATAAAAAAAAACTCCAGATGAAATTACCGTAAAAGCAACACGATTCAAATATAAAAGATTTAGAAGCTACTGATTCCAATGAGTGGATAATGACATTTACTTTCACCCATAAAATGCTAAAAACAGATAAAAAATGCCCGTTGCATTTTTCTCATGTCTTGGCCTGGCAAAAACAAATAGGATGAGAAAAACATTAAATAAATAAATAAAATTGATACATTGACAACTGGCTTTCCTCTTCAGCAACAAAACATTCCTGGGTTTAATGACTCTACAGGAGCTGCAGGTTATTTATTGCTTTATAACTAATCAGCAGAAATGAAAACATGTCACGCTTGTGGACAGATAAATTCTTAACACCATTTTTTTTTAATATTTGACCCTGTGAACACTCACCGAAAGATTGCTTCTTTTAAAAGCTCCTGAAACTGTCATCTTGGCCACAACTTCTGTCTACCTTTGTTCAGGCCTCGCACAAACATTCCTCAGTCAGCATTGAAATAGAAGATACCGCCGCCCTCTGTTTACTGACCCCGTGTTCCAGTGCGATCATGATGTTGAGTGTGCATGAGGGAAAAAAAATAGAAAATGCCAAAGCCACCGTTGGAAATTAAGGTCTGGCATTTATTTAAAAGAACAAAACAAAAACTGTAAAGTGCATCTGACTAAAGGGTTGCCTGAATAAGCAGAACTGAAACAATCAGTTAATACTGAATCATGCACAGGGAATTGCACTGAAGAGAAGCCTTGAAGCAATCTGCTGGGTTCCTTCCTCAGCTGTTTATATGGCATTATATATACATTTTAAATCTAGACTCAACTGGAATGAATTAGATAGTACATGGAGTACAATTGATTAGACTGAACTAAAATATATATTATAGGACTGCATTGAAGTTGTTTGCTTTTTAGGCCTTAAGATGACTTTTGCTGTGAATTGGCGTTATAGGAATGAATTGACTTGAGTGGAGTTGATACATTATAGTGAGGATCTCCTTTTTTTTTTTCTTTAACTTTTCACATTGCATAAGCGGTAGTAATGACTGGTTGTACGAGAGAGAAAAATTTGGTCATCAATAATGTTGGTGCAGCTAGAGGAGAGAGTGTGTGTGTGTGTGTGTGTGTGTGATTCCAGTGTGGGTCAGTTGATAACTGACTGAAGGGTGGGGGAAGGTTGATGCCATGCAAAGGTTCAGAGGGTGTGTGTGTGTGTGTGTGGGTGTGTGTTAGTGTACTAGTAGCAGCAGGGGAGCTAGGAAAGGGTCATATAGGGAGTTAATGGGGGGAGTTTTGTGTGTGTGTGTGTGTGCGTGTGGAATGCAGAACCCCTGGCAGAGCAGTGGATGGCCATGTGTTCCTGAGCAGCCTGCCCGCCTGGAGCCCAGAAGCACATCCAGGCAGGAAATGAGCAGACGACACACACACACTCGCACACTAACAAAAGCACACACCTCACTGGAGCCAGCAGACGGCACAGAAATGAACAGAGAGGGAAGAAACTTCTTTCTCAGTTAAAGACAAAGTAAAAGCGTAATAGTCAGCTTCTGCTTTCTAAGGGAAACTTCTCACTTTGTACTCTGGCCCACAAAGCAATCGTGCTTTGGATCTAATACTGGATTATTTGAATAGTGGATAATATGCTGGATATTAGAAGCCATTCAAAGAAGTGGACCCCCAATATTCCTACTCCTGGTTAGTAGCTCTGAAGTTTTACTGTTTCTGTCTTGTGTAACTTTACCATAATCAAACAGTGATTGCGGACTGATTCAGCAGAGATTTTTCAAAACTCCCTCGCTTTTTCTTTATGCATTCCTTAAGCCTGCATGCTTCATTTCCTGCCTGCCATCGCTTAAACAACTGGATAGCCACAAACTCCCCACGGCACTGTGGCAGCGCAAGTTACAGCTGCTGGGCCTCTCGCCTCTGAAAACACAGGACGAGCTCCTGCGCGTTTATTATCTGAAAGATAAACATAAGATAAGATTTTTTTTTTGTCCAACAAAAACCATTAAACACGTCTGAAAGGGAAAAATATTTATGCTGTCAGATTTAGTTGATACCTGCTTTTGGTAAGTTATTGATGATGCAGAGAAAAAGAGGAAGTTCTGATGAAGAATAATTACGAGCGTGGTCAAACTACAAATGCGTTTTTTAATCTCTGACAAAAGGGAAAAGAAGAAGAAAAGGTCCCCATTTGGGTGTAGTAAATCAAATACTGACCAAAAACATGAATATACGTTGGAGTTGAAGCGCAGCTGTTGATGTTGGTGTCTTACACACAAGTTTAGGTGTGTGTTTACGTCAGGCCTGAATGAGCCACCAGATCATTCCTTGCAGTGGGTCTGCTGAGTTTTGCATGTGCTGGTGGTCTGTTAAAAAAAAAAAAAAAAGAAAGAAAAAAAGGGAAAAAAGATGAAAAAAAAAAAAGGACTGCTGGCCAGCACTGTGTTCATATGTGAGAGAGATTCAGCATGACCGAGTGTTGGCCAGCCAAGTATTAAAACTGCAGAGAAGTAGGACTGTGTACAGGCTAAGTGGTGTGTGTGTGTGTGTCTGTGTGCTACTACTGGGGAGTGATATCCTTGAAACACTGAAACCAAATTAGCATTATTTTGAGTTTGTGTCTGACTTATTTTTATTTATCTGGTGTTGCAAATATGACTTAATCACTGTCAAGCACTGCACAGTTAAGCATAGTCAGTTTGCGGGAGGGGCGGGTGGGGGGTGTGTAAAGGTGAACAGTTTAGAACAAGCAGACAAGCATTTTTTGCATTTTTGCTGAAAGAAAATCTGCGTTCGTTCATTTCAGTCGAACAAGTCCAGCCACACAGCGTGGATGGCAATGTAGATCACAAAGCAGGACTTGATTACATTAACAAAAAGCAAAAAAAAAAAAATCCCTTCAATGTATCCGAGGGTTAGGCAACATAACAGCTTATTGTGTATTCAAATTCTTTGGTGACTGATCAAATGCATGTAAGCATGCATCAATGCATGTTATCACCGACGCTGGACTCAAACAGGTGTGTTGCGTGGCGTCGTCTGCGTACGTCACCATAGACTTTGAATGGGGTGATGTCACCCGTCGCCGGACTGAATCGCGTCGACTGTGTTCTCTCTGTCAAAAGCTTTTCCCACTGCAGCACATGCGCCAGCCAGTTGGGTTGTGGCTGTACGGCTAGAGCCTGGCCAATGGCAGACTAATTCAAAGCATGTGGGTTATTTGTGTAACGACCAGGAACAAATTTGATTGGTTGTTTTTGGTTTGATGAAGAAACGCCAATAACAACACTCCCTGTGCGTTGTCCCAGCGCACCCATGCAGATCCGGCGTTTCTCCACAATCTCTGAAATTACACATCATTTATGTGTCAGTGATTTTCACCAGTGACAGTTTTGTAGCAGGTGGCTTCCTCACAACACAAAAATCTAAATTACTAATGTTTCTTTCAAAAGGATAGAATTTGCCTTTTTTTTCCCCTGTGAGTTTTGTAGGAGTGATGGACATGATCGTTATCAGTTGCCAAATCAGAAGACAGAAATGTTTTAATGTTTAAAAAATGTAATGTAAAAAAAAAAAAGGGCAAAGATCACTGAAATAAGTTGTAAAATTTACTAAAGACATTGATGGAAACATAACTAATCTTACTGCCCTCGGAATTAATTCAATGTAGTTATTTTCATGAATAGAACTCAGTTATGTTGTCATTCATATTAACTGTTCATAATCTTTTGTTATAGGAATTGCCCGTAAATGAATTTACTCTGACATTTTTGGCACATTGCTGTTTTTGTCTGGGCTTAGACACAACCTGGGGGTTGAGCGTACGTGTGTGGTCGCTGTTTCTTTGCTGGCTGTCATGGTTTATTGCCCAGAGTGCTGCAGCTGTCGATGGACCAGGGTTGAACCTGTTCTCCTTTCTGCCAGCAACTTGTTTCTGCAAGAAGAGAGGGGAGAAAAATCATTACCTGCTGAAATGCAGCAAAGGCATAGCTTTAGTTGTGTGGAAGACTTATTCCAAGAAAAAGACTTGTTTAAAAATTTCAGGGGAATAATGGACCGCACAGCCAGATACTGCCATGTTAGCATTTTTTTTTAAGTTTTTGTCAGAGATAAAGGAGGAACCAGTATTTGTGGTGATGTCATGTGTTAACTTGTAGAGTTACTCCGGGCTGAAGTTGGAAATTTCAGTCATTCTCTTGAAACAGTCATTTAAGAGATCAGAAAAACAATCAGTCACATCATAGTACACCATCAGATAACGTCTTCTGAGGAAGACGAAAGACGCCGTCGAAACATGTCAAAGGTATATGTAAAGCCTCAGGTCTAAAGAAGGGAACAAAAATGGAGATATAAATTAGAAGACATGAACAACCTAATCGAACTAATCAGTCAGGTGATTTGATTTCCTTGTGTCTGTGCTGCTGCTCGAAAAGCTGAATTAATCTCAATGTTACTCTGCAATGCACCCTTATAAGTGAAGTGATGGACCTGTAATTCAGTTTAGAAGCTGGAGGCATCACTCCATTTGAAGTGAATGAGTGGGAGTGAATGAAAGATAAAGAAAGGGGAGGCAATGGCACATGAACATCTAAGTTTAAATCCTGCATTCAAGACTTGATTGTCATGGAAATAATAATCAGTCAGTTTTGGATATACCGGTAATCTATTTGTAGGTTTTAGGTATAGGCTGGTCTTCAAGGAGAACCCCTTGAATTGGTTTTCATGCCGATGAAACTTTGGTCTTGAGACAAATGTTTCATTTTGAAGTTTCTGATGCTGGCAGTCTTGTGAATTTATTTTCATCTGATAGGATGGCATGCAGATGTCTTTTTCATTATGCAATTGCAGGAAAGCAGTAAAATGCTAATTATTATGACATACAATATATATGTATGCATCAACCAGACTGTTTGACAATGTTAAATATCGTCATTGTCAAGATAATCTAGTTTCTCCAGACTACAAAGTTTGAAAATCCCATTGAAACTAAAGTGGGGGTTAGTTTTTTTTTTAAATACGTGCTCTAAATATCTGCTTTTAATATTGGGTAGCAGTGACAGCAGTTTGCAAATATGTACCTCACTTAAAATGAAGAGTTAACATGAAGTATTGCTGGCATATCTGAAACTAAAACTCATCATTGCTGTTTGTAATAATGTAATTCCCCACGAGCTCAAGTTGTTGAATAGTAATTTGCTTGCTGTTGCAAAGTTTATAAGCTTATTTTGTAATAGAGAAAATAACTAAATGTAGTAGATTGAATTTTGCTGCTAAAAGTGCAAGTGGAATTTCCAACTCTGGGGAAATAATAGAATGACACCTATAAATGGGAATGTCTATTCTGGATGTGAAACATGAAACAAAACACTGTTTGAGCATTATTAGCACATTTCTTTCTTAAGTGATGGGAATTTGCTGTTATAGCAAAACAAAAAGCAAAAGCAAAAAGACTTTCAACTTCCCACTTCTGAGGTTCAACATGGGGAGCATGATTTGGAGTTAAAGTTGGGTGAAGATCTTCGGTGAGGATAATGACCTGGAGGCTGGGTAATGCTACTCTGATCTGGGTCAGCCACCAGCCAGTGCCAGTTTGTTTTTCTAAATATTTGGAGTTTGTCATAACTTCAGACACCCAAAAGGAATCAAGAAAGCTAACTTTTCTGCTTAAACTGAAAGATCCACAGGTTATGTCAATTTTCTGTTATTCCCATACTTATGCTTCTTATGGAATAGTGCTAGAGTCATCTACTGACCATTAAGTTGCTTTCATTACTGCTTTTTAAAAAATAACTTTGCTATGCACTTGAAGTTGGTCAATTTGTAACTTTACAGTCTGCAGTGCTCCTTGGAAATTTTTTTTTTTAAACTGATGTAACGGAAATTGAATGTTTAGCAAGAAGACTGATCAGTGCGTGAAAGAAGTCGATATGTCTGCCATCTCTCCCCGTTTCTCCCCCTTTCCCTCTCTCTCATATTTGTTTATGTTATGTTCTCTATGTGGCAGAGAATATAGTGTCCTGTGATTAAAGGCTCAGATTTGGTCATGTTGTGGTTTGAAACACAGGTTTACATCAACACACGAGACAGTTATCACAGTCCAGCTCAGTAAGTGCAGTAGCATCATTTGTGGGCGCACGTGTGCATACACACACATCCTTGTTTACTCACTGCTTTTGCAAGGATGCACTTCTTCAAAGGAAACAAACAAAAAGAATATGGAGAAAAACACATGGTCACACACAGCATACTTACAGTCGTAAGTCTAAAAACTGTGCTTCTGCTAAAACCTCTTTATTAGATCAAAGTGCATTTCTCCATTGTCTCAATGCAGCCCGTCACCGTGCACCCGCGCAGACAGGCCTGGCAGACTTTTCACAGCACTGACAGCAGCGTCGCGCCTCAGTGGAGTGTAGCAAGATCTTTTAGAGTCGGGCTGACCTCCAGGCAGAGGGCTCACAGAGGACCCAGCTCAGCCGGGCACATTCCTCCTCAGGAGAACTTGGATTTTGGAGCTCTGTGTAGATGACTATGAATTTCTTTCTATTTAGCTCTTTTCTAAATGTGTGCCTAATTTTTGCTCAACAAATTATAAAGAAAAGGTATACTCCAGCAGAGGAACTTTGACGTAAGAGCAGAAGATTTCTGTAGTAGGGAGCAATTTAGGTAATTTTCAACTGGTGGAACTGGTGAACCACCTAGGGGTTATTCTGCATGTTGGTCACTGATGTGTTGTTGACAGATGCTTTTTAAACACTCTTAGAGTTACGATGTTTTCTGTCGTTGACTTGTTTCTGATCTAAATGCAGGGAGGTGATAGACAGCTGAAAACTTTAGAGAGCACCAAACATTTAATATGTTGAACTGATCCAATCAAAACATTTTAATAAGCATGTGTTATTTGAAGCCACAAGAATCAAGTTGTGATGCCTTTCTCTCACTGGCAGTGCTTTGAATTATGTTAAAATTAGATGAATTTAGATTAAATGGCAGGGACAGATTGAGCCTCATTCAGCTTTTCAGATATTGTTGATCAAATCATGTTGACACACAAAGTATGTTTGAGAGCATATAAAGAGTAAAGAGCCAATTATGTTCTCACAAAGCTCATTTGGACCACGTTTAGCTGTAGTGAAATATGTTTCCTGAATGTTAATCAATAGATTTATTATTCTTATAGTGTTGGACGCCGAGGCCTTGATTTGGCATCTTTTCACACCATATTAACACGTCTTTGAAAAGATATCAAAAGTATTAAAAACCCATCCAATTCAGAAGATGTTAAAAACCATCCTAAATCTGATGTTAAGTGCCGTCTGTGCCTGTGTGAAACTGCGACTGAGGGTGAAATAAGATGAAAGTTTTCTGTTTTTGACTCAAAGGAGGACCAGCGGTAAGAGGAGGGAAAGAAAGGATGAAAGGGAATGCAGAATGAGATGTGGAGAGAGGGGAAGAAAACGGCAAAGCCGGAAATAAAACATAAAAGAAAGACAAGCAGTGGCGTGAACGTGACAAAGGAAGCAAGGGAAGAAAAATGGGAAAAATAGGATAACTATTTATTAAAAGGAATTAAGTGAGTTGAAGAAACAATGATGGAGAGGCATATACTGAAAAAAGAAGAGGAAATCACAGCAAAAAAAAGATTTGAGTATGGAGAAATATGGACAGAGGGGGGAGAAAAAAACCAGTGAAGGTAGAGATCACCAAAGGAGGGAGGAGATCAAAGAAAGACAGATGTAAAACAGAGGGATTAAACTGTTTTAAAGACTGTACAAGAGCCTAATCTGATAGAAGACATAGGGGTGAAAGTTGGCATTCTCCCAGAGCAGCACGCTTCCATGATTAAAACCAGCCGCTTCCACGGTCCTTAAGTAATGCTGAATCTGCACTTTTACATGCCAAGGAGGGGGGGGTGGGGCATGTTGGCAGCCCAATCTGTTCTCTGGGGTTCACCACACTAACTGATTGAGCTGTTCAGACGGAGGGGGTCTCATACGCTTTCACAGTGCGTGGGAAACACGGAGACACGAGTAATTGCCGAATGCATAAACACAGGCCTTCGCTGTGGGAGGGATTTTTCAAAGATGTGACAAGCCTTAAAATTTAAATGAATTCAAAACACTTCCTCAGCAAATCAGAACAGCTCGCTGAGCTTTTTGAGACTTTTTGAGTTGACCAACTTCAGACACCTAAATAAATGCTCCCAGGTGTTTATATTATGTCCCCGTTAAAGATTCACACTTCATCTGGATCAAAAAGTAGTATTTTTCCTCAGCTAATCCTCAGAGTATTGATCAGAAATGATCATGTGATGAAAGTGTCGGGGCCAGAGATCAATCCAGCCGTGTCCACGGCTGCCCTAAAACTATTTTCTGATATGAGCTCTCATTAATTCTCTTTTATGTTATCAAATGTTGTGGTAGCATATTGTATCAAACCCTCACAACAGGTTTTTACTTGTTTCCTAATTGACAGAAGCAGGTTAATAACTGATGTGTTTTTTGTCCGTGTCGGCCGTAAGAGTTGTTTTGAGGTGCCAACCTTGCAGATTTGTGAATGTCCATTTCTTTCCCGTCTTTTTCATCCACCATAAACCTCTGACACAGCTATGCTCCTCCGATGCCAGTAAAGCTACATCGCAGACTGCTGACCATGTTCAGGTGTCTGATGAAAAGGCGTGCACTCTCTTCTAACTGGTGGTGATGGACCTTGATGCTCTCATGTGTTGTAAAAGTTTTATGAAGATAACACTGCAGTAAATCAGTGGAACTGCTCTAGAAATTAACTTTAGCCTCTCGAGAGCACCTTAAAACTGCGTTTACAACACTCTGAATATTACAGCCACTAAAATGTAAAATTCTGTCCTTTAATAGGTCTTAGCTCATTAGATTTCCCCACGATTTATAGCTGTTGACACACTTTGGCTGGGACTTGGATGCAAGAAAGTCAATATAACCTAGAGGCAGAAAGCTTAGTGTAGATTCACAAATAAATTTGAAAACTCACAGAAATATATAGACATGTTTCTCATGATTTTTCAAGCTGCAAGTGAGCCTTGACTTTTTTTTATTTATTTATTTTTTTTTTAAAGATTCTGATCATCGTTCACTTAGGTGCACAATAACAATGACAGCATTTAAGTGCAGCTTCACCATTATGTTTATGAAGGTTCTGTTTGGGGGATGTGAATTCAGATCAGTATTTGACCATCAATCTCAACAGATGTTACCTCTCTAGTTTCAACAACGTTTGGTACTTACATGGTCTGCACAGCCTCAGTATCATGTTGTGTTTAATGCAAGGCCAGCTTAATGATTTGGGCAATTATTATAATTTAATGGCCCATAATGCCGATGTTAATCTGTGGGTGGGCAAATGTGATTGAATGCATCTGTCTGCTGTCTTGTGAGCGAATTGTCTCTTCCCTGCCTCCGGCTTCTTTCTATTTTACACTAACTTTTTGCCTGTGTATGTGCACTCTTTCTCCGCAGTTTTGGCAAGCAGCTGGGGGGCAGACGTGGCTGTGAATGCATCACTTTGGAGCCATCAGAAATGATTGTGGTGAGTATAGAAGTCATTTCTCTATCTCTCCTTCTCTCTGCCTTTGTCTCTTTCCCAACGTATCTCACTTTTATCCTCTCACCCCTCCCTTTCTCTCCCCTTTGATATTAATCTTGATTGTACATCTTCATTTGATGTCTGTTTTACCCCTTTTTCCATTTTATTCTTCTATGTACTCTTTTCTCGCTGTCTTTCATCTTGCAGCTCTCTATAATATTTTTTTTACCATGGGGATAATTTTGCACTTTCCCACACAGTTGGGAGTTGGATGGGAGTCGTATGCATTTATTGGCTTCTTATTGCTTACTGCTTCTTATACCCTCATAGTTTCCTAGTTCAAAGCCAGCTTGCTTGCAAGAAAGTTACAGAAATATATACAACCAGGAGTACCTTTCAAGGCAGGCAGATTGTCCTGAGAGCGTGATCATAAAAGAGTCCACCTTTCCAGGGTTCGAGATCAGAGTTTAAAATGTTTCAAACCAGTGGACGTCCTACATTGTTGAAGTTTTTGCCGTAAGACTGTCTTGATATTTTTATTCTGCAGATCGTACACCCCTTAGGTATGGGAGATTAGCTGATAATTAGAAACACCTAACATGACAGACAGACAAATACAAAACACATGTGAAGTCTGTAGTCATTGTGCTTTGGGGGGGCTGTAATTACTATTGACATATTTTTAGAGGGGGATGAACAACCTGGTTGGACCTCAGCTTTGATCAATCACTGATAAAGATTATTTTTTTAGCCAACTTTAGATGAATTTTTAGAAAATTATAATTCTGAGTTGTCCCGTTTGCCTCCACAAGATCTCGGTGCTCTGTCCCGCTGCTCGGTATCATTTCCGCTGAGTGTCTGTGAAAACAGGAACACATGTGGTATCGTCTTAAGAATGAGGTCAGAGACCTCGCAGATGCTTAGATGTAAATTCACTTTTTTCCCTTGCAGATTTTTTGTTTATTTATTTTTAGAAAAAATATAATCTGAGAAATGTATTGCTTTGACTCTAAGGAAATGGCATAATTATGACCCCTAGCCCAGAGAAAAATGATGTAACCTTATCATTATGGAGACTGATGATCTGAATCTGACACAATAATGTGTAATATTTTACTGTCGACAAGTCGACTGTTGTTGTAACACAGTCATGAACATATTCATATTTCGTGCCCCTGGTTTGCCTCTCCTGGGAACAACCCTCTTGTTCTCAGGAAGTTATGCTTCCTCTCAAAATGAAATGAATAAAGAAGTGTTTCATGCAGACGGGAACCCTTTTTGCTCAACTCATGCATGAATTTAACAGTTTATCTGTATGTTCATGTGATGTTAGAAAATATGTAGTTGTTATGTTAAGAAAAAAATGCATTTAAACATGTTACACCAACTGAAATCTTTCTCAAGTAGAGCCAACACAACCAGGTTATTTTAAAGGCGAACTGGATTGCTCTACAGTCACCACCCTGTAGAGGAAGGAACTCTGCATCTCATTTTTACCTCATGGTACCAATTTTCTGCCACTTAAATTGTTTGTTAGTTGTTTTGATTTGAGAAGGGGAGCATATTGCCACCTGTCGTGTTGTTTTCACTCTAAGGAGTAACATGGCGGGTTAGCCACATAACTGTAGGTTTTATAACTTTTGACAGAACCATGCTATTTGTTTACTTCTGTTTGGTGAGAAGCTAAAGTGAGAAAGCTCTTTACAGTGGATGAATATTATATTAAGAGTATTATATAATAATTATTCTATTATATTATATAATTACATATTATATTATCCACATGGGGCAGCACGGTGGCTTAGTGGTTAGCACTGTTCCCTCACAGCAAGAAGGTTCAGCAAGAAGAACCTCGAACCAGGAACCATGCATGCCCAAAGACATGCATGTTAGGTTAGTTGGTGGTTCTAAATTGCCCATAGGAGTGATTATGAGTTTGTCTATGTGTGGCATTGTGATGAACTGGCGACCTGTCCAAGGTGTGCCTGCCTTTCGGCCGAAGTGAGCTGGGATAGTCTCCAGCAGATCCCTTCGACCCTGCAGAGGATTAAAGGGGCATAGATGATGGATGGATTATACACATGACTGGCCACTTTATCAGGTCCATCTTGCTAGTACGCCTTTGCCTTCAGAAATGCCTTAATCCTTCGTGTTATAGATTCAACAAGGTACTGGAAACATTCCTCAGGGAGTTTGGTCCATATTGACATGGTAGCATCTCACAGTTGCTGCAGATTTGTCAGCTGTACATCCATGGTGTGAATCTCCTGTTCCACCACATCCCAAAGATGCTCTATTGGGTTGAGATGTGGTGAATGTGGAGGACATTTGAGTACAAGGCAGGATGGATCCGTGCTTTTCTGTTAATTGATGCCAAATTTTGACCCTACCATCTGAACGTCACAGCAGAAATCGAGACTCATCAGACCAGGCAACACTTTTCCAATCTTCTATTGTCCAGTTTTGGTGAGCCTGTGTGAATTGTAGCCTCAGTTTCCTGTTCTTAGCTGACAGGAGTGGCACCCGGTGTGGTCTCCTGCTGCTGTAGCCCATCCACCACAAGGTTGGACATGTTGCATGTTCAGAGATGCTCTTCTGCAAACCTCGGTTGTAACGAGTGGTTATTTGAGTTACAGTTGCCTTTCTATCAACTAGAACCAGTCTGGCCATTCTCCTCTGACCTCTGGCATCAACAAAGTATTTGCGCCCACAGAACTGCTTCTCACTGGATAATTTCTGTTTTTTGGACCATTCTTTGTAAACTCTAGAGATTGTTGTGGTGAAAATTCCAGTAAATCAGCAGCTTCTGAAATCCTCAGACCAGCCCATCTGGTACCAACAACCATGCTACATTCAAAGTCACTTAAATCACCTTTCTGCCCCATTCTGATACTGGTTTGAACTGCAGCAGATCATCTTGAACATGTCTACATAAATAAATGCATTGAGTTGCTGCCACGTGATTGGCTGATTAGAAATTTGCCTTAACGAGCAGTTTGACAGGTGTACCTAATGAAGTAGCCGGTAGGTGTATGTACTCTATAGATATGAATGATTTTTTAAATCTTTCTTTTATTTGTCAGGAGTGAATCATATTTATACCCTTTCAAAAGAGGGTCTTCCAGATATTATGTAATCAGAACTGAATATGTGTTGACTGGAAAGAAAAGAAAGGCAGAATGACAAATGAAGGAGGATAACAAGGAGAAGGAATGAGGAAAGATCAGAAGAGGTAGAGGGAGGAAGAGAGAGAAGCAAAAGAAGACAAAGAAGGAATTGGGAAAAAGAGAGGGAGTTGTGGACTAAAGAAAATGAAGGTGAGGGGAAGATGGGGCAAGTTGGAGAAAGAGAAAAAGAGTAAGAAGAAAAAAGAGAGAGATGAAGAAATATATTTAGATAAAGTTGGAAAGAAAATGTATGGAAAGGAAGAGCCTGAAGATAAAAAGAGACATTAAGGGAAATGACGGAAGGAAAAATATAGAGAAGTGTAAGGAAGGGAAGAAAGAATAGAGGTAAAGAAATGTAACAGAAAAGAATGTGGTGAGAAAGCATTTGAATAATGGGGCAACGGTAGCCTACAGGTAAACAGATCGCTCTGACTTGGAAAAGCAAAGAATTAATTAGTAACAACCAATTAACCAACAAACCCTTTTAATCAACTTGTCACAGGAAATGAGGAGCTCTGGCATATAAACACAACTGGAAACCCCCTTTGCTCACTGCTTTGCTATCGATATCGAGAACTTCAACAGAAAACCTGGATTGGAAGCACAGTTTTGACATGTTCTTACTTCCAGCTGCCCTTTGAAACACTCACCCAGTTGCTTATCTTTAACTGCTTTGCTCTTTTACACTGATTTGAAGACTATTATGACAAGAGATTTCAGGGCTTGATGACAGTGGGATTGAAGGGGATTATGATGCTATTGCTTCCTGAAGACGTGTTTGACCTGTCGGAAACCTCGAAGTCTCCTCTCCCCACCCCAGTAATCCCAGGGAAGTCAGAACATAGCTTTCTTTGAAATTTTGTCAAAGTGAAATAGGTTTGTAATAGTGAGGGGCTCTTTCAGCAAGACACTTAATCCTAGACTAGCCCTCTGGGTCCATTCAGAGACTATTGCTACAGTCAAGGAGTGCTGCTGCTGACCATCTTAAAGGTTTGAGAGATGCTTTGCAAATGTGAACTAGAGTTCTGTTAAAGAAGAGCTTAACAAGTCCACTGAGCTGCAGGGAGAGCAAAAGACAAAGCCAGTTTAATTAGGGAAAAAAGGCTGTGTTGCCAAGGGAATAAAAGTTGCATGAATTAAACTTTATTCTGTTAAAATAAATGATGCATTGTGTAAGTCGTTGTATAGGAGTGTTTAGGCATTAGTAGGCAGTCGAGGGGGAAGGTGATTAGAATTAGAGGCAAAGTCAACTAATCAGAACAAAGGGAGAATGTGAGGCTTATTTTTCATATATTCACATATTCAAATATTAAAATGTATTTATGTAAAAGAGACATTTACTTTTTGTTTGAAAGGAGGTTTCATGTTGATATCTACATCAACGTTGATCTTGAACTGCAGCACAGCAGGACAGGGAGGATCAAACTAACAGGAAGGAAAAACGGAGGACATTAGTTTCTGGACTGCTCAGTTTCAGACTTTCTTTTCGTTTAGTTGAAACCTCCCAAAAAGAGCGCTGTAAAGAAGAAGAAAACCGGTTTAATGCATTTCAGTTTTTATTCCACCTGACTTTTATCAATAATTATTTTCCTGTATTTTCATTCATTCAATTATTCAACACATTTATGTAATAGAAACTGGCTAAAACATTAATTTAAGAGCAACAGTTACTGCTCCAGTCTTCAAATGATCTACAGCAATTAATAAAGGCCATGAATGTGAGTTCAAATTGATTTAAAACTTTCAGGCCGTGTTTACTGCATCTCGGGATGTGCTCATGTACTTTCTTTAGAAAGAACGTACTGTGAATATTTATCAGCTGAAAAGCAGTCTTTGTCTACATGGAAGCGCGAGGCAATCACATAGTTCAGCTATCTCTCTGGAACTTTTCAAAATAAAATTAAATCCCACTTTTAGCTGGAGTGCAATTATTCAACCTATACCGTTTGACTTTTTACATTTTCTGTCAGAAGAGTCTTACTTGGGAAAGCTCTTGACACACTGTACAGTAATGAAGTCAAGTAGATTTCCGTGGTTGATTTCTATGAAGGCCTTATTTTTAAAAAGAATAATAATTAAAAAAATAAAGAAAAACGGGAGAAATTCCTGAAAAACCAGCATAACACTGAAGAACCCAAGTATCCACAAACATGCATGCACACTCATACTTCCAGATAAATGTTTAAACTCACACAAGCAGAGGGACTGTGGTTGAGTCACACTGCTCTGCAGCCAATCAGCTAATTGGGGCCTTGGGGATAGTAGAGGGAATGTGATCTGTGGCTGTCGTCATGACTCTGGTCACAGGATGGACACACGCGACATTCACAGACTAAATGAGCTGCGTTGTTTGTGTGAGTGTGTGTTGGGAATGGAGGGGAATGATTTGGGAAAAATAAGCAGTATGAAGAGGGAAATTATCAAAGTCCAAATAAAGCAAAACAAACAAACATTAAAAAAAAAAAGCTTTCTAATCCGGAAAACCATCAGATGAGTCAACGTGAAGTTCATCACACACTTATTTAATCCACACAAGAATCAGGAAATGCAGTCAGTTTACAAGTGGCTTAAGGTCACGGGACAGACAGGGGTCTGTTGAGTCAGGCACCCACAGAGACAACCACACACAGGCAGTCAGACAAAAAACAAAACAAAACAGTTACTTGACGGACGTAAATGTAGCACTTTTCAAAAATCCCCCCACCCCCCCACACTACGCTGTCTGTCTCATGAGGCTCATTAAAGTGAGGCAAGATGACATTTTTTGCTGTGATAAGGGACACATCGATTCCAGTACCTGCCCTTTTGGCATCTGTAATTTGGTATTTTGCAGCTGAAATATCCTTCATTCTGTTATCTCAGACGTCATTAAACCTACACCACTCAAAGTGCGGTAGATTCTGTCTGAAACGGTAAAACCTCCTCGCACTGCATTTTTCCTTCCATATGAACTCACAACTGCCATCGAATCCCTTTTCAACTGAGACAGAAAATCTTTGGACTCACTTTTCTCTTCAAGTTTATTTGAAAGGTGCTTTCTAATTGAAGCTTGGCTCAGGTCAGTTTGAACTCAATCTGAACGCTTGTGATTTCTTTTGAGGGAGGGGGCGTGGGAAATTGTACGTGTCCCAAGTTTTTATTTTGTGTTATAGCTAGGTAGACGGCACAAATATACAGCTGCTCTGGTTGTTTGAGACTCTTTGTCTCATGAATTTCTCTCAGCACAAACATACTAGTCATACAGTATCTTTGTCTTTGAGGCTTGTCATGAGTCTTATATTCAACATTTTTTTGGAAAGCACATGACTGACCCATGGAAAGAATACCCCAGTCTCTAACAAAGGCACTGTTTGTGGTGGATATTCACTGTGATGAAATTTTTATATCCCGTACCAAGTACTTTACCACAAGTGAAAAGACTGAGGAAATATAAAGGTCCCACATCGAGTATTCTCATAATATACACGTATTGCTCGTATATGCATTATATGCAAGACTGGAAGGAAGTATCAGGGACCTAATATCCTGTGATGGGAACAACAAAAGATAAGACGTAAGAAAAGGTAGAGAAATGTGAGGGCTGTGAAGATGGATTTAAAAAAATCTTAAACCTCCAGCCCTGAGAGGCAAAAAGAAAGTTTGACTAACTGGAAAACTGAACAACAAAAAGTTGTTATTATAACCCGGAAAACAGAAAAGAGGCCTATATATTTAAAGAAGACAAATCAGAATCTTGGACAGAGACAAGGTAGAAAGTCAGTGCTCAAATCCAACATGACCAGCTGAAACCAGAATCAAACCCTCTGAGGAGAAGAAGGTTCTTTCATTTATCATCTTTTGAACATTTGACATATTTTTGGATCATGGAAATGATCTTTTCAGTGTTTCTGTAAAGAGGGAGTGATTCGGTGGAATAATGGAACTTTTTTCTGTCCGCTTGATTTTGTGTTCATACCTTCATGCCCATTTTCTTTTCAGCAGGTGGAACCGCTAGATCTGCGTTAGCTGCTGTTGTATCCTCAATAGAGTCAGCAGATTCACTTTTTTTAATATATAAAAGGGGGGACAAATCTAATATTTTGGCGAGACTTTTGGATTTTTAGGTTCATGATCTGTGTACAATTTATTAGGAAGCTTTTATTGCACTTAAGGTTGTATCAGTTGAGAATATTAACTGTGGCAGCAAGTGCAACTTTACTGATCAAGTGTATAACTTACTGAAAAGCACACAAGGCAAGTAAGCACAGAGTACACACAGGGAGTGAGATGATAGTATGTGAAATGAGATCTAGTGATAGTGCAAAGATGGAAACTTTCGCAATAGTAAAGGATAGAATTGATGTAAACTCGTCCACCGAGGTGAATCGTTACAGTCAAGCACATAAATATAAATCGGATGAATCCTATAATAAATTAATTCATTTTTTCCCCATCTGTTATGGTTGATGTGTGGAGAAGCATGGCCCTGGATATAGTTCTCCTGCCAAAAAATAAAAACAGCCTGTTTGACTGTTTTGCAGCTCCACAGGGAGCTGTCCAAATTGAAATAAGCAGCCTCATGTACCCTGTTTGTCATCTCCTCTTGAGGGTAGCAGCTCATTGCTTTTTTTAGTTTTACATGACTATCCAGCCACAGTCAAAACTTGAACTAAATTGTTGGCACTTAAGAAGCATATTTTGTAATGTAGTCACCAGGGGAGACGGATGAAATATGATGAAAACAACACTTACGTTTTTGCCTCATCAATCTACTGGGTATTAGACAGACAGCCATATGAGAACGGGATTTTAATTCCTTTTGAGCAGGAACAAAACTAATCTTCAGTGTTATTTTTCAAAATTTCACAAATGAATAAAATGCAAGTTGAAAAAAGGGTGTGAAAAAAAAGCATAGTTTGGTAGTGTGTCATAAATTTTTGAAAAACATTAGTCATTAGAGATGTAATAAGCCTATTAACTTGCTTACTATTATGTAATGGAGAAACCAACAAACAAGTTCTTTGTCGAACAACAGACCCGCACAAAAACGTCTGCAGGGAATGAGTTGTATGGCCGGAATCTGTGTGCTGTGCTTTTTTTTCTGCCTGCTGAGGATATTTGTGTACTTAAGGTTTCCTGAAGGAAACTGTGGGCTGAGTGTATGCTTTGTGCGCGTGTCAGTCAGCGACCGTGAGCGAGCAAGGAAGCATGTGAGCAAGTCTGTCAGTATGTAGCATGTTAAGCAACTGAGCCGTCTTGAACCTTTCGTCCGTCAGACGAGGAGGTTCTTACTAAATTTGAGACGGAAAGAGATCCAGCACTCATTTTTCTTAGCTCATCGCCAGTCCTTTGCTTTGTTCATTTAGTTTTTGTTTTGGATGATTGTCTCAGTGGATGTAATGTTGAGAAATCTCTTTGGATTTTGAACTTTTTTTTTAAACTTTTGGATGCAACCCTTCTATTCATCTTTTGTGTTGGATTGTTTTCCCGCTGTTTCATTCCCTTCCCCTTTGGTATTTCCTGCTTTTATGTGTTGTTCTAATCCCGTCCTTGAGTCCGGATGAGTGTGCTCCGCTGGCACCGGTTGTCTGTGCTCTGGAAGAGCTGGATGTTCAACCAGGAGCCAGCAGAAGAACAGGACCAGATCTCAAAAGCTCCAGACCATGAAGAAGAGCCATGGCAAAAGGAGGGCAACGCAGTCCAGGCTGGCAGCTCAGACTCCCAGAATCTGAAGGCGGTTCACAACCAAAACCTGGATTATAAAAAGCAAAAATCTGAAACAGAAAACCAGAATGAGGAATTTATACAACTGAGTGTGGTTCCCAGGATTCAAAAGTCTGAACTGCTAAAACGCAGCTGCTCGGAGCCATGTTCCCAAGCCACAACCTGTATGGACCGGTCATTCAGTTGCCCCCACACAACTGAGGGGTGCCCGATCAAACCCCATAGAACCTGCTTTTTTGAGGAGACTGTCGACTGTGTATTACAGGTGGATAACAGCAGTGAAGGTGACGACAGCTTTCTACAAAGAGAGGGGTCCCAACGGCGGTCCAGGCGGCGCTTTAGGAGGGTGAACCCCAGAGGAGAGCGGGAACTTATCACAGACGGCCAAGAACCTGCCAGCTACAACACGGTGAGTGTAAAACCACTACTGACAGCAGTTGATGTGACTAGTGGGGTCAACTTCCAGAACTGGTTATGTTACCCTTGTTTAATCAGTTATTGACATTTTGTGAAGGTTCTTTAAAGCCTGAATTTAAATGTTTTTATATATCTGGTGTTCTGCTGAACTCGTGGGTTATAAATTACATTTTCAGAAGATACAGAGGTCAAAAAATGAAAGTGATGACAGCTCTTGCTTGTTTAATCCTGACATTTTTTTGATAATACTGACTACAAATATACAGTCTATGCATGCAGTGATCTACTCTGCCTCATTAGAGCCAGATTTGTACTTTTAGTTTAAAAATATGACTTCATAAAAAAGAGAAATTCAAAGTGCTTGTCAGTTACACAAGCTTTTTGGTAGTTTATATTTATTGCAGTAGGACTGAACATTCTTTTCACTTGTCATCGTGATGTCACAAGTGTTTCTATTACAATAAAAATAGAATTACTTTCAGAGAAATCAAAAGGCCAGTTTTATGGCTGTGTTCCATGAATAAATTTGGCCTTGGAAAAGTATCGAAAGTCAAATATTCTGCATCTTGTGAGCGACATACTGTGAGTTTCCCTCCCTCTGATAGGATCACTGGGGCCAGCATTGTGTCAGTTACAGTTTCAGCTAATCATGAGATACCACGCTTTGACACACATGCGGAGACGCGCGCACACACACACACACACACACACACATACTTTCACACAGAAACGGCAGTACAGACTGCAGAACTTAATTTGCTCACACTTTCCCAGTTCATGCAGACCTCCCTGGGGTGTTACAAAGGGGCTTAATCAGGAGCTTAAAAGTGTCCTCTGTTGACCCTACCTGCCTCTGTAGTCTCCTGGTGATTGTTCCACTTTTTAAAATTACATTTCTAGCCTTCAGCACCACCAAATCCCACCACATTCTAGTCTGTGGATGTATTTCTTGAGTAACTTCGACTCTCTCTGATGTAGTGGCACGTAAGTGCTGCAAAGTAGCAAGAAAAAGACAAGTGTGAATGTGCTGCTAATATATTGGATTTATTAAGGTGTTTGGAACTATAACAAGACTGGAAAGTGGAGAGGAGCAAGCTGTTCAATGTGTTGTTTAAATTAAAATAAATAAATAAAAATTAGTGATACAAGATTGTTGTACTATGACATGATTGGGACTTTGACATGCTCATATTTCTGAAGACTGTGACATGCTTGCCAGTACTTCACACTCAAATGCACAGACGCAGATTTGCATATCTTCCCATTCTGACTACTTTGTTTCTCTTCCTTTTTTTGTGTGTATCTCCTGGTGTCTCATTCTCAGGATTATGTCCACAGCCAGGTAGGAATGAATGCAAAATTAAACTTTGCCCACATTAATGCTTGCGTTCAGCATTCATGGTGGATCGTATGCAAGGATTTTTCTGTTGATGTGTCCAGTGTGTTTGTGTGAATGTCTGCATAGCTTTGTAGGTGAGTTGCTCTTGATTCAGCCACCTGTTGTTTAGAAACTGTCATCTTGTGGCTGCTGCACGCATGCGCACACTGCTGTCTGTTGACACCGTGGGTGGCAGATCGGAAGGGGGCAAACAGGGGTCTAAACAGATGCATGCTGGGAACAGCAACTGGCTGGTTTTTTTTTAGTTCACTTTTGAAGTTTAAGGTGTCTCTTAATGGAAGAATTTTTTCCAGGTTGCTCCTTAGACTCGCGTCACGTCCTGGGAACATATGACTGAGAGTGAAAATTAGATTTATTTCTTTCCATGTGTGCCCTTGGTGGTCAATTTTCTCCACGTTTCTCCTCCTCTGCCATCACAAAATCTCTCTTTTCCAACTCCCTAGTGGATTTGTCAAACAAATCAAAATTATATTGATCTTTATTTGGCACATAAATCAGTATTTAGCGGAATGTTTTATGTACACTGTAGAGCAATAGTTTGCACAGAAAAAAATGAATGCACTGTGATTCACTTCAGGACTGTATAAAGACAGAATGTTCAAGTTTGAGCATTGCTTCTACTGCAGTTGAGATTTTGGTACAGTTGTTTTCCTAAGTGATTTAAGAAGTAGTTTCTTTAGTGACTGAGTTGTCATTTAACCAGTTGAACGATCAGTTGACATTACTGTCCTGATTGATAAACCAGTGGTGTAAACAAGTCACTACAGTAATATGGTATCTTCAGTACTTTTTTGTATTTTTTGTATAAAGTGTGATTTTCTTGACCTTTTTTTTCAATGTACACACACTCAGAGACATGCACAAGATCTGGAACTCTTATTCTGGCAGTGAATCAGAAGATGTCATTTGGAGTGTCTTATTGAACCATAACAACATCAGTATCCATTATCGCTGCACTGGTGTCTGGTGTCTCTCTCTATCTTCTAATGACTTGCTCAGGAGTGAATGGAGCTATGAATCAAGGAGAGAACCTTCCCAAAAAAAAAGGTTGATATATTGGGAGGGGAAAAAAAAGAAAATGTAGCATATTATTTCCTCATTTAAATTATTTTATTCTGTACCAAAATTGTGATTGATTTACATAGATTCATAAACCGTATTCCTACCCCTAGTGAGGTGAGAACACAGGTTGAGAAGCAAAAGATGCTGCACATTCTCTTGCTGCAATAACAGACTGTTGGGACTCACCAATGACTCAGCTTCCTAATACACTCACTCGCAATCATGCATGCGCATAGACATTGCACAAAAACAAATGAGGGAGAAAGTTTCTTCCTTTAGACCTCAGATGCTGGCCTCCGATCTGTGTTACTGACTTTTGGATGCGAGGAAGATGGATAGTTGAACCCCTCATCTCATTTGCTCTGCAGGAGAAACTTGTATCTTGATCATTAATTCAAACCAGGTTCAGCCTGTACTACTGAAAAAAATCAGCAGTGATGTCATTATGATTCAGAAGCTTCCTTTCCCACTTTGGACTCGCTTGAAAAAGTTCTTGTAAGTTTTGTATCTGTTTTTGTGTGATGCCCTATGGCTTGTAGGTTAAAAGGTGTTTTAAACATGTGAATGTAGCTTGAAGCAGCATCTTCTCTACAGTTATGAAGCAATCAAGTGCTAGTACATTATACACCGGAACTGCACAGACGTCTTGCAATCTCTGTGGTTAACTAGTTTCCTTTTGTCAGAAGGCAAAACGTCTGACAATATTTATCCCATCACTCTGTAACCTGAGAGCTGTAACCTGCACTGTTCATGGAAACCATCAGCAGCCAAACATCCTGCCGTTAAAGTCTTTTTGGTTGAGTTTCACTTGGTGGTGGCTTTTCAAGAAAAGATCTTGATCTAAAAGCTAATTCTTTTTAATGTTTGTCGTACTGGCCCACATTTAGAGAGTGGTGTATGATATGTGATCCCAGATTGCCCAACTGGTCCACATGTGCTGGGTGGACTTGGAGACCATGAACTTGGAGAGACCGTGTCCCTCAGGGTATCCTTTGGGGGCGGATGCTCCAGGACTATGGGGTACTGGGTCTGTTGCTATGGGCTATCCAGTCCCTATACGAGCTTAGCAAGAGTTTGGTCCGCATTGCTGGTAGTGCGTCATATTCGTTTCCAGTGAGTCTTGGACTCCGACAGGGCTCCTGTTGGCTTTATAGAGCCGTGATCTTCGGGTCTCACTGAAGAAATTAGCAGCCGAGTGTGAAAGGACCGGGTTGAGTATCAGCACCTTCAAATCTGAGACCATGGTTTTCAGTCGAAAAAGGGTCGAATGCCCTCTTCAGGTTTTATTTATTTTATTTATTTAGTTTTGTTCATTCATAGCTAATTTTTGCTTGGCTTGATCTGACCTGTATCGGCTAAGAAGGATGCTGGCCAAAAATGTCCCTGAATGTCAAAAAATCCTGATAAATTGATAAATCCTGCTTTTCTTTCGCTAGAAAATATATTTAAATAATATATGGTCCTGTGATTGACTGACTTTTCAGAGTGTACCCCTGCCTTTCACCGGAATATTGGTTCCAACAGACCCCAGTGACCCTGAATAGGAAGAAGTATGGATGGATGGATGGATTGATTGCAAATATAACTTTCATTTGGTCATGTAAAACCTTGGACCATGATGACTCCATGATAGCCCATTTAAAACTGACCTTACCCTGGATCAGATCAAAATGGACACTCATTGTTGAAATAATGCAATATTTTTAGAAATACATTAGCGATGACTTTATCATAGTGACGCTGTCTCTGGTGGTATCATTTTATCTTGATATAATGAGCTTGTACTCATCACACTGTCGCATTACTCAAGTTACCCTGACATCACTGCTTAAAACCAGGTTAAATCTGCGGTTTCATTCCTCTTGTGGTTGGTAAGTCACAGGTGTGACTCATGGGCATGCTTTGTGGTAATAACCCCTGTCTGAAGAGTAAAAATTACCCTGCGTCATCTTTCATGATCAGATCTGAGAGTAACAGTGATGGAAAGAGATTCTTGATTTATTTTTTGTTATTTAAATTATAAGATAATTGTGCTTAACTGAATGGAAAGACTCCTTTGCTTGTCTTTTATCTGGTGAAACTTGTCAATTTCCTATTTGTTTGTGTTGGAAATTGCTGAGTGAGTGCGTGTGTGCATTGTTTTGCAAATCTGTGTCTATAAAGTGCTACGTGTGTTATAGATGACATTCATAAGTCGTTTATGTTTTTTGAAGTGCTACCCTTCTGTGTCTATAAGAATCGATGCATATACGAAGGTAGTCTCATCTTTTTGTTGCTGTGGACGTTTACTTTTCTGCAGTGGTTGTGCAGAGCTGAGATATTCTGGGCTGCTTGTGTTTTAATCCTGCATGCTGCTTTAATGCATCCAGTCCTTTCCTGCGTTCATCTGGTCTCATTCTATCAGAATGCAGGTGGGGCCAGTTCAGCCCCAGGGGCCTCTCGCCATTTCTGCCACTGCTAGACCAAGCAGGGCCCCAGAGAGAGATGTGGAGTCAGGAACAAGGGCACTGGAAAGAATAATTGAAGCCAGAAGCTCAAAATTTGTTTCCTCCCCCCGAAAATGGTCAACTATTTATGTTCATTTACTGAATACTTTAAACAATTAAAATAATTGAAATGGCAAAGATTATATAGGTAATAGTGTTGTTTAATTTAACTTTTAATTAAGTGCCCAGCGTTAATATTTGCACAAAGTAACTGTTTCTGGTTTCCAAATTTTTCAGTTATCTGCATAGTTTTTTTTTTTTTTTTTATTATTTGCTACTTTAATACCCTCTTTTAATCTCTTTGTGCTCCCTTTGTCCTAAAAAGATTTATTGGACCTGACTTAGAATTAGCAAACAATAATAAATATTTGCATAAATGTGTACAAATACTAATATAATATTTCATTAACATCATATTGATGATGATCTTTCTGATGATCATAATGTGTATGAATGTATGTATGTATGTATGTGTGTGTGTGTGTGTGTGTGTATATATATATATATATATATATATATATATATATATATATATATATAGATAGATAGATAGATAGATAGATAGATAGATAGATAGATAGATAGATAGATAGATGTGTATATGTGCACGCACATATATTGGCTTCTTTCTGCCATCTCTTGTAAACCAGAAATGCATTTAAAAAAAAATCAAAGAATATTGGAAGGAGATGAATGGGGATATTGGGAGATTGATGAAAAGGAAAGGCAGGTAGTGGGATGAGAGAATAAGCAGTTGGAAAAGGTAATGGAAGATGTCAGAAACTGTGTAGAAATTGTGGTTTTCTTTAAAGAAATGCTAAAAAAAAGACAAGAAGGTAGTTTTAGGTAAGAGTTGCTTGAAAGAGGGGGGGGAAATTGCTTTAAAAAGGCATGGATGTTTTGTGACACAAAGGTGAAGGTTGTGAGAATGCCAGGTGTGGATTTAATGGGAGGATGGGATTAGAGAACAGAGATTCTTGTATATAGAACACCTGGCATTGTTTTAATTCACTCTGTCGGTGAGGTGGATTCTGGTGCTTCTAGACAAACTAATGATTGCTTGAAAGAACACTAAACACATCTGTGTTGATGTACAAAAATAAAGAATCAGAGTTCACTGGAGTTCACCCAGGTTGGACCTTCAACATCTTGTCTCCTTGCTGGATTTTCAGGCAGTCAATAGTTCATAAAACTGCGAGCACAGGCTTCTGTTCAAATTTAGACATTGGGACATTTTTTCGTCCGAACAGCTGGCATGGCCTGTTTATGAAATAATTGAGAATAGAGCCAGAGGCTTAATTTCACTGTATTTGGGTTGTAAATGTGTTTTAGTGTTCATTTTTACTGTGGATCATGCAACTCTTTCCTTTTTTTCCCCCTTTACTCAAGAGCTTGTGAAATCATTGGGAATGCGATAGATTTGTTTGTAATTTCTGTTGCTTCATTCCACGTTTCGAAATTTCAGTAGTCTCCTAGTGTGTAGCACTTGAATCTTGCAGACATGCTGACGTGTGCATGCTGAGTACAGTACGTCGAGCAGCACAGTTTACCAGTGGGCCACTGTCTGTGGCTGTTGTTGCTTCTAATTTTAGGGATTACATCAGCAGCACTAAGATGTTGTTGAACTCCCACTCTATATTCCTCAGTGCTGTCTTCCCTCCAGCACTCCTCCCTCCCTCCTCTTCTCACCTCCATCCCTTCTCCTCTCTTCATCGTCCCTCATCTTCTATTTCCGCTGCCTAACCTTCATCTCCTCTGTTTTTCAGCATCTGCTTGACAAATTTTACCTCTATTTTTCCTTCTTTCTCTTCAATTGTCATCTTTTAAAGTGAAGGATAGTTTGAGGTTTCTGTAGTTGGTCATGTCAACAAGATTTAAATATTGTAAATTGTCACATGCTATTAGTCATGGTAAAAGAAAATAATTGCTTCTACTCTTTCTCCATTGCCTCTTCTTTATTTTATTAAATCCAAAGGGCAGCTCTTTCCTTGCCTTTCATCTTTCTTCCCACCTCCTCCTCTTTGTCTAAATTTTTCATCCACGAGTCCCCTCCTGTCACCAGATCGTTTTTCTCTCTTGCGTGCATATCTCCAACATACTGTTTCTTTGTGTTTGCTTTCAGTTAATCTTTCTCTAATAAAAGCCCTCTGGATTTTTCATACTGCATATGATGATGCTTATCCTTTGTGATCATCATGTCAGACACCACTTGTCAAATTTGTTTTCAAGGGACATAAAAAACCAACCATGTATTACATTCACACCACAGTTGAAGGTGTTAGTGACTGACCAATGCTTGGAGGTCTCTGCTGGACTCTCTCTGCAGGGACCTGTCGGAAGGAAGGGCTGGTTTAAATGGCAGGAATTCCTGTTGTCTTTCAGACAAACACACATGCCCGCACACAAACATACCGGCCTCTTATTTGTTACTGGTAGTGAGTTGCATTTACCTTGTGAAATTACTTTGGAAGATGCATCAGCATATATGTTTTTCTTTTTCTATATGAGCATAGTTTGTCAAGAATTTGCCTTTGAACAGTGGTAATGCCGTCTTTGCCAAGCAAGGCTTGTGTAGTTGCCTTAATAGTAATACTTGGATCTGTTTTCATGACAGAGCATTGTCAGTTTTCTGGAAAATGTGTTTACCATTTGGGTTACACATTTCATGCAGTTTCCATGCACATATGCGCTTCTAAACGACAGATTCTATGTTGCAGATTCTCCTACAGATGGAAATAGTGCTGGGCGATATGGAAAAAAAATCATATATCACGATATGGACTATTTTATATCACGATAACGATATATATCACGATATACCATAATAATGTTTTCAGTTATTCTCTGAAAAGTTTGACAACAATTACATTGCTTACTTTTCACCTTTATTTTGAAAGACATTTAGCTGAACTGTCACAAACATACATTTTAGTGCAGCAAAAACAGGTAGGTACAGAGCTACAGTAGCTTTCACATTTTTTTTAAAGTGCCCAACAGTTTATGAGAGGAAAAACACATTTTTGCACTGAAGTTTAGCTATAAAAGATGAACACAAATTATTTTTCAATTTTCTGAAATCTGTAACCTTGTAGTGCAAAGTCCAATATAAAGTGTCTAAAGTAAACATCAGGGTTGAAGAGAACTCTGTTTAAGGCATTAACCATGAATAAAAGTGCAAACATAAAAGGCTACTTTGTAGAAGTAGATATGATTCTATCAAATTTATCGTTGCAGGTTATTTAATTACATATTTGCTGTAATAATTGATAAAATTAGGTTAAAAACGATAGAAACGATAGAAGAGAAATGACACGATACACACTTTTCTATCGTCCCCACGATATGTATCGTCATATTGCCCAGCACTAGATGGAAATATGAAAAACACACACAGACCATCCAAAAAAGTAAAAAAGTCTGTTTTAGTTGAGCTGTTGATTACTCAGAAACCTTCATAATAATATTGTAACTTCTGTTTTCACAGCTGTTGGCGCTGCTTGTACTCGCTGTGGTATCAACATTGGCATAGGTCCCTTTGCCATCAGTTTAAGGGGTTAACCAACATGTAATCAGCATAGTATTTGATACGAAAAACGGTATGTAGGTGTAGCTGAAGTAGATTATTTCTTTGATACTGCATCTTAAACCAGCTGTTGATTGCACTTGTCCTGCCACGATGTAGCATGAGATGTATGAACCACCAAAAAATCTCTGTTCGCATTAGTTGTCTTGTATAGTAGACACACGAGTCATACCGTTGAAACTGAGGTTACTGCACATCAAACAGAGAAATAAAGCATAGTATTAGGCTCAAACAGTTCTGCGTTTGTGTGCTTGTTTGTGTACTTGCCAACAGAGCTGTGGTCACTGGACTCTTTTTAAATTAGCTTAGGAGAGCTGATTAGCTGTAAGCTGCATCAGGACACAAACATGCGCACAAAGACGGCATCTGTCCATTTTGTGCAAGCACGGGAGGTCACTGAAATTAGTATGTGTCGTCCTGTGGAGCCACTTGCCCTCACAGCATCAGGCTGAATGATAAACGAGAGACAGGAGCCCCGAGGTATTCACACAGAAAACCCAACCGCATGTACAGGATGTGAGATGTGTGTCTAGCCAGTGCAGGCTGCGCTGTGCAGTTTCCTGTCCCATCTAAGCCCATCTCAATCTTTTTTCTTTTTCATTTGCTTTTGAGATTTAAAATTCAAGTGGTTTGCACATTTTTTTAAAACAACTTTCCATACCTTTGTCACTTTTTTATCCTCTTTTCTCATTCTCTGACCCACATCACAATAGTGTTATTTTTTTTTGTTCTTTTCTCTCTGCTTGGTGTTTTAAACCCTCACCTGAGTTCACCCGGCAGAGGCACACAAACAATGGCAGACAGACTGTTCCAGGAAGTATTTCCTGTATGACGTACATCCTGCTCGGTGTTTTGCACGGCGATTCCACATATTAATGCAGTTATTTTAAATTATCAACTGAGAAAGCATGTGCGCTCCTATTTTGAAGGCAGAGTCTGACTTTCAAGATGAGATGATTGACGTTTTGAAACCACTAAAGTGTGTTTCTGCTAATTGTGTTTCTGCTAATCTGCTAGTTTTCCCTCTGTAGGGGATATAATGATGAATGAATGTGTCTTAACTGCACTAAGATATGTGGTGGTTTCATTTACTTAGTCCATCTTTCCCTGTCTTTTGTCATATCTTTCTATTCATATATATTTTTATTCATTTTGTTGTTGCTCTATGTGTCTGTGGTATTTTATTCTGTTAATTATTTTGGGCCAAGGTCCACCAGAATGCCACATCTTTATGTTTTCAGGTGTGATGAAATTATTGATTTTGGCTGCTCCCCTAGCCATTGTATTCACTGCTTTTGCTGCATTATGATGCAGAGAGCAGGTAAAGTCTTCAGAGACAGCATTTTGCATATAAAACATATCCTATCAGTTACATTGTCACATGTCTCCTGTCATATATATATATATATATATATATATATATATATATATATATATATATATATATATATATATATATATATATATATATATATATATATATATATATATATATATATATATATATATATATATTTTAGTTGGGACATTTATTTAAATTTGAATGAGATGAAAGCCGTAAGACTTTCAAATTACACGAGCCAATATTTTTTTTACAACAGAACATTTGTAACAGAAAAAACAAATGTTTAAACTCAGAACTTTTACGCTTGTATCCACTAAATGACCTCATTTCAAATTTGATGCTTGCTACAGGTCTCACTTGCCACAGAGGCAACAAATGGCTGAAAAAGCATGAAATTTTAAAAAGATTCAGCTGGGAAAACATCTTTCCACTACTTAAGTTAATTGGGCCTGTAACATGATCAACTATAAAAGGGAGATGTCTTAGAGAGGCAGAGTCTCTCAGAAGTAAAGGTGGGCAGAGGTTTTCCAATATGTGAGAGAGTGCATAAAAAGGTTGTGAAATACTTTAAAAACAATGTTCCTCAACGTCAAATTGCAAAAGTTTTGCGGATCTCATTTTCTACAGTGCTTAACATCATCAAAAGATTCAGAGAAACTGGAGGCATCTCTATATGCAAGGAACAAGGCTGAAGACCTTTATTGGATGCCTGTGGTCAACTGGCCCTCAGACGATGCTGCATCACTCATCAGCATGATTGTGTCAATGACGTTACTAAATGGGCTCAGGAATACTTCCAAAAACTACTGTCAGTGAACACAGTCCGCCGTGCCAGCTGTATATGCCAACTAAAGCTCTATAATGGAAAAATGAAGCCATATTTGAACATGGTCCAGAAGCACCATTGAACTGGGAAAGAGTTCTGTGGTCAGAAGAGTCCAAATCTGACATTCTTCTTGGTAATCACAGACTCCGTGTCCTCCTGGCTAAAGACGAGGGAGACCTCCCAGCGTGTTTTCAGCATTCAGTTCAAAAGCTCGCATCTGTGATGGTATGAGCGTGCATAAGTACATACGCCATAGGCAGCTTGCAAGTTTTGTAAGAAACTACGTATGCTGAAAGGTTTATATAAATGTTTTAGAGCAACATATCCTTCCCTCCACACGGCGTCTATTTCAGGGAAGGCCTTGTGTATTTCAGCAGTACAGTGCAAAATCCCATACTGCTGCTTTTACAACAGCATGGCTTCATCGTCTCATTGAGTGAGGGTGCTGAATTGGTCTGCCTGCAGTACAGATCTTTCAACTATAGAGAACAATTGACGCATCATTAAATGAAAAATAGATGACCAGCAATGACCACGAACTCTTGAGCAGCTGGAAACCTATAACAAGCAAGAATGGGACCAAATTTCAACACCAAAACTCTAGACAACATAACCTCGATCCCCAGATGCCTTTAAATGAAGAAAAGAAGAGGAGATGCTACACCGTGGTGAACATGCCCATGTCCAGACTATTTTGAGACCTGTAGCAGTTCTCAGTTTAAACATTATATATACATATACAGGTATATCTGCCTGTCAGCACTCAATCGTAACGTGTGAACTACTCAAAGGCACATCAGAGGCATGCAAGATATCTGTAACCGACAGCCACTGGATATCTAGCATACCAAACAGGCCATTCAAGCCCAAGCCAATGTGAGAGCAATAGCATGACTGAGGCCATGAAGGGGAAGAGAAGGGAAACCTGAAGGGAAAGAGGCAGCCTGAGGAGAAGACCCTTTAAACATTCAAGAAGATACAATATGTCATACAGCAATATAAACAATCAGCTACTTTTCGTTTACAATAGATTTTTTTTTATCTACCTGCAGTTCCCACTTTAGCACAGACGAGCACTGCTTCTTTTGTCCCTCTCAGCCATTTTTCGGCTTCTGTTTTGCATTTGCCAAGTATTATGTTGACAAAATGTAGTTTGGAGACCGATTAGGCCACTAAGTTGCTCTCAGATTGTGTAGTGTGTAACTCCCTGTTGCTAATCAGTCATGTAGTGTAAACATGACAATGAACAGCATAGCAATCTGCAGACACTGAAAGCTGTGTAGTCTAAAGCACCCTTAGAAGGATAAACTGCTGAGACTTAAAGCATTTACATGTTGCAAATTTTCTTGACAATGAAAAACAATGCATCATCATTAGATTTTTAACTCAACAAAGCTATGACAACCTGATTGCCTGTGCAGTCTGTGCCATGCTCCTTCAAAGTAACTTGAATTTCTTTCCTTTTTTTTGTTACCTAATGTTTTGTCTCATGGGTAAAGTTTGAAATGTCTTTGATAAACACAGTAAATCTCTCTCTCGCTCTCTCTCCCTCTCCCTCCGCTCGCTCTCTCCCTCTCTCTCTCTGTAAAATGATGTAGTGCTGTGCATATTTGCATGCCAAAGGGAAAAAAAATCATCTGCGGCTAGCACTCAATTTGAAACATACTTATTGTGAGCAAGGCTTGTTTTTTTTTTTTTTTTATTTCCCCAAGTCGCACACATAATGTATACACTCACTGACAGACCCCTCCATTAGACCCAGAGTCTGTAATCCATTCAAGGTCCTATAATTTCATTCATGTGTAACGATGGGGGGTAAGAGTCCGGCGTGTTGTTTGGTCTGTGTGTATTTGTTTCATCTTTTTATACCACTAACCACCTTTATTCTCTCTGTTGGTCTATCTCTGTCTCTATCTCGCCAGTCATCGATTCCTATCCCTCTCTTTTTCCCTCCGTTTCTCTTGTGTACATAGCAGTCCTCTGAAGGCAGGGCTCCATGTGCTTGCATCTGATTGGCTGCAGAGTAAAAAGATGATGTCATTCCCAGTCGGGAGGTGGGTTTCTCCTCATAGGCACAGAGGAGAGTGGATTGAGGGTAGAGATCCATATTGAGGGAAGCAGTCGGAGTGAAAATGGCAGCATGGAAAAATAACAAGTTTGATATTGTATTTGTTGCAAGATATGAATTTCTGATTTGAAGTGCAGCACAAACATTAGAGATTTAAGTTATATTTGGAGATAAATCAGAGGCATATGAATCAGAGAGATAAATAAGAGACCACAGTGAGGGAATTGGGAATCTATTGAACATGAAGGCAGTTGCATGTTTCTCTCAATCTTTGGTGCAGGATCATCCTTTCAAACAGCCAAGCAGCTTCTATCGTCTCTGCTTTCAGATCTTCCATCCTCTCTCCCATCTTTGTCTCAGGATCATGAATGCTGTACTATACATGGTGGATAATGTAGGAGGAGCAAAAAAAAAAAAGAGAAAGGAAGGTTAGGTGGAAAAAGGCTGTAGTGTTTCATACCAAACTCTAGTAAATAAAGTATTTCTCTGGATTAAACCTATTTTTGGTCATTGAGTCATTGAGATGGGTGGTTTAAAAGTTGTAAGCACATAATATTGTATCCAATTTAATATTACCAGCCTTATTTTTACTTATCAGATATTATGTGTTTGCTGAGATGCTAATTGTATTTACAATATAGCCTTTCTGTGTTTTTATATGAGATAAATGTCAGTGCCTCTCTTAAGAGTTTACCAATTATAGTCATCTGATTCATGCATTATCAGCTAAATATTGATGTTTACACATGGGTAATACACCCTGGAGGTGCTGTTATAACCTATAAGTGCCATCAAAACAATTACAGGTATAGGACGTAGCAATTTAAGTGAACTGAAAGACATTCCCCAATTTCACATGAGTCTGAATTTGATTTTATATCAGTGGTTCCCCGTGTAACTGCTGTCACATTTGAAACTGTACCTATTTTCAGGATTTTGAGTTAATTTCTGTTTTTGCTTTTGGTTTACCTCTTGTTTTCCCTTGTGAGTCCTTGTTTGCTTGGGCTTCTGTAACAAAATTATCTTTTGCTTGGTGACATCAGCAGACATTTTATATGCTCTTCCCTCCATGCAACCTTAGGAGGTTGGCTGTTTGCTTTCTGATTCTCCAAGATCAATTTGGATGACGATGCCTGACTGAGCCTCCCAAGAGGCTCGGGAGGGCGCCTCCTGGCCTTATCTGTGGGAGTCAGAACAGGTAATGATGTGGACTTAATGAGGTGATGACACTGGGTTGAAGTCTTATTAGAGAGACAAAAGGGGTCTAAAAAAGTTAAAGCTCAATGACTGATAATGCAGTTTTTTAGTAGTAAGTTCTTGATTTATTGTCCCTCCTTAAAGTGATTATAAAATTACAAACTTGAAGTTGTAAAGGTTGCGTGTAACAGTTTCTCAATTCAGTGTGTTTTCAGTGCCTATTCTGTGTTAAGGAAGGCTGGATAAACCACAGTCTGGATTAACTGTAGATCCTGTCAGATACAGTTCTGCTTCAAATCATCTACAGTTACAGACTATTTAACTAAACGCCTTTATAACTTCAGCATTTTCCCCGGCAGCAATGCACTATGAGAGCGATTTACTGCACATGTGATTAATGTGCCTTCCTAGTACATCAAATACCATCTCCTGTGCTGCAAATCTTCCTGAGTTGTTTTTTTTTTTTTTTGGTGAAGACATATTGTTAGCTCACGCTTTTGTGTCGCATGTTCACATTTGGGAAAATAGCAGCAACATCTGTCCTTATATCTCATAGCCCCCGCCCCCCCCTTTTTTTGTTTAATTTATGCATCACACTCACAAAGGGGTGGGGGTTGCCTCAATACACCCAGCTTTATGTTACCACAAGATCAATAGAGATATTCCATTGCTTTCCTCTCTATCTCCATGTCTCCCCTTCTCCCTCTCTGTCCATCTCCCTTTCTCTCATCCACATCTGCTCAGCAGCCAATCCATCTAATGCAGTTTCCCTCTGCTTGCCTCATTTGTGCCACCTCCCATCCCCTCTCTTTCTCTGTCCCCCTCCCTCTCCTGCTGCACAGGTGATGTCATTCTTTTTCAGCTGGATTCCCCTCCCTTCTCCTTCCTCTCCTCGCTCCCACTCTCTCCATTAGCAGCCGGCTCTCCACAGCGCAGCATCCATCCACGGTAGCTTCTCTCCAAGGGTGGGAGGGGGAGGAGGAATACCGGCGTGAGGTGCGAGCGCTAAACGGGGATGAGAGCTTAAAGCTGAGGTACAGGAGTAGGATCATTGGCCCCTGGAGCTGCACTGCCGGGTCCCCACATGCACCGCTGGAGCTTAACAGAGGAGAGCGAGAGAGTTGCAAAGAGACGGAGAGTTTGACAGATGTAGACTGTGCATGAGGAGGAGAGAACTGCAGGCAAATAATCCAGGCTTTTGGGAGGTGAAAGGAGATTATTGGAATACTTGAAGCCAGACCAGAGTTTTCTTCCCTTGGGTTTGCAGATGCACAGACACGACCCTCTTTTTATTCAGCATTGACTCATCTTTTAAGGAGAAGAACCTCTGCGTCCTCATGAAGTAAAGTGCGTCTGCAAGAGGACAAAATTGATTCACTGACTTTTCAACAGAAAGAACAACCAAACTTACATGTTAAGTTTATTGGCTTTTTTTCTTTCACCGAGCTGCCTCCTTCTTTTTCTGGATGTAGCTTTCAGTGTTCTGCAGAATTTCTTGATTTGAGAAATGTTATTAGCTTCACTGTTTATTGTTTATTATTATTATTATTGTTATTAAATCCAGGAGACAGATACCTTTACACAGGAATGAATGTGTCTGGATTTAGCATCTCCTGACGTAGTGACATCTGTCAGCCGTCCAACTTATCTTTTGCCTTTAAACATCGTCAAAGATTTTTTTTTACACCACCCTCTGGACATTTCTTCTCAGTAAAGAGAGTGGTGCCAAATTTTGCCCTCCTTTACTTTTTTTTCCTTCATCTCTTGCCGAACGGGGGGAACTTCCCCTCGCTGGCACCCTCCCTGCTGTGGAAATGGCTTTCCTGGTTCGTTGCTATGCCAACTGCTTGCAGCCATGGTCCTCCAAAGTAAGCGATGTCGTAATCCCTTTTCTGTCCATTGCCTCTGGCTTAGGATGCCACTGCTTGTGTGCATGTGTGCGCGTGTATGTGTGTGTGTGTGAGAGAGAGAGATAGGGTGGGGATCAGAGAAAGTGAAAAACTTCATGCACACACATGCAACAAATATGTGTTTTATCTGTTTAGGGACACTTGCATGCTCTGCCTTTTTCTTTCATTTGAATTTTTAAACATACTGGGAAGTGCCAATATCCATAGCTGCTGGTCTTTTCCAGTCCCTGACTTGTAAAGGAAGATGGATTTAAAAATGAATTACTCAAATGGCAGCAAAGTCCAAACATTATCTTTATGTAGGAATGTTTGAAGATCAGTTCTGCTCCACACTATTGTTTATACTGGCTTTAATCTTCTGAGATAGCGTATCTGTATTTCGTATTAACACACTGCACTCTTACTCTGTGAGCTCACTGAGGAGCTGTGATGCCTTGAAGATGTAGCAGATTTTCTCAAGCCTTTCACCAGTGTTTTATTATTCTCAGAAGCTCCTTTTCACTTGAAGCGATTTAAAGTTTTCCAGAAATAATGTTTGGATAGCTCAGCCCTCTGCTTCTGTGGCTGTGAATGATGTTTTTATTGTTTCATGTTTTTTTTTAAAATTTACTTGAACTCGACCGATGAAGTTGCAAGCAGTGAAGACCCTCATGCAACAACATGATGTCGTAGCCATGACGACAGATGATATGTATGATGTTTACACAGTAGACGGCTTTTTCCTTTTTTTTTTTTTTTTTTTCTTTATAAGTGTTAGTCTGTACATTTAATCCATCTGGCCTGCCTGTTGCCTCCCAGTAGTCACCACTGAACTGGTAATGATGTAGCTCTCTGTATAATTAACAATTTGATGGCCTGGTTTTAGTTTCTGAAAATAATCTGCCAGATTTGACCTCTGGTGGACTTTAGTGATGACGTACGAAAAGCAGCTCCACTGCATGAAGTCTTGCTTGTGTCCTTTTTGGGTTTCTTTTTTATTTTCTATTTTCATATTTTACAGAAACTCTATGAATGTAACAAAGGATCAGCTTCACATCTCCATGACAGAACCATTCTGCTGCTGCTGTTCTAGCAGAATGAGTTTCTGCTAGAATCCTTAAATGTCCATCACTCTGGGAGCATCTGTATGGGTGCTGAAGGCTGCAGAGATGTTGTCTTGATTATGTGCATGTGTGTTAGTCTGTCTGAGCTTCCACTTGGATAAGTTATAATTAGGTCCCTGGAGATAAAAGTGGATCAAAAGGCAAGAGAGTCAGTCTAAAAAGACATTGGGTAGAACAATCTCAAGTGCCTTGTTTGGTCTTCGTCCCTTGTGTGGTCCTGACTATGTATAGACATCTTTTAGTTATAAGGGATTGAGTGCTGTTCTGCAGAAAATAAAGTTCAAGGATAAAAGCTTATGGCTGATCAATGCAGCAATAAAACATCAAGTGTTGACGTTCAGTGTGTTTTTAAGATGAAATGATCCCAGGACCAGTGGGCGTATTTGTTGGTGCCGTATGATCCTCCTTTATCTATCTTAAGAAATCCTGGGTTTGAGAAATACTAGCGGAGGATGACAGATTCTGGCTTTTATATGCCATTATTGATTTTATTGTTGATTGACTGGTACCACAGTGGATCATTTTTTTCCACGTCTTATTTGGCATAGGGTTTTACATTGGATGCCACACAATGCCTCCACAATTACCCAGGCTTGGGACCAGCACCATGAGTGGCCGCGGTAATGGGGACAGTGTGGGATTCATTTTCTTACCAAGGGACACTTCGGTACATGACTGTTGTAGGGATGGATTGAATGACCTTCCAGTTGGAAGGGAGCCCACTGCACCCACTTTCTTAGTTGATTACTTGGTGTCTGAAATTTCAGAAAGTATTAAAAAAAAAGAAAAAGTGATTTCCTAAAGGCCAAGTAAATGATTTTAGTGTTTTAGTTGAATTATCAATCTGACACGATCAATTATTATTCAATTATAATACTGTAGAAATAAAAACATGAAAAGTGACTATTATGATCAGTTAAATATCAAAGCCCGTTTAACTTTTTTGTTGATTTATCAGTTCATTAAGTAATCATATATATAATTTACTTACTGGGAGATGCACTAAATTGTGTTTTAAGCTAATACTGGTTAATCAGACGTCAGATGTCCTTCATATAACTTTTGCAGGTTATTTATTGTGTAGATCAGTGGTTCTCAGTGGTTTCTACTTTTAATCCTGCGTACCACCTGAGAAACTATTGAGCTCTCTGAGTACCACCATGATGACCAATTTTAAAATATAGCCATATATGCCTTCTCAATTAGCTTTAAACACACAGGAGAGATGTTTATTCCTTATTGCGGTTATTTATTGTTACCTGAATTTCATTTGAAACGTTGTATTTATAATGCATTGTCATGCATTAACAAGTCATGACGTTCCCCCGCGTACCACCAGAGAGCGCTCACGTACCACCAGTGGTACGCGTACCACAGTTTGGGCACCGCTGGTGTAGATTCAAAGAAGGTGACCTTTTCAGATCTTGAGTTTTTCATATCTTTGATCCTTCAAGCTCTTATCTCTCTGTCCTAGATTTCGGTATGGTTTCATCATTTGTTTCCTCATCAAATTAGCTATTAACTATAATTGTTATAATTACTGACCCATCAAAGCTTATTTATCCTTCATGTGGAGCTGCTGAAGTTTCATCCACCATGTCCTGTTTGATGTTCATGTTAATTGGCCGGTGCCTGTGATGAGCCCACCTTTTGTAAAGGTTAATTAAGTTTCCCCTTTCATTCTATTTGGCAACTGGTGCTCTGTTGAGGTACAGTAGCAATCAAAAAGGCTAAAGGGAAGTAAAGCAAAAATGAGAGTATGGTCTGCAAAGGGAGTTAAATTGTCTGTGACTATGTTTAAAATTTAATGCAGCGACAATTCTTGAGAGTGATTAGAAATTTGAGGGAGAAAAAGAAAAACAGAAAAGAAAATAGGAGTAAAAAATAAATCAGTGAGTATAAGAAAGCCGAATCTTCCTCCACTAGAGGTTTTCAGTGTTTTAGAATTGACTGCCTTCTCAGAATGGCAGCCAATTATTTGCTCCAGAAGTCTGCCTCGTTTGATAGTTTTGGCTGCATTAAAGTGGCTGGGGTTGGTGATAGTTTTCATGGCAGTAATTTTGGATTCACATTGAATGAATCACCAGTCTGTTCAGTACAGCTGCACCCCATGCAGCTTGCAATCAATATATTTAACAATGCAATCATACTACAAGAGATCTAAAGCATAAAAACACAGTGAACTGGTTGTTTGATTCAAATTAATCATTTAGTTTTGCTGCTCTCCAGGGAGTCTATGCCCCAACAGGTTTCTGCATAGTTTCTATATCTTAGTATTCTATGAACTTGGACTGTAGACTAAATGTCATGGAAAGTACTCTTTTTTTTTTTTTTTTCATCAAGTAGCAGCCCTTAACAAATACCATGCCATACTTGCATGCTCTAATTTCTAACATCAGAGGATAGCTATTGAAAAATTGACTTGGTGGCTGGAAATTTGGCATCAGATGACAAGCAGTGAAATATAGGCCAGGGAAGCTGCTTTGTGAGGCTAGTAGGACTTCTCATCCAAGACGTTGAGCATTTATGAGGCCTACAATTATTTACTTTTTCAATAAACAGTCCAGGACTGTGACAGGAGGTTGTCTTCGGTCAGTTTATTTTCTTTAAAGGTGGGGTGGGTGTTGTTTTTTTGCAACACTTTTTACAATATTGCCTGAAAACCTTTTCACATTTCCATTGCACCCACTGAAATAAAATGTTTGCAAAAAAAACTAAACATTTTGGTCCAGTCTAGAAGGTATAATCAGAGAAAAACTCTGACCAATCAAAAAAGTGATCATCACTATTTTGATTGGCTGCCTAATACGTCCATCAAATATCACCCCTCGCTCCCTCCCTCCCTATGGTTCATGCAGTCGTGAATCATGTGAAGGCGTGGTTTCGAGGGGTGAGCTGAAGAGGAGGAGGCGGAGCCTTTGAGAGGAGGGAGGGAGTGTATATTTTCAAAATCTCACTTGAGTTGGATTGCTGGAACCGTTTTTCAAACAACACCTACTCCACCTTTAAGGACTTTTAAACATATTGTTTACATTATATTGTTTTGATTGTGTGGTGCTCACAGTTGAACAGTTGAAGATTTTTTTTCATTGTCATTTTTTGACGGACAGGTTAAAAAAAATCTGTCAATCTATTTTTATGTGTCATTTTAATTTTCCTTTTTTAATTATAGTCAATGGCACTTAATATTCAGTCATTCATTTTTAAAGCAAATGCAATCAGAACAAACTAAATGATGCACTTATAAAGGCATAAGAGAAAAGATGCATCACATCAATGCCACATTTCCCCGCATTTACATTGACATAGCTGCAAATAATAATAAAATGAACAATCTTTGCAAGAAATCAGCTGAATTTAACTCTGTTCACCTGCTGCAGCCTGAACTTAGTCTCATTCACACCTTCCTCCTGTTGCACATGGAGTGAAACAAGGTGCCCACACGTGCATAATCAAACCTGTCAAGTGAGGTTGCTGCAGAGGTGATTGTCATTAAATGTTGTAACTTTGCCTCGGACTGACGACTTCTCGTGGCTGTTTTAATATTGTTCTGAAGGCTGAATCTGCACTCTGCTGCCACACTGGAAACTGGAATGACCAGTTCAGGGAAAGTTTTCAAACATTTGTCCCACATTTCTCTCACAACCCCTGGTTGAATTATACCTTTAAACCATAACCTGCTCATCCCAGCAGAACACAATCTCAGTACACATCATTCTGATCCTATAAAGGACTTGCTAAAATGTTACAACCCTCCCTATCTGCATGGGACATGGGTTTACTCTGGAGCCTTCACTGCACTTTTTTTTTTTTTTTGGCTTCTTCATCTTCTCCCACATTACTTTCTTTCCCATTTGTACTTTCCTTTCTCTTCAGTCTGTTTGTAGCCAGTTACTTCCTCTACTACTTGTTCACCACTTCTACCTTTCCATTTCTCCCCCCTATCTATTATTTAAACATCAATAACAGGCTTTGTTGTTGTTCTTGCCAGCCTGACATTGCTGCTGCTGTCGTTGTTTCCCTGGTGAGCTGTCTCCTCACTTATCTGCTCCTTCTGGTCATATAAATCACACCAACTCCCTCTCAAACCATTTGCATTCGCACAAGGTCAACCTTTCCTCTGTATTTCTGTAGCAATTTCTACCCATCACAAAGTAACTGTCGAGGCTTCTTGTATTTCCTTTTACCTGATTTCTCTTTTTCTTGGAAACTTGCTTTGCACGACGGAAACACTAAAAGGCAGCGACAGATCTTGAGCTTTTTTTTTTTTTTTTACATACCTCTTTAAGCACTTATTCAGAGATATTTTTCAGTTCTGCCTCATAATTCATGGGAATCAGTTTGTCTTCACAAATGTCCTACTCCTTCCTGGATACAAGAAGGTGGATCAGACGCAGCGTTCACGTGTGCTTTGAAAAGTTCTCAATTTTAGTCATGTCTGGTTGAACGAGTTTTTAACTAAACAAAATATCTGATATCTTTGGCAGAGTGCATCAGGTCCAGCCTGAGACCGACCTCTACTGCTGCCTTTGCTTCCCTCAGCAATCAATGGTCCTTGCTGGACATTGGCATTATCAGTTTGTCAGAATCCCCTTTCTCTTGAATATTAATGCGGTTATTGAGGTGTTTGTAGGGAAGAGCTTTACCTGAAAGGATGGATTTAATATCAGGGCTGGAAGGCCCAAGCATGGCAGCTCAAAAACTGACAAACTTGACAGACCGAGTGTCTGGCATATCTAAACAAGTGCTACTCCAAGAAATTCAGTATACAAGCAGCACAGTATGATACATGGCTCTGAGGTGTTATGAATGGCTGGTTTTTAAATTAGCATAGACATTTTGTAAGTAAATCAAGAAGAGATTTCAATTAAATATATACTTCAGTTTAAGCGGCTATTTAAACAGTTTAAACATGAAAGCTACCATGTATTTGATTTAAGATTGAAATACTGGTTGACCATTTATCAACAAAGTAGATATAGAGCAGATACTGTAGCTACACTGAACTGCTCATCGAGTGGAATAAGGAGCTTAATTAATCTTCAGATAGTATATTGACTTTTTCCTGGGCATTTGTGGCTTCATGTCCACACTACAAAGTCAGATTATGATGTGAACACCTCAAAGCTTTACACTTCCAGCGTTTCCTGCAGGAAAAAACTTTGGCGGGGGGGGGGGTTCAAGCCGAGAACGGTAGCCGAGAACCAAAAAAAAGGATAAATTACTTAATTAATTAGATTGTTCAATTATTATTTTTGCCCTCAAAATATGAAAGAAGTTGCTTAACAACAAACCCACAAACATGATGATGGAAAACACCATAAAGTGTAGGCTACCTTAGTTTCTTAACTAAAAGACTATGTCTCATTTACTCTACTACTGATCAATTGCATACCAGTAAATTACATAGTAGGCGTTACCTTTTTGACTGGGCGGACTGGTCATCAATCACCTCAGAGTGACAGCTGTCAAGTGAAGCTACGTGAGCTTGGAGTCCAGATGACAGGCAGTGCGCCCATTGGTCTTTATTTATTTATTTAGTTAGTTAGTTTAAATACCTAATGTTCTTTTTTTTCTTTTATAGACAAAGTTAAACATAATGTTGATTAGTGTTTGCGTGTGTCACTTTAATGAATTGGCGAACCAAAAAAAAAAAAAAAAAAAACGGCAGTGAGAAGTCGCACTGTCTGGTCAAAACAAAAGCACCAGGTCTATTACGAATAAAGTTTACCAGAATCTCTAATGACTATAAATAATTACGGACCGACATAAAAGCGAGCGGAGGAAAACTTGTATTGAAGTGAGACGAGACGTGAGCTGTCAAACGTGAGTGATCGACAGACAGGTTATCACTGTGTGTGTGCGTGTGTGTGTGTGAATGAGAGAGAGAGAGAGGTGGCGCAGAATGCACTGCAGGCAAACAGCGCAGCACTAAAGAATCAACATTAATTCATTATAACACAAACCTATGTGCGCTGATCAGTTCTCAAGCGCTGCCGTGTCGCTTGCATGCATTGCATTTTTTTTTTTTTTTTGCCCGACATTTTTTTTTTCCCGACATTGTAGCCCGGGCGCTCGAGATTTCAGGCCGGGCGGGGGCGCCTGGCCAAATAAGGTCTGCAGGAAACCATGACTTCATATCAAGAAGGTTCTGATAGCACCTGATACTGCTGATAATAATACAACTATTTGAAAACTGATGTAGGTCAAATTAATTCATTGCGGGGATTAAAATGAAGAGGGTTGCATTTATGGGTATCTATCAACACAAGTCTAATTAAAAATTGTTTAAAAAAAACTTTTTAATTTGTAGACAATCAAGTCAAAATAACAGTCACTTTGTTTTCATGACCTTAATATAGCAGTTTATCACTGCAAGCTGGACCATTTGGCCTATTTGCTTTTCTTCTATGTTGCTTTAGTTGCCCAAAGAGAAAACCAATTACTGCAGGGGTCTTCAACTCTGGTCCTCCAGACCTCCAACCCTGCATGTCATAGATGTTTCCCTGCTTCCGTGCACCTGATTCACATGAATGAGTTGTTAACAGATCTGTGCAGACCTGGGTGACAAGCTGATGATGATCCATTCATTTGAATCAGGTGTGCTGAAGCAGGGAAACATCTAGGACATGCAGGGTTGGGGCTCTTGAGGACCAGGGATGAAGACCCCTGAATTACTGACTCTAGAGCAGGGGTGTCAAACTCCAGCCCCGGAGGCCTGCAGCTTCAGCACACCTCATTCAAATGAATGGATCGTTTACAGACCTGTGCAGACAAGCTGATGGTGATCCATTCATGTGAATCAGGTGTGCTGAAGCTGCGGCCCTCCAGGGCTGGAGTTTGACACCCCTGCTCTAGACTAATGTTTCTTTTTCAGTTGGTTTCAGTTGGATCTAGTTTGAATTTTGTGCCTTTAGGTGTCACTCTACATTTACACAACTCGATCTTGAACTGGAAGAGCAGCAGACAACAATGAAGAAGAAAGATTGCATCATGCATTAATATAGTTTTTTGTGGCTACTAATTGTGATACCTTTCCCAAACTGACTAGTTTTACTTAATTCTGTTGTAATATGTGAAATATTATTGCACTTTTGATATAGAAACTAAGATTAAAGTATTTATTCATTGTTAAATCAAATAAATGTGCAAATAAAGCCATCTTTTAAAAATTAGTTTGTAGATGCGGTGACTATAAAATCCCCAAATTTCTAATGTCATAAGTGTTTTTTAAATGAAACAGTAGTTTTAGTAGTAGTATTTTTTAGTTTTTTTTTTTTACATTTCTTGTTTGTCGTCTTAACAAGAAAATAGACAAATACGCTTAGATTAAAATCTTAATTTCTGAAATAGTGGAATAATTAAAAAATAGTGTTGCTTTGCAGGCCAAGGTTCCTAAAAACCAGTTGTGCACATAATTGCGTTACCAGACCAAAGCAAGACCATAATTTGGCTGCTGTATTTTTTTTTTTTTTTCAAAGAAGGTGATTGTTGAACACTGTCCACTTTGGTTTTGGTAATTGGTATCTGTGTTGTCCCTGCTGTGTATCTGAAAGAAAACCCCACTACTTTCATCATTTCATAGAAAAGACTTTGCTGTGTTAAAAAATTCTGCAGCCAGGTCGGTGGTTGTTGACCATAAAGTGCACTTTCTGTTGTAGCTGAGTACATCAACACATCAGCAGAAGAAAACTGCAGGCACCAATAAAAAAAAAAGATTAGATAGTTGCCTTGTGACTCCTGGGGTGCTGGGATGAGTTGAGAGAACAGTTTTGTGGCTCTAAGAGGATATGCTGGATGACCAGGTGAGGTTAATACCACTGCCTCGTCGCAATGGCCTTGGTCGATTTAATCTGACCTTAGCCTGACAGACAGGCTGTGTAGGTGATATGACCAGATCCTCACTGGGACTTAAGGTAATGTGGCCTTTGAGCTTAAAATGGTGGGATGGGGGGGTCTTTGTCTGGATAAAAACACACACTGAGGTGGAGAGAATTTGAGCAAGCAACAGGGGAGGGAGAGCTTTTAGCATGCCAAAGGAGGTCTAGAATATCATATGAACAGGAAGTGGGGGTGATAAAGATCAATATGGATTGCATTTAGCTCGGCCATGACCTACTTCCCTCCCATAAGTCATAAATTACTATGCAGTCCTTCTCATAAAACCAGACATTGATGTTAATTTTTTTTGTCCCTCATTTTCATGGGCATTTCTTCCAGGTCCCTCTTGCACATGGCACTTTGTAAGTGCAGGAACGTCCTTAAAGCATTATTACATACTCTGTTGGTACAATTATTGGTGTGTCTCCATGTCATTAATGTCTGTGCTCTATTTTACAGTTGACGTCTCTGAGTGCATCATGCATTGTTTGCTTTTTGAAATCAGCAATTATAAGAAAAAGAAATGACAAATTCTTTTTACTATGCATTTGTTGCATTTGTATTCACTCCTTTTCTGCTTTGCAACAAAAGCAGATATTTTAGTTGAAAATGTCTGGCGCTTTACGTCGGTTCAGTGTGGCATTTGTTAAAGAATCAGAGATGAACCCAGAAATACAGACACTGGCCTTGAGAGAAGGACCTGCTAATGAATTTCAAACCCATGATACAGTTGGGAAAAACACAGAGCTGCTTGAATGTTTCAAAAGCTACAATAGCATAAAAAGCCTCACGTTGTGTCTTTGTATGGTGTAATTATTGCCTTTTAGCTATGATAGGCTGAATTGAGTGAAAAGCCCACTCAGCATTACAAGGCTGAATGGTCTAAAAGTGAAGCTGCTCATATGCACAAACACACTCATTCATTATCCATACACACTCAAACCCTTGGATGTGCACTTAAACTTCGAGGTCTCTCACTCTCAAATGCAGTTTAACGCTTTAAACCCTCCCCCCCCCATACTGCCACACTACTGTAAACATTAGCAGCACATGCAGATGTACAGAATTACTCACCCTCACTTTATATGCAGACTCCACCTACTGGAGCTCTTTCAGTCATGAGCTACTATCCTCCATCCTCATCTTACTCCACACACACACACACACACGCTCATACACATCCAACTGCTAATATTTCAACCACTCAGGGCCACCACCCCCTCAATTTCACTTGCTCCCATTATCTCACTTCTATTGATCCACATCCCCTCATCTGGCTGCACAACCAGAGTGCCTTTACTGGATAATTTTCAAGGGCATTTATAAATACGAGATGGGGCTGTTGCTTGATTGCTCTTCGGCTGTTTGTGAATTTGTGAGTAAAACGAAACGAAGGGAAGACAAGTGTGGAGAAAGCATATAATGTGGCATGACTGTATTACAACACAACCAAATGCACTTTTATTACACCTTGGCACATAATACTAAAAGATCTTTTTGAAATACATGTGTGCATCTGGCTGTCTCAACATTTTTTTTTCCAGCATCAGCAAGATTTTCCGTACCATAATAGAAATGATAGTCTTTTCAGCCATATGAGCAGCATTTCATGTATTCCAGCTGTCTTAGTGACTTACTATTGTTATCAGGACTTTCTGTTGAACAGAATAATAAAATATCCGTTGAACTCTGGAGCTCAGGATTACTTAAAAAAAATATAATAAAAAAATAAAAAATTAATTTCCTGTCCTGCCTGGCGGTGGAGCCAAAATTGAAGTTAGCTCTGTCTGGGCTGGAGTGAGTTGACCAAACCAGGAGAACGAGATCCAACATAAACAATAACACCACAGTAGAACCAGAGGGTGGAGGTGCTCCACATACTGGTCCCGGGGTCGGCCTGTAGGGGTACGAGGGGCACGCTGTTTGTGTATGTGAGTCACATGCGTTAAGACCTGTGGAGTGAGCTGCAGGGCAGGAAGCATCTGTTAGCAGAGGGGAGCCAGGAGGTACCGTGTTGTATGCGTCTGTATGTATCTGCACACATGTGTTTGTATTGGTATTGAAGCCAAGTATTTTCCCTTCCCTCCTGTATCCGGCAGACCTGGCCGTGGCCCACCTTCCTTTGGGGCTCAGACTGAGACGCCTTGTAGCTTCCTGTGGCACACACATTCTCACTGAAAAGACACACACAAACAGTACAGTCAGTACAAACAGAACAAAGAAAAAGATGATGGCAAACGGACATATACACACTAAACATTTCAAGGCCAATATTTCACCAAAAAGACTTTGTTTACAAACCCATTGAAATGTTAAATTCATGTAGCGTTCTTTACTGAGTTATTAATACTTGACATGTTGAAAGATTAATCTTCTGAACTTTGCCCAGCCGACACAGGACATACAATTGAAATACTGGAGCAATATCAGTGAAGGTACAGCCACATCATCTTGAAGAAGTGGGTGCCATTCGTTTTGCTATCACAAGTGAAACCATTTAATAGCAGCAACAATCGTTATTTAGGAAAAAGGAAGAAGAGTAGCAGGATGTAGAGGGAGGGGATGAAAAGAAAAGATAAATGAATGACCAAGTTGACAGATGGGAAGAATATACTGATTTATTTTATTTATTTATTTGATATTTTTAAGGCAGGCAACATGGCAATCTAGTCATTTTCAAGAACCTCCATCTACCCATCAAAAGAGAAGTAATTAATTATGATTAAATCTTGTTCTCATTGTTGGTCTTGGCGTTCCTGATGAATTAAACTTCAGTAACTCTGCAACGCGCAGCTGTTTAAAAATCCACCTCACGCTACCTCTTCATTCACCCTGGCATTCCTGTGAGTGAAGGAAGAGGACAGACAGACTGACAGAGTGGATATTGCTCAGAAACAAGACTTTTTGATCAGCAACTAATCTTTTTGCTGCTGTCAAACCCACATGGACACACAGTTATTCATTCCAGATGCTACCTGGAGAGACTTTCTACTTAAACCTTGCAGTTCTAATTTTCAGTCCTCCAGTGAAAGAATACTTGTCTCAGCAGGGGTGCCAGTACGTGCCAATTACCTTTCTTGCTATATATAAACCGCCAGCAGACAACTGAATGAGTGTTAAATAACGTGGGAAAGAATGAGAATGGGGCCAATTTTAATCTCCAAACTGTTCAGTCAGACTGAAACATCATTATTGTTTCTAACTCATATACTGTTGTTTCTTTTTTCACTTTTTTTTTTTTTTTTTTGGCCTCTCTGACTGTCTCTTCAAAAGATCTAACATGTGCTGTCCCTCTGATGTACTCGTCCCTGATCCTGTCCGTCCTCATCACTCCCCAAGACCTCAACATTTAAACCTCTGCTACCTCCAGCTCTGCCTCCTGTCTTTTCCTCCGCATCACGCTCTCTAAACCATACGACTTTATGGGTCTTGTATACCTTTCATTTTTGCTGATACTCCTTTCATTATGCTCATACCGCTGCACTGCCAATAAAATATTTAAGAAGTATAGTTAACCGTTCTGATTTGAGTTCAGGGCAAATTTCTGTGAACTTTAGATTCCCACTTGAGCATGCTTTACTTGAAAACTCACCTATGAATGAATGATCATTGTTCTCCTGGTTTACTGTATCTCTGTATTTGGTGGATACAGTAATGTGTTGAGGAATTTAGAATCTGTGGAGGATTCATCTAATACCAGATGAAGACAAAAACATTCTACATAAACCAACCCCCCCTCCATCTCTCTCCATCCTAGCTTGCATTTCTGTCTTCCTATTCCAGTGCTTTCTCTGCATCTCTTTCCAACATCAGACAACTGGGGCAGAAGTCACAGGCCTTTGGCATTGCTGATGCCATTCAGCATCCCGTCTGTCACAATACTGGCACAGCACAGTGTTGAAACTGCCAGCTAATGGTTGTTGATCCACTGTAGAAAGCTGCCAGGCCGAGTCTGTCCAGGCCAGGAGGTTGCCAGCCAACGATTGTTGAACCTTGTGCCTCGCATATCAGTGCCTGCCAAATCACAGGAGGAAATTTCTTTTTGTCAGCTGAGATAAAACTGACTTTCATAGGGGTTTTTGAGGTAGTTTGTTGCTATGCAAAATTCCCACCTCATTTTGAGGGGGAGGAGGACAAAAAAAAAACCTTTTTTCTTCATGTTGTCCCACTTTCAGGTTCTGTTATTGGTGTGTCCTTTCTGTTTTTTTCAAACCTTCCTGGCATATGTTGCTGAAAATATGCTGCAGGGAAACTGAGTTTATTAAAGTAAAGAACAAAGTTGTTTTGCACAGAAAGATTTTCGACATCTTTGTGCAGCTTTTCTGGCAGTTGTTACATAATGTGCTATCAGATCAGTTGCACTGAAATCATGAACACCATTGAAACATTTTGCTGTTTTTTTTTTCTTTAAACCACTTATTTTTGGAAAATGTTATCTCTAGTTAGAGCACTAGTTAGGGAGACATACAGCATGCTGTATTCAATGTTCAAGTAAAGAGCTATTTTTTTTCCATCAAGTCATTTCTATGACTTCCGTGTATTTGAGACGCAGAGTGGCACAGAAACATGGCTGCGTCCAGGTTTGCTTCATTGCTTTTTTTTGAATACAGCAAATCCTTGTAAACGTTTACATTTTTAAAGCTTGAAAAAAAGAAAAAAGAAAACTGCCTTTTTACTGAATGACAGAAAATGCAGAACTTGAGATTGAGAAACTGCTGACCGATTTCAGAGTTCAGCTTCTTGTGAGTTTCTCTGGTGTTTTTTTTTTTTTTTTCTCTCTGGTTACATGTCGGGAATTCCAATTCATCAGTTGGACTCAAAGGCAGCAGCAGTTCCTTTTTTAAAAGGAAATTGCACTTTTATAAAGTTGGAGAGTGCTAGATTTAAAGTGACCTGTAAGAGCTTTTTTCAGCACTTGTAGCAGTCACCCTGCAAAAACCTCTGCTGGTTTCATTGTTCCAAAATATTTCAACCTCCTTCCCCTCGGTTTCCACCACTGTCACAACTGTCTTTCCTCAAACTTTCATGAGTTCCTTTAGAGCCCCAGAGAACATAATTAACAAACTTCCCTTGACAAGTTAATTGAACTTCACACTTTAAATCAGCGGAGTACCTTTTAATAATATAAAATATGAAAACGTATAGCCCTTTTCTTGTCTTAGCCTCTTAAAAGTTCACCCATTTACACTCGCACACATCCATGAGAGTTTTTAGAAATTCTGAGCATATAATGCTTTTTCTAAAAGGCCCATTCACACACCACTTCAGTGTGTTGGCCCTAACACACTTTGACTTTTGGTTTGGAGGAGCTGAGAATTTCCCTGCAGAGCTTATGGACCAGTGGACTACCCAGTCTGTCTGATGAGCCCCAGTGCCTCCCAGTGTTGGAATAAACAGAAGCATCACTCTCAGTATTAAGGCTCAATATACTTTCTAAACAACCTAAAAGTTTCTCAGTGTTTGGTCAAGCACAGAGAGTGTTTATTCTCATGAGAATGAGTGGAAATTTCGTTTTTGACTGCAGTCCATTCTTAACTTGAGGTGCAGTGGAATTGCCTTTTGAGTGACGTGAAGCAGCGGTCACACATTTCAGTTTTGAGATTTTTGCTCCAAATGAGAGCCAAGTTTTGGGACGCTTGGCTTGGTGAGGCAAGGCAGTGCAAGAAGTTCAGGACACTGTGTGTGAACCAGAGAGATGGTATGTGTTTGAGCTCTTGTTTGTATGTTTGCACACGCCGTCATCGTCTCTACTTGACAATATTTGAGTCCTCATCTCCTCATGTGGTACCCTGCTAACTTCAGCCACGCTCGCTCTCTCCCTCACCTCCCTTTGCTCCTCCTTCTGTTACATGTCTGTCTTTGCAGTTGTCACCTCCAATTTCAGCTTCAATTCATTACGTCTCCCTGTGCTCCAGCTGGTGCAGACGCACAGACACACACACACACACACACGGGCACATGCACAAAACACACAATCACATTTCCAGAGCTAAGGTAGTCTGGAATCTTGAGAGATCTTAAGAGAATATTGGAGACTTTTTTGCCTTAATCCTTTGTCTCACTTTAACTTCTTCCTCATTTCGGCCAACACCGTCACTCCTATCTGTGTTATTTTTTTTCTGCCTCCATCTCTGCTGCCTTGAGCTTGCTTTCTCTCTTCACACAATTCAGTCTGCCCTTGTCACTGTCGCCAATTTTTTCCTCCCCTCTTTAAACCACTCTCTCATAGTCCAGGTGCCTCTGTTTTCTCCTCGTGTCCATCTGTCTTTTCACATTGTATCTTAATCCAACCTTCTGTGAACCTGCCAGTAATGGACTGTAGCATGAATGACTGTTCAGGAGGGCTTGAGTTCTGCTAAACGAAGCTCATAGGTGGATTCAGTTTTCATACTGTAAAATCTGTGAAAAATAAATGTGTGAGTGTACGTGTGTGCTTGCATTATTGTGTGTCTGTGTGTTTCCTGAACCTACCCGCTGCTTATAACATTAAAGCCAACAGTGGCCTGGATTGATCAAAGCTTTCTCCGGCACAACCGAGCTAAATCTCGAGCTTTTTGTGTGTACGCGTGTCCTTTCAGACATCAGAGAACATTTTTTCACCTAGCAAGTCTGTTGAGACTCCTTAAAATCCTATTACTCATTCTCACCCCATTTGATGCACAAATGACAGTGTTTCCTGACACAATGAGGGGAAAAAAATCATCTAAAAAAAAAAAATAGACAGAAAGAGGTGAAGGGTAAATGAGAAGGTGACAGAAACAGAAAAAAGTAGTGACAGAGAAGCTGCAGGGTGGGGGTCGCAATGCGGGAGGGAGACAGAGACAGGAGACGGAGTTAATTACCAAAAAGGCGAGATGAGCCGAAAGGAGATAATGCAAAGAAACAGAGCAGAGAAATCACAAAATGAGAGGAAATCAGATTCAGGCACCAAGTTAAGTGCTGCACAAAAGAAAGGGTAACTCATTTGTGCTGTGAGACAGTGGCGGCATTGTTCTTTTGTGCAGGGAAGCACTGCTGCTCTCTGTGATGTGGTTTCTGGTTTAGCATCCTGCTGTGTGAACTAAATCAACACAGTGACAGCTGCTATAAGTGAGGACATGCTGTAGACAAGGCTTTGTCTTTTAATGTGTAATTATGCACTAAAGTCATAGCAGGGAAGCCTGGTGGGGAGTTTACCCTTATTTTTTTATTTTTTGATATATAATTTGTCACCTCTCACACACCTTTGGTAGGATGTTACTGATCTAAAAAGAAGGTATTTTATTTTTAAGATTCCCTCATGCAAACTCTAAGAGAAGTCATGAACACACTTATTCATGAGGATTGTCTCTGTACACATGCCGTGTTTCATTTATGAGTGATGCTTGTTCAACTTGCCCTTTTTCTCTGTTCATGTCAAGGTAGTTTGTCACTGCTGACATCTACAGGCCAACCACGTTAGTATCAGGTACCCTAGCAATGACCTCATTGTCCATCACCACGCCTGTATTTGCTCAGCTTTGAGGTTATAGATATGGAAGAGCTAGAGCTTTTTAGCAAAATAAGGCAGTAACAATAAGCTGGATGCTTGACTGACGATATTCATGATGCTTGACTCTTGAGTTTGGTTAAACCTGACTCTTTCTATCTATGTATTAGGATCCGTCATGACCCATTATGATTATTCTAATATATTATCAGGTCTTACTTGAGTGAGTTATGCAGTTTTGTTTGCTCTTGATTTCCAGATTGTTCTATTTATTGGGATGAAATGGTGCATCTCTCCTGGAGCCAGCAGCTCACTTGCATTTTTGTCATTTTGTGACAAAGTGTCACACAAATAGTGCTGCCTCTTTGTTATTTTGCTCTGAATTGTTTTATTCTGAATATAAACAGGGCTTCCTCACAGATCACAGAAAATCATTCATTATGTTGTCATTTGCCATATAAAGCACAGTTGCTTTTAAATATTCATTGAGCTTTTTTGTTTGTTGCTCCGACTTTAATTATAACCGTCATCAGGACTCATCAACCACATCGTATTCTAATTACTTAGCTGAGCCACTGGTCCTATTTAATATGTATCTTTATCTATTCTGATTCATTTTTCTTTGTTTCTTTCTGGTGTGCATTTCTTTGAGCATGTTTTTATCTTTGCTTCATCTTTTTCAGTATAACCTCTCACTAATCCTTTTGGTCTCTGTGTCAGTAGTTATGCTGATATCTGACTGTGAAGAAGACTCCCTTTCTGTCTGCTCATCAGTAATTTGATGAATTTTCAAATATTTCCTGCTATTTCGTCATTAAGTAGCTAGAAATATGCTAAAAAAAAGCTGCAATATACAGTGTTGATTTGAAAACTGAAGTTTAAGCGAAACATAATTAAAGGTGATGTGGTGGCACATTTTCAAGACGTATCACATTTGGAATCTTGGAGACCTTCACCTGCATTTACTTCTTCCTCTGCATTGTTTGCATATTGACGTGATTATAAATCATATACCTTCGAGGTCCTCAAAAGTCAGAAGCCCTTTCTGACAATGCAACTAAGTTTATTCCAGCGATTTAATGTGTTAGTGGGAAATTCTGTGCTCCGTGTAGCCAAATGACCAGTCTGGGTTTTACTGCCAAGGAAATGGGTAGACAGAGTCTGTCAGACTCACAGGTAGTTAATCTCATTCTTAAAATTGCAATGAAAAGATGATGGTCAATCTGGGCCGGCGGGTAGTTTAGTGGTTTAAGCAGGCGGCCCATGTCCAGAGGTTACGGTCCTCCTGCAGCAGTCACAGGTTCAACTCCCAGTCTGCAACCCTTGCAGCATCTCTTCTCTCTCTGCCCCAATTTCCTGTCTCTCCTATTGTAAATAAGAAGGTCACTGGAGCCACAAAGTCTTAAAAAGAAAGACCACATCAATCTACAATATTTTGACTGGTTTATTTATGAGAACTTGAGCTGGTTTATATATTTTTTTTTTGGCTGGGCAAGTTAACGCGTTATTATCGCGTTAACGCATTAATTTATTAACGCCGACATTTATTTTATCGCGCATTAACGCATGTTGCTCACATGCTTTTGTTTTGAAAAGTCTGTTACTGGCTGCTGCGGAACCGGAAAACAGTAAACTCCAGCTAAAACAGACATGGAGAACGGTAAAAATCCGTGAACTTTACAGTCCGGGTAGCAACTCAGGTAGCAATATTAACAATTCTGTCTAAAAAAAAAAAAAAATTCTGGACTGCAACAAATCTTTCACGTCATTCCTCCATGTTACATCAGATCTGCTCCATATGTTCACTGTCCTGCTGTCCTGCTCTTACTGGTTACTTCAGTGTGGCTCCATCTAGTGGCACAGATGTGTAATGACAACAGAAAGTCCAGTCCTCGATTATAAAACAAATTCAGTTCTGTGGCCCCTGTTTTTAATTTCGTATTTTTGATCCAAGTGTAAAATTGAAATATAAAAAAAAACAGGCACTTTTTTCGTTTTTTTGTGTTAGACAATTGACAGTTGACAATTGAAAATGGAAAGAATGAATGATACACGGATTGGTAAACTTACTGAACTTTAACATGAACATTTTCATTTTAAAGTTCTCCCAGATGGAGGATTTGACAGAAACAAGGTTATTTGTAACAACTGACTAGTTGAACTCCCCGTTAAAAGTTTCTGCTGTTACCTCAGGAATTGCCAGTTTTAATGCCACAATCATTTTGTCGGATTTTGTTTGTAGACTTTTTTTTTTCTTCATAAAAACAGGATTACATTAATGCCCTGGGAGTGGCAATAAGTTTTATTTTATTTTACATTTTTTAAGATGGAGATTTACACTAAATATGTGTTACTGACAAGTGGTCAGTAACACATATTTTCAAACAAAATGTTTGAACAACAAAGTTATGACACTTTAGTTCATATGGCAGCAGAACATTTTAGTAAAAGTACATTTTACAATACTTTAAAATTCATTACTTGATTTTGCATATACAATGCGATTAATCATGATTAATCAGGGAAATAATACGATTAATCGCGATTAAAAATTTTAATTGTTGCCCAGCCCTAATTTTTTTCTTTCCTCTTGATGGAGAGAAACCACTAATTTGAATGAATGAGTTTTCATTCTGCATTTGGCTCATCCACAATGTCTCTGTCTCTCAGCGGGAGACGTAAGGATAACTGAATTACCAAATACATTTATAGATATCTTTGAAGATTGTAGTGGTGGAAAAATAAATTGGTTTTGTTGCAAAATTATGATTTGTTTAATTCATGTCTCAATGAATTGTCCAAGCCAGTTGCATTTTTGTGGCTTGAAATATGTTTATAAGCTGCCAAACTGGGAGACAAGTTGGCATAGATTCTGACCATCTTGCACTGCTGCATCTTGCTTAAACTAAATTGTTACACCCTTATTATGACAGATGATAGGTTCATTTCTTTGGAATTAATGAGGCTCTTCAAGTGAATGCTTCAGTGAAAGCTCAGTGCTCTAATAATTGTGCCCACTCCTTGACATGATAAAATTGTACAGCTGAAGGAACCTTGAACATTTATATTTAATCTCCTAACTCTCATCCTTAATTCATGAGGAGAATGGGAGACCCCTTCATCCCATCCCCCACCCCCTGGTTTGGCCTGCTGGGAGAGGAAAAGAGGGGGATTAGAGTAAGATTAAGTTGGTGGTGTGAATGGGAGCCACAAGACCTCCACTTCACTTCACTCCTCCCTTCCACCCAACACTCTCTGAAGTACTTGCACAAACATATTCACGCATGTAACACATGCTTCTCTGCTATAACTTAATTCTTTCATTAAACCAGAAACCTTAGAACTGGACAATGTGTGGCATTTTAAGTCTATTTGGTGTTTAAATCATCTTCTTTCCCACGTATGGACCTGGATTACCAAACTAATTCATGTCACCATCAATCCTAACAAAATCAAGTTTTAGTCAGGATATAATGTAGGATAAGCTTGTACTCGTGTAACAGAATGACCCTCTAAACTGCCTTTATGATTATCACCTTAAATTAAAACACTATCAAGAGGTTTATTATATCAAGACTTTTTGTCGGGTATCTCAGTCTAAGTGTAGCCCAGTAGGACTAAGGGACAGATCCACAAGCCTCGTTCTGTATTAAAGTGTACTCATAAGTATACCTGAGTTGGATCTTTGTCTTAACCATCTGAGTGAGATACCCAGTTATATCCAGCCCAGTATTTCCCACTTAAATTTGCTTTAGTGGACCTTTAGAATACATTTTCATATTGGAAGATTGGAGGAAGATTGGATGTTGTCTTTGAAGTTGGAATGAAATTTTTCACTGTCAGTTTGGCTAGAAAGTAGCAAGCTTGGTGACCTGAAACTCACAGTACACATTGTGACCAAGTAGGCTTAAAGTTGTAAGCCTGGCATCTTCTAGAACCTTTGACTCTGTGAACAGAAGTGAGAACAGAATAACTAGTTTCAGACATGTTCTCCCACTGAGCCTGTATGTGCTTTTTCTCAAGAGTGATCATTTAAAGCCCAGAACCACCACTGTATTTGCCTCATTCAGTCCTTCATTTTTGCTGCACAATGCTACAATGTTTTATTTATTTTTAATTTTTTTCAGACCATCTCAGAGCTTTACTTACAGATATAAACTTACAGATAGATGTGATATTTCTCTCTCTTTGTTTTGGAGGTCATCTTTTCATGAGCTTCTCCCTGAGTCTGAACCAGGTCAACGTCTGGTGAATGTAGTACAGCTCATAACTACTCAGTCACACTGAAATCGATATATATATTTAACTTTGAAATTAGCACTCCATCTCTGACCCTCCCCCACAATCCAGGAGGCTTTTTCTGCCTCTTCTCATTCACAGAAAAACACAGGAAACCTGCATTGAAGGGTGTTGGTTAAGAAAATACTATCAAGGCTAAGAGTGCAAAGCTGTGTATATGTGTGGTGTGTTATGCTTTAATCAATATTACCAGCAGTGTTAGGACTGTATGTTGTCTGTGGGTCTGTATGTATATCACACAATACTATACACTGCTAAGCTTATTAGGAGATGGGTTTCACTTGAATACTCCTTCAGGTAAGACTTACAAATCACTCTCTGTCATCATATGTTTGTGCAACGGTTAGAAAAGCACACTTTAAAAATTACTCTCCCACTATGAAAAGACTTATTTATATTGTAATAATTGACACTGAGAAAGCAACTCAGAAGATGTTCATGTTCAAGGTCGCTGATGCTTTCTTCTTCTTTTTTTTCTACCTTTTAGTACGAGTACCAAGTTCTACCATGAAATGTTTTTCATGAACTTGTGAACAAACTAGAATTTGTATATATGCGATTATAAATCTGGATGTTGTGTAAATTGTGCAAAGGTAAAAAATTTACTGTTTCTCATAACATCATATGTGAAGAACAAGCAACAGAACATCTTAAACTCCACCTCTCAATACTGTGTTTCCCTGTGGATTTGAAAATAGAGGGGTTTAAGTGCTAAACAGGTTATACAGTACAACAGGCCTATTAGTGGAGAGTACTGAGGGGGCAGCACCCCCAGACTCAAAGTCTTTAATATTGCATGTTGGCACCACCAGACCTCAAACAGTTTCCAGGCTTCATTTAGGCTTTGTAAGACGTTGCATGTGCAGCACTTGGTTTTATTGTTAATATGGGGTTCTGTGTAGCCAGAGCTGTCTGATGTGATGATGGAGGAGGTGTGTTGTAGATTTTCATGGTATCGCAGGAGGACATCTTCCCTCACCCTGATTCTGCCCCAGCCTCAGCTGGTAAGACTTGAGATTTATATGTGGTTAGGCTTTCTTCTAAAGCGGAGAGGTGCCAAATGCAGCAGTTTGTGTGCTTGTGTATGTATATTTGTGTCTATATATATATATATATATATATATATATGTGTGTGTGTGTGTGTGTGTATACATACATCTCTACATCTCCTACATCAATATCGCTTGAGTTTAAGAGACATGCAGTTTTTCACAACTATGGTGTAGAGAAAAACTGAATAAATGTAACAGTGAACACCTCCAAACAGTAAGAGCTGTTTACTTGTGCACTGTTGAACATATGTTTTGCAGTGCTTCTAAAACTCTGAATGTCACAGAATCTACCACAAGTAACCATTGTGTCAGACTCACACTATTTATCCTTTAAAACAGTTTCTATTGACTGTCTAACATTTAGACTGATGATTTTATCATATGTACTTAATTTAAAAGAGGAGAAATTATCCTTACCACAATTCAACAGATGGTAAATATGTTTAAAATACATTTTACTGTAAGGTAGACTGAAACGACTGAAAAGAAAAATTTGCATTATGGGATTCACACAGTAAATCCAGGATCAGCTTCTTCTCTCTCTGTCCATGGTGCTGAAACATTCAAGCTGAGTCTACCTGTATCACTGTTCTTCTCACACACAAGTCATATACAGTTTGTGGCGTGGTTGTGGATTAGTGAGTAGAGTCAGTTCTCCTATAACTGGAATCCCTAGCCCCATCAACCCCTAGCCCAATCACCTGTTGAAGTCATACTGAACCTTGCTTTGTACTCCCAAAGTGCCAATTTGGGTAGTAGTCACTGCTCTATATGGAAGTACAATGTTAAAAAAATGTTTTTGTGTGAATGGGTAAATGAGAAACACAGTGTAAAACACTTTGTAGAACCTGGGTAAGTTTGAAAAGGCACCATATGAGCACCAGACTATTAAATTATATTGAATAAAAAAAAAAAAAAAGAAATATTTGGCAGCAGCCTTGCAAACGCTTTCAGTATACAGTATATACAAAACTAGGAAAGTCCAAGCAGAAGGCATGTGTCAATAAAACTTTAGTCTATTGTTATTATCCCCAATAGCATATCTATAAACTAGCCTTATTGTCTAAGATTAGCTGAGTTTGCAGAGATTCTAGATTTAATGCAAACTGAAAACTGTATTAAAGCATTTTCAAGTGAGCTCAACTAAAGTGCTCGAGATTATTCAGGGAATAGTATGGCTGCTGTTCAATATATATGCTGACATCATGTTTTCACCATTTAACTGGTAAACCACTAATAAAATGCAACAAAAGGGGACATAAAACTTCTGAGCTTAGATAAACATTGATCACTATTCCTCAGAAGCTTACATATGAGGCAAATTGACGCCCCCCCCCCCCCCCCCCCCCCCCCCCCGTTAGGGAGTTTTAGGCTGATAAACAGTTGAAATCACACACATAGCAATGGTCCTTCCACCCCTCATGTGGGTCATTGGGGTCTTTTGCTTACCCTAAGCTGTTTACCTGATCAGCATTTGAAATGTTTTTGTCGTATGAATCAAAGTGTGAATGGTTCTGAAACCTGCCTGGGAAGGAGATTTAGTGCTGCATTTTAGGTTTTGCAGAGGTGAAACCTGAACCTCTTTCCTGTTTTATGAAGGTTTATCCTGTTTGACTCAACCAAAGATTCACACATGCTGACCAGATAAACAACTGATATGTAAATCATTAACCCTCCTGTCAGTCATTAGGGTCTTTTGTCCACTGTGACTTCAGTATCTTATAAGATTGAAACTCCCCAAAAGTAAATTTGAACTGACAGGTCTGACAGGAGGAGGGTGAATCATCGTTAAGAACCAAGAAAGAAGAAGAACAGTTGGTTTCCTTGTGGGTTGTCTCTTTAATCTAGAGGGTGAATAAAGTTGAACAGATTTATTAAGGGAGTTCATTTTATTTATGGCTGTCAGGTGTATTTGTTGACCGTTGTTGCTTGGCATTTTTATTTGTTTGAGTTGGATGTTTCAGTTATCTTCTTTCTTATAGTGTGAATGTGTTTGCTTGTACTTGCATGCATGTAATGATGATATATAAGCTGCCTGAATAATAAGAAAGCCAGGATTTACTGTTTCATGATCCTCCCAGTTTGACTTTCTACCAGAAATCAGATCCGTCTTTACCACTAGATTTTAATTTACAGCCACTTGAAGTATTTCTGCTCTGACCTCTTCAGGTTAATCATCCTGTTATACGGCATGCCATGCATTAGCAAAGAGCGTGTCTGTGTGTTTGTGTGAGAAAGTGTTTGCTTCCTTTGAAGTCACATCATTTTCACTCTCTTTGTTTCTCTTTCTCTCTATCTCCGCTCTTGTCTGAACAGCTTCCTGCTGACCTCAATAAGATGCACCTAACAGACCACGCCCACCAACAGGTGATGCACATGGCTCCCAGCCAGTCAGGATGCAGCATCGCTAGTGATTCAGGGAGCAGCAGCCTGTCGGACATTTACCAGGTGGGTACAACGTTAATTGTTAAAAAATTGATTGAGTTAAATTAATAATCTCTCTTTTTTTGTCATTGCATTTTTTGCTGTACTTCCCAAGCAACCCTAATATTTAATTTCCCTTTGGAGATCAATAAAGTATTTTTGAATTGAACTGAATTGAATTAAAATATAATCTGTGTAGTTTAGGGTTTATACTCTTAAAAGACCTAATTTAAGTCATTAAACCACATGATCCTTAAAATCAGCTCTATAAAAGAGATGTATTAAAATCTGCTATGAAAATGAAACTACTATAAAATTTTATTTTCACTCTTTGCTGCACATTAGTTTATTTATTGTTCAACCCCAGTATAACATGAAAATTCAGACTCTAAAAGCATAAATCTTGGTTTGTTATTTATGCATATATTTATTTACTTATTTTTTAATTCAAACAGCAGGGTTTGAGAAGATATTTATTGTCTTCCCTCACAAATTAGAAATTAGAGTGATTAAAAAACAAAGCTTGAGATTAGATAAGCTTCATAATAAACTATGAAGCCTGTTCCAGACCGGCTGTCAGCCACTGCACAACATAAAGGTTTTTTTTACTGGTAGTTCCCTTTATCTTGACCTGCTTCAATTCCTTCTGCCTAACTGCAAATGATCACTTAACCTTCTACATTTCCTTCTTATGATCCTTCTCTTCTGGCTAATAATTGCGTATCAGTTGTGCAGCCTGATGACTCGTCTCCCTCTGTACCTCCTGCTGAGGATGGAAGGTCACAAGTAGGAAATTAACCCAACCTTTCAAGCTCCATCTTTACCTGTGTTTTATAGGTACTGCTGCCAATGTAGATGGGTTTGTGCCTGTCAGCTCTTTTATAAGTAGCTTACCATGAACAATGGCAGGAAAATATGGTTACGTTTAGAGTATGACAACTAGTCATGAATTATCTTGTTGAGCATTGTTTAATTGCTAATGGCCTCTGTATATAATGAAAAAATGGACAAGATTTTGCAAAAGATTTTTCAAATACATTTTAAAAAAATATGTTGAAACAGTTTTTAGACGCTGAATATATATTACCAAATGTAACTTATAACAAACAAATAAAATGTGTCCATCAAGCACAAGTAGAGCATTTATTTTCAGAATAAGGAGCATTACAGGGGTGTTGTACCTTAGTTGTTTGCAAGAACACAGGCTTCAGGTGGTGTTGACCTGACAGATGGACTTGTTTGCTGAACTGCATTTCAGTGTGGTTACTTGGGATACCTCCTTCTGTAGATATCATTCAAATATGACATAGTTTTCTCAAGCCGACAACAGAGTAAAGAAAATCTATGGGTGCATGCAGTCGTTAATATCCACAGCCCAATATAAATGGATCCCTCCACAGGCGTAAGTGACAACCGCACTTAACAGTCAACAAGGAAGACCCAACTATTAAAATACCAGACCTTTTTCTTTCCTGCTTCATTTCTGTGTGCATGACTTAGATCGTATACCTGGTACAAAGCAGACATTTACAGTTTACTAAAGTGCTGGACGCCCGTTGACCTTTAAACAAATGTACTGTAAACACATTCTTTATTAAGTCTTCAGTCTTTGGTAACTCTGCCTCTCCTTTTGTTTGATGTCTGCTCGATTCCACTGTTGGATTCATTGCCTGACTAGGAGGTCTTTACATTTTACTCTCTCCCACTTTATCTGCCTCACCTTTTATGTGACATTTCTGAGCATTGACCAGCAGTGTGTTTTGAAATGCAATGCTTGTCTTGAGTGTAGGGTATCAAGCAGTAAGACACTAAAAGCACATGAAAAGCCTGTTATCTGAGCAGAAGGTTGTAGTAAATCCAAAAGCCTTTTTTCTTTTAGCCTCCATTGTTCCATACAGAGCTTTGCAGTCATTTTTTGTCGTCCTACTTTCTTCGTGCAAGGTTCTGCAGATGTTTGTGAGTAAATGTATGAATGGTAGAAGAGGCTCTATTTGACACTAGCTTGTTAGCATTGTTACCTTTTATCATGGAAGCCAGTGAGGTTGCCTTGCTAATGAGCGTGTTTATGAGGTGGTGTGATCTATGGGTGCAACTGGCCACAAAACTAATGAGGGTTGTTTCAGTGAGGAATGTTCTAATTAAACAGACCTTTTCTGGGTTTTTTTTTCCCTTTTACCAAGGCAAGAGCTGAGGTGGTGGTATGTGGTTGTTGCCATCAGTCTGATAGCAATATTATCCAGAAACTAGCTAGGTTAAATGAAGCATGCAGTACATGGACAAAAAAAAAGACAGCCTTTGGTAGGGATCAAGATTACCTTTATTAAACAGCATTAGAATCTGCAGAGCATGTTGATCTGAGTCCCCTTTTCCTGTTAGATGTCAGCACATACAATATGCAATTTACAATACAACTAATATTTTACTGATTTAATAATCTGATGAATATTTAGCTGTATTTTTTTTTTAACAAAGCTCTTATATGGATCAAAGCACAACTTGTAAACCCCCCCCCCCCCCCACACACACACACACATATCACACACATACACACGTATTTCCACCTCCTTCTCTCCTACCCATTACAGCCTGTCGTCCATGCTCAGCTCGTCAATGACTGTTTCCAGATTGATGTGGATCAGGTTAACTTGGGTCAGACGCTTTAACATAGAGATCAGATCTTTTCATCCTCAGATTATGTATTTATCACACGGATCTGATCTCATCAGCTTGTCACTGACCTGGCTCTGTGTTTGTTTAGAGCTGTCTTAAAGTTCTGACCTTCCCGTCAGCCGTGGACCTCGACTGTCAATGCAACACACTGGTTTTGTTGTGTTTCTCGCACACATTCATATCTCTCACTGCTCCCTGTCTTACTTGAATGCTTAGCAGTTCATTTTACTGTCTCTCCAAATCCTCAACCTTTGCTCACACTTGTCTTTCCTCTCTTTAGTCCTTTCAGCTCTTGGTCACCGTACATCCTGGAATTTTACTCCATCCAACATTTTTCGCTTCTCTCTTCTCCAACCGCATCCCAGTAGCATGTAGTGGTTCTTGCAGATATGATAGCTTTCATTTCTAAGAAATGTGCTCCTGGCCCCGAGGTGTTCTGAGACAAGGGGTATTGGATTGAAAGGGCAAATCCTGCATGTGAAATGGACCAGGCTCTCAGTGGCACTGAAGGATACGCCACTGGCTGCTGTTATGTCACAATCTCAATTCTTTTATTTTTCCAAAAACGGTTTAAGTCAAACCTTCTTTTCTGGAGTCCTCTTAGCCAAAAAGATGTTCTACAAAGTCAAATTCATAAAATCATCATTCAGGTCATTTGTTAATTTATTATTTTGGACATTTATCTTTGGTGTGAGGATTCAGGTTCCTTTTTCTTCAGTGTTTTGTCTGGCTTGTCTGTTTATTAGACCAAATTAATTGCATCCGGTGCGCTGGGAACAGGAAAGACTGAGCAGCTGGTCTCTTTCTGTGGTCCTCTAAATAACATGTCTTACCTAATTTATGAAAACAAGAGTGGATCTGAGCCTGAACTTGGGATGGACTGTGAACGCAATCACCTCGCCTCAGAGAATCCCATAAAACCTTTTGGGTTTGCTCCATATCTCTAGAGAACGTAAGACCTCGACAGCATTGCTCATTAAAGAGTCCATCTAGGAGTGTGTAGACCAGGAAATTGGCTTTTACCAAGCAGGTACAACAGCTCATATAGCCCATCCAACTCTTACTTGACTTATGAAATAGTTTTGAAACATGAGATCTCTGTCTAAATATAAAATATCTTGACTTTAAAGTTCTATATTCCACAATGAACCCAGAAGGTACAACTGGTCATGTTTACATGTATTTAAAAAAAAAAAAAAAGGCGGGGGGGGGGGGGGGGGGGGGGGGGGGGGGGGGGGGGGGGGGGGGGGGGGGGGGGGGGGGGGGGGGGGGGGGGGGGGGAGACCCCATAAAAAAAAAATCCTTACCACGGTAGAGGAGCGAGTATATGATGGTACAGTTAAATGGAGATGAGCTTGATCTCCCCTAATGCGTCAAGTGTACACTTGGGAAAACAAAATCATGAATTCTCTATTTTATCAAAAATATACTATTAGTTGCCTCTCATAAAATAGTGCAACACTTATAAAGATGCTAATTCTAAAGTCAGTGTCTTGGCTCCATGTCGTACGTCCCTGTAAGTTGGAAAAACTCTTCAAAGAAAGCTTGACATTCAGGATACTTTGAATACAGTATAGTATATGGTATGGTATACAGTCTAGTATATAGTATTTGAATATAGTAAAATATAGAAGTGCATGTGTCCTGTACAGTGTCTTAACTGCAATCAGTATTTTCCTCCCTTACACTGCCATTAATGATACATGTTAGTTGTGATGGTAAGCCAAGAATGCAATACAATGTTGGTCCTTCTTCACTTTTTATTCAATAGGAATCATCAGTGTTAGAGAAGTGAGTCACTTCTCATCCTAATTAAACAAATACCCATGTTAATTGTAATTACTAGGATTGCAGGAGATGTAAGTAAAATCAGGCTCGCTTTGCATGTCAGTTCATTTAACTCTAATACTACCTGCACAAACCAACAGATGGCACAGAATGTAGGAATGAGACAGAGCTTCTCTTTTCACCTTCAGGTTGATGGATCAATCCCCAACAGACCTAAAAGCTCTAATTCCAGTTCTGATCCATACTCTGCCCACCATCTGTCCGCCTGCACAGGTGGATAGATGTGGGACTATAAATTGTTATTTCTGGATTGGAATGTCGAGTTATTGGCTTCTGCTTTTAAGGTGTTGGGTTTTATTTTAAGGGATAAATGTCCAGCTGCTCATTCTAAGGGTTTTCTCTAAGTCATGGATGATGCATCAGCAAAAATGCAAATAGAGGGGAAAAAAACGAAGCTGGAAGAATGGAAAGCATTGGAAAACAGCATTGCTCAATCCAGATGTACTGTTTATTTCTTTCCTGTAGATGTCAGAAAATTACATGAAATGAAATGAAAATGAAAATGAAATGAAAAATACTTTATTTATCCCATAAAGGGAAATTCAATGGAGTAAGGGCTCTCTCTCTTTTTTTTTTTTTTATAAAAAAACAGACAGAAATAATAATATAATAACAGGTGTTAGGTCTTGTTGTGGAGGCTGATGGCTGCTGGCAGGAATGATCTTCTGTATCTTTCCGTCTTGCAACGGACCTGCAGAAGCCTCTCACTGAACACACTCTGTTGTTTGATGACTGTGTCGTGGAGAGGGTGTGAAGAGTCCTTCCTCATCTTCATCAGCTTGTGCAGCATTCTTTTTTGTACAATCAGTTCCAGCGGCTCCAGAGTTACACCCAGCACAGATCCAGCTTTCCTGATCAGTTTGTTGATTCTCTTCAGGTCTCTGGTTCTGATGCTGCTGCCCCAGCAGATGGCTGCAAAGCTGATTGCACTTTCAACAACAGACCTATAGAAGATGTGCAACATCTTGGTGCAGACATTAAAAGATCTCAACTTTCTTAAAAAGTAGAGTCTGCTCTGACCTTTCTTGTAGATGTATTCTGTGTTGCATTTCCACTCCAGTCTGTTGTCAAGCTGAACTCCAAGATACTTGTATTCCTCCACCACCTCCACCTCCTTTCCCAGGATGGAAACACTGCTGTGTTGATTCTTGCTCCTCCTGAAGTCGACAATCATCTCCTTAGTTTTGCTGGTATTTAATACGAGATGATTGTTACTACACCATTTCACAAACTGGCAGATCAGTTCTTTGTACTCTGCTTCTTGTCCGTTGCTGATACACCCAACAACTGCAGAGTCATCAGAGTATTTCTGCAGATGACAGGACTCAGAGTTGTACTGGAAGTCAGAGGTGTAGAGCGTGAAGAGAAATGGTGAGAGAACAGTTCCTTGTGGTGCTCCAATGCTGCTGACCTCCATCTCAGACACACAACCTTTCAGTCTCACAAACTGTGGTCTGTTTGTGAGGTAGTCATAAATCCAGGAGGTTGTGGAGGAATCCACCTGGAACTTATGGAGCTTCTCACATAACAACGCAGGCTGAATTGTATTAAAAGCACTTGAGAAATCAAAGAACATGACCCTCAAAGTGCTGCCTGATTGGTCCAGATGAGAGTGGGCTCTGTGAAGCAGGTAGATGATGGCGTCTTCAACCCCAAGCCCATTACGATATGCAAACTGTAATGGGTCCTGAAAGGTGCTGACCTGCTTGTTGAGGTGGACCAGTAAGAGTCTCTCCAGGACTTTCATGATGTGAGATGTCAGGGCAACTGGTCTGTAGTCATTAGGTTCAGCTGGTTGTGGTTTTTTAGGCACTGGAACAAGGCAGGATGTTTTCCACAGCACAGGAACTGTTCTCTGTCTCAAACTATATCAAACTACATGATATATTGATTAGAAATGTGGTCTTCTTGAGTTCTCTTTTCTCTCTAGTCATGCTAGTTTATTGCCCTTTACTCATGTAGAATTGACTTGATCTGAGCACTTAGACACTTTCAAATCAGTCAAACGTAATCAAGTTGTCCAAAAAATCTATAGAAAACACAGTTTATAGTAAATGCTTAATTAATTTGCCATTCAGTCCTGTTACTAAACAACTGCTTTTGCTTGTCCAGGCCACAGAGAGTGAGCTGGGAGATGTGGACCTGTCTGGACTTCCAGAAGCTACAGTGGACAGCGAGGAAGAAGAGGATGAAGATGAAGACCTGGAGAGAGCTTCCGACACTCTTCTAGGCCGAGACCTGGTCAGAGAGTGTCTGGAAAAAGACCCTGCTGACCGCAATGATGACGACATTGGTCAGTCTCTCCCCTTGTTGCCCAATTTGAACTTTTCCTAAAAAAGATCACTGTTTTCCCCTAAATTACAGACCACAATTCTATCAAATCAATGAATTGTTTACATTTACATGAACATTTCTCGACCAAACATTTAAAGGAGAATATGGCTCTTTATTGAATGACTGTTGATGATTATTAAATGATTGCTATGAATCATTCAGTAAGCATACACAGTAAGCCTTCTTTCATAAAGACCACCCTGTCATGGTGTCTAAACAGCAGTGCCCTTCCAGTTTGTATTTTTAGAGTAGGTAATCAGAGGTACAGTCTCATTAGTGGGACCCAGCAGGGTCCTGGAGGAGAAGGTGACCGCATCAGAGAGATGAGAGAAGTTGTAAAGGCCTGGCCTGCTGTGTGACTGCTGGGGGCCTGGCCTTCTCATAGCCTTCACCATTACAGATGAAGCATATTCAGTGGAAATACATAATGTAGAGGAAGGTGGAGGGAAGAGCATATCTAACCAAAGTTGAAAACTGGCTCCCTTAAGTTTAGTTGTACAAAGTATTTCTGTGATAGAAATCATTTTGACAATAACAAAATTGGAATCACTGAAACTTTCTTACTCAAAAATGGAATATAATTTATGACAGAGTTTTTTTTTTAGCATCTACAGTGCATAATATGCTGAAAAGTCTCAGAGTGTCTGGGGGAAATCATAAAGGCCACGGCTGAAATTCACTGTTGGCCGTCACCTTCAAACCCCCAGGCAACACTGCATGGGGAAACTGTCATGCAGCCTTGATCAATATAGACATATGGGCTCAAGAGGAGCTTGGAAAATTGTTACTAAATTCAGTCTGACACTAAAGTGGTACTAAACTGTTTTTGCACAAAGAAGAAGCCGCATGTCACCTCTGCACAGAAAACACTAGTGTTTCCTGTTGGACCAGTCAGTGCACAGTCATGTTGTTTCAACCAATCACTGTGTACTTATATCAACCTCATTCTAGGAAAATTCTGATGTGAAAAAGAGCCTATAAAAGCAAATTTGCAAACTACACACAGTTTTTTTTCTTTGCAGTGCAGCACAAAAAAAGAAAGGGTACTTTCTGATCTTGCTTTTCATTGCTTTTTCTTTTTTATTTTCTTATGCTAAACAGAGCAACTTCTGGAGTTCATGCACCAACTACCCGCCTTCGCTAACATGACCATGTCCGTACGGAGGGACCTGTGCAGCGTCATGGTGTTTGAGGTGGTTGAGCAGGCTGGTACAGTCATACTGCAAGACAAACAAGAGGTACAAATGGACCCATGCTGAATTCTTTGAATAGAAATAGATAATTATTATTTTAAAAGGGAACCAGAGAACTGAGGCCATTTTAAATCGATTATTAATGAATGCTGCTGATACAGGTTTATTTTGTATCCATTTTTGGTGAATGGTCCACCTTGATCAGTCTACAACAGAGTAAATTTGACATGCACAGAATGTTATACATGCTTTATTAACCCAATTAGGCTCAATTGTCATAACAATTGAATTAAGGTTTGCCTTTCTTCTATCAAACACATGAAACATTTCCTGGCTTGCTGAACCATAATTATTTATTTGCCTCAGATTCACCTTTTATTATCATTTAAAGCATTGATGTTGTTCTTCAGATAAAAAAAAAAAAACATTTTTGTTTTAAAGATTTATAGAATGGAAACGTCTGTATGTTGAATGTAACAATGACCTTCACTGTTCACAAGTGCACACATCCACACCATTGTCCTGTGTGTCCCAAGATGATTCACATGTATTCACTGGTATGTGCAGAGCCACTGGGCTGAAGCCTGTCAATCACTTGAGTGTCTACTTAGCTAATTAATTAGGTTACATGCCCAAGAAACTGCCGCTCTGTCCCTGCTGTTCCCAAACAGCACTTTTAGAACGGACAGGGCGATAAATGGCAATGAACTGACTGCCTCTAAACCCCGAAGGACGGGAATACACATCAGCCACAGGAAACTATAAACACACACACATGAAAATATACATGAATAAGCAATGTGCATCAGATAAGGGTATGTGCCTCCATGCTGTGTGTGTCAAGTCGATTGATGGGCAGTCGTCCTCCAGTGTGTGTCTGTGGACTTGTGTTGAATGTCAAAGAGACTACAATGACTTGGATGAGTGAGGGAGAAGCAAAATAAAGTATTAAGTGGTCCAAAAGAAGGAAAAAAGAGAGGAAAAGTGGTTGAAAGGACTAAAAAGAAGAGAAAATGGAGGATTACTGAGGCAACAATGTGATGTGAAAACTTGAGTAAAGACTGAAACTAGCTTTTTTCTTTATTTGTCATAATAAAATATAGATATAACAGAACTGTTCACCCAAAGCTGCAGGTGGGTAAATCCAGAGGCTATATACTCTAAGAAGTGTTCTATTTATGTAAACTTTAGAAAAACTACCCACAGGAAGTTTTTATTTACAATCTGGATCCATGTGTGTTTGATTACCTTTCCTTCCCTCACATATTACCATTTCATCACTGCCGACGAATAAGGAGCACTTTAGGTGGGGTGAAAAATTAGAAATTGATGTAGAGAGAACGTGAGTGGGATTGGGAGTGGAATTGGAGCTTTGCTAGGTGAAAAAGAGTGATAGAATGAAAAGGCAATGAGGAGGAAAGAGTGAGCCAAGGGCTCACTCACCTCCCTGCCATCATCCCCTCACATCTACAATTAATGGCCTGTGTATATAATACCTTCTGGCATTCGCTTTTCAAAAGCCACCACAAGAGACACAGTACTTTACTAATATACTCTACAGTTAACAGTTCAGATAGTAATATGTTCTTATATTACATTCTTTCTTATGTAGCAGGATAGAATTGAATTAAAAATTCCTTTTTCCTTTTTGGGATTAAAGAAATGTTCTTAAGAGATTGTCGTTGTGCTTGTGGCCAGCTAACAAATGTGCTGATGACATCACATGCAGCATTTACAGGTAACACAGGTTGACATTCACAGTGGAAATCATTGATAGGAGCGTTCAGCCAACAGGTCAGCATCTGGGATACAAAAGGTGTTCCTTCACAGTAACATGTCCAGAATTAAAGCATCTGTTGCTCACAGGTCCTGCAAGCCCTCATATAAAATTCATGTAGAGGCGCATGAGTTCAGAACATGCTCGTGGAGGATAAATACTGTCCAGGTTATTCCTGGTACAACTAAAATCTCCAATTATCTTTGATGCTCTTTTCACTTTCAAGATTGACCTTTCCTACACCATAACACAAAGTGGTCTTTCAGTTCATTGACACACCTTACAACTGCAGAGTCATATGTATATTTGTGCCAGGGACAGAATGTTTAAAAAAACAGGCAAAAAAAAAAAAAAAAATGCTACTTAAAGCAGAACAAAAGACTTGTTTCCATGAAAATATTGGTTTCAGTTTACGTCGTCTAGCGGCGATCATCCACGCCCGCTATTGATAAAACCCAGGCAAAGAAACTTTCTGATCCCATCCTGGTCAGGCAAGTGTGTATTTCCTACGATACTATGTCACACATGAAACTGGCTCACAGAGCTACAGAGGACATCACGGCAGAGGCAGCTAAGATCCTCAAGAAAGTAATGAGGGTTGAGAAATACGAGAGCGATTGAGAAAGAGGCCAAACAAAAGTTAATTTTAGTCACTGTCTACAGGGGGAGCCAGATTGCTGCGAATTGCAAGAGTACCCTGTGCTGCTTTAATAGATGCAACAGTACAGAACATCGTGTACGCGTAGATGTACAGTGTTTTGATTTAGTTGCTGAACGAGCACAAAAAACAAGAATTAAACTGAAATGTTTTGCATATTGTCTATGTGCATCTGTCTGCAGCTGGACCTCTGGTATGTCATCCTGAATGGAGCAGTTGAAATCAGCCATCCAGAAGGAAGAGTAGAGATTCTTTGTATGGGCAACAGTTTTGGAATCTCACCGTCACTGGACAAGCAGTATATGATTGGAGAAGTGCGCACCAAGGGGGACGATTGCCAGGTAAAGACAATGAAAAATATTTGTTTGAGCTGCTTACTGCAGCAGTGATGTACGTTACAGACTTGTTTTCATTTCAGAATCTTGATTGCATCCTTTTTGCCTTTTGTGAAGAGTTGGCAAGTTTTCTTTATGAATAACTGTGTACCTTCATCAAACAAATAGTCAAAGTGGTGAAGAGGTAATGGCAAAAGAAGCCTTGACTTGCAGTCTTTCTGTCAACACTGCCCAGTTCCTCTGCTGCACGTATCATTTCCTTTCCTCAGATTCACAGGAAGTTGCAGAGTTGGGGCTTTGTAAGATAAATACAGAAACTGATGATTTAGTCTAAAGAAGAACAAGTCACAGAGTTGAGTCTAAGCACTTCTGTTCTGCAGGATGTAATGGGAGGTTCAATTTGTGCGAGGATTCCTTTGCAAAATTGCAAACAGCGATGATTTTGAACCTCCATTTCCTCTTAAATTGAGCTTTATTTAATCAGTTTTAGTTAAGTGAAAGAGCAGTGCTGTTGGATGTTCCTTCTACCATAATTCCTTGTCTTCTATGCCTCTTTCTTCAAGCTCTCATGCTTTTTCTGTGCTGCTGTCTGAGTACCCCGTTGTGGTCCAGAGCAGTATTGTGCTCTACTACAAGTTCATCCGTTTTCCCCATGTCATCCTCGACCAGTTCGTCTGCATCGCCCAGGAGGACTACTGGCGCATCCTCAACCATGTGGAGAAGAACACGCACAAGGTGGAAGAGGAGGGGGAGATTGTGATGGTGAAGGAGCACCGCGAGCTTGATCGCAGCGGGACAAGGAAAGGACACATTGTCATCAAGGTTTGTGATTTTTAAATGTCGAGGATAACGTTAGATTTTAAACAGTGGGATTTCTAAAGACTCCACTGAAACGTCCAAGAGATTAAGGTTCTCTCATGGACCTTTCCCTCTCAGAGAAATAACGATCAAGCATGACTTGTGCCTTTACAAAATGTGTCGTAATCAATGACAGTTCAAAGACGAACTAAAAAAAGCAATGAAAACATGGTTGTAAATATTCTTTCAATTTGTGTGGACTGTGTCCACACCACAACTATAATGACAGGGATGGAGTAAAAAATAAAAACATTATCAGGCATTTCTCACCACCTGTTTTTTGTGATGTAATTGGTAGCATTGGAAACACTTTTCTGATGAAATCACCAACTTTTGGCTACAGGCGATCACTCATGAAACTGTGAACTAACATAATATTAGGCTGAAAATTGCTTATTAAGAAACTGCAGAATAACCTGTGACAACACTGCAAAGTGGTGACATTGATGGGTTCTCTGTTTCTCCACTGACATCCTCTTTGACAGTTACCAGGGTATCATCAAACTAATGTTGACGCTTCCTAAAGTATGAATAATGTTAGTCTCAAAGAAGATGGCTCTAGTAACAGAGTGGTAGATTATAACTCCTCTTGTGTTCATGTTCTCTTGTGTTCACCCTCTGTTTTTTATTTTTCCTCACTCTTTGGCTCCGTGTACCCCAACATACCTTGATTTGATTTGTCCCCCACAACCATTCCCTCACATGCAGCTTTTTGCAATAATCTCAGTACAGCTGCTCGATGTTTTTTGTTGACCGTTACAAGGCACCGTTAGCACTATTAGTGTTTGCCCCAGCATTTTCTTGTACACAGTATTGTGAAGCCTTCCAAAGCCTTTTGATCCTTTTCCTAAAGCTACAGAGGCAGCAAGGTATTGATCGGATAATGGGCCTGAATGATTCTCTTGGCTGCTGCTCAGAGGAAAGCTGTTGGTTCTAAAACACATCCAGTGGAGATGAGTCATTCCACAAGTGTTAACATTTCCGCTTCTCTTTTCTGACTTTGTTCTTTTTGTGTCCGACAAAAGTGGGGGCCTTTTTAGTTTCTGTTCCCTGCCAAATGAATCGCTTCCCCCAGAAGCCTTTGCTGCGGTAACATTAGCAAACTCGCTTATAGTATAGGTCACCTCTCTTAGATGTTTTATGTTTTCTATTTATGAATAAACTCCAGCTAGACATTAAAATCAAGAATTTGTTCCATAATACTTAATGCATTTTAAATGATAAAACTCACTGCAGGGATGTCTATAATGCACACGTTTGCTTTTGCGTGCAGGTCTGTGTATGTGTCCCTGTTTTATTAATGGATGACTGACAGCTCAGTTCAATAAATGCATCATTAAAGTTTGTCCTTGTCACTTTTATGATTAATGTTGACATAATGTATTCAGGCTGGTATGTGCATGCGCACTTCTGCTTGCCTCCGTGTGGGTTTGTCTGTGCAGAATATGTGTCTCCTTTCTGACAGCTTTCATGCGTATGCATGAGTGCGGAGTGTCCAATCTAAGTGTGTCCTTGTGTGTTTACAGGGGACTCCAGAGCGTCTGATCATGCACCTGGTGGAGGAGCCATCGGTGGTGGACCCCACTTATATCGAAGACTTCCTCCTGACCTACAGGACCTTCCTTTCGAGTCCTATGGATGTTGGCAAGAAACTGCTGGAGTGGTTCCAGGTGGACAGCCTGCGGGACACGGTCAGTGTGTGTGTGTAATTTACATGTATGCCTATCTTCGTGATGGCATTTTGTCCAATCCTGCCCTTCTCTTAACCCTTAATGCCCATCTCAGTGTGAAGAAGTAGATACACAGTGCAAGATAAAATTATGTTAGGTTAAGGGTTAAAATAGTGCTTTAGGAAGAATAGTAGTGCTTGTGAAGGATAATGGAAAAGTTTGGAAAAGATGGGTATGAAAAGATGGAAAAGGTCAGATTTTAAGAAATTTGTCAGTGTTTTTTCCCATTTATGCCATTATTTTGCTATTTTGCTCCTATCAACTCTCCTGATGTTATTCATTCATGCCCATCGATGGAAATTAATGTCGTATTGCTCACCTGCTGATCAATATGAGTAGCAAGCTCAGCTGTCCTTGAGCCAAGTAGTGATTCGTTCATGCCTGACACTCCCAAAGTCTATAGCTGCTTTAACCTAAGATTAGTCTTGTAATGCCAATAGTCTTTCTGCAGGTGTCATTCAGGTTCATAATCTTCAGCTCCTATAAAACACGATCAAATTGTATACAGAGAAGGGAAGAGAAATCAGGAAGAGAAGGGAAGATGTGAGAAACCAAAGAGTAGAACTGAATTGTTGCTCTGACCTTTTTCCTGCCACCATAAACATCAGAAATGGTTGATTCGTATTGCTTTTATCCCAGTAACTGTGACACGAATATTAAGAAGTCAACCATGTAAAACATTTCTTTGCAGCCATTTTCAAAGTCACTAAACAGCATCTTTGCTGTTTGCCTTTTTTTTTTACTAGCTTATATGTATATTTTTCTAGAAAACAGGGACAGCTACCTTTGCAATTTCTTAGCATTATCAGTGTATATAAAGGAGAAACGATTAACAGTCTTAGGAGGTTTAGCACAGTAACTCCTTTTAGAGCAGTCATATTGACATTTAGACTGCTACTGTGCCCTTAAGTAACCCTCAGCATAAATGCGTTGCAATAAAATAAGGCTTCTGACTCAACACCAACATTATTGACAATCTCCAAGAGCTTTTGAGATATTGTTCCTTAAACTTGCTCTCTCAGAAATGGCATCAGGTCTTTGAAGAAATGAAAAGTGGAAAATAACTGCATTTTGAACAAAGTTGTCATTGTGTCACAGGTTACAAGGATAGTGCTTCTGTGGGTAAACAACCATTTCAACGACTTTGAGGGTGACCAAGCTATGACACGCTTTCTGGAGAATTTTGAGAAACACCTTGAAACCACAGTAAGATCAAGTAATATTATAAATTTGAATGTGTTTAAGCTGTAATTATATTCATCTTAAATGTTGCAGAATTATACTCTTATAAATTATACTCATGATTGCATTGAAAGCTTGGTTTCTCTATTGAAGGATTGACTTCATGGCTTCATAATTCCAGTCTGCCTTGTCAGAATTGTTGATCAAAATGTTATTAACATTTTTTTGGGGGGGTGAGATAACAACATACAATAGCAAATTAAAATGCTGGTGTCCTCCAGTTCATTATTGTCTCATTCCTCCCTGCCTCTCAGAAAATGAAGGGCCATTTGCGGCTGTTGAACATTGCATGTGCAGCCAAGGCGAAGTTGAGACAGATCACACTGCAGAAGGCATCCAGGGATTCGCCGCTCTACTTTAGCTTGCAGGGCGGCAGCGAAAGAGGATTTGGGATCTTTGTTGAATCAGTGGAAGAAGGAAGCAAAGCTGCAGAGGCTGGACTCAAACGGGGAGATCAGGTGAGTGCATGTAATGTGGCGTCCTATAGCAAGTAAGTGGTAATAAATAGTACAGTAAGTATTTGCTGTTGCAAGCGTTATCTTACCCAAAACTAGCTGGGCGATGAGGGCAGTAACTAAACTTAAACTAAATGAGTGGATAAAAAAGAGCCAAGGAACAAATTATATTTAAAATCAAATAATGTATTAATAAGTCAGTTCAAAAATCACAACTGAAAGAAATCTACAGAAAAACAAATTTAAGTTGAAATTAAATGTGGCTTAAGGCACAAAGAAAGTTTATCACGCTCTTTCCAGTTTCAAATTCAAATACAAATTCAAATATACTTTATTGATCCCCCAAGGGGGAAATTCAGGTTTCAGTCCTGTCCAGTTCATGTCCTGTGGTCTGAATGCTAACTCTAGTTAACAGCCGTTCAAATCAGTTAACAGCTGTTAAAACCAGTATATCTCCATAAAGATGAATCACGTGAGATATCTCCAGGTCAGAGGAGGAAACACAGATGAACCAAACTGTGTCTTCTGGGAAGACTGAGCTCCCTCAGTTCAGTGAACGATGGAGCCGACCGTCCCAGAGCCCGGTTCATCCCGTTTCAGGGGCACAGACACCTCTCGTACATAAGCTGAAAGTCCTCATCACACTGAACCTGGTTTTGAATCCCAGTCGCTGGCCCTTGATTTGTCCATCTCCTTAAAAAAAACAAAAAGGACAATCTGTATATTCATACTAAAAGTGTATAAGCATTCTCTCTGAGTTAGGGTTGATGTTTTGCCTCTTTGTGAGCGATAAGGTTGTAAGGTCTTGTGATCTGATGTGGTTACAAGGTCAGCAGTCTTTTTTCTTTTTCTTTCATTTTTTTTTTTTTTAGTACAGTCTCATGTGACACTGTGGTTAAACTGTGTTGTAGCACGGACACAATATTTCCCTAAATGTGCAGGTCTTCAGTTACTCAAAGGCAGAAGTAATGTAACACCACTATCTTCATAGTTTGTATTTTGATTCAGTACATCAGGTAAACAGAAAATTACAATTTCCATGTTTTGGAGCTCTTTCTTTGTAATAACACAGGAACAAAGAATCATAACACTGTGGGAGTTGGGGAACCAGTCAGTCAGTTACTTACCTTTTTTTTTTTGACAACTTGTTAGGTGCAATGTGTCAAGAGGTCAGTGTGACTTCTTGTTTCCTTATTTGACTTGTTATTCATGCAGCACAGAGCAGTAAGAGTGAAATCATTCTTGTAAGATGATCACGAGAGGTGCGCGTGTATGTGTGAGTGTGTGTGCGTGCGGGTCACATTTTCCAACTGCTTTTAAGTTAAAGGGAGGGTAAGTAGTTTCGGGATGATGTCTGTTGACATGGGAAACAAAAACTTAAAACCAACACATGGCGTTAGCTCCTCCCTCTTCTTCCATCCAGCGTTTCCCTTGAAAACACAGCCCATCATCGACTTTCCCAAGCACCCCACCCCCCACTTTTTATGTGCAAGCATGAGCACAAACCCTCCCTGTTTGTTCTGTGTTGAAGGGCAGATTGTCCCCACTCTGTTTTCTGTTTTTGAAGACAAGGTGGTTGTTGTTTTTGTCTTTTTACTTAGCCTAACGTTTTAACTACTGTAATGAAACTTATTTCCTGTAAAGGCAATATAAAATGGCAAGTTCCCTTAAAACGCTGGACACGCACTTTCCTTTTATGTCACTTGTAAGCTAGAACCTAACACTTATCGATGTATTTATTAAATTTTTTTCTTGAGGTAAGGTGATGGCAAGAAAAACATCATGACAGGTGAATCAGAACATTAATGTGTTTTAAATGTCAGTCAAAGACGATCCAAATGTTTTATTTTTAGGTTTGTTTTCAGAGAACTGAATAGGTGTTTCTTAAAAAAATCCTAGACTGGGTTGAATTCACAGAAGCAAAGTCATTTTGGATTCCACTGTGGTATATAAATATACCAGCACTTGGTGATTCATAAGTATGTTTTATCTGTTGTTTTAGATCATGGAGATCAATGGTCAGAACTTCGAGAACATCTCCTTGTCCAAAGCCTTAGACATCCTCAGAAATAACACACACCTCTCCCTCACTGTCAAAACCAACATATTTGGTGAGTAAAGTTGTAAATCAGGTGTCTGTACCAGATATGACAAATATTAGTTTAAAATGTATATGATAAAAATATATTACAGACAGTGACAAGCCAGTTGTCTACTTCCATCCTTCTAGTGTTCAAGGAGCTCCTTAGCAGAATCCTGCATGAGAAAAAGAATGGTGGCCCTCACATTCCCAAGATCCAGGAGAAAAAAGGCAATCGTTTCTCCATCCCCGACCTACCTGGAGACATGGAGTTCCCTACAGACCACAAGAGCACCCGGAAAATGAAGGCCAACACTGTGTCAGGAGGACGAAACAAGATCAGAAAGATGCTGGAGAAGACGCGTTTCAGTATACTTCCACCTAAACCCTTCAGGTAAGCTGCTGTATGCCAGCACTCCTTTGATGAGGATAAATTAGATGCATTGTTCAAGTTGTGTGCAAAAAAGGAAATTGTTAAAAATGGAATGGTAATTATGGTTATTAACTGTGGTAATTACTTGTGTATATAACCTGAAATTAGTTGCATCGCAGAAAGGCTTTCTGGAGTTCTTTCTAAGTTTGTAGAGATCTGATGGTTTACTTAAATCTTAACAATTTAAAAGAAGTGAACTACCCTTTTGCCTGTTGGTTTCTTGTTTTCATTGTTTTGGTGAAAGTCTAGCTTTCTTGGTGTTTGTTTGAACAGAACTCCTCATCACACTTAACAAAATTATAGATGGCAATTTCATTATAACTGATGCATTTGTTGTAAAGTGCTAGCTTGTGGTCTATCCAGACACACAAAGGTTGGGGTTAAATTAAATAGCAGATGTTCTTTCTTTCACTCTTGGCCTTCCTACTCTTCCTACTCTCATCTCCTCGGCTGAAGAATGTAGATTGATTCCAGGCAAATCAGAAAATGATCAAAGCATTGTCAAAAATGCAGCTAGTACCATCCATACTAGTCATTGGACTGGCTCCATCTGGGGAAGTTGTGGAGATGAGGTTCACATTCAATATTTCCACCTGTAACATGGTGATACAAACTTGATTCTGTTTCTGAAGTTCATCCCTCTCCAGGCCTCATTTGACTCCACATTGTGTCAGTGCCAGAGAGGGAGTATACACTGTTCTCGCCCTGTTAATTAAAGCGCTAACTTGTTCAGTCTAATGCACACACAGCCACTGTCATGCATATGCTCTTACTTTTTTCTCTTGGTGTCTCAGTTTCCAGCTTAGCGTTGATTGTGTCCACAAAGCCATAATATTTGCTCAGAAACTGAATGTGCTCAATCTCACAGCACAGTTTTGTACTGCCATTTGATCCGACTGGGTGCACATCTCCCAAAGACTCTCCACTGCCATCGATTTATCAACCAAACAAGGACTTTTACTGCTCTTTCTTTAAAATGAGTCTTGGGTTCAAAGGAATTGATGGGTGATTAAATGGACTGGAGACAAGAATGGAAGTGAGACATGGATTAAAGTCAAGCAGGGTGGAGCAAAGCAGGATAATGTGGATAATAATGTGAGGAGAGGAAAGGATTCTGCAGTGTTGTTTGTGTATATGTGTGTGTGTGGGCTTATGTGTTTATAAAAGGTGCAGGCTAGTATACTCTCACACTGGATTCACTGCCATTTTTTAACAACGCGTTACCTTTTTTTTTTCTCAGAAACACTTTCTTGAACAGTGTTCCCCAGTTGCAGTCCTCAAGGGCTGTTTTTTTTTAGATGTTTTCTGATCCAACACACTTCATTTACAAGGATGGATCATTAACAGACTTGTGGAGTCCTTGATGACAAGCTGATGGTGATCTTTTCATATAAATCAGGTGTGTTGGAATAGGAAAAAGTCTAAAACATTTATAATAGTTTGTAGTTCTGTTCAACAAATCACTGTATATAAAGGTGTGACTCTGTTATTGATCCTCAATATGATTATGTTAAATTACTTAGTATATTCTGTATAATTTCTTTCTATTTTTGACATCTCATAGTGTTTGCCGTCATTGTGAAATCCTTTCTCACATTTTTCTGCTCATTTATTTTAAGAAACCTGTATGTCAGTATGTCAAAGCGCTGTTTGTTGTATATCCTGCCTGTCGAAGTATTTGTTTTTAGTGTTTGTGAGAATGAGTTCTTGTCACACAGCTGCACATGTTTTGCCGAGTCACTTCAGCAGGGCTCTGTTTCTGCTTTTTTTTTCTTTTAGTAATTTTTTTTTTGTGTGTGTGTTTTTCACACCTTTAAATGTTGTTTAAATGTCTCTCTTCTGTCTGTCTCTGCTGCTTCAGGGGCCTATTTGGGTAAGACCTCTTGTGTAACTCCCCATGCTGCAATTATTTAGTTCAGCATCCATCTTCAGCCCTGCACACAGCAGCCAGCCTCGCAAAAACAGACAAGCACACTCATGAGCATTACTGACCTTCAGCAAAATGGCTGAGGAAATGCATTTACAGGTTTCATGTTGATTTCTTTAACACATAAATGGCCACAAAGTTCAAGTGTTAATCCTTTCCTAAAGTAATAACTGTATGCTCATCACAACATATCCATTAGAAAGGCTGTATGTTCATTTCCAAGAAGACTTGAGGCAGCCATTACTACCAAAGGGATATTTACTGAGTGTTAAGAGAAGGATGTGAGTGGAATATTGACTCTTTTATTGTTATTAAATTTAAAAAGCACATTGTGAAAACTGTGTGTAAACCAGAAGAAACGTGGTCAAAAAATGTGAAAATGGAACAAAAATCTTCTACCTCTGGGTCACTGTCTTGAGCTTTTCTTCTCAGTGTTAATATCATTACAGTTGTAATCCCTTCTAAACCTGACAGTGTTTCTGTTCAATGTCGTATTTTAAACCCAGTCCCCTCCTCCTGATTTTCTTTCCTTTTCTTTTCGCACTTGTTCCTTTTTTAACCATCTTTGTCCCTTCTTTTAGTTCAGTTCCACCAGTATGTACCTCTCCCTTGGTGATTCACAGATTACAAGGGGTTTGTTACAGCATAGCTGCATCTATGGAAGCCCTACATTTCTGTACATGCTGTGCAGACACAACTAGACTGTAACTGTAAGAAGTATGTAGGCAAAGGGAAATTAACTCTAAACCCTCAGACATAACAGTCACCAAATGACTTTCAAAATTATAAGAACTTAAATGCACATAATAAATGGTGTATGTTTACTAGTATTGAATCAAAACAGCATCAATGTGCTGATTTCCCAGCATATTTTACTTGGTTAGAGTTCATTTTCAGTTTGTAGTGCTTAAATACACTCACCAGCCACTTTATTAGGTACACCTTGCTAGTACCGGGTTGGACCCCCTTTTGCCTTCAGAACTGCTTTAATCCTTCGTATCATAGATTCAACAAGGTACTGGAAACATTCCTCCAAGAGTTTGGTCCAAATTGACATGGTAGCATCATGCACTTGCTGCAAATTTGTCAGCTGTACATCCATGATGCGAATCTCCCGTTCCACCACATCCCAAAGATGCTCTACTGGTCTGAGATCTGGTGATTGTGTAGGCCATTTGAGTCCAGTGAACTCATTATAATGTTCAAGAAACCAGTCTGAGATGATTCGCACTTTATGACATGGTGCGTTATCCTGCTGGAAGTAGCCAGCAGAAGATGGGTCCACTGTGGTCATAAAGGGATGGACATGGTCAGCAACAATACTCAGGTAGGCTGTGGGGCGTTGACACGATGCTCAATTGGTGCTAATGAGCCCAAAGTGTGCCAAAACGAGACTCATCAGAACAGGCAACATTTTTCCAATTTTCTTTTGTTCAGTTTTGGTGAGCCTGTGTGAATTGTAGCTTCAGTTTCCTGTTCTTAGCTGACAGGAGTAGCACCCGGTGTGATCTTCTGCTGCTGTAGCCCATCCGCCTCAAGGTTGGATGTGTTGTGCATTCAGAGATGCTCTTCTGCATATCTCGGTTGTAACGAACGGTTATTTGAGTTATAGTTGTTTTTCTATCAACGCGAACCAGTCTGGTCATTCTCCTCTGACCTCTGGCATCAACAAGGCCCACAGAAATGCTGCTCACTGGATATTTTCTCTTTTTCGGACCATTCTCTGTAAACCCTAGAGATGGTTATGGTAAAAATCCCAGTAAATCAGCAGTTTCTGAAACACACAGACCAGCCCGTCTGGCACCAACAACCATACCACGTTCAAACTCACTTAAATCACCTTTCTGCCCCATTCTGACGCTGGTTTGAACTGCAGCAGATCATCTTGACCATGTCTACATGAATAATTGCATTAAGTTGCTGTCATGTGATTGGCCAATTAGAATTTGTGTTAACGAACAGTTGGACAGGTGTACCTAATAAAGGGGCCATTGAGTGTGTCCCTTCATGTTACAGTAAAATAATGAGTTCTATGAGTTTCCAGAGCTTTATGAGGTCAAAGCTGTATAGTTCTCTTTTTATCATACAAGGCTAGAGTTTGGGGGCCTTTTAGAAAGGCACCTGTGTTAGTTATAGCTAAAAGTAAACACACAAAGATGTAGTTAAAGTATAAACAACAACATTACACACGTGTTTGTGACTTGTGACATTTGTGACTTTCCAGTGGGTTGCTTTGTGTCATTGTCTTGTGTGTTTGGTGAACATGTGTTTCTATTCATGAATATTCCTTATTCCTGCCTCTCCCGAGTCCTCCTCATGGATCAATCTCAGCAGGATCCCTGCTGCATATTAAAAGATAGATATGTTATTGACATTTTGTCTTTTTGTGCAAGAGTGGACATTTTCATTAAAAGTTATTTTTTTTCCAGTGTTATGAACTGTAATTTTGATTTGATTTTAATAAGGTTCCTTTTTTTTCTTCACTTAATACTTAGAGCATAAGAGGAACAAGCTCTAGAGAAAAATGTCCACTGTTGCGAAATAATAGCTTTTGGTAGAATGTTGTTTTTGATGGCATAGCCTTTACTTGTCTCTCTTTTTCTTTTTCACAATATCAATCCCTTTCCCAAATTCTCATTTCATCCTCCTGCACCTTCACCAACTTCCTCTCCAGTGATGGTGGCATCGGTCAGTCTCAGGATGACAGCATTGTGGGAACCAAGCAGTGTCGTCACAGCGTGGCCATCATGCCTATTCCCAGCAACCTTTCATCCAGCAGCCCAGACCTGCTGCAACCAGCAACCAGTGTCCTCGACTTCTCCAACCCTGCTGGTAAGAAACAGGTTTCTGTGTGGGTACAGGCGTGATATATTCTTTTTTTTTTTTGTATGATTTCTGACCTCAAGTTCAATAATTTGTTCTGTGAACATTTCTAAGAAAAAGAAAATACACCTGAATTGAATTTAAAGGACTTGTTAGGGCTGCTGTGGAGGAATCCCCACTTGAGGATCAACTTTAAGTAAACTGTTGGCTTAATTGATTGCATGTGTAAGACGGAAACTATACTGTAAGAGCTGCAGTTAAACTTCTAACTTCCAGCACAGTGCACTGACAGTGTTTTTCTAATTTGACCAGCTCTGAGTAGCACGGTTGCTGAAACCAAAGTCAAAAACAACTGCTGGGAACGAGCTGCAAAGTGTGTGAACATGTGAAGTTAACCAGCCCTTAAGTATGATCCATCATTAAAGCAGTAGATCAGAATATGATAATGCCGGTGTCTTCAGTTTAAATTGAAATCTGCTCTTATTCTGTCTATTCTCATGACGTCAATTTTAATCATCTTTAGCTGCAATTTTGGCTGTGTAATACATTACTCAGTGAAAATCAAGAACTCGTAAGCAGATCAAACATAATTTTCTGAGACACCCACACTGATTAAATGTCCTTTAATTAGTGAAATGAGCTATTTAAAACCTGGAGGTTGTCTAAAATAGATATTGCATTGGGGGGGGAGGACAACAACCTGAGACTATTGCAGTAGTATGAAGAAAGCTCATGCTCAGCAGAGACAGTCAAAGGATTTACATAGTCTCTAAGAAACATGACACACATTCACATATCAAGATTTAGACAGTGGCTCGCTAAAACCCAAAACCTTCCTTCATAATCTGGATTCTGATTCCTGCTGTTTCTTGAATCTCAGTGATAATTTATGTGAAAGAGAAAAAAAAATCTGCATGAAACTCCATTTTACTGCAAGTCACTTACTTTGACTATTAATGATAATATATATTTGATGGCAACTCCATTTTTTTTAACATGTATGTTGAGGGAAAACAATTAAAACCTGTTCTGAAAGTGAAATTGAAACATCAAACACAGGATTAAACCAACACATTTAATCACATTTGTGCACTTGACTGTGTGCACTGTGAATGTCAGGGAAGCAAAGCTTTCATTACACTGGCCAGCAGCTGTTGCTGACCTTTTGTGGCCTCAGACATCACTGAGCATTTCCGGTGTCTCAGTCGCAGTTGAAGGCTTCTCTTCTGGAGCCGTTTGTCACACTTAACCCTAACCCACTGAACAGCAGAACCACTTCTGGAGTTAAGGACTCCAAAGTGCTGCAAGGAGGTGTGCAAACAAGCTGTCATCTTTGAGCATAATGAGTGAAAAAGCAGCAATCTGGGACTAGAATTCTGCTCAACGTCGTCTTCCAGTTTTATCTCTCCTTTTCCTATGAAAACCAGAATAATAGAAAAATCATTCACTTGTGCTGAGAAAGAAACCCATCACTCATCCAAAGGAAGCCCATGAAGGCTTCTTGGATACACACAAGTCATGTTCTCTGGCTCATTAATATTTAAACTAACATGGAAGGACCCTGTGAATTTCTGTGTTTCAAATTGGTGTAGACAAAATGACTGAGAGAAGGTAGAGCAAGAGGAAAGAAAAAAAGATGGAGACTTACAAAGAGAATATGGTGTTGATTCATTCCACTTGCTTTTTGTGATACAGATGACACAGACACATGGCTACCTTTAGATCTCTAGTTCTTGGACCTTTGTCACATGTGGGTCTATTATACTACAGTACAAATCCACAACCACATAAATCACCTGCCATACTCTCAAGTTTCCTTTAGTACTCTGACCTCCCATTAGGTTTATTAGGTAAAGCGAAGAACAGCCTTTCGAAACAAAACATCTTTTTCCAGATGTTTTGCAGAGCTTGTAATACTCCTAACAAGTCCCTGCCAGTGACTACGTTAACATAGAAATCTGAAACACACATCAACAGCCCTTTTTCCAAGCTTGAGAAATCCAAAGTTTAATTTTCATGCAGATGTTGCTTGATTGTTTAATAGAAAAATGCAGTTTTTAATAATTTTAGACCCTATTTAACTTAATTGTTCTGTGATCAGATTTGTGATGTTTTGCTGACTTTCCTTCCTGTTAAACAACATTTAATAGCTCAAATGATTAATTATTTAATAGATAAAGCTATCAGTAATCAGAATGAGAACCGTCCTTAATTACAGCCCAATGGATGCCAGTGTTGCTCTGCTTTTATAGATATTCACAGTAGTTTTGTGTCTTCTCATACATGTAGCTGTGTGTGAAGCCACACTGTCAGAGCCTCAGTTTGCTTTGTGTTGTGTCTTTGTTTCTTATTCTCTTCTGTCTCTTGTGCCCCTCTTGCTGTGATTTTGAACAGATGTTCTGGTGATGACATGTTGAGTCATACTCTACCTCTCTGTTTTTCCATGAGCAGATTAACACTGAAGTGGAAACTCCACTGGTCTTCCCTCGTTCTCTTCTGTCATAATGTTTCCAGCTACTGTCTGTCTTCTTGTTCCTCTAACTTGTAATTACTGTGCTTTCTCTTTCTCTTCCCTGCTTGCCTAGCCCTGGGGCTGTACTGTAAGTATAAATCTCTTCAGTGTCACTGTCTGATTGGCCCAAAGCCCCCCTGCACCCCCTCCTTTGTTTTCCATCCTGATCTTTGAGTCTTACACATGCACTGCTCCTTTCATGTCTGCATCCATCTGGGTCTTGTATTGTGCTTGTACTTTGATTTTTGATCTTTTTTTTCATGAGGACCTACAAGTATCAGATTATTTATCATGTTTGTCTAACATACACATTGACTCGCGCTTCCAGATGCAAGATGAAAATAAATGCAAAGGCACGTGGTTCATAATTTGATTTTTTTTTCTTTTAATGCCAATCTTCTGATAGTTTTCACATAAAAGCTTGAGCATTTTCATCCACTACATATCGGAAGCTATACATTTTCAGATAAACTGATAAAGAAAACCTTAAATAATGCCACCATGATCCTTTGACTTCTAACAATTAGGACCTTTTCTGTATTAGATCAGTCCCAGCTACTGCTCTCTTGACCTCAGGTGCACCGCTCTTTATTGATTTGGATGTTTTCATATGTAATTTATGCATTCAGACAGTGTGAAAGATCGAATGGGAAAAGCTTTGGCAAATAGTGAAACGGAGTGCAAGAAGGAAGACTCTTGATGCTCACAGGAAGTGTTTATCCTCTCCTTGTGCTGTGTTTGCAAAAACCCGATGTGGAAATTGTCTTTGGCCTCAGTCCATAAATAGATTCTCTGGTGTTGATGAGAATGAATGACACTTTATTAAAGATGGTAATTGATTGTTGATTGGATGTGTGGCCGGGTGTACAGTGATTGTTCTCCTGTGCACAGGTCAGGTCGCAGCTCACCCACAGGATTAAACATGATTAGCCCCCCACCCCCCCCCCCCCCCACCCCCCCAGGATATGATAGTCTGCTATTTGTTTGAGAGCTTCCCATTCTCAAATTGCAAATCACAGCTAATGAGACAAAAAAGCATTTAGTTTCCAGTCAACTGGCTCTAACCCACCCTGTTGCACATAAACAGAGGCTCTCTTCTACTACAGCAGCACAGGAGGAGGGAAAGCAGCAGAATCTGGTGCATGTCCCCATCTCCACCATAAAACTCTGTTATCATTTAGCTGTCATATAAAGCATTTATGTCTTGTGATAGAAACCAGCAAATGTAAAATAAAAAAACAAAAAACTGATTTGAGTAATTGCTTAATTTAAAGGTTATTAATCAGTATAAATAAGCATTCGCTGTACGTAAACACTGTTAAGTCACTAAAACTTGAGAGCAATTAATTCAAAATATAATTTTATGTGAAACTGTTCTTCAATGCACCATAAAGAATAAAGAGGTAAAAAAAAAAAAAAAAAAAGAGAAGGCATAGAAATGTGGGAAGCAGCTCAAAACAAAATGCACCAATACATCCATGACAAAATGCCAACAGGACACCATAGACAGCAGCAGGTGCAACGCTAGCTCACTCCCTACAAGCACAAAATGACTTGTCAGTACAGGTGAATCCATTTTAATCCTATTTACACACACACACACATGTGTAGCTCCTCAAGCAAGAAGAATAGACTGACAACCCGCATTCAATCTAACAGTATTGTTATTGGTTTTGCCTTCAGCAGTTTGTTTCTGCCTATAGTGTAGCTCCTGTAATGATTGTATTAAAAAATGTTGTCATGTGAGCACACACCATGGAGACAGATAGATCACATATTAAAAGGGTGAAGACAACATGCTTTAACCCATCTCTTCTTGATAAACATGAAGTGGTGGGTATTTGTGTGGGTACATGTGTGAGTAGTCTTGCACTCCAAAGTCATAAATAAAACAACATTTATTTTTCCTTTTTACAGCCTCACAAGATCAAAATCAAACAAAGGGAACATGTGAAAACACACACATTTGTTATATCACTGTGACTGCTTCATCTGGCTGTCTGATAGTTTCTACACTCGAGTCTGTGTTGCGCTCATAACTCGTTCTATTAAAGGCGTTTAGCTGCCTGTGACTGATGAACTGAACACTCCTCCTTACTCAGACATAGGGATCTTTAATGCAGGAGAGGAAACATTTCCATTATTTAACATGCATTTTTCTTTGTACGTTATATGCAACTTCTCCAACATCAGCAGCTCCATTAATCTGCAATTACCACTAGCATTCACTCTTTATTTTGGTTTGATTAGCCACCTCCTCAACCTCTCCGGGAGGACTCAAAGGTGTCCCCAGGCCAGCCAAGAGAAGTAGTGTCTCCAGCGTGTTCTGGGTCTGCCTCACGGACCTTCTCCTCGGTTGGACATACCCAGAACACCTCCCCTTGGAGGCATCCTGGCCAAATGCTTGAAACACATTAAGTGGCTCCTCTCAGTGTGGAGGAGCAGCGACTCTACTCTGAGTCTCTCCCAAATGACTGAACATCTCACCTGATCCCTAAGGGAGAGTCCAGCCACAACGAGGAGGAAACCCATGTCAGCCACTTGTATCTGTGATCTCATTCTCCCGGTCATATCCCACAGTTCATGACCTTAGGTAAGGGTAGGAACAAAAATCGACCGGTAAACAGCCACAACAGACCCAGTGGTAAGAACAAAAACCCTTAAAAATAGCACAGCGTTGGGGGGAAAATTTTAGTTTGAGTTCTGCAGTAGTTCTGGCTGCCTGCCATTCCAGCTTCTTGCATGCATGCATGTTCCTCTTTATCTTTCTGGGTAGATTTGTCCTTCTTTTTTTTCCTCTGTCTTGTTCAAGTTTTTAAAAATATTTTTATATATTTATACAGAACTTTTAAAACGACCGAGCAACTCAAAGCACTTTACAGATGAACAGCAAAAAGGAGCTGGTGGAAGGAATTAAGCAAAATAGAAAAAACATAGCTCAGTGGGTAAGAGGGCAGCTCATGTACAGAGGCCACAGACCTCCTGCAGCGACCGCAGGTTCAACTCCCAGCCTGCAACCATTTGCTGCATGTCTTCCCCACTCTCCCTTCCCCATCTGCCTGTCCCTCCTCACTGTAAATAAAGGCCACTAGTGCCACAAAACCACTTAAAAAAAAAGAACCACCTGTATCTGCCACTTAATTTGGCATGTCTGTTTACTATGAAATATGGTTATATTTGTACTTTCACACGTCCCCAGTGACACTGACAGCACTTGTGTTTTCATAGAACAACAAGCACAATTCCGGTTTTAAATATATTATACACAAAGTCCAAATTTAAAACTTGCTGAAGGCAAATTGGAAATAAAAGGGGATCATCTACCAAGTAGCTGGCAGGTCATTCTAAATTACAGTGCTGTGTTTTTTGTGGATTGACTGTGAATAATGTGGCCCTTGTACACAACATATTCTTCTGTATGCATATAGGACACATTGTATTGGTATATGTTGTTGTGCAACAGCTTCACCTACTTTCACAGTGCACAGAGAGCTCAGAACTTCTGCTACAACATTAGCGCGTAAAGAATAACTTTATTGTTAGCCTGGTTTTCAGCATGGCAGCTTATCAAGGCCAACAGCCAACATGCATTGAATTGATAATAAACTTGTTTTATCCAAGTCTGTTCTTGAGTTTTGAACCTCAAAAATAAACTAATTGAATAAGGATAAAAAAAACACCAGTCTAAAATGCAACAGCCTCATTCATCAGTGGAGTATTTAACTTAAATTTCTGAATAAAATTTTGAATCTGATAGTAATGTAATGTAATTCCTAATTGTTTTAATTCAGTTGATTTGCGTTATAGCAGCTGAAGGTAGTTGAGCTGAGATGCTGTTAGTAGATAGATCTACACCTAAATTTAGAATAATTTCGAATCCTATATGTCTGTCTTCCTGTTTGCAAGCTTTCAGACCTGTTATATGCTTGATATACTGATACAAAAACATAATCTTACAATTATGAAGTTAAACAGCAGATGGGAATTTTCACATCCATGTGTAAAGTCAGCACAAATGGTAATACCATACAATGGTAATACAGTACTTAAAAAAAATACTTTTAGATATATCGTAGAGGCAACTGCAGCTCCTGAATGAGCCTAAAACCCTGCCAACTCCAGTCAATGAGGACATCATCTGCACACACATACGTTTGCCTTCTTTGCTGCAGCTCATCATCTCCTCCTCATCAGTACACCTGAAGCCACAGCTTTTTTTAGCAATGAATAGAAAGTTAGAGCATGCATTTATCACCGCAACTGGAGAAATTAGTTAGTATTTGTGAACGACTTCCTGGAAAGCTTTTTGGTTACCTGGCAACTGGCATCCCACATGAATGCAGATTGCGTGGGTGCACCCTTCTTTTCTGCGTTGTACCCGAACCTCAGCGGTGAACGCAGCGGATGCCGCAGTATGTCTAAAAACCCTATAAGTCTTTGATGGTTTGCCCATTTGGACTCACACTAAAAACGTTCAGCAGATGAGTTAATTTCCAGGGAAAAACTATTTAGATGGGGCATGACTCTTGTTGACTAATGAAACATCTGATCAGACACAAATCTCTCTCCGCCTTCCTCTGCCTTTGCCTCTTAGATATCCCAGACCAGGTCATTCGGGTGTTTAAGGCGGATCAACAGAGCTGCTACATCATCATCAGCAAGGACACCACTGCCAAGGATGTCGTTGCCCACACTGTCAATGAGTTCGGCCTCCTTGCAGCACCTGAAACCTACTCCTTGTGTGAGGTATCGGTCAGCCCTGAGGGAGTAACAAAACAGCGCCGCCTGCCTGACCAGCTCTCTAAACTGGCTGATCGGATTCAGCTCAACGGCAGGTAAGCTACATGAGCATTATACCTGTGTTGGCTATCATATTTTTGCAAACAGGCCAGAAGCTAATCTTATTGTATTTTACAGTTACATAAATGATGGTTATCAGATTTAGAATAAAAAAAAAAAATAATAATAATTAGGGCTGGGCAAGTTAACACGTTATTATCATGGTAACGCATCAATTTATTAATGCCGACATTTATTTTATCGTGTTAACACATGTTGCTCACATGCTTTTGTTTTGAAAAGTCTGTTACTGGCTGCTGTGGAACCGGAAAAAAGTAAACATGCAGAAAAGCTAAAACAGACATGGAGAACGGTAAAAATCTGTGAACTTTACAGTTTGGGTAGCAACTCAGGTAGCAATATTAACAATTCTGTCTGAAAAAAAAATTCTGGACTGCAACAAAACTTTCGCATAATTCCTCCATGTTACATCAGATCTGCTCCATGTGTTCACTGTCGTGCTATTCTCTTATTGGTTACTTCAGTGTGGCTCCATCTAGTGGCACAGATGTGTAATGACAACAGAAAGTCCAGTCCTTGATTATAAAACAAATTCAGTTCTGCGGCCCTGTTTTTTAATTTCGTATTTTTGATCCAAGTCTAAAACTGAAATATAAATAACAGGCACTTTTTTCGTTTTGTTTTTTTTTTGTGGTAGATTAAAAAACGAAAAACGTAATAAAATGTCACTTTTTTTTTTTTTTTTTTTTTTTAATTTTTGATTGACAATTGAAAATGGAAAGAATTAATGATACACAGATTGGTAAAGTAACTGAACTTTAACATGGACATTTTTATTCTAAAGTTCTCCCAGACGGATTCAACAGAAACAAGGTCATTTGTAACAAGTGACAAGTTGAACTCCCCGTTAAAAGTTTCTGCTGTTACCTCAGAAATTGCTACATGCCTGTTTTAATGTTCTGATTGGGCTGAGCCACAATCATTTAGTTAGATTTTGTTTGTAGACTTTTTTTTTATTTTTCATAAAAACAGGATGACATTAATGCCCTGGCAGTGGCAATAAGCTTTATTTTTTTTTTTTAATTTTTTAAGATGAGATTTACACTAAATATGTGTTACTGACAAGTAACACAAGTGCTCAAGTGGTGATGTTAAAAGTGTTTGAACAACAAATGTTATGACACTTTAGTTCACATGGCAACAGAACATTTAAATAAAAGTGCATTTTACACTACTTTTGAATTTTGAATTCATTATTTGATTTCGCGTATACAATGCGATTAATCAGGGAGATAATGCGATTAATCGCGATTAAACATTTTAATCGTTGCCCAGCCCTAATAATAATTTAATCAGTGTGAGCCAAATTGCAGTATATTTTATCACATTTCTGTCTATTTCACTTTAAGTACAGAAGAAAGCATAGGAGAACACTTTGACAAGTCAGGAATCAACAAGGTTTCATGGCCTGGAAAGCATGTTGTTCAAAGGCAAAAGCCTGGATTTGCACTTAAATCTGATCCGCGTTGTAAAACTTTGGATAGCAATCAGCTGGAAGAGAAGCACACGTTTTGAGTATTTATACAGACCCTTGTCGTGTTGAAAGCTTGAATTACTAAGACAAAACCATGATCTGAAGCAGTTGGACTCAAAGCCCAGAACATAGAAACATGAAGGATATAGTTTCTTTTCTTTTCTTTTTCAGAACGTTCCTGGACTGGTTCAGATGAAATTAAAATAAAAGTTTAATAACCCTCAGTTTTTTATGCTACTCCAGTTTTTCAGCTCTTTTCTGACACCAAATGTCATCCATATCTTTTTAACACAATTACTCCAAACATTGCACCATCTTCTCAAGTTCAGCTCTTTTAGGAAATCGATCATGTGATAAATTCAACTCTCAAGGAGAGGTGGTTCCCCATCCTGTTCATGAGGATACATCCTCTTGTAAAGCCATAAATGTTCTCGTTAAATACTTAGTTTGTAAATTTAGGTATATTTACTACTTCTCAGTTTGCTGGTGGTCACATGGACAATAACTTCAGAATTAAATGATACAAATATGCATATGTTTGTCCAACGGGCATCTTTCTTCAACTCCACTCTCATCCACATATGGTTCGTCCAAAAAGCTCAAGATAATTTCAGCTTAAAGACAAATTCAGTGGTTTGAAGTCTCAATGGCAAAATCACTTGATTCCATAAACTCTGAGGGTATTACCCAGCAATAATGCTTGAAAACATTTACTTGAAGCAGCAGTTTCTCTCATTAAGAAGTAAAAATGGCAATTTAGTGCCTGTCAAGTGTTATGAAGGAATGCTAAATATTTGACTCTAAAGGATTTGTTTTCACACTGTTGTCAAACTTACAAAAATATCAGCATCCCTTTGGTAGATTCTTAGCCTTTGTTGGCTTTGTTTTTGTTTGCCTTTTCATTTGCATTTTCTTTATGTTTCAAATGTCACTCACTATGTTAAATATCTTTTTCTTTTAAGTATATCTTGTTGCTTGACACATTCCCTTTTATGATGAAAGTTATGAGGACACAGAGAAAAATTGGACTGCAGCCCAAGAGTCTGACTCTTCCATCAGTGCTTCACAGTTTCCTCCCTCTCTCCTTCCTCTCTGGTGCCTCAAAGGTCCCCTCCCAACTAGGCTGGCATGAATTTTTCATCCTCTGTCAGGGGCAGAGGATGAATGTCTCTGTAGAGAACATGTCACGTCTAGAATTATTCATGCTCATGCTCACATGTATACAGGTGCGCGCAATAACGCTGATTCTTTACCTTCTTCTATACATAGTCACGCGTATATAGTCATTCACATATGGCTTTTATACAGCTGGGCCTATTCAAATATGAAAACTGAGACAGCATCCACACCCAAATATCTTGAACAAACTACTGTTCTTCAAATTCGGAAGTGTGCTCAGTCATGTCGAGGATGATAGATTGACAGTGTTTCTGACATACGTACGTGCACACACTACACGTGCACGTTCAGAAACAAGTGCATATGTAGTGTATATCGGAAGCAGTTGGGAAATATATTTCTGCCTCCCTGTATGTGCCCTCTGTCTCTGCTGGTGGTGATTGACAGAAGGTCTGGAGGGGCTGCTGTGTGAGCCAATAGCGATCCGTGTTCATTTTGCCAAAATGCATGTCAATGCAGGGAGGAGATCCTCAGCACATTATATACAGGAGACACTGCCAACAGCTTCGTTCCAGTGACTTCATTTATTTATTTTTATCTTATCTTTTCTGTTGTCTTCACTTCTTGTCTTTTATGTTTGTCTCTGTCTCTTTATGACACCTTACGTTATGCTTTCCCCTATCCTTTTAACTTATCTCCATCACTTGTCTCCTTTCCTTTTCTCTTAATCTGATAGCTCTTTCCTCATCTTGCTACTCCTCTTTCAATCCTACTCTTGTTCCATATAATCTGTTTCTGACTCCCTGTAGCTTTTCCTCTGTCTTCGTTTTCTCAATCAAGTTGCCTTCATCTTTGTTCATCTATACTCTTTTTAGAATCTGCAAGCATTGTAGAAGTCATAAAATATCAAGTGTATGATTTTACCTTTAAGAAAAGCTTTTTGATTATATTTTTTCTTCTCTTGAGCTCTAAGAAAGTTGATCATTTTTTGAATGTGACACCTGTTCTGTGTTTTATGCAGCATGTCAATCGGGCTTGATCACATCGCAGCCTACTGTTGTTCTTTTAGGCATTTCTTCTAGCAGAGTTAATGTGCAATTTAGAGTTACATGCATGCCAACACTTTCCTCCTGAGGACTACCCACTCTGGGCCTGGGATTCTGTATTCCAAGATGACCACATTACAGATCCATTAGAGCGGAAATGGGTGGGATCAGATTTATAAACATGAAAGCACAGAATGAGGCAAGAGAGGCGGTCTAATGCTTAAAGCTCTCCCAGAAAACTTTAGGAGAGCAAACTTGTTCAGGTGCCCTTTTTTCTCCTCTCATTCCCAATACATTTCTCTCTTATTACATCTTTCCTTGTTTTCACCTCATCATAAAAAATAACCACGATCGACGAACACAATCTGTATCTATGGCATTCAAGAGATTAATTTGGGTGTTAAATATATGCAAAAAATTAAAGCAGACTGAAGAAAGTAGCATCTTTTGGTGTCAGCAGATGTTTTACCTGCTTTTCTAAAAATACGTCAGAATTTGCTTCAAATCATTTTATGTGTGGCTTATCCTGGACCCTGTTCTGTTCCTCTGATGTCTCCACGATATAAGCGTGACACAGACAAGTCTGCATTAGTCTTCTGACTCGACACCCAGACAGTATTTTTAATAACAAACAGTGGTCTAAGTGCCTCATCTCACCATGTTCTCCCCTATACTCCTCCCTGAAGGTATTACCTGAAGAACAACATGGAGACGGAGACCTTATGTTCAGATGAGGATGCCCAGGACCTCCTCAGAGAGAGTCAGATCTCTCTGCTCCAGCTCAGTACCATGGAAGTCGCCGCACAGCTCTCCATGAGAGACTTTGAGCTCTTTAGGAACATCGAGTCCACAGAGTAATTGATTCTGATTTTTTTTTTAACATAATAAAATGCAAACAAGCTAAAAGAAGAAAGTATACTATAATCGTCTACTATTGTCATGATTTTGCTAAGCTGAAGGAGCTGAATCATTGTATACAATTAAATTTTTTTTAAATATTATTTCTGTGTCCTGCTTCTCAGGTATGTGGATGACTTGTTTAAACTGGACTCCACTGCTGGGAGTAGAAATCTGAAACAGTTCGAGGAGGTGATAAACCAGGAGACTTTCTGGGTTGCCACAGAGATCTTAAAGGAGCCCAACACCTTGAAGAGGATGAAGATCATTAAGCACTTCATCAAGATCGCGCTGCACTGCAAAGAGTGCAAGAACTTCAACTCCATGTTTGCAATTATCAGGTGGGCTCAGTGGTGAAGGTGTACCTGCTGTGTACATTAAGTGTGATGACACATTCTTTCATTACAATTAGGGCTGGGCAACGATTACATTTTTTAATCATGATTAATTGAATGATTTCCCTGATTAATCACGATTAATCACATTGTATACACAAAATCAAATAATGATTTCAAAAGTAGTGTATAGGTCACTTTTATTTAAATGTTCTGCTGCCATATGAACTAAAGTATCATAACATTTGTTGTTCAAACACTTTTAACATCAGCACTTGTCAGTAACACATATTTAGTGTAAATCTCATCTTAAATGTAAAATAAAATGAAACTTATTGCCACTGCCAGGGCATTAATGTTATCCTTTTTTTTATTAAAAATAAAAAAAAAAGTCTATTTACAAAATCCTGAGCCACAATCATAACATTAAAAACAGACAATTTCTGAGGTAACAACATAAACCTTTAACAGGGAGTTCAACTTGGCAGTGGTTACAAATAACCTTGTTTCTGTTGAATCCTCTGTCTGGGAGAACTTTAAAATAAAAATGTCAACGTTAAAAATCTGTAACTTTACTGCTCTCCATGTCTGTTTTAGCTTTTCCGCATGTTTACCTGCCAATACTTTTCTGGTTCTGCAGCAGCCAGTAACAGACTTTTCAAAACAAAAGCATGTGAGCAACATGCGTCAATGCACAGTAAAATAAATGTCCGCATTAATAAGTTAATGAGTTAATGCAATGATAACGTGTTATTTTGCCCAGCCCTAATTATAATCTAATGAATTAACACAGATTCTTACAGACCACACAAAACCTGCCTATAGAACATTCCAGCATTTAGAAAAAGGTCTCATAACAGCAGTCGTGGCGGTTATTTATGGAGATTATGGGGTGCCTCTGGTTTGGCCCTAGATAGTTGTTTGATATGATGATGTGGCCCTTTTTGTAAAGGATAAAAGTCTCAGCTGATTCATAAGTAAAGGATGAACTTGGAGAAATGATTGCTCTTGCATGCACCAGTACTTAAATGTACAAGCACATCTGAGTCTACTCAGGCTTTCAAAGCTACAAAATAAAAATACAGTAACATAGAAGAACCTAAAATAAGAAATATCTCATGTTACATGCTATGTTGTCATGACAACATTTAAAAGAAAATATTGGGGTCACAAGGTTCTTTCTTACCTCAGAATCAGATAAAAATGCAGGGACCTCCTCAAGGCTTTCACAATTTCATCTTTTAATTTCCCTCAGGAGCCCATCAGGCCTCGAGGCTGTTGTCCACTCTATCTGCTTCATAATCTGCAGAGTTCTTCACCAGGCAGAATAACTTCTGCTCCCTTTGTGTTTGTCGTCAGAGAATAAAATTCAGATTTTCCTTTTTGCCGAGATGATACTGTTTTTTGTTTTTTAATAAAGCTGCCTCTCACTCTTGTTTAAAATCAAATCTCATGTGTCCAAATTTGAACATCCAGATGTGGACGTTCAAATCTTAGATGTGGTTTTGCTGCACAAGGCTCACTATACTGCTGGGTTAAATGATGACAGGCAATCAAAAATGTTGTTTCATAAAGACAAAACTGTCCACGCGGCAATCAAATCATTTCACAATGTCGGCCATCTCAAAATAGCAAATCATTTTCCCTGATTAGGGTTAGGGGATAAGAACAGACACATTTACCTGACAGATTAAAATCTGTTTTTAGTTTTTACAATTCAACGTTCTCTTTTAATATACCAAGGATAAATGTTGGTGTCTCTTTTTCCTTGTTATGTTGGACAGCAGTTGTGCTCACTTTCAGTTGAAAGAGCTCAGCAGTATGGTGACCCTTTGTTCACTGCTGTAAAAGGGACTTTAGAGCAGACGTGTCTGACCTCCACGTCCCTTTTACATTCCTTTTCACAGCAGGATTCACGTCGCACATATGGCTTTCTGATGCATAACCCGCCAGGTGACAGGGGCACAGCTGCCGCTGCAGTGTGTATACGTAGCCTGTGTAGCATTTTACACCAACTCTCATCCTGTCTGAAAGAAATAGAAAACCAAGCCAACCACAGCAGTTTTCAAGACTTTTTCTGAAAACTGTTTGACCCACACTGTCCACCATTACAGACGAATGGAAGGAGAGGTTGGAAAAACAAAAATATACTCAGCAGTAGCAGAAATTTGGTGAATTTTTAGTGAGCAGATGAACAAAAGAACAGAACTGCAAATGTAGCAGCAGCAGGAGTGACTGTATTAATTTGCTTAATGAGTCTGTTTGTGGCAAACTGAAGCTGATCAGCTCAAAAACCAGAAATTGTATTTATGACAGGATGGGTATTAAACATACATGCTATAACGCTTCTTTCTTCACTACCTTTGTTTCCATTTAATGCCCCCTCTTTTTTTTTTTTTTTTCTTCTCATCCTTCTACAATAACCCATTTATCCTCTGCGCTCCTCTCTTCCTTGCCCTCCTTGCATCTCTTCCCTCTGTTCCACAGCGGGCTGAACTTGGCACCGGTGGCTCGGCTGCGAAACTCGTGGGAAAAACTGCCCAGTAAGTACGAGAAGCTATTTGGGGACCTGCAGGATGTCTTCGACCCATCCAGGAACATGGCCAAGTATCGCAATGTGCTGAGCAGCCAGAGTATGCAGCCGCCCATCATCCCACTGTTCCCAGTGGTCAAGAAGGACCTCACGTTCTTACATGAAGGTAGGGAGGACAGCAGTTCTTTATGGGCATGTTCATCCAAATAGGCAGTTCTTATATTGTGGTTTATATGTCTTAAATATGCTTTAAACTGGTTATGTTTTCAGAACAATGTCATTCTGTTCAGTTTACTTTTGTCTACTTCCTGTATAGTTGTGAATGTAAAACTAAGTCAGTCAGCTTACTTCTGCTCACCAATTCCTCATCATGCCCCTTTAACATCCACTAAGTCAAAACTACCCAAACAGACTTCTCCTTAATGACTTTGTCTGCATATAACATATTGATGACCTTGTTAGGTTTGAAATGGAAAGTTTCCGTATTTGTGCTAGTTGCAAAAGAAAAAAGGAATCCAAGATTGGTGAGAGATTAAATATTTAAAAAAGGACATTGATCTCCAGCAAAAATAACTAGGATAAAGAGATTCTTCGCTTTGAAGAATGTTATTGCAAAAATGCATTTCAGGTGTCTCAGAATGTTAATCATTTATACAATGTTGGCAGCTAACTGCGTGCTTGTTGTGTCTGGCTTTTGTTCACGCATGTGATTCTGTCCTCTCAGGCAATGACTCCAGCGTTGACGGACTTGTAAATTTTGAGAAGCTGAGGATGATTGCCAAAGAGATCAGACATGTGGTGCGGATGACCTCGGCCAACATGGACCCAGCCCTCATGTTCAGACAGAGGTTCGTTGTCATGATTCACACACATATGACTCTTTCTTCTTTTTTAAATTTGAATAAATGCAACTGTTGGAGCCAAATTTCGAGTTTCTTTTAGGAAGGGATTCATATGTGGTTCAGAAATCATTACAGAGCACAGATAGCAGTTAGTTTGCATTAAATTGAGGTGTAGCAAGCATCCTTCAAGTTTATGAATCCGACTGATGGTATGGGGTTGTATCAATACGCTCAGTAAACATAATTTACACTACTATTATGTCAAGTATTTTTTTTTTTTTAATCTTTTTATTTCCCATTATCTGAACTTTCTATGACTTTGGATAGATTCTAGGTTTTAACTTTACCTCTGAAGAAACAAATGTTGGCAAAAAGGGAACCACACCTACCATACCTCCACAAGACAACCTAGATCCTTCACCAGTGGGATCTGGCACACACTCAAGGACTGGTCTACTCAATTCCCGTTCACTTCCTGTCTGGTTCACAGCTCTCTGTGTTTCAGTTGCATTTCTTAGCTGGAATGTAACCATCTGAGAACACAAGACATGGATTAAATGGAACTGAAGGTGAAATTGATGCCAGCGACAGTGTGTAGTTGTATCACTCAGTTTGTGTGTCGATCACAGTCTGTCACTGCTGCAGTGCATGACTGCCCCCTGCAGACACTCCCTTCATAATACAAGCTCCAGAGAAAAATACTTCAACCTAAATACTTAAATTCTTGACTTAAAAGTCTTGGTATAACATAATTTCACATTTAAAAAAAATCAGAAACACAACCTGTAATGTTGACTCCATAACACAGTGTTATGACACCATAACACTAGTTCTTAAGGTTCATATGGGGAGATGTCCCACTGTCTGCTCTTCTCCCATCTCCAAATCATTTCCTGTTTGTCTGTGGTGGCATGAACTCCACATAGTCTTGTCTCCTCCTCGCCCAGTCCTTGAACTTGTTTTTAAGTCACACTTCAATCTTCACACCTCTTGCTTGCAGGAAGAAGAGGTGGAAAAGTTTAGGGTAAGTTTGTCCCGGATGCCAGTTTCACCCTGTTTCGGCCTGAACCAGCAGAAATCCCATCCACCCTGCATCCTCACTGCCATAAACTTTGCATGATCCCCTTGACCGTATCCCAATATGTCTGCCTGTGTTTGTGTGATTAACCTTTCCATTTGCAGTGGCCATTTACACAAACCATTCAGAAGTCCATCATTGTCCCATTAACTATCTGTCCATGTTCATTAAGATTATACATTTGAGTCATATAGTAGCTTGAAATAATGCCTCATTATGGAGTAATTTTATTGTAAAAACAGATTTCAGTGTATTTTCCTTAAAGTAGTTCTGTCCAGGAGCCAAAAACAAAAGGGTACATGAAAAAAAAAAGAAAAGAAAACTACTCTTAATAGACTGTGTCTCCAAAGATCAGTTTAGCCCCGTTTGAAGCTGTTGGTCATACTGTATCATGATCTTCATAAGCAGATGGAGCACTTCGTATGGGATACTTTTACAGTTCTACCTCAGGCATGGTTCCATTTAGCCTGAGCTGAACTCAGGCTAAATGCTGATGTGAATCACGTCTGCAGACTGCTGATTGGTCAGAGACACCAAATCTGAACGTCCGTGATAGGTGCTGAAGTCTTTTACACACTGACTCACTTCCTTGTCCTCTGAAGAAAGAAATCATTTGCATCCATGTATACAGTATGAATTTGTTAGAATGGACTGTGGAAAACATAAAACATCTGTGTGTACACATCTCCATTTCCATAAACTACAAAGCACATGTTTCTAAACAGACAGAAAGGATTAACACACAGTTGTTTGTCTTCTTTACTGTAGCGGGCAGTTGTTCTGTTTCACGCTGAACAGATGTTGTGTTATTCATATTCCTAATGCTAAGAAAACATAATCATTCCTATTTTCACACAATTATTTGCAAATGCAAAAAAAAGTTGAGAATATTATATTCTGCTGTGAATGGAAAAACTCCATCTGCTGATGAAACATGTAACATGGTTTAAAACAAAAGAATAACTACTAAATAGACCTTTGGGGTGGATGTTTTTGCCAGCGGCTTTTTTATAAAGTAAAAAAAAAAAAAGAAGTCTCAGATATACTGTAGTCTTTTTTTAGGAAATAGTTGCTGCAAAAAGACAAAGTAAAATAAACTGACAAGTATTTGCAGATACTATTTGACTCAGGTTTGGTCTTTCCTCATATCTGCATCCTGGCATAATGTTCTCCATGTTGAATATTGTGCGTCTTTCGTTTCCTAACCCTTTTTGCCTTCATCTGACAGAATGCTGCTCTGTACTGTGACAGCATGGCACATTAGGGAGCGCTCCTTCCCTCCCAGTTGCATGGTCCTGTTTTAAAATGAGATGTTCCAAAGCAAAGATCGATATATACAGTTTTATAGTTAAAGTAACATTGGATTTGAAAAAGTGCTTTCTTGATTTATTTATGTTTCAACCAGCTGACATCTTTTTATTTATTTTTTTCCTCTCTCAATCTGCTTCTTTTGTTTTCTGTCTCATGCATTTCTTCTCTTCTTTTTTGACTTAATTCTCTCCAATCTTCCATCTCCTCCAATGTCTCTTGTGTCCTCATCATCCTTCTTCCTTTACCTCCTTTCCTTTTTCCCACTCATTAGGTCTCTGAGTCAGGGCAGCACCAACTCCAATATGCTGGATGTGCAGGGCGGAGCACACAAGAAACGAGTACGTCGCAGCTCTCTCCTCAATGCCAAGAAGCTGTACGAAGACGCTCAGATGGCCAGAAAGGTGAAGCAATACCTGTCTAACCTCACAGTGGAGACAGATGAAGAGAAGCACCAAATCATGTCCCTGCAGTGCGAGCCATCTTACAGTGCCCGTGAGTAACACAGTCACAATATAACATGCAGTTTTTGATCAACAGATAAGAGTCTCGAGAAGAGCGTGGATAGAATCAGCATGAAAGGTAACATCATCTACATTTACATGTCCTGTCTCTGTTTCCAGCGAGTAAGAACTTGAGCGAGCGGCGATCCACTAAGTCGGACATGTCTCCAGTGTCTCTGCGATCAGCTCTCCCCTCTGGGAAAGCTCAGAACAGGGTGTCACAGGTCCTTCAGGTCCAGGTGCCGCTGAACCCACTGCGGAAGAAGAGCACTGCCAAAGACATAGGAGCACCTAGTGAGTCCTCCTGAGTTAGCACTCAGAGCATTAAGAAATACCATTCCCTCTATTCTGTGTTGTGCCTTTTTATTGATTATCACAGTTTGAGGATAAAGCAACCACATTAGTTTCTAATGGACGACAGTCAGCTCTGTTTTCTAAGAGGCACTATTTAATGAAGGTTACCGTGAAAATAATATAAATGGCTGCTGTATGTTATCATACAAAGCTTTAGTTTATCTTAACAGCTATATTAGTGTTTTTTTATTCTTTCAGATAGATGATGCCATTGAGACTAATTCTAAAACAGAATTCTGAACTGAAGCTGCAGTCTCAAGAATTATTCTAGAAAAAGACAAACGGGTTTATAAATGGTTTAACTTTTTTTTTTATATATATACAAGGTTGAGTTGGGAGCCAACTCTCAGGTTGAACTTCTTTATAAAACCTTTTTGTGTGTGTGTGTGTTTCCTTGTTTTTCATCCCATCAGATTCCAACTCTCCTCAGGTAGTGAAGAAACCTCCAGTTAATTCGTCAGATGACTGGAATACCAAGAGACCATCTGATGACACCGTTTCCACGGTTTCATCCCTTCACTCCAGCCCTACTGTGTCGCCTCAGGGCTCCCCACGGAAAGGTTGGCAACGGAAACTTTTCGCTCTCTACAATAGACTGAACTTGACTCTACTCGGTTGTCAGTTGTTGTAATACATCCTTACAAGCCTTGATATTTCTTTCTTTCAGTAGGAGGTGTGGTAAAGTCCCAGAACTCCAGCCAAATGAACTTATCAGGATCTTCATCCTCACTGACAAGTGATGCCAGCACAAAGACCGGCACCGTCAGCCTGCGTAGCTATGGAATAGGTGGGACTCTCCTCCACAAGAGGATCTTACTGATGACCGGGCAACACAGCCGAGGGAACAGCAGGGAAAGAGAGAAAGAGCTGGAGCAAAGAACTGAGGAGAGGATGCAAAAGGAGACAGACACAGTTCAGAGAAGCTTGTGTTCATCAGAGCAAAGGAGAGGAAGATCCAGACAGCACAGCAATCAGGGCACTCACACAGATGCAGGACAGATGTTACTGAGGGCAAGAGCAGGAAGCCCATTATCAACCTGCATGGGGACTCATAAGGAGCATCCCATAGTCCACACTGGGTCTTCACCCAGTCCACCAGCGTTGGGACTCATGACTGTATCACCTCCTCCCCAACCCCATGTCATGACACCCAAACCCCCAGCGTCACCCATTAGGAAGAGACTGATGTCACCGTTCAGGGTACTGAGGGAAAACAGTCAGTCCAGGGAAAAGGCTTATCTGAACTGTGATTGGGGGGCAGGAGAGACGTCCTCAGCTCAGGATGAGACAGGAGCACAGGGAGAACAGAGAGCCAGGAGATCAGTCAGTCCCAACCCCTTCCTCTGGTTGTGCAGAAGCAGACACACAAGGAGAAAGACAGTCTGAGCCACTTAGGGCAGAATTAATGATACCTCTTGTTTATATTTGTTCAGATTCAGTCCCTAGATTTACTGCGTTTTTTTTTTTTTAAATGGATGGTTTTTTCATTTCTAAGTATTAAGTATTACGTGAGCTACATGAGCCTTAAATCCACAATGAGTCCCAGGAAGGTGATGCCTGAGAGTTTCTCTGTGGATATTTGAGGAGCAAAGCAAGGAAACTGTCTTTCTAAAGCAGTAACAAATGATGGAAAACCCATTTCACCTAGGTCTCAGATTTCCCCCAACATTTGTATTTTCTTTTTCTTTCTGGGCAAAATGTAGTTATCTTTACATATAGCAAGATGTCACTGTTGAAACAGATTTTAGACAGACCTCTCCCTGAAATGGAGTTAGAAATGCACTTTTCAAAAGAAGATTCATGATTGTATTGTTATGACATGACGACATGCAGCGTTCACTCATCATGTTTTGATAGTTTTTGTGCAGCGTCAGTTGATCTCCTTCTGCGGGTTTTTTGTAATATAAAGTTTAACCTGTGACTTAAATTGTCTTCAGCACAGTACACAGCCTCAGGAAAAAGATTCAACTTCACATAAGAAGTGATCATAGCTTTATGTCCTTGAAGTTTTCAAACTCACCAGTTGCACTGTGCAAGTGCTTATTGATCGTGATTCATGACAAGGGCATAATGTGACTGCAGAGTGATTTGAAGTGAAGTAATGTACAGGGTTCCCTGATGCACTTTCGGTTCTTTCTGGTTAGAACATTGCACAGGAATTTTCTGGGTTTGGTTGTTATTGATCATCTTTCTCCTGAAAATGTATCTTCGTTCAAGCCACTGCACTTTTCTTTCACCTTCCATCCTTCATATTTTGCTTTTCCTCATTATTACAATCCACGCTTTCCTTCAACTTCAGAACTAATTATCTGAAGTCCTCCTCTCTCCAGGTTATGCCCTCCTTCCGGCTGGTAAAGCGGACAACCTGTCAGACTCGAGTCACAGTGAGATTTCCTCCCGGTCCAGTATCTGCTCAGTTGACTCGATGCCAGCCCCGGGGCCCGATGACCGATGTAACAGAGCCTGCACTACTACTTCTACTACTGCCACCATTGCTCCGACTACTACTGCTACAATGGCTGCTGCAGTTCCAGAGAGCACAGCGGCATCACATGCACACTTGAGTGCTGATTACAGCCAGCCCAGCACAAGGTAAATAGCTTCAGTTCATCTCATTTTATGTACAAATAATCTACCTGTTTTATAAATGTTTGTTCAAAAGAGTACTTGAAACTTGACAGTCAAAGAAATAGATCACACATTTGACCTCAAAGTCTTGACACATCATGCAGCAGGCAAAAAAAAATCACTCATTAAAACATGGATTATATTGTTGGAATAGGGAGATAATAGATATTAAGACTGAAAACTTTCAACATGTCAACATGCAAAGTTTTTATTTTCCTTTTCATTTGTAGTTTCCTCAACTTGCACAAGCACTTCTCGTTCTGTTTACTCTCTCCGGATCCGTGTCAGCTCCTATTACACTCCCACCTGCTCCATAAGTTATTTGTTATGAGAGTCACAACATTTGTAGACACAGCAGCATTTGACAGCAGCTCAGTTCGTCTGAAGGACGCTTGAGAACAGAAAAACACTCTGCCGCTTGCCTCAGAAAATTGACAGCAAGTATCTTTTTTTCCTCCGCTATGAGTCCTGCTGAGATCCACCTCATACTTTGCCACAATAAAACCTCCTGTAGGCCATCTGCTACCATTCACCACTATTGCTTTTCCTCCCCCAGCTGCTTTCCAATTATGTCTTTTCCTTATTAAAAGTCCAAGAACAGGAAGTCATGAAAAATACTGTCTTTTTATTAGTGTCCCAGATTTACTGCCGTCCTCTCTCCTCCTTTTATCCATGAACCAGGTGTCAGTATTAACGCAGGAAGCTTTTTAATCTGGCTGAGTAAACAACACGGCTTTTTATTGTCTTCTGTTTGTTTATTGTTCCTTCATAATCAGGTTATTCTTTCTCATAAAGAGGAGACCAATATACCTCCCCATCTGATATTTCCTCAGCAGCCTTGGTGTATAACACCAACCTGTTTTATGAATGATGGCTCAGTTTTATAGAGTGGCTTCTTCATCCTGTAAAACGGTGTTTAAAGAATCAAACAGCTAGTTTATAAAACACAGCTGAGGAGAAAATTTCCCCTCCTCACCTTCCATCTTTACGCCAGATCTGGTGATCTATTATGCAAAACATGCTGTCAGAGTGAAATGTTAATTTTTTTTTTTTTTCCATGGCTTGCATATTTAGGTTTCATGTCACCAGATATTTCTGAAAAACACAAAATCTGTTTGATATTTTTCAAGTGTGCTGTCAGTACTGGAGATTGACACCTCTTTTTTTTTCGTTATCTACAGTAATTCTTCATCACTGGCTCGAGGATACGTAGCGCGAGCCTGCGCCTTCACCTCCTCTATCTCCACTGAGGAGTTGACCCCAGACCACACCTCCTTGGACTTGGTAGTCGACAGCGGCCGTGGCAGCTGGACGTCCTGCTCCTCCAACTCCCACGACTCCTTTCAGAGCCTCCCCACCTCCTCCTGCCGGCCATGGGACCACGGTATCCACGGCCACCCGCTTTCTCTCCCTCACACACACTTGGGCTTTAAGCACACGCAGCCGGCCAGGTCGATGGTGGAGGCGGAGGCCGCCAGGCCTGCGTGGGCCAACGAGGACCCCGCCAAGCAGCATCCCAGAGACTCCGGCTCAGATGTGTCAGGTCAGATGCGGCAGAGCTGCGCATCATCCAGCTCGCTATCAGACAGCTATGATGGGAATTATGGCACGGTAAAACGGCGAAACACCTCGGAGCACCCTCCCTCGCCGGCCAATGACGAAGGAGGGCAAAGCACAGACCCTGTCTACAAAACGGTGACATCAAGCACAGAGAAGGGCCTCATAGGTGAGGGGACAGGTTGTGAGTTTGATTCCTTGTAAACATAGTGCTGCAGCAGTTGTGATAAACCGTAACACTGTAGTTGAGAGTCTAATGAGGTCTCGTCAAGCCATCAGCTTTTAATTAACCTTAGTATAGAGACTACTGTTCATTTTTTTACGTTCACCTCATATGCAGACAGTGACGTAAGGTCTAATCTTATTTCAAGTGAATTATTGAAGCTTTGTTTTGTGAACAGCTGGAAAACACTTGAACAATTTCTGAGATAACTCTCAGTGTTGTAGTTGGTTTTCTATATGACAGGAGTTATGGAGCATGCTCACTGGCCATCATGTAAATCTATCTGCAAGATACTTCTCTCTGTTAGTTTTACGAGGAGAAGAAGAGTCTTTGTATTTTTGTGGATACTTTACACAGAGCGTGTATCCCCTGTCAAAACAGTGATATATATAGAAATTTAAATATTCAATTAATATAATTTTGGGCCAGTCATATCAAAAATGAGATTTTCTCACTCTTATTTAGATCAGTTCTTATTTTTAGGTTCTGGGCTGTTGCTTGGGGACATGTGACAGGTGTTTTCACTATTTTCTGACGTGTTATTAAAACATCTGTTCATCATCTGTTTGAGACAGACAGACAAATAATTTAGTTCAAACTCTAGCTGTGTCTTTATACGCTGCAGCCATTCATTTCATCAATTTTATCTTGTCTTTTAATTTTTGACATGTTTCTACATGTTTAGTCACGTTATGTTAATGAGACATCACATTAATTTATTTTTCCATTATTTTCTTTTTCCTTCTTTTTTTCCACTCCACCCCACCATTTTTCCTCATGTCATACCACCTTTTTTTCTTTTTTGCTCCATCCTTTATTGTATTTTATTTTATTTCCTTTTCTTTTCCCCATTCACACCCCGATCCAGTGTATTGTGTCACCTCCCCCGCCAAGGATGAGCGTTACCGAGCTCCCCCTCCCACCCCTCCAGGCTACCAAGGTCTGGCCCTTGGGGATCTTGGCCTCACAGATGGAGTAGTCAGTGGGCCAGGAGGTCTCGTCCCTCGACCTCCTCACCTCAAACCTCCGGACTACAGCGTGGCCCTGCAAAGAAGCAAGCTCCTCCAGAGTCCCGGAGCCGCTGGAGGTCTAGCTGAGGTGCGGAGGCTTCACTTTCAGCACCAAGACAGCCGAACATCCAGCTCCACAGAGGGCCACTCCAGACCGGCCAGCATCTGCTGCCCACCACAGGATCTGGCTGACAGCGAGGATGGTATGTCCACACTGAGAACTGGTTCATATGCAAATAGTCAGATTAAAGTCATTGAACTTCTAGTTGTATATGTCAAGGTTATGTTGGGGAAAGAATATATATACAGACATAAAGTCCTAAATGTCTAAACGTCTTTGTACACGAACCCATTAAGACCTGTATAGCTCTTTAAACCTGAGGGTTTAGTTTAAAAAAAAAAAAAAAAAAAAAAAAAAAGAATTTATTTAAAGCCTTTATTTCTCAGCCTCTAAAAAAGTGGAAACGCAAGATCAAAAAGACCAAAGAGCTTAACCTTGAGCTTTTACTGTCTTCATTTCATCAGTATCAAAAAAGAATGAGCATGAGATGTATTGAGAACAATAACATCACTTACTGTAAAACACACAGAACTCTTCAGACTTGAAAAGGAGTTCCAGTTCTGAAAGTAAGATTTGTACAAGCTGATTAAAGTCTTGGTGAAACTGGAGCTCAGGAGAAGCGCTCAGATTGAACAGGGTGAAGAATATCTGCAGGTCTTGAAAAGTCCTTTATTTTATCTTTATATTGGAATAATATAAAGGGTCAGTCATCGTCATGACAATCACTGTTAAGCACCTATGTTAGGGGAAATGTTTAATAGGAATCAAAGGCATAAATCATGAGTTTCAATGATTGATCATTTTCAGAAGGTTGTTAATATGTCCATCTATGCGTCTTCAGAGTTCAGGCCACATTTATCATTAATTACATCAATTAAAAAAAATGTGATACACTGTTGGAAAGTAATTCCATGGTGTTTTGTTCCGTCAGGCTTTCTAGCAGAATTTCTGATTCTTCAATTTCAGATTCAGAATCGTGAATTTAAATTCAACTCTCCTCTTCTTTTTTTCAGATGAACAAGTTTCAGCAGTGTAAAGACAGCGACATGATACACACACACACACACAATCATACTCACTGGACCAAGTCGTGCTGATCGGGCTTCGGACTACATTAGCAGCCTGCTGTCAACACACTTCAGAGCACATTCTCCAGGCCCCGCCTACTGCCCAGTGGGTCATGTGACCTCGCTTCATCTCCCAGGACTCACACTCCCATGTCTTTCTGAACCCAGTTCACAAAAACAAAAAGAGAAAGATTTTAGATTCCTTTTTAAAACTCATGAACAAAGCAGGGAGCAGTGGTGTGATGAATCATATCGCAGCAGCTGGATGTCTAACAAAAAAAAGGAAAGAGAGACAATAACAACGCCTCAGTGGAAACCGACCACCATGTACCTCCATTCTGTGCTCAGAGCCCACTTGTCTAAAGGTGTTTCGTGTTGTTTTCACAGTTTAAAATGTTGTACAGTGATTGATAGTTTTTTTTTCAATTATTTTGTAAAGTGGCCCCCCGCCTTTCAGTCTCATCTCTGAGCTTTGCAAAGTTTATATATGTGAGAGCAATGAGGAGGAGCAGACATTGGAGGATTGTGTTTCTGTTTTGCTTTTTTTTGTTTTTTTTTTTGTTAGCTTAAAATAAGATGAATGTAAATTACTGAACTCCCAGGAGGGAAAAAGCTTTTTTTGTTTATTTTTATCATTCTTTAAGGTTTCTCTATTGGTCAATATGAAACTTACACTGATGAATTTATGTAAGTTCGCAGGCAAATATGCGAAATAAAAGCCTGCAGCAGAGGGCACAAAAATCCTCAGTCACAAAAAGACCCTCACTATATTTTTTTCGCTCTCTTCATGTGGTGAAAAGTGACAAATGAACCCCCCCCCAAAAAAGTAACAGAGAAGCACGTCTGTCTCTGTTTAGCACTTACTTTCTTTTCCTTAGCTTGGCGCACACACACAAAAAAAAGACAAATAGGATCTTTTAGGCAGTTGGAGTCTGACATGTGAGGTACTTTAGCGGCATGCTGCCTCCTGGATGTTCTATAAAATCTGTATTATAACTTGTTTTTAATGAGCTGAAGAACAAATGCCTCGCTGCTTCCCGTCGAGTAAAACGCGTGTGGTTATTTTATTGGAGCAGCTGTAATAAAACGATAAATTATCACTGCGTGGTTGCACAATGTGCATGCACATACTCTTACACACACACACCAAAAGCTCAGTTGGTGTGCATAAAGACAGTGTTTACGCCAATGCTTAGATATTTTGTTTACAGTGTTTATTAGATTAGTTGTCTATGGAATTACAAGCTGGAAAGTGTAATGCTCCAGGTTTAGTTGTAAATTTGTTTATAATGCAGCAGGAATATGCAGATGCAGCATTACCTTGCGCTCACATCGTACCTCTGTCCTCTCGGTTTTTTGCTTCTTATTTAAAAGAACATGCAGCAGCGCTAAAGTCAGCAAATGATGTGTTTTAACGTCTGCCTCGCGTCTCCATTCTGTGCTGATAATGTATTTTGTAAAATATTTAAAGGCTGTCCTTGAATATTATTAATTTGTATCAAAGGCTAAAGCTGATGTGTACATTCGGATAGAAAATGTTTTCCCGTTTGTGTTTATCTGCAGTTTGGCAGGGGTCTAACTGGAATCAAAATGTCTGTCTCCTTCTGTTCGTCCTGTGTTGCTTCTTTACTTTTGCCACACAGACTTGAAATGATTGATACTAATATATACATGGCATATATATATGACTTTATACATATATTTTTGCTGTTTAAATTAATGTTAAATGATGATGTATAGAAGAGAGCGAAGATGGTCCTCTATAAAGGCTATTTTTGAATATTTTGTTATAAGAAAAAAAAAACCAAGGTTGTGATTGCCCTGTTGCTGTGATGGGCAGGAATCTTTTAAAGGAATTTGCGTAGGTTCTTGTCATTTTTTTCTCTTTTTCTGACATGTAAACATGTTTTCTCCCCTCACCCTGTCGTTCCATTTCTGATCTTTGAGTGTAATTGCTGCTGTCTTTTGGGATGTGATGCCATGAATGTGTGCGCTTTGTGGAATTTCCTTTGTGATGTCGGGATAAAAATAGATTTTTTTTTTTTAAATCCCATTTTGTTTCAGTCTTGGGGAGCAACACACAGTTTATTTTTAACAAAAGCCTGTATTTACTTGGTGTTTTGCTTTGATGGCTTCTGCCTGCAGATATGTGGGTCCCATGTGAGTCTCTTTCCATCAGTTTCATGATGCAAGCTGAGTTTATCCAAATTTAGGATGACTTTTTCATGCTCTCATATCCCTGTCTGTCTGAACTGAACAGTGCAGCCCTATCATGTTTCCTCTCCTCCTCTTTTCACCCTGTGTCTGCTAAGCAAGATGTTTAGATTTAAGCCCTCCCCTCGCTGCACTCATCTGTTATATTTCACTCCATTGATCAAGGCGTTTTTGTGAATCGGTCTCCTCTGTAAACCGATGTTGGACCCCTCTTTGCTTAAAGTTGACAGACTGTTACACACCAACAGCTCCTCTGTTTTTGCACAACTGTCTTCCTAATGTTCCTAACCACAAATCAGTATTAATTTTCTGCAGGGAATGTTTTTTTTTCTCTTTTTTTTAATATATATAACGATAGTTGACCCAGATGATATGAATGCTTTGAGTTTTAGTCAGGAATCAAAACAATTTTGTGTTTACCTGCAGGAAACTGTTGGATTGACAGCAAAACTTGCTGCAATTTTTTTTTTTTTTTTGTATTTTGTTTCTTTTTGCCAAAGTGAAATTTTTTTTAAGTTGCTGCACGTTTTTGATAAATTAAAACATTTTATTTTATTCCTCACATTATAACAACTGAGAAACTTGAGTAAGAGCTCCACCACGCTGATCGCTTTTTTTTTTTTAGGTTGTTTTAGCTAATTAAATCAAAGCTAAATTTCCTTCAGTACAAACTCTGCACTCTTTTCCTTCTCTGTGTACAGTCTGAGCACAACATCAGTGTTTTTACTTGGATAAAACAGGAGAGACCCCACCTCTTTCATCGGAAAATGTGCCAGTTCTTTCTGGCTGTAATTTAGCCCCGCCCCTCATCTTTTCTGGAATGCAATAAGAGAGATGTGAATGTGTTTTTTGTGTAGAAATCTTTCGGCATTACAACAGAAATGCACAACAATAAGCTTAAATGTAGTAAGTGAGCTGTACATGCTGTACAAAGAGGTATTAATTCAGTCTGTGGCTTAAAGTTTGCTTTCGTCCCACACATATAACTGTTGTAACTTATGTCTTTTAGAAAGACAACATGGTTTTGCTTGTACGCTTTTTATGTATTTTTTACAAGTGATTGTACATAGTTGTTATATTTTTGTTTAAGAGAATGTTTAAAAAGGAATAAATACCTTGTATTTCTCTGAGTCTACTGATATAAATTTGGACAATGAATAAAATGTTAAACTGGAAGAGTTGAGCGTCTTTTTTTTTTTTTGGTTTATCAGTAGTTACCACATGTTGGTATTCTTCTTACCATGAAGGAAGTTTCAAAGAAATCTATTTACAAGTAAACAGATGTATTTACAGGATTTTTTATTTGACAATTTCTTGTCCCAGACTATTGTCATTGTATGTGGTTTATTATACTGAAACAAATCAAAGCATTGAGTTTATGTTAAGGGACAGGACAGTCTGGGCCTACAGCCCTTCAATCCCCACAATAATCTACCATCAGATGAACCAGTTGAGGATGTGATTTGTTTGAATCAGTCTACTGGGTGCATTAATGTTTTGACCAGACGATGGAGCTAGATGAAAGGTTTGACAGTCGTCAGTGTAATTTACTGTTTGAGGAGCTGAAAGATGTGGATTTTTTTTTTTTAGGGTTCATTTGCAGCAGCATTTTGCATTGTTTTGACATACTTTAGATAACTATTTCCATAGAAGCGGAGGAGCCTGATATCTCCTCATGTTACTCAGATGTCCTCACTGTCTCTGCACCTTCTGCTGCGTTCAGCACTTTATCAATCTGATTAACGCTGGAGCGCGTCACACTACGCTCAAGGTCAGCCTCCTTTTATTACTCATTAAAGGTTTACTGTCGCACGAAGAGGCAGCAAGGTTGACCTCCCTTGGTGTTTGTGTGTGGCCTGAATCAAATGCAGATATGGACTGTCAATCACATCTTCAACCTTTTTTCCAAGGCTTGTGAGCATTCAGACAGTGAACCTCACAATCACTAAGTAGGTTCACAGTATCTCATCTCAGTTCTTTTCTATTTAATCCAAGATCTTTGATCTAAGGTAAGAAGCCAAGAACAATATGTACGTTCATTAGTTAGCTCACCTGCCACTCAAAGCGACTCTGAACAGATTGATGAACAACGTTAAGTTTTAACTAATTCAAATGAGTGAAATGTAAATAATTCATTGCAAAGTAATCTACAGCCAAGTTCTGCATAAGTGGTTGAAAATGGACAGATGGATGACCTAAAACCAGTCCATGTATATCTCAATAATTACCACATTCAAAATAGGGGTTGATTTAGAATATTCACATGAAATACAAGTTTTCCATTTGGATTCCATTTCAAACTTGGAATATTCCAGATTCTTAAATTATTGTCATATCAGTCTTGATGACGATGACTAAGAATCTAATGAAACTTCCTCCAAACAACCTTTCACTTGCTGCTGTTTGGTGCTACTTGCAACTAGTAAAAACCACTCATCAAGCTAGATATCTGAGAAACTATCTGCTCTTCTGCAACAGATTATCCTTGTGTAGCCACTGCATGTCTAAATAACACATTCCTGAGTCAAGATCAGATAAATAATAAGAAAGATTGTAAAAATGCCTCAGTTGCCCTTTAAAAGGACTGTTTGTGAAATTCTATTAAATATAATTCAACTTCATTTCTATAGCATCTATTGCAAATGCAAATAGATGCTTTTCAGACACCCAGAGCATAACCCCCTAGCAAAACAGTAACTAAAATAATATTTTTGAATCCTAATTAAAGAAACAATGGCAAGTAAAAAAACTCCCCTTACCAGGAGAAAAACCTTTAAGCCAAACAGTGGCCAGGAAAAACTCCCCTTTAAGAGTGAAGAAACCTTGGACAGGACCTGGATCATAAGGGGGGGATCTTCCTGGTGAAGGCCAGCTGGGTAAAGACAGAAAAGAGGAGTGAGACAGGACAGAGAGAGGAGAGGCACATATATCTTGGCAGTATTATATAGGGGAAAAATATATTAATCGTAATGATCCATTTAGCTGGAGAACTACTGCTAAAAATTCCATGTACTTATAATGGGTACATTGTGAGTACATGCACTACAGAGATGACTATATAAACAGGTGTAGGCAATAACACTGAGGTGGTGGGAGGGTCTGCAGGTCAGCGTGTAGCTCTGGAAACTCTGGCCTGCCGACGGTGGCGGCTGTGTTAACTACCGAAAGGTTTTCTCCACCATCATTGTCACAGCTAAGACAGCGACCGGAGGCCTACAGTGACCCTTGCTCAGGTGAGGTGTTGGCTGGTGACTTCCACTGCTGTGATGACTGGAAGGGTTCCCCGATCCCCCCCCTCCGACAGTACCTGGTGGGAAAGCCGATGTAGCGTGTGGGGGTGGATATCCTCGGCCCACTTCCAGTGACTGATGCCGGTAACCGCTATGTCCTCGTAGCCGTGGATTACTGCACCAAATGGCCTGAGGCATACGTGGTACCGGACCAAAGTGTTGTCACCGCTGCAGAGAGACTGGCTGAGGAAATGTTTTTTCGTTTCGGATCCACAGCGATCAGGGGCGGAACTTTGACTCCCAAGGTTTAAGCGAGATCTGCAGACGATTGGGGATTCATACGATGTGGACGAACTCCGCCTGAACCAGAGAACTCTAGCGAAAAAGAAATAGATTATTATTGGCAGCTGAGGTACTGCCTACATTAAACTCACCAGTTCACTCGCCAAGTACAGGCCGATTCTGGAGTGTGGCAGAAGAGAGCTCAAGGTGTGGGTGTCCTCCCCCATCCAGAAACGAGCAGCCATTGGCAAGGACCTGGTGAGGTGTTGTGAAGACTGTCCGATGTGGTGCATAAGGTCCGGATGCTTGACCGAGGACGGACTGTTGTGCTGCATCAGGACAGGCTTGAGCCACACCACCCACTCGCCAAACACAGTGCTGTAAACAGAAGATAAACTCAATCCTCAGTAACCCCGTGGGTCGCAGCACACTTAAAGTTTCAGATAATAGCGGATGGCCATGGCGACCAACCCGCCGTCCTGATTTATTTGAGCGACTTCATGTCTGATGACTGATGGGTCACCGGGTAAGCTGACCCTTCATGAAGGGGCTATGTGGCTGTGATGATTTCATAATCACCTCCCTGAACATTTTCTCTAAATGTATTGGAAGATGTAGTTCAGTTCAAGTACTTGTTTTATTGGTTGTTTTATACGTATTTGGCGGTCGTTCTGTAGAAGTTGTGTCATGTCTTTATTTGACCATAGGTAAGGTTCGTGTTTATGTGATACGTGTGTGTTGTGTTGCGACATGTTTGAGGCCAGTGTTAACAAGTTTAAAATAAAACACTGTGAAAACCAGAACCCAGCTTTTCATTTTGCAATTTTGCTGCAATATTTACACGATAGAGGAAATCATTCATTGGTTGCTGTGACGACTCCTCCACCTGTACACCAGGTGTTGGTTGTTTTTGGTTTCTTTCTGTTGCAGGTGGAGAGTCATCAGCCTGAGGAGACACACCTGGACTCAATGGTTCTGCTCCCATTAAGAAGGCCATTTCCAGACTGTTGCAGTTGGGCTGTGAGCAGGCTGAGGCTCTGTGGTTGGGTTGTGGGCCCAGTTGACCAGACTGTGACTGGCAGAGCGTTTTGGCCAGGGGTTTTGTCTGTGTTGTGGTGATGCGACTGTTGTCAATAAATATATATGTATATATTCGGTACCGACTGTCTTGTGCTGCCGCCCTCATTTTTGTCACGGCCTTCGAGCTGGGTTGACATTACAAAAAAAACCAATAACGTCTCGCGAGATTCAACGTAAAAGCAGAACCGCAACAGGGGACGTTAAAGGTCAGATGGCTTTATGATGTCAATAAGATGTTCTTAAACCACAATTCTTTCCATAACAGCCTTTAGAGTCCTTTAGAAACGCATCTTCAGAAATTTTCAGATTTCAAAAGTGATTCGTCATGAGTTTCCTAACCGAAGCAATGCAAAATATATTGCAGAGAGAGAATTTACCCTCTTAGGAAAAGAAGAATGACTGGAACTTGCAAGAGCAAAAGCCCAAAGAAATGGAAGACCCTTTGGATGAATGCCACTTTGGACACGTCTGTGTGAAGGAGATTGGCTTCATTGTCGAGAAATTGTTAATGGCATCCAGTATCAGTGTCGTGAAGGGGAAAACAAAATGTGGATTGGACGTAATGTGGGGCCTTGAGTTCCTACAAAGACTGAAAAAGTATCTGGAAGAAAACATGGTTTCTCATCTTGAACTGGCCTGCTTACTTCTTGAAACTGTACAAGAGATTTTGCAGGATGAACCCAGTCTCAGGGAAACGTGTTTATATTATCTCAACTTCAGCATTGATTACTTTTCTCAGTTATCCAGGAAGAGGTACAGTAAGAGAAGGTCTAAATGTTTAGAATCAGTAATGTCAGTCCATAAGGATTTAGAAAACAGAAGAAAACTGATACAAGGAAAGATCTGCTCTCATCTCAAGCTGATATCTAACCCAACAGTACAGTTGCAAAGTACTAAACAGAGCCTAAACCAAGCAGGGTTAGGAAGTCCTGAACAGGAACTGCACACTGTTGGATTCAGAAATGCCTTTTACTCAAAAGGCCATCAGTTCAAAGACGTGAAGAATCTCTTCCTGGATGAGCAATCAAACACAAGTCAAAAGGTGGTCAGATGTGCCAATTCGTCATTTGACAATCTGCCTGAGACCTCCAAAATGGCAGAACCAGAAGAGGACAAAATACTGAATACTGCAGAGTTTCAAGAGGATATGGGCACAATTTTAAAGCATTTACACACAAATGCCCACCCTCATCTCAAGCTGGCCTCCAACCCAACAGAACAATTGGAAGGCACCACTGAACAGAGGCTAAAATTGTCCGAACACACCTATGGACAATTTGCCTCAGACGTCTGAGGTGTCACAAATGGAAGCTAAATTGAGATTTGCAGAGGCCCCGACAGGACACTCTTCTGGACAGTGCAGACTATCTACTGAAGAGGTACTCAGTTTGTCCAAGCACACATCTGACAATTTGCCTCAGACTTCTAGGGTGCTAAGAAGCAGAAATAGAGGGTGAATTGAGATCTATAGAGGCCTATGAGGAACTGGACAATTTAAAAAAACAGCTTGCAGACAAGACCAGGTCCAATCCTGAAATGCCTTCCAAAACAAGAGTACAGTTGCCAAGTGCAGAGACTGAACAGAAACCAGATAAAACTGGACCAGGGAATGACTGTGACATGAAAGTGGAGCAACTCATAGAAGTGAAAAATCCTTCAAATGACACCAGCTCTCATCTCATGCTGGCGTCCAACCCAACAGAACAATTGGAAAGTACCACTGAACAGAGGCTACAATTGTCCAAACGCACGACCGACAATATGCTGCTGATCTCTGAGGTTTCCAGACATGGAGGGTGGGCTCGAAAGGTTAGGAAACGTGCTGGAAAAGAGTACGGTGTGTATTCTTAATGTGGACTTCAAACTGAAAGGAAAAGAAGGAAGAGGCAAGATCACTCCAAAATATGGGAGACAAGCTCACCACCAACGTAAAGTTTGTCTTAGAAGCTATGCACCCTGAGCATGAAGTCACTCCATCTTTCCCCACGGTCCTTGATACAGAAGATGTCCCAGATATCCAATGTGTTTCTGCCCAAACAGTCTCCACCAAAACTAAGACACCTGTAATCAGTCAGGTCTCCACATCAGAGCCAGACTGTAAAATAAAACAGGTGCCCTCTTTGTGGAGCTGTTTCAAAAAATCTTTGAAATCACCAGCATCCAGACATAAGAATAAGACTCCACAAAAAGAATCATCTGCGCAAACAAACATCTCAGGATCAGACATCAGACCAAAGTCACTTTCAATGTGGAGGCGATCTAAAAAATGCCCCTAGAAACACATAATTATGGTTACTGGAGTCAGCTTCACATGTCTCAAAATAAAATTGGCAATCACCAGGGTTGGTTTCTCAGCAGGTGTGTTGCTGAGTGGGGAACTGTGATATGAGCGATGGTGATCCATGGGCCTTTGTTTGGAGCTACGCTTCCTCCGAACTATCACCCAGCCACCCTGACTTGCCGGATGATAAACTGCTGCAGGACTGCTCACAGCAGCTACTCTAGTCTGGTCCACCACTATGTTAGCCTGGCTAGCTACCACACCTACAGGACTATGGTCCAGTTGGTGGAACTGGGCCTCTAGCTCACTGAGTCTCACTTCTAAAGCTTTCGAACAAACTACACTTTATGCATTTACCATTCTCATTAAAGGAGGCAGAGGAATAGCTAAACATTTCACACAATGAGCAGTAAAAGAGAGAGACAGAGGGAGAGGAGGAGGCCATGCTAAGAACCTAATAAGCTGAACCAGAGATTAAGTGGCAGGGAAATTCCCAGAGGGGAAAGTGCAACCGTGGAACTGTGTGCAAGTAATTACCAACTATAGAGTTGAGTTTTTGAAGAAAACAGATCAAATTTTAGTTTAAAGAGGATGGTAGATTCACAGACTGTGACGGCGTGCAAACAACAAACCGGAAGTGAGGCAATATGTTACGTTCAGGTGATTGTCCCCTAATGGTGTCTGTCCTGACCTGATCAAACATGATTAGTCAATAGCACTTGAACTAAAGTCAGAGTACAAATGAAGCCAAACACACCTTAGAATGAGCGATAGTGATACAAATAGAGTGACACCAGCTCAGACATTGCCTCAAGTGAATGAGGTCCGCATCAGGTGTTGAGGAACCAGGGCACCCTGTTGAGAAACTGACTGCTGGAAGCAGACACTCATGGGGCAGAGCAGAGAACATGGTATTACTGGTGTGCTATTATACCAGCAACCCTGGAGAAAGGGGGTACATGCAGAGAATGGGGGAGGAATTGTTGCTTCGAAATCCCACATCCACACTGACAAAGAAACAACTACCAGCTCAGTGTGTTAATATCCCCAAGAGAAAGCAGCGATCCCAGAGATAGATGAGGTTACAAAAATGCCACGGCAAGGAGGGTGTAAGATGCTGTTGGGCAAAACATACATGGAACGCCACAACCAGATAGCAGCATAATACACAGGAACATCTGTGATGAGCATGGACTGGAGGCCCCAGGGTCAAGATGGGAGGCACCTCCAAAGGTGATTGAGAACTAGCGGGCCAAGATCCTGTGGGATGTCGAGACCCAAACTGACAAACTGGTGATGGCTAATCAACCTGACATAGTGGTGGTGGACAAACATCAGAGGACAGCAGTGGTGGTGGATGTGGTCGGCTCTAGTGGTAGCAAAATCAGAAAGAAGGAACAACGAGAAGCTCAAGAAATACCAAAGGTTGAAGGAAGAGCTGGAAAAAATGTGGGGTGTGAAGGCAGCAGTGGTGGCAGTTGTGATCGGGGCTCTGGGAGCTGTAACCCCCAAGATGGATTGGTGGCTCCAGCAGATACCAGGAACAGCATCTGAGATCTCTCTCCAGAAGAGGGAATACTGGGAACAGCTGTGCAGAATCCTCACGCTCCTATCCCTTTAGTAGAGGACCTGAGCTTGGCAATGAGTCAGGTTGAAGAGGGAAAGAAATCCTAACCAGCCTGTTCATGCAGCTGCTGCATTTCAAAGGGAATATTCCACAACGACAAGAGAAGCAAAAGTTCAGCTCCGAGTGGGATTCCTCTGGAAACGAGTCGGTAAAATTACATACAGCTTCAAAAAATGCATCAGAAAGGGAAAGAAAGAGCCTCCACCGGACAGCAAGGGAGGAAACGTGGAAAAACTGCCACTCTTGGCCTCTTGTAAGTGTGACCTGTATGTCTGTCTATGTGCGCGTGCGTGCATGTGTGTGTGTGTGTGTGTGTGAGAGATACATTTCTCCTCTGTTTTGACTTTGAAGTTGTGACTTTGTCAGGAGCAGAAGCTGAGAGCAGGAGGTGGGAAAACGGAAACCTTCCCACCTGAGGGCTGGTGCACACGTGGGGGTTGGCTTCTAGCATATTCCTGTCTAAATGAAAATTTGTGAAGCAAAACAGTTTGGAAAATATTCCATCACTCGTACAGCCTCAGCAGCTCTGTCCTTGAGCTGAGTACGCCAGTGCGCGTTTGCTCCCATGCACGAAGGCACAAATTTTATTTCACAATTTTATTTCTCGAGAACAAATGCTGAGAAGGACACTCTTTCTCGCAGTAGAATTATCATAATTCAGTGTTAACCCTCCCTTTGTGGTGTTTTTTAACTCATCCATTCACCTTTTTCAACAAATCTGACCGGGGCACATAAACTCAGTACTCGTCCCTTTCAGATGTGCGATGCTTTATGTTAGTCTGATCTTAATCAGTTGTATTCAAGCTCCTGCTGACTCATTGCTCCTATTCTTATTTCTTATCGGTTGCATTACGCAGAGAATCTGACAGATAAAGTTTACACTCTTAATGATAGTGTCTGCACAATTGCCTGTGTTACTTCCACCTTTCTGGTATAAAATAAATAAATAAAAAAAACCAAAAGTGAGAGTGTGGCTAATTATCAGCTTGTGAGATCTTGACTCGAATATGTCAACAAGGTCTCACAACAGAAGCTTTGTGAGGCACCGGCTTCACACAAAGCCAATGCCTCACTTGTTAGTTTGTCAGCAGTAATGGTGCAAGCAAGACGGGAAAAAAAAATACTTTTAAAGCATAATATTTCACAGTTAAAATTTTACAACATAAAAAAAGTGGCAACGAGACATGTAGCTGAAATCTTGTTTAGGTGCTGGATATATGGTCATGTTTGTGTCCAGGCTCATCCCCAGCCATTTTCACAGCCCATAAAAAATATTGATTTATTTCATGGAAGTGTCACTTGAAATTCTCGGCGTGTATGGAGGACAGGAGAGAAGCCAAATGCAAAGATGCTGTTGTTGGGGAAAGAAAAACAGTCATATATACGCCAATTCTTCTTTTTGAGTCCCAAGTCTGCCTCTCTGGACCGACAGACTGGTTGTCATATGTTCAGGTGACACCGTCTGGGGTTGTTCTGGCGATTTGTCACCGGTTCTCAAGGTTTCCAGCAGCTTGTAAAAGGATTGTAGGCGGCGTCCTTGCATCTCGCTGTCCTCAAAAAGTCAGCAGCTCAGCACAGATAAATGACCTGACAAGCCCACAGAGTGTAACCCGATGTTAAAAAGGCCACAGGTAATCCTTCATGCTCCTTTTTGTCCAAACACCTTTTTTTTTAAAGAAAAAAAAGAACACTCAAGTGTCAATATGTTTCGCTTAACTCTGTTTAGAGTTGACAGTCACTTCACACTTTGCAGCACCGTGGAGCATTTTAATTATTATATTATCCATGCTTTTTTCTGTTTTATATAATGCTTGAGATTAGGTAAAAGAATTAAAATGGAACCGTTTTAGGTTCCATTTGAGTGCAACAGCAACAGAGGAAACTAACAGCCATAGGGGGGCAGTGCTGCTTCATATGAAACTCTGGCTGTGGAACAGTTCAACCTCTCCATCTCCATGCCCCCATGCCTGAGGCTAGATTTGTTAAAGAAGACTATTTGAGGGGCATGTCCCACCCACACCCCCCAGGGATCACCCGCCTAGCTTGGTGAAAAACACCAGAGCTCTGTCTGTGTTTGAACAATGCAAAGCCTGCTATCTGGAGGTGGTGATTAAATCTTCCTAAATTGTCTCTGCTCTCTGTGTAAACGTCTCCAAACATCCAATAACGAGTCAACGTCGGTTCCTTTCATCCCAGAAAACAAGTTTCAAACCTCAAACAGGTCTTGATGGGATGTGAAAAGGTTCTCAATTTCCCCCAAAGTCCTCATAATTAAGCATACACTAAAATACACGAGGATGAACAATGATGCTGATCATTGTTAAAAGATAACTCTTTCTGCTTTTTTCACAGAAATATTATTTCAGAAATATCCTCTGTTTTCAGAAATATTCAGAAATGAAAAGAACTCAGTTAAACATCAAATTAACTCAACAGATGGTTTTATATAATTTTCTAGCATGATGATCAATAGTAATGTTTTTTATGAAGTCTTCAATATTCCTCTTTGTGTTGTGATGCATTTTGATTAGCATGCTAGAGTGACAAATTTACCTAAAAAATAAAAAGCAATGTTAAAAACGTATAGATGTTTGCAGTAAAACATAAAAAGAGAGAGAGAAAAAAAAGAAATGACCAGTATTAAAAAAATATATAAAAATTGCAGATGGAACAAGGCAACAATGACGTTCCAACAAGATCACAAAAAGTAGTTAACGTAAGATATTGCACTTGGAGTAAATATTTCAGTTGACACCCACTGAGAGAATCGTTACACACCAAGCGCCAACAACTTACTTCTGGGTTGAAGCCAAAAGCTAATAAAACTTCCCGTTCCTTGACTGACCACTTACAGGCCGGCTCTAAAAGTGAGACAGCGTCCACTGACCCCCGTGCTAATATGTCCAATTTTATAGCAGAAATAAACATATTTATAGCCTGGTTCAGAAAAATGCTTTTGGTCTCCATAGCTAGATTTCACATCCATATATGGTGGCTGAATGTTTTTACTACATCTATCAAAACTATATGGAGCAACACATTTATGTAATTAAGGTTCTGGTCTTTTGATTGACAGCAGGCATATCCAATGGCTTGCCAGCATCCCTTTTGCTGTTAAGTTCTTACTTCTGAGCATCATTTCTGATGTCGCCACCGAACTGACAGTGAAACAGGAGGTCCCACTGCGAACGTTTGCTGGCAACTCCGCAGCTCGAAACCGGGAGCCAAGGTGGATTCAGGACCCATCCAAGCGGAAACCTGCTGGGACCCGTTGTCAATCAGCCCACAAATGGGGGTCTCAGCAGAGCTCTCCATCTTACAGTTCTGGCAGCATTACCATCTCGGTAGCAACAAGGATGATATTTGGACAGATCTGATCAGAATGAATGCAAAGAAAATTTTGATAAGATCACAGGTTAACATACGCTAAGCCAGCCAAGGTAAAATAAGTTCTTCTTATAGAGTATATGTCGGACACCCAGAGGTGAGAGGAGGTAAAAGTGGTGAGGAAAGACCTGTGGCACCTACCTGAGGGTAAAAGATGAAAACCAGGATGTGAGAGGTCCTTCAGAGTGTTTTTGTTTCTGCAGAGGTGACAGGAGATGTAAAGGTCCAGCAGGGAGAGCAAAGTGCACCAGGTGATCTTCTGATCTCTGTTGATGATGATGTTTTTGCTTCAGTGCAGCTTCCCGTTTCATAATGTGATGTGATGTGTCAACACGCTCTACATGAAGGAGCAGTGAAAAGTCTCTGCCGTGTTTTTTTAATGAATGCTCTGCTGTTAGCAGTCCAGGATGGGTCAGCAGAGGTGAAGGTGCCTAAAGATTTAAATGCTGGGACCACCCAGGTCTGCACTGTCCTTCCTGAAGTCTTTGTTTTCATGGTGTCTAGTGTTAGATTTAGGGCTGGGCAACGATTAAAATTTTTAATCGCGATTAATGGCATTATCTCCCTGATTAATCACGATTAATCGCATTGTATACGCAAAATCAAATAATGAATTCAAAAGTAGTGTAAAATGCACTTTTATTTAAATGTTCTGCTGCCATATGAACTAAAGTGAAATAATACTTGTTGCTTCAAACACTTTTAACATCAGCACTTGTCAGTAACACATGTTTAGTGTAAATCTCATCTGAAAAAATGTAAAATAAAATAAAGCTTATTGCCACTGCCAGGGCATTAATGTCATCCTGTTTTTAAAAAAAAAAATAAAAAAAAGTCTACAAACAAAATCCAACAAAATGATTGCGGTCTCAGCACAATCAGAACAATAAAACAGGTAATTTCTGAGGTAACAGCAGAAACTTTTAACGGGGAGTTCAACTTGTCAGTGGTTACAAATAAGCCTTGTTTCTGTCAAATCCTCCATCTGGGAGAACTTTAAAATGAAAATGTCCATGTTAAAGTTCAGTAACTTTACCAATCCGTGAATCATTCATTCTTTCCATTTTCAATTGTCAACCAAAAATTAAAAAAAATAAAAAGGGACATTTTATTACGTTTTTCGTTTTTAAATTTAACAAAAAAATTTAAAAAAATGCTTTTTTTATATTTCAATTTTAGACTTGGATCAAAAATATGAAATTAGAAAATGGGCCATAGGACTGAATTTGTTTTATAATCGAGGACTGGACTTCTGTTGTCATTACGCATCTGTGCCACTAGATGGAGCCACACTGAAATAACCAGTAAGAGAACAGCAGGACAGTGAACACATGGAGCAGATCTGATGTAACCTGGAGGAATGACATGAAAGTTTTGTTGCAGTGCAGATTTTTGTTTTCAGACAGAATTGTTAATATTGCTACCTGAGTTGCTACCCGAACTGTAAATTTCACAGATTTTTACCGTTCTCCATGTCTGTTTTACCTGCCAATTGTCTTCCGGTGCCACAGCAGCCAGTAACAGACTTTTCAAAAAAAACAAAAGCATGTGAGCAACATGCGTTAATGCACGATAACATAAATGTCGGCGTTAATAAATTAATGCGTTAACACGACAATAACGCGGTAACTTGCCCAGCCCTAGTTAGATTGTTTTGTGAAATCCGAGCAAACAATTTTCGGTTTCTCATCCCTGTAGGGAGTCATGATCCCATCTACCATAATATTGATAGCAAATTTGATTATTCTGTTGTTGGAGAAAGAGGGCGAACAGCAGTGGACAAAACCGAAAGCTGCGTGGAAAACAGGGCTGAATGGGTGGGTGGATGGGGGGAGAACTGGGGACCAGGTTTAACTCTCTGGTGCAGCTGGTGAGAAAGTCCATTACTTAGGTACTTCAGAGCTGCTGAGAGGCCAAAGTAAGACAGTTGACTGCGGTGTGAAGCTTTGATGTTGATAGAACTCTGCTCTGAAGACTGAACAGGTCATCCACTTACACTTGTCATACTGTTAATTGAAAACTTTATCTTCTGATTTCACCTTCAGAACAACTGCTTATCATAGATATATGAAAACTTCAACCACTCGCTGATAGGCAAGCTTAGAAAACCTTTTTCTTTCAGTGTACTTGAGCAAGTATTATGCATGTGGTTGTGTGTGTATGTCCATTTGTCGAAAAGGTATGGGTTTGTTCGATCATCCCATCCACAATCTTGACCTTCTCCTCCTCATTTGACCCGGCTCATTACTGGAAAATGGTGCACAGCTACTTTACTCCGTCAACCATACCTCTTTCCAGTGCATTAGTATCGCTTTAACCTTGCATACAGAGGAAAACAAACACACACAGGAATCCACAGGAGGATAGACAAAGTTGACTTTTTTGTGCTTCCTTAGTGGAAGCAAATGGAGAGTGGTGAAGGGTGAAGGGAAATGGGGAAAGGCTGGGAGTGAATGCTGAATGAAGATGGACGAGATAGGTGTTGATTTGTGAGTGTGTGTGGTAGGGCGATGGGGAGGGAGGTTCTGAAACAAAACGAGAGGGAGAGTGAACAGACAAAGAAGGGAGGGGATGGGAGGGAAAAGCAGTGACCAAGACTAAACTCAGGTTATGATCATCCAGAACCGGTTTGAGTTGTTGGACAAAGTTGGAATTGTTTGCAGCTTTTTTAATTATCACAATAACTTTCAGTAGAGTCAAGGCTGCCACGCTTGACATGCATTGTTAGATTTTTTTTCAAAAAACCTTGAATACCCACAGTGACATTTAAAATGAGCATAAAGGGAGCGAGAGGAGAATTTTTTTTTTAACTTTTCTGCAATGTTAAGCTTCTCTCATTTTCTTTGGATGTTTAAAGACCATGTTGTATGTATTTTGTAGGGTCTCCCATTTCTTTCTGTGTGTTAAGCTTCATTTTTTTTCCTGCAAAGGTACACAGCCAAAGTCCACACCAATTACATCTCTGCTTTCCCACAGACCATGCTGCTCTTGGACGTCCTGAAATGGCCTCATTTGGGATCCAGAGTTGTTTCATGTTACTCTTCTGGCCAACACTTATGCAAAGTATTAATACAGTCAGCCCTGGGTTTGTTTGGTCCACCTGAAACTGAGAATGAGCTTTTAATACGGAAGGTGACACTGCAATAATGTACAGTATGAGGAAAAAAAAAACACAACATGTTGAACATTGGAGCATGTAAACCTCCCTTAAATATAACCATGAACTGCTAAATGAGCTCAGTCTGGGCTCATTAAATCTGCATAGATACAAGAACCAATAAAGGAATTCCATTATAGTGTAGATACACTATATTAACAAAAGTATTCACTCACCTGCCTTGACTCACATATGAGATTTAGTTCATCCCACTCCTGATCAGTCAATCAATATGACGTGGGTCCATCCTTTGCAGCTAGAACAGCTTCAACTCTTCTGAGAAGGCTGTCCACAAGGTTTAGGAGTGTGTTTATGGGGATTTTTGACCATTCTTCCAGAAGAACATTTGTGAGGTCAAAAACTGATGTTGGACCAGAAGGTCTGGCTCTCAGTCTCTGCTATAATTCATCCCAAAGGTGTTCTGTTGGGTTGATGTCAGGACTCTGTGCAGGCCAGTCAAGTTCATCCACACCAGACTCTGCCATCTACGTCTTTATGGATTTTGCTTTGTGCACTGGTGCACAGTCATGTTGGAAGAGGAAGGGGCCAGCTCCAAACTGTTCCCACAAAGTTGGGAGCATGGAATTGTCCAAAATGTGTGAGTTCCTTTCACTGGAACTAAGGGGCCAAGCCCAGCTCCTGAAAAACAACCCCACACCATAATCCCCCCTCCACCAAACTTTACACTTGACACAATGCAGTCAGACAAGTACCGTTGTCCTGGCAACCACCAAACCCAGACTCTTCCATCAGATTACCAGATGGAGAAGCGTGATTCATCACTCCAGAGAACGTTCCTCCACTGCTCTAGAGTCCAGTGGTGGCTGCACTTGGATGTCTGGCTTGGATGCAGCTGCTCCACCATGGAAACCCATTCATGAAGCTCTCTGCACTGTTGTTGAGCTAATCTGAAGGCCACATGAAGTTTGGAGGTCTGTAGTTATTTACTCTGCAGAAAGTTGGTGACCTCTTTGCACTATGTGCTTCAGCATCCACTGATCCCGCTCCATCAGTTTACGTGTCCTACCACTTCATGGCTGAGTTGCTGTCGTTCCCAAACACTTCCATTTCTTTATAATACAGCTGACAGTTGACTGTGGAATATTTAGGAGCCAGGCAATTTCACAACTGGATTTGTTGAACAGGTGTCATCCTATCACAGTTCCACACTGGAATTCATTGAGCTCGTGAGACCCATTCTTTCACTAATGTTTGTAGAAACAGTCTGCATGCCTAGGTGCTTACTTGTATACACCTGTGGCCATGGAAGTGACTGGAACACCTGATTCTGATAAGTTGGATGGGTGAGCAAATACTTTTGGCAAGTATGCAGATACACTACTTTTGGTAGTGTGTCTGCATGCAGGTTTCTCACACTTACAACTTTTAAAGTTTCAGTGAGCCATGCATTTTAGGTCTGGTCATCTGGGGCTGCAGGCCCAAAGGTTTTCTGAATAGTCCCAGATCTCATGACAGAATAAATATTCAAACACAGATCTTCTGCAGCAATGCATTAACCCCCCAGATATGAATATGATTATATTGAAAGCAGGTTATGTTTTAGTTTCTTTACATTTCTAGTAGTTGCATCTGCTTCAAACTCCGAAGGGTTGCATGTGTACATTTGAGCACCAAGACACAGAAAAAAAGACACATGAACATGCTCCAGGCTGGTCTTTGTTGGCATTCGAGCCATATTTCAGTTGTTGTGGACATAAGAATATTTTTTTTGAGGTAAGATGGTGCAGATGAAACTGGAGAAGTTGGAGAAGTTAGAGTTAGAGCAGAAATCTTTACCCAATCATTCTGAAATGATTTTGTAAAAAAAAAAGACACACCGTTTATAAAGACAAACATTTCCATGGGATATCTTTATGGATGATTATCTCAATCTTGGAAAATCTGATGCTTTAGGAGATTAATAAATTGAATTGAAATATGGCATCAGAATAAAAGAGCTCACAATTAATGTTAAAATTATCAGATCAAAAAGTTGAGAAAACAGGAGAAATTGAGAAAAAAAAGTCACCACAGATAACATTTATTTTATGCCACACCTGTTATTGTTTTCAAATGTTTGTTAAAGTCTGAAATCACCTGAATGTATAAACAATGTATGTTTATGATCCTATTTATCAGATCAATATTTTGGTTGTTGTATGATTGGACTGGAGAAAGGAGGAGCAGCAGAGGAGTTGGAGTGTGCAAGAGACAGATGAGCTGCTATCAGAGCTGGACAGATGAAGAAGAGGAGGGAATCAGATAAGACACATGTTAGACTGTTTCTCAGGGATCTAAAACAAGTGTTGTGCTACAAACGGAGCAGAATCTCTGAGATATGATTTGGCTTGAACAAAGTAATGACAGCATGTGAATGTTGTCAGTTTAAAGGCTTTGATTTCATATCAGTGTTTAAGTGTTTTTTTTTTTTTTAAGTTTTTAAAGTATTTTTTAAAAGGGAGCCCATGTAAACACAAATAACACATACAAACACATTTCTATTTATAACTCCAATTCCAGAAAGGTTGGCTGTGTAAAACACAGTGATGCTGTTTAAATGTAAGTAAAAACAGAATGCAAAGATATGAAAATATCATAAACTCATATTTTATTCTCATTAGGACATAAAGAACAAATCAGGTGTTGAAACTATTTAATTCCATCATTTCATGGATAATATTAGCTCATTTTGACTTTGATGGCAGCAACACATCTCAAAAAAGTTGAAACGGGTCTGACAAAAAGCGGGAAAAGTAACTGACGCAAATAAAAAACAAATGGAGGAGCTTTGATAACTGATTAGATTAATTGGCAACAGGTCAGTAACATGACTGGGTGTAAAAGGAGCATTGCAGGTAGAGTTTCTGCACAAGTCCTTTATTTCAGCACAAAAACAAAGCGCTGCCAGGAATGTCCAAAGCATAAACCAAAACTAAACTAACAAGCAAAGTATCACTAAATAAACCCAAAGGCAAAAACATTTAGGGTAGATGTGACACTGGAAGGCAACACGGAGGAAATGAGTAACCAGCTGGAACAGCAACCAAGAGAGAAAAGACAAGACAACATAAAGACACAGACACAGGTGAAAGTAATGAGGGGAAAATAACACCAAGAAGTAAAACAGAAGAAAGACCAAGCAAGGAAACAAATGCCGTTTCTCAATATGCGGGAACGTCATTAGTCCTAGCCGAAGTAAAGTTCCAATCCTCAAGTCTGCATGTGGACAAGCACAGTAGAAGTCCCTGGATGTGTTCTCGCTCTGCCCATTTTATCAAGGATGTGTAGAAGTATCCCAGAATGCATTTTGCATCAAGCAGCAGCACTAATGGCGGAGTAACAGAATTATGACTTTGTTGTTTCGTAACGGTTTTTCTTCACGTTTTGATGGGAGTTGGACCAACCTGCTTGAATGAGAGGCCCTACTTTTCAGAACACAAGATCTTCTGTTATCACTGATAAGAGCAGAAAATTGTTCTGCTTTACTTTTTTAAAAGAAAATTGAAAATTTAATAAGTATATTAAAATGTATTGAGTGAGCAAGTGTTCCTGCAATTTATTATCCCATGTGACTTTTTGCCTTCTGCAGAGATGAGTGAAGACTTTTATGCAACTTTGCAGCACCGTAGGTCCAAGTCTAAAAAGGAAGAGTTGGAGGAGCGAAAGCTAGAGGGAGCACCAATAAGGAGGGAAGGTGAGGGCGAGAGAAAGAACTTGAAGGGAGAAAACGAGAGATGGAGAAAGTGGCAGAAGGAAGATCTATGAAGCCCCCCATGGAGAGAGCTGGGAAGATGGTGCAGAGAACTGGATGAGAGAAGTGATGGGGGGTACTTGGTGGGAGGCCCCTCCTTTGAACTAGATTTCAGAAGAGAGAAAGAGGGAAAGAGAAAAGAGGGATGCCGTCATCTCAGAACCTATCAGATTGTAGCAGAGGAGATTAAAGACAGCGAGATCATAACAGAGTTATGGAGGGAAAAAGTAAACACTAAAACTTTTGCAACTCTTGCAAAATGAGAGAGGAGAGGAAAGGAGAGGAGAGGAAAGGAGAGGAGAGGAGAGGAGAGGAGAGGAGAGGAGAGGAGGAGAGGAGACTGAAAACCTAACCTCCTCCAGTGCTGCCGAGCTGCAGTCAGGTCTTTGATCCTGTCCTTCATTTTTAAGTCCTCCATAGGAGACCTTCCAGTCTGATGCACAGGATTAAAGGCCCGTTATTAGAGTTTATTTTGTGCATAAATTATTATGCACACATGCACACGGAGTTTCAGTTAAAACTGACCGTTATTGCAATTTACAATTTGGCTTGTGGCTTTTTTTATTTAGAAGACCATGAGGCTGTACTAGAAGCTGTTTGATGTCTGTTGGTTAAAGTTGCCAGTCATCTGTCGCTTTGTTCCTTCTAACTTATAGCTGTGATAAAGGAGAAATGTGAACATGAGGTTCTAATTCCTTGTCTGCAATTTTGTCATCTCTCTAATGAGAATCATTGTGTCTTTTTAATTGAGCCACCATTAGCACACACAAAAGTACATTAGTAGTGTGAATATAAGAAAAATATTTGCATCAGTTATATCTCAGCTTTTAGAAGTAGCTATGAAAAGGATTAAAACTGACTTCTAAAAGATATAAATGTCAGTGCTGGATGGAGTGCATGGAGAAATTGAAAAGCCAAGATCATATACAGTGTATATTGTGAAAGGGATAAATCTCGTGTTATCTCTGTTTCTTTTGCTTTCCAGTACATAAGCATGTTAAGTTATGAGCATTAGGTGCAGACTCCCATGCATCTCTTTGACTAAGTAAAGTATCCCTTTGTGTAGCTTATGGTTGTTTAGACGCCTGACAAAGTTGTCTTTTCAACATAACTTTGCTTGGTGGGTTAATTCTGTTATTTGCATATCTATGATCACAAACCTGAATCACGCTGAAAGAAAAACAAACATTTTGTTGGCCAACTTACTTTCCAGTAATTTATGTAATGGAGAGATTTGTCAGGGTCATTTCATACTATTTCCAAGAACCAACTACCTGTCAAGTGGGCAGGCCAGTATCCTGTAAATGAGATTAGCTCACTAAATTACACAATTTCAGATTTATTTTTTGACAAAAAAAATAAAGTGACAGGATTACGTTGATGTTAGAATTCTTGATTTAGTATTCATTTCAGATGATCTGATATTTGGCCTTAAGCTAGATTTTGTTTTTTTTTTTATTTCTTACATCACCTTTAAAATCTATATGCCTTAGTGCTCAGGGGTCATTTTAAAAAACCAGATCAGCTCTGCAATAGTGGCTAGATGAAATTATGATCAACCATCATCAGAAGGACAGGACAAAAACAGAAAGCTTCATTAGAAAGGAAGGTTTACACTGGTTCAGTTCCAGACTTTAGCAGGTGTGTAAATAAGAGGTCCACAAATTAAAAAGCTGTAACTGTTGCTCTAATGTAGAATAAAAATGTATAAACTTCCATTTCAGCTGCTCCCTGTTCAGGGTCACCACAGGAGAGTGATCCACCTGGTTGGTTTAGCACATGTTTGATGCCAAATGACCTTCCTGACATAACTGGGATTTGAACCCAGAACCCTCCCCCGTAGTGGGCAACAGCACGATCACTAAGCCACCTGGGAGGCCGTACTTGGAGTGACTGTGCCAAAAAACAAAAGCAAAAAACCCCCCTGAAATGACATGTTCAATAAGATGCAGGCGTTGGAATCCTCTGTGAGACAAGTGAATAATAGGATGCATGGCAAGAAAGAAAGAAGAAAGAACATGACAGGATTGTATAAGTGTCATGAGAACATGGCACCAGTTCTAACTTTTACAGTTAAAAGAGGTCAAAATGTGCAAAAAAAAAATCAGTTTTTTCTTCTTCCTCACAGGCTCCCTGGTTATGGAAAAACATGTAAAATGTAGTGTTTTTCTTCGCAGCATCCGACTGCTTGGCTATCTCTTTGAACTCAGAAAATCGATTCTTGAGCTGTCAAAACATATCTGAGCTTGAAAGCAAATTCTGCTTTTTGTGTCCTAAACTGAAAAGGTGTTTGAGCTTGTAAATGTATCAATTTACCAGGCTGAGCTTTAAGAGCTGGAAGTTAAGATAAAGTGATGACAGATTCTATTGTTACTGAGGCTGCCTTTGTATCTGGGATGGCAGCTGAATATTAGATGGTAATTAGTATTCTTTAATGCACTAAAAACACCTTTATACTTCAACACACCCAGCATCACTATTGTGTTGAGTTTCATGAGTTGTTTTGTTCTTTGCATTAGAGTGATGGTGTGACAAAAAAAATCTTTGCTACTGCAAGACTAACCTTCATTCAAAGACATTACTTCCACTGTTTTCAACATTGTCAAATGCCTTTATCCTGTGTACTCCTGAAATACCAGGCTCCAAAACACTATTCAAAAGGTGATTCAATTACCAACATCCTGTTTTTCTTATGGTTTACAGACTATTACTTGTACTTTCAGTCAGCTTTAGGCTGGTGAAACCGCTAGCTAGTTACTTTCTGGAGCCCTCCTGACTCCCAGGATTCTCACAGACAACAATCTGTAATTGGAAGGGCTGATTTCAGGCACTCTTTGAGGTAAAATGATACAGCACTAGAAAACACTAGGTTACTCAGAGTTAAAGCACTTCTTTGGCCTAAGCTAATGCAACTCACAATGCATAACCATGTACTGTCAGAAAATAGTTGGAGTTATTTATATGGAAATTTTCTCTAGAGAAGAGCAGGGAAATAAAGTAACATGCTGACCTGCAGTCTGACCCTCTGACCACCTCGGTGTTTGCCGCCTACACATGTTTATATAGTCATCTCTGGAGTTCATACTGTCAATGTACCAGTCATTATATAAGTGAATGGAATTCTTTCTCTCCAGCTAATGAATAATTACTATTAATATAATTTGTCCTATATCATTTTACCAATATATGTGTGCCTTTCCTCTCTCTGTCCTCCATCCTCTCTGTCTCGTCTTCCTTCTCTTTTCTTTCTTTACCCGGCTGGCCTTTGGCAGGAAGGTCCCCCCTTATGATTCAGGTCCTGCTCAAGGTTTCTTCCTCTAATAGTGGAGTTTTTCCTTGCCACTCTTTGGCTTAAATGTTTTTCTCCCACTAGGGGAGTTTTTTACTTGCCATTGTTTCCTTAATTAAGATTCTCTGGGAGTCTGAAAAGGGCCCAGAGACAGTTTGTATTGTAACAGATGCTATACAAATAAAGTTGAATTGAAGAGCATAGTTTCAGCTGTGGTGTAGCTCTGGCATGAAAGCAGTTCTTGAATTTTGTAGTCCTGTATCACCTGCCAAAGAGAAGCAAAAGAAGCAGGTGATGACAAGGGTGCGATGAGTCTTGAAGGATGTTAGAAATAGTGCGAAGGGAGCCGAAAAGGTTCGAGCCTGATCTGACAGAACTGTCAACACATTACACTCTGTTTTCATCAGTCTACTCCGTGGAATGGACTGATTCGAAAGTCTGAAAGCAAGCAAAAGATATCATCCTGTTGACAGAAGCAGGCATGTAATGATCTTCTGTGCTGCTCTGACTGCAGGGTTCTTCAGTCCGATGCTCAGCAGCTGGAAAGGTAGCTTCTGGTCGAACCATTGTGAAATTATACTGTGACAAGTGGGGGCTCCTTTATTTTTTATACCACAAAGGGAATGATATATAACACAGGGATGTACTTCATTAGAATAAAGTCTTCCCATTTTTAAAATATCTTGTTTATTTTAAGTAAAGTCTGCAGTCTTTAGATGAAGGCCATAGATTCAATTTCTTACAACATTAAAATGAATCAATTAAATTAATTGATTAATGAACTGATGGTTAATAAAAGAACAGTTTTGTATGTTTAAAAGTCTAAACTGGAGGGACTCCCACCTTTTTGTTTGTTCATGAAGAAACTGCTGCACTGTACATTGCAAATACTCTTTATAATGTGATTAACTGTGTCGTGTCTCGCTGTACCTTCAACAGTATACAGTAACTTCCAGTGAGCTCACACAAAGTGTGCACGAATTACACAAGGAGAAACATGCACGCTTGCATATTTGAACAATACTTTATGCTTAGTTCTCAGTCTTTAATAAATGATCTAAATGACAGATGGATAGATCTGTTTAGCTTTAATGTTTTATATATATATATCTTTGCTGAGATAAAAACTCCTGCACAATGTTACTGATATTACATATAACATAATGCAATTCAGAAACTCTGAAAGTAGGAAAGTACAGTGTATAAACAAGCGAACTTACATTAACTTTTACTTTCACCAGTGTAAAGTCAGTGTAAATTTTTTTGTTTTCCAGGTGCTTGTTGTGGAGTTATTGTTACAGCTCTGTGGTGACAGCTTCTGGACTTTCTTATCTGTGTTGGTGAAATTAAAGAAATTGGAGCATGGTCAGGGGGCTGCCTGGCGGCGTCGTGGTTACTCACTGTCACGAAGGCTTCACAGCTGGGTCTCTCTGCATGTTCTCACCATGCCTGAGAGTGCTCTCCGGGTACTTTGGCTTCCTTCAGTAGTCACAAAGCTCGCATGGTAGCAGCTGCTGTTTTCTGACTGGGGAGTTGGAACGCAGCCTACAACCTCACTTTCACCAACACTATGAGGTTAATGGTTGGGTCTTGAGGCAACTCGTGGCTCTGACCTGCCCAGAGAGGAGACTTCAGGTTGTGATGGCCCTGTTGTTTTTATTTATTTATCTATTTTTTATTTATCATATCTCCCTGTCCGTCTTGCTGCACATGGGGAACTGGCTGGACCAGATGGTTCCTGCTGGGCCTTGAGGGAAATCCAATCCACTGGTGAAGGTCTGCTTCATGGCACTGGCCCAACACAGACTGTGATTCAGCTTGTAGTACTGGTTGTGGTCGCTGGCTGATGCTGACCGAGTGTTTGATGTCAGCATCACTGCTGTGTGTCTGGCTGCCGGGCTGCTGTAGCTCCAGTGTGCATAAGGGGGTGTTGCATCAAACATCACAACACAAACCACCACACATTCATTTACATACACCTCAACACACTACCACTCATATAGCACATGCATTACCATGCTACACACACCACACACATCGCTGTTTTTCTTGTGTCTTTTTCTGTCCTTTCGTGCTTCACTGTCGGTTATTTTAGTCCTCTACGACAGAATCAGGGTTTCAGGTTTTAATAAAATATGTTACATCAGTCTGTCAAAGAGGGACACGTTTGCTCTCACTTATACATATGCAGAGAAAAACTAACATCTGCTACAATATCAAAGTGCGTGTATCTCTGACTTTGAAAAAAAAAAATTCTTTGCCAAATTATGGCACTAACCATTATATGCAATATATGTGCATAGCATTCATGCATATTCATCTAAAATTGTGTGTAAATAAAAGAAATTGTAAATTGAAAAAAAAAATTCTCATATGAGTAAAATCATATATAAAACATTTTTTATTTGCATTTTGTTTTGTTTTTTGGTGATTTTAAATTGCCTGCAGGTTATTTGTCTGTGTTTTATCCTTTGATGGGCTGGTGACCTGTTCAGAAGAGAACGCGGCCTTTTCTCCATTCACAGATGGATTCCAGCCTCTCTGGGACTGGACTGATGAAGCAAGCATGAAAAATAAAAAAAAATAAAAAAATTAAATGAATGGACAGAGGCTGGTCTGTTCACACAGTCTAATATCATTTTTAATTCCATATTTCAAGATTTGGAAAAACTAAACTCACTTAAAATTTGTATTATTATATCCTTTATTTAACCAGATAAAAGCCTCATTGAGATTTTTCAATCTCTTTTTCAAGAGGGACCTGGCATAGCAGCAGCAGACAAAAGTTACAACAACAACAAATACATTCATACAATTGTATAAAAACCTAGCAGACCTGAAAAAAAGGCATCAAACGTTGAAACAATCACAGTGTCCGAGATTAGCACTTTCCCGGTCCAATAGTAGAGCTTTAAATTTCCCGACAGTGATCAGCTCTGACAACCTCAGGTCCTTCTGGAACAAGTTCCATGACGAGGGTGCAGCGTATTTAAAAGCTTTCTTCCCCAGTTCTGTTCTGACTCGGGGTACAGACATTGTAATAAAATCCTGTGAGCGTAGTCCATACGACTTATCAGACCTAATTAAATACGTTCTCAAATAATCAGGAAGCAGCCCAAAAACAGTTTTGTAGACAAAGAGTAGCCAGTGTGACAGTCTACGGGCCGACAGGGAGGGACGGTTTGCAGCAGCATACAGCCGACAGTGATGAACACCGTACCCACATCCAGTAATAAATCGTAACGCACAGTGATAAACCGAATCTAGCCTCTTCAAATGTTTTTTAGCTGCATTCATAAATAGTGTGTCACCATAATCAAGTATAGGCAAGAATGTGCTTGAGATTAAATAATCTCTAACCTGAGCGGAAAAACAGGACTTATTTCTAAAGAAGAATCCCAGTTTTCCTTTGCACTTAGAGACAAGTCTGTCAATGTGCTCTTTAAATGACAGATTATTGTCAATAGTAATGCCCAAATACTTATATGAGGTCACAGATTCAATTTCTGCTCCTTGAGCTATAGTGATTTTTTGAGGGTTAGCAGACAAAACTTTGCCACCAGAGAACACCATCATCTTAGATTTACTGGCATTTAAGACCATTTTTAGATTATTTAAATGCGACTGAAACACATTGAAAGCAGACTGTAAGAAATCAATGGTATCTGTTAATCTTTGAGATGCACAGTATAGAACTGTGTCATCAGCGTACAAATGGTACATACTGTTTGATATGTCCTGACACAAATCATTAACATAAATAGTAAACAACAAAGGTCCTAATGTCGAACCTTGCGGAACACCCTTTGACACGAGAATGGATGAAGAATAGAGCCCAGCTGTGTAAACACGCTGAGTTCTGGCTGTCAAATAATTTTGAAACCATCCAACAGCCTGGCTTGACAAGCCGATATCAAAGAGCTTATTCAGAAGCGTGATATGATCGACTGTGTCAAAGGCTTTTGACAAGTCGATGAATAAGGCCGCACAGTATTTTTTGTCATCCAAGGCCTCAATGATGTCATTCACTACTTTTGTGGCAGCGGTGAGTGTACTATGCTGCTTCCTGAACCCTGATTGATATTGGGCCATGGTGCTATTCAAATTTAAGAAATCTTTTATCTGCTCACTGACAAGCTTTTCCAGAACTTTAGCTAGGACACATAATTTAGAAATTGGCCTATAATTAAACTTGAAGGATCACCTCCTTTAAGGAGAGGAAGAACAAATGCCGTTTTCCACACTTCAGGAATTGCATTATGAGAAAGAGACAAGTTAAAAATATATGTTAGTGGTTCAGCAATAATGTCAGCAGCAATTTTAAGAAAGAAAGGGTCAAGCTTATCTGGACCTGCAGATTTGCTCGTATCAATATTTTTCAGAGCTCTACAAACCTCAGTCACATTAAAAGGAATAAAGTGAAAGGGCTCAGTCTCCAAGGTTGATGTAGGTGTTAACAACTGAGCATCCTGCTCACAAGACTGATGTGAAGGTGGTTGAAGAGACTCAAATAAGTGCCCAGAGGAAGCAAAGTGTTCATTAAAACAATTAAGAATCGCTGCTTTGTCAGTAACTGTGTGGTTTCCATCCTGAATACAAGATGGTAATTCTTTTGTAGTTTCCTCGCCATAAGAAGATTTTATCACTCTCCAGAATTTCTTTGGATCCTTTAGGTTCTTTGTAGTTTCAGAAAGGTAGTAATTTGATTTTGCTTTCTTTACTTCAGAAGTAAAACGATTTCTAAGCTGCCTAAACCTCAGCCAATCAGCCTGAGATGAAGATTTTCTGGCAAAAACACTTAAAGTCATAAAAGCAATGATTACCTATTTGTAAAATAGGTTTAGTTAGGTTCACCAAAGGGATCACACCAATAGCTTAAAGAATTAAAGGGGAAATTAAAGGTCCTTTTTTAAAATTTTCAGTCCCCTTGGTAGATTTGTATGGAGTGAGACACGGTATGTGTCCAAGCTAGCATTCATGCATATTCATCTAAAATTGTGTGTAAATAATAAGAAATTGTAAATTGAAAAAAAAAATTCTCATATGAGTAAAATCATATATAAAACTTTTCATTTGCATTTTGTTTTGTTTTTTTTGTCTGTGAAAATATTATTCAAATAGGTACAACCTCAGAAGATTATTGTTTTGGCAAAAATTAAGAATCCTTAAACTGACTCCAGTCAAACATCATAAGAGACAAGTCTTTATTACAATGACAACAGTCCAAACATGCACGTGCATCTTTCTGAAGTGTTTTAAGGAGGCAGCAGCTACCTCACTGCTTTACAACAGTCTTTTAGGGAGAGAAGAACCCCTCCTCAAATAACCCCTATCATAAAAAGTGAAAGAAGATGTCACTTAGGAAAAAGAAAGTATATATTAAAGCACAACCCGAGACCATTTACAACATCTTAACTGCCATAAACAGGTGGATGACCTGTTTATGGCCTGGATCCTAAACCAGACCACTCACTAATCTCCCATGAGTCAGCATTTTCTAAAGGGAGACACATAAACCCATAAACATGCTAAGACCACTAGAATGGAGAACTAATAAGCATCGGATCACAATATGTAGGAGTAGAAATAACATATTTAAAGTTTCCCATTACAATTATGAATGCGAGGTACAATTTTATGGTTGTGGTTTCTTCATTACGAATACAAAGATGCAAGTGAGAAATCACAGTCAAAAATACATCACGGGGTCACAGGCATCATCTATGCACGGAGGGTTAATCGAGTCCTCAAGAGTCGGCAGGTATGCATCTGAGCTGAGCTGCTCATGGAAAACCATCTCCGGACTCTTCCAGTCAGAACTGTGCAAGGACCTTCTGAAAAAAATCCTCCTGTTAGTGAGTCACTAGATGACACGGACCTCAGAGATCTGTTCATAAAGACTGTGTAACTGCTGGCTTTGGCATCAACCAAACATGTTCGGGATATTCACGTTTTAGTGGCACATCCCTCATGCACTTACACTTGGCAACAGAGATGACTGGATTTCTCTTAAACCCAACCTTGCCTTTGTGGCCCAAAGTGATGGACTTTTTTTCCCCCCCATTTTTCTTACGGCATTTTCTCAGCCACCTTTCTCTTCATCTGAAGAGCAACTATTGAGAATGCAGTTTCCAGTTAGACCTTTGCACTCTTATGTGGAAAAGAACTAAAGGACTGACAAACTGTTTCATTGGCCAACCGCCATAAGGGCAGGCCTGTCACTAAGCAACGGCTCTCATATTGGTTTATGGGAGCCATAGCTCTGGCCTGCATGAGTCACGGTTTGCTGTCACCTATGGGTCTGCTTGCCCAGTGTACTCGGGGCAGCTGAAAGTTGGTCTTCATCTCTCAGTTTTGATCAGTGTTATGAATTGGATGTCTCTGTTTTTCATGCTGTGCTGATCTCTGTTCTCTCTCTGAGGCAGAGTGCCACTCCTTGATCTCTGGTGGTTACCCATAGTAGGACAATGAAACAAGTGCTATGACTGAGGTCTTTAGGTTTGCTCAAGTAACCCCAGTTCTCAGAGTAACATGAGTGGGATACCTCACCTGTCAGGCCTGCTTGCTTGGGCAAAGCAAAAAGGGGTGCTTATCTTAAATGACACTGCATGGCTTCTGAAATGTCAGATGGACTTTCACTTTCCCCCACAGCACTGTCTGCTAATGTGCTTTATATTAAATGTTTTAAATTTAAATGTTTTAACTGATGTCTTGGCCCTCTAAGATGAGGGCCAAGACATAATTGCTGTAACCTCGTCACTTTCTTTCTTCGACTCTGTGTGGCTGATATTTGGCATTTGTGTTGAGTTTTCATGCAGCTAGATTACATTTAGGTTAAAATGTTGTGTCTCTGACATGTTTAGTTGTGCTACTTCTGGCCTCTGAGCTCACTTCATTATTCACAGTAGGGCTATGTCCAAGCTGCTGGCTTGTTTTATGGTTTAGTCTCCTGAAATCATTAAGTACTGTTGATAACCTGCTTATCATTACAAAAAATTTTAACTAATTATTGACAGCTTCTAGCCCAGTATTTTATACCAAGTGGACTATTAAAATATTTTTTTTTCTTTTTGAGCCTTTTGAGATCAGAATTTGTGTGCATCTTATAATAACTGACGTGGCAGTTTGTGTCTTTGAAAGTATGCTTATTAAACTCACCAGCTGCTGCTGTCTTGTGGTGTTAGTTATAATTAGTTATCTAAGCAGGGACATTAACGTACATTTGCAGGCATATTTCCACATTATGATTAGTAGGTCCAATTCGTTATTCTTATTATTGTAATGCTACGGTCGTCAGGGTGATTTGTTGTTCCTTCTTTTTTTTTTAATAGACACCAGACACAAGACACCAGACTTTTTAACAGCTCAGAAATCACACATGAACCAACTTCCACAATACTTTGCTCTATTTCCTGACTTGACCAGACCTCTTGGCCCCTGCCTTTCTTGATGCTGATGGCCGATAGAGCACGTGTGGTGAGAGTGTTGTCCTTGAGTACTACTGCCCTTCATGTTTTTGATCAGGGGCCCCGAACCCCCCGGTCCCAGGCCCGGTACCGGTCGGTGGGTCATTTGGTACGTCTTCAGAATGAGTAAAAAACGTCTGCCGGTCCTATAATTTCATTTTGTTGTATTTATCTGCGGCACATTTTACAGACGGGTCAGTGAAAATATTGCTTGGCATTAAACCGTTCCTCGGTGCAAAAAATGGTTGGGGGCCACTGTTTTAGATGATTCCACGCTTCAACACACTTGGCTCGGGTGAGTGGGTGGTGTATTGTGCAGACCTTGATTACAGGCTGATGAGGAGTCATTGATTTGAGTCCCTGTGTTGAAACAGGGACACACCAAAAACATGCTGGGAAATGGCACATGAGGACCAGGACTGAGACACACAGCTGTAAGTGGTTTGAAAAGAAATTTAAGGTCACCAAGATGGCCTGTTCTAGAGCGGCGTGGATATCCTTGAAGAGATGTAGGAAAAGATGACAGTGCTGCAACACACTTACACTAAACTGTTATATGGTTCTGGAGTAAAAGGACTACAGATGTTTAAAAAAACATTACCTTAAATAGTCTTAAAAGAGCAGTTTTCTTCATTCCACATTTCTTCATTCCACATTTTCAAAAAGTGGTTTCACAAGCGCTCAATCAGTCTCTTTGTTACCTGCGCTGATTCTTTTGTATCTCCTTGAGCACTCCTTTCAGAGTCCACTTCACTTCATCGCATGGCCAGTCTAATAGAAACTTCAATAAAACATTGGCATAAAACCTGTAATGTGCTGCTCCCTCATAAAGCTTCCAAGTTTCCCTTTTTTTTTTTTTTTTTGAGTAGATCTCTGCCAGAGTAAATCAGAACATGTAGCTTAGAGTAATTCAGGTTGGAAATTTAAGAGTTCACTCGTTCAGTTACAATAAGAACAGGGTGCGTTGGAGGAGAAGTTGGGATTATCAGTCAAAACAGAAGAGCCCTACATTCATTTACTTCCATAAGGATGAGAAATTCCCTCACTTGATATTCCTCTCTGAACCAATTCTTTTTCTTTGTTTGCCTTTAAAGCGTAAAATGCATGACTGGGACTTTAGATTGATGGATGGTAACAGTACCCGGAGGCAACAGTTTCAACTTACAGGTGTATCTGTGTTTCTAACGATTTTGAGTAAAACACCCTCTCGTGCACATAGTGATGTTGGGAGGCTTAAATCTTGGTTTATCATTAGTTTTTCTTCTTTGACTGGACCTCCTGAATAGACAGCGACTGCAGCGTGTGTGGGTGTGTATATCTAACTTGATTAGTCTCAAACGTGCTCCCCTCACTGAGAAAGAATTACGCTGTGAGCCAGGCAGTGCCTGTGCTGTAAAGATGTAGAGTGGCTTACTGGCATGCTATTGTGTAGCAGAGGAGCTTGTCTCTCATTAGCAGGGAGAGTTCGACATCTTCAGAAAGCTGCTCATACCTTTGTCGCCAATACGCCACTGTGGCAGCGTCTGATTTAATGTCACTCTGTGCAGTACTTGCAATTGTTTTCTAAACTGAACCTCGTACACCTTCTTCTGTGTCAGCCAGCAGTCAGAAAATATGCACCACTCAAACAATATGTGAAGAAACTGAAGCAATCTGCCACTTGAAAGTATTGCAAGTAAACTTAGCAAGCATAAATTTACAAACAAAATGAACCTCTCCGGAACGATTTTACAATTTTCAGCATAAAAGCATTAAAACAGTATATATATATTTAAATATGCAGCGTTTTACAAGTGACACACAGTAATTATAGTATCAGCTAAGCAGCCTGCCTGGACACTTTTTGATTAAGCAACAGTCCGCTATGAACAAGCAAAATTATACATTTCATAAATGATAAATTTCTCACTCATCTTGCCATCAAACTATTATTCATCTACATATAAGGAATGTTGAGGGAGACCTACAGGCTCACTGTAGGGCATGTGTGGGGAAAAAACATTCATTCTAAGAAGATTATGGTTATTTTCTAGGAATCCACAAAAAAATATACTTGTAGCAGTGGGGAAAAGTTGATTTTATGTGCATCTCTCTGGGGTTGTGTGCTAGATTGCGTCTTTTTAATGTTGAGGCAAGAAACACCAGCTGTTGAGGTTTGTAGTCAGAGTTGAAAGTTGAATCAATGTGGAGTAGCAAGATATTCATCCGGAAATACAACCATTCTTCACCCAAAGCAAGTGTTTTTAATTTAAGAACCCATATTGCACCTGTTGTGTATATAATTATCATAAATCAGACTTTAGGTAGTGAACAGTGCGTGCCGTGTTCTCTCATTTGCAGTATGTGAATGAGCGCTGTCCTAATTCAGAACTGCTGTTGTGCTCTTACTGAAAGGGACGACAGCAAACTTTCTTGTTTGGCTGCTTCAGCTGAGTTACTGCCCTGTTAACTGTAGGTTTTAAACAAAATGAACCTTTGTGTCTAATCTTTTCTTTTTAGGAGAGATTAATGTTGCACCATCATCAGTGCTGAAGACAGACCTCCTTTCTCTGCTATGTCTTCCTGCAGTTGTTCCAGTAGAAGTAGACTACTCCATCACTCCTTGCCTAATTGATGGGAACATAGCCTGGAATTTCATGTGAGGTTCAGCGTTGTCCTTACCCTCGTGCTAAATTGGCAGCTTATGAGTCAGTGTGAGTTTGTATAGCTGCTTCACAACTGGAAGTCTACGTGTCACACAGGCTCCAAATGCAGCGCGAATGACCAGTTTCAACCAGTGCTGCCACCCAGTGGATACCATTTTCGCACTAACCCCGACACACACCACTGCCAACACTTGTCCTGCACCGAACGCTCTGTTGTGGTGGAACATTCATCTTGAGGCTGGATTTCACCCTGGTGGTGGCTTAATTTGTCTCTCTGGAAATTTCCAAGAATTTCAACGGAGTAGGCTAATGGCTCAGTTGATAAACAGTATTTCACTTCTTTTTTCAGTCACATACTTGTGCACATCTTACACTCAGTTTCAAGGGAGCAGCCGTTTTTTTTTAAACTGCCAGCCTTATAAGTAGTCTTTTTGGGCTCACAATCGCTGAGTGTCACATTGTGTAACATCATATTTTGTCTCTGCATGATGGTTAAGGCAGCACATGATAAGGCAGCGCCAGGCGCCTAGCCGCAGCCTCAGTGCACCGTTGACCCATGTCCAACTATGTTTGTCTGATTCTTGTTTGTTCTCTGTGACGATGTACTGGAATGTAATTGTGCTGGGACGCTGGCTCAATGACAACGTCTCCTTGATTTCCTGAAGTTAGCATCAAAACCTCAAGTTGTTTAATCACTTGCCCTGCTTTTAAAATGTTTGGTTTCGAGATCTCTCAGTCTCTTTATCTCTCAAACCCCTGGAAATGTTATGTTGAAATCTCTAATTTCAAAGGAATCTGTGACTAGAATCTGGAATGACTACATTCCAGATTGTAGTGACTTATTAGCAAAAGTCACTGCTAATAAGTGTTGTTTGGATTGAGGATTGTTTGTCTAAGGAAGAGATGGTCCTATGCAACTCTGATTCTTTATACTCTGATTTAGCGTGCTTTCATGTGAAACCTTTGAGGGGCAAGTGAAGTGAGCGGTGACCTTGCCTGGCTGTGAGACTAAGACAATATGCCCAAGGCCAAAACAACACTCTGTTATACACACTTACAGCGTGCACTGTGCACACACATTTGCAGTTAAAACAATTAGTTGTTTGGAGTCATTTCAGTGCAATAGCGTTTTTCTCTTAGTGATGAAAAAAGCTATTGATCTGGTGAAGTGGACGGGCAGTTTTCAGTAAATGGTCTTATTTCTGATGGAGAAAAGGGTGTTAGATCACATTTCTACCCCTGTGATGTGGAGAAATGAGCAGTTAAATATGGCGTTATATTAAAGGTAAGCTCAGTTTCACCCCGTGTCTTGTTCCTGCTGGATTACCGTCCCATTGTCACGGCATGGAGGAAGGCTGGTCACTGGTGTTAGATTTGCTCATCTGGGTGCAGACTGTTTTGCAGATTTCAACTGCTTCCAAATTGAAGCTTTAAATGGTGTCATGCAACCTTTTAGAAACAGCGTGAACAATGCTAGGAAGGATTGTGTGCTTTCGTGTTTTATTTCTTTGCCTTTTGGTCGTCCAAGTGGAATAACTAACAAATGACAATAGAAACGCAGTTCTATTGTGCATTCCTTCCACTGGCAGTTGATATCGTAGAGCTCATTAGATACCAGATTACTTCGGATCTAATTGCAACTGTTATCTTTGTACATCATAAAAATGTGCAGTCTTTTTAAAATCTTTTTGCACCGATTCAGTTCTACTTCATCTGCTCTCGTTGTTCTAATATTTTTCATCGTCAGGTTTCAAGTGTTTGTCCGTGCTTGTAAATCTGACATTTTCGAACTGTGGGATCAAAGGCAGATCCTTCTCTACCTCCACTGTTTGATTTCCAGAGAATAGCTGACCTTAATCCCCAGGAGCATTAAGGATGAGCTCTTGAGGGTTTAACTTTACTTCAGATGACCTACATCAGATTAATAACCTCAACTAAAGTTCCTTTAAGAGTAGCATGAAGTCTTTTGTTGAATATTTTCTGTGAGAGCTTGTTGAAGCTTTTATAGAAGTATAGAAATATAGCCCTCTTTTATGGCACGACACACAGCATAGGTAAGAGCAACTCCTCTGCACTCCCCATCTCTTTCATCTGCTGGTCTTATGTGACATTTCCAAACAATCAATAATTTGTTTGCGTGTGACATTTGCAAGAAGTTCATAATTTTATATTGTCTGCGGATTTAATAGCTTTTGTTCAGAGTGAACGAGAGAAGGTTGAACCACTGATCCAGACGCTGCACATGACATGTGCTGATTACACCCCATGTGTGTTTCTGCCTACTTCCAAGAAATCTTTACGGCCTTTTAAGACGGAGTCATGAAGCAAATACCAGAAAACTGATGGGGCTATGGAAAAAGAAATCATTCCATGACTGTGAGTGAGAGAGGTCGTGGCATTGTCGTGCTCGCAGGGGTTGAGATGTAAACATCAGGAGAGGTGTTTACCTGAGACCTAGTTTGAATGTTAGAGTGGGTAAGAGCAGGCGTGATATGATTGGGCTCGGCTGTTGTAGCCATTTTAGTTGTTAAGTGTCCACTGAAGCCAACAAGAGGTTAAAAACAAAGCCAGTAGAGCACAAAGGCTTTGCAATCTTTCACTGTTGATTAAGTAAATATACACAGGTCATTCCAGGTAGAAGAAAAAAAATCTCAATCAGCCAAAATTGGCATTTGAAGGTCAGACCTTTAAGAAAACTGGTAATTGGAACTGGTATTCTTCCAACCACAACCACAACATTTAGAGGCACAAATTAAGTTGACATAAAACATGCATCCATGGTTTTGCCGAAAGCCACTTTTTTTCTTTTTTTTTTAAATGTTACCTTGGCTCCCTCTGAATCTGACTGCCTTTTTGTCCTTTTTTGTTTTTTGAATAAACCTTAACAAGAGACTGTGCTTTAAAATATGCACCAATCGTGCCTTCTGCCATTCAGAGCACTGAGCATCAGTGAGGGGGCATACTCCTACACCCTTCCCTGATTCACTAATCATTCAAGATCATGCCATCACCAGAAGATAAAAGTGAATTGTAGTTGGTGTTAAATCACCTCTCAGTCAGTCAGTTGTTAACTGCCGATAAAACCAGAAGACGGAGGAAAATAATGCAAATGCACCTCTACAACACACAGACTGAACAGAAAGCGTTGCAGTCCTCTTTTGTCCTAAAGTCTAGATTTAATAACACTGCAGTTGTCTGCATGCACATGTGGCAAAACCACAAAAAGGAAACAAATGTGTTTCAAAAAACAAGATTAAGCCACCAAATAGTCAGTGTGATTTAGCAACTTTTATTTTGGAGCGTCACTTCCTGTTCCTCTTTTCGGTCACCTGGTGAGACACACAGGTGAGAGGGCGGAGTTAAATACATGAAGGAAATTGAGAAAATGTTTGACTGAGAGGAGAATCCAGGGATGGAGGTCACAGCTTGAAGGAGGGCGTGTTGAAAATACGCCTAAACCCCATGGAGCATTATTTTCATTTCAGGAAAGCCACTACTATTAAAAAGAGAGATTTTTTAAAGACAGAAGTGGAGGGCTCTGTTTCTTTTACTATTTTATTTTCATTTTGTGAAGGACTGGAAGGAAACTGTGGCCGGTCAAAGAACCCTCATTCACCCCAGTCAGTCAATTCCAGTTTGGTTTACTTTTTTTTTTTTTGTGATTGATTTTCTAGTTTATGAACAGAGAAAACAAAAACTTTCTTTAGAGAACTCTAAAGTGGGACTGGTAAGGACTTTTAAAAGGCGATGAAATCAACCCAAGGTTGACAGTGTACATGGATTTGCACAACTAAGATTTAAGCTAATCAAATTTCATGTGTGATGATTTTGTTTGACTATTTTTGATTGACCTTTGTTTGTTTTCCTTGACTTTATTTCAGTGTAAAAGCCTGCATGCTAATTATAAACATTAATCAGAATAAATTCTCCAATTGAATCCAAATTTTTTCTGAAAAGTAATTGGTTAGTATAATATTTTGATTGTTTGTTATTTTGGTCAAACTTAAAATGCTAGCTCTGCTTTAAACTTAAACTGATTGTTACACACGAGTAAAGGGTTTACAAGCTATCGCAAGAACACTCGATAGCAAATTTGGTGTTCGGCGAAGTCTTCAGCCTGTGTTTTCGTAGTGTGGATGCTGATCAGTTTTGGTTTGAATCAGTGTTTGTGAATGAATTCAGACGAGGTGGGTGTATGGTATACGGTGTGGTGGATGATTGGATATACTGAACACAGAGCAGCACTCTGTCACTTCACATTTTTCAGTGTGAAATTAAAGTCTGGTAAATTTGCAGGTCACACCCAAGTGACTAGATGAAAAGGAAAAGAAAAGCTAATAACTGCACTGGCTTTAAAGAAATGGCTGCAAAAAAACAACCACTTGGTCTCAATCTGAAGTTCTGGTAAAATACAGTAATTATTTTACAACAGTTACAGTAAAACTAAGTTTAAGTAAACAAGCAGCACAAGTGAGGTATTTTCTGAGTCTTTTTAATTTCTATTTTTATCCTGCAGTATTTGATTATATTCCCAACGATGAGCGATGACAGCTGATTACAGTCTTGTGTATATAGACTGCTAGAAATTTTGGCATATTAAAGAAGGCACCTTGCAAATCACACGTGCACGTATTAAGAATAAAGAGCATACTTTAATGTTTCCGCTTTATATGAAGAGATGTTGTATTGTGATACTCATTGACCTTTATTGGAAAATATCCACATTGCAAATTAGATTCTTGGAGGTGCTGTCAGTCCAGGTTGCTATTACTTTGATTAATGACTTCATGGTGTTTGAAGGTGGCCAGGTCAGACTGTGCTGCTTTGGGTTCCAGCGCCTTAGTTCTACCAATTAGGAGAAAATGGGTGAGGGCTTTTGCAAAGGAAGCAAAGGAAGCAGGTGAGTGGAAAAGGGCCAAAATCAGCTGCAGGAGAATGTGAAGAGAGGAACAGAAGTCTTGATGGGGTAATGCTTCAACACTGTCAGGGCAAGAAACATCATTGCTGAAAAGAAATTGAAGTTTTATTGGCCCTTGGGTGTTGGGTGTTTCTGTAGTTAATGCTACCTCTGTCCCTCCTGGGAGACGGTGTTGGAGCTAATCGAAACAGTAACTGCTGCGCCACATTGCTCACACAGACACGCGTGGATACCTTTACCACACAGTCAAAGTTCACCACCTCTGCAGTGCTTGCGTTAACTGTAATTCCATCCTTATTGAAAGATGCTGAAGTGATGGACTTGTGAATGGTGCTGTAAAAATCATTGCTTTGTTCTAAGCTAAACACATAAAGAGAGGTACTGTGTAGAAATTCCAGACTGAAATTTCAATCTGCCAAAAAAACTCATCTAACAGAGGTAAGGGTTGCGCACATAGTAATCAATCATATTTCATGGCAGCATTTGTAAACTTATTTCACCAGCTGCTTCTGCAAAGACGCCTGAATCAAAAGCTGGTTGGATAAAGTTTGAACAGTCAGGTCACATTCTCTTACTCTGCCTGAGAAAATGCCAGGATGAAGACCTGCGATTGTCTTTCTGTATATACCTGTGGTTCAGATACATGGAACGCAACAGCATCAGCTCTCATCCAGCATTTTTTAAAAGCATTTTAATATGAATGCTGCATAACCTACATATGAACAATAAGGTTTTTGGACATTGTGCCTTGTTTACCAATGTAAGAATTTCAAATTTATCGTACAAATTGTAAAATTAGACATAGAGGACACCAGTAAGACACAACTCGACTGTAATGAAAATAAAAATTACAAATTTTGGCAAAGACAAACGTAGGAGAGAGGTTGAAATTTGAAACTCGAAACGTTCAAGTTATCTTCTTATTTAATACAATCTCCTGAATTAAGCACAAATGACAAAACAAGATGATCAAATTGGGAATGTTTTGAGGTCTCTCACATTACCTCAGTCGTGCCAAACATTTCACCTGGCAGGGCACAGCTATTCATCTTGCAGAGTGAAAGGTGAGAAAATGGTGAGAAACACAGGTGAGAAAACGAGAGATGTGTTCCATGGGCCAAAAAACAAAGGAACAAACAAACAAACAAACAAAAAAACAGTTAATAAGAAACGAGTAGTAAAGCCAGAGTTCAGCCTTTATGAAAATAAAAAGGAGAGAATGAGCATAGTTTAGGAACATAATTGAAGTAAAAGGACAGAAAAGAAGCACTGAGTGAAAAGTAAACTCCTGATATTGGCAGATCTCCTGGAAAAGGAAATAAATATATTGTAGTTTAAGTTGGAAGGTTAGGAATAGGAACAAAAATAAAAAGACAGCTGGGAGGCACATCCAGAGGAAGTGGGAAGACACTGATCAAGAATAATGGAGCAGTTTTCACTTTGCCTTTGGCTTTGTTAGCCACCTGCCAAGTCCTCGCTAAACAAACTGCTGCATGTATCTGTCTTTGATTCCTGGGAATGATTTTCTACCGTCGGTTGCTGCCCCCTCCTCTGTCTTTCTTCCCTAAGCACATAAACTCACTCAGACACATTTATGTCACCGATATCCTCCCTCCCAGTTTTTTTCCTTCCAATTCATCTTGGTGACATTTTTTTTTTTCTGACACTACGGCACAAGACATGCCTGAGACCTCTGCTCTGTTGTCAGAGTCATACTTCATCTCAACGGGACTTGGAGGGCACAGTTCTTTATTGCTGTGCACTCCTGAAAAAGAGAGGATAGTAAAGTACAAAGGTGAAATGTGGAGGACTAGATCATTAACCACAGCTGGAAGATGAGGTACAAGCTTGCCTAGAGGTGGGACAGGTCACCGATTTGATCCAGTTAAAAGCCAAAATGTCAGTCCAACACCCATAATTGATAAGTGAGGATGGGTCTAGAGAGAGGGGAAATTGTCCACTTAAAAAAAAAAAATGCCAGTATTAAGTTCTGACACCTTAAAGCTTGGTTTATCTTGTTATAAACCTTGGCATCTATCTTTCTGTGGATTTAATATGTTTCTCCTGTTGCCACATTTCTTTTTTTTTTCTTTCCTGGTTTTTATAGTTAGGACAAAGCCATGCTTGTTATGGTAATTGATTAGCCTTGAGCGTGAGTATACATGTGCATGATTATCCAGCTTTGTTTTAGCCTTGTTGTGAACTAGCAACATGGCCACAGTGGAACCAGCATCTTGTCTGAGATCAGCGGAGATACTGTCTGGTCAGGATAAAGTTGTCATTTCATACCACTTAAGTCCAAAGCATAATCTGTGTTTGTTTTCTGACATTTTTCTGTTCTGGGAACACCCTCCCGTCCTTTCCATGTGGCAGGGAAAACGGCAGCAAACATGGCACCCTAACTCGTAACAGTGAAGTCAAAGATTTAATCAGAATCTCTTAATTTTTTTACATTATCTTATTTACCATTGTGTCCTTTCATCAAATTAATTTGTTCTCTCCATATAGATGATTGGGTCACTTTCTGAACTAATTTTTTACAAATCCCTTTTGTCACAGACTGAGCTGTGACGCTTACGCAGCTGTGTACAGGCAGTAATAACGCAGCATTGTAACTAAGAGTGCAGGGAAAGGCCTACCAGCATTTCGGATGTTGCAATGTTTTATTTCTACCCCGTTTCAAAACGCGCTTTTCATCATTACACACTCATCATACTCCATCAGTTTTAGCAATCTTTAAGGTTAAATAATCACCACATACAAACTGGATATTTAAAATCATTGAGGTGTATTTGTTTAAAACATTTCCTGACAGTCAAACCCACTCACTGACATGCAGTACTTCCTCATTTGGTTCAAACAGAGGGAATGGTTCACTGGGAATATATAGTGGGGTTAGTGGGGCAGACCATTTTTAACAGGGGTGTTTTGTCTGGAATTTTTTGCATTGTGTTTTATTTTGCATTGAAAAGGTTTTGGTTAAAGGAAATGATTTTGGGTGTTTATGTATTTTGTTTGCATTTATTTTGGGGTGTTATTTTGTGCTTATGTTTTGTTATTTAGTTGATTGATTTATTTTGTGAATGGGGCTTACCTGTGGGAGGGGCTGTGACTTTAAAAATGGCTCACACCCTCAGTCCGGGAGGAAGCGTCGTAGGAGAAGGTTGCGCTTTGTAGTGAACCAGAATCTTTTTGATAGATATAGTCTGGCACTCTGGCCTATTTTGTTTCCATTTTTGTGCCCATCATTGTTTTGTGTGGGACTCTGTAAATTTTTGCATTTAAAGACAATAGAAAAAAATAAAAGAAAAGCTTTTCATTGGGAAACTCGACTCTTGTCTGCTCCGCCGCCGGTCATCCTGCTACACCTTTCATAATCTGGTGCTCTTTTTGACCCAGGTGATAAACTAAACTACTTAAATTGCTTCCAGAGATCATCAATCATATTCATTTTACTGAGTCATAAACCGTGGGTTTTAGTTACAACACTGAAGTTTAAAAATTCTACCAAATCTTTATTACCAAACAACAAAAAAAAGTTTAATTTTTTTGTGATAATCTTTTTTTTTCTCTTGGCTGTTCCTTTCAGGGGTCACCAAAGTGAATCACCTGCCTCCATCTAACTCTATCCTCTACATCCTCTTCTCTCACACCAACTAACTTCAAGCCCTCTTTCACAACATCCATAAATCTGCTCTTTGTTCTTCCTCTAGACCTTCTGTCTGCCAGTGGCAACCTCGTCATCCTCCTGTTGATATATTCTTTATCCCTTCTCTGTACATATCCAAACTCATCTCAGTCTGACTCTCTAAAACATCTAACATGCTCTGTACTGATTCCTGATCCTCTCATCCTTGTCACTCCCAAAGAGAACCTCAATATTTTAACCTCTGCTACCTCCAACTCAGCCTCCTGTCTTTTCTTCAGTGCCACAGTCTTCAGGCCATACAGCATGCAGGTCTCACCACTGTCTTGTACATCTTTCCTTTCATTCTTGCTGATACTCTTTTATCACACCTGACATTTTTCTCCAGCCATTCCTACCGGTTTGGCAAACGCTCCTTCACCTTTTTCCACTCTTAAAATCCTCCACCTTCTTTATCTCAGCTCACCGAGCCACTTGGGTTCCTCTCATTCACACATGTAGTCTGTATTGCTGTGGCTAACCTTTGTTCCTCTCCTTTCCAGAGCATACCTCCACCTCTCTAGATTTTCATCCATCTGTTCCCTGCTCTCACTATTGATCACAATGTCATCTGTAAACATTATAGTCCATGTAGATTCCTGTCTAACCTCACCTGTCAGTCTGTCCATCACCATAGCAAACAAGAAGGGGTTCAGAGCTAATCCTTGATGCAGTCCCACCTCCACCTTGAGCTTATCTGTCACACCTTCAGCAAACCTCACCACAGTCTTAGAGCTCTCATACATGTCCTGCATCACTCTAACATACTTCTCTGCTACTCCAGCCTTCCTCAAACAATACCAAAACTCTTCTCTTGGCAACCTGTCATTTGCTTTCTCAAGGTCTACAAAGACAAAATGCAGCTACTTCTGACCTTCTCTGTACTTCTCCATCAACATCCTCAAAGCAAATATTGGATCTATTGTACTTTCTGTTTTTGCCACAACTTTTCACATCACCCTTAAAAAAAAATAAAAAAATGAAAAAAGAAAATCGGCACCAGCACACTTCTCCTCCATTTCTCAAAAACTCTACTGCCACCTCTCCTAAACACTTCCATACCTCCACAGGTATCTCATCAGGACCAACTGGCTTTCCACTCTTCATCCTCTTCAATACCCTCAGCCTTACCAATCTTTGCTACAGTCTGGTCAACAGCAGTTACCTCTTCTACTCTTTGTTCTCTTTCATTTTCCTCATTCATCAACTCTTCAAAGTACACTTTCCATCTTCCTGTCACACTTCTAGCATCTGTCAATACATTTCCATCGCTGTCTTTCATCCCCTTAGCCAGTTGCACATCATTCCCATCTCTATCTCTCTGTCTCATCAACCGAGTCTATCCCTCCTTACTGTCCAACCTAGCATTGAAGCAATATCCCCTTGGAGATCGATAAAGTAATTCTTATTAAATCATATGCCTGTTGTTTGACCTTTTCCACCTTAACCTCCACCTTATGCTGCATCTCCCTGTACTTCTGTCTACTCTCTTCAGTCCTCTGTGTCCTACTTCTTCTTCTCTAACCTATTTCTCTTTACAGACTCCTGCACTTTCTCATTCCACCGCCAAATCTTGTAAACTTTCCCACAAGATGTCACACCAAGTGCACTCTCACTTGTCACCCTGATCACATTAGCTGTAGCCCTCCAGTCATCTAGGAGCACCTCCTGACCACCCAGAGCTTCTCTCAACTCCTCTGAAAACCACACAGCACTCTTCCTTTTTCACCTTCCAGCTTCTGTGGGCAGATATGTTTGGTATTTGGGCATTTTGTGTATAAACTGACTGGGATTTAACTTGGCATGATGCCAACTTCATGTGTTATATCACTTTTTAAATGTTACTTACAAATAAAATCAAAATGATGATGGACTCCATTTGACTTCATGGGCATGCCAAATGGCAAGCACCAGTAGAATAGCAAGTTGATTTTCTTCCTTTCTTCCCCCCTTTTTATTCTTGTATGACTATATGTAGAATTTTAATTCCTGGCATGGGTTGGAATGGGTTCTGTGATTGCTCAGCTATGACCACATGCTTTTATATTACAGTGTAATATAAAAGCATGCGGTCATAGCTGAGTTATGGTCTTTCGTGGAATATTTTGAGAGGGAAATGGCCAGAGGGCATTTTTGCATTTACTTAGGTTTAACTCTTTCCTTTTCAGTATAAATACATGACTTAATGTCAAGGTTTTTTTCAAAATCATGTCACTTACTTCCTCTATCACATTGCAAACAGTGGATACATATATGCTAAAAGCTTGCGACCACTTATGAGTAAATTCCATGATGATCGATCAGTAAATTGACATCAGGGCTCCTAACCAGTATCAACTCAGTGACATTTTTTCATATTCACTTCTGACTAAGATGGTGTTTAATGAATCCTATTTGCATAGATACAACTGGAACCTTCACTGATAATTTTTTTCCCTTTTAGATAATCTCTGTCTATTCCTCACACCTGCAAAGGCATGAGATTCTGTTTCAAAGTTGGTTTACCTGATATTTTTCTTTTAATCGGACACTGTTCAATCTGTCTCTTACATAAATTTTAAGGTTCTGGTGCGATAAGTTTTGCTGCTGACTTTCCCTACCAGTTTTACCTATTCACTAAGAAAACAGGCTCAGGCTCACTTAAGTCTTCTTTTGTCCATTAGAACACTTCCAATGCATGGCAGAGCCATTAAGTGACCAGATGGTGTGGAAAAACAAACACCTGAAGCTTTGTGAGGGACCCTGCAGTGACTGTCAAGGCCCAACTAAAAGAAATTAGGAGTTGTTCCTGTGACAAAATGGTCTATGGTTGACAAAAAGTGTTGTGCACCTGTGCTTTATCAATTTTTCTATATATGTATATATATTTTTCTTATATGTCACTCCTCTAACAGAAAGTGACATAGGCCAGCATTCTTCATAACACTTCATAACTGCTCTCATATAGGGTATTGAATGACCAGCTATGTCAAAAGCAGATTCTTAAAATGCCATTCGGACTTCTATGTTGATATGCTTGCTTATTTTAAACAACTATCAGGAGGATTTTCGCTGACAAAAATGCATTTCTTTTTTTTTTTCCAATCATTCCTATGCTATCACGTCTCTATTCCATGTTGAATGTTAATAAACTGAATTAAAGAGAGTCTTAAGTGATGTGCTCAGATATTTTGAACTGTCACAGTCCCTTTACACTTCATATTTACAAGCAAGGAAAATGAATTAGGAGTTCTTACGCTGGATGAAGATTGGGACAGTGCTCCACTTCACATTCAATCTTCTTTGATATTTTTAAGGTATGCCAAAATGGAATTCAGAATAGTACATCAGTTACATCTTTGTAAAGCTCAGCTGCGAAGACTATTTACCTTAACATAAAACCTTGTGTGTAACTGTTGCATGAAAACTCCAACACTTACATATATTGTGGTCTACGATGCCAGTACCATACCATAAGGTTATGTTAGGGTACCGTTTCCAACATTTGCTATTTTTGGAATGCTCTGAACCCCAGACAATGACAGATTTTTATGCTTGTCTGCAGAAGGTCATTTGCTTTCTCCTCCTTATTAGCTAGATGTGCTAATTTATTCAAATTGAAAAATGTTAACCCCCTGCCATGCCATTAGCGGATCAAAGATGTTATGTGAAACATCAAGCTGATAAAGATCAGATGCACTCTCAGTGGCTCCGCCAAGAGATTCCACACAATCTTGGATCCAGTAATGAGCCAAAAAGATCTGGAATGATGACCTTCCATCATCCTTTTGACGTGTTACAGGGATATACTATGATAAACCATTTTTCTCTCTTCTCTTCTTTTTTAGATTGTGTAGTGATGTTGTCTTTTCTCGTGTTTATTGTTGGTGTTCTTTGCAGTTTATTTACTGCTTTTTTTTTTTTTTTTTTTTTTTTTTTTTTTAGTTTTACTAAAACTTGTCACCACCCCAAAACAAACAAACAAAAAACCCATTTAGGACATTGCATGTCTCCATATTCATGTCTGAAATAAGTAAATAAATAATTAAAGAAGTGCCTTGGATGATACCATGCTGATCTCTGATATTTTCCTTCAGCAGATGGTGGAGTTGGAGGTGTGAAAGTGCTTTAATTATAAGTATCAGGAAAATGTAGCAGTTAGTGAAGTGTTGTACTGCAAACGATGTAACACACCAGAAAAATGCAGATGTTGCAAAAAGTGTGTTTGACTCTTGAAAGCATGTCTAATTCCCTGAGACCTAATAGGGAACTTTTAAACTTTCCTGACCCCACTGCACTGACCTCATACTGGATCTTAGAGGGCTGTTGCTATTGTTTTAGGTCCTACCTTCCCCACAGCACTGACTTCACAATCTCACCCTAATGAAAGTCCTTTCTTATCTGTCCTCATGAATTTTAATACAGATGCACAGGTTACATTTCTGTAAATGCAGTCAAACCAGAGGAACGAAATTGCCTATATTTAGATTGTATGCATTTAAAAAAAACACTCAGTGTTTTTTTCATGAATATATCAGTAAGTTTGGAGATGTATAAAGGAAGAAGAAATTGTTCTTCTAAAAACTGAGGTGTGAAAGTGGTGAATCCTAAACAACAGTATCTCCCTCCTGAGGATTCAAAGGTCATGAATTCAATTTCAACCTCATGTTTTGTTTTTCTCATGATAAAGTTTGACACTGTGATTGGAGCGTTTAAGTTACTACTTCAGAACATCATTTTAGAAAGATCACTTTTAGATCTAATTGAGGACAAAAATGCTTCATGTTAGATTAGCTAATGTCTCGCATGAATCATGTCTGTCAAATTGACTCAAGTTTGCTTTTGCAGTTATTATTTTATTTATTGTAAAGTTATCTCAAAACCCTATAAAAATACTTGACCAACATGTCCTTCTGTGGCAACAACTGGAGATGTTTTTTTCTATTTTTCCACTGCATCCGAACACCTTTCTTAGCAGCTTTGCTGTTAAAAGGACGCCTGTTTGTCTCATTTAATATCCCAAGAAGAACATATTCTCTCAAAATTCCCTTTTTTTGTGTCAATGGCAAGCGGTCACCTTGTCCTTGAAGACAAAATCAAGTTGCACTTAGTCACCAAGCTGCAGTAGCGTCAGGAGATGCCCTGCTCCACTTTTAGAAACCAGCTCAGGGACCAGTGAGAGCATCTTTACTCACGCAGCCAAAATGACTTGGGGACTGACTGCCAATCTGCACAACATGCAGACCCTCTTTATGTACAAACATGGAAAGACATAAACCCACCTTCTGGCCCTCTCATCTGTTCCCTCTTGGCTTTTTCCAAGTTCATACTATATAACTAGAAAAATAACACTACTTCGTGACATTGTTTTTAACTTGTGGCAGTTTCTGCAGTTTCTAATGCTGCACTACTGACCCCTGAGAGAAAATAATGGAAGATTGCAAAGAAAGGCTGTAAGACCTCCCCTCGTCTGTGAGTGGAGGTTCAACTCATTTTCGACAGCTTCACCCCCCTTGGGGTAATGGCGTACTCTGGACAGGCCCATATGCTGAAATGGGTGTGAGATGATATGATTTGCCACGAGGGGTTGTGTGTATGTGCCATGTGCTATCACTACTGCTCAGCACACCATTTAGATTACTTTCACCTCATCAGTTCACATACACTAGACTAAGACCTTTGGGACGTTCTCTCATGAGGATAGATGTTTTCACTGCACCACATGCATTTGTGCATCAGTGTGTAGGTTTTGTGTGCACCAGTTGAGAAGAGGACAGAACCAGCAGAATGTTGAGAAGGAAATACAATATTGAACACATAAAATTGTCAAAAGGCCTGTAGTGTTGCTGGGTTTTAATTTTTTAAAGGTTTTTGCGGCTCCATTGGCTTTTATCAACTGCAGAGAGAGTTGGGTAAACGCAAAGGGTTGCAAGGCCAGGAGTCGAACCTGTGACCGCTGCAGGAGGACTGTAGCCTCTGTACATGGGCCTCCTGCACTACTGAGCTATCCAGTAGTCTGGATAGCTCGGCTGAAATTTTAAAAAATAATTCTGAGCAACTGCATGGTTTCCTTTGAAACAAGCTGGGCATTTTTAGTCTAATTTCTGCTGTCTAAATATTGTACCGTTTCAAACAAGCAAACCAACTTAGGAGATGACTGAAACTGCCCAGCACACGACTAAAACCTGGAAGAACAGTGATGATGTATCATTTTTTGAAGAAGAAAAGTCCTTGTACGATTGGATTATTGTAATGCATTGTTAGCAGGATGTCTGAAAAACTCCCTTAACAGCCTCCAACTGATCCAGAATCAGCAGCGAGGGTGCTTACAGGAATCCGTAAGCAAGATCACATCTCTCCCATGTTAGCCTCCCTCCATTGGCTTCCTGTGAGATTGCGAATCAAATCTAAAATGCCCTTAATGGCCTAGCCCCTCATTATCTACAAGACCTGATGGCACGTTACGCTCCTAATAGAGCAGGATTACTCGTTCATTCCTAGAATATATAAAAGTAGATGCGGACGGGCCTTCTGCTACCAGGCACCTTTATTATGGAACCAGCTACCAATTTGGGTTAAGGAGGCTGACACCATCTCCATCTTTAAAACTAAACTGAAAACATTTCTGTTTAGTAAAGCCTACTGTTTATCTAAACAATAGTGTGTTAGGGCTAATAGCTATAGTTATAGGAGCCAAGACTAGAGTAGGCTCGTCTTAATCACAGCTTCATCTTAGCTATGCTGCTATAGGCCTACGCTGCAGGGGTGCTGAATGGTGTCTCCACCGCTCACCACCACTCCCTTTCCTTCTCTTTCCTTCTCTCATTTTCCTCCTCCAGCTCGTTACTGTGCTGCACCCCCCCGTTTCCTCTTTTTTTCTGTATGTTTGCAGGCCAGAGTTTCCTGAGTTGTATGCAGACTTGCAGTTCCATCCTCTGGCCATCCCAGCGTTTACCTCCACCTGTGGATGTAGATGTGTTTGGGGTACAGACTGGCATGCTGACAGGTGATCTAGTCCTCTGACCATCTCATCTCACTGTTGCTACCTACATCTGTTTATATAGTCATCTCTGTATTTCATGTACTAACAATGAACCAGTCAGAACATAAGTGCTGGAATTCTTAGTGCTAAAGCTAATGGATAATAACTATTAAGACATTTTGTCTAGTGTAGTGTTGCCAGGGTGTATGTGCTTTCCTCTCTCTGTCCTACATCCTTTCTCTGTCCTGCTGTCTCCCCTCTCTTTTTCTTTCTTTACCCAGCTGGCATTTGGCAAGAAGCCCCCCCCCCCCCCCCCCCCCCCCCTTATGAGCCAGGTTCTGCTTAAGGGTTCTTCCTCAAAGTGGAGTTTTTCCTTGCCACTGTTTGGCTAAAAGGTTTTTCTCTCCTGCTGTGGGAGTTTTTTTTTAACTTGCCATTATCCTTGATTAGGATTTAATATTATAATTTTAGTTAATGATATTTGCTCGGGGGTCATGCTCTGGGTCTCTGTAAAGCGCTTAGAGTCAATTGGCATTGTAACAGACGCTATACAAATTGAATTGATTGTTGTCATAGACCACTGTAGCTTTAGCTGCAGACTGTTGAAGGATATCTACAATCGAAGTCACACCAATGTGAATGAAAGTAGGATTATTTTTAAATGCACAATGTAAAGAGAACTCTGAGTTGGAACTACACAACTTTGTAGCTTAAGAAGCTCACTTATTAGTGAGGCTAAAAAAAAAAATAGTAATAATATCAATAATAAAAATAATAAAAGCAACTTAAAGTTGTTGGAGCATAAAGATTGGACTCTCGCACAATGGACTAAAGTCCAGATCCACCCTGTTCCAGAGTGAAAGACCTGAGAGTTGTACACATTCTGTAAAGCAGGTAACTGTAACGGATTGTGTTGAAGATTTTTTTAATCATTGCAATTTACTATATTGAAAAAAAAAAAAGTTGCATTTCTGCAGTTAAAAAAACAGGATTTACTGAGCTTAAACTGTAAATCACCTCACCCATCATAAACATCAGATCTTGGCAAAAATTTAAGACAACTCTGGATGGAAATGCATATTGTGATGTTGCATAGGCTTATTGAAGTGATGCTGTGGTGATTGAATGCTATTATCAAAGCTAAAGGGGGTCTGGCTGGGGCCAGTCTGGGACTACATCAGTATGAGTCTCAGTTTCACAAAGTACTACTGTTTCAACATCAGTCCTCCAAGGTTAAAAGCAAGGTAATTTGAGCCTGTCAGTCTTATCAAATTCATTGAATACAATTAATATTTTCTGTGGCAAGCTCATACTGCTCTAACCTCTAAATGACACCGAGCCCCTTGGTGGCTGCGCACTGTCACAGGAGCGCAGACGAGTCCGACATTTGGATGCATCAGATGTTTTGAGCATTTCCATGCACGGCTGTTCACTTCCTTTAATTGTGTGGTACATTTTTGCTTTGAGGAATCAAAGTTTTAGGTGACTTTGTCAAAAGACACAAGCTTAACAACATCATTTAGTTAGGAACATAGCCTTTTTTATTTATGATAACAAATATTTCAGCAAGCGTTTCTTGGCGATAAACAGAGGATAATGACCTTTTACCGAGTTGCCCCTTAGCAGCTTAATTTACATACAGATATACTTAGAGCAAGATGTTTTCAGATTTATTAAACATTTACTATTTGTCTGATTTGAGATGGATCAAGGAGAAATGGATCTAGCTTGTCATCAGAACTCGTTAAATTCAGTTTCCTCATGAGCACTCGACTTTTATGGATAATGAGAGCAGAAAGTGGACATTGATCTTTAGCCTTTAATGTTGAGTGTGAAGCAAAGAACTTCAGTCTGCTAATAAGAAAATTTGTTGAAGGATGAAACATATGCACTCAAATATTTATGCTGGAATTACATTTCACTATTCAAAATGATAAAAATCTTATTTTATATTTTATTTAAAGCTTGGAGTGCATAGATCACCCCACCCTCCCCCTTCTGCAGCAACCAAACCTCTGTCTTAATGCACACACTTGATAATTTCATGCACAGGAGAAAGACTTGTAATTGCATTGTTTTGCTTACCTTGTTATCAAGTTAGCATTTTTTGTTGTTGGTTGTTAGCAATTCTTAATTCAAAAAAGCTCAGAACAAAAAGTCTGCACCCTCAAAAAAGCCGACATTAGGCTACTTTCTTGAAAAGACAGCCTCTTGCACTGCCACTCCCCGTCCTGAGCGAAGAGAAGAAAGACCTTATGACAGTGCGTTGCCATAATGATGTGAATACATAGTGAACTCCAGATTTACGAGTGGTTTGTTTGACTAATTAATGTAGCAGCTGACATAAATGCTGTCTGTTTGGTTACCAGCAAAGAAGACAATCTGATAAAGATGTCAATGTGGAAATAATTGCTATTGAATATGAACTGTCTGTTGCACAAAGTCGTCTGCTTTAACAATCCTGAGAGCAGTTTGCACCCATACAATTCTCACGACTGAAAGTCCAGGAATCCTTTTCCTGTCCATAAGCTTTTAATAACCAATTTGTTGGATCAGCTTTATTCAGGAACTCATTTGTTGCATTTCCCGCCCTCTGTGTTCGTGCCCCTTGATTCATCCCTTTCATCAATTCGAGGGAATCTATGGTGATGGCCAAGCTCATTAAAGTTACAACCATCAAGAAAGAACTCATTTACTGCACTGGTATCCAAGATCAATAGTGGAGTAAAAAAGAGGGGGGATGTCTAATAGTTTGATGCTGGTGCAGCCGACATATGGGAGGGAGTCAGGATGACGAAAGTGGGGAAGAAAAAAAAACTTGGTTTCTAAGTCCCATCATAACATGCTGTTTGGTTTATTTTTCGATGGTGGCTTGACCACTTGCAGATTTCCTCTATTTAGCTTTGCCTGCCTTTTTTTTAAAAACAGTTTTACTGAATGAAGCCTGGGCTTCAGAGATCAAAGAGTATTTCAAGTCGTTTCTTAGTTTATTCATCCAACAAATATTATTTCTATCATTGCTCCTGTATAAACCGTAAGCAGAGTGTATGTGAAAAAAGATTCAAATTCAAAAAAGACGACAAAACAAAAACAAAGCAAGGAAGGGAAAAAAAAAACAACAACAAAAAAAGAAAAACCCATAATAGGACCCCATCCCCAGCACCTAGGATCAATAAACTAAGTGGTATGCTGCTGATTGGGGATTATTATTTGCCACAGTTCTCTGGTCAGCATCACCCTTTTGACTTCAGTGTTTTCAATAATGTCACAGTTAATTGTTTTCAACTGAGATGGGTGATCACGAAGCTAATTGTTCTCCTTGCTCCACTCGTGCACACACAGGAAAAGAAAATTACACAGGGTGTCTCCCTTCAGTATGTTTAATAATTCATGAGTTTAAAAATCATGAAAGCATTAGCATGAACATGATTTCTCTATTTATGCTCCAAACACAAGCCTTCATGTAAGATTGTCATTATTGCATAAATTGGCCTTTAGAAAAAATGAGCAAAGCAGGTTTTTTTTTTTTTTTTTTTTTGGGGGGGGGGGGGGGGGGGGGCAAAGACATACATTAAAAAAGGTGAAATCGGTCACTCTAGATTGTATGAAGTCAGAGGGAGTATGTGCATGAACGAGCAAGTGAGCCTAAAAACTAAGTGGAGATTGGATGATTTTAATGACTACAATTAATGATAGACCTACCAGAAATCACCTCTCATGGACTTTGTCTTGAAACTTGAAGGATAAAATTAAAGAAAAATATTCAGGTTACCATCCACACTGATGACCTCTGGAGTGATGAGGAAAAAAATAATAATTTCAGTGTCATTACCACAAAAACACTCAACAGCATTTTATTTCATACTTGTTAGGAAAGGTTTTTTTTCTCCCTACGTGGGAGTTTTTTACCTGCCATTATCATTGATTGGATTTAATGATATAATCTTAGTTGATGATATTTGCTCGGGGGTCATGCTCTGGGTCTCTGTAAAGCGCCTAGAGACAATTGTCATTGTAACAGATGCTATATAAATAAAATTGAATTGAATTGAATTGAATTGATATTCATCAGAAATAGAAACACCTGACCTTATAATTTTTAGGTTGAATGGTTCGAATGAAACAAACAAAGCAGTGTTTTTCCTTTCACATCATGGTCCAAGGTACAAGATACATATATCACATAAAAAGATGAAAAATATTCAAACTTGGTTGTGCTTTGGAGAACAAGAAACAAACTCTTCAACCATTCTTCTGTCACTTACTGAAGCTTTTTCTGTGGATTTTTCTGCATTAAACGTACGCTGCTGTGATGAAGGATGACTTCAGGTGAGGACGACCTGAATTTGACACTTTAAAACTGAGTATTATTAGGATGAAGATGCGTGTTTGCTAAAGTATAGTTAGGTGTAATTTTAAATGGATACTCCAACATTTGGGATTTATCCTGTTTTGTCATCAACCCCTGAGTTAGTTATGAGGGATAAATACTTTATCTTCTCTGTGCATCCAACAACCCAGGCTGGCAAAGCATTATCCCTTGAAGTGGATTGCACCACCTAGCATGAAAATAGACTTCCAAACAACTCCAAAATGTTCTTAACCCTAGAACACCATTGCCGGGTGGTTTTCACCCGAGCAAATACATTTATGTGATTTTCATTATGCTGCGTTTATCTGAGTGTCATGGGTCTCTGGGTAGCTTCAGCATTGTCTTTGACATCTTTGATGGCATGGGTGTTTTCCTAATCCAAAACACACTTTTTCCTACAGGCACATGTTTGGGTGATTTTCACCCAGCAATAGTGATAGAAGGTAAAGTAGGTTTTGGGTGGATTCTACCCAGGGAAAGTGTTAGTGTATAAAATCAGGCAATCTTGCCCACTTTCAAGGTTGACAACATTCGAAACTGCCACATTTACTTTGCCTACTTCAACTACAGCTTTGCTCCTGTCGCAGAGTTGGTGTCTCTGGCATCCCAGCAAGTGCTGGGATGTGCTTTCTTCCACTATGGCTGTGGAAAAAAGACCAAAAGATGGCCCCTGTGCGTGTTCTATGGCATGATAAACGCTGGTGTGATAAACTCATACACAAGGAGAATGCAATGAAGAGAGCCTACAACTACCTGGAGAGAAGGCCTTATATGCAGGCTCTGGCACTCATCAAACCATGGGGAGAGCAGAGGCTCTCCTGTTCAAATCTGTCACGTCAACTCAGAATCCTGATCTGTACCGTGCTCAACATCCCTTCCCCTGGTACTCTTGGCAGTGAGGGAGGACCAGTGGCAGCAGAAAGCAGTGGTCCCTTAGTGAGGTGTGCTGACTGCCCCTCAGGGTCGGACAGGAAGACACGACACAGGTGCCACGTCTGCCGTCGACCAGTGTGTCCAGGCCATTACTACCCCGCGTGTACCGATTGCATGTAAGGAATAAGGTAAGTAAGAGTGGTCCTGGAATTGCATGTTGTCTTTATTTAGTGCAGTGGTTATGAATAACTATCATAATGTGGGGATTTCCAAGAGAATTCATATTATGATAAAGTTATTTTTGTCAGCTGGTCATTTTTACCCATTCAAAATATGACATATTTTGTTCTTCTCTCCTGCAGCTATTTGTGTGCCAAGGACACTGAGCCTTCACCAGGGAAGTCTCAAATATCTCAGGAATGGGTGGACCAAAAATCAAGTTTCCATCTTCATTATTATTTTTTTAGGAATTTTTTGTTCCCAAATTCCTAATTTTCCAGTAATGCGTCGCGTCTTCTTCCGCTTATCCGAGGTCGGGTCGCGGGGGCATCAGCCGGAGTAAGGAAGCCCAGACCCCCCTCTCCCCGGCCACTTCCTCCAGCTCCTCTGGGGGGATCCCAAGGCGTTCCCAGGCCAGCCGAGAGACATAGTCCCTCCAGCGTGTCCTGGGTCTTCCCCGGGGTCTCCTCCCAGTGGGCCGGTGCCCGGAACACTCACCAGGGAGGGCGTCCAGAGGCATCCTAACCAGATGCCCGAGCCACCTCATCTGGCTCCTCTCGATGCGGAGGAGCAGCGGTTCTACTCTGAGCCCCTCCCGGATGACCGAGCTTCTCACCCTATCTCTAAGGGAGAGCCCGGCCACCCTGCGAAGGAAGCTCATTTCAGCCGCTTGTATCCGCGATCTTGTTCTTTCGGTCACTACCCAAAGCTCATGACCATAGGTGAGGGTGGGAACGTAGATCGACCGGTAAATCGGAGCTTCGCCTTCCGATTCAGCTCCTTCTTCACCACAACAGACCGGCGCAGCACCGCATCACTGCAGATGCCGCACCGATCCGTCTGTCGATCTCCCGCTCCATCCTTCCCTCACTCGTGAACAAGATCCCGAGATACTTAAACTCCTCCACTTGGGAAAGGACCTCATCCCCAACCCGGAGAGGGCACTCCACCCTTTTCCTTGTTTCTTGTTCTTTCGGTCACTACCCAAAGCTCATGACCATAGGTGAGGGTGGGAACGTAGATCGACCGGTAAATCGAGAGCTTCGCCTTCCGACTCAGCTCCTTCTTCACCACAACAGACCGGCGCAGCACCCGCATCACTGCAGATGCCGCACCGATCCGTCTGTCGATCTCCCGCTCCATCCTTCCTCACTCGTGAACAAGATCCCGAGATACTTAACTCCTCCACTTGGGAAAGGACCTCATCCCCAACCCGGAGGAGAGGGCACTCCACCCTTTTCCGGCTGAGGACCATGGTCTCGGATTTGGAGGTGCTGATTCTCATCCCAGCCGCTTCACAACCGGCTGCGAATCGCTCCAGCGAGAGCTGTAGATCACGGCTCGATGAAGCCAAACAGAACCACATCATCTGCAATAGCAGAGACCCAATCCTGAGGCCACCGAACCGGATCCCCTCGACACCTTGACTGCGCCTAGAAATTCTGTCCATAAAAGTAATGAACAGAATCGGTGACAAAGGGCAGCCTTGGCGGAGAGTCCAACCCTCACTGGAAACGAATCCGACTTACTGCCGGCAATGCGGGACCAAACTCTGGCACCGGTCGACAGGGACCGGGACAGCCCGTATAAGGGAGTCCGGCACCCCATACTCCCGAAGCACCCCCCACAGGAATCCCCGGGGAACACGGTCGAACGCCTTCTCCAAGTCCATAAAACACATGTAGACTGGTTGGGCGAACTCCCATGCCCCTCCAAGACCCTGAAGAGGGGGTGAGAGCTGGTCCCACCGTTCCACGGCCGGGACGAAACCACACTGCTCCTCCTCAATCCGGAGTTCGACTATCCGAGGACCCTCCTCTCCAGGGACCCCTGAATAGACCTTCCCAGGGAGGCTGAGGAGTGTGATCCCCCTGTAGTTGGAACACACCCTCCGGTCCCCCTTTTTAAAGAGGGGGACCAACCACCCCAGTCTGCCAATCCGGGGTACTGTCCCCGACGTCCACGCGATGCTGCAGAGGGCGGTCAACCAAGACAGCCCCTCAGCATCCAGAGCCTTGAGGAACTCGGGCGGATCTCATCCACACCCGGGGCCCTGCCACCGAGGAGCTTTTTTAACCACCTCGGCAAACTCAGCCCCAGAGATAGGAGGAGAGTCCACCCCTGAGTCCCCAGACTCTGCTTCCTCATTGGAAGACGTGTCGGCGGGGATTGAGGAGGTCTTCGAAGTATTCCCTCCACCGATCCACAACGTCCCGAGTCGAGGTCAACAGCTCCCCATCCCCACTGTATACAGTGTGATGGAGCACTGCTTCCCCCTCCTGAGACGCCGGATGGTGGACCAGAATCTCTTCGAAGCCGTTCGGAAGTCGTTCTCCATGGCCTCTCCAAACTCCTCCCATGTACGAGTTTTTGCCTCAGCAACCGCCAAAGCCGCGTCCCGCTTAGCCTGCCGATAACCTGTCAGCTGCCTCCAGAGTCCCACATGCCAAAAAGGCCTTATAGGACTCCTTCTTCAGCTTGACGGCATCCCTCACTGCTGGTGTCCACGAACGAGTTCTGGGATTGCCGCCACGACAGGCCCCAACAACGACCTTACGGCCACAGCTCCGGTCGGCGCGCTCAACAATGGAGGCCCGGAACATAGCCCACTCGGACTCAATGTCCCCTGCCTCCCTCGGAACATGATCGAAGTTCCGCCGAGGAGGTGTGAGTTAAAGCTCCTTCTGACAGGAGACTCTGCCAGACGTTCCAGCAGACCCTCACAACACGTTTGGGCCTGCCAGGTCTGACCGGCATCCTCCCCCACCATCTGAGCCAACCCACCACCAGGTGGTGATCAGTTGACAGCTCCGCCCCTCTCTTCGCCCGAGTGTCCAAGACATGCGGCCGCAAGTCCGACGATACGATTATGAAGCGATCATCGAACTGGCGGCCTAGAGTGTCCTGGTGCCAAGTGCACATGTGGACACTCTTATGCTGAACATGGTGTTCGTTATGGACAGTCCATGACGAGGCACAGAAGTCCAACAAACAAAACACCACTCTGGTTCAGATCGGGGGGGCCCTGCCTCCCAACCACACCCCTCCAGGTCTCACTGTCGTTGCCCACGTGAGCATTGAAGTCCCCCAGCAGAACGAGGGAGTCCCCAGATGGAACATTCTCCAATACTCCATCCAAGGACTCCAAAAAGGGTGGGTACTCTGAACTGCTATTTCACAACCAGTAATTTTGGAGCATTTTTATATGGTCCTCTAATGATGCTTTTCTTTCATTTTGTTAGACATGACACGTTTTAAAATAAAGAAACTACTCAAATTTGTCATGTATTGTCATGTTTGAATATTTGATGACAAGTACTTTTTATTGGGTTGTATTATCTCGGGTAAAAATCACCCGGCGTTAGTGATGGTGTTTTGAATTTGAGCGATAGTGTTCTAGGGTTAATGACCTGTACATTTACCTTGTGCATTGATAAATATGTAATCAATCAATATGAATCAAATGATGTTGTGACTTTATAAGTAAAAAGGGGGGGAGGGAGCACATTTTAAAAGGATTATTGTTGAAAGTAGTTAAAAGTGTTTAGTCCTGCCACTCCCGCCCCCCCAATAATTAATCTCTTTGTGGCATTGTAGTATATCCCTGTGTTAAAAATGTGTGTACACAACATCCTAAACAACTAGGAAGAAAAAAAAAAAGAAAAGAAAGATTTGACCTTGGTAGATTTAGGCCAAAGTGCTGCACTCAAGCCGTCTATATTGAATTTTAGTTTGTGTTTGCTTTGAGATAGAAGGGGGCAGAAAAAGCCATTTAGTCCAAAGCCCAAAGGATTATATTGTTTTTTTTTTCTTTTAAATACCACGTTATATGTGATATTTTCAGTTTAATAAATGAACACATACTGTAACCCATAAAGAGTTATCCAAAGAAGTTTTTTTCCAAGTTATAGTCAAGATATGGTAGAGAGATGATGGGCAAAAAGGCAAAAACAAATGTCTAAATTACCTGGAGAAAAACAAGAAATGGGGGGGGGGAACAACAAAATCAAGTTTGAAAAAGTACTTCACTTCTAAACCAGCTTTTCATATGAGAGGTGAACCATGTTTCTTAAAGAAGAAAAGAAGTTATTTTCTGTTTGACTAGATAGGATTACCCAATGCCCCCATGATGACTGAGAGTCTACATCCCAAACAGCTGAGGGAAAGGTACTTGACTTAACTCGGTGTCTCAGTGATACTTGTGTAGCATCAATCATCCATTTTTTTTGTTTAGCTGATGCCTGCACTTCCTCCTGAAAAGTTAACTTTACTCTGTGTTACAGCACAGCAAACAATGGAAGCAAAATAAAGCAGCATACACATTTCAGTATACAACAAGTGGGTATATATAAAGTAAAATAGATTTCAGATCTTGTGAGCTCCTAAACATAAACCTGTGAGTCTCATCTTCTCAATGCTAAAAACATCAGTTAGGAAACTTGAGGAAAGGTAGTGTAGACTTTAATGAGAACCAGCGCATAGCTCTCCCCGAATATTCCCCAAGGCACACAATGGCATATGGTCCTTATGGACCCAAGGAAAGAAACATCTGGCTACTGAAAATGATGTACGACGAATAGCAACTGGTGGTAACTTGGTAGATAGACAGACAGACGAATAGCCAGTTGGTTAGATAGATGGACAGACAAATCGCCAATTGGATAGATGGATAGCCAGTTGGATATTCTATTTCAGTCTCCACAGTGAAGTGATTCACACGATTGATTCGGCTCAGGTTTTACACTGGATGTTGAAGCAACTGGGACTCGAGGCCAAACCTGACGATAAAGAGCTGTCAGAAGTGGGATTCGAACCCACGCCTCAAGGGGAGACTGCGACCTTAACGCAGCGCCTTAGACCGCTCGGCCATCCTGACTGGTGTGTGTGTTTGTTGTGTGTGTGTGAGTGTACACATTGGTAGATAGACGTACAGATGAATAGCCAGTTGGTTAGATAGATAGATGAATAGACAGTTGGATAGATGGACAGACACGAGAATAGCCAGTTGGATTGGTTAGATAGATAGATGAGATAGCCAGTTGGATAGATGGACAGACGGATAGCCAGTTGGATAGATGGACAGACCATAGCCAGTTGGATAGATGGATAGCCAGTTGGATAGATGGACAGACCACTAGCCAGTTGGATAGATGGACAGACCACTAGCCAGTTGGATAGATGGACAGATGGATAGCCAGTTGGATAGATGGTCAGACGAATAGCCAGTTGGATAGATGGATAGACGAACAGCCATTGGATAGATGACAGCCAGAGCCATGGATAGATGGACAGATACCATAGCCAGTTGGATAGATGGACAGATGGATAGCCAGTTGGATAGATGGATAGCCAGTTGGATAGAGGTGACAGACGATAGCCAGTGGATAGATGGACAGACCAATAGCCAGTTTGGATAGATGGGATGGACGAACAGCCAGTTGGATAGATGGACAGACGGATAGCCAGTTGGATAGATGGTCAGACAGATAGCCAGTTGGATAGATGGACAGACGAATAGCCAGTTGGATAGATGGACAGATGGATAGCCAGTTGGATAGATGGTCAGACGAACAGCCAGTTGGATAGATGGACAGACGGATAGCCAGTTGGTTAGATGGACAGACGGATAGCCAGTTGGATAGACGAACAGCCAGTTGGATAGATGGACAGATGGTCAGACGAACAGCCAGTTGGATAGATGGACAGAGATAGCCAGTTGGATAGATGGACAGACGGATAGCCAGTTGGATAGATGGTCAGACGAACAGCCAGTTGGATAGATGGACAGACGGATAGCCAGTTGGATAGATGGACAGACGGATAGCCAGTTGGATAGATGGACAGACGGATAGCCAGTTGGATAGATGGACAGACCACTAGCCAGTTGGATAGATGGACAGATGGTCAGACGAACAGCCAGTTGGATAGATGGACAGACGAAAAGCCAGTTGGATAGATGGATAGACGAACAGCCAGTTGGATAGATGGTCAGACGAAAAGCCAGTTGGATAGATGGACAGATGGATAGCCAGTTGAATAGATGGACAGACCACTAGCCAGTTGGATAGATGGACAGACGGACAGACGAATCGCCATTTGGATAGATGGATAGATGAACAGCCAGTTGGAGGATAGATAGGAATAGACAGTTGGATAGATGGACAGACGGAAATCCAGTTGGATAGATGGACAGACGGATAGCCAGTTGGTTAGATGNCAAGGCCAAATCTACATAAGGAAGTGTGAGAAGTGGGATTTGAACCCACACCTCAAGGGGAGACTGCGACCTTAACGCAGCGCCTTAGACCGCTCGGCCATCCTGACTGGTGTGTTTATGTGTGTGAGTGGTAGATGGATGGACAGACCACTAGCCAGTTGGATAGATGGTCAGACGAACAGCCAGTTGGATAGACGAATCGCCCGTTGGATAGATGGACAGACCACTCGCCTGTTGGATAGACGAACAGCCAGTTGAATAGCCAGTTGATTAGATAGTTGGACAGACGAATAGGCAATTGGATTGATGTACGAACAGGCAGCTGGTTAGATAGATCGACGAACAGCCAGTTGGATATTCTATTTCAGTCTCCACAGCGAAGTGATTCACATGATTGAATCTGCGCAGGTTTTACACTGGATGTTGAAGCAACTGGGACTCAAGGCCAAATCCAACGATAAGGAAGTGTGAGAAGTGGGATTTGAACCCAAGCCTACAGGGGAGACTGCGACCTTAACGCAGCGCCTTAGACCGCTCGGCCATCCTGACTGGTGTGTGTGTTTGTGTGTGTGAGTGTACACATTGGTAGATAGAGTACAGCGAATAGCCACTTGGTCAGACAGATAGATAGATGAATAGACAGTGGATATACGGACAGAGAGGAATCAGTTGGTTAGATGGACAGACCACTAACCGTGGATAGATGGATAGATGAACAGCCAGTTGGATAGATGGATAGACGGACAGACGGATAGCCAGTTGGATAGATGGACAGACCACTAGCCAGTTGGATAGATGGACAGACGAATAGCCAGTTGGATAGATGGACAGACGGACAGACAGATAGCCAGTTGGATAGACGGATAGATGAACAGCCAGTTGGATAGATGGACAGACGGAAATCCAGTTGGTTAGATGGACAAACGGATAGCCAGTTGGTTAGATGGTCAGACGAACAGCCAGTTGGATAGATGGACAGACGGATAGCCAGTTGGATAGATGGACAGGCCACTAGCCAATTGGATAGATGGTCAGACGAACAGCCAGTTGGATAGATGGACAGACGGATAGCCAGTTGGTTAGATAGATAGATGAACAGCCAGTTGGATAGATGGTCAGACGAACAGCCAGTTGGATAGATGACAGACCACTAGCCAGTTGGATAGAGGGAGACCACTCGCCAGTGGATAGATGGACAGACCACTAGCCAGTTGGATAGATGGACAGACCACTCGCCTGTTGGATGACGAACAGCAGTTGATTAGATAGTTGGACAGATGAACGAACAGGCGAACTGGCAATTGGTTTAGACAGATAGACGAATAGCACATCGAAGTGATTACACGATTGATTCGGCTCAGGTTTTACACTGGATGTTGAAGCACTGGGACTCAAGGCCAAACCTGATGATAAAGAGCTCTCAGAAGTGGGATTTGAACCCACACCTCAAGGGGAGGCTGTGACCTGAACGCAGCGCCTTAGACCGCTCGGCCATCCTGGCTGGTGTGTGTTTGTACACATTGGTAGATAGACGTACAGACGAATAGCCAGTTGGTCAGACAGATAGATAGATGAATAGACAGTTGGATAGATGGACAGACAGAAATCCAGTTGGATAGATGGACAGGCCACTAGCCAATTGGATAGATGGTCAGACGAACAGCCAGTTGGATAGATGGACAGACGGATAGCCAGTTGGTTAGATAGATAGATGAACAGCCAGTTGGATAGATGGTCAGACGAACAGCCAGTTGGATAGATGGACAGACCACTAGCCAGTTGGATAGATGGACAGACCACTCGCCAGTTGGATAGATGGACAGACCACTAGCCAGTTGGATAGATGGACAGACCACTCGCCTGTTGGATAGACGAACAGCCAGTTGATTAGATAGTTGGACAGATGAACGAACAGGCGAACTGGCAATTGGTTAGACAGATAGACGAATAGCCACATCGAAGTGATTACACGATTGATTCGGCTCAGGTTTTACACTGGATGTTGAAGCAACTGGGACTCAAGGCCAAACCTGATGATAAAGAGCTCTCAGAAGTGGGATTTGAACCCACACCTCAAGGGGAGGCTGTGACCTGAACGCAGCGCCTTAGACCGCTCGGCCATCCTGGCTGGTGTGTGTTTGTACACATTGGTAGATAGACGTACAGACGAATAGCCAGTTGGTCAGACAGATAGATAGATGAATAGACAGTTGGATAGATGGACAGACAGAAATCCAGTTGGTTAGATGGACAGACGGATAGCCAGTTGGATAGATGGACAGAGGGATAGACAGTTGGTTAGATAGATAGATAGATGAATAGACAGTTGGATAGATGGACAGACAGAAATCCAGTTGGTTAGATGGACAGACGGATAGCCAGTTGGATAGATGGACAGAGGGATAGACAGTTGGTTAGATAGATAGATAGATGAATAGACAGTTGGATAGATGGACAGACGGAAATCCAGTTGGTTAGATGGACAGACGGATAGCCATTTGGATAGACGGACAGACGAATCGCCATTTGGATCACAAGCTGTTAGTGCAACGGTTTTTTAATTGTTGCTAATGGAGTTCCCACTAACATAAGCACCCAGTGGGAGTTTAGAGAGTGACTTTGGTCCAGTCCTTCCTCATAATTTTTCACTGCATTTACCACTTAATGATATCTTGTCTCACCTACTTCTCTTCTTTGCCCCCCCCCCTTACTTCTGCTTCTCCCCCTTTGGACAGCAATTATGGATTGGAAGAAGGGTGGCTGTTATTTTTAATGTAGTGCCAGCTCTCTCACCTTTTTAAAAGCAAAGACGAACACAATACTGCACTCACCAGCAGGCAGACTCACCCCAGGGCAATGTATTGGCTGCTGAAGTGGCCATTTAAAGTGAAAGTAAATGAGTCGAGGGATGACAGGTGAGCTAAACATTTTGAGTTTGCAACCATCAAGGACACTCCACCCCCCCACTACAGGCCATGTTCCTCACTATAGAAAAAGCAGGATTGTTTTTCACATATCAACTACTTTTTTTCCCTTTGCATCTATCTTTTCGTCACTCAGTTCTAACCAAGCCTACTATAGTTAAGGACGTCCTGCTGCGGCACCCTTTCCTGCCAACCTGCTTCGAGTCTCCCCACCTTTCCACTTGTCGGCGCTGACTGTGTAGATCTGCAAGAGATTTGAAAGTACTTTGTCACCTCACCCACAACCAAAATTCTCCTGCTGTGCTCTAGGTTGAGCATATCTTTTTTGAACAAAACCAAGTTAGGAGCAGAAAAGAAAACAATGTCAAGAAATCTCAAAAAGCATCAAGCGTCATCTTGAACACAGAAGAAAGTGAAAGTTTCTCCTCACAATTCTCTCTTGAAGAAGCCTTTGACTGGCAGTTCAAGATTGTGATTTGTAATCGAAATATTTTATGGAGTGTTTTTAACTCATACTGGTTCGAATCACATGTACAGCTATAGATACCCTATAATGCAAATTCTCAGGTGTTTTTATAATTCGAAGCCACAGCAGAGAAACTGTACACGTATGAATAAACAATTTAACTTTTCTTTAACCAGTCTAACCCGAGATTTCTTTTGCAAGGTCGACATGGACCTCCACGAGCCATATATACACAACCACACACTCATTCCTATGGCTCACCAGTTAACCTGACATACATGTTTTGGACTATGGGAGGAAGTCGGAGTACCTGGAGAAAACTCATGGAAGCACAAGGAGAACGTGCAAACTCCACACGGAAAGGTCCCTGCCGGGATTCAGACCAGGAACCTTTTGCTTTGAGGCAACAGTGCTAACCACCAACCCCACTGCCCACAGAATGAATGAATGAATACATGAGTAATTAAATTCCAGTCCCACAATCGAATACCACAATAATAAGATTAACTTATAATTTGGATGGGTGAGCAAATACTTACCCATCATTATAGTGTATATTTGCAGGCCAGAGCTTCCAGAGCTCCATACTGGCCTGCAGTTCTATCCGCTGACCTTCCCAGCGTTTACCTCCACCTGTCTATAGATGTCTCTGGGATATCAACTAAAACACTGACCTGCAGTCTGATCCTCTGACCACCTCAGTGTTGCTGCCTACACCTGTTTAGTCATCTCTGTAGTGCATGAACTAACAATGTACCAGTCTTAATCTAAGTACATGGAATTCTTAGTTCTCCAGCTAAACTATAATTGATATGAATATATTTTGTCTTATATAATATTGCCAAGATATATGTGCCTCTCCTCTCTCTGTCCCATCTTCCTCCTCTTTTCTTCCTTTACCCTGCTGATCCTTTACCCCTGATGATCAAGGCTTCTTCTCTCAGGGGAGCTTTTCCTTGCCACTGTTCATCTTAAAGATTTTTCTCTTGCTTCGTGAGTTTTTACTTGCCATCGTTTCTTAAATAAAGACTTAGCAAATATTATTAAGTATAGCTCACATTATTATTGGGTCATGCTCTGGGTCTCTGAACAAACCTTGAAACAATTTGTATTGTAAAAGACTATACAAATAAAGTTGAACTGAACTGAATTGTATTTGAAAACCCACTTAAGAGATCTTTAGCAAAGATATTTTTTAAATGATGTACACATTTAGAATAAGTTGATATTGCCATCAAACCTTCAAACTGCTGCATATGAATGTTTAGATCTGTTCCCATTTCTGAAAAATGTAAAGAAGATTTGTTAGGAACATTTCAGCTGAGCCCAGTGAAACTTTCTTTACCATGATTCTGTTGATTTTGTTAAAAAAAAAGAAATAAAAAAGAAAAAGGGGTATCATCCTTCAGAAATATTGTCAGCTTACATTTTACAAAATACTGTTTAAACTTTGAACTATGAAATGGTATGACTGTTTAAAAAAAATTACAGTGAAAATCCTGGACCCATGGCATGCACTAAAAACACTATTTATGGACGTTGTTAACTAATTACTATATTTTCAAACTGAACATATTTTTGATCATGGCGTTTCTCGATCAAAAACTAAACAGACTTATGAAACTGCAGTTGACATTAGACGAGGTGACATTTCTAAAGTTAGTTTACTGCACAATACACTGCCTCCATCCAGATGACCATGAGCAAAAAGCAAAGAAGTTAGTGTTCACATTCAAAGGTGACTTGATTACAAATGCTCGCCATCTAACCTCATAAGAGAAAACCTGACTTCAGTGCTCTGCTGACTCAGCTCTGTCATGCCTCAGTAGGCTGTTCTGCTTTGGCGTAACGAGATGCGGCCGCAACACAAATCCCACCTGGGGTTATTTGGATTTCTGCACAATTGTTCTCCAATTATTTGCCGTTGTTTTGGCTCACCTTGAACATATGCTTGTCTGTGTGTTTTTAGAAAGTTACAACAACACCATCAGTCAGTATCTTTTTATCTTTTAAATGATTTATTTTTCAATGTTTTTTTTTTTTTCTTAATGTAGTCTTTTGATGTCCAGGTACTAATTTTTCAGGGAACTTTTAAAAAGCAACCTCATCTAATACAACTTTTATGGGTCGTTAAATTACCATTGGCATTAGTTATAAACAGTAGAAGGGATATTTAAATGAGAAGTGGAACCAGATGTATTAAATCGATTGTGCCTTCATGACTAAAACTGCATAAAAGCAGAAATGTGCATTAGCATGGTTCTCTTAGCAAATCTGATTTATTTAGAAATTTAACAAAAGCACTGATTCCAACTCTGATTTTTAACCATGGATAGATGCAGACACTCGTATAGTCATCTGCACATTAAGATGTTATTTTTTACAAAACTAAATAAATACAAAAATGAAAACAAGAACAAAACAAAATACATAACTGCAGTTTGATTTTTTTTTTTTTTTTTTTTTGTTTATTATGGATTAACAAACAGAAAATTAATTTATGAATGGAGGAAAAATAGCTATAAGGTCTGCAGGTATAGAATGGGGAAAGAAAGAAGAAAAAAAAAAGATCTGATTAGAAGAGATGCCAAAACATCCATCAGCTGAAAGCAACAGGAGCATGTGAGCGTTATCTGCAACTGTATATTGGGCCATACAGCCTTGAGTGCAGATGACCACGAGGGAAACTACAGATGGAGCTCGGCTGACTTTTTTTTTTTTTTTTTTTGTAAAGACCTTGGAAGTATAAAGCAGCTCATAAGCCAACTGCCATCTGGTACCAGGAAAATCTCTGAACCCATGTACTCATGTAAAATCTCATCGGTAAGATTTTTCAGCACCAAGCTACAAATATTTATTCATTCATCTAAAGTATTTTCTACAGCTGCTTCATCCTGTTTAAGGTTGTAAGGTACCTGGAGCCTTTTTCAGCTCTTCAAGGCAGGTTATACGTAAAACACATCATTAGTCCATCACAGGGCCACACAGACACATACCATGCACGTTCACATTCACTGATACAGTCGACTCAGGATCATCATTAAATTCAACACACATGCTTTTGGACAGTAGAGAGAAAGCCAGAGTACTGATTTCATTTAGTTTCCAGTTCACCACATTACGTTTTAAGTACTCTAAGAATTTGTGCAAGTGCATACATATTCACCTCATGTTCATCCTTTATGAATGATGGCATGCAGGAAAAGCCATATGGATAGTTTTTGTAATGGGCCAAGATGTCTATTTTTATAATGTTAGAGAAAATTTGCCCACTTCCAATCCATCATTGATGTTTCTCTTGGTCCATTACGGTAGGAGCGGCACAAGGTGGCTGCAAACAGCTCTGGTGTCCCTGAGCAGTACGCTGAATCCTACATTTACATTTGCCCTAGTCACTCATAGTGCTGGTCCCAAGCCCAAGATAAATGATGGGCTGTTGGGGGGGCATTGGATGTAAAAACCTATGATAAATCAATATATGATAAACAAGGGTGTGTATTTTCCATGATACCAGTTTTGCGAATGAACTAATGTCTGCATGAATGTACTATCCCTTCTGAATGATCACTTTATTGTGGAGAAGGGTATGTTGTTCATGTATCCTGGGAGTTGCGTTTTTACGGTATTTGTTCTTAATAATCTTCCAACTTTCCCAATTGACAGATTTAATGGTCATTGTAGGGAAGAAATATCTTTTCCAAACTGGGAGAAGCAGAGCCCTCCCTCTTGTCAAATCTGGAAGAAGAACTAATGGCTGGCTTAGCAGATGTCTGTGGCTTTAGGTCAGGCTTAGTCTGCACGAAAACTATAAAGCTTCCCCAGTATGGGTCCATCAGCAAACCTGTGTACTAAAGTTGTGCTTTTCCTTGGAACAAAACTGTACAGCTCAGTTTTTATTGTTGAACTAGAGCCTGGTCTCATGAAAACTGGGTCAAAGCAAGGCTTTGTTTCGTCTGTGCATTTTAACACTGTGCCAATTTTTAATGTGCAGTCGCCAGACAATAGCCAAATGTAGACTTGGCAGCATAGACTTTTAGTCCAAATGATTTTGCTTTTCCTTGTTCTTGTATCATGCTTTATTAAAAAAAAAAAACAAACAAACAAAAAAAAAAACATGAAACTTGGCCCTATCATTGGATGTGGAGAGATCTGACAGTCTGACTGCATCCTGTTGTAGGATACAGATTCTTCTTATTATTGTGATTAAAAAAAATATTAATGTGACAGTACAAGAAAAAACATGCAAAGAACGATGAGACAAAGGGAATCAGGGAGCAATTCATTATTTGCAATAAGTAAAAAGAGAAGGAAGGGGGAATAAAAATAGTAAAGCATTTCATAATTATCAGTTATTCTGTTATTGAATGGAACTGCTTCGTGTATATTCCCGTGTGTGCTAAATATGAGTAATTTTTATATCGATGGATAAATACTAAATAAATAAAAGAACACAAGAAAAAAGTAAAGAAAAGAGAGAAAAAACAACACACACACACAACAAAGAAATCACCACAAAAAATGAAAAAGAGGAGCACAAAAATCTACTAACACCAATCTGGTGTTAGTAGTGGTACTACTACTACTACTACTACCAGTACTACTACTACCAGTACTATCAAAAATGATCATTTTAACCCTCATTCTACCGACATATTTCGCATACATGGATTACCGACTGGGGTCCGTGCGGACCCCAAGAATAAATACTGTAATAAACAACCATCAAAGAAAAATGACAACTTTTTTCTTCTCAGAATATTATTACTGATGTATTAAATGTCATTTAAGGAAAAAAACAACAACAGATTATTATTATTTTAAGAAAGTTATAGTTAATTTGCATATTTTATAAAAACGAAAATATACTTTTCTTTAACCCAAAAATGTCAGCAGTGGAATTTTATGATCTCCTTTACAGCAATTAAGATCCTATCCTAGCTAAGCACAAATCCATTGAAATTTTTCAAATCAGTTAAAGAATGAGGCTACAGCGCAGCTTTTCCCTCTCTATTACCATCTCTATGGTAGTCACGTTAGACTTGATTCTGATATAATTTAGTGTTCAGTAATTTCAAGTAAACATTATTTGTGTTGTATTTATATAGTGAAACCAACCAAGGTCATTTTGAACCCAATATACAGTCATGGAAAAAATTATTAGACCATTTTTTCTTCACTTTCTTGTTCATTTTAATACCTGGTACCACTAAACGTCATCATGTGACTAAAACAGACAGAAAAGAAAACACTGAATGCATAAAAGCAGTGTTTTTGGCAGTACAACGCCATAGCTATTGATGTAAAAACTTAAGTGATTTAGGTTATAATCAAGAAGACCACAGAAAATGGTAAGATATCAGCTCTTAAATAAAACTCTTATGAGCAATCTTTGTGGTTATCGTTATGTTTGTCCAAACAAATGTACCTTTAGTTGTACCAGGCATTAAAATGAACAAGAAACTGAAGAAAACAAGGGTGGTCTAATAATTTTTTCCATGACTGTATATAAAAAAACTTAAATAAACCCACAATCATTTAAATGTCATTACATTTTAATTTTATTTGAATTTTAATACAAAAGTCGATATTCAAAACAAAGGTTGAATAAATGCAATTCAAATTGAGATTTTTCAATTTATTTATAATGTAAAAGGAATGCACATTATGTCAAATGCAGTTGCCGTCTCCAAGAACTATGAAGTGGACATTACGTCAAATGCAGGAAAAAGTGCTGATTGTTATCCCCAAGAACTTAAAACTGGTGGCAGCACTGTTGTTTGAACTCTGGACTATAGACAGTTATGGCACACAATTTGTCTCCTGCTATGGTCAGGACATATTGGCATGTGGCAGAAGGAGCAAGTACTTGCTACTTTTCTATCTGTGCTTAAGGAGCAAAGGCAACACCTTTTTTTGCAAGTAGGTTTTTCAGCCAAGTGTTGGACATCAGCAGGTGGAGTTTTACCTACTCCCATGATGGTCATTGCTGCACGGATTGGGGCTTGCAGTGTGGCAATCAAATGCACTACAAACTATTTTACAGTCTTATCTTGTAAAATAGAACTTAAACATTCCATTTCATAGTCATATACATTTTTTAGGATGGAATTATGTATTTTATTCCTGACTTTGAAAGTCATCTTACCTTAGGAGGAGCAGTATTTTGTGTTGTTGACAAAGCACATGACTGAATCTGTCTCTGCTGCATTTGTGTCTATCTCCCTCAAAATGACTGACAGAGTGCCCCCACCCCCCCTGAGAGTGTGTGATACTTTAAATTAGGTCCCATGGCAAACATTGACTCAATAAATGGTTCCATCTATTAAAAATACATAGGCGGAATTAGAGATTTTGACTGGGGTCCTCTTGGACCCCAATGCATTGGAATTTTTAAAAAGCACAGATAAAGACAGAAACAGAAAAAAATCATATGACATCATTAGGAACAAATTGATTGACAAAGTCATGAAAAATTGGAATTATAGAATAAAGCACCTCTGAGATATGACAAAAAGAACACCTCTGGGGTCCGAGAGGACCCCAGTCGGCGGTATGAGGGTTTAACCTAATAATTTTAATTGAATACTTTTAATATAAATCTTTTTTTTTCATAATAAGTTAGTTTATGAGAATGGGCACAGCTTCAGGCCCAGGTATCAGGTTTAAGATAAAGGTAAATTAGAAAAGGATTCCAGGTGTCATTGAAAGCATATATGTATTATTATTTTGAATAAAAATGTTTTTCCACTAATGTATTCTATGAGGAGGCTGGTCCAGCCACTGTGATATTTTTTAGACTTCCAGTTAAGAAAAAGAGTTTTCTCAGCCATAGTTAGAGAAGTAAAGAGCCTATTTCTATGTTTAACTGGACTGTTGTCTACTTCTGTGGGATAACTGAGCAAACAGAGTGATGGGGATGGAGTGATGCATCTTATCACATTTTGAGTAGTGACTTTAACTTAAATTTCATGCTTTCATGCTGTCTTTTTAAATTCCGACCAGTCACCTGCTGCAATTAATATCTCAACCACAAGACTCATACCACTTAAATGTTCTGTGGAAACGGTGTTGCAGGGGCAGATTTAAAATGACAAGATCAGGAGTATCTCAAGAAACCAGGTGGAACACATTCCTCTTTCTTTTCTTTTATAAGTTCCTGGATGCTGGCAACCCTAAACTTCGCAGCACTTTAAAGAAATGTACAATATAATTCAAGGTATATATCTAGTGTAATAATCCCCTCATATGTTTTGTGGCAGCCTTATTGAAAATCCTGGAGGAATATACTTGACATGTGCTCAGAGTCCATATCTGTTACATCATCTTGACTGCTGTACCGAGATATTAGAAATCCATACTCTCAGAATATGATGTATGACTCGGCTGCTGGATAATTGACTGGGGCTTCGATATGCTTTTCTGAAGAAAAGAAAAGCAAGGAAGAGAGAAATAACAAAGCAAAAATTAGAATATTTCGCACATTTTGCACAGTGGAAAAGGTCAGATTCATAAGGCAGCTTTAGAAAGTGACTATTACTCTTGATGAGGGCTGATAACATGTTCGAGGGCTGGGTGTTGAAGTTAAGTGGGTCAGATTGCTGTGATGTGGCATGGCTGAAGGCAATTTGGCCAAATTTTAATCATGTACGTGTCACCATACTCTCAGAGCCGAAGGGAATTTCTCTTGTCTTATTACTGTCATCTGAGTAAATGAGCCATAGAAGAGAGCATAGATGAGGGCCGCACAAGTCCATTAAGGTTACAGAGCCTAGTCCACACTATATTTCTACGCTATTTACTTAGATTAATTTTCTTTTTATTTCTACATCGTGAAAATATGACTGGATTTCACATAATATAGTTTAGACATTTCTGAATCTGGTTGAAAGATTTGGGAAGACATTTGTAAAGGATGACTGATAGATACACAATGAAAGAGCTTTTTTTTTTCTACAAATTAATATTTCATAGCTAAGGAGTTTTAAATGATTTTAACTGTACACATTCTTGGGTTCTTGAATGGTTCTATACAAATATTGATACGAACATGAATTGTATGCCTGTGCGTTTTCATTTGTGCGATCTACTGCATTCATCTTTTTTAACAAACTGCAAATGCAATCGGATGATCATCTGATTGTACACCAAAAACAAGACAATGCAGTTCTGCTTTTAATTCACATGTGAGCTTGATGTCATCTGCTGCCAGACCTCTTCATCCCTCAGTTTTCTGTTCTTCTTTAACACACAGCTATGTGTTTGAATCCTCTTTGAATCCACTGCAGCACTCAGCAAAGTTAGATTACAAGCATTAGGAGAGCGATTACTGTGGGAGGTGGGGGTAGAAGCATCGACTAGTTCCTGACAGTAAATATGTGTACAGTATATATTTGTATCTGAAGTGTTAGTACTTGAAGTACAAACATATAGATGCTTTCAAACTGCTTAAATGTAGACAAAAGGTTGTGTCTGTTGGCCACAAGAACTTTTGTTATTTGTTCTGTGTCGTAAGTGTTGGTGTCATTTTGAAATACGTGGTCAAATCTGTGCCAACAGACTGCATGTCCGTGTGAGTGTGTGTGTGCACAGTTTGAGCGGGTATAAAATGGAGTGCGTGTGACTAGATAACTTACTGTTTTACTGCCCATCCCAAGACAGACATTAGTGGAGGCCGTCCAGTAACTGCTGCATATGCCATCCTAATCTGTTTCCCCTGCTGTGCCAGGTGTGAAGACAGCAGGCACTTTTGCAAGGACAGCCAACTATGTGAAAACTCTGCACTCAAGGCAAAGCTCGCAGACGCAGTGGCATAAATCCTCATGTAATTATGTCATAAACAGAGATGGAACAATAAAACTTTGTTTAGATGTGTGCTGAAACTGAGTGGGAGGCCTAATCTTGCACAAATGGCCTCTTGTCGGGCCATTGACTTCCTTTGCTGTACTACATTATGTTATTACATGTGGAAGTGATTGACTGTTGATGGTTTGATTCCATGAGATGGATTGGCCCACTGGACCCCCTACTAACTGACCATGCTGAGTATCCGTCTGATGTGTAAATGATGATTTAGGCAGATATGGCCATGTCACATCTGACTGTTGGAGCCTTTAGTTTTTAATGTTGATATTCAAATAAATAGTCCCTCACTTTCAAGGATCTCATCTGGTGAACTGCTATTTTGCTCTACTGAAGACAGTGGCATCTTTGAAAGCTTGGTAAAAAGGCGCTTATATATACGATAGTTTAGTTCAGAGAATTAGGAAATTAATGATTGGGCCCTATATTTTTAGTGGAGAGCTTTATCCCCGTATAACTCTGCATCTGCGGAGACATTGTTAAACTTTTATATTATAAAGCTGACCAGAGAATGAGCTGAAATCGATCAAGTTTTATATAGCAATTAGCAGTGATTTAAAAAGTAAAATTAAGTGAAAAAAACTAAACAAAACTTACTGATTTGATTTGTTGTGAATCTGGTTTTTATTTTTTTGGTCTTCTTTTACTTCTTTCTGGTTCTCTGCTTTCAAAATTCAACAAAATTTTAATTAAGAGTCTGCTACTGAACAGAAGTAACATTTGGATTCAAAACTATAAAATTCCGATTTACTATTGTCTAAGAATTGTTTTGCAGTTGAAATGTCTGTAGGTTCCGTGAATGCGACTCTAAAAATGAATCCCATCAGAGTTTTTCTTGCGTGTCCCTTTGTCTGGCTTCAAACTATTAAAATAGTTTCATTCTGTTACATTAGCCCAGATTTCCTTCATCCTGTGCAAATGACCACTTCTCCTGAAAGGACGTACATATCACACAAGTACACTGAAAATGCTCAGGAATCATCTAGTTTTCACCTTAACATCAAACAAAACTCTACTATGGCTTTTCAGGGAAATCAATTATCTTTTCTTTTTTTTTTTTTGTCTCCTTTCAGCAGAAGTGAAGTAGCAGGGGCATTGTGTTTGAACTTCTCCCATGCTGACCCGTTGTCATATCTCCCAATGCAAAGAAGAAGATGGTGTTTCAAAAAGGACACGTGTATTGCTCATAGAGCACCAGCTTTGAGAACGGCATTGTGTACTTTTATTTGAGGGTTGTTAAAACGCTTTGGGTCCCTTTTGCTGATTATCTCTCATAGATTGTATCTCTTTCCTTTTCTGTCTTGCCTTCTGTAATAGCCCGAGAGCTTTGTAGTGTGCATGCTGTGATTCTCTTTTGCTCTGTTCTTCAGGTAATCTGACACAACTGCAAAAAAAAAAGGCCACCTTCCTGCATAAGATAAAGCTTTTAGTTTGATCTGATCAGAGTGGAGCCTTTAGATCTATACATCATTAAGAGATATGTTTGCGAATTCAATTGATTTTATCCAAGTTACAATGCCATGCCATAGAGTAACTCTTTTGTATTTCCAGAAGTATTTAAACTTGTCTTTGAGTCGTATTCTCACACCTAAATTTAAACCACGAAATGCTTACACAGGTGTTTAGAGGTCGTCAGGTGCATATATTGGTGTGGAATTAATTTGTTTCATTGACCATTTAAGAAAGACAAAAAGCTCTACTCAACAGTAAAACATGTATGGCTTTGTGGAAATCATTTGAGATGACAAATGTACAGGTAGTTACAATTCTGATGTCAATGTACAGTTTGGCCACCGTTGAAAGATGCACAAACATTAAAATTAAACTTCAGGATGGACTTCATTCTAAGAAACAAGATTACTATTTTATATTTTCAGGTGTTTAGCACATCTTGGTGATGTAGTCATTGGGAAGCATGTTGTCAAACCTTTGCCACTGTGAGTGCAGAAGAGCAAAAATAAAAAGAAGAAAAAATTGTTTACTGCAACAGAAGTTGAGAGAAATAGTACAACTTGCACAGTTGCAAACATAAGCATTGTAGGCATCGGAGGTTCTTATTTATATCAACTGTGTTCATTGGGGTTAAGTTAAGAATCACAGAGCTTGACTAGGTAACCAAGGAGAGCTCTTTCCATCACCACCCTGAGCTTTTAGATAAAATAGCAGCTCTCCTGTCATATCTGTTGCTACTGAAACGAAGAAAACTTGCATCTCATTTATCCTCACTTGCACCTTCTTTGCTTTGTAGCCTTAACAAAGCAAAGCTACCACCTGAGGCGATCAACCCTGAGTAGTACTCTGTCTGAAACACAAATGATGAAAAACAACCTATTTGCTGTGAAGTTTGAGTCCTGAACACCCATGCAAAGTAATGCCTACACCTTCAAGTTCATGCCAGTCAAACCTGTCTGTATGTTTGTAACCAGGAGACACTCTAATAGCAGCGGGTGCTCATTGTCTTTTTAGATAACCGGTATGTCACAAAAAGCAAGTTTTTGAAGATGGAAGTTGGTTTATCTTGCAGCCTTTTCTATGGATTCTTCTTGAGTTCTGGACTGCCTCCTCTGCTGGCTGAAAATGATTAACAGATTAAACTGTGAATGTCATTTTCTCACATTAGAAGTACAACATTTCTAACATTGAACTTTAACATTGTTTCGTTGATTTAACATTGATTCAGGTTAATCTTGACTCAGTTTGCTGTTCTCATGTGACAAACAGCAACTTACCATACCATGACTTTAGAAATAAGATGCTCTTAAGTACTCTTAACAATCCTGCGATGTCCATGGAATTTTCATCCCTGTTGATTTGATCCTGAGGTGAATAGTTGTAGTTAAATATATTTAAATAGCTTGCACTTGGATCGAGTATCTCCAAATATGTAATATAAACCGGGGAGTGCTCTAAGTGCTTGAGTGCTATAATGCTAATAGTAATTAATTTCGTTGTGACTTGCTTGAAATGAAATATGCTCCGTATTAGCGCAGTAACAAAGTTATTATTTACAAATTCAGCTGTCAAAGCCTGGGAGCTGAGGTTCTTTCTCCTGGAGGTGTGAAGCCCAGAAACAAACCTCTAATTATTCGATTTGCAATAAAGTGATTCGGAGACTTTCTCCCCTTTGCGGAGTTACTGGAGTGAACCTAATGGACTCTATGCAAATTAGAGTTGGCATTTTTTTTCCTTTTTCCTGGCAGAGCTGAAAGGTGAGGTGAAGGGGTCAAAAGGAGGGACAGCCATTATCATGACACTCATGAGGCCACATCTATATCCATGTCTCTCATCATCCCCAAGGCCAAAGACATGGTCTCTGGGGTGCAGAGAGAAATTAGAGCACAAAGAGGTCAAGAAATTGAAAAAGAAAATAATTGAGAATAAAGGTATGCAAGGATGAGGCAAAGGTGCAAGAAAAACTTGGACGTTCGGAGGGAAAATAAAAGTGAGAGAGAGCCATAGAGACAAAAGAATAGGAGTAGGAAAGGCATTAGTCTGTTGATATATTGGTCAGTCATCAGTCACCCTCTGATTTTATGGTGAGATTCCAATCCTGGTTCTGCTTTTTAATTGATATTAAAGGACGCTGACCAGTATGAGAGCATCCACCTGTTCTTCTCTCTGTTTTCTACATAACCCCTTTCAGTCTTTATTTCTGTAACATTCATATTTTACTGATGTGGGGCCGCCATAAATGTATAGTAAGGAATTATGGAAAAGGCATCTCTTTGTCACATCTCTCCAGTAGTTGCAATAAGAACAAGTTCCTTCCTGTCTGAGAGTTGTAGCCTGTAAAAACCTTGTTCTGTATTCTGGCTCTGTAATTCCATCAGCTTCTGAGTGTCGGTGTTCTTTTTCATGGCCTTGTCATGTAAAAGAAAAAAAAAAAGTACTTTCAAAGAGGAAAATGTCTTCTCATATGATTGTGGTGCCGGTTCCCATGAGCTTTCACATACTATGAAGGGGAGAAGATGGAGAGTAATACCCACAGAGAGTACAGGAATGAACCTTTATGTAACAGTGAACTCCAATAAGAAGGGGTTGAGGCTGAGCACGGATGAGGGGATTTATTATAGAGGAATACATTTATTTTGGTCCACTTCTTTATAACAATGAAATTTCATCTGTTAATTGATTTCACATTATTTCAGTTTATTTCAATTCTGCAAACAGAATCTGATTTATCCTGAAATAAAATCAGACCTGCCAAAAACCTTTATACCTCTGTAGTAGACGTGCATGTGCATGAATTAATTTTCCAGGACATCTCAATCAGAACAATGGACAGTCTTATAAAGCACCTTTATACAAGTGGTCCAACTAAATATAATTAAAACTTCATCCAAAACACAGGAGACTCAAAAAGAATTGAACAAAAATGATAGTTGGGTAAACAGAAATGCATTGGACAGATTCTCACATTTGAATTTGTCTTCACATCATAAAAACACATCACATCTTTTCCTGTGAGAATAATAATATCCCACATGGTCAGAGCTGATAGTGTGTCAGCCGGCACAGTCTCGGAAATCAAACAAATCCCATCTAGACCTGATGAAATGTATTATAATCTGCTGATCGCTCAATGCTGGTTAGAGATGGGCTCCCCGTGAATAGAACAAAGTGAATCTAGAGAAAAACTTCAACATGATGTGTAGCACTTTTTTTGTGCTTTTGTGAGGCAAGTTTAGTAGTTTGAGAAGTTTTAGAATAGACCAGAGATGCATCAGCATTTTCCCTCCATTCTATTTCCTTAGATCCACAAAGAGAGATTGCTGAGAGGACTGAGTCGCTTTCCTAGCACAAGAAATATTACCTTTGGTTGAATCATTGAATGTGTCTGCGTTGACTATGAATGTCTTCGTACAGGTTTTCTGGTAGAATATGATTTTGATTGTGTGAAAGTGGTACCGCTGAGGGAATGAACACATGCGTCCACTATCTGTGTCGGTTTTGTCTATATATGTGTGCAGTTGCTTGTAGGTGTAGGTGAAGTTAATGTCTGTGCATGTGGTGACGCAAACAGACTGTTTAGAGAAAAGTTTGCAAAGGTCAGTTATCATGGAGAGTTAATAGAGAATGAAGAAGATGAGAAGAAAGATGGATGGAGGGAAGGACAGAAGGGGACAGACGGGCTATTAGAGAAGAGAAAAGAGGATACATGGATAAATATAAAGTAATAGACAGCAAGATGATACACAAGGACAGGGGGAAACACTGAGTTTGTAGGCATCATATAGAGCAGCCAGTATGCCAAAGCTCTTTTAAGGACACATGGCTTCTTCTGGTCTTCCTCCCAGCAACATAGATGCTTCTAGAACCAAAGTTCCTGGGGTCACGTCCTTCAAGATTTCTACCTTGCTCAGGCTGACCTGGTCATGCTTTGTCTTGATGATTGGTGGGAACTACAGGACCCTCATAATCCATCAAGAAAAAGGTCCATCTGTGGGGAGAACGCACTGACAAACATACACATATAATACAGAAACTGAACCTCTTAGACGTGCTGCTATTTGTTTTAATCCAGACAAGGAGGGTCAACTGACTTGACTGCTTTCAGTAACTTAAGGCTGACTTTGTTAAGTTGGTATTCAGGAAACTAATCAGTTAAATTCACTGTGATAAATGCATACTGTATGTGTAATATTAAAACTGCATTTTGGGGGCTATTGTATTGGTTCATAAGTCCATGACTTATGCTCTAGATTCTGGTCTATTGAAGGCCACAGCTTCTGTTATCCTTCTGGCTCCATCAAGTCTGCTAAGTATTGACATGTAGGCGTCTAGAGAACTTATTCCAAGGTCCTGATGTTTTCATGTGATGTTTAAAGACGGCTGTTTCCTACTGACAATTTGTCATTTTTGATCATCCTGCATTCTGTGATGTGAGTTTAAGGACCTCTCGATTTTGTATACAAACTCGAGAATAAACACACTCTGCACCTCTGTCGTAGTCTAGTGCATTGTTTAACGGCCGATTGACTGCCTCACTAGAACACATTATAGTGTATATACTTATAAATATACCCACATTTCTAAATAACAATGGCGTCCCTTTTGGTGTTTAATTTGTTTTTCTCCATTTGTCTACTACCTCCATTCGCTGCGGTCCTGATCGGGGGGAGTTGTTACTGGTCGGAGTGCTAGGCTGCTGAGAGAATGCACCGAGGGCGGCGGCACCTCCCAGAAGAAAGACAGAAGAAAACTAATAAAAAGATGAAAAAAAGAGTAAAATATATAAAAACTAGAGAAAAAAGATGGAACGTGACCAGATGACGATTGAATCTAGTGAGAGCGGAGACAGGATCCTGCAGTCAGGAAAAGTGAGCAGTTGCGAACGTAAGTTTGTGCGAAAGTTTAATTGTTTGGACTGGGACCGGAGGCGGCTGGGCATCTTGGGCGGTGGTGAACGTTTGGAACAGCAGCTCATGGAATGGTTGGCGGTCCAGTCTGCATCAGAAGCTTTAATATCCTGGAATTTAGTATAAGGGTGAATTCCAATTCCTCTCTTAACCCTCAATCTCAACCCTCGCCCTTAACCCTCAATTTTTGGCCCTTAATCTTAACCCTTGAAAGTAAGTGTAAGAGCTATCTTGTGACTTGGAAATGGGACACCCCTCGAGTGCAGTTACGTCTTCAGACTGAAATGTATCAGAGCCCGTGTTATGTCTGTATTCCCTAAAATGACACAGGGATAACATTGAAAAGAGCGCTGTATATCCTCTAAATAATATTAGCAAATAACACAATAGAGAATAAATTATTCAGTCCTCCGTCGCTACACAACAAGGTATACAAGTAACACAAAGCCGGCCGGGACCGCTGGCCGGGACCGCTGGTAAAGCAGCAAACATCGTAAAGTAAAAAAATAAATGTTATGCAACAACAATGTTAATTCAAGAAACAAAGGCAATAAGATGGTTTCGTAACATTTATATCTTTAAGATCTACGAAGATATTTACATTTGTAGCTAGCTTTTTTTGTCGCCATCCTTTTCGAAGATGTCTTGGTCTTTTATGTGAGAGTTTATCAGGTTCGGAGTGGTCGGCTGCACAAAATGAAACACACACACTCGCTTTTGCTAGAATAATGTGTCAATTTATTCCCCACAAATAGCAAGCATTACACATCACCGACTTTCATCAAGGTTAAGCCTTAAGTTTATGTTTTACCCTACCTTGACACAGAGACTGGAGAGCCGTCAGTCTAGCAGAGTGGCTTTAACCCGGCTGGGCGTCCATACGAAACCCGCAGCTGACTCTGACAGAACTTTGGGACTCCCCGTCTTTATAGTCTCTAAACAAACATTCTTGCGTGGAAGGAGAGAGGGCCGGTCACTCCTTGCAGGCTTACACAATTAGTCTTGGCCTCCTGCCATGGGAACAAGTCCCACGGGAACGAGTCCCCATGGGAACGAGTCCCATAACAGGGTGCATCTCTCTCTAGTTGCATAGTTGATAAAGAGTTGAATCAGCAGTTAAGCAGGTGCGTAGTTGATATAAAGAGTTGAATCAGGGCATTTCAGGACACAGAGCTCAGTATTTTTCCCTTCACTTGGCTAAATTACTCAATGCCTTCTGGGTAGTCCTTACTTCCAAGGGTGGTGCCGGAGAATCTCAATTTTGAAGGTGATACAGCCCTCAAACTCGTCCCTCAATTTGACGTTCTTAGAATCGGGACAGCACTTGCACTTAGCGGGAGCGCGCATTTTTGAGATTGAGGGTTGCGATTGAGGGTTAAGGGAGGAATTGGAATTCACCCTAATTCTCCCTCAACAGAGTGGATGTGTGAAGCGGGATCTCCGGTCCGGTGTCGTCGCGAGGTGGGTGGAGTGGGTTCCGCTGGTGGATTGTTGACACTTTTTCTGGTTGGTCGTTCTGGACTCTGTTATTTTTTTTTTTTGTTCGATTTGTCTGTCTCTGTACAAGATGAGGGTTAGTGGGTCACGATGTAAATGGGTGGGTCTCGATACAAATGAAGTTGAATTGAATTAAATATATGGCAGGTTTCGTGATTCGTCTGATATATCTTAGTAACCTTTTCTATTTTTTCTTTCATAATAGTGTATTTCATTAAATATCCTTGTGACATGTCCTCAGACTTTAGAAGTGTTCATTAATTTTTAAAAAGAGACAAAATATTCGATTGCAAATGTCATGATCAGTCAGGAATAGGACTTTAAAGACCAACAAGGTCTCAATTTAGACATTACCATTTGAATGGTGGTTTCATATTACAGATTGGCCTGTAAAAATAATTACATTACTGGCCTATTGATTACATAAAACTGCATAAGGGTATATTTACTATCTTAGGTGATAGTTGAGTTCTTTTTTTGAATGCTTAGATACTGCGCTGCTGTCTTAAATCTCTGTCCCCACACTCAGTCTCTGCTTGTGTTCACATCTGCCCTGTTTCACTTCTACACTGTTTCTGCTCTCAGGTACAATGATGCTTGTGCAACTCTGTCAAAACTCCCAGCATCCAGAATGCCAAATATGACATTCAATTTACCACGAAATAAAACGCTTCAAGGTGATTACTGGTTACTGGATTCTTTATATCATTTACCATAATAGATAATCTAGAACAGTGTTTTATTTATTATCATCCCTCCACGGTTGACCAGTGAGAGAAATTATGAACACCGCAATATTGAGTACAATAATTGCTGCAGGATAAATGGGAATATTTGCATCACAAATACCGATATGCAGCATCCTTGATATGAATGTCTTGAAATACAATTACAATGGGATTTTAATTTATTTTGTATGTATAGTTGACTTATTTGGAATGGTCTTACCCAAACATGAAATATACAAATTAAGTTAGTTTTTTTCCCTCTTTCTTTAGTGCTAAAATCACACATGTGCCATCGATAGATTTTTAAAGTTGGTCTGTTTCACTGCTCTTTGATGATTTCTGATCCACTTTACCCTGCCACAGGTGGTGTAAAGCTTGATACAAAATTCACTCAACAAAAAAAAACCTTTTCTCAGCCCCCCCTCACTTTTCTCACTTATGCATTAGGAAAAACTATTTAGCCAGCATTGGTTGTTTGTAGGCTTATTGAGACTTGGCAGTTTTCTTCCTGCAGCACTCGGGGTAAGCGTGATTGCCAAAAGCCTTAAATGTAAACTCGTTATTGTTTGAATAGTTTCCCAGTCTCCAGGTGTGTTGAGTGTTATTGGAGATGATTCAGGAAAGTGCTTTTCGGTGACAATGGAGAGGAAAGTCTGCTGCAGTTTCCATAGTGAGCTTGATTCCACTTGTAAATGGTTTCTTTCAGTTGTTAAGATGAAATTTAAATCCTTTTAGTGACAAAGCATGTGCACTGACTATTTTAAAAAAAAAATATATTTCCTGTCACAATTGAGTGTAGTGCATAAAGACTTGATTTACTGATGGAAAATCTATCACTGTATTTATTGCATAACAGGTGAAGGTAATTTCTGAACCAAAATCCACAGAATATGTAATTTCCAGGGACCTTTAAATACTTCCGCGCTCGCAAACTTCTTTTCTTTTGTCTTATTTCAACATCTGGAAATCACACATAGATTCTCTTGTGATTTCATGACCACGTGGATGCCTGCGAACTGATCACGTGTGATCTCACATTACTTATGTCTTAAATGGTTGAAAAAAGCTCGCACATCGGTTCAAAATTATTAACCATTTGTAAGCAGGTTTATTTCTTGTGTGATCTTACCTTTTGATTTTCGTTGTTTGTACCATCTTTATATCCTGTCAGACTTTCAGCTCTGTCATGAGATCGTGCCGTTTCTTTGTGTACTGGAGGCTGATTATACAGTGCTGGAAATACCACCTTTTGTTGGTATTGTATGTAATTGATTTGCAATAATCTGTGTCACTTGTTGGCATGTACACACTTACACTCACAGACGCATGGAATTTGACAACTTGTTTTCATGGTTTGAACAACCATCCCTGGAAAAGCAATAATCGTTGAAATTTTCAAATAAATTTGTGTGTTTGATATTGATGTAACACAATAGTGATTGAACCTTCGTAGATTTTTAACATTTATTGCTCTAAGTATTTATTTTGTGCCTGGAAATATTTTTTGGCACACAGAAACTGGCTCATTTGAGGTCTCTGGAATGTTGCCCCTCTTTGCAGCCGTGCCCATCTTTTTTTTTTTCCTCTTTGGCATTTCCCTTTCCTTTTTTAATCAGAATACAGGTGTTTTATTAATCCATTCATTCACTGGAGATTTTCCTTGAGGTATTGGAAAGCATCCTAATTGATGTTGGCCCAGAGTTGGGATGCATCTTTGAGGGGTGACCAGGCAGTCACAAAGCTGAAACATAAAGACAGACCCACAACCACATTTTGGGCTAAATTATTGCTGCCAGTTCAGAATGAATGAAGATCTAATTTATTCTGATAAATTCACTGGTTGGGAGTGTTAACATGCTGGTGGAGCTTGATCGCAACAATTCTGAGGAATTTTTTTGTGCCCTCACCAGTCCAGTTATTGTAAAATAGAATATGCATAGGTTGTTTTGTCATGGTACTGTTGATTTCTTTGGATCTGGAAAAATCTAAACTGTAGTTAGAAAAACACTAGTGAACTTTATGGCTGAAAAATTTGTGCTATTTTGTCCCATTTAACATAAGCTTGATGTGCTTGGAGAATGTAAAGTCAAAAAATGCATCTTTAGCCTAACGGCTCTGAGGCCATGACTTTTTCCCTCTAAACCTGCTGTTTTTTAGGTCACAGGATTGTTGTCCTTATCAAATTGCTGAGTTTGTGTCTAGACAGATCATAAGATTTTACAAGGTTATGGGTTGCTGTAATTTTCCATCTGATGCAGAATAATATGAGATGAACTGTCCGCCTTTAATCTTGGCATTCTTCTGAAGAATCCTGATGCTGTGAAGAGCTCTGTGATTTCTTCTGCAGCCTTGGAGAATAAACCTCTGTTTTGCACCTCCGTCGTTGTCAGTGCCATGCTTAACAGCTGAATAGATTGCCTCACCAGTGCACAGAAATTAATAACTCTTACGGCTAAGAAGATTCCAAATTCTTGGCATTACAGAGAAAAAAAAAATAGATATCTTAATTGACGTTATATATCTTATGAATATTAATGCAGTAAGACCCTTAAAAAAGGCTAAGTATACAGTGAAGTCCATTAAAATGAACCTAATCAAGTTGGAAAGAAAAGAAAGTGGAGAGAAAAACATCTGATAGTGGATAATCAAGCTCCACTGTCTCTATGAAACACGTCGTCATATCCATCTTTCCTCCTCTGATCCATTTTCAGCTCTTCTTTTTTTTCTCTTCTGTGTTTCATTCATTTCATTTTCCCTTATGCTGTAAAGATTAAGCTGATATTTGTTAGCATTTCCTGGCATTTTTTCCTTCTATTTCTAACTTATTTAAAAAATTTTTAGTCTGAATTTTGCTACTGTCAGTTTGTGTTGTTGAATGGTAGGAAAAAAAGATAGTAACATATTACTTGCGAGGATGCACTGCCTGCTCAGCAGGTGATGATGGTGGAATCAGCTGATTGTAAGCTTGATCAGTTTTCTGATGACCAGCCAATCAGCCACTGAAAAATCTGAAATTGTTCTGGCCTGTAAACCCAAATCAACCCCCCCCAGATGCCTAAAAAAATACCTTATATCCAATTTTAATGATGAGATTGATTCACAGATTGATTAAGGTGGTTCAGGATGGCTTATGCCAATTTAGAGGATTAGGGCAGTTTATGTTCATTTATGATGCTGACTTTTTTTACTCTTCACAAAAAAAGATGCAAGAAATGTGTATGTTTATTTCTTTCGTTGATCTTGTTCATGATTTTATTTTTTTCATTTTGATAACTTTTTTTAAAGTTGTTATTTCTTTTTTTCTTTATTTTTTATGTGCGCTTTAGTAGTGGTACAAACTCTTCCTGAATTAATATGAATAAAAAAATATGAATGCAGTGAGTCAAACAAAAACAATATAAATAATGCTCATGTCTGTATAATTTGAATGTATAATAAATCAAGTAAATTGATATAATAAATAAATAATAAGGACTAGGCATGCACGATAAGTATCGGGCCGATAACAGGAAATTATGACGTCATCATGACGAATAGCCCCGATAACATATATATTTATATATATATGTATATATATATATATATATATATATATATATATATATATATATATATATATATATATATATATGTACATATACATACATATATACATATATGTATATATATACATATATACATATATGTATATATGTATGTATGTATATATATATATATATGTATTATATATATATGTATGTATATATATTGTAAGATCCCCCAGTTGTGGTTCAGTCTCTGACTAGCAGAGTCTGTCACCGGGACCAGCTCTCCATCCTACGGGTAAGAAGTTGCGGTCTAGGAGAGGTTCCTCACTAGATTTCCTCAACTTATTTAAGCTGGTGTCGAGAAGATACGCCTAGCTCTCACTGCCTACTTCCAAACGTATGTCCCGCTCACTCCAATAACTGTCCTCAGAGGAATAGCCGGGTGGCTCGAAGTCCAGCTATCGGTCACGTCTGTTAACGGCAGCTCTCCTCTTAAGATCTGGGCTCTTGTTACAAACTAGGAAAACTTTAGTGGCTTGGACAGCAAGCCTCAGGGACAATTTGACAATATTTTGACTAGAATAACCCATAAGAACCTGTGTGTTAGTGCAGAGGCATAAACAAGTCTTCAAAATTCTGGATACAGATGTAATGTCCACAACGACGTCTTATGATAGTTTTTATATTTATTAAAGCAGATTAGCAAGGTTAAGCAACAGCATTGATTGGTTAAACAATTCTAATTCTAAAAAGGCAAATTAAAGCTGTGGCTTACTGATCAGTTCCTCTGGTTGGTTCAAGGACAGGCTGGTACGCAATGTGCACCTTTGCGTTTTCAAGGCCGCTGGCAGGGAGGGAGAGAGAGAGCTCAAACGATCAGGCCTGCAGGTATGCTGATTCGGCCCCTCCTCCTTGCTAGCGGTGAGCTAGGCTAACCAAAAAGGCTCCAATTATTCCTTCAAGAATTGGGAAAAATTCGTCGATCCTGTTCCAAGCGTCTTTCTGTCTTCTTTTCTTGAAGTAATTCCTTCCAGTTAATCCTCCAGATGGGGGTTGCTCGTCCAGGTCCCAGCTAGTCCTTCTTCTTCTGAAGTCGCTCCAGGAATCCACCCAGAGTCCCTCTGCCTTCTCTTTTTATGCGCTCTCTCTCTCTCTCTCCCTCTCTCTCGTCCAGCCTGCCCCAGCCCCGAACTGTCCCCTTTCGGCCTTTCACACTCTTGATTGGTTCTCTCACCTTTGTATATGCATACATAATTTCCCTCAAACTCACATGACACTTCTGATTGGTTATTCACATATACAGGGGCGTGCATAATTTTACATAATCCGTCCTTTACATCATGCATAATTCACAGGCCATGTCCCACAATAATTTCATTGGTTTACAGATCAGCAGGGGCATTCACTTCACCTCCTTATTATGACATCACCCCTATCGCCAGTCCAAGGCTACCTTGTTTACTTGGCTATACAGCCCGTTAAGCTAAAGCTTATCAGCTAAAGCTAACCCTTATCTAACCATCTACATACCAACGTATGTTCCAACGCTTCATTAACTGATTGATTGATTGGTTCGTATTTAATAACAGAATTTAGTAAATGATCTGCCGTCTGCAGCCCTCCACTCTGCCACTTCGCCAAGGCCACTCTGAGCTGAGCTGATGACATTGCCATTTGACCCAGACACCTGGCCCCATTGTTGTGTCTTGGTGGCCCGGAGCTGGCAGAATTATTTTGAAACTCGGCTTTGTTGACATTCCAGTGAGGAACACGCTCTGCTCTGTCTCTGTCCGTTTTGACCCAACAAAAATAAGTTTTTCTTTTAACATACACTAACTAACACAGATCTATTACCAAAATTACTAATACATCTTGTTTCTGATCATTGACTAGAATCACACACCCATTTCATACATTTCATTGATTAGGAATTGATTACAAATCACGTAAATCACCTCTTTTCTGTTACTTCACTTGTTTTGACTAGTACCGGCTTGTGCTTACATTACATCACCCGCTGCTGCATGATCTCTCCTCTGTTTTGATAAACATAGCCGTTGTTTTCATTCCACTGGGCACACAGTGACCCACGGCAGCTTACCTCAGCCTGCTGACAGCACAGACGCACAGTCTTGATCCAACGAGAAATAAATCATACAGAATACATCTACAATACATCTTTCTGATCAATCATCGGTTCTAATCATTGAATAATGTGATTACAAATCACATTAATTACCACTTTTCTGTTAATCCCCTACATTATACCAGAACAATCTCATCAACAAAGCTGGGATAATTCCAACTTCTCCTGGGTCACTTGACAATATATATATATATATATATATATATATATATATATGTATATGTATATATATATGTATATATATATATGTATATGTTCTGCTCTCGGCGAAGGCGGACGCATTTCTCTGAGCTCCCTTATCTATCTGTTCCTGCAGCTGCACTTCTGTCTCGTCTGTGCTTCTGAAGCGTTTTTTCTGCAGAATATCCGAATCAACTATGGATTTAGTAAGCTGGTCTCTGAATGCAATTGATCAAATTTTTTCAACAACAAGACAAGGCAAAGGAGAGCCTTCGTGCCCGGGGGGTACGCACGCAGCGGGGTACGTGATGGACTCCTGGGGCAAATGGAAACTTCATTGTTTCGGCCCACTGCACGTGGAGGATGTCGAAGACGCATTCATTTTTGGATTTATGATCACAGGATTTCTACTGATCGGCGCGGGTGGATTCTTGGTGTATCGGAAAATTAAACGCACGGAGGCTACAAATTCGGATTCGAGGAAAACTTCCACCCCGCCGGACGTGTGTGAGAAAGTTGACAACGTGATCAAAAGACTGGAAGACATGGATCGGAAATTGGGAGCGATTCAGAACTTGAATCAAACCCAAGGGATGATTCTGGACTTCTTTGGGCGCATGGACAACAATCTTGGAAGGATTCACGCGTTGATCAGGGAGAATGGCCAATAAATTCGGAATATTGAAGTATTCCCACCAGAGAAATCCAGCAGAACTTCAAGGCTGGACGGAGAGTGTGTCTCAGCCTGCCCCAAACAATCCTTTTCTGTTTTGGCTCCCTGGAAGCGCAGCCTTCAAGGCCGCTCCCTTATCTATTCTCCTGGATGCTGTGTGGCTTGGACGCTTCTACCCCCCTTTTTCCCCCCTCTGCACCTGGAGACCAGGATCTTCAGGCTACATAACTGCCACTCTCACTACACTGATCAACACGCACTCCCTCCCCCACTTCAACGTCTTCGCTGCCCCCCCCCCCTCCCGCCCTGCGCGCACCTCCCCCCTTCTCCCCCGTGTGGCGATGGACTGACTGCGCGATGCACCCAAGGCTGGCTGCGCGTGCACAGACTGTCAAAACTGGGTTATCCGCCATCATGTTTCTATCAATGTCCTGTGTTAAGTCTGTACATGCTTAATTAAATGTGCTAAGGTGTTTTTTTTTCCCCTCTCACGACGTGTCCTTTTGACACGTAGTGGGAGATGTTCTTTTTTTAACCTCCACCCTCCTTCCCCAATGTTATCTTTTTCAATCTAAGTTAGCGCGGAGCGACACTAGTTGCTTAGCCTCAGTCATCATCGACATCCATGTCCTAAATGTTGTTGTTGTTTTTATATGTTTCTTGGATGATGTACTGGAATGCAATTTCGTTGTACTGGGACGCTGGTGGTCAATGACAATAAATGCTCTTATTCTTATTCTTATATATTATATATATATATATATATATATATATAGATATATATATATATATATATATATATATATATATATATATATATATATATATATATATATATATATATATATATATATATAATTTTTTTTTTTCACATGGCAATGCCTCGCTCTCTCTGAGCCTTGAATGACCGACAGTGAATGTTATGTTCAAGTGACGCCGGCATAATCAGAAAAACGATTTCTCAGTAAGGAAACTCAAGAATACCCCCTCATGCCAGAAAACAACTTGTTACTCGGTTTTGGTAGTTTTTTGGTAGTTGCTGACTTCAATTGATATTTGCAGTATTTTCCCACATGTTACAGATAAAAAAATGGATAAGGCCGAAAGAACAATGAGCAAACGAGGGAACGGAGGAATTTAGTTACACCTTGAATGCAGCATTGTCCCAATTCTGCCCCAGCTGCCTCTCTCGCTGAGGGGGCAGGACTGGCTCTCTCCCTCCTTCTCGCCTCCGGCTCTGCATCTCTCCATCTCTCCATCTCCGTCTCTGCTGCAGAGGCGGGGGTTGGAGCGGAGGGGTGCGGGGAAGTCAGGTGGGGGAGTCCGGGGGCGTCTGCCGGTCCTCCTCTGAGGCTAAACCCTCTCTGCTGCGGTCCAAACCACCTCTCTAGTCTGGACTCTGCCAGCTCCGTCTACGCAGCCCCCCGGGGCGGTGGACTCTCCTTCTCTCTCCGGCAGCCGTTCCTCCGAGCAGCCGAGCGCACGCATTTCACAACTCAACTTCATTGCAAATCAAACTCTTTCAAACTCGAGATCTCGAGTTTGAAACTCGAGAAAAAAAAAAAAATTCCTACATTTTCTCAAAAAAATATTTTTTTTTCCAATTTTTATTTTTTCCTTCATGCCCCCTCAAGGGCTCCGTAGCATTGCGGAACAGTGCGCTGAAAAAAAAACTTGGCGGCAAAGGTGTAGAACTTCGTTAAAGTTTCAGAGGAAGATAGTTCGCTGGTTATTTGTGACAAATGCTCCAAGCGAAGGAGGTAAAAATAGCACAACCTTTAATACGTCAAACCCAATCAGCCACCTGAAACATAACTGTCACTTCCATGGAGTTTTAACATGAGCTAACATAAGCTAACGTAAGTAAGTCAGCAGCAAGTCAATCCCTCCTCTCCCCTACCCTCCCCTCTCCTCTCCTCTCATCGCCATTATCTCTCTCATCTAAAGCTTCTGTGAGATTAAAAAAAAAAAAACTACTAAACCTCATTTACTTTAATTAAAGTCATTCATTTCAATAGAACCACAAGCCAAAATCCTTTAAACGTAATTTCTTTGCTACTAAGGAGTGCACCTTTTCAGTTTATTTACACAGACAAGTCTAACTTGTGTCAGTACATTATGCACTGTGCATTATTTTTATATTGTCATTGAAGAATGCATTTTTTCATTTTGTAATTCTGATGCATTGATTTCCATCAGTTCAAGGAGCCTTTTTTTCATATCAGTAAGTAATGCAGCTTATTTAAGTTGATGTGAGATATCAAATAGGTTTGTTTGAAAGCTTTATGAAAATGTTTGAGAAGCTTGCCAATAGTTTTTCATTGTAAAAAATAAATATCTGTTCATTTAAAGAGTCAAAACTGTTTTTGGTTTTGTTCATAATAATGATGTAATGATCTTAGGTATATGTGTGTGTTATCGGTTATCGGTTTCGGCCTTTAGGAGCTGAAAGTTATCGGTTATCCGTATCGGTTTAAAAAAACAGTTATCGTGCATCCCTAATAAGGACCATTGTCATTTGGTTCACAAGACAGAGCTCCCTCAGATGTGCTGCTCTATTGATCAGCTATTCTCATATTTTCTGGCTTTACTCAATGCCGATTATTAAAACGTGGCCAGCAATTGGCCTGATTATTTAAGTAATAATTTCTTAATTTTGCAGGCATTAATAGAAAATGTGGCCACAATGAGGTACCAGTGATCTCTTAACCCTCTCAGCAAAATAACCAATTACTTCACTGAAAACAAAGACACCAGTTTCTTTTTTTTTTTTCATGTTTCTGGCAACTTCCACCAGACAGTTATCTTTGTATTTTAAGAAATATAGGATAAAATTAATTTGTCTATGTATGGTAACCTAGAAAATAAAACTGAACTTATCTTCTGCTGTAGTTTATGTGATTTTGCTGTTGTCCCACTTTCTATTTTTACCATAATTCCTTCTTCTCTCTCCTCTCAACCTTCTGCTCGGCACTGTTGTCAACACATTCAAATGCTGCTGAAGGAGGTGCTACACGATAATGAGTCTCGCTTGCCCCTTCCTGCCATCCATGCCCCCATATCAACCCACTTGTTTTTCACCTTAACGTGTACTTCCTAACTCCTCATGTGAAGTAGTGAGATCTGTTTTTTTTCCCCCCTTTTTTCTTTGTAAAATTCAAATACAAAACTACATGGACTAGGCTCACGTATGAACAAGAAATCCGTAGGAATCGGCAGGTCAGATCACCTATATTTATTATTTTATTTTACACAAAAATCTGAATCAGGCATGAGAATTCTAAAATTGAAAACTGTGTGCCAATTAATCTTTGATTATTTGTATGCAAAGCTTGTTACCAGACGACCTTTTCTGGAAAGTGTTTTAATTGGCATGTTTGAATTGTCATATTGAAAAAAGGATTTTCATGGATTAATGGGCCTCAATGGAAATCCTCATTAGCAGTCAGACCTGTGTACCCTCAGTGCAAAAATATGTGGAAAAATTCATCTGTGGACCACGGACTTTAGGCTGCATCCCCATGACCTTTTGCCTTTATAGATCTATATTGTTTGCTGCAGGACCAATGGAAAAACCTCATTTTATACATGCAAAAAGAGTTCCTTTTGCTTTGTAAATTAGTGTTTGAACAGCATTTTGATTTGCTGTACTGGTATCCTACATTTCATATTCTGAAAGCAAGATTATACCAGGCTTCTCTAAAACTGTGACTAAATATGCATCAGGGTTAAAAGAAAAAAAAACACAACACAAAAAAATAAATAAGGAAAGTATAAACAAAACAAAATGTAATTGCAGTTGAACTGTTGTTATTACTATTATTATTATAATTATTATGAATTTTAATCTACATGAGTTGTGAAGACACAGGCAAATTGTGTACTTTTTATTTTTATTTTAAAACCCCTCTCTCAAATGGAAATCCACTATGTTGGCACAGTAGGGGAATAGTCCGAATTTTAATATATAGCAGAAAGTACCGTATTCCTCCACGACATCTTATTCAAAACAGCTGCAGGCTAGGGATGGAACGGTTACCGGTATTATGGTAAAGCGAAATTTTACCATTACCGTTTTATGTTTGACTTAATCTAATTATCGTGGTCGATTACCGACATATGTAATATCAGCCTTATTTAAGGCTCGCGAGCGACTCGTGACTGTGTCTCACATGAATATGTAGCTTGTAACATAGGCATCACAATGTAAGCATGGCGGAAAGTGGTGAAAGCGCACAGGAAATGTACCAACCCGCAAAAAGAACAAAATCTGAGGTGTGAGCATATTTTGGTTTTCTTAAAAATGCGGCAGGACAACTGGTCGAGGACAATTATCCTGTCTACAGAGCATGCAAAAAAAAATTGCAGCGAAAGGCAGTAACACTTCCAATCTACTGTCCCATCTCCAAGAACATCATCCACAACTTTACAGCCAATGCAAGGTAAGCTGACGTCAGTTCAAATACATCATGTGAGGGACAACGGCTTAAGGAATATTGGGTAACTTGGTGATAACTTGTCAATGATGTATTCAAAGTTTCAAGCAGCATCTATCCTCCTAAAATGCAACCGCGTTTTCTGTTTTTGTTTGAGCAGCTACTAGTCGTGTTTGCAGCTGTGTTGCTAAGCGTCCCCAAACGATACGGAGTCAAAGGCAGCCATTCTGCTGTCGGCTCTGTGTGCTACACAGCTGCGGAGCCGACACAATGCAATGCAACATAAAATAAAGTAAATATGTTCATTAATTGTAGGAAGAACATACGGTGATATTTATAATAGCGAGTTAAAAACATGATTTGATGTAGACAGCAAGTTATGCTCACAGCTGCCATTTCTTACTTCATAGCAAAATATATGATGCCATTCAGATCAGTTGAGAGACCAGGCTTTTTGAAGCTACTGAAGGTAGTCGTGCCTCAGTACAAAGTGCCATCACGCACTGTATTTTCTAAAACAAACATTCCTAAGTTGTACAATGAGGTAAGAGCTGATGTTGGGAAGAGTTTAAATCATGGTACTTATTTTGCTGCAACCACTGACCTCTGGACCAGTGGAAGTGGGCATGGTGTACCTTACATTAGTTTCACCATTCATTACCTCAATCCAGACTGGCAACTGGAAACACACTGCTTAGAAACCTAATTCTTCCCAGATGATAACTCAACCCAAAACATCAGAGAATTTTTTGAGAACATGCTTGATGAATGGATGATAAACAAGACCGACTTGATCTCCATAACCACTGGCAATGAAACAAATAGACCTTTAAAGAATTTCCAGACCTATGGCTCGGGTGCTTTGGGCATAATTTGAACTTAGTTACCTCAAAAGCTCTGAAAGTTCAGAGTTGAAACAGCAGTCAGGTCAGGTCAGGTATGGGGGCATACGCTGCGGCAGCGCTTTGCTGCATCCACCTTCCTCTGGTACTCCTTCGGTCTCCGCTGGGCGGTCCGCCAGGCAAGCGCCAGGCCCGTCCCCATTCGCCCAAGTTCGCCGGCCATCTGACGCAACCACGAGGCATGTGGCTGGCCCACCGGCCTCTTCCATCCAGTCGGATCTCTACAAGAGAGAATACGATGGACGGGGTCGGACGGTGGAAACCTAGCCACATGTCCGTAGAGGCGTAGTTGGCGCTCTCGGATCAGGCAAGTCACCTGCCTCATGCCAGCCTCCCGGAGCACGCGATCATTCGACACGTAGTCGTTCCATCGGTACCCCAGGACCCGACGCAAGGCAGTCGTGGCGAACGAGTTTAACCGGTTTCCTCAGCTCAGCGGTCAGGGTCCAAGTCTCGCATCCGTAGAGCAAGACTGGGAGGACCAGTGAGCTGAAGACCCACAACTTCGTTCTCTTGCACAGATGCCGAGATCGCCAGACACCCTTGTCCAGCGAATTCATTGTGCCCCACGCGCAGCCCAGACGTCTTTTGACTTCTGCTTGGCTGCTCGTGGAGGAATGAATTACGCTGCCGAGATAAGTGAACGTTTCCGTGATTTCGACCTTCTCATCCCCCACAAGGACATGCTCGGTGGCTGCATCCAAGATGTCACCGAAAGCTTTGGCCTTGGTCTTGACCCAAGAGACACGCAGCCCGATCGGTTCCGCCTCCTCGCTCAGCTTACCAAGTGCGTCAGCCAGGATCTCCATTGTCTCCGCGAAAACCACGGCATCGTCCGCGAAGTCCAGGTCAGTGACCCGGAGATCCCTGAACGATACACCGCAGCCAGATGCAGTGACAGTCCATCCCAATATCCAGTCCATACAGGCGTTGAACAGTGTGGGAGCGAGAACACATCCCTGCCTCACACCAGTATCTACTGGGAATGAGTCAGAGACATCGCCCCCACACCGCACAGCGCTTTCTGTACCAGAGCAGAGGGCGGAAATCAGCTGCACCAGCTTTGGTGGGATTCCGCGCAGACCTAGAATCCTCCAGAGCACATCTCGGTTCACTGAGTCGAATGCTTTGCGAAAGTCCACGTAGGCTGCGAGCAGCCCACGTCGGAAACAGCAGTCAAGGCTTGCCAAAATGTGGTCCAAGGCTTCACATGGAGATGGAAGAGAAGAAGGGGACTGGCAGAAAATCAAGCTACTCTCAATTTGCCACAGAAGGCTCTTGTTCATGATGTGGTGACCCGATGGGGATCAACCTACAAGATGCCCGAAGAGATGGAGAGCTGGTCCTGGTGACAGAGAGTCAGAGGCTGAACCGCACCTGGGGTGATCTGACAGGACAAAAACCCAAGGTGAGGCTGCATTCAGCCATTATGGTCCTCATCTGTGGAACAGCCTGCCAGAAAACATCAGGACTGCAGAGACTATTGAGATTTTTAAAAGGAGGCTCAAGACATTACCTTTTTAATCTAGATTTTAAATGATTTCTTTTACTCTTAGTTCTTTAATTTTACTGTTCTTAATCTAATGATTTTAATGATTTAATTTAAGTCTTAAACTTTTTTTCAAGTCTTTGTGCATTTTATTATCATTTCATTTTTTAATTTTATTTAAATGTTCACATTTTATTATTAGCTTATCTATTGTCTGTTTTTATCCTTTTTTAAATTGTATTTTAATCTTTGAGTTTTTAGGTACAGTGTTTCCTCATGGGGCCCCTTTTATACTGGGAAATTGTGTCTGGTATGCCCGTGGGGACATCGTCATGGAGATCCCTTGGGCCTGGGGGACTGGGGGGATCTGCACAATGTGTAGTACCCTGGTCTATCTGGGTTGAGCTGGTCTCTGCGGCGGCACTCTGTGTGAATGGCCTCCCGTAGGTGGTTCTTCTTCACCTGGATCCTCAGTATCCTGCCATGGTACTGGACTATTTACTTTGTGCTGTGAGTGGGTGTGTGTATGCTGTGTATGTGTGTGGGTCTTTATATGGGGGGGGGGGGGGGGGGGGGGGGATCCTGTTTAGTTTTATTTTGTGAAGCACTTTGTGTTGCATTTTTAATGTATGAAAAGTACTATATAAATAAAGTTTGATTGTTTGATATTTGTAGGATTGTTTGAAATTGTCTGAGGGAATGTAGGCAAGTTATATAAGTCTGGACCTCACTGATGAGCACACACAGAAAAAAAGCCACACAATAGTGGACGCACTCAATTATGCCATGAGTTATGCCAAGTTCAGATGCTGCAGATGAGCTGTCGAGTCCTCGTCTGATAATGCAACACAAGAATCGACAAGATGCCACATGGGTCTGATACAAACTCAATCTGACTAGCCGTATATCTCATACAGCAAAGTTAAAAATAAATTGGATGCAAAACAGAAAATAATTGAGTCCAGCAGCAGAGATGAACTCCCCTACAAGCTTCACCAGGCATGGCTTTTGTCTACATGATCACAAGTCTGGCCATGAAATTTGCAAAATCTGCGTACCATCGACTGTTGTGGCAAAGTCAGTGAGGATGTGTATAGACTTTATTTATTTAGCACCCAAACATTCCAATGGAAAAAAATGAAGCTGATATATGATCTGTATGATGCATCTTGTTTGTCCATGACTTAAACCTCCAAAAACAGTAATGAGTTTCACATTCACCATATCGCTGCGTCATGGGGGGTTAGGAAAGCTAAGTTGTTTGTCTTGAGAGACATAATACTGTCAAAAAAATCCAGTAAAAAGTCAATAGTGAAACTGGACTAAACCAGAGTTAAAAGCCCACAGTGGAGAGGATAAGGAGCAATGCTTGTAGCTGCTGTAGCAACGGCTGAGCCACAGGAAAGATTAGAGCTGGTTCACTTAGAGAAGACAGTGATAACAAAGGTTTATAGGCTACCTGTTTGCTGGAATCATAAAGCCCTGTCACTGCAACACTAACTGCAGTTTCCCATGATTATTTGATGCCATTTCCAGACAGACTGAAATATTTTCTGGGCTTCATTGCGACACAGTCAACAACTCTGTTTCACTGACTTCACACAAATCATGAGTCCAACCAATATGCTGTATATTATCATTTAACATTTTACAACAATAACAGAAGTTATTTCCTGGACGTATGTTACGCTTAATATGGCTTAATAATGGTTAACTTATACTCTTGTCATGTGATGCTGTGTTAACCAGTCAGTCTTATTCATTGCTGTGAATTAATATTCTGTCTATATATCTTTTAGCAAGTTTTTCAAGACCTACCATCAAAACACCTCAGGTGGTTAGCCAGCTTTCCATTGGAACGGCAGTCAGGTGTCCTGTCTGACATTCTAGCAACGCACCAGCAGGATCGTATGGTGTGCTTTGGACAAGGAGTGAAAATGCGGTGGTCAAGCCAGACAACTGTGTCAGCAGGATGTCATGTTTTCCCATAATATCTTGATGAAGGCAACTTGCATATTCAGAGGCATTATAGAGCGGAGGGGATTGGTGCTTGGCTGTGTCAGAGAGCATGGGGATAACAACTGGGAACAGTGCTATGCTGCCTTAGGCATTTAATTTATTGGCAGCATGCTCTTTAGGCTCAGGAAACCAGCTTGTCATTCCTAGTTGCTGTGTCTGGAGGATTGGGGCCAATTCCACTGACCTTGATGGACAATAAACTGGCTTTGTTCCTGACATATATAATTAATTTCACTTTCTGCTCTCTGGTACTGTCCTGCTATTCCCACAAGTACACGTTGCACATTGAAAAGCAATTTAACTGTAGATACTTTCTTCTTGCAATTCTCTTTTTAATTTGTCAGTTATTAAAGGAGGTGGCACATTTTGTGATTTGTTGAAAAAAATTAGTTGTATTATTTTGCTTGTGGCAATATCTGTCATTTATTTGCACAACCATCAGCTTATTGTTCACCAGCATTGTCAGTTTTCATTGAAAAGGGGTTTACACTGAAACTAAATTGTGCTAGCAAGTCATCTTGTTGTCACACACAAGTTAAAACATGTTTAATATTCTCCATGAGCATTTATGATTAAATAAAGATTGGAAAAAAGTTTGGGTTGACACAATCTTATTTAAAAATACTGTTCGGTTTTGGGTTTGGGTCTCATGCTTTTAGGCTTTTCTTCATTTTGTCAGTTTGTCTTATGTAGCTTGTGTTCTTTTCTGATAACTGATTTCTGATAAATTCCTGCTTTACTTTGACAGTCTGCCTTTCCCATGCATAGTTCTTTTTTAGTTCCTTTTATTCATCTCTCTGATTGTTTGCACTAATTGTTCCTTGGTTCATTTAGATCTTGTCTTTTCCCCTCTTCCTTGCTGGCTCATCTGTTGCGCCCTGTTTAGTTTAGTCCTGTTTTCATCCCGTTGGTCTTGGCCCCTGCTTGTTTCTCTGCTTGCTCTGGACTTACCCAAGCTTAGTTTTGTTTGAACTTTTTGATTTATTAAAAGGGGGTCCAATTGTCAGAAGTTTGTCTTCTGTCGTTATCTGTTCTGTCCTTTTGTGCTCCACCGTCAGTGTTTTTAGTCATCTCTGACAAATCAGGTTTTGGAAGTTAATAAATGTTGAGGCTGGTGAAGAACACACTCACTGTCATTCATTGTTGCTCAGAAGAAAAATAACTGTTATGGTGTGGGTTGTGCATGGTGTGTCTTTGGTTTTGGTGAGGGTTTAGTCTCTTGTAGCCCTTCTCCCTCCCATGTTCCTGCCTCATTGTCCTGTCTCCTTGGCACCAGAGTTTTAAGATAAGTGTGGATTTTTGCCTTTTTGTTGAAATAAGTTAAGTCTATTTGTAATCTTCTGCATTTGGGTCCTCCTTACCTCTCACAACACAACGCAACACTAACATTTGCAAGATAAAGTAGCAAATAAACAACATAAAAAACATGTTTTGCCAGATTTTCTTCACCAGCAATTATGTGTATGTATGAATGTATTTCAAGAAACTTTATTAGTCATTGAGCCAGCACCCCAGCACAATGAAATTACATTCCAGTCCATTGTCCAGCAGCCCTTGTCTAATGACAATGGCTGCTTTTCGAGGACTGCCCCCGACCGCTAAAAATAGAGAAATCAACCATGTAGCTGCTAATGTTAACATGGTGCCAATCGAAAACATAGAACTGGTGTCAAATCCCTGTCCTCCAAAAAAGTACTTAGCGTGACGTGATAGTGGCGTTTACTAAAACAACCTGCTGTGGCGTCCCACAGGGTTCAGTTCTGGGACCAATCCTTTTCACTTTATACATGTTGCCCTTGGGAAAAATTATCCACAACCATGTCATAAACTTTCATTGCCACACTGATGATACGCAGCTGTACTCATAACTTATGGCATTATGTCCTGGATGTCCTCTAACTTTTTGCTTCTAAACTCGGATAAAACAGAGGTTATTGTCTTTGGTCCCAAACACCTGAGGAATGGATTAAATGAGATTACGCTGGCTTCCTGCACAGCTGTGAAAAGCCTTGGAGTCATTTTTGATCAGGATATGTCATTTAAGCAGCATATTAGTCAGGTTTGCAAGACTGCCTTTTCTCATCTCCGAAATATTGCCAAGATTAGGAGCATCCTCTCCCAGGGTGATGCTGAAAAAATAATCCACGCATTTGTCAGTTCTGAACTGGATTGTTGCAATACTTTGTTAGCAGGATGTCCGAAAAGCTCGCTGAATAGCCTCCAATTGATCCAGAATGCAGCAGCGAGGGTGCTGACAGGAATCCATAAAGGATATCATGACTCACCCCTTTTAGCCTCCCTCCATTGGCTTCCAATGAAATTTCGAATTGAGTTAAAAATTCTGCTTCTCACATATAAGGCCCTCAATGGCCTAGCTCCTTGTTATTTACAAGACCTGATAGCACGTTATGCTCCTAATCGAGCTCTCCAATCTCTGAGTGCAGGATTACTCGTCGTTCCGAGAATATCTAAAAGTAGATTTGGAGGACGGGCCTTCTGTTACCAAGCACTTTTATTATGGAACCAGCAACCAATTTGGATTAAGAAGGCTGACACCACCTCCATCTTTAAAACTAAATTATAGTGTGTAGGGGCTAATAGTTATAGCTATAGTTTAGGGGGCTAGGACTAGAGTAGGCTCGTCTTAATCACAGCTTCGTCATAGCTATGCTGCTATAGGCCTATGCTGCAGGGGGACGCCAACATGATCTGCTGAGCAGTGTCTCCACCGCTCTTCTCCCTTTCCTTCCCTTTCCTCCTCCACTTTCTCCTCCTCCAGCTCATTCCATAATTAATTAGAAGCACTTTGTTACTGTAACTGTACTCCATTTTCTTTTTTTTGCCCAACTTTTTTCTATTTTCTTTCTGTATGTTTGCAGGCCAGAGTTTCCTGAGTTGCATACTGACTTGCAGTTCCATCCTCTGGCCATCCCAGCATTTACCTCCACCTGTGTGTGTAGATGTGTTTGTGGTGCCAGCTGGTGTGGTGACCGGTGACCTTGCATAGACAGTGAGTCACAGGGGTGTGTGTGTTTAATGTGAGTGTTTGAAATATTCCCATTGTTTTGCTCCAGACATTCTCAGACAAAGTTTCGCCCAGCCACAAGTGTTATAGGGAGGTGGTAGGGGGAGAACATCCATCGTTATAACATTCCAGGAGAATCGATAGCAACCTTCAAGGCCATTTTGGGGAGCCAATTGAGATAACAACAGAATTCTCTATAGGTAAGGCAAAACTGAGAAAAACTTAGGCGTTCTGCCTTAGAGTTCACTGATACTTCTCAATGGAAGAATCCGAAATAGTCCGAATTTTTGGGGTCACTTCTCCCTGAGCAGAGCATGCAACTTCTCCAAGTTGATATCCATCTTCCGCATCAGTTCAAACACGACATCCAGTCTGCGGTTCATTTCAAGGGACCGCATCCAGTCTGCGTGTGACTTAATCATTATTTAATGCATATCTTACCTCTACAAATCTTTGCAAAAGAAAGATTTTAAATACAAAAGCACTGAATACAGGATTTTTCTTTCTTTAAGGGAATGTGGTGTAGCTGTTTACATAGCTGTGATGTAGCTATTTGGACAAATATAACATATTTGAAGAATGTGCCAACACAGAGGAACATAAATTACACTTAATCAGCTGGATGGGGCCACGTCTCAGAATAACTGTTATCTAAATGTTTTTCTGTTTGTCTCAGATGTGAAAATAATAAGACCTGGTAGATACAAATGTATAAAATTGTGTCTCTTTTCTTGCTGTATAGTTTGTATATCAGCTTGTGTATGCAGTTTTCCCAAGATTGTCCTTGTCAGTTTGTCTTGATCGACAAAACTATTTTTGTATTTCGCATATAGGGCATTCCTGCTATTTAACCAAACAAGCTGCATAATAAGAGCTCCTTATATAATCCCTTGACACATTTCAGCAGTATTCTTGGTAAATTTGTACTGGGGCTCAGCGCAAACCTGAGGTTCACGCAATTTACACATACACATCATGACTTTCTACTTGAGCCAGTCCTGCAGGTATTCTCTATCTTTTTAGAAGATAGAGCAATTTTGGGTTGACCAAGCAGACCTCAGCAGCCTGCAGCCGACACAGAGAAAATGTATGACAGTGTAGTGTGGATAAGTGTAGATGTCGGCTTGATCACTGTAATGAGAACGCTGAGTAAGGCATGCTCTGCTTGTGTAAGTTGGAAAAGGATTCTCTTTGTATTCCTGCATGTGTGTGTGTGTGTGTATGCCTTCGGTTGTATGTCAGTGTCAACTGTGCATTGTGTGTGTTACACCAATACTGCAACTGACAGCTGCTGCAGTTTTGACAGCCTGTGGAGAGAAAAAAATAACGTTTAAGTTGAGATAATAGAGAAGAATTTCACTTACAAGTTCTTAGGGTGTAAAGTAATAATGCTAAATATATGATGACACAAACTTATGTTTGCCCTATCTTCAAAATGTCTTGTTCAAATGCTTTCATTCTGCTGTTTGATTTTCCTACTTTAGGTATCTTAAAAAACTATAAACAGCACAGGAAAGTTGAGGACACTTAACTTGACATTCATTTTGTTTTTCACACTGTGTATCAGCTCCAACTGGGGTGGATTACCACCGATTGTGAAGCAGCGGAGATGGAAATCAGCACCACCAGAGGTGCAGGCCATGGATCTCAATCGTGAAAGGGTGGATGCCTTCTTTTGGTCTCCCACCAAGAGAAGGCATCCCACCCTTTCACTGTGAGGTGTTGACTCAAGGGGAGGAAGAGTATCTTGGGGTCTTCACAAGTGGAGGAAGAATGGAGATTGATAGACTGATCAGTGTGGCGTCTACACCAAGAGGAGCTACCTAAAGTGGTTGCTGAAGGGCATCTGGTTCTGGATGCCTCCTGGGTGCTCTGCTTGAGGTGTTGTTATGGGTATATCCAACCACAAAGAGACCCTGGGGCAGACCCAGGAGATGCTGGAAGGACTATATCTCCCAGCTGGCCTGGGAGTGCCTTGGTATTCCCCCAAAAGAGCTGGAGGTGGTGGTCTAGGAGAGGGCTTTCCTTCAGCTCTAATGCCAGATAAAAGCTTAACATATTTAATAAATTAGTATGATGCAGAGTAAATGCAAGTATGTGATTTTGATCCAAATCACATATGCAGTGCTTTTGATCAAGCAGTTTAATATTTTAGTAAAACATTAAAGTTTGATGAAAGTATAAGTAATTTAACACTACCTTCTGCGTTTAGTACATAAGAATAAACTGTTTTTTTCATTCTGCTGCAATTACTTTTTACATATATCTAAACCTTCCTTTATGTCAGGATTAACAACTACAAACACAGAAAACAGCAGGAAATTATGCAACAACTTGCTGATGTGTGCCTGTGTTCGATGGGCTAAATCAGGGCTGGTGCTCGGTTATCTCAGTAAATGATGAGGCTGTTCAGCTGCCTTACTAATGATGTCTCTCAATGCATTTTAATTTTTTTGAAGTAAACCACATATTTGAAGTCTTGAGATCCATTTTGTCTAAAAAAAAAACCAAAATATCTATAATAAATAAATTCTAACTTAAAGTACTGACCTCCCTCTCTTCAGTGCTGGTCATCTGCTAATGCATCCTCACTCACATAAGCAGAGCAGGAACACATCAGAGCTTGATGAACTGTACTTCTCTTGATTCGTTGTTTGAATTGGAACAGTATTTGGGCTGTGATTGATGACGTTTCACAAGTACTGTACACAAGTAGACAAGCACAGATTGGAATGCAAATTGAGACAAACAACTTTCATCTCTGCCTTCCTTACATCACCTACGCTAAAATTCTGCAAGATCGGTCCACATAAGAGCTAATAAGATACAGTTTGGCTGGGGAAAAAGTTGAATTATGAAAACACAGTTTCTGTTTTTAAATATTTTTATCAAGGTTTAAATTAATGATCAATAACTAATTTGCTTTGAGTCGGACACTGTATGTTTTAAACATGAGATGCTTCACATGGACAATGACGCAATGTGGAGTAACTACAGAAACGCGCTCCATTTGTGACTTTTCAGTGGGCCGGTGTAAGACTCGCCCTACTGAATGGACCTCATACTTTAGATGAACAAATTTAATCTACGCTACAATTTTCAACTGAATCGCAGCATAGAAAACGCTTTTTGATTTTTTTTTTTGTTTAACAGTTTTTAACATTTAATTTTGATTTTTAAGGATTTGATTAGAACTCTGAGTAATATTCACGAAGCAAACACCACATGAATCGTCATACTGCGCACACCACACCCATCACCCATCGTGTCTTTGTCTGTTCTCTCATGCTTCTCTGTCATTTTTAGTCCCCTCTGACAGAATTAGGACGTCAGGTGTTAATAAATTATGTTGGAAGAGACTCTCAAAGACACATTCACTCTCAAACTGGAGTCCCACAGAACACTGAAGCACCACAACCTCAAGTCCCACAGAAAAGCACTTGGAGTGGATCGCCGGCGAGCGTCGCCCGAACTCACCCGAAGGTTTCGGCATCGCGTGACTGTTGTGCCGGAGTCTGGTCATGTGACATCTCACCGTGTCTTGTTTTTTTCTGGAAGAAAACATTTAAAAAGGCTTTGATCTATCAAATGAACATTTTTTGAACACATGCCTCATATGTAGTTCAAATCTCTTCTCAAACCTCCTCATTTGTTCTTCACGCAGTCTCTGCAGGTTAACATAATGTTGAAGTATGAGTTGGAGCCTGCTGGTGGTGCTTTATTTTGAAATTTTGCTGGATTTTCTTCACCATTTTTGAGTCTGACTTCCTGCAAACTCAATGAGCTGTTTGAAGTTTACCAGTGGCCAAGCATCAAAATGGACTTGACGTGTATTTCTGTCGGAGGAGCACAGGCGGGTGCTTCTGGGCACTGCAGGGGGCTCCTGGTGCGACTACTCTCTTGACTTGAATGGCAGCAATTCAAAGCGGCAGGCGCGGTGCTTCTGTTCTGCATCCTGTGGGAGTTCAGCTTCACAGGAACACAGGAAAACTAACATCTGCTTCAATATCAAAACACAAAGATATCAAACTCAAAGAAAAGATTTTGCCAAATGATGGTAATAATCATAAAATACCCCTCTGACCCCGCACACAGTCTTTTTGAACTGCTTTCATCAGGCAGACATCAGAGGCTCCAGACGAGGACCATCAGGCACCAGAACAGCTTCTTCCCCACTGCAGTCTCCCTACTCAACCAATAGCTGTTAACTGGAACAGATTTAGCGCTATGTTCATCATTAATGTATATATGTATATTTTTGCATTGATCTCTCTCTTTTTTTTTGGTTTGCTTTTTTTTCTTGATTATTTATTATCTGTATTAAATGTCGTTAACTAGAGACTGTCTGCAAAGGCTTCCTTGAATGTGTTTACGTTCTTGGCAAATAAAGCTGATTCTGATCATAAAGATTTATATGTAGACAGTTGTTAGGAGAAAAAAAAAAAAGATCTCAGTGTTCCAAGTTTCGAAACTGATGCATCTGACACTTGAAATAAATGATGAAATAAATATAAATCTTTAAGGCATTACAGTGCATTAATTTCACTTAAGTAAACGGAAGCAGAATGCATATCTTTGATGAATTGTATGAGTCTTGAGGTTTGATAAAGTAAAATATAACCATGGTGATGATGTTAATGCATTGCATTAATGTAAGATGTTAAAGCTTTTAGGCTGGTCAGAGTCTGCTATAAATCTTCCCTCGATCATCTTGGAGAACATTTTATTTCTCTAAGTTGGTACATTTTATTGACCAGTTCAGTGTCTTATTAGCCAGTGATTTCACTTTCACTGGCAAATAAGACATTCATGTTTTGACACTGAATAACACTCCTGAATGTATTTCAGTGAGTTTCTCTTCATTCTATCTATGGAGAGAGTTTACCTGCTTGATTTTGGTAGAAGTACACCCACTGGATTCATGGAAGTTTGTTGAGATTTCTGCCAAGTCTCTGTGTCTGTTGACTTCCAGTTATCCAATAAATATAAAACATTCGATTTTTGTTTTATTCAAACACAAGACATGCATGTCCAGAAGAGACTAGCAATGAAAAAACTCCTGTCGCTTTGTTTAGGGCCACTAAGTCTGAAAAAATGTCTTTCGGTGAGTAGTTCAGCTTTGCATGGTTCTGTAACATGGCAGACTCAGATCAGAGTTTAAGTCCTTAAAAAAATCTGATCCTTCTTGCTTCCACCTACACCCACAACTATTCAGGTACAGCTATGTTTGGTTTTGTGCTTGTTGCTCTCAAAAATTCCACAGCTGGTGCACATGTAGGTTCATTTGGTGTTGTGAAATTGTGTAAAAACTGATGCATGGTGTTAAATTGTGATTATGGTATTGACATTACTTCAGTAATGCCACTATGATCGTAAAACTTCTTGTCTTAATGGAATTGTTTACTTGAAACTTCAGCCTTATTTGGATTAAAGCCATTCTTTACAAGGCAGTTTCATATTCCAAGTGTTCAAAGTAAACCACTGAGAGACAGAGAAGACTGCACTTAGACCCTTCATTGTTTGCAGATAAAACTGCACTCACCACCATAGAAGATATAAAACATCTTACTGCATTAATCTCTTGAGGCAGCTGCATCAGAGTCAGTAATTCAAAGGACAAAACAAAACAAACTGGCAAAGAAAATTGGCTCTGTGCTGGGGACTGCCCTGTTGCATTGTTTCAAGCTTCTCAAGAATAATGTTACACAAGTTGCAAAGCATAATGGACAATGCTGCACTTTCTTCAACAGAGCACACTGATTAAATGTGGATCAGTGGTTGAGCACTGTAGATCATCCTAGGTAGGACAATTGATCACTGGCCACAGTATTTGCCAAAGTGTCCCTCATTGTCTGCTGATATGCTCATTGGGGTGTTATTGTAGAAACAAGATTATACACAATTACTTTTTTTATGGTAACTACAATTCTGACTCAGTTTTTGCTGTAACAATATAATTTTCCTTGAGGGATTCATAAAAAAATATTTAATTCAATGATTTGAGATGCCATCAATTTCATCAGACAAGTAACTGGGATGTTTGGATTACAAACTAATGTATCAGACTATGTCTGTTCTTTGAGCTCTTGCTAAATAGTTTTTGGTTGGCAGCCTGCTTCTATGATCTTGGTAAAAATTTAAGTGTGTTATTAATCTATAAATCTATATTTCATCTAAAGAAAAAAAAAAACCCAAAACCTAACTTTTGGTGTCAAAGGGCCACAAGCCTGAAAACATACAGTAATTCTACCAGTACTACACTGTAAATAATTTTCCTGTAAAATAACAGTAAAGAGCTGGCAGCATAGATGCCTGTAGATAACCGAAAGTTTTTACTGTATTCATTCATAAAATGATGTGACAGTAGTTGACTGTAAACCAGAAATACTGTATATTTCTGTATTTCTATAATTTACAGTAAAGAGCTGGCAGCAGGGATGCCAGCAAAATACTGTAATTTTATGGTATTCAAGATAAGATAAGATAAGATATTCCTTTATTTGTCCCACAGTGCGGGGAAATTTAATGAATCCTCATGTGCCTTAGGTATGCCACTATTGTGGCACATTTATGACAATATATCTGACAGGGGAACATTGCTGATGAAAAGGAACTTCGTATCAGGCAGTAACAAACATTTATTAGTCTTGATTTCAGTAAAATATGTAAAGCAGGAAGATAATTTCTGGCTGCTTTTTAGGGCCACCGTATCAGTCTCAGCGCCGAAATGTTAAACTTTAGCTGAGTTGCAATGTTAAGACTATGAAGGATAAAACACATCTGATGCAAAACGGTTTGATTATATAGAGAGTTGGGAAAACTTAAATTTGGATATGTGAAGCGCATGGTTACAAAGAAATACATTGACAAAGAGTCCAGAAAGTCAATATTTTCAAGCAATTTTCCATTTATGACGGAAAAATATAACCCTATTAGGATCCAATTGTCTCCTTAACTGAACTAGCTTAATTAACTCATGATCAATAAATATAACGACACAAACACTCTTGTCAATATAATTAAGATAGCCTACCTATAGGCAAAAAAAATATGATTTTAATCAAACGTTCCTTTTAATGTTGAAGATGCAAGATCATGATGGTAATCGATGAACCGGTGAACACTTGTACGTTAAATTGCGCGTCCCGCCGTCCTCTTCTAGAAAATGTTCAAAAAATACTGTAGTGTCCTGTTATTTAATATCAGCATACCGTTTACGGCCTCTGCCCTCTTGCTCGAAGTAAAGAGGCCCACAATGCATTGCTAACTACAGTACTTGACTGTTAAACATGAAAACAGTATTTTAATGTTGAAAATTGGCTGTAAATTTACAGCAATTGATTACAATGTATACATGGGATGGATGATACAAATGTTTTTGACCTCAGTCAACGCATTAGTAGTTTCAACACGGTTATTTCTCTAACCTCTTAGAGCCAATATAAATCTAATGGCACCTGAGAGCAGACTTGTAGAAAGCAATTGGTTTGAAAATAAATAAGAGTAGCAATGCCATGATTTTATCTGCTCTTCCCTGCAAATATATTTTGTGGTGAATCAGAGGAACCTATCAAAGCTGCCATTGGGTGGGAGCCAGGGTGAACCCTGGACAGGTCAAGTGTGTCCTGTATCAAATGACATCAATATGATGCTGAGTACTGAGGTACTTGGGGTGATAAGTCGAAGTCAGTCTAGTCAATTCTATATCGCAAAGACAATTAAAGATGTGAAAACCTGGTCTTAATTGGACTTGATTTATAAATGGATATTGGGTCTTAAAAAAAAAAGATTTCGATCAGATGTACCTTCAGTATCCAGAGATGGCACGAGTTTGAGTCCAAATAAGCATCAGGGCAGAGAAGCCTGATCAATATGTCCTTGGTTAAAAAAAGTGTGTGTGTGTGTGTGTGTGTGGGGGGGGGGGGGGGGGGTGGGGGGGGTGGGGGGGGGGGGGGGGGGGGGGGGGGTAAGGCATAAAAGAATGATGTTTAGTTGCACTTGAAGGGAACTACATTAAGATGTTTTTGCTAGCACAAAATTTCCATCACAATTCTGTCAAAGCTTGCTCTGAAGGGGGTTGATGGTGTTTGTGATCAATACTAATCACTGGACAAATACGTCTAAGAGGATAGAACAGCTGGGGGTTTCCACAAGAGGCAACTCTGGTTTTCTAATTCCAACCAATTTTCATTGAGCAGCAGAGGTCATGTACGATGTAATACTCCTTCATCTTTGAAGGAAAAACTACTTGGATTGGCATCAAAACTGGTGACTCAAGAAATTCAGTTTGAGTTTATTTGTGGTCTCAGATGGTGAGAGAAAGAGAACATTGGTAAGTCTAATACAAATGTTTTTGTCACCTTTTTATTTTTTTAAAGTTCTTTATTCCCTTCTTTTTGTCCTTTCTCCATGCTTTCCACTCCTCTTTTTTCTTGTGCTTTTGTCTTTGACTCTACCTAAACCTCTTTTTCTGAGGCTGAATTTGTCCATATAAATGTTGGGGAGCCAGGGCTGAAGCGCTGCAGGGGGTGAGCAGAAGATTGGCCGATACATCATAAACCCCATCATAGAGTTGACCCATTAAGTAGGCTGTTATTAGGTTCTCAAGTTTGTGTGTTTGCAGGGGGCATACCATCTGCGTTTGATCTATCATTTTCATCTACTATGTCTGATATGACTGGAGTACTTTCAAAACTAAGCTGGGTTAAATCAAACCTGGGAGGGGGGGGGGGGGGGGGGGGGGGGCATGCAGCATCCCGATACTGAATGAATGGCTGGAGGATTGCGAGAAGTGCTAAATTGCGTAAATGTTCTTGCATGGTCAAGAGCTGGTTGGTTTATTAACTCTGTCAGTGTTTCCTCAACATGCATTTAGCAATCTGTTGGAGATTGATGGCGAACGTACATATGGTGCAGAGATGAGGATGGAGGTCACTGAGCTTATATGGGAGGTTTGTGAGCTTGCCTTTATCTTTGTTGCTTTCTTTTTGCAATAGGTGCTGTTGTTAAGTGTACCTAACAGGCTCTTGTGGACAAAGGACAATTAAAGATTTTAAAATCTTAAATTGCCCCAGAAAATAGGGCTGGAACTGGTGGTGAGTGCTGTGAAGGTCGTAGGAAACTTGCTATGAGTTAGAGTTCACTGAACTGTGGAATAAGACCAGTACGGCGCTGTTCCTCCTGCACCAAAACAGATGCGTACAATACATAAGGACATTGAACAATATGTAGTTTTAGATACTACAGGACAAACTGACAATACCACGACATAAATGTAGAGGGTGCTTCAGTGAGTGCAGCACACAACTGATTAACAGACAGACTTTATTGATCCTAAGCTGGGAAATTCAATTAATTAATTTATTTAGTGGCTGCTTTGAATCCTGAAAATGACACATTTTTAGACCCCTTTTTATTCTAGTATATCATGATATTAACAAAGTCAACAATCGCCAGAGCAAAATGTGTGATTTCCAAGGAGTTTATTCACATAAAAACAGACAAAGGGAAATAAGGAATGGACTGTTGTTATGGAGGGAGTGGTTTGCAGTAGTGGTAGGTTGCCGTGGGCAGGCCTGGATCGCTTCAGGAAGAAAGGGTAAGGACGTAGTGAGGGTTGAGAACTACAGATACCTGGGAGTTTACGTTGACAGCAGGCGGAAATAGAAAACTTATGGCACAGTCGTACAATGAAGGGTCTGAGTTGACTCCACTTCCTGAGGTAGCTGAGGTCCTGCAATGTGTGCAGCAAGATGCTGGAAATGTTTTACCAGTCTGTTGTAGCCAGTGTTCTATTCTTGTGGGGCTCCCAAATTACTGTTAAGACACATTTTGTAATTTTATCTTTCATCTTGAGGACTAGATAGATCAGTATAGAGTCCAGAGAACTATCTGTCACACACAGATGTGTTTTACAACCTTAAGGCAGAAAAGATGTCCTATAACAGCCCCTGCAACAGCGGAGCTATTCGAGTCTTTTAGAGAAGGAGCTCCGTTGTCCATCCAGTGTGTGTTAGAAAGGGGTGGTCTTGGTTATCCATGATGGATAACAATTTGTTCAGCATCCTCCTCTCCACCATACCTTCTCCTGTCTGCAGCCAATAACAGAGGCTGCCTTCCAAATTTATTTAGTCTCTTTGTGTCACTGGCTAAAATGCTACTCTCCCAGTAGACAACAGAGAAATATACCCAATATTAAAAACAGATTAACTTTAGACTTGGTGATTTGAAATAAACTCAGAAATAAACTTCAGAAAAATGTAAAAACAATAACTTACACAATAGCATCATGGACATGGGCAAAAATGTTGTTGTAGAGGATAAATTAAACAGTAATTGTGAGCTGTGGTGTTGCTGCAGACATTTTTACAGCAACAGGATATTTAAAAGACATTTTGTAGGCGGGTGTCTCAGTTTTAAAGCAGAGCTGGGTTAAGGTTTTTGTAGGCATGAGATAAAAGGATTTTGATACCAAAGCAGTAAAGCGCAAATTAAGTTTATCACGCTTGATCTGATATTCTGTTCACAATTGCTGAACCAACTCCAGAGAAGTTTTTAATTCCTCAAAGCTCAAATAGGCAGTGTACATCTAACTTCACCCTAAAGTATCCTCACATCTCCCTCATGTTTCTCCCAATTCTCAGTCCATCTGTTCTCTGTTTTCTCTTCATCCACTGGATCATTTGGGTTGTGCAGTCTTATGTATCCTTCAAATGAGTTGCATCGTTGTCTCTTGATGTAATATGAATGGACGGTCATTGTGGCTGGGGGCTACAGAGTTCCCTGAGAACATGTGAAACACAGGAGAGGCGTGGAGAGAGGGAAGAAAAATCAAAGCAAAAAGCTGGGAGAAGTGAGATCTACAGTTGTGGTGGTGGTGGTGTGCTCTTATAGGGAGTGCAATAGCTCCAAACATGAAAGTGAAACTGATAGAAAAAGTGAAGGAGTAAAAGAAAGATGAAGGGAATTCATCTTTCATTGTAGGCTTTAAAATAGACCGTAGAGCCAACTTAACATTTCAGGATTTCCTCTCTTGCGTCAGGTTGTCGGTTGTTGTCACCAAATAATAAAGCTGTTCACTGAAAAGTGATGACAGTTTACACATACTAGTATGTTGGGCACCATGTGCTACAGAAAACTGCATGATTTTTCTGAGACAAAGGAAATCATAAAACTCAAATCCCCAGCATGCCTGGCGGTTTCAGTTTCACACCTAGGTGTGAAATGTGATGTCACACCTTCTCACTACCTTTGGCTGGCCGGGGACCATAGTGCGAATTACGGGGGGAGTTTGGTGCCAATTACAACTTCGACCCCCCCTAAAGAAGGGACAAATTGTCATTTTTGTCATCTCTAGAAAATGTTGACCCCACCCCCAATTGTCATTGTATAATTTCGCACTCTGCCGGGGACCCCTATTCTCACAGCAGGACCCCGAATGAAGGCGGATCGCAGTCCCGCCTCTTAAATACTGCAAGCTGCATCAGCTCGCTCTCTTTCCTGTGCATCGGCTGTCCTGCTTGGACCTGTCCTACATGACTCAAGCTATCCTTTTTTTGGCCTACTTCAGCCCACCACAGCTTCCAGCCAGCAACCACGAGGCCCATCCAGCGACGCGCTTGTCAGCCACCGGTAAGGAAGATCAGTTCACGCGCCCAATCTGGCCAGCACCACGAGTGACCCGCGCACATCGGCACGAATTGAGGCATGGTGCCGCCACGGGAAGACGCAACGGCTCCACGTGCACCTTATAGGACCCGGTTCTGCCGAGATGCTGCAACCTGTACCCCCACGGAAGCCGAGAGAGCCAGGACGAACAAAGCCGCTTCTGCGACCACATCCGCGGAGCATAACCCAACAGCGGTCCCGCAGTTTCCAATATCAATCATTCTCCCGGGACTCCAATCACCTCCGATTACCCCTTTGGAGCAACAAAAGTAAGAGGCTTTTGTGTCTGGGCAGAGCTGTTTAGCTTAGTTAATATTTGTTGTGATTACCTCGCTTTGTTGTATATCTCTGTTTACGATTGAGCCCAGCAGTAATCCGCCGGTGATCACCCACGTGATCACCGTGTTTCCTCACCACTGGCTGATTGCGCCCCGATTTCCAAACAAACGATCAGGACGAGAAAGCGGACGTCTGCTTCACACTCTCCCTCCTGTGTGGAAATCCTCGGAGCGATCACAGCGTCGGCAGTTAGGAATCACCTTCGCTTTGTTGATTTTACTGTCTTTTCTTTCCTCTTTCTCCTTACTAACAATCTTTGTGATGAGGTTACACGTGACCTCGTCCGCCATCTTGTAGCGCCCTATCACGTGAGTCAGCGGCTATGGACGAACGCCCCGTGATCTCATCCACCATCTTGGTAAGGGACGAGTGAGCACGTGATCTCGGCTGCCATCTTGGAATTCTCCTCACAGTATTAAGTCATCTTAGTTTATCACACACACACACACACACACACACACACACACACACACATATACAGTCCTCGGTATACATGTATATAAGTTGACACTCTTTTCTATGTAATGTTTTATTTGCTTATGTTTGTTTACTCATCTTTTAGTTAGTAGATATCAGGATCTTGATTCAAGTGTTTGTTCATTTTAATACTTGTGTTAATAAATTCCGATATATTCTAATGAGAGAAGTTGTTTGTGGTTATTTTACACAGTTTTGTAACATCTGCTGGTTGAAGAGGTCTGTGCTCGGACTCACACCTTCTCTGTTGCTCTATAGCGCCACACCTGGTCACAGGCTGGCACGGATAGACCAACAGCCATTTTGAGACTGATTGTGCCGTTTAGTCCTTTTTCTTGATTTATCAGGTGGTGCCCCATTTCAATTTATTTAACTTTGTTAATACCCTTCTGATTATTAACAGCTGTCTCTCAAGACAGTTGGTAATAACCCCCTTTTACAACTAAACGAGCACGCCTCGTTTAGTTTCGTTATACGCCTTATTGCACAACAAGTAAAATGAAGATGTTTCTGGTACACACTTTACCTGTCAAACAAATCTGGAGGTAATCCGATGGACAACTAAATCAAAGTACACTCAGACAAACAATACAGTATACCGTAGAATTAAACCAAAAATTGAGATGGATTTTGTGGTGGTTGTGTGGCGGCTAATCTCATGTTCCTGGGGACTACCTTCCCAGCTGCATCCAGGAGTGATTGGACTCACCTTGCTCCCACTCCACTAATCAAGATGCCTGCTGAGGCATTCCTCGATGCCAGATTATACAGAGACCTAGCGTGGTACCAGTTGGCTCCCGTTCACTCTAGTGGTAACGTTTTGATCACAGATTTCTAGTGAATTTCTAGTGTTGGTTTTTCTCTATTCTTTTCCAGTGCCTCCCATGCCCCCACAGCCCCGCACTCTCCGGACGTTTTAGTGTGTTTTTTGTGGAGCTCGTGTAGTTTTTGTGCTTCCTTCTTTTTGGACTGTTTCCTTATTGGAAATAAATCTTGATTTAAACCTCTTCCGCTCCTGGGTCTCCCCTCGCGCTACACACCAGATTTAGCAATTTCACCTATTTATGAACAAGAAATTTAATTCAAACCAAAAAGTGAAGACAAGTCACAGAACCCACAAACATTTAACTTGAGTTCAAGTCTACCTTTGATAAGTAAATTATCCTTTTTTGTTTTTCTTTAATCTGGTGTGTACTTTTGGTGTCACCAGTGTTTAGAGAGGCTAAGGAATAGGGGTTAATTGGGTTGAACTTTGGGCTATTGCATCACCTTTATTTATTTTACCCTTTTTTCTCCAGACATTTGCTGGTATGCTTGAGACCATTTTCCTGATGCCTGACCCAATATTTTGCTCTCACAATTGACTCCAGAATATTTTGGTTTAAAGAACTGTTCATGGTTGACTCGGTGACTACGTCCAGGGCCATTCCCATAAACACCAGTCTTTTTTTTTTTAAGGCTAAATAAGGTCGGCCTGTCATGGCCATTGTTTAGCCCAAAAGAAGACGTTGAAAACCCATTCCTGTTTATATCCTGTGCTCTATGCATCACAAGTAATTTGTATCAATCCTAAATGCTCTGATAGTATTGATTGCATAGTTTGTGACAATGTGTCGTCAAGGGAGATGGCTGCAGTAAATCAGTCTTGGACTGTGGTGCCAGATTATTGTTATTAGCACTTTTCACCACGCTCATCACATCCCACAAGAATTAATGAGGCCACCAGGATCAACTTGGATTGTCATGTCAGAGGAGGCAATAGCTGGGCTACTAGCTCAGTAGAGGAAACGAATACGTATACCTTGAGAAACTTGAAGCAGAGCATCTCAAAGCCTCTCAACTTTGATCTTCATCACTTTGCATATTGACCAAAACAATCAACTGACAACTCTATCAACACAGCTCTTCACAATGCACTGTTCCCCCTGGAGAAGCCAGAAAGCTATCCCACCAAGCAAAGTTATGTTGAAAAGACGACTTTGTCAGGCCTCTAAATCAGCCTTTCTCAACCGGGGTGTTGCGGCACACTGGGGTGTCGTCTGACTGCTTCAGGGGTGTCCTCAAAAAAATTACCTATTCTGACATTTCATATACAGTGGTACCTCTACTTACAAACATTTCTACATACGAAAGTTTCAGGTTACGAAATGCCTCAAAGGGAAAATATTACCTCTCGTTACGAAAGAAATTTCAGGATACGAAAGGCAAAAATACAGTACGCGCTGCTACTCGCAGCTCCCAGAGTTTACCGAACGTAAACTTAGCGGTCGGCTATGTATCTCAGTTTGAAAGAGGTGCGTCCGAGCTGCTCTGCCATTAGCTATCGCTTAGCATCTTCCTGGTATCCCATTGGCTAGGAGGGCCCCTTGTCTGTATGAGCGTAACCCAGCAACCCAGGTAAACAAACAATTTTTACCTCCGCCAAGGAGGTTATGTTTTTTATGTTTTTTTTTTTATGTTTTTATCTGTCTGTTTGTATGTCTGTCTGTGTACAAGACAACTCAAAAAAAATGTGAAAAGAAGAAAAAACTGATTTCATTTTGGGTGTGATCCGGAAGAAATCCTGGATTCTGGATCACTTTCAAATTTTTGATAATTGTTGAGTTTAGTGGATGTCTGCGCTCTCTGAGTGCCTTTCTAGTTCTAACATGTATTTCTTACAGGTTTTTATGTCTTTTGTGTATTATTTATAATTTATAGAAAAAAAATAATGTTCAGATTTTGGGGGGCTTGGAAGGGATTAGGGCATTTACATGGAAAACGCGTCTCTACTTAAGAAATTTCCAGGTTACAAAACTACTTCCAGAACCAATTAATTTCGTAAGTAGAGGTAGCACTGTATAAATATATAAATGCATACATAAATACATACTTTTTGCCAGGTTTTTCCGCAGAGGCCGTCCAGGCCATGGCGACATGCACCCTTTGAGGACTGGTATCCTGTGGGGTTGCCTCAGACCGCGAGTGCCTGCCTCGCCTTCTCTGAGGTGTCGTTTCCGTCACCTTGGAGGTTAAAGCCGCCAGATAAAAAATAAATATTTGGCAGCCATATTTAGACCATATTGGTACATCCCTTACTCCAAGTACTTATTAGAGTTGTTTGTATTACTTCACACACTGACCCATTTTTTTGGTGTGTGTGTTTTGTTTTTTTTTTGTTTGTTTTTCTTTTCTGAGGGGTGGGAGGGTAGGAGTTCGCTTTGTTGAGGTATGAAAGTTCACTCTTTGTGCCTTACCTTATGTTATGTCCACATACTGTTTGTATTGATTTGTTTGTAAATAATGAAAAACTGAAAATAAAATAGTACAAAAAAAAGTGTTCCCTCTGAAAGTTGGTATCATTCATTCTATCTATCCAGTTTGTAATTTGCCTTATAGTTAAATGCTTAAAACAAAATACATACATGAATAAATACATAAAATGCTACTTAATGTTAATAGACATGTATCTTTGCCTCATCTTTCTCAGCTTTCATTGAAGAGATGTAATAAACAAACTTGCATGCAAATATCTGTATCATCATGAAAATACTTTTTCTCATAATTAATAAAAATACCCAGAGCAAATTAATAGCTGTATTATGATTATTATTTTTTTTATAATATATCATTATAATATAATAATATATAGAATCATTTTTTAATGTTTTAAAAACAGAAATGCAGTTTTTTTTTTTAACCTCCTTAAGGTCTCTGAGTAACCCTCAGGAGTCACACGATGGCAACATAAAAGGAAATGTAATAAAACCGGTAAGGCATTATGGCAAGGATGTTGGCATTGTCACTGAAATCCAGGATGTTATTAACAGGTGTAAAGCGAATTTGTGAAGTTGGTAATTAATTCTTCCCAGGAGATAATGAGTGTTACAACAACAAGAGGTTAAGTGATCAGTGTGGATAAATAAGCCACATACCTCAGATTGTCTTTATTACTGATTCAGGTGAGACAAAATTAATTAGAAATAATTTTGCTAATCAATTGTCAAGCCTAACTGTGTCAGGCTTCAAAACACTGAATGTCCAGAATTGTTTATTCAGGAAATAATTGACACCTGTCTCATTACAGGAAGTGAACACTGTGGTGTCAGAGTTAAATAAATCAAATGATACTGTCAATTGTTAGAATTCAGCTCTGCTATGTTAATTACTTAGATGAAGGTGCTGTGGACATTTCAGGAATTTTTAACTGCACAGTCTGCAATTGAAGTGGACTCATCTGCTTGTAAGATTAGCCATTTCTTTTCACTTGTTAAATGTTTAAATCCACTGACAGAAAGCGAAGAAGCATCCACTCATCAATTAGACTTTCTGACCCTATTTACTTTTTTTTTTTTTGGTACATTTTGGATGATTTTTATTCATTTCTTAGAAGAAATTAATAATAACAAGCACATTAACAGCTGATTTTAAGGTATTTTCTTTCAATAATCAGCATCAAGTTGTTTGTACACTGATGTCAAATGTTCCCTGAAGAAGGTCGAAAAAAAAATGTCAAAATCTGGGTCCGTAAAAATTTAGAATTTTATGCCTTTTGTAGCAAAATTAGTTCTAGCCAACGATTCGTTCCTAGCACAAACCCCCACCCCTCATTAAGACATTTTTTTCAAACAAAGTAACACTATAGAACTTTCAGTTAAATGAGTGTGTGTGTGTGCGTGTGTGTGTGTGGGTGTGTGTATGTATCCATTTGTGCAATCCTCTTATTCCAACCCTTGTTCTTTTTAAGCTGGACAGAATAAAACTCCATGCTGACCAAGTTAGCCCTTTATTAATCCAATGTGACATTTTAGAAAACAGGATTTTCTTTTTTGTTGTTTGTAAAAAACTGGATTACCTTCTTATTCTTCAGATGGCTTGTTGTCTGTCTTCTGCTGACCGTGGCTCCTTGTTCCTTGTATTTAGAGAACCCCCTGTGGACTAAACAGTGCTCTTAGGGAGAAAGCATTAACATTTATATCGAAACATGAGGTCATTGTTTGGCATGAGATAAACGGACCATTTCCCTCGCTCTCTTTCAGATGGAACAATGGAGACAGAACTTGGCAAAAGATTGTCCATTGCCACACAGTAACCCTGCCTAATGGCTATATACACCAACAAAATTGTCTTTATTAGTCTGTCTCTTAGAATTCTTTGTTGTGTTGCTTGTTGCTTATGAGATGACGGGGGTCCAGGGTGTGCAGGATATGTTTTAGAGGAGATAATGACGGACGTAGAGTGGGGATCTGTGAGGAAGCACATGCATAGCCTGTTTAAGAAGCTCAAAGTCAATGGCATCAGGAAAGTTGTACAGAGGAAAAATACACTGTGAGAGGGATGGAAATCCACCCAAAATCCCAAAGCAGGGACAATGCAGTAAATCATCTGAATAAATCCTCCAGCTGACCACGAGGGAACGCTAATAATCTGAACCCTTCCTGGTTTCATTTTATATTTACCCGTATTTGTTTTTGTCTACTATTTGTGTCCTTTTGTTTGGCTCCACATACATTACACTATCATTAATTAATTAGAGCTGGGGCAATAATGTTTTTGAACAATACAACCCTGACATGTTTACTTGAGTTTGCTAAACAGAGTGCAGCTGGAGTAGTTTTATTAAATTCTGCTTCTTTTTTTTCCCTTATTCATGAAAGAGAAGAAACTTGTAGAACTTTTCAACAAATCTAATTCCTGTGTCAGTGGTAAAGATAGAAACTGCAGTATAAATTGCTTTTGCAGCTTGTAGTTTTTAGTTTGATTTAGACAAGAAAAATGATATTTAGGTAACAGCTACTTGGTAGGTTAAGGGATTTTCTTGGTTATCACAATGAAATTTCCACAGAGCACACAAAACTCATAGTGATGGCTGCTGACGAGAAGGTTCTTCTGTTTCAGTCTATTGAACCACCCGTTACCCTGTGTATTGAAATTTGACAAAAGATGCTGATGCTGTTGCTGAACATGTTTCGCTTGATTCTAACCTGATATACTTTCCTCTAGTTCAGTGTGGATCAATATACACATTTCATGACCAGTTATTTGATGAAGGAGTAACATACTCCAAATATGTTACTCCTTTCTAAACAGTAAATTGGGTTGGTTGACAACATGTATGTGTTTATAAGGGAAACTGAAAATATAGATCGCAATGGACTAAATCAGGTAATTTAATCCAGAATTTTATGATTGACATGAGACCTCTTAATAGACATTTATTACCAATATAAATTTAACACCTGTAATAGAATAAAAAAAAAACATGAATTCAGTTACCTCTTTCTTAAAGTCTACTCAACAGGAATAACAACAAAGAACTACCCACTGAGCGAAAACGGAAATCCAATGTATGCTTTTGTACACTCACTGCATGATCGTGGCTGCTGTGGTTATCTCTGACTTACTCTGTAACTGCTCTCATATGACCTACGCTTTCCCAGCCTGAAAGGTGTATCAGGCTCCTGTATCTGATATTCTACGCTTGCAAGGGTTTCTTTGTCAGTGGCTGTGCTTTCCCACATTTTATTGAACCAAAATCTGGGCATGTGAGAAGGATTTCTCAGATAAGCTATCAGGTGCCAGCATCACATAGAGAAACCATCAAGCCATGAAATATGTGTCTGGCTGCGAGTCAGGATCATGACACCGCATGTGGGGTGGGAACTATGAAACACACAAACACAAACTCTGTGCATTAGCATATTCACTTGAATAGACACTTTTACACACTCTGAATATGGTGTGAAAGAACGCTGATAATTGCATGGATTGTACAGATACATAATTATACAAGCAAATGTATTATTTTTCATTGTTTGTAATTTACAAAGACGGATCTATGTTATGTCACTGACACTAAGCATTTGTGAGCAATAGTCAATATGAAAGTGACAAAGTGAATATGAAAAATGTTATACTTTCTGGGATCTTTTTCCTGTCTTTTTCAGATCCATATTTGCAACATGGTGAAAATGTACTGGGTAAAGCTAGCTGATATGGTGATTTCCTTGATTTTCTGTGACATCTTTTTTGGTGTTTGCATGGCTCTGTGTTTCACAGCATTTTAGGGTTAGGGAACACAGATTTTTTATTTATTTATTTATTTTTAATGTAGATTCTTTTAGTAGATGAATGAACACAGACCATATGGTTAATGTATCGTGATGGACAGTCTTTTGATATTTCAATGATAGAAATGAAGACGGGAATAGTTACCTTATTAATTATTATTACCTCTGCCAAGGAGGTTATGTTTTTGCCGCAGTTAATCTGTCTATCTGACTGTCTGTTTACAAGAAAACTCAAAAAGTTATGGATGGATTTTGATGAAATTTTCAGGAGTTGTCAGAAATGTGAAAAGGAAGAACTGACTTCATTTTGGGTGTGATCTGGAAGAAATCCTGGATTCTGGATCACTTTCAAATTTTCGATAAAATTGCGGGCAATGGGACAGAAAATTTTGTTTCTCAATATCTCCGTTAATTATTGCCCAAAACTCATGAAATTTCACTCAGGGATTGACAAAGGGAACCTCTATCAAATTTCAAAGGCTGATCCAGATTGCGGATTTTATCTGTAAATCGCTATATGGGGAATTGTGCACTTGGTGGAGGTGTGCACTCTCCGAGTGCTTTTCTAGTTTAATAAGTAATCCAGTTGTTTGTTAGTTGCAGCTGTACTTGGGTACTGTTTTACTATTTTGTATGTAAACAATTTCAATCCTAAACAATGCATGTGTTTGAGACTTTGCTGGAGTCTGGACAACAAACTAGAGGTTGCCAGGCTGTCAGCGGTGAGTCAGCGGTGAGTCCAGGAAGTATTGTTGCATTTCTGTTATAAATGAATATAATCAATTCAACAAAACCTGTTAATTACCAAGCTCAAAAGCCAGATAAATTTTGGACACAGTGATGCTGCTTGGTTTTGGTCCTTGTGCTCAACTAATCTTTCATAAGTTAAACTGATAAATACTTAAACATCTCATATGTTTTTTCACACTGGAATTACTGTGTGTGTAGTCTGAAATGGGGCCAAAATCCACTGATTTTTTTTTTTTTTTTGGCATCACTGTGCTTTGTCAGATAAACCGAGGCTTCGTAGACTTGGCTGGTTGTCTTCCAGACTTGTAATGTCTTAGTGCAAAATTTCCTCTGTTTTTCTTTAGGATCAAGTTTCATTTGCTGATCAGTGACAGAAGGAGACTGTTTTAGCATTATCACCATCACAATCTTCAGTCCCACTGTTTAGGATTACTTTTTCTAGTAATCTCCCCCAATCCTGGCCCTATATCCTATAAGAAGTAAATGCTAGCCAGAAAAGTCTTCTTCCTTTGGTATTTTTTACAATCTTGCGAGCATACTTGCTCCTAATAAGCATAAAAGCAAATAAGATGCACATACTAGACTACACATTCTTATTCCCTCCATACCATCACCAGCTCCAGGTCTTTTTTGTTTGCCTCTCTTCTTCCCTGTACAGCATGTGAAAATGTTGAAAGCAGGCCCACCAGGCCTTCAGGAGTGAGAACAATAAAATAGCATAATTCAAGAAAAAGCCCCACAACTCCAGGCTGCTGGACCACACCAGGATTTTTATAGTCATTGTTTCTGTAATTAGGGTCCACATACAGTATATGTGCAGCCACAGAAGTATGGCCAGGAAAATGGGGGGGACAGAAAACAGTGACATGGAAACACGATGCTGCACATGATGCTGTAGACATGCACCAAGCTGCTGCTATTTGCTGTTTGCAGCTGCACTGATGGTCTTGTTTAGCATAACATTTACAACCCTAAATCAAGTATAAAAAAACTGCCCTTAAAGTAATTGATTGATCTGAAATTCTATCACACAATTCTGGCCCCTGCTTGAAAAATTTCACTACGAAAAGCTAAAAGCCGGTAAATCAGCTGGGGAGCCGATGTTGCTAGCAGCTGCTTCGTCCCATCTGTTGTTTGAGGCTCTCTGTGTAACTCTGTACCCATGTGCCAGCATTCTGATGATCATGTAGAGTGCCAAGGTGAGACTTTTAACAGTCTGTTCATCCTCCATCACCACAAATGGACCACTCAAATAAAACCCATTTTAAGCAACGTCCCCCCTGTTTCATGTGAGAACTATTAACAAAATGCAGAAAGAACGTGTATACGTGAATATTGAACAAACAGCATGAGAGTGCCCTCTTTAATTATCAGATGTTGTAAGATAACAGATAGCAAATATTGTCTGGGATTACTGAACAGGGTTTTTCCTGTGGTGAATTTACAAACGACTGGAGCTATTAAAATTAATTTTGCATCATAATCATTACAGTTGGTTTGTTTCATTTACCCGCCTGCACGAACAAAACATTTCTGTTACTATTTGAAGCAATTGCGTACATAGGACACATTTATCACTCGTATCAAATGATGTCATTAACCTACAAGTATGAGATTTTCGGCAGCTTCTTTAGTGACATTTTGTTGTTGCTTGCGGATTGATTTATAACGCTTTCACCCGTGATCTACTGACCCGGAAAAGTCAATAACCAACAAAATGACTGACCATGTACACTTTCCTATGGTGTAGTGAACCAGTTTCTTTTTTCTGCCTGTGGCAATGCCCTATCAACTGCTCTCATCTGGACCTTGTCGTACGTGTTGATTTGGCATTTTCTCTTAAAAGGCCACAGATAGATCATTATTTATAACCTGGGCATAGGGAGACTCTGCTGTACAAAGAGAAATGGGCATTGCTGTACAAGGAGGAGCAAATCCATTCGTGTTCTCATTTAGATGGCTGATTTTATGGAGCATAAACATTCCTTTTAATGTTACAAACCTACATAGGATAACAATTTACAAAACTATGAAATGTCAAGGTGAAAATGTATTAGCCATACAGAGTAATCCATCTGCTCCTTTCTTACCTTTAACTAATAAAAGCCAGTGTTCTGATAATTGGATTTTTTAAATATATCTTGAAATGATCATGACTGATAGTTGTATTTGAGTACATGTTTGTTTACAGCAAGAAATGTACTTTATAAAAAGTGATTGGCACCAACCAAATTTCATGACACTAGGGCTGGTGTTTCTTGTTTTATTGTGCTGTTTGTGGTAATAGGTACACACCAAGTCATGATCAGTCATCATAAGTGAATTCATTTGAAAGATGAGCTACACCAGTCTTTGCCACAAATTTCCAATGATTCTGGAAGTATTTTTACTTTTTTTTTTTTTTTTTTTTACATACAATAGGGAAGATTATGAAAACTTATCCACAAGTCCACAGAGATTTCATTCAATTTCTCAATTGTGGCAACTCTAATCTGAGAGACTACAATATTTTCCATAATAAGGATCTTAGATAAAAGAGGGGAAAAACAAAAATGCATGACAGAGCTCTGTTTTAATAATCCAAGCAAAGATTAACCATGGCAACTTTGTTGATGTTTTTTTTTCCTTTTACCTTTCACCTCAAATCCTTCTTCTTTTGTGTTTTTCATTGGTTTTTAAATTAGCCTCCATCAACAGTGCCACAGTGTGTATATTGATCTTGGCCTGCACTGAAGTTTTTGGACTTGTGTATGACTATTCTTTCAGTACAGTGTTGTGAGTACAGTGTTGGATTATTGAAGAAGAAACTGGCCATAAGAGAGGAAAGCTGTAGGGTAAAAAATTGTATGGTACAGGTTGATTAGAAAGAAGACAGAACCTAGTGCAATACAAAATACCGATCCACAAGCAAAGAGGGCAAGAATAAACATGAGGTAAAGCGAAATGATAGCATTTCACAATTTCCAGGAGGAGACGAGGCAGGTGGCGGAGATCTAGGGCAACCTGCAGGTCTGCACTCCTCGGGGGGGTTTCAGTTCCAGTGGCTGTCCAGAGGGATGCGCCACTACCAGCTCCCTTCTCCGTGGTGGTCCGGGAGGACATGCCAGTTCTAGTCCTTGTCTCAGAGGTGGTCCAGAAGGGTGTGCCACCTCCAGCTCCCTTTTCCATGGTGTTCTTGAAGACTCTGCAGGCAGTACAGGAGGAGGTGAAGTCCTTTTGGGAGGTCCACCACCGGCTCAGGTCCTCTATGCTGGGGACCACTGATGTGAGTCAGTGGATTTTGGTGTATGACCTCCTCCTGAGGAACTTGACCGTCAAGCCCCAGCTCCTCTCCTTTCTCGCTATAGCTGCTCTTTTGTCAGACTTGACCAAGTTCAGGAAGGAGCTGTTGGATCTAATGGCGGAACCCCCTCCTGTTCCTGAGGTGACCTCCAGTGACACATCATCGCCACAGCAGCCTCAGCCTCTGCCTCAGTCTCTGCCATCCTTTGACCTGGCCAACACCGATGCCCTCTGTTCCTACGCCACAGACCCAGCTGCCACTGGTGCCCTGTAGCCAAGCCATGGTCCCAGCTGCCTCCAGCGTCCCCTGTCCCCAAGGTGGTCCACGGCGACGCACTCTTTCCTGTTCTCGAGGTAGTCTCTGGCGAGCTGAAGCTGCCTCAGCCCTCGTCCCTGCCAGGCTTCGGTCCCCCAGGAGCCTCTGCCCTTACCACCGCAGCAGCATAAGCTGAAGCTTCTGCCCTCATCGTAGCTGCCTCAGTCCTCATCCTCACTGGAGCCACGGCTTCCCTGCCCGCCGGGGCCTCCGCCCTCGCCGCAACTTCAGCAGTAGTATCAGCAGCAGCAGCAGCCAGAGCCTCTGCCCTCGCTGCTGCCTCAGCCTTTGTCGCAGGAGCAGCTGTCGCTGCTTCAGCCTCAGCGTCAGCAGCAGCCATCACCGTTGCTTCAGCATCATCAGCCGCTTCAGTATCAGCAGCAGCAGCTGCCCCACAGCCCCTGGCCTCCGTCCACCGGGTGCCACGGGCGCCCCCCCTTACCTGTCCCTGCCGTCCGCTGGGCACCACAGGCGTCCTCCTGACCCACCTCTGGCCGGCGGTTCGGGCACCGCCCTGAAATGTCCTTGCCATCTGGCCGGCGCCACGGGTATCTGCCCTGGTTTTTGTTTTCTGGCCTTGGGTCCTAGTAACTGTGTACTGTTATGGTCTGGGCTGGGCACAGCATGTTTTCTGGGTTTAGTTAGTGTTCTTGTCTCCCCTGTCTGTAGTTTACTTTGTTTCCTGTTTTACTTTGGTCTGTCTTGTCTTCGTTGTGTTCTACTTTTCTTCCCTCCATGTATTTCCCTGATTACCTGCACCTGCTCCTTGTTTGCTCCTCTGTGTATTTAAGTCTCCTCTTTCCCTTTCTGTTGCCCGTTCTCCTTCCGTGTTCCTGCCTTGCTGTCTCGTCTACAGTTGCTACTTTGAGTTAAGTTTGGATTTTGTTTTTTGTTAATAAAGAATTTTACTGGAAACTCTTGCATCTGGGTCCTCCATACAACTTACCTCATGACAGAATGCTACAGTTCCTATCCTGGATACAAACCTAGCCATCACTTTCTCGCACCTCTGTTGCTTTCTCCAACATGAGCATTGAAGTCTGCACCAATCACTGTTTTCATCTCTGGGGATACTCTGCATCACTTCATCTACATCACACCAAAATGTCTTTCTTTTCTAACTCACATCCTACCTGTGGGGCATAACCACTAACAACACTGAATATCACACCTTCAATCTCAAGCTACAGACTCATCCTTCTGACACTCTTTTCACCTCCAGAACATTTTTAACGAGCTCCTCCGTCAAGATAACGCTTACTTTATTTCTGTTTCCATACACACCATGATAAAACAGCTTGAACCCTGCTCCTAAGCTTCTTGCTTTGCTACCTTTCTACCTGGTCTCCTGAATACACACAATATTCAACTTACTCCTCTGCATTATGTCAGCCTTTTTTCTAACTTTTTCTGTCATAGTCCCAACTTTGAGAGGCCCTAATCTCTTGTTTTTCCTCTTTTCTCTGCTTACAGAAACACCTTTTACCTCTCACGCTCTCCGACCAACAGTTGCCCAGTTTCCATTGGCCCTGAAGGTCAACAGCACTGTTGACAGTTGTTAGCTGATCTGGTATGGGTTTCATGGGTTTTACCCCCCCACCCCTCCCCTCTCCCAACTGCATTACTGTCTTTTGTGCAAGTTTGACTCTTTATAATGTTGTAATTTCAGTTACAACAGGTGATGAGCCTGATTTCAGGTGATGTTTTCTTAAACTTAATATCTTACTGTCTCTTTGGGTGGTAAGCTGTTCATCCTTGAAGGACAGTTATGTCAGTTGATGTTTCCTTAAAGATTTCCTTAAAGACCGATATCAAACCTCCCCTTTCTTAGCAAGATTATAGAAAAAGCTGCTTTTCAACAACTCCACAACTTCTTGATGCTAAATAACAGTTTTACCAGTCAGGTTTTCTGCCACATCACAGTACTGAGACTGCTCTAGTTAAGGTCCTTAATGACATCCACTTGAACATAGATAGTGAAAACATTTCAGTCCTGGTACTACTGGATCTCAGTGCTGCATTTGACACGGTTGACCATAACATCTTACTAGAGCGGCTGAAAAACTCTGGGTAGGGCTTTCTGGCACTGCATTAAATTGTCCCTGTCTAAAAGACAGGGACTATTTTGTGTCTATAGGTAACTATAAATCTGAGCAAACTAAAATAACTTGTGGAGTTCCCCAAGGCTTCATCTTGGGGCCACTGCTGTTCAACATCTACATGCTCCCACTTCGCTCAAATTATGAAAAACAACAAAATATGCTACCACAACTATGCTGATGACACACAAACATACATAACCATCTCACCAGGAGACTACAGTCCAATCCAAACACTGACCAGATGCATTGATCAAATTAGAGACTGGATGTGTCAGAACTTCTTTCAGTTAAATGAAGACAAAACTGAAATAATAGTTTTTGGAGCCAAGGAAGAAAGAATAAAAGTCACTACTCAGCTTCAAAGAGGTAAGTTAGAAACCAAAAATAAAGCCAGAAATCTGGGTGTAGTCATGGACTCAGACCTGAACTTCAGTAGTCACATCAAGACAGTTGTGAAGTTAGCTTATTATCATTTAAAGAACATATCCAGGATTAAAGGACTGATGTATCTGCAGGATTTAGAAAAACTTGTCCATGCATTTATCTTCAGGAGACTAGACTACTGTAACGCTGTCCTGACAGGTCTCCCTAAAAAGACCATCAACCAGCTGCAGTTAGTCCAGAACACTGCTGCTCGAGTCTTCACTAACACCAGGAAAGTGGATCATATAACTCATGTCCTCAGATCTTTACACTGGCTTCCTGTTTGTCAAAGAACTGACTTCAAAATCCTGCTGTTAGTTTACAAAACACTTAATAGTTTAGGGCCAAAATACATTCAGGATCTTCTGGTTCATTACCAACCCACCAGATCCCACAGGTCATCAGGGTCAAGTCTACTTTCTGTTCCCAGAGTCAGAACTAAACACAGAGAGGCAGCATTTGATTTTTATGCCCCTCACATGTGGAACAAACTCTCAGAAACCTGCAGGTCTGCTGACACTCAGTAGTTTTAAATCAAGGTTAAAAACTTTTCTATTTGCCACCTTTTATCAAAACAATTAAATTTTATTTCTTGGATTTTATCTACATTTTTAATTCCTTTTCTTAATCAAAAACAAACTGTTGATTAAATTTTGCATTTTATTATTTTATCTTCTTTTTATTTCCCCCTGTTATAATGTACTTTTTAATGCTCTGTAATGCTTCAAATGTTTTATGTAAAGCACCTTGAATTGTCTTGTACACGAAATGTGCTTCACAAATAAACTTGCCTTGCCTTGCCTAAAGTGTCAATGCAGAGATCTTTATACTGGCAGGCTTGATTCTGTGGCTCAGCACAAACGCGATAGCTCACACAGATTTCCCAGAAAGCTGGGCATACAGAGGCCCTGATAGTTGTGCGTCTGCAAGTTCAACTACTGCCCCTGTACACTTACTTTAAGTCTGCTTAGATATTCAGCTGACTAGCAGGTATAGAGGAGGAGAACAAAAACAACTTTATGAAGGAAGTAAAAGATCAAAGTAGGAGAAGGGATGAAAGATAAAAAAGAAAGAGAGTGACAGAGGGAGATCAAGTGACAGGCAAGAGGGAAGCCTGTCAATTTTCTTGTTTAAATTGGAGAGGATGCGGGGTTCTAGGTTTTAGGGAGTGGAGGGGATTTGGACACAGACCACACCAGCTTTCTCGTAGGCCTCTCAAACATACTGCTACAGACAGATTTTTCAAATAGACTCCTGCTGGGGGGCGGATCGACCCAGAAAACGCACTCGGATTTGATTTTTTGCGTGCTCACAGCACATACTTAAAATGCATAGGGGAAGTATCTGTGCTTCACACGCCTCAAGAGACCTGTGACTTTGGTTTGGTATCTAAAATTATACAGTGGAAATTCTCAGTGTTACTGTGGAATTCCAATTAAGACTGAATTTATGAGGGCAACAGAGATAACAATACAAGACAGCTTTTTTAACCCTCCAATGTGTTAATCCAAAAAGATCTGCCCTTGAGGCCTCACATAGGAATCTTGTTATGGAGAAGAAAAACATCTCAATAAGACTCTCTCTCATTTTATTGCATTCTTTGACTGAATAAAAGTAACAGGAAAGACAAAGAAAAAAAAAAATTTGTCCAACTGAGCTGACAGTAAGGTGTTCACCTGCAGTGTGATACTTGGTGTTGAACATTGATTGTTATTAGCAGCTGTTGTATTTGTAGAAGTTTAGTAATGCTGTTCTTAAGCTTTTCATTATTGACCTAATGATGTGGAGCTTTCATCAATAGCTCATTATGCGATATTAATCAGCATTACGAGCATAATTTTATCTAGCTGAAATTGTTGAACAGTTGTTGCTTCCAATTTTTAACAAGCAGTTTTGTCCCAATGATTCCCTTCTCCACCACAGACTAATTAAACAAAACAATTTATTGTATTTAAGCTATATATATATATATATATATATATTTTTTTTATATATATATATATATACATATATATATATATATATATATATATATATATATATATATATATAGTGGAGGAAATAAGTATTTGATCCCCGCTGATTTTGGCAGTTGTCATACTAAGAAATAAATGAACAGTCTCAGACTTCTATGGCAGCTTTATTTTAACAGTTATAGAAAGAATATTGAAAAAAAATTTGAGAAAATTACATGAAATGAAAAATAAAAATTAATTTGCAAGTCATTGAGGGAAATAAGTATTTGGTCCCCTAGCAAAACATGATGTCACGAACTTGTTGGCAAAACCCTTGTTGATAAGCACAGCTATCAGACGTTTCTTGTAGTTGCTTACTAGGTTTGCACACACATCAGGAGTAATTTTCGTCCACTCCTCTCTGCAGATCATCTCCAAATCCTGAAGGTTTGCGCTTGGAAACTCGCAGCTTCAGCTCTCTCCGTAGATTTTTAATAGGATTAAGGTCAGGAGACTGGCTAGGCCATTCCATGACCTTGATGTGCTTCTTATGGAGCCACTCCTTTGTTTCCTTGGCTGTATGTTTTGGGTCGTTGTCATACTGGAAGACCCATCCATGACCCATTTTCAATGTCCTTGCGGAGGAACGTCACAAAACAAGTATTTTTCACACCTGGGATAACAGGCAAAGGAAATCTTTTGGTTCTTGAAATAAACACTGATTTTTCTCCTCCGTCTTCTCTGGCTTAATGTGGCAGAAAGATCAACTCAGTTATTAGACAGTTGTTTATGATCACCATGGTTACCGCAACAGGCAAAGACACACCACCCCTTAGGACCCCAGGGTCGAAATGGTGCATTACATTAACAAAGGAAATCTGAACTTAAAGATCCGAACATCACCTTAGAACTGAGCGCTTCCCAGTTTAAAAATCGGGGACGTCATGGAACATGGAACACGCACCATTAGTCGTAGCAGAAACACCGATGCTATCAAATGGATCAGTGGTTCCGGATCACTTTCTGGGTCCAGGAACTTTTAAAAGGATTCTTTATGATTCATTGTGAGGCCAAGACGAGCTGCTGGTGGAGGTCTGCGCTCTCCGAGAGCTTTTCTAGTTCTACCTATGTTTAATGCCTTACATACGGACGGTGGTGGTGGGGGGGAACAGATGGGGATCAATATAAATCCCCCCCCCTTTCCCAGTGCCTTTTGCTTCCTTGACAGGTTGTTATACTGTAGTTCAATGAAGCGGTGGAGCAGTGAGCTCAAAGCTGAATTTCAGGATGTGGAACCAGTGTAATGGAATGTAAACATCATTATCTCTAATATTGTTTCTGATATTATGGTCTGGCCATGATGCTTTTTATTATGTCTGGGTTTTACCTGTTTCTCACCCTTTGTCGACACCTGCAAGTTGTTATTCCCAAGTGCCTCACATGTTTTGTCTCATATATTCAAGCCTTTTGTTTAAACCATTTGTACTACTACTGACATTGTGTCATTCCGCATCGACTGCTGAAGTGTAAGGTATGGCCCCTTTTGCATGCAAATGGATATTTAAATTCACTGGTTTCCAGTCATAGCCAGGTTGTGTTATTTAAGTTTATTCCCAGTCCTACTCAGATCTTTTAGTCACCATATTTGTTAAAAACAAATATAAGTATATGCTGTTTTTCCCACAACAATCTGGAACTGGGATTCACCAATCAATTTACTGGTGACAAGATATCAACAAGATATCTGCTGGTTTCAAGCATGATTGATCACAGGGCCAATTTTGAATACAAGTCTTCTTAAATTTACATCTGATCTCTCATAGTTGCACGATCATATGCATAGTGACAGACAGTTTCATCACAGAACTGATGTCCTGGGAATGGGTTTCTCACATCGCAGTGATGCTGTGTGCAACAGAATCACTTTAAATACAGAAAAGCACCAAAACCTCAGTCGTTGAGATGGATTGTCTATTATTTTCCTACTTCTTCCACAAAAATGAAGAAAAAGAAAATCTTAAAAGAACTGCAAAGTGTTAAACCAGTTCTGAAAGCAGGAAACAACAGCGTTTGTGGGAGATGTGATCTCAGTAAAACTGTCCTAAAGGGCTTATTGACAAGGTGCTAAAGAAGGTGTGTAAGTGTGACAAAGGAGCGCAGAAAAGATGACAAAAATCAACAAAAAAAAACTGTCGTAGCTCTGAAATTAGTCTTTTTTTTTTTAGTCTAATTGTAAATGCAATTTAAACTTGACTTTTTTGTGACTTTTTTCTCTCTTTTTTTTAATTATTGCCAATTTCAGTTTGGTTGTTGGAACATTAATTCTGAGAACTAAATGTAATAAAAACGAATACAGGATTTCTGCCATTAAAGTGTGTGTGTGTGTGTGTGTGTGAGTGTATCCTCATGGCTGATTGTTGGTTTCTTCTACAAAGTGGCCGTTTGCCACTCAATACTGTGGCTATAATGTTGTGGTAATCAGCAATTACCATTGAGAACCATTGTGCATTTTCCTCTGACTACTCAAAATAAATAATTGAATCATGTCTTGGTCTCTGATGGACAGGACCGAGACATGAAGAATGAGTGCTGGACACCGGCAGCTCCTCAAGTACACCATACTGCAGCGTCTTGTGTACTTGAAACTTGAATTTCCCCCTTGGGGGATCAATAGAGTATATTTGATTTGATATTTGATTTGATGAAAAATTTTGTCCTTGTTTCTTGGGTTGTAAGGACCAAACCTAACAACTTTTTCAGACAAAAACTGGTTCACCCAAAGAACAAATCCACATAGGAACTGAGAAGTGTTGTGTCCAACGTTCAGTGTAGGAAGGAGACCTTCAAATAGGGGAAATTAAACAACAACTTCACAAATATATGACCTTACACAGATCCTTGGGTCAAGATTCAACTGTCCACCTACATCTTAAAGACCTTTTGAGGACAGTTATGTTCACATTCTTGGACAGAAAATACAAATGGTTTGAGAAAGGAATGAAAGAAGCCATTAATGGTGACGACGGTAAAAAAAAACAAAAAAAAAAAAAAAACAAAAGCCCATATGCAGACGTGGCTCGAAACCAAGATAAGGGATTAAGCTGGGATATGTCATTTATTCATCTGAATTCATCCTGCAGTCGGTTGGATGAAAGTGAGATCAGTTCAGTGAGATCAGACCATGAATAGTTATGTGCAGCTAGCCTGGTTGAGACCAGGATAACAACCAGGATTTCTTAAACCTGTTGCTCTGATGTCCTCAGTCAGATTGGAAATGCATTTGTTTAACATATATAAATGACCTTCTGTGCGAATTTTCCCTTATCTTTTATTGCCCTCAATCAAAATATTGCAAATTGTAATTTGGCATTATGATTATTATTTACAGTCCATTTACAGTCCATTTAGGTTATAATTACAAAGGTGTTGCACTTAAGGAAGGCTGATATGAGGTTTCTTTCACAATGTCCTGCCTGTTTTTGAATGAAGTTCTCTTCATGACTTTCTGAAGGGACCGTGTTTCAGGGCAGGTCAGACCTTCTGGCGTTTCTCTGGTGTGGTGATGGCATCTGTTACTTTTCCAGGTTAGGCCTTCTTTATGTGAAATTAAATTAAATTTATGAAGAACATATACAGTAAAGAACAAACAAACAAACAAAAAAAAAAACAACGAATAACTGCAGTTCATAAAATATTAAAATTAAATTGATTCTCCAAGGTTTAAGGAAGTTTTTTAATGTCATACATTTTTGATATCTGAAATTCAAATTAAATCACCAAAATCCACCCATGTACGGAGGCTATAGTCCTCGTGCAGCTGGTCGTGAGTTCGAATCGAATTCCATCTCTCCACCATAAATAAAGGCCACTAGTGCCAAAAATATAAATAAATAAATAAAATAAAATATGTTTAAAAACCGTAAAAAAAAGTAGCGAGACACTGCAGCGAAACAAGACAAAGGCTCAACTGTGGTCTTTCTGTTACCTTCACAGCCTCTGGTCTCTGAACCGTAGTAAAGAAACCGCTGGTATTGTGCTATTTTTGGCCCATAATTACGAGCAATTAGTGCATTCCTACTTGGGGATTTTACATCAGAGTACTGCTTTTATGTTGGTGTATTCCATATCAAGATCTGGAGATTGCTTGAACATTGTACCTGGTCACTCACGTGTGCCCATGATTAGCATGTATGTTGGTGGGACAGTGTGTCTGCTACTGGGTAACAAGTGTGTCTATTGGAGAGGATGTGCAGCTTCTTTTCTGTTCACAGATGACTGCTTGTTTGCATTCGTATGCTATTACTGCCAATGAGTTATTGACTGGTGCATTCAAACCCATATAAACCGACACATCCTCTGCCTGGAAAGAATTCAACATTAGAAGCTCTTGTAATTACAAAGCAGGCTGGACAACATGGATTGTCTTTGTTCTAATTAAATTACAGAGGTCAAATCTGAAGAAAAGGAGCAATAAGGCTGGCCAACAATTCTTTTGAAGACCACTTAGTGTTTTGTTTTCTTAGCACTTTGTCGAGCTATGTTTTTAACTCTTTCTTTGCATCAGCAATCCAGAACATCTTTTGCCATGGATGAAGATTATTGGTTCCTCAGATTAATTAGACTCCAATCATTTTCAGCAGATGGTAAGTCAAATTATTTAGAATGACTATCACTAAAAAGCCAGTATCCAAGTTTCGACTTTAATCAGTTCCCACAAACCAGTCGTAAGTCAGATCGGTCATAAATTAGAGCATATACAAAATGGACGACATGAGGGTTATACTCTAGGACAGCCATTCCCAAACTTCAAAATACCAAGGCCCAATTTGAAATGTGAAAAATCTCCGCGGCCCACCAGAACCTTTATCACAACTGTGATCAACATCCAGGACTAGAAGCGATGATCTGATATTATTTATTTATTAGCCTTTATTTAACCAGGTTAGTCCCATTGAGCTCAAATATCTCTTTTTCAAGGGAGACTTGACCAAGAGGGCAGCAGCATAGTTACATTAAAACAACAAACAACACATAAAATCTACAACATCAAAACTTGCTCACATAAAACACGTGCACACAGATAAGGTAGACTGCAATGATCTCACCAGAGCTTTATTAATGTGAGTGGTCAACAAATAAGGTAACACTTGTCATATTAAGTTAACAGTAGAATAACACTTAACTGGTTTGTTTTATTACTTCTTAATGTTTTTTTTTTAAATCATCTCATGAATATTTATGTCATGAGTAATTTAAAACATATTTCAAAAAAGATAGAGCATTTAAAACATATTTATTTAATTTTAATGACCTCTCACGGCCCACCTGCAGTACCACGACGGCCCACCAGGGGGCCGCGGCCTACACTTTGGGAATCATTGCTCTAGGATACATGATGTCAATCTATTGCAGATTGATATCATGGGGGGTATCAATCTGTGTGTGTGTGTGTGTGTGGGGGGGGGGTGCCTTTATACAGAGTGGTGATGTTGATCTGGAGGATCGGAACACTGTTTGGAACTCTGATATTTGTTTTGACGTTGCCGTTTAACTGTCGTACACAATGCCGGGCTGCCACAACTATCTTACGCACTGCGCTGCCATCTGCTGGACGTGGTCGTAAGTACAGCTGGTCATAACTCGCCTATGTCATAACTCGAATGCTGAGTGTAGTCTGATCTACTGAAGGCTGTACTCAAGGCTGTGGTCCAATATCTTAATCTACAGTGGAATCATATCCTGCTCCGTGCCCATGCAATGCCTAGATCACCGACTGGTGGTAAAGCATCACAGAGCATTGTTTGCTGAGTCTGATGATTTGTCACACAAGGAAAACACGTCTTAATGTTACGTCAATGTAGGTAAGTTGGATCTCAGTCAACGATGAGGTGGAGATTGTTTGGGAGCAGATTTTTTACTCTGAACAGGTGAGATATATAGAGCAGGTAATTAATGTGAATGACTTGGATCATTCAATATTGCAATATTTGTTATCCACAGAATCATATGTGTTTGTATTAAGTTTTGTTATTTAGTTTCTGTTGTCTGTTGGTCTGTTTGGGATCATTGTCCTGTTGCACGACCAAATTCAAGCCTATTTTTTTGCTGTTGGCGGCCTAACATTTAACTGTAGAATAATTTGCTACTCAGAAGAGCAAGGCTGACTCAATGACTGCAAAGATTCCAAATACTCCAGCTGTAAAACAAGCCCACTCCATCGCCCAGCCACCACAGTGCTTGACAGCTGATACTGGATACTTTGTTCTGATATGCTGTGTTTGGCTTTTGCCAAATACAGCACTCTGCATAATGGGCAAACATTTCTACTTTGTTCTACAACTGCCATTTCCCCATTCGGCTCTTCTCGTTGTGGTGACAGGACTGATGAAAACGCATTCTCATAACAAAATAAAAAAAACTACTGCAGCTTAGGGCACCTTACATGTAAATTCCAAGAGTTTCTGGGTGATGCAGTCTTCCCTAAAGTGGTCATTGTCACACCTTTTGCCTCTGTTAAGAGAGTTGACAAGTGGCAGCTGATAGCGTTTTTCTTTTCTGCAGGAGTCTCTTTCTCTTGCTTGATCTTCACAAATTCCTCACATTGCCTGGGACGACAGCTCTAAAGATTAGTTATTAAATTAGTGGTATTGAAGGAGTGGATTTTGAATCCTCACATGACCCATGTTGAGTATTGATTGCAAACAGCAACTTGATCACTTTTCAACACTTTAAAAATCTCCACACAGCAAACATCTTTGCTTTGTCCCTCATTGATGAAATGACATCTCTTTTTTTTCTTCTTATTGCGCTAGCATGCTCATGATGCAAAAAAAAAAGGTATATTGGCATAGAATCATCAGCATTTTATGCCAATGTTTCATTTTATGGTCTTTATCTTCGGATACCGGTGCCATGCTGATATCATTGTGCATCTCTAATATGAATTCACGTAGCACTTAGGTTTTTGCAGTACTACACTCATGAACATATTCTGGGGTCTGAATATCTTTCTCAAGAACATTTCTACACATAATAGGACAAGGGATTCACCACATTTCTGGTTGGAGGATAATATACTCTACCTGCTGAGACAAGCGTGCCCAGATGGCCACCTCAGTGTAAGCACAGTTAAGAAGACCAATCATTCATTTTTGATGGCTGTCGACTTGCAGGTTTACGATTCCACATAAATTGCATATAATGTAGCACACATGGCATTAACAAACAGAAGAAGACCATGTAAAATGTAAGCCACAGATGAAAATACAATTGTAGAGTGAGATGTCAGGACAGCTTTAGCCAAACAGAGGTTGCAAAACCTAAGCAAGCATAAGGCCTCAGTCCATTAATGCAAGCACACAGGAGTTGGATTATATAACAGCAAAGGTGGATTTTATCGTCCATCATAATCTTTTTCTGCCAGCATGATCCTATGGCAGTTTAGTTTTCGTAGTCCGACCCTATCATCCAAGTCCTTGTCTACTATACCGAATGAGGCAGTTAAACTTGACACAAGAAATGACCATCACTTCTCAGGTTAAATAATCCTCACAGTCATTGGTATTACTTGACTTTGCCACAGCCATCTCCTCTGGCTCTTGATTTCTTGCCTGGTCACCTCATCGAGTGACACAATCAATCTGTCCTCAGTGTAGTGCAGTAATGGCTACCCAGTTCTCTCTGCTATCTATTTATCTTGTCAGCACAAATTCTTCACCTTTTCTCTCACTGGCCTGGTTTCATTCTTCCCCCCACTCCATCACTGCCCCTTCTTGACATGGATATTTCCCCTCCGGTTTGTCCACTTTGTTGTGATCACGAATGCTGTCATGCTTCATCGCTGTGGCTCTCCCTCGACAGCCTTCGGCATTTGTGATGTTCTCTGGCTTGCTGTCCTTTTAATGCTGCCTCCAAAAATTATTTCCTTCAACACATTTGTCCAGCAAATGTAGTTTGGACTAATTAGCTTTAGTGAGATAGATGACAAAACACTTTTAACAAATTAATATCAGCTTGCAGTGACGGCTTACGACTCACTGGAAAATCTGAACCCCGCGAGAACAGAAAATGAGGTCTGTCAGTAGTATTACTGTTGCCCAATTTGTTTCTGACATCATTGCACATATTCCAACACATCTTATAATCGTAATAACACATTTAACAACATATGAGACAGGAAGTATTTTCTTTCTCCCCTTATGACTTTGCTCCTGCTGTTCAGAACCTGTGTGCCAGCCTCATTCTGTTTTATCCTGCATTTTAACAAATTCATACTCGATGTGTAAAGAATAAGGTGATAATATGATTCTCTTTAATCAGTTTCAAAGGCTTTTAAAATCCATCAGTGCTGTTTTCTGGCTTCACTCTATAGCAGATTATGTCCAATCAACTTATGTCTATTTTTGTGACAACATAAAGACCAGTAGAGGTCTGTGGTTAGCAAACCTTTGCTGAGTGTTTTTATCTATCTATGGCTCATGTACGCTATTTGTTCTGTTTTTGAATGGTATTGACGTTACTAAATAAACATGAACCCAGCTATCTGGCTCTCTAATGATACAGGTGCTTTGAAATCAATATGTCTCTGTCACAACTTTTCAGAGAAAAGCTAATAATCAAATGTAATTAGTTTTCTCAGTCACAGAAAATATGCTCTTTAAACCTCACAGGACACTTTAGCCAAAGCTTGAAGTCATTATTTTCACTCGCTTTAATTTGCTGGCGTGCTATAATGCTCCCGCTTCACTTTGAAGATTACACCTGCTTATGCTGAGTTATGAACCGAAACGTGGACGTGATGATCTTGACAGGGTGTTTGAGCCACAGTTTTTCACGGCAGTTACACAGCTGTCAACCAACCAAATGCTGCTACAGAAATGGAAGATTTTTTTTTTTTGAGTTTCTGACAAATTCAGAGGTACTTCAGCAGCGCTATATCCTCACTTTAAGACATGCCTTTTGCAGCCACCACGGGCCATCCTTAATTAGCCAGTGTTTTGTTTCCGCGAAAACTTTGAAAAACTCCATATATTGCAGAAAGATGAAAAGGAGACCTTCAAAAGTGAGTGTTCGATGCTTGATTTTCTCATTTTGCTCTTGTTGAGGTAGAAATCTAGCCATATACGTACTGTATCCCTTTGAGAATTTGTATGCTGAGTGTGGAGAAAAGATCACATTTCTTATTAAAATGCAGTACGAACATTTATTAAAATTACTTCACTTTCCTGTAGCAGTTCAGTAATCTCTTCTATGCACCTTCAATACATCCTCATTTAGGACTCATCTCATCCTCTGTAAAATGAATTTTGAAACATTTAACATTGTGTTTTTCTTTTTTATCCCCTTTGCACATCACTCCATTACTTGAACCCTACAAAGTGCAAACAGAACACTTTTAAATGTTTTGTGCAGGCCATGTGAACTTACCTGCGTTACTCTACTCAAGCAAACTCCTTAGGGACATTTAAGTGCTACAACCTCAGTGTGCTCCAAATACAATTCGTTTTACAAAATCCATTAGAAGACACCACTCCTCCTACCTCCCTCTCCCCAAGTCTGCTCTTTCACTGTTGTGCCATGCGCCTCTCTGGACAATGGAGATTAGATTTGAAAATGTCTTTTACTGTTTCTCTAACCCTCAGCTGGTGCCAGAGGGTCAGTGGTTGCCATTGAAGTGACTGATAACTTCTTTGTTATGTTATGCTGTTATGTTGGTGTATTTGTGTTAAAAAAAAAAAGAAGAAGAAGGAAATTCTTATTAATGCTAGCATACCTTCACACCCCTGTAGTGCCGAAGACACTGATGGTGCACTTCTACACAGCCATCATTGAGTCCATCCTCACCTCCTCCATCACCATCTGGTACGCTGCTGCCACCGCCAAGGACAAGAGCAGGCTGCAGCGTGTCATTCAGTCAGCTGAGAAGATGATTGGCTGCAATCTCCCATCTCTTCAGGACCTGTACTCCTCCAGGACCCTGAGGCGTGCAGGAAAGATTGTGTTTGATCCCTCCCACCCCGGACACCAACTCTTTGAGTCACTCCCCTCTGGCTGGAGGCTGCGGACCATCAAGACCAAAACCTCACGCCACAAGAACAGTTTTTTCCCGTCTGCTGTCAGCCTTATCAATAAGACCCGGAACCCCCCGACACCTCTTCACTCTCCACCTCTGACTCTGACACTGCTGTCACATTGACAGAACTCAGAACACTATGCGTTACATTAACGCTCAGTCTTCACTACCTGTTAATTTGCACGTTTTCATGGCACATCACTCTCGGTTACTCTGCCCTTAATGCAAAAAACAGTTTGTGTATGTATATTTATATTGCAATATTTCTAGTCTACATTGTGTGTTATATTTTTCCCTTAATTGCATGCACCATCATCGCCACAACAAATTCCTCGTATGTGTAAAATCGTACTTGGCAATAAAATTCTGATTCTGATTCTTCTGATTACAGCACATCTCACTTTTGGGGAGAATTTGAGTTTGTCCTGTCTCCTTCGCCCACTCAGAGTTCATATTGTCAGCTTTAATGAGATAGCATTAATTGCCAAAACTTCATAATTTCTCCCGACTAGACAAAAGGCATTTTTTCCCCTTTAGTTACATAAATTTATATTGCCAGACCTGCCCATGTTTTCATATCCTGTCCCCTTGTGTTCTCTCTTTTACTCATCCCAAGAGACCACGGTATAAAGCAGGGATACAGCTGGGAGAGTGTCTTGCTGTCAGCACATCGATGAAAACATTACTTTCATTAGGGTTCATTATATCACCACAGACATTCTTGTTAAAATGTCATTTGCTAATTCCTTTCAGCGCTCATTTCCACCCGGCTGTCCCAGCAAGATTAACAAGTCATTTATTGAGATGTGAAGGAAAGCAAAGTTGTTTAACAATAAGTAAACAAGGAGGGTGCATCATCGAATCATTTCTACACTGAACACATATCAGTCATATTTTTGCTTATCTTTTAAGGCAGGAGACTACAACATGTCTGTTTTTGATGTTTTCATGACATAACGAGTGAGGAGTTTCCTTCAACGTGAGTTTCCGTCATTCAAGGCTCCGCAGCATAGCTGCACAACATGCTAACATGGATGATATTCTGCTCTGTAAATAAAACCAAGACAAAAATTTCTTCTTAATCAATGGAGTTCACATATTTGCTTTCAAAACCAGAAATTTGCCAATTTCGCAAAACAGCTCAAATAAAACCATAACAGTCGGTTTTAGACCAGTGCTGCCACCTAGTGGATACCATTTTCACAGTTCTTGGGTTTCCCTATTATTTCTTCTGGCATGCAAACATGCTCACCATAACAATGCAGCATGCAGCTGTGTCATATTCAGGTTTACCATGATGGGTTGGCAGGGATTTGCTCATTTATCGCATATGAAATCTACGCACATAAGTGCTAGAGAAAAGTTGATGTCTGACGAAATAAAGTCTCAACTAACAGCCTTTTCTGTGAGAAATTCAGAGGAACTTTGAAGACAGATGAACATGTCAGCAGTTTCTCTAATCAAAGACAACTTTTATTTGAAACTGAAATAGAATGTGGTGGAAGGCTCTAATAAAATGCAGCAAAAGGAATATTACTCATCACTTCTTGGATTATGTATAAGCAATTAGTCACAGACGTGTAGCTTTGATTGCATAAAAGCTTTACGGGAGAGCATTTGAAGATTTTTAGACTACACAGACACTGCACCCTGAAACCTGTCAAGCCTGGAGTTGAAATAAAAATAAAAGATTAATTTATCTAACTTCACTAGATACTGTTTTCAAAACGACAGTGGCTCTACATTCAGATAATCACAGCCATTAATGCAATATTTAAAACTACAGTAGATTAAATGTGTCTGTTTCAGGTTTCGTGAGGTTTCTTATGGATACATTGGTTTGTTTTAAAGCTTCTGTGTGTATGCGTTAAATCCTACGCGCCTTCTCTGTCCCGTCAGTGACACACACAGCAGACTGCTCACTTTCTGGATAGCTGCCTGCTGAAGAGGGATAAGCCTGCAGCCTCAGTGGTTCCAAATCGGATTGAACATGTGCCAGGTGCAGAGCACATTTCACTGTCTGCAGGAGCCTTCAGAATACTTTCGCTTCTATTTTTACATTTTACCTTAAACTGAAAAATGAAAACCAAAGACGGTTTTGCATCATCTGCTGTCATCTCAGAGAGATGACTTTTTTTGCCTCGGGAAAAATGAAATCAAACACTTTGCACCTGAAGTAAATCAATAACGGATAACTTGAGGCATTGAACTTGTGTTAAACCTAATGCATTGAAATGATTGTCCGACAGTTAAAAAGTATTAGGGCTGCAGAATATATCGAAATCATCATCATCGCAATATCAACATGCATAATATCACAAAAAAAAAACCCCAATAAATTTTAGTCTATTTTTGACATTCATGTTTTTTTAAAGTGAGTGATGAAACTGTACTGGCATTGCCAATAGCTGCTGTTGCTGGGCACAGTTTTCTTTATTCTTTCTTTCTTTCAAATTGAATCATGTCACTGAAATGGAAATAAGTTTTTTCTTTTTTCATGTCTGTATTGGCTATTTACTATCAGGGGTCAATATTTACTGCAAAGCAGAAAAACAAATCCATTTAATGAAGTATTTGTTTATGTATTGCAAGTTGTATCAAAACTGCAAATTTCAGCTCCAAAATTGCATGTTTTTCTAATAAGCATCATTGGGTATTAATGGCTTTTAATTTACTCATCCTAGTATTGTGTTGATAATGGCACGTGGGAGCTGTGACACCTGAGGTTAATGTCCTTGTCTGAAAATAACTGGATTATTATTTGATGGGCTGGCTTTTATGCATTTCACAGAAAACCGATCAATTCAGCCCTGTTACTGTTATTCTCTTCAGCTTAAGAGAAGCTTTACAGCTGCAATCTGTGTATTCAGGGACAGAACAGTAAATGGTTGAAACTGAATAAAACACTTTGGATAAACAAGATCGTTAAGCTTTCCTCATTTCTTTGTCCCCGTATGATCACAAACAGCACCACGGTGTTTGTAACACCGTATTACGGTATCTCAAATACAGAGTAAGTGTGCAGCTCACATCGTGAAATGCAGTTCACATCCATTCTAATAAACACTAAATGCACGTTTGTAGAGATGCCTCAGATTCGCATGCATAGAATTATTATATGCATGCGAATCTGAGGCGAACCGTGAGCACCACAGCCGGGCCTTCACCTCAGCCCTCACTGCCGAGAAAAAAAAAGTCCAACCACACACTTCCGATAAGTTTGATAAGTTTACATATTGAATTGAAGGCAAAGTAATTACAGGGGCAAAGTGCGCTGGAAATTTTACAGACAACCTTCGCAATAAATACAAATTACTGAATGTCCATTTGGCCCAAATTAATCACTTAAAATAATAATCAAGGTGGCTTGTAACGTAGGCCTACCTCACATGAAAACAAAATCCATTCTTCTGTCTTTCTTTGTGAAGTGTGCGATGGCATAAAGTTTGTCCCTTGACTTGATTTCACAATAGCATCCTTTTTCTATGGACATCAGTCCTGTCATCCATGGATATCGCTGATAATTTTAGGTCTTGAAATGTCTTTTCTCTTTATTAACCTTTTCTTTCAATTCCAGTTCTGGAGTTGGTCTTTGTTTTTTGTTTATTATTTGAAGTTTTTCTGTGGAAGGTCACTTAAAAAAGGCAATGCTAACAAGATAGCCATTTCATTGTCTCTCAGCGCTGAGAAGGCGAAGGCTTTACGATGTTTTGTCTTTGTCTCGTCCACTTAAAATCAAACCGTGGTTGGTCAATTTTCAAATCACTCTCCAAACCAAACCACATAGCTTGGCCTTCCCCGTGATTCATGAAGTCCTAACCAATTAATGAGCCAGCTAACCGGCAGATGATTCTGATTGGATAACATGTTTCAGGACAGTAACCCTTTTATTGCTGATGTGAGCTTGAGAGTAAACTTAACTTTAGAACATAGATGAGAGAAAATGTATTAAATGTATTCTATTAAATTAAATGAGATTATATATATATATATATATAATTAGATGCTCATACTTTTTGGTCCAGATTTTTTTTAGGTCTTCTCTGAAAGCGTAGAAGGCCCTGAAGGTTCCCCTCTGATAGAAAACATAAATAATCACTAGAACATTGCTTACATTAGACTTGAATTGTGACATATGAGTATTTCCCTTAAGCTGTTGCTATACTGGACATTATCAGTTATAAATTTAGCCCAGATAGGAATAAATTATCTAATCTATTTTAAAATATTGTAAATATTTTTGACAGGATTATTAGATCTAGGCTTACAAGGTAAATGCAGTGTTTTCATTATAACATCACATCTGCTCTGAGAACACACAAGTGCAGTTTAATCATCTGTGTTTCAGCCGAACAGAACCAGCAGGCTGAAGCTGACAAACAACCTGGTACCTCTGCTGCTAAAAGAGGAAAAAAAAAAAAAGCTAACTGTTCCCTGTGATTTACACATCTATTACTTATCTTTGCCTCTGAGAGCAGATCAAAAAAAAAAAAAAACATTACACAGTATTACAACAGTCCATAAAATGTGTTGGTGTGTTGGAAAGGGGGATTGGAGTCTCAGCGGCTGCACAGGTTCATTGGTGCAAATTTCACTCACATTCCCGCCACTCAGATTAAAAGTCCAGTGTGAGGAGGTCAGCTCTTTCCTCCAGCTGCTGCTGAATGATTTCTAACTGAACTTTAGTGTTGCATGTTGTCATATGGATGCCTACACGCTGGCACAACATATCAATTAACCCGACCCAACTCTGACAGATCAAACCGGGGAAATCAGAAATTGTTTGAAGGAAGATTAAAAGCTGTGCCTGTTTCAAGATTATTATGGGCTGGAATACTAAAGAAATCTAAGATGTTCCCTCATCTAGTCACAATAGTCATAGGTTGAATATTTAAAGATATGTCAGATATTTACTGTTTGACACAGAATTTCAAACTGTGTTCTAAAATGATTAACATAAATAGCAGATTTAGTTGTTTTTATTTAACTTTCAAAAGCACAAAAAAACGCTTCCTACACCTTTAGATTCCTAATCAAAGAATTAGTGCTCAGAAATGCCCTGAACGGAGCACAAAATGAAGAAACAAGAAAAAGAAGCGTTTCTCTTCAGGAAAAAAACAAACAAAAGAAAATCAACCCACCATTACGGAGCAGAGAGTTTTAAATTTCTCTCTTATGAAATGCATTGTGATGCAGACGTGGACAGCTCTACACTGATACAGTGAAACAATATAATTGAGTTTGCAGCCCACACAAAATTAAGCATGTGATTGTTAATTTAATGATTTTCCAACCCCAGTGGAATATTAACATTAAACATTTATGTCATTGTGTTATATTGATAATGAATGCTACGTTAATGTTGCTGACGGCTTCTAGTTGGGGAGCAAAACTAAGTTTTTCTTTGACACGGATTGTATGAATGTGAACAAGGATCAGAAAATGTCTTATTAATAAGACTTAACACAATTGGAGAGTGAGAAATCATTACAACAAGTTGTGCTGTAGATTGCTCATGAGCGAATGTCCTTGATTTTAGAAATGTATCATTCTATCAGGAGTTTTAACTTGAACTTAAAAAGGAATTGCTGCAGTGGATAGTCATCTTAGATTTACCGTCCTTGCAGATAGACGTCATATTATATGATACTGTTTTCCAACAAGTTACAGATCAACAATGCAGCACTTAGACTTGTCAGTGTGGTGCAGGGATTTCATTTTTCTCCCATGAATTATGTATTCAGAGAGCATTATCTGCGGTGCACACCTTGATTTGCAACACTCTCTTCATCATAACCATCATCGGATGGACCACTAATACCCATCATTATTTCTTGCACCTCTGCTGCAATGATAGTGATTTGCTCCCACTGACACCTCAGCTATAAAGAGACTGCCTGCAATGTAGCCTTGTGACATTTCATATTTATGGTCGTTGTTATTTTTTGCTCAAGTTCTAGCGGCTAATGCACATTTGTTGGAAGACACCTGGATATTTTGACTTTTTCAGCTGCAGTGCTGAATATTTTCCGTAGTCTTTGCTGTTTGTGCCTCTGGACAGAATGTACTAACCTCAAAATTAAATATGGCTTTATGTTGTACATTCTGTCACATGAGGAATTTCCATGCTTGCATCAAAGGCAGTGGATGGTATGGAACCTAATTAACGCATTTAACTCTAGTTCAGTAAATAAACAACTTTTATGTCCTACAGTGTTTTGTACACTACCTGCAAATACCTTTTTGGTTAACTTGATGGGAAAGCCCTTGATGACTGAGCTCCATATATCTGACAGACCTCATAGTCGTACGTTATCCCATAAGATCACGTAGCTCTGCAGGCTTACTTGTGATTTTTAGTTAGAGAATCTGAGTCAAAATTGGCTAATTGAAAAGCAGCTTTTCTTTTCTAGGTTTTTTGGTCTATACATGTCTAGACACACATACACACACAACCAGCTCCCAGTGTGGATTACTATTAAAACTTTAAACTCAGTAGACTGGTGGGGGACTTCCTCTGCACTCAATGCCTCTCTTCAACCTGCTGTCTTCACTCTCCATTTGTGTATATGCCATTATCGCTGTTATTAACTCAAATTTTCTGCTTTTTTTCTCTTTTTTTTCTGTAATTCTTTCCCACATCAGGTATCACAGGCCTCATGTCATTTGTTGGCATTTTCTTTCCTGTCCTCTCATACCTCCATCTGGTTGAGACAGATGGCCAGCCTTCCTGAATGCTTATTTTCAAGGTTTTTTTCTGCTAAAAGGTAGTTCCAGCCTCCAGTGGTGTCTGTTTTGTTCATACTAATGACAAGGGACTCAATCATGTTGGGTTTTGATGCATTCTGTTAGATTCCTTAGCTAGACAACTCTTTAAAGCACAAATACAAAAGCTGTTTTTTTTTTGTATTATGATTAGATTTAATTACCTGTTTTTAAATTAATTTATTTCATCCTTTTAGCTTAATTGCCCTAAGATGGCTGTCGTTGTGAACTGACCTTTTCCAACTGAATTGAATTTAGGACTATTAAAACAGGAGCATCTGCTATAACCTAGCATCTGTTTTAATCAACAGATGAGTGAAAATCGCAAATTCGAAGGGCCAGTCTGATTTAACTGTTTTATATTTATTTGATTTTTTTTTTTAGGGTAGCTGGTGTGAGTGGATGAGAATGAGGGAAAGGCTCTGTATTCTTATAGTACTGTTTGGACCGTAGGTGATGTAGGCAGCAGCACAGCGCCTCTGATGTTGTTCGTAAGCATTTTCACAAAAACTGGCTGCTCCAAGGTGTATACAGTAACACGCTCCACTACAACTGTGAAGCTGTTTCTATGGCTACGGCTTAGGAATTTGATCTGATGATCTTGAAAATGATAATGTGACCTTGAGCAGGATCCATTAATGATGTTGCATTCAAGCAATTTTTGGACAAGACACGTATTAAATGGCTAACTTTATCAGTTTGGTTCAGCATTCAGTTATTCAAACTAATTTTATGTTTCTTGGAGCTTCATTCAGACACACCTATTACAATAACTGAGGACCAGTTGGGCAGGATCAACGCATTAAGTGAGGTATGTGGCTTGAGTATCTACACTGGGTTTTTCTTGCATGTTGCTATAACAACTCATGATGGCATGTCACGTTTCTCTTTTTTAGTCTGCACTGGCTCCTGGGAGAAAATTGATCCTTGAGTCGGTAAATGTTCAACTTGGTCTATTAGGTAGTTACTGTGTCTGTTTGGTGTTTACAATTTTTTTTAAACTGTTCGCTGTGGGGGAAAATGGTCCTATTATTGAGTGAAGGGAAATGGATAAGATGATGAGAGCTCAACAATGAGCTCAAGTAGGCTATTAAGCTGAGGAGAGCTGCAAATTTGATAGATAATTTCTGCTGACTGAGCTGCTCCTTTAAAATTGTTTGAGCATTGTTGTTTTTGACACTGTTAAAAAATACATTTAGCTGCTGTAATGGCATGCAAATGATCAACCCCATTCTCTGGAGAATCGCCTCTTCAACCAGCTTTTCCCTCAAATCGTTTTTCTATCTATTTGTCTGTTTGTCTTTATTCTTTCTTTCTTTATTTCATTCATTTCTTTCTTTGTGTCTTGGATTTCTTCTTGATTAGAAGCAGATGCTGAATAGAAGATACTGTACCTGTATATGTGACACTTAGTGAGTTGAATCTGTGCTGGTAAATCACTGCCTCCTGCTGCTGACATCTGTTGTCATTGTCGGCGCTTTAATAATCACAGTTCTGCCTGGAAGTGTTCTATCAGCCATGACGTGAAAAGGATGCTGCTACTGCACCTCTGTTTCTTCTCGTACTCATTGCTTAGGTTTATTATTGCACTCTCAGTCTCAGATTCCTCGCAGAACCCGGCTAGTATTCTGATGCTGCACAGTGACAAGCTTCAGTGATGATGAAAACATCAGTCTTGTCTTCCTCTCTAGTGTTTACAATGTCTCAACTTGCCACAGCAATAAGACACAGTAACTGACTATAAAACAGCTCTCCTTGTCTTGGTATGATGCAGTTATCGCATGGTTGTGATCGGGTATTGGCGGTTTAACAAACCCCGATTAACCCTGTTGAATTTAGTCACTTTATTTGTATAGTCCCAATTCACAACAAAGTCATCAAGCAAGGAACCCGATAACTCAAGGCTCTGCCTCTGATTCTACAAGCCCATTTCCAAAAAAGTTAACGAATGTATCAGATGTTTAAACTGAGACATTTTACCATTTCAGTGGAAAATATCATCTCATTTGGACTTTGATGGCAACAACAAAATGTTGGAAGGGGCCAACAAAAGGCTGAGTACAAATCAAAAACAAGTGGAGGAGGATTTGATAACTAATTCGGTTAATTGGCAACAGGTCATCAGCATAACTGGGTATAAAAGGAGCATTTCAGAGAGGCAAAGCCTCTCAGATGTAAAGAAGGTTCACCAATCTGCGTCAAGCTGCATCTAAAGATTTTGGAACAATTTCAGAAGAATGTTCCTCAACGTGAAATTACAAGTACTTTAAAGATCCCGCCATGTACAGTACATAATATTATCAAAAGATTCAGATAGTTGTGAGGAGTGTCTGCGTGCAGGAGACAAAACCGAAGGTCCAAACGGGATGCGCGTCATCTTTGGACCCTCGGGCGACACTGCTCTAAAAACAGGCATGATGCTCTACTGGACATCACTGCATGGGCTCAGGAACGCTTCCAGAAATCACCGTCTGTGAACACAGTTTGCCATGCAAGTCAACCACGCAGTTGAAGCTGCACCATGCAAAGGAGCCATATGTGAACGTGATCCAGAAATGCCACCGTCTCCTCTGGGCCAAAGCTCATCTCAAATGGTCTGAGGCCAAATGGAAAACTCAGATTAATCAAACTTTGAACTTCTTTTTGGAAACCACAGACCTCGTGTCCTGCAGACTAAAGATCCAGCTTGTTATCAGCGGACAGTTCAAAAGCCTGCATCTCTGACGGTATGGGGCTGCATTAGTGCCGATGGCATGGGCAGCTTACACATCTGGAAACGGCAATATTAATGCTGAAGAGTACACAGGTTATAGAGAAACATCTGCTCCCATCCAGACAAAATCTCTTCCATGAAAGGCCTAAATATTTCAGCAAGAGAATGCTAATTCACATACTGGATCCATCACAACAGCATGACTTCGCAGGGGAAGAGACCAGATGCTGAACTGGATATTTGTCCAATGGAAAACATTTGGTGAATCATAAAACAGAAAGTTCAGCAACGAAGGCCCATGACTGTTCAGCATCAGACAAGAATGGATCAACATTCATCTCCTAAAACACCAGCAACTGGTCTCCTCACTTCCCAGATGTTTACAGGCCGTTATTAAAAGAAGAGGGGATGCTACACAATAGCAAACATCGCCCAGTTCCAATTTTTTTTTAGATGTGTTGCTGCCATCAGTCAAAATGAGCTATATATTTTTTATGAAATGGTAAAATCACTGTTTTAACAATTAATATGTTCTTTGTTTCATTAGGAACAAAATATGGGTTTATGAGATTTTCAGATCATAGCATTCTGTTTTTTTATTTTCATTGAATACAGCGTCCCAACTTTTTTGGAATCAGGGTTTTCTGGTAACTCTAGGAACTGCAAAAAACACCTACAGTCTGAGATCAAAGTGCTCTATTGGAATTGAAAGTTCTTTAAGATAAGAAGGAGGCAGGTCCTTAAGAGCTTTATATGTGACGAGATGTGTGGATGTAATTTATGGAGCAGAACCACAGTAAGAATTGTGGACAGTCTCAAAATTAGCACAAGAAGTCCTATTAAAAGTACAAACCAGTGCAAAATACACAGCATGAAGCAGTCGATATTTTTCGACTGAAAAAAATTATTATTCAGTTTTAATACGCCTTTTTAGATTATAATAGATTAATTCTAAATTCATCTGCATTCATGACATTTTCTGATAATGTTGGTGCGAATTTTAAGAGCCTCCGGTAATTTACAGTTTCATTTACTTGTAATTTTTAGGTGTTAACGGAATTGCTTCCACTTGATAATGAAATGTAGTGTGTGCCAATTTCCATGTGATGAAGCTCTGTGCTACTTGCTTTTAATGAACTTATTTTGAATAAATGATAATATGAACATCACGTAATACCAAAAATAACACTAAAATTGGAGTTTTTACTGGGCTTTGATGTGTGTCTTTCTCCAGCTGCGCAGCCTCTTATGATTGTGCTCACTTTCTTTTTGTGGATATCTGATAGGATGCCAACTAACATAACTTTATTCTGTGCACGGACTGTACACTTTAACACAATCTTGCGGTGTCAAGTCCAACCACCTCACATTTCTTTATTTTGTTCAATGTTTCCAGTGTTTATGACCGAGAAACCTCAACTTCATCATTATCCTTCTAATGTCAGTTTTTTTTTTTCCCACACATTACAGGTATGTATGCGCTTAACCCGGGTTCATGGTCTCACAGGGATCTCATCGATTAGACGAATAAATTACCAAGATAAAGAATGAAATACCTAATAGTGTTCCACGTGAATGTGTAATTACCTCTGCCAAGGAGGTAATGTTTTTGCCACTGTTTATATGTTTGTCTGTCTGTTTGTTTGTTTGTTTGTTTGTTTGTTTGTCTGTGTACAAGATAACTCAAAAAGTTATGGGTGGATTTTGATGAAATTTTCAGGAGTTGTCAGAAATGTAAAAAGGAAGAACTGATTTCATTTGGCTGTGATCCGGAAGAAATCCTGGATTCTGGATCACTTTCAAATTTCCGATAACATTGTGGTAAATGGGGCCAAAAATGTTGTTTCTCAATATCTCCGTTAATTAATGCTTAAAACTCATGAAAGTTGACTCAGGGATTGACAATGGAAACCTTTATCAAATCTCAAAGGGTGATCTGAATCTGATCCAGAAGGCGGATTTTGTAAATAAATGGAAATTATAAGGCATTGAGGTTGTCTAATTTCAATATATTGACTTTGGAAACAAATATTGCATAAAATCTTTATAGCATTATTATTATTTTTTTTTTGTGTGCATCACAAATAAAGGAAGATATGGTACTTTTTTTAGTGGTCCAATATTGTCAGTGATATATGTACGACTAATATTTATGGTCTAAATCGCTATAAGGGGGAATTGTTGCGCTTGGTGGAAGTCTGCGCTCTCCGAGTGCTTTTCTAGTTTTCTCTGTTATAAGAATCTCTTTGAGACTTTTTGAAGAATAGTTTGCTATCATTATTACTGAAACATCCAAGCAAAAACCTGAAAGGAAAAAAAAAAAAAACATTTGTTCCACTTTTCATGCTTCAAGTATCAATCAAGTATTGAACATGTCAAAGTGGACGACTTTATTTATTCTTCTTTTAATGTAGTTTAATGACAAGAGGATGACTCATTAACTGAGAAATATAAATGGCAGATTGATACCTTAGATGAGAAATTAAGATGGGTAGAACTGCTAATTTAGGCTTTACTTTCCCTCACCCACATCTGACATTTTCACCACGGAGAAGACAACCATGTCTATCATCTTAATTAGCTTTTTGGATATCTCTTGTAACTAGTGCTTAAGAATATCTGTGATGTGTGTCTGTGTGTGGTTGACAGCATTGTTACTTTTGCTGCAGCAGCAGCTACACTGATTTGAGACTATTTCTTGATGTGTTTTTATTTTTGTTGTTATTATTATTTTTTGGGGGGGGATTTTTGCTGATGTGAGCTACACTGTAAACTCAATCTGCACCAGTAGTAGTTCACTTTCAAGCCTCATTTTATCCTGAAGAGGGAAGTCCTCACTGGGTTCGAATAACAGCCTGGTGGAATAGAGCAGAGAGAAAATTATGATTTTCCTGAGGCTCATATGAAACAGTAAAACCTGGTGGGAACAGATGTAGCCTTTGTGCTGAGCTCAGGCTCTCTGCCATCTCTACCTGGATTGCTTCCCAGATTATTCCACTCGATCTCTTCCCTTTTCCACAGGGTAATTAATAAGGTAGCGTCAACACAACAGAAGCCCCGAATGTCTGAAATCTGAGAACATATAATGTTTTCTTTCTGAACTGTATTAGTTGGGCAGATCTACGTCAAACAACCTTTTATTGGCTCTAAGGGTGGAGGGTCAGCTGTTTCACCACTTTGAGACTGAAGCCTCTTTGCTCAAGTATCGGATGAATGGCCGTTAAGTCGTGTTAACACATCCACCTTTGGATCAGTATTCTTCGATGCGCTGACACCCGTGGGTTAGTGTGGACAGAGCTGGACATGAAAAATATTAATTTTAGATTGGCTTGCAGGTATTAATTACCTTTCTGTGTCCTTTCTTTGTAAATTGGTTCCTCAAACTGCAAGAAAGTAACCATAGCAACACTTCCTTGCTGTTAATTTAAGATTGACTCTGAGAGTAATTATGGATGAGCTAGAAAGCAAACTTTAAAAACGGTTAATAACTTGAACCCTGGCTACCAGGTAATTTAGTTTCACATGTAGAAATGAAGAGCTTAATGACCAATTATTTTTAGAACCTTTCATTTTGATTCCTTGAATCATACTGTATTTGACACACAAAGTCTCTACTAAAAGGCAGTTTTTAATGTCAGTCACTGACTCAGCTCATGGAGGATATATTTATCATTTTATCACACCATTTAAAAACCTTTTTTTTAAACTCTGCTTGCACTCATATTGTCCTCTCATGCCTGAAACCAAACAGATCTCCAACTCTCCCTTGACCCAGACCTTCCCTGTCTCATCTCACTTGTCTCATCTTCCACCTCAGTCATGGATCTTGATGCTGCTCCGTCGTTGTCTCCAACCACAGCAGGAGATGCTGGGCCATCTAACATGATTCACCTTGCTTTTCTGAGTAATAACCTCCAGAAGACAAAGGTGGATGCCTCCAAAATCACATGGATTACTGGCTACCTGATAACCAGACCACAGTTTGGGAGATTGAATGGTTGTGTGTCTGACAGCAGCGTGGAGGCACCACAGAGGACTGTACTCACTTTTTCTCTTCCCTCTATACACCCCAGACCTCCAGTACTGTGTGTGTGTGTGTGTGTTTTTGTTTTGTTTTTTTTAATTTATCTTGCTGGGCACTGCACACTATTTATCATTGATTCCCAACAACCACAATGCCGAACTGGTAACGAACCTTCAACTAATCTGTTTCATTGTATGTATGTATATTCATATTTTTATGTGTACATCTTTATATATGTCTATTTTAAGGTATGTGTATATGCAGCACATGTGCAGATAAATGTATATGTTCATTTTAGAATATCTATCAATATTTATCTTGTATGCACCCCCCCCCACACACACACACGTACATACGCTCATGCTAAGTGTTGTAATCTAAACGCAGTTAAAAGGTTTGAGACTGTATGTACACAAACAGACCAGGCCTTTTTTATGTAGGATTACTGTCATCGAAAATAGTTTTAGATAGAAAATATCAAAAATGACTTAATTCGCTTCTCTTGCTGCTGATGCGGACATGTTGATGTCATGGCCTCAGTCAGATAACAGATGGCTCCTTCCTTTGTGTTCTGAGTCGCAGGGAATTGAGGTGCCCGTGAACAAGGTGGTAATTGTCAGTGTGATCAGATTCTCTTACGCCGCAGATGTTTGTCTCCAGGAAGTCTTTTGTTCTCTTTCACCCTTTTCTGTCACTCTGACACTGATGGAAAGTGTTATTGACAGCGCCTTTTGGTATCAGTGTGTTGTTATTAATGATCATGGATTATTGTAGCGTGTTAAGACCAGGAAGACAATAGATTTCATTTACTTCTACAGGGGTGAAAGCCGGCTAGTCACCTGGCTGTGGCCGAGGATGAGAGGTGAGTTCCATGCTGGAGACAGTGACTCATGACAAATATATGTGACACTTTGTTTTGAATGCTAGATTTCTCATTATGTAACTTCTTTAGCTCTTAACCTTAATTGTGTTGTTTTGGAGGCTTTGTTTGAAATGCCATGCCATTTTCACCTCCAACAGTAATACCTTTTTAAGCAGCAGAATTGGACATTTACAAGTCCCCTCCCCACTTCATAATATCATTCCAATCCCCCCAAAAGAAACATTTAATTCAGGTCTGATTATAGGGAAAACAGTGAGTGTTCCACTGGTGCACATTAATTCTCCAAATTAACTCCAGTTCCCTGCTAGTGTAACCTTGACTCTCTGGGTCTCAACATGCATGCAGATTTTTTCCTTTTTGGGGGGGATGGCAACATCTTAAAATACAATGAACAGATACATGGATCAACCGTAATGAGAGTCCTGCTTCATGCAGTGTTGTGTAGGACCCCTTTTTGCTTTACTGAAACAGCTCACCTATCAATACGGACTTGGCATGGAGAGAGAAGTGTGTGGGTGTCCCGTGGTGTCTGGCACCAAGATCCTGTGGGTGCTTAGTCGGACTTAGTTTTATGTAGTTTGGATGTTTTCAGTTGTACAAGCTGGGTGTTGATCTGAATTAATGTGAGATGATGGTTCACCTTACTTGGCCGTGGATGGTATGTCATATTAGGGTACTGTATAAACAATAAAGTCATTATTACGTTAAGTTGTAAACAGATTGATCAAATTCATGTTTAAATGTCTGTATAACACATCATAGATATTTCTACAAAAATACTTGAAAATTATCAGGTAATGTTGTGCCTTTTTTCCCCCTATTTTTTTTTTTAATCAATTGTTTTGGAAATACTGGTGTTAAATATTCATGCGTTGTGTAAGATATTAAAGACTGAAGCAAATCCTCACATGAGAAAAAATAAGAGGTCCAAAAATGATGGGCATATCCATGCGTTAGATCAGTGAAATTACTTATCAGTCTCGCCTTCTGTTAGCGTAAATGAACTGCATTTATAGAGAGCTTTTCTTCTTGACTACTCAAAGTACATTTAGACTACATGTAATATTCACGCATCCACACATACATTCATACAACACTCTCATAGTGGACAGAGAGATTGAGCGCCTTATCTTCCGCCAGATCTCCTAAAGCTGCTATTTAGGGATTGTAGGTAGCAGGAGGGGCATTCCCCCGCAAATAACGCATATCTTCCACCTCCCTAAACCCGCTATCCCACCTGTGCTACCCGCTATATTATGCATAGTAGTGGTTAGGGCGTTCCACCTGTTAAACCAATCAGTGCGTCAGTAGCCATTGCCTTTAAGAGCAGGTTGCGCTACTTTCAAACCGCTATGGAGCGTCTTTTCATCCAGATGGGAGCAGCTCTCATGTGCAGCTCATCTGGGACTCTGCTGTAGAGCTTCCTCTTCTTCCTCCTCGTCCTCTGCACTGATATATACATAAAAATATTTTTGCACAGACAATTCCTATCAGCTACCTGAAAGTCCCAGATAGTTGGTGCACTCCCAGTAAACACGCTCTGGTCGTCTATTGTTTAACTGGCGAGCAAGCCGTTTAAGACGATTTCTGCCATTTTCTCAGGGGTTCAACTGAGGCCAAATCACGCTTTTTATACAAGAGTTAATTCAAGAGGTAGTACCCGCAACCCACAATCGCAAGGTACCAAGTTTGCAGAAAGGGCAAAGGACACGGCCATTGCCACACCTACAATGTGAGTAAGGGAGTCGGGATAATGGGTAGCGGCTTTAGGGAGCGGAAGATTATAATAGCGGTTAGCAGAGGTTCCTAAACCCGCAATTTGTGGGTAGCGGCTAGTGGGAAATGTACCATTGGGGCCTTAATCTAATGAGTCTAGGGATGGAACGGTTTTCGGTATTACGGTAAAGCGCAGTAAAATTTTACGCGATAACGATTACCGTTTATGTTTGACTTTATCTCATTATCGCGGTCGATTAATGGGATATGCAATATCAGCCTCATTCAAGTCTGCAAGTGACTCGTGACTGTGTCTCGGGTGAATATGTAGCTTGTAACATCGGCATCGTAACGTGAGCATGGTGGAAAGTGGTGATAGCACGCAGGACATTCACCAACCAACTAAAAGGACGAAATCTGAGGTCTGGGCATATTTTTTATTTTTTTGAGAATGCAGAGGGACAACTGGTGGAGGAAAATTATCCTGTCTGCAGAGCATTTGTTTACATTTTATTGTAATTTGTACAAGCAACTTGAAGGAGCTAAGCTTAATGCTTCAAGCTACTGAGATGTTTGACCAAGAGTAACCTGGTCGACACGCTTCACTAACTCACAATTCGTAAACGTTACTGTTGCGTGTCGATCGAAAAATGACTGAAACAATGTTCTTCTGATGCAGTTAAAAAATTAATTTATTCCATTAACTGATCCGAAAACCATAACGCCGGTAGTTAGCACCTCAGTGGTCAAAAACCTTTTGCCCTTCCGGGTCAAACAGCTAACCAATAACAGGCCGCTACCTTTATACCTGACCCTCAGGTAACAACACAGCGACACCCACAGACACACAGAGAGAACTACAATTCATAACAACATATTTGGCTCCTATACAACTGTTTCTTTATTTGCACATTGATACGTATTTAAGGTTCAGCTTAAAGTCCAATGTTTTTTTCATTTAAACTGGCGCTACAATTTTCATTCCTGATAACTGTTTGCATATTTTGACCTACTATGGTTGTTAAAATGTTTTATTTAAATTTGCACCAGACAAATAAGCTTTGTTACTATTATTTATTTTGTTCATTTAAAATAAAACCTCTTTCTGTGCCAGATGTTTGCCCTTTTAATGTTAAAGTTTCATTTCAGTTAAATTTTGGCTTCTGATGTTTTAGTATGACAAGAAAATTACAAGATTTTATGAAATTATTTAAATGTATGTTTTTTGGACATTTGTACAGCAATGAAGAATACCGCGATAATATCGTAAACCGTGATAATTTGTTCACTATAATCGAGATATCAAATTTTCTATATTGTCACCTCTCTAAATGAGTCTATGCAGTGCTTTTCGTACACACGCTAGTGAATGCATTCGAGGCAATGCTGGGTTTCGTGTCTTTCCCGACGACACTTAAGCATGCGTGGCTACAAAGTAATCATCGTGTTGGTAATCATCAACTGCAAAATATCAATCTATTGTTACAGCCATTATTGACGGGAAGTGACTCTTTACCACAACACACAAAAATGTTTTTACAATATATTTAATTCCATTTTTTTTTCTTACAAAACAATTCCCTCATAAACCAGAACACACAAAATGCATAAAGAAAACTGTACAGTCAGTTTTGTCATGTCTGAACATGTTCTAAACATGAACAATGTTATCTACAACAGTGGTTCCTATCAAGGTCTATCACACCAAGCGGTTCAGCTCTGCAGCTCCTTACTTCAGGGTTAAAGAAGAGGTACAGAAATAATCATGTGACAATGAGGGTAGATCCACACAAACAACATGAGCTAGCCAATAATATCCGCAAGCACAGGTGCAGTGTCTTTGCTCTTGCTCTCCTTGGCTCTAGTAGCAATGACTTGCTGCTGAATTGACAGACGCAATGATGAGAGGGCACAAAAGTGATATTTTTTTCCACAAGCAACTTTGAATTGTGTTTGACTGTGAGGAATCACTGAGAGGTCAGTGATAGTCATGTAGAAGGTCTGTTTTCCTTACATGCATGTCTCAGCGCTGCCCACTACAGGGGCGATATTCATTTGGAGTCACAAGGGAGCAACTTTTAATGGGATAATGACATCACGAAGCTTAAGAGCTTGAAAAATTATAGAATTATTTCAACAAATTTAATCCAGTTAGCATAAATGTATATCAGATAGACATTTCTCTCCTCAGTGCAACAGTGGTCTAAGAAACATCGTGCCAATGCCTTCAAGAGCTCATCAGACAGGTTCTCGAACCAGAAGATTTTTCATGGCAGGTTAGCAGCAAATACCAAAGTCACAACAACAAATCTGCTCCATCCCTGTGGTTTCTTCTATTTCCCGTTTGGAGTGTGGTTTCTACCCTACATGTTGCATCATGGTGGGGAGCTACAGGCACAACCACGCGCTAGGAGGGGGCAGTTAATATTCAATTTAGGTTGCCGTTTGTGAGGAGGGCACACACTGGGAGATACTTATACTTCAAACTAAATGTGCTCAAGCTGGACTTTGACATCTTAGTCTGTGGTCATAAACATGGCTTTAAACTTGCTTCTTCAAAACAAGTTCTAGTTGACAGAAAAAGGCCAGCAACAGCAAAATCTCAACGGCTGTGAGGATTTGTACCCGTATGATGAGATCGCACTTTAGTCATTGCATGTCATGATATACCATTCCTTCTGAAGCACTGATATTTTTGTGGGAAAAAATTCACACCAGGCTTTAAGCAATTATTTTTTTTCTTCAAGGCTGGATTCACTTTATCTCTCAACGTCACAAGAGCCGGTCATGTTACTGATACCCGCCTGGGTTATATCGTCAAAAGCAGGAAAATGTCTTAAAAGCTCCCAGAATGACACGGTAGAAATGACTATATCTGTGTTTTATGTACGAGTCATCTTTGTTTGAGACCCACTATTTTAATCCTAAATATGTATTTGTATAGTTTTAGTTCTCAGTTCTTAAGGTTGACTCCAAAAAAAGAAAAAAAGAAAAACACATCTTAAAAATACAGCCTGGATCACTCCAATTGTATTTTCTTTTTTTATGTATAATTGTATATTCTCCAACCATGTAAAGCCAAGCAGCTGAGCGTTTGCGAGTTTTTCCCCAATCTGAAAACTGTTTTTTGGCAAATCCTGCAGCTTCTAGTTTAACATGAAAACAGACGAAGAAAAGCCATAGTCCAAGCTAAGCACGTATTTGTAGACCAGCACTACTGAGCAGAGGCAAAAATGCTCGTAGATGTTCTGGGTCCAGTGATCATTACAAGTGCAGCGAGGCAGCAGTGCTGTCTTACTAGTGGCTCATCATTGTGATGATTAGTACAAGTGGAAAACACAATAAGAAAGAGGGTGTTGCATTTCAACAACAGACTGAAAATACGCATGTGCTATTTGAACAGATGAAGAATTGCTGGTGTTTATTCAGTTACTGTTTCAAGAGTTTTTTTTTTCTCAAAAAGTATGTATGTAATATTGAACAATAAATACACTTTCACACTTATGTCATCTGACAGTATTCCTGTATATATTACATATTGCTAAATGCATCCCCAGTTTTTAAACAGCTGCTATGCTTGGTCATGTGGAATATATTGTATCTACATAGATTCAGATGACGACGGAAAAATGTATCCATCTGTTATTAGTTATATGAGAAGTGTCAAATGTAAGTCACTGGAGGTTTGGTGTTGATGTGTGATTCTCTAAGAGGATGCACAAATGCTCACAGCCCTTCAGATAGTAGAATTGATGCTGCTTTGGCTCGGCCTCGGCATATGGGTCAGCATGAACCGGAGTTATTACCCTGAGGGAATCTGCTAAGTGGTATAAGTAGCATTTTCAGGCATCACAGCACAGAGCTGTGCTGCAGGTTCAGAATAAAAGTGAGAGACAGCAGGGGACAGATTATACTGTTGCTGGAGACCAGAGGATGTGCTTTTCATTTCCTCTGTGACCGAAACATCCATTGTCGACAGCTAATGGACCAATTGGGCTCTTTGGATAGACAACATAAATAGAGGGTATTACACGTGTGCATAAAGCCAACCTCTGCCAGTATGAGAAAAATGAAAGCTTTCAGAGGGACAGCACAGTACAATACCATGACAAAAGCCAGGAAACAGATGGTGTTGGTAACTTTTCAAAGGACTCGGAACACGTACACACTAAAGGCAGACAGGACACACAATTAGTTTGTGGTGACTATATGCAGCACTGGTGAAAACAACAAACATTGTTGAGATAAATAAATTGGAAAGCTTTTTATTCTAAAAAAAAGTGAGCATTGTGCATAGTTCATAGTTTGTTAACCCCTCTTCAGGTACCTATTTGCTGTGATAACATGGAAGGAAGTGCAATAATGTACAATTCTGTATAGTTAAGTGCACATAGATCACTGTTGCACTGAATGGCATTGACACTTTCTCCCAATAGAAATATCACAACAGGATTTCATAATATTTTCTCAATTACTCTATTTTTAAGTGTACTTTTGTTACAACAAACCCAGGCGTGTTTCCCTCTTGCTCAGTCCCAGGGTTGAGTCCACAACTTATTTTCACATACATCTTAATAATAAGTAATTTGGCCAGATCTCTCTTCCTTTTTTCCATTTATGTCTTTTGCTAATTCTACGTCTCTTAATCTCTGCTTCTACTCTTCTTTTTTGCTCATACCTCGCCAACCCAGACAATTGTGTTTCCTCTCTTGATGTCTGACACCTCGCAGTGTGGCGTTCGCTGTTTTGCATTTAGGACAAAGAGGGACTCGACCGATGGCGTCACCAGGTACTGTCCGAACAAGCCGCTGGAGACCACCACTCGGTTGGGGCCTCCCCAGGGCCAGGCCTGGGGAGGCAGGGGCTCCTTGAGGCTCTGGAGAACCTCGGTTCGGCCCAAAGACAGATCAGCAAACATCAGTTCCGTGCTTGAGCCCGAAGTGGCCACAACCACATGCTGGTTGGGCTCCGTGAAGGAGGGCTGAAAAACCAGATCAGACACGTTGACAGGCTTGTCTGTTTCCTGGTGCAGACCCAGCTCCCCCCTGAATGACATTGTCTGTACTATCAGCTTCGAGCTTTGTGGGTCAGGTGTTACGATGTAGCGGCCATCTGGTGACACGTAAGCCTGGCCCGTGACATTTAGATTTGGACCAATCACGGCATCTGTCACGCTGTCGATGAGGAGCTGGGGCGGGGCATGCAGGAGACTTTTGCTCTGGCAGTGGACGAAGTAGAAGCCGCTCAGGTGTGTGTAGGCCATGCTGGCTGGTATGCAGCTGTAGTTCTTCAGGCTGATGGTCTTGACGCGGTGCAAGGTCTCCAGATCAACCTTATGGACAGCAGGTTCATTTTTGAGGAAGACAAAGGCGAACCTACACCGGCAAAGTTCAAAACAGAGGTTAATTGCATTTCAAGATTTTTAGGGGAAGTGATTAATAAAAATGGAGATTCTCATTAGAATTCTCATTTGCTCTTTCCTCCTGTACTTTACGAGGACAGCTGTAATGAGCAAGCAATAAGGTTGGCCGATGTTTCTAAAGCCAGAGGTGTTTCAAGGTGCACCGATTTACCTCACGTGAGTGATGATGAGGTTAGTTGGAGGGATGAAGAAGTCGTTTACCCTCCGGAAAGTTGTGCGGATGGCATGATGAACCTCCCCCACACTGGCTTGAGGAATAACCTGTAAAAGAACGCCACCAATATTAAACACAGATATTAACAGAACAGGTAATTACTGTGGTACAAACCTCAAAGTTTTCATTTTGATTTAATTGTCACAGTGACATTCCTTCCTGAAGTATACTTTATAACACTAACGTCCACATGTCTGGATTGAACTACAAATTGATTTCTGTAGTAACAAATATTTTTCCTAAATGCATAAACGTCTGAACCTCTTGAATGAGGTTTGAGATTTGAGAGATTTCTGGTGGAGTAATGTTCTGAATTGCCTCAAAGCTATTAATGAGTGTCGTATCGATTCCCCATGGTCTAACAGTGATGTATAGGCTTTTACAGAGCGAGTAGATCAAAATCTAAGTACACCATTGTGTCCAGGTGGAAACTACAGAAGGAAAATCAACAATACAGCAACTCAGCTAATGCCTTTTATTTATGGAACTGAAAAAGTAAGAGACTAGATGAGCCTCAGAAGTCTGGTAAATCCTTCTAAGACATACAATCATATATGTTTGAGCCAAACTAAGTATTTTCACTACACAGTAAAAATGTCATGAAAACATTATTAAGCCTAATTGTAGTAATTATGATTGAACAGCTGTGCAGTGCTACACTGACTATGATGACAGCTGAGCAGAGCACCATTTACTGAAATGGCCAATGCGTCAACATGCAACAAGCACCTTATTTCTTCATTTTCTTTGCTTTTAGTGCGGTGTGCTGCTCAGAGTAGTTAGTTAATCAACCTTATGACATTGAAGCTTCATCAGCATGTCCTGCAGCTAGCTTCTGAAAGTGAAATACACGCTCATACGTCAGGTCCAAACCACCAGAGCTTGTTCAGGTGACAACCCATATATCCTGAAACAGATAAACATCTGCAGTATAAGACTTGGGCTGATGATATGTAGCCCCTCTTCAGTCCTCTGCACGGCACCTCATTCAGCCATGCCTGTCTCCGGAGTTAAAACCACAAGAAAGCCTCATCCCTCATGACACACTCCCGGCACTGAATCAGCATGTTTGCGAAGTGTCGGGGCGGCGGGCGGGATGGGGTGGGACATTCACTTTTTGATGCACTCCGTATGCTAAGCCTTGTCAGTGGCACACACTTTATCGTGGAAGCATTCATAGTCACGGAGGAGAGAGGTGTCTGATGGGACTGGATTTACCCAAAGCAAACACCATGTTTTGACTCTAGTATATTTTACTACCAAAATGGATTTGACAACACTTGTACTCAATTTAATGATGGCTTTACTATAGTTGGTTTAAATTACTTTAGAGGCCAAAATTAATGGCAGCTACACTCCACATTTATGGAGTTCATGTGAGCAACATGGCACGGACAAAAGCAAGGAAAACGAAGGAAAACAAGGAAAGGAAACAAAGCAAAACAAGGAAACAAAGGAAACCCTTATCAGTTACTTGCAGGAATTTTAGTCTTAATAATACCCTTAAATTATGGGAAAACTATTAAAGGCTTAGCTGGAAAAAGTAAGGCTCGGAGATTAGGTCTTATTTTGTTAAGCTCAAAAATCTTGCTGAAGGAGTTCTGAAACATGAAGAAACCAAAAAGCGACTCTTCTCTTACCAGAATAGCAGACAGGGAAGGTTGAAGAGAGGTTGAAGGTTTAATAACCCACACCTGACCATATCAAACTGAACAACTGTTATAGCTGTAAAAGTAGCCTGTTGTATTCAGAAGTGTACAGAGCTTCATCTCCAGCTCAGATTCATTCACAAATGTTGCACGACTGAAGGAACAGTGTCTTGCAGTGTGATGATAATGAACCAAAACCACACAATAAAGGCTACTTTTTAAAGAATCTTCTAAGAAAAGGAATTAAATAGTGCATGGCAATGAAGGCGGTCACTTAACCACACTGAGCGTGTTTTTCTTTGAGGACAAAACTGAAAGTAGAACGACTCAAACAAGCAGCAGGAGCTGTAACGCCCTGATAAAGCTTCAGAGTGGAGGAAACCCCAGACTTCAGGCAGTCGGTAGCATTTGTGTCATGAAGTTATCCATAAAATTTAGGGCACGCATTTGAAATGTCACTACAAAGTCGATAAATGAATGAAATTGTGACACTGCTGTTCCGGAGGAAAGGCACTTCCTTTCCTTCTCATCTTTGAAAGCTCCACTTTGTTTTTAAAGAAACTCCTGTCCACGAAAATAGTCTGGGTTTAGACGGCTGCTCGTAAGTGGAATATCTTTTAGGGAAAAAGACCAAAGAGGAGAAAAATATTTTGATAACATTGCTGAACAGCTGAACCACTGCTTGATGCCCAGTGGGGGGCCAGACTTCTTATTCCTTCTTCAGAACTATCAAATGTAAGGAATAAAAATAGCAGTTCAAGTTGCAGAACTCTGACATTCACTAAACAGCTGCAACACTCTCCACCATTGCTATTTTTCTCCATCCTCCTGAATTCTTTGTTCAAAATACACATGCCTGTATTCTTTTTTTTTTTCTTTCCTTTGTTAGTGCTTGTGGAACATGAAACGAATCCTGTTAATGAAAACTCATTACAACAGAACAGAATAAAATGATGGGAGTTAATGAGGTTCAATGTACAATTGCTCATGTATTATCATGGAGCTGCTGTGGTCTGCGAGGCTGCAGGTGCTCTCCGCTTAATGCCACAGGCCTCCCTTTGTTATCGGTCATCCGCGGATTTCATATCCTCACACTCAGCACGAGGCCGAATTGAGTTTTATTCTGCTTCTGCCTCACTGGCTGACCTAATGCCTGAGGGGGCTTGGTTCCGACTGAGTAGTTTTTCCTTTTCAATGGTATTCACTTTGGCAGAAAAATTTACTATTTTTACCCCCCCCTTTTTTTTTTTTTTTTTTTTTTTTTTTTTTTTATATATGTCACTTTAAAAAGATAGGACTTGAATGACTATTTATGTTATTTAGGAAATGTAATAGTTGGTATTTTAATATATCACTTCCTGTTTGGCATGTTGCACTACATATTCAAATTACTGAATTAATATTCTGTGGAAGGCTCAAAATCAATGCTGGATCCAGTGTTTAAACTTAAGTTGATAATGTTACCCTCCACAGTTTTGTAAATATATGTATGCTGATTTATTGATCAGATAATTTGTCTGCAATGCCCTGACTATTGTGCGCGTGTACATTGCAGAGTAGATCCTATCATGCAGCCCTGGTATGTGCACGCACAGCGTCACAACGGCACGTTTGGCAGTCGCATATTTTCTTGTCTGGCAGATGCAGACCGGACTGACAATATGTAACGCCACTTCTCTCTCCGTCTGGCAGATTGCTCCATTTGTCTTCTATAATGAATTGACAATCACACTCCCTTTGATATTTACACAGAGCTATCGAACCATCCCAAAACTCGGCTGCTAAGAAACACCGCACACATTGAGATGAACGCCCGCGTGTGCACATTAACACACCACGAGTGCTCAAACAGAGAGCCGCGCTCATACACATGTATGATCTGCTGCAGGGAAGCTGCACCTCTGGTAACGACAGGCTGCTGCCAAACAGGTCAATTACTTTCAGTCCAAATGATAATGACATTATCAGACCATTTATTTATGGCATGATCCATGTGGCCTCAAATCCATTATGTGACTTTCCTGCAATTGCATTTTTGATAGATTCATGCCCCGCTCACTAATTATTCATTATTTCTGAACGGATGCTGGAAAGGGGGGAAATTAATGAAATGAAAAACTGGTAACTGCAAAGCTGCATTCTGTGTTCATTTCAGATTATGATGAGAAAAGGGTTTTTCCTGCGATTAAAAATGCCATAATTGCAAACTTTGCTCTACGTTTACAACCTCTAGAAACACCGTTGTAATCACCATGAGCACGCACCTTAATTGCAACAAATAGATGGAAACTAACTGTTTGTACACATTCATTTTATGAAGAATAATAAGCACATTTAGTTTGGCTGGCCACAGAGATTGTAAATCAGAAAACTGTTAAAACCCACACACAGATGGCTCTGTTTGCTCTGTATTGTTGCCAAACCTTAGTGGCACCTTTTTAGACCGAGAACAATTACTGCTAAAAAAAAAATAAATAAATAATAGTGATAGTAACAGATAATACCTTATCACCATGAACAGGAATAACTATCTGACAAACAAGCAGGACCACTGACTAGAAACGACTAGATTTATAGAAAACCATTACTCAAAATCTTACTCAAAACTGCCCTGGAAAAATATTCAAATGATTTTCTGACCATTAAATTAGTAATTTAGCTCAAAAAAAACATTTATTCAAAGAGACCAATAATAATTATGAATATGTATTATCCCTCTTCAGTCCTCATAATGAACAGACAGAGAACCTTCTGAAATTCCAAAGACCCAACACATCACCTCATTTATTTATTTCTTTTTTAATGGGATCCATCTCTGCAGTGGGAAGCAGCAAAACGGTGCACAAATGTGTGTTTATTTCAGAGATTACAATGCTGTGGCTGTCCTCATGGCAGTGCCCTTCACTCTTACATGGGCAAACAGGATCATTTGAGTACTGGTCCCTTTAAAAAAAAACAAAACAAAACAAAAACGCATCCCACCTTGCCCACAGGTACAGTTCTGGGTCCCTCCCTCTCCCCTCCACCTCCCTGACCCTCTCTACATCCTTATCTCTCTTCCCTCCTCTCTTTCACTCCCCTGAGGTGGATTAAACACAACCCCACCTGTGATCATTCCTCATCTGTGAAGCCTCCAACACCAGTGGTCCAATGGGACACCACACACAAGCCCACAACTTTCCAGTCATGAATTGCTGTTTTGCTCTATTGGTAAAGGCTATAAAACATACATAGATTAGATGTTGTAATGCAATGTACTTAAAATCTCAAACAGGTTTGCAGGGACATAACTGAGATCAATTATTTATGAGTCAGATTTCCTCACTTGCTGAAAATCATTTGGTTTATCTAGATTGTATTCTTCCAGGAATATAATCGCTCTTGAGGGTCAGAAAGCACAGACACTGAAAAGGTATGTGTATTAATGACATAATAATATGTAAGGGAGCTTAAAATAACAACAACAAAAAACTTTGATAGTTGCTCTGACATGTGTTTATGTAGAACAATCATCCAGATTGAAAAAAGATTGAAAAAAAAAAAAAAACTGCAACAGAGCCTGAACAATAATGTCATTTTTTAAGAATTTAATTTTTTGCATTTGGATGATTACACTAAAATCACTTAAATTGTTAAGTCCAGTTTCCATTTGTTCCTACTTTGCTGTCGCATGCAGGTTTGAGCTTTGTACTTACCTGAAGCGTTGGGTTTGTTTTGTCCATATCCCCCCATGTTAGAATCCACACCTGATCATGTGACTTGTCATAGAGCATCTTCACTGGATAGGGATCTGTTGCGACTGCCTAAGGGGACATGAAGAAAGCGTGGCAAAAAGCGAGAATTAATTATACGTAAGCAGTAAAGCAGTAAAAACTAAGTTCATGGCGTTGGAATTTAAATCTGTTTAAACTGTTGAGATAAATTTAGTTAAAACATCCAGACAAAAGCTCTAAAACTGTATCTGTGCTGAAATTACCTCATGCCACCTTATTTAAACAGGAAAAATCAACATTGAAACGGAAGAGCTGGCCTCAGGGTTCACTTATCTAAAACTGAAATCCAGCTTTGACTCTTCTTCCCAGGCGATTTCTAAACATTCGTATCTTGCGCACCTGCTCACATCGTGACCACATGCACAACCTCTGGCAGATAATAACCCTGGTGACTCACAAGAGGCACGAGTGGATCGGTGAGGTCAAATCAGACTGCAGAAATGTCCAAGGCATGAACGTCTGAGCAACAATTTATAAGCCCGAAACTCCCCATCAGAACTGGAGAAGCCTCCCCCTGACTTTTTATCTTCACCGGGAAACCAGTGAACAAAAATCTGGCGAAAACAGTGTTACACACCATGAGGATGCACCCCAAACCCTAAAAATGTAATGAAGTACAAAACTGTAGGATAGTCAAGTTGACTAGTGCCTTAAAAAGGGAGATATGATGATGTTAAGACCAAACATTTAAATAGCTGCGTAGTCGGCAGCTATTGACATGTCAACACCGCTGATGACCACTAAGATACTGTCTTAATATTATAGGATTCTTGGTCAGAATAGGTACAATATAACTGCATGTCTGGTCAAAATAATATATTCTACTTCCTTATCAACAAGGTCAGCAGAGTTTCTTGCATTATGAAAAGAAAAAAAAAACACTACTCAGCGAGGACGTAGAAGTTCAAGCATAGTATATGTAGCTTGCAGTTTTATTGTTTCTGTTGGAAACATCTTAATGAAGGTTTCTGCCTCGTGTGTGCTGAGGGAACAGAAAGAATAGGCAATATTGTTTCCACAAACGTACAGGAGGAGGGGGAAAAGAACACAAGGAAAGGAGAGGGCGTGAGATGGTGAAGGTGTGGAATACACTCAATCTCAGATCTGGTGCAATGTCAACAACTAGGAATAACACAATCCATTACCCTGCTTCTGGATCAGTGGACAAGGAGCTGCTGACACTCTCACCAGTGGAGCGAGACCGTAAGCTCTGTGTTCAGTAATGGGAGGTCCAGCCCTCTGCTCTGCACCGGCCAGCCAAGTGTCAACTCAGCATGCGCCTTTGTACGGTACCGGGAGAGCATGGGTGGCATGAATGTGCGGACCTCTACAAATCCAACACACTGAAATTGTTCCGTGGAAGATATAATGCTATTTGTACAAAAACATATTGCTTTTAGAGCTGATTTTCATACAATTTTTGATTTTAATGCATTTCTTTTCCTGCTCTTTTGATTCTTAACATTAGGTTTCCATAAAATAAAATAGATCAGAGATCTTTGAGGCACTTTTACACCTGGTGTTAACATACACCTGGGATAATCTGATCTGGAGTGGACAGGTCTACGCACATCTTTATCCAAACCTCCCGAGGTCACATGCAGATATGATCACTGCGGTGAATGCAGCTGCATTTCCATTGGAGGATAAACACAGATGTGTTTCAGGTCACAATGATAGACAACCTGCTCAGCAGAGTCCAAATGCACATGATGTGTCTTTCTGTAAAGGTTTCCTGCTCTTCTAGTGTATTAATTTCTGCAATAACACTGAAGAAACAACTGCGAGCCCTTATTTGCTGCTAGCTGATGAATTTTTAGTACTTCCCTGTTCTTCATTCTCCACTGCTTAAGTCCCTTATTCCCAGAACGTTTATCCAACACTAGCCAAATTACCGAGCTTAGTGAAGAAACTGCGGGATTTTTGCAATGTTGTGATGAGTTGTAGTCTAATAATACAAAAACTTTCCCGAGAGGAAAAAAGGTACATTTTGCATAACCCTTATGCAAAGTAAAGGTTACTGGATGTCATTTTGCAGAGGCTTCAGCAGAGCTGATGACTAATTTGTTGATGTTTCCTGCCTTATGAGACAAAGATTAGATTAAATTATATCTGATAACAAGTAGCAATGCATTATAATACCACTTATGAACTGAGACTTTTTTAGTTCATTTGCCCAACATCCATGCTAATGTCAGCTGTAAAAAGCCTCCATGATTTTGTCTTCTATTTTACAACCACAAAAATATTTCAAAAATTCTTCAAAAAGCATTTTATTGCAATGAGGAGTTGCATAGTGAGAATGGTAAAGGAGCTTTAGCTGCAGAGGGAAATTCCAGTTTAAGGGACCTTACAATAATGGAAACAGAGTTTTTGTCAGATGAGCTCCTGGAGGTCACCTGAGAGTTATATTTGCAAAAACAGAAATAAAAATGCAAATGTGTGCCACAGAGGATCACTTTCATCCTTTAGGTAAGCAGCATCATTTTAAACTGCCTGAACAAATTCCTGCTAGGCCACAGATAACACAAAGCATAGCTGAGCCCTCAATGACAAATGTAAGGTTTATCTCTCTGAGTTGCTCCAGTCTCAGGTGAAACCACCTTATAAAGTCTAAATGACAACATAACCATCTTTTTCTTCCTTACAATCTGGTTTTCTTTTTAATCAGCTGATGTGTACTTTTTTTCATTTTGATTTTATCTTTTTTAGACACATTGGGAGATCTTGCTAGCACAGGTCAGACACATTAGGCTCTATGTTAGATCTGCTGGAGAAGTAAAAGTAAAACACTAGTAAAACACAGTAAAAGTGCTCTTCTCTTGTTTGGAGCAACAAGAGCAATTTTCATTATTGAAGCTTGTTCACATGTTTACGACCTTTAATCTGTTGTGTTTGGGATCTCTGTCTGAACAGAGGGGAATCAAGAAAAATATGAGACATTTGAGGCAAGCTGCAATGTACAAGGGTTGAAACATAAAATCCACAAATAATTCAGACTTACGCCCCCTTTTTTGGTTTCGATTTTTTGACTCTAAGCTGAGGATATGGACAAAAAATATATAGCTCAGTGTCTATGAATACTTGATGAATACATACTGTTATAATATTGATAACAGTTCAATTGGGCAATAACTCGGACGTCACATAGCAGTACTGGGCCAACGCTGAACTGTGGGTGTTTCTGACGTACCTTTGTTGGGACATAAATAACCAATAAGAGCGTCCCGCTGCTTTTCAAGGAAGCTGTGTGCTTTAAATCAGTCCTGCCCCCATGCATGATTTCATTGGCTATCTCTAGCTCGACAACTGCAATTTCATTGGCTGCTGCTCACGCTGAGCTGTGAAATGTTGTAATCTCCCCAATTTTTGACAGGAGCAGCGCTCCCCTCATTCGCACATAAACATAAGTTTGTCTGTGCTTGAAGTCACCTCACTCAAAGTGAATGGACAGCGATTGAGCAGCAGTGAAGAAAAAGAGGCACGTACTTGTGTTTGTCGTGTTTTCTGGTAATAATTTCCCGAACTCAGACACAGTCTATACTACAATTAATGCTGGTCACTAGGCCTTTCCCTTCAGGGGTCGCCACAGTGAATCATCCGCCTCCATCTAAACCTCTGCATCCTCTCATGCCAACTAACTTCATGTCCTCTTTCATTGTAATGCTAGTTACTTTGTTACAGGGGGCAAAAAAGAAAGTTGAGAAGAAGTTGAGAGTGTGGATTTCACCTTGTTGCTGGCAAAGAAAAAAAAGGAGGGCAGGATTGTGCTGAGTGTGCACAGCAGTAGAAAGAAGAGAACACGGATCTATCTGTTTAATAGGATGACAACACCCTGGTAGTAGTTTGACTGTCGTGTTTATTACCTTAATGTTAAAATTACCATCAAAACTTAGTTGTTTCATCATTTGCTCTACTTTTGTGCAGGATGTTCATCGTATTTCTGCCTCTCTCCAACCCCCTGGCACTGTCAAAGCTCCAACTGTAATGCTTATATTCTGGCTTCTGGCACCGCACCATCAGCTGTTGTGGATCTGTTTAAAGTTAAGACTCCAGATAAAGGACAACCTGACATTTTCAGATGTATTCAGCGGTGAAGTCCGGTGTCACATTCTGTCTAACAAATTATTTTCTCCTTGTTTGAAAAAGAAATGGCACTCAGTGCGTTTACATGGGAATTTTAATTCCTTTTTAATCCAGAATTAAAATTAAATCCGAATAAAAATGACCATGTAAACACCTAATTCCAAATGAAAATGTCCATTCCGAATTAAACTTCATTCTGAAGTAAGTGGCTGGTTTATTTTGATTTTAAATCCAAATAGAATAATTCCGTGGTCATGTATACACTCATTCCGCTTTAAATTAATTCCGGTCTTTCTGCGCATGCTCGTTCCCTTGCCCGTCTGTCGCGATGGCGCTTATATTCCGCACTGGGCTTGTTTTCTAAAACAAAACAACATCGACATGATGTTCTCGTGCTGCTGCTGCAAAAATAAAATCAAAACAAATCCAAAAAGAATGCTAATAATGTAGTCCTCCATGTTGTTGATAATCGAGTAAGTTTGTTTTCTTCCAGTAGACGTAAATACGTAAAGACGTCCCCCCCCCATCCAATCAGAACCCTTCCCAACCCCCAGACCTGAAGCTGAATTGGATAAAGCCGATCAAACGTGTTTTCCATGGAAACCTCAATTCAGAATTACAATTTTCATGTAAATTTGAAGGAAAATAGTTTAATTCGGAATTATTTAATTCGGAATAATTAATTCCAAATTAAAAAACATCATGTAACCGTGGCCACTGTGAATTAAAAAGTTGGTATACCTACCAGTGCTACTTCCTAAAATAAGGTCTGGAGACGTCGCATTTTTCTTTCTAACTCGATAATGATGCTCCTTATTCTGCTTTGTGGTTTAGAACAAATTGGCAATTTTCCTTTTTTTTTTTAGCTGTTCTTTTGCTTATTCATGTTATATATATATATATATATATATATATATATATATATATATATATATATATATATATATATATATATATATATATATATATATATATATATGTATGTATGTATGTATGTGTGTCTACGTGTGTGTGTGTGTTGGGGGGGATTGTGCATTCTTTCAGATCTCTCATTCTCCTTTGAAAGCAGCCTCTGAGAAGAACCCACCTAAAAAGGTTTTCTTTTAAAAGGGCTTTGAGATCGCAGACAAAAAGAAGGAAAAAGAAAAAAAAAGAGAAAAGAGAAATGGAAGATGCATTAATCCCCTACAACCTGAGGTCAGGGCAGGAAGATATGGGTGGGAATGGAGTTTTACATGCTTGATGGAGGAAGAGAGTGAAGTTGGCAGCTGGTGGGTCATAATACATCAAAGGTTATAACTCTGTCTGTGTGAAAACATTTTTACTAGATACACATTTGTCCCACAAGATTGTGTTCTTTCAGTATATAACCTATAACGTCTATATACAATATCATTTGTAATTGTGAAGGAAAAAAAACAACAACAGTAAATTAAAAAGCTGATACAATTTTCGATTAGACTTGGTGTCAACTAAAACAAGTGTAGGTGGAGAAAGAAAAAACAACCTATCCAGAATGATAACGCTTCAACACTGCTGACAAAAGTAACATGTTGAACAAATTCCCTGGTTTTCACACGGGTCTAAATTAATCATAGACAGATTAGTGCATGCACCAACTTGGCCAATGACAAAACAGTGCAATGGACAAAACTATTTCAGGTGGATGAAAAATTACCAAAAAAAAAAAAAAGAAATCAACAGGAAAGAAGCTGAAGATTTCAAATAACCAAATAATTACATGCATGGTCTTTTTGTGTTTCTCAGTCTGAGAGTCATAACCTTCTGGAGGACGAGTGGAGGGTCTTTTACATGTCTGTGCCCAGAGGCCGACTCTTTTAATCCCTGTATGAATTAAGTCCCATTTTCCTACCTGGATAACAAGGTCAAGTAACAGGTTTATAACAACATTTTTGCCCTGCTGGCTGCGCAGTTTGCTGCCTAATTCTCTCCTCAGAATTTTTTGCTCATATCCTTACCTCAGGCTTATTTTCTCTCATCCTGCACCTCTGTAGAAATGATGTTGACCCTGAGAAGGACCCTGAGGGATTCAGGCTCTAAACAGCCGTTACAGGAAAGATAAATGGCAAGGCAGCCAGCACCCACCTGAGAACCATATTGTTTCCAACGCTTCAGGTGCTTTAGATTTATTTTACCTTGCATATGGCCTCTTCAATTGGAGGCAATTTGAACTGAGTGCATCTTAGAGCGTGAAGATGTTTGGCACGTAGCCCGACACTGGCTACATCAGTTTGTGCTGACAAGATGTGCATACTTGATAAGGATTTTTAGCTTTGCTTATTTCTCTTTTCCCCTGGCTTTTCACTTTATTATAGTTTCCTTAAGGAAAGGATGAAACTGAGTTATTTGTACAAAAAACATGAGGCTGAACTGCAACAGATTTAAAATAATAATAATAATAATAAAAAGATGCTGTATCCACATTTGATGCCAAGCTTTACATTCTAATATAAGTTAGGCAACTACTTGAGTAATTAATTAATTTCATTGTAATTTTAGTGAGGGCAAAAAAAAAAGAGGAAAAAGTTGTCAAAACTTTCTGATTTCTAAACGGTGAATGCAGACTGTTTACAGCAACTATAGCAACTCCACCTGTTTAGCCAGTTCATAATCAGGGCTCTGATTTTCAATACATATATAAGAGAAATGGTCTGCGCTACAAATGATTTTAGTACTAAAATAACTCCATGTATGTGGTACTTGGAGTCCATCTGATTCCCTTCTTGCCAACGGTCCACATATGAGGGTGTTGAAATCACAGTTGGTGATGAAGTTGAATTATGCTGACTATTCACAAAAGCAACATAGTTTGCAGGATGCTACGGCCTGAGTGGATGGGCTTTAGTTTTAGACAGCTGAAGTAAACACTGCTGTTTCCATTGTTCTGGCCTCAGTAAATGAGCAGCATTATTGTACGTTGCCAGCAACAACATGGCTTCAGGTGGCAGCAGAAAAACAACTTTTACTTTTAAGATTGTGGTAAAGAAATACATGAAAAAATATCTAAGTGACTTTCACCTCCAGTCATTATGATTCTGATAAAGTTCTGTTCTCACTTACCTTTACCAAGCTGCAGAGCCTTCAACAGCACCTTTTAAACCAGCCGCTAATCTCTTGATGAATATTTTGACAGACTCTCGTCGTGTTTTGACGGCCATTCCTGCTTCACCCACCTGAACCACTTTCTGCGCTTGAATATCGACAACCAGGAGTCGGCTCTGCAGAGGCTGGGTCACGTAGATGTATCTATCCCTGACGTTGACTGCTGAGGCCCACACGCAGTGCTGAGGTGATACCCCCTCACCTTTAGGGCACATCGCCTCCTGAGAAGAAGCGGCACAGAACAGATGGTATGACGGGAGAGGCAATCAAGAAAGGGAAAAGGTTGGCAGGATTTACTTCAGCGTTGTAGTTCAGTAACGTGGTGTTGCTTTGAACTCTGTAATCTATCACTGATAATTAGACCTATGCAGAGACTCAGAACACATAATTATCATTTTGCACAACCCTTTGAAAAGTATAGGCAGACTTTTACAACTGCTTGTTTTAGTCTAATAACATTTTAATCCAAACAATACAATATATATCCTTAATAACCAACAGTGGCAACGTGTGCTCCTCTAAAAATGTGCTCACGAGTTTGCTCTCATAAATGAATGGTTTATTTGGCGTAATTTTCTCATAATATTACAGGATCCAAGTGCATTCCATGTAGGACTCTGAAATGTGTGTGAGTTGATACAATATTTAATCCTTTATCTACTGATGATCACAGTCCAGGGGCATGAATCAGGCTTTATTTCATCAGTATTTAGATGCCTGCTTGACAGCTTACTGACTTTGCATGTCATTGTTGAAAACCTTGAATAACAGTTCAATTGAGGATGTAGCCTTTGATGCTCGTAGGTAGTAAATGGCTTTTTATCAAATCATATTAAAAGAGTGCAGTTTGATAACGTATAGAGATTTGGCAGCCTAATAAAGTCTAAGATTAAGTGTCTCATGAAAGGGCTCTGCTTAGGGAAGCATTGAATATCTTGAATGATACGTCGCAATTTGTTAAATCAGTTTGATGCTTTGCCATCAGGCAGGAGATTTCGGGTGACTATCTGCAAACTGAATCAGTGTAACATCTTATCCTTTCCATCTGCCATCAAGGTGTGAAATTTCAAAAACTTTGCATTATCATTATTTTTTCAGACACAGCTCACACAGTTAGTGATGAGTTAAATTAGCATCACCCAGTTCTGGTCCTCAGGAGCCACTGCCCTGCAGGTTTGAGAAGCTTCTCTGCTTCAACACACCTGATTCAAATGAATGGATCACCATCAGTTTCTCATCAAGATTTGTGCGATCGATTAACGTGCCATTAACAAGTCCGTTAATGGCACGTTAATCGAGGTCATGAGCGTTGCAGCAGGGAAACGTATACACTGCCCGGCCAAAAAAAAAGTCACCACCTTGGATTTAAAGGTAGGGTGGGAGATCTTTTTTTGCAGCATTTTTTACAATATTGCCTGAAAACCTTTTCACATTCCCATTGCACCCGCTGAAATGGAATGTTTGCAAAAATTACGAAACGTTTTGGTCCGGTCTACAGGGTGTAATCAGAGGAAAACTCTGACCAATCAATGTACTGATCATCTTTACATTTATTGGCTGCCTAATACGTCCATCAAATATCAATGCACTCCCCCCCCCCCCCCCCCCCCAACCCCCCATCTTGCACATTCACAGTTTCGTTACTCGAGGACCTCCCACAGCTCTGGCAATCAGGTGAGCGGACACAGCGTTGCTATTTGAAAGCCAGAAATCAAGTTAGCTCGCACAGATCATTTTGTTGCAACAACAGAGAAGAAGACGTCAACTGGCAGCAAAATCAAAGGGAGAACTGATGCTGAAAAAGCAACAGCCATGCGGAAGCTAACCGAAGAACGAAACAGAACAAGAGTAGTTATGGGTACGGCTTTCCAGCGCTGGCGCCAGCTAAAAAATGAAAAGGGGCTTCAGACCGATGAAATGAATGAAAAAATGAAAATGAAATGAAATGAAATGAAATGAAAATGATTTGAATGAAAATGAAATGAAATGAATGAATGAATGAATTGAAATGAATGAAATGAAATGAAAAATACTTTATTCATCCCATGCCAAGGTGGCCCAGTTTCTACTGGATAGGTAAGATGATGCCGTTCTGATTATATAATAGTTCAACATACTGATCGGTTACGGGTATTGTAGGCCTATTCACCCAGTCAGTGAGAAAATGAAAGATGATGACAAAATTATTGTCCATCGAGTGACAAGACGAACATATTCCAGCATGTTTCGCTAAGCTACCAACTCTGTCAACTAGGCTACAGTACTATGTGTGACACCGTTAGGTAGGCTGTTGTTATCCTTGACGGAGAAGATGCCATGGCTTGAAGTTAGCCAGCCACTCTGATGCTACTTGTTGTTGTCAAATCGATGTGAGTGCTCGTGAATGCTCATGAACTTCTGTGACCGCTTGATACAGCGTGCACTTTCATGTAGTCATGGATCGTGTGAAGGTGTGGTTACGAGGGGTGGGCTGAAGAAGAGGAGGCAGAGCCTTTGGGAGGAGGGAGGGATTGTATATTTTCAAAATCTCACTCGAGTTGGATTGCTGGAACTGTTTTTTCAAACATCTCCTACCTCTACCTCTAACTCAGCAAATGGGTACGAGCCTCCTATTACAGTGATCCCTTATTTTTTGCAGTTAATGGGGACCGGCATTTCCTAAACAACCATGTGGTTCCACATCCCGTGGTCGTGGAAAAGATGTTAGTCTGTTTGAGAAGGGTCAAATCATTGGCATGCATCAAGCAGAGAAAACATCTAAGGAGATTGCAGAAACTGCCAAAATTGGGTTAAGAACTGTCCAACGCATTATTAAAATATTGAAGGATTGTGGGGCCCATTATCTTTGAGGAGGAAATATGGCCGGAAAAAAATCCTCAGTGATCGTGATCGGCGATCACTTAAACGTTTGGTGAGATCAAATTGAAGAAAAACAACAGTAGAACTCAGGCTATGTTTAATAGTAAAAGTAAGAGAATTTCTACACCCACAATGCGAAGAGAACTTAAGGGATTGGGACTGAACAGCTGTGTAGTCTTAAGAAAACCACTAATCAGTGAGGCTAATGGGAAAAAAAAGGCTTCAATTTGCTAAGGAGCATAAAGATTGGACTCTGGAGCAATGGAAGAAGGTCATGTGGTCTGATGAGTCCAAATTGACCCTGTTCCAGAGTGATGAGAGCATCAGGGTAAGAAGAGAGGCAGATGAAGTGATGTTCCCATCATGCCTAGTGCCTACTGTACCAGCCTGTGGGGGCAGTGTTCTGATCTGGGGTTGCTGCAGTTGGTCAGGTCCAGGTTCAGCAACAGTATGAGCTCAAAGAATGAGGTCAGCTGACTACCTGAATATACTGAATGACCAGGTTATTCCATCAATGGATTTTTTCTTCCCTGATGGCACGGACATATTCCAAGATGACAATTCATCAGGCTCAAATTGTGAAAGACTGGTTCAGGGAGCATGAGACATCATTTTCACACATGGATTGGCCACCACAGAGTCCAGACCTGAACCCCACTGAGAATCTTTGGGATGTGCTGAAGAAGGCTTTGCGCAGCGGTCAGACTCTAACATCATCAATGCAAGGTCTTGGTGAAAAATGAATGCAACACTGGATGGAAATAAATCTTGGTGACATTGCAGAAGCTTATCGAAACAATGCCACAGTGAATGCGTGCTGTAATCAAAGCTAAAGGTGGTCCAACAGAATATATTGTATGACCTTTTTTTTTTTGGCCGGGCGATGTATTATATGCAGTCCAGTGGGTCCTGAGGACCAGAACTCGGAAAACATTGACATAATTTTCTTTGTTTTAAACACTTAGCCCAAGACAACGTTCACAGGGGAACAGTTAAGTACATCTTTTTTTTTTTTTTTTTTGATTTTTGAAAATCAAATTCACAAGACTCAAATTTACAGATGAATATACCAGGCTGAATATTCAGGCCGTGCAGCCCCTTACCTCTTATGACATAAAAACCTAACCCCTTATCTGGTTCCAACACTGCTGATAAAACCCTTTTGACCTTCAAGCAGGTTCCTAAACGCATGAGCTTCAGAATACCGGTCCCCACAAAACCAGACATTAAACTATACTGGGCTTCAAGTTTTAAAATCCCAGAAGAGCTGAACAATTGGCTTACATCCACAAAGGTTTTCTTTGAGTGTGTCCACGTCCTTTCTGCCTCACCAAAGTGGAAAAAAAAGATCTTTAAAGCAGGAACTGGCTAACAAATGGCTTATTGGGTTTGTATTGATCTCAAATACAATTACACTGTTCTGTAAATCGTAAATACCTCAGAGGAACAAGGAACATTTACCATCTAAAGCCCTTTCCTCTTGGAGATTAATGTTTTTCAGTGGATTAAAAACCCCAAGATCTACAGCACAGACTTTGTACAGTCTATTGTTGCAAGTTGTTGACTAAAGGACATCAGTAATCCCATTACATTTAGTGAGGTGTGGAGTCGTATTGTGACATCAGGAAGGAAGAGGAAGATGATAAGCATTGATCAATAGGATTTCAGTGGCTGAACCAATGGATGGTGTGGATGGTCAAACCAGGAAGATTTATTCTGTGCATTCAATAAGGTGAGATTTACTGTAACTGAGAAAATCACACATTTTTAATGGATAAATATTTTTTCCCCTAACAAACAGTTGGTAATTTACTGTACTTTTTTTTTTTTTTTTTTTTGCAGTTTGGAGAACCAGTCGAAGTCTGACTGTTACCAGCTGGGACTGAGATGGTCTTATGCAGGGAAGCATATTTGACAACTTCAGGCAATGCTTTAATAAAATAAAAAAACAAACACGCAGACACATCTTTTTGCCTGAGAGAAATTGGTTTTAAAAACTCTTCTTTACCATCGTGAAATTCATCTTTCTCCATTTCTGTGTAGATGCTTTGTACTGAATTGATTTCTCTGCTTTTACTTACGTAAGTGGCTACAATCCTTTCTGTCCACTTCATGTGTCTGCGTATTTCACACTCACTGGGCTGGAGAACAGTGATGCCCTCGTCAGAAAACACATAGAACATGTTCCCAACACTCAACCCTGAAAGATAAGACGGGAATAGAGAAATGTTGAAGAAAATGCTGCAAATTCATATTGAAAGTGGCATAACTGTAAAATCCCCCTCCAGTCTTTCTCAGAAAGATTCCTGGAAACACAGCGGTAATGTTCATGGGGATGAGCCGGTGTTTGGATCCCAATCATTTTGACTATGCCTAAAGGGCCCTGCACACATCCCCACAACATACTGAAATAAGAGGCATCAAATTAAAAGTGGTGTGTATATATTATAAGTTTAGTGTCAACATCTACTGACTTTAATTTATTTTATTTTATTTAACCTTTCATTTATCCAGGTAAGTCAATTGAGAACCACTTCCTGTTTACAATGACGACCTGGCCAAGAGGCAGGACTTGATTGAATACATGCATTTATGTCATGATTTTTCACTTGTTAAACTGTCCTGTTGTTCTGACAGTATGAGATGCACCGGGGTTTGAAGGTTGGGCCTAAGGTAGGCGTGTGATTTAGAGAAAGGTAAGGGGGTGGGACAGGTGGATGAGTGACAGAAGCCTGTGAGTGTTTTCAGAGTGATGCAGTGCTTGAGGATGGAGGAGGACACAGTTGGAGTCGGGGCCTGTTCCTTTTTCTGCTGCTGTTTGTTTGGCGTGGTTACGGCCGACAGTAGCCAGTTCTGTTCCCCAATAAAGCGACAGTTTGCAGAGCACTTTATCGTCCATCCTTTCATCACACCCAGCCGGACGTTGCAATATAACGCACTTGTGATGGTTACAGGCCTGCCAGGCTGTTAAAACATTATTACCAGATAATGTCGTTGCGGGAAGCTGCAGTTGAAACTGTCAGGCAGAAATGCTAAATATACAAGTATGCATACCGAATGAAGAACAAGCACCTTTGCTCACACACTTGGAAATAATATAATTGTTTCAACTCCTTATAAACATTAATTAATACTCTGAATTTCTAACACTGTATACAAACTACTTTGGCTCATTAAGCTCCATATTAAACCTACTGGAGTGGTGATATAGAGACCAGAAAACAAATTAAATTTGCATTGTGCGCTAAACTGCAGTGATTTCCGGTGCAGTAGTAAAACTGTTCTAGTGGTAATAATATCTACATCATAAGAAAGGATGGCTTTGTACACTGCTGAAAAGCACAAAAGCTGCCACATTGGTTTGCAAAATGTTTTTTTTTTGTGACTGTCTCTCTTTTGGTGATCCAAAAAAAAAAAATTAAAATGTACAGAAGGGTGGAACATCATCAGCTTGAAAGGAATGAGGACAAGACAGTTTTTTGAGGGTTTTTTTTGCATGTAAAACAATTTTCCTGATGGCAGAGTAAACGCCTTGGGAAGTGTTGCAGTAAATATCCAGCTGAAGGTCTCGCAGAGCTGCATAAGATGCTCACCACAATCTCTTTTTCACAAGAATACAAAACATCTTGAGTTGTGTAATGTATTACCTTCTTCTCTCCAAAGAATGTTTGCAACTGCAGAGTTGGCCGTCGAGCAGCAGGAAGAAAAAAGAGGGAAAAGAAAAACAATTTATCTAAGATTAAACATGTTATAATTAAAAAAAACATTCCTCACTCGTATTGACAGATGCCATCTGTCCTAAATCAGATGATTGCTTTTTTTTTCTAAAGAGGAGTCAAGGCATTGACGAAAAGACAAATGAAATCTTTCCAGATATCATTCATGACCTCCTTAAAATTGTGTAATATTTGGAAGAACAAAAAAAAAAAAAAAGAATTTGTAATTTGATTCATTTTTATTTATTTTTTATAGTTTAAATTTCAATGAGATCACTGCTAATGTAGCAGAATCCTTTACAAAGGCTGTCTTTCATGGCTTAAACCAGTGGTTCCCAAAGTGGGGGTCGGGACCCCCCGGGGGGTCGCGGGACGCCGTGGGGTGGGTCGCGAAATGATTTCCATAAATCTTTTTTTTTTATATATATATATATAAATCTAATAAATTAAAAAAAAAATAAAATACAGAAAAATTCAGCCATAGTTGTAAAAATTATGAAACATGGTAGTTAAAATTAAAATAAAACTACAGATTTTCTTCCTGAGGTGATTAAAGACAGATTAACATAGCATCATTTGCAGGTGTCAGGTTACGGCTCCACAGTAAACATCACAAAGCGGATGCTTTAATACCATTAACCATTAAAGTAATGTTAAAGTTAAGTTTGCACATGACAGTAATACTGTGCACTCATGTTACATAGATATTATTTTGACTGAGGTATTCTGCTTTTATCAAACAGTAAATTTCTATATGTAAAATCATAACAGGCTGCTCTGTTCTTTTTTTGTTGTCGTTAAGCCCGTGTTTGTGCGTATGGCCTGTGCGCACATTTTATTTTTTCAGTCACATCCGGGGATAGTGGGGGTCGCCAGTCTCTGGCACCGTTATTTTGGGGGTCGCGGGTTGAAAAGTTTGGGAACCCCTGGCTTAAACAACAGGTCAGTCAGAAAAGTTAATTTATCCTGTTTATTCCAGTTGACAGACTTCCCAGTTAAAGAATCAGATAGCAGACATATAATGAAAACAAACAGGCATACTTCATAGTTCAATGCAATTCAGTGCCGGCCATGAGCCAGCAAACTGGATAAACACACACACAGATGAATAGATTTATATATTTTTTTCTATTATTCTGCAACATTTGCAATTGCAGATAATGACAAAGTTGAAAGAAAGTCTAAACTTAAAGGGAACATAGGAAAAAAAATGTATTCTGTTCCTGAGATCATATATTAGTGTGTGTAAGTTGTCAACTCCTCAGTCATGAAATCTTCGTAAATCTTGAGTAGATTTGCACCTCATCACTAAAAATCTGCTCTGGATTCATGAGCGCTGCATAAAATTTGGATTTCTTTGTCAGAACGCGCAAGCTCACAAAGCTCATCAATAGGCGTAAACCCTCCCCAGGAACCACCAAACAAGGAGGTGTAAAGCTGCAGACTATCACGCGATTCATGAATCCAGCTGAGGAGGTGGCGCTGGCAAGTGCTCCACTCTTGAAATGCTCCCAGCAACACCTGAGGTCGGAGTTAAAAAAGAAAAAAACGAACAAAAAAGTGGCTAAAAAAATTTTGCTGCAAGGCTTGAGTTGCTGCGTAGGTGTCTGTCAATTTAATTCACCCACTGACACATCAAGAAACACAATCTGAAGCTTGAATATGTGAAATGCCCATCGATTAAGATGAACATGTTATGTTTTCAAATGTTTAAAGCACATGGTTTAAAAGTCTGAGCGTAGTATGAGAATAACAGTCCTAGTAAAGTCCGAGGCTGACAGCAATATTTACGTTCATTCCTCATTTACACCAGGGCTTTACAGGGTGAGATGCAGGGCTAGATTTTAGTTTATACCTACGAAAAGTTCTAAACATTTTTTAATGAACCACTGAATTGTGCAAATTTCGCTCTGCTAAAAGTTTATGCACAAATCCGCTCAGCTCACGTTTCATGAATAAGACTCAGAGTTTTGATCAGGCCTGCTTCAGAGTAATATTCCAGCATAGATTAAGGACAAATTAAAATTATTCAGTTTCTTCATCGTAATCTCCACTGCACTTTAACATCAATTCATATTGCATTTGCTGCACCTCAGAAAAGGAAGCCCAAAGTCTTCTGCTTTGACTTATTACTCAGCTATTAACAGCGACTTCTAGTTGGAAGTTAAGATCTCTGCTTTCTCATTTGCTAATGAATACAGCACCAACTCCAGAATCCACCATAAAACAAACTTTTTAAACATTGTTAAAACATTTCAGTAAAAGTCTTCAGTAATTTGTAACTGTAGTGTCAAGCCCAAATGGGATGAAATTACTTGACTTTGACTTGTCTATTAAGTCATGGTAGTCATTATCTGACGTCAGCATTCTCATCTGTGGCCGGGTGTTTTAACAATCCAGTTTAACAAATGGCTAAATATGAAACAGTGCCTCTAACCATATGCGGCTTAACAGCAAACATGAAAAAAAAGTGAAATAGTTTGGTGTGCAGCGCTGTGAGCTTTAAAGCTGTACTGTATGCTCTCTTGGACAGTATTACATGCTTCAGGGATTGTTAAGAGTAATTGGAGTTTGCACGTTTATGCCAAGCTTTGCATCTTATTTCGAAATTAATTTTACTTGGCTCCACCTCTCACTCTGCTGAGGAGAGAGGTGATTAACCACCACCTAAGACCAGCAGCTATGAACAAAACTTGTGTGACAATTATGAAAGGGGGCTGTATCCCTGTGGCAAGACATTTCATTTAGACAAATCCTATATACAAAAGGGCATATTGAGGTTAAAAAAAGAATATACTTTTGCCCATAAGGTTGAAATGATTTAATTTTCAAACAGGCTATCTATCAAGAATAAATCACATGAGAAGAGGTAAAAAAAACAAACAAACAAACAAAACTTTCTGGCAATAATGTTAATAGAATTAATCCGGTCTTACTGACCACTCAGTGAACACTTCCTACTACCCTGGATATTTTTTACCCACTACTTGTGGACAGTGGATGATGTCTCACCCCTGGTTAAGAAGATGATAGTTAAATTAAGTAGAAAAATTAAATGCCCATGTGCAATGCATGAGTATCAGCATAAGTATAAAAGAAGGCAGGTTTTAAGAGTGGTGCTTCACTGTTGATGAAATTATAAACACCCGTCCGAAACAATCCGCTCATTCACGCTCGACATAAAGCTCTGGTTGTGCTCATTAGCTTCAGTGATTATTGTAGGAAAAAACACAAAACAGGCAGGAGATATAAGGAGCATTTTCAAACTGTCATCTACACAGGAGACATTTCAGCTACACTCTTCAGTTGTACGTCTCATCCATGCATGAAGCAAAAGACAAGGAATCTTACTTTACTGGCTTGAATTCCACACAATCAACTTGATACACTATATTGCCAGAAGTTTTCACTCACCTGCCTTGACTCACATATGAACTTTAGTTCATCCCATTCCTGATCAATATGATGTGGCTCCACCCTTTGCAGCTAGAACAGCTTCAACTCTCTGCTCTAATTCATCCCAAAGATGATCTATCGGGTTGAGGTCAGGACTCTGTGCAGGCCAGTCAAGTTCATCCACACCAGACTCTTCCATTCATGTCTTTATGGACCTTTCTTTGTGCACTGGTTCACAGTCATGTTGGAAGAGGAAGGGTCCAGCTCCAAACTGTTCCCACAAAGTTGGGAACATGGAATTGTCCAAAATGTCTTGGTCTGCTGAAGCATTCAGAGTTCCTTTTACTGGAACTAAGGGACCAAGCCCAGCTCCTGAAAAACAACCCCACACCATAATCCCCCCTCCACCAAACTTTACACTTGGCACAATGCAGTCAGACAAGTACCGTTCTCCTGACAACCACCAAACCCAGACTCTTCCATCAGATTACCAGATGGAGAAGTGTGATTCATCACCCATTCATGAAGCTCTCTGTGCACAGTTGTTGAGCTAATCTGAAGGCCACATGAAGTTTGGAGGTCTGTAGTGATTGACTCTGCAGAAAGTTGGCGACCTCCTTGCACTCTGTCAGTTTACATGTGGAATATTCAGGAGCGGGGAAGTTTCACGACTGGATTTGTTGCACAGGTGTCATCCTATCACAGTTCCACGCTGGAATTCACTGAGCTCCTGAGAGCGACCCATTCTTTCACTAATGTTTGTAGAAACAGTCTGCATGCCTAGGTGTTTAATTTCATACACCTGTGGCCATGGAAGTGATTGGAACACCTGATTCTGATCATTTGGATGGATGAGGAAATACTTTTGGCAATATAATGTATGTTTTAACACAGCATGATTTTTTTTTAATTCAATAATGAAGTCTGGAATAATCTCTTACAGAGTTATATGAAGTGGATGTGTAATTATTGAGTCATGTGGCTAAGAAATAATCAAAATATGACTCCATAAAACTTACGTGTCTTCTTGGCTGAATCTTCTACAAAGAGAGAGGAGATATCCTCATCAACTCCCACCTCATTCTTGGCGATGCAGGTGTAGGCGCCGGTGTCTTCATAGCGGACACTGCCAATAAACAGCTCGCTACCATTTGCTAACGAGAGAAGAAACAATGAAAAGATATAGACAGTGTGTACTTATGCAGTGAATGTTATGCAGTTAAAAATCTTCCAGGTTCTAAATTGCTGATTTCTTTAGTTCAGAGTTGTGGAAATTATCGGCTGAAGCCCCTCCAAATATCTCCACCGGATTAACAGTTCTTTTGTTTTTTAAATCTTGAATTAAAAAAACTATGAAAGGCAAATGGATAACTAAAACTGATTATTTGACTCCTTTGGTGGACAATTAGATGCTCATTTTGTGCACGTTGAGAATGTTTCCGAGCGTCATCCTTATCATGGTACCGTAACTGAAGGAAGTGTTCAGAGTAATGACTTCCAGGTGCTGTTCGATTTCTGACAGTTTTGTAAATGTCAATAAAAGGGCATTTCCTGCAGTTGTACAGAGAATTGCAATGCAGGTTTTGAATTACAAATCAGAATCTCTGTCCTGAGTTTGTCTGTGCTTGCCATACTTTGACCCGATTCTTGGTACAACTACTTATATCATATCTCATTTATTTCTAAATGCATCCCCATAGAAAAAGCTTTTCATTTAAAAAACGATAAATGGCTCTCTCTAAGGTCAATTTCACACTGCACCTACTTAGGTCAACCCAAAGGGGTTTTGGTCATGGGTGCAGGTCACTTGGGTCGGTGTGAACACAGCAACTGCACCAAAATGGCTACACTGGTTAGAGGAGGGGTCTTGGTACAGCTGTTGTTGAAATTTGGTGGAGTTTGTTTGTGGTGTCACAGCTCCAGACCTCGAGCCGAGCCAACTACTGGCTGTACAGCACATGTTTGAACGAAAGAGGCTTCCGTAGTTCACTGGAAAGCGCATTGTCAGTTGTGAAGGTGAGTGTTAACATGACCAAAGTAACATTAGCAGTTGCGGACAAACGACTTCCAATTGCTTCTTTTACAAGCAGTTTACATTGTCTGGCGTGGTACAAACAAATATACGGCCAACTATGCATCAACGCGTAGTTGTTGTGTCACCATGGTTTCCAGTTGTTACCTCAGGCTGGTTGTCATGGAGACATGACTCTCTGCCAAGACCATTAACCAATGATGGTGTTGACTTTCACATGACTTGGGGTGCGACATTTGGGCTAGAGCAGGGGTCAGCAACCCGTGGCTCTGGAACCGCATGCGGCTCTTTAGCCTCTTTGCAGTGGCTCCCTGTAGCTTTGGGGGAAAAACTCTCGCTCTGGAACACATGTAGTGCCATGTAGGTTGCTCGCCAGCAGGGGGCAGAATGAGTATGTTCAGCGCAAAATACTGCCAGGTTACTGCAACGAGGAAGTCGTATCTCTGTGTTGCATCCTGGGAAAGAAAATAAAGGTGAGCACGAGCTCTGTGACTAGCGCCTGACATCTTTATATGGACCTCATGTGCCGCCGTAACAAATAAAAGAAACATTTCCCGCACATCAGTGTGTTGTAGTGGCGTAATACACAAAAGGAGCGATATTGGAAACCTTCCAAAACCTGACAAATTTGTCTTTGAAACATGAATGTCATTCCCGACACTTATATGAACATGAAGACGTTTGCATTTGGAGTTCTGTCAATCTTTGGATTCTACAAACTGATGTGAGCAGGTTTTCTCCAGCATGAACTACAACAAATGTTTTATGTTCAGGCTCAATGGTTGATTCTTACGTGGCTGAGGAGAAAACAAGAGGATGACAACAGACTGAAATGGAGTCATAATTAAATACAAACTGGCCTCTTTTTATATTTATAATTTTTTAAGTTACTAAGATGCAGCTATATGTTTTATTTATTTTAAAGTGGGCTACTTTTTATTTGATCAATGTTTTACAAATAAGGAAATGACTCAAATGAACCTGCATGGTTCTTTGTTTTATTTCAAAGTAGGTTTACACATGCCAGTGTTTTTTTCTCCTCATTCAAAAGATTCAAGATTAAATATATTTACTTCCATGTCAACAAGTTGAAAGGAAATTGTCTTGGTTCAGCTCCCAAACATACAGTACAGACCTTGTATCTTGCATGACCTTTAGCATTAAAAACTTTAAAAACAGCCAAAGATACTAGGAATAAGCTTTTGGGTAGATTCAAATCTCTCTGAATACAGAATAACTAGATATAAAACTTCATACATTTATCTTCATTTTATGGGTCAAGTAAGTTTTGCGGCTCCAGATGAATTTTATTAAGGGGAGAAGAACAAAAAATGTCTCTTTTGATAGTAAAGGTTGCCGACCCCTGACCTAGAGTGAAAACAACATTATATGAACACAAACCAGACCAACTGAAAAATGTTACAGTGTATTTTGGTGCCCACTGAGGCCGCAGCAGGATATGCACCAATATGTGTGAAAATGACCTAATCCTTGGTATGTAGAAAGACACACAAGTAACTAGCCATCAAATGTATAACCGACTGGATATATTCATTTACAATTTCTGCAACTGCCCGAATGTTGCAGCATCTTTTCCTGCCCAGTTAAAAGTAGACCTTTGTTTTCGCCCTGTACTTTCAAATATTGCAGTCTTGTTCTCGAGTTGCTGTGACACATAATGTTGAGCAAACAGTACAAAGAAACAAAGGTTACCATCAGCAGCAGCTCTCTGATGTTTGCAGTAGCATCAGCTCAGAAATGTACTGTAAAGCTGCACTATGATCTTTTCCTGTAGCACTCACAAATTCGGTATGAGCCACAGTGGAGCTCTCACAAGATGTGTTAGGAAAACAAAGGCAGCCTTGCTGTTCATCCCTTTCTAATGGAAAAAAAAAAGATGTTCAAGAGGTTTATTGTCACAAAATATTCACACCAGTCCCCCTTCAGTATCTCTTTTATGTTGGATTTATTTTCTTTTATTCTCAACCCGCTCTACCTTAAAACTAGCATACTTAAAGTTTTATCTTCCTGAAGAACACTGCAGAAAGATGAAACGGTTTCAAATCACTCCGGAGATAGAGCAATGTTCTCAGTTTTAAATCAGCACTTATGTAGACCTTTTAATTTCTGCCTAGTTGTTTGTAAAATAAAAATGCAGAAATAGAGAAAGTAGTTCACATTAATTTAATGATGCCTTGAAACTGCCTCAAGTGAGGCTTCAAAGAATGAGACACAAATGTGATTAATTCACAAAAATGTTCTGATCAGTTCTCATGAAAAACCAGGGAATCAACCGTTGACACAAAACAAAGTACTGTTTCCACTTCAAGTAAACGCAGTTCCAACCACATTGCTTTGTAAAGACAAAAAAGAGAATGTTCCAGAAAACCGTAACAACCAGCTGCTAGATGTAACAAAAACAAGCTCAATATTGGTTTAAAGATAAGACTTCAGAGACAGCAGTTGAAAAAAAAAGAACTTCACTTTCCACTGTCCAACTCTGAATCCAGTCTTACCTTTAGTGTGTCACCATCATAAATTATATTCCAGTACAAATCTCCATTCCATTCATGTAATCCCAAATCATAGCCTTTCATCTTTCTCATGGATTTGACTGTAATTTCCTACAGTAATGACAACATAGCCAACACTTTGTGTTCTTTCTATTTGTCCTCTATAAGGGTAACTAACTATTTGTTTGATATTCCTTTTATTAAAAAATATGCTAAGCTAACTAGTGGAGACTTCGGTGTTGTGCTCATCTACAACACGGGTCACACTGAGCCTGCACGAGAGTATTGCATTTAACTACCACAGAAAAGAGCCCACTAGTCTGGTTGATTAGCAGAAAAGGCAACAAATCTTTTCCCTCAGTCCAAGTTAAATCATCGGTTGGGTTTAGTGCCCCAGCCTCCTTGGATCTTTTGTGATTTTAATCTCAAAACACTTATTTAATTTATTACTTTACTTCCTTACTAAAAGCTGTTGAATTAATAAAACTTACTTATATATAATACTTGTATTTCATACTAATATATAATGATCACCTACTCCATCTTTTAATACAAATCAATTCCTAATGCAGCTGTATTTACTTTTTTTTTTTAAAAGATTTTTTTGGCTCTAGAGGCCTTTATTTACAGTGAGGAGTGACAGAATGTTGGTTCAGAAAGGAAGTGGGGAGGTCATGCAGCAAAGGGTTGCAGGCCGGGAGTCAAACCTGCATCTGCTGGACTACCTGAGCCTCTGTACGCTGCTTTTTTTTTTTCTTTTTCATAGTTTGGAGCACGATTTTCTATGTTTCTATGTTCCCTCTTCTGGTGACATACATACAGTCATGAGGAAAAATATTATTTTTTAATAAACAGTGACAGTTAAATATTATGTTTGGTTTATCTGTAGTTACATTTAAATAATGTCAGCTTTTTTTCACATCTATACATATGTTTTGACACCTCTAATGGTTAGAAAAAGTGAAAATCTCCTACTTTTAATTATTTTGTTTTTAACAGCTAAAGGTTAATAACATACAGAACTAATAAACTAATAAATATCCCTTAATGAGAACTCGGCTCCTGAATGGGAAAGTTGTGCAGCCTTCTGCTTCCTCCTGATAGTGCATCATAAAAAGGATGTAAAATGTTCAAGGTAAATAACAGATGAAGAGCTACTACTGGCCTCTGTCATGCAATAGATTTCATTTTACTTTCAGTGTCTATTAACGGGTCATCTTATTTACTTTTAAAAAATAATTTGTTTCTGTTGTCAGTGGAATAAAATGAAGACAGTCAAAAGCTGTAGCCTTGGTTTTTGTCCTTGAACAGATTCAGTTCAGTGGAAATCACAAGATGCTTTTGTGGGATGGGGAAAAGGGAAAACAAAACTGTCTGTGTACCAGTTTAAAGCTTGGTTTTCACTGCCATCTTACAACATCTTGGGTGTGTGCAGCATTGACATACTGCAGCCTTATAGGCACGCAACTCTGCAGAACGTAAAATCACCTCACCAGAGAGATGTGACACATGCTATTTGCTTAAACACACAGATGCGGTTTTACCATCACCTTGGACTTGGCACAAACCCTGTTTTTCTATTTAATTGTTACAGTCAGTATTTACTGTTGGGGAACAACGGTGATAAATTAGCACCTGGGAGGCATGGGCACTGATTTTCGTGCCTGCTCTGTTGAATAGGTATTTATGATAGTCTCCCTTCTAGAGCACCAAATTCAGGTTGGGGACTATCTAAATGCATCACTGTAGACTCATTGTAATATGCCTTGCTCCCGTGAGGCAAAACGCGTTGCGGTTGGCCTGGAGAATAAACAGGGATTATTTAACCACGGTGGAATGAGAGCGTTTGTGAAGAAGAAGAAGCGTGTGACAGACTTGTGCCATTTTGTTACAGGCTCCAGCTTATCAACAACTTTGCGACTCAACACCAACGTGTTCTGCTCTGCCAGACAGGTATGCTGATTCTTGAAATTAGCAAACTGCAGATTTTTTTTGTCCAGAAGTGGAAACTCCGACTGGTACTATTCATTTGAGATCACACTAGTTTATCCGTGGTAGTAAATCCTCCCCATAACCTACTGACAAACCCAATTAAATAAAAAGAAAAGAAAAGAAACTCCAACCTATGAGAGAGAGCTGCTTGGATGAACTGGACAGCAGATCCATGCCGTTCTTCAGCCAGAGGAGTTTTGGGTTTGGGATGCCGTCAGCATGGCAGTGGAGGCTGGCAGACACACCGGGCTCCTGAGCCTGGGTCTCTGGGTACACCAAGATCACTGGAGGGACTGAACACACACACAAAAGCACACAAACAGGGAGACAGGAGAGCAAAAATACAATTATGCACTGTTTTATGGTAGACTGTAACTCCTGGGGGGATCCAACACAATCACCCACACACACAGTGGGCACAGAGGAATTTGTCTCACCCAGCATGGAATATATTCACAAATAACAAGAATCCAAGAGCTCTGGGCATCCTTTAATACAACTGTAGTCCTGCATGAAGCAGATGCTGGACTTATCTGCCACTTACTGCCTTATCCAGGGAGAAGACTGCTAATAAATGCGGGATGAATCAAGGGGGAAATAGAATATTGGTAAATAGTTTACATGGACAGGTAAGATGTAGTTGCACACTCGGCCTCGGGTCAGCTGTCACATCCTGACACTCCCTCTTTCCAGGAGTTGAATTATCTTTTCATTTAATTTATAATTTGCTCTTTAACTATACTGCAATATGTGATTGTCTGCTTACTGATTTTCTTTTAAGTGCCCAGAGTTTTTTCCCCCCTCTATTTCAAGGATACACAAAGCATATACAAAGCATATACACACACACACAAACAACTGAACTCAGCTGTGTAAGTACTGTTCTATTTCACATTGAAAACTTTCTTTTCTTTCACTTTTTATTATGTGCTTATATTTCAGACGTGGTTTTGAATGGCAACAAAATCACGCTGTAGTTTCTATTACAGATAAGAGTACCATACTGCAACTATGTTTGTTTACACAATGCTAGAGCTCGAGCTGCATTATCATTCCTCTTAGCGCAGCAGAGAGAGGACGCTATCGCTTTAGTAGTACAACAGGATGCAAACTGCCCACTTAGAATAATGCAGCACTTGGCTCCACTCCATTCCACCTCATCTCACCTCATCCTATCTAATTTCAAACACTGTGAATACCCAAAACAAACATTTGGTAATTGCTTTCTTCTGAGGACTTGTCCTCACAGACCTCTCTCCTGCCTCCCTGTTCTCTCTTTTGTTTAAGGTTTAAAGCGTAAATGTTCTTTTTTGAACCACAAAAGCCAAACTCCATTACAATGTAATTGATGAGAGAACATTGTAATTAATGAGCAGAAATAAGAGACCTAATGTGGATGACTAATAAGAGCAAATCAGAGCCAGTTTGGAAATGCCTTTAAGTTGGAACACTGCGTAAAATGAACTGATGATACGAATATGCATATGCTAGTTTTATCCTATATGTAATGATGCTATTTGCCATGATAAGACTCTGTGTAATTCACCACGTGACTGGTCCTGTGAAGCATTTTCTGTAAAAGCTTAATTGGTACTTTTTATACGGGGGAAAAAAAACAAAAATACAAATCAACCGTTTTGAAAAGCAACACTGCTGTTAACGACATTTCCTTCACTATTACACATGAACTGAAAATCACTTGACTTTGAAAACGTATGAGGAATTATTTATCAATTAATTACCAACTATGCTAATTATTAATTCATTGCCACACTTTCCCTGGCTCGACCTTCTTAAATTTGTTTTTTTTTTCAAATAAATGTATGAATTTTAATATTGACAGCAATACAAAGATTAAAGATGTTATAAGTAGACTTTTGCTGAAACAAATAATGGCATAAATAACTGTTCATTAGAGCTTCAGATAAAATAATGATGTAAGTATTAAATGCATCTGTTAAATTATGTCATGTCAAGAAGTCTTTGGAAATTCTAAAAATTATAAACTTTATAAGTACATTTTTTTACATTCAGACTGCTGCACTTTTGGGAGCACCTCATTGTAATTAATGTAATTTATTGCAAGTAGTTTTGGGAACATGTGACAGATGAAAACATGTAGTGCTGGTGAAGCCCCAAGTCCCACATGATTATGTGTAAAGTTGAAATTTATGACCTCAGAAAATAACTGTGTCCCTCTGAAGCACTTAAAATGAGTCTGGATCAAAGAGCAAATAGAAGGTGAAACCTAATGTGGAGCCCTTACATCTGCTCGATCTGCCAGTGATGTGATGTATTTGTCCAGTAATCACACTCACTTGTCCAAAAAATGCAAAATGGGGGCTAGTTTAAATTCATCAAATAATGATTCAATGAATATTTAGCAAATCTCTAAAATAATTTATGTGCAATGCATACACCCTATGGCTAAGACACACTTTGTAAGTACTAAAATATGATCATCAAATGAATATTTTGGGATTCATAAAACCTGTATTTACCCAGAATTAAAAATGGTTAAAAAAATTACATTTCTGTACTAATAATGGACTTTTTTGTATTTTTTTTATTCTATGAAACTGCTTTTATTAGAAAACCTCTATAACATGAATATTGAACAACATTGACACCTGTTCTTTCTTGTTGCCGTGCCTTACTGAAGTTGCTGTAAAACCTATCCATGAGGGCTGACTGTTGCAATCTTGAGGCAGTTGAGGTATTTTTGAGTGGAGCATGCTGATCTTCCTATTTTTTTTTTACCATAACGTAGTCAGCTGTCATCTTCCAACTTCTATGTTCCGTACCAGTTCAGACCCACTTTTGCCTTGAGAACTGGCTTAAATCTTCATGGCATAGAGTCAGAGAGGTGTTATAAAGGAATGGTTAGGAACCTACATAATTAGGCCGTAGTGTTTAAATGCTCAGTTAGTACTAAGGAGCCCAAAGTGTGTCAAGAAAACATTCCCAAACACCATTACACCGCCACCAGCCTGAACTGTTGTTACAGTGCAGGATGGATCAATTTTTCCATGTTGTTTTTGCCAGATTCTGATCCTATCATCTGAATGTCAAAGCTGAAATCAGACTCATCAGACCAGGGAATGTTTTTTTCAATCTTCTTTAGTCCAATTTTGGTGAGCTTGTGCAAATTGTAGCCTCAGTGTCCTGTTCTTATCTGACAGGAGTAACACCAGTGTGGTCTTCTGCTGCTGTAGCCCATCTGCTTCGAGATTCAACGTGAAATGGTTTTGTGCATACCTTGGTTGAAACGAGTGGTTACTTGAGTTACCGTAGTCTATCATTCCAACCAGCCCGCCCATTTTACTCTGACCTCTGACATCAACAAGATATTTTTGTCCACACAACAGCCACTTACTGGAAAATTTCTCTGTGTTTGATCAGTCTCTGTTTATCCTAGAGATGGTTGTGGTGAAAATCTCAGCAGATCAGGAGTTTCTGAAAAAATTAAGACCAGCCTGTCTGGTTCCAACAGCCATGCCTCATTTAAATCTCCTTTCCTCCCCATTCTGATGCTCAGTTTGAACTCAACCCACTCAGCTTGACCATGTCTCCATGTCTAAATGCATTGAGTTGCTGTCATGTGATTGGCTATAGAAATTTGTGTTAACAAGCAATTAAACAGGTGTACTTCATAAAGTGGCTCATATGCGTTAATAAATTAATGCGTTAACTCGATAATAACACGTTAACTTGCCCAGCTCTTTTTTATATATATATATATATATATATATATATATATATATATATATATATAATATATATATATATATATATATATATATATATATATATATATATATATATGCTATTTAATCTTGCAGCAGGTGTTTTCTTGCACACTTACAAGTTTTCTTGTGTGTAAGTAAAGACACTAAACAAAAGACACAGTGGGGATGTTGTGTGTGGTTTACTGTGGTGTTTATAGATGAATGTGTGGAGATTTGTCTTGTGATTGTGATTATCACCCCGTATCAACACAAGAGCTAAAACAGTCCAGCAGCCAGACATCAAGCAGTGATGCTGACCTCTAACGCTTCCTCAGCATCAACCAGTGACCAACACCAGAACTACAGGCTGGATCACAGCTGGTGGTGACCAGCAACAGATCTGGTGAAGGCGATAAGTCCCCCACACCCAGAGGCACCAGAAAAGAGAAGCGGCTCAGAATCCAAGAAGGCACTAGCCAGCACATCTGGAGCACACCAGTGGCGTCGCAGGTACGGCACGAGTGACCCTCAAGACCACCACAACTGTATTGCCACCCCCAGAGGGCAAGGCATGCACCCTCCAGCCCCAAAAGGCACAAAGGGGAAAGGACTCACCAAACCCACAGAGAGGGGCTCAGAGCAACACCAACTTCCCAACAGCTCCCCCACTGTATCTCATGGGATCCAGTAGGAAAAGCACCAGTAGAGCTGGGGAGCCCCACAGTAAACCACCCCACGAAACAACATTGTGTGCTGGTGCCCTGATTAAGTGATACGCAATAAAAAAGGAGGGCCGTGAACTTTTCTGCTAAAATCTCAGAACTATTTAGTGCTATGATTTTGCAGTCACATCGCACTTCTTTTTCAGTGTGTTTATTTCATTTATTTATTGGACATATTTCAAGAAACGTGGTTTAACTTATGTGATCAGGGTAACATTTTGGAACCAAATCCATTCATCCATTAATTCATTGCAACATATGTTGCTCATATGTATGCTCTGATTGGTCCACAAGACATTTAAATACACAGTATGGAAGGAAGAAAAAAAAAGTATATTTGTTTTTACTTTCTTGGTTGGACTTTCAATTTACCCAGCAGCTTAGACGCCCCAGGCATGTGGCAACTTGATGATCTGTGCACAAGGATTTATATGCTCTAACAGCTACCATGCTATAGTAGAGAACACAGAAGCTTGATTTATGTCACACTCTAAGGAAGAGAAGTGTTGGATCTCCCAGTAGTTCTTGTTACTGAATATAGTTCCTGTTAGTGAATATAGTTCTTTATGACCCTGGCTGTATTTTTTCTGTTCACACTAAAACTGCAGAACAGATGTGGGATTAATCTGACACCTCTCTGGAAGTGCCGAAACATCTGTATCCAGTACATTTATGTAGTGACATCAACATATTGTGTATGTTTTTTTCTTTTTTTTTTGGGGGGGGGGGTCAGACATGCAAGAACTTAAACAAACCTGCCACCTGTTCTTCATTATTAACACAAACAAAGCTAAAACATTCAACACCAACTCCACTTCTGTAAATAAGAAATAAGTCACTACTGACCATTCACCTGCAGCACATGTGTCTGATACAGGTCCTCATAGCCGTAGGCATGGCAACTGTAGTTCCCCATGTGGATTGTTGTCACCTTGGTGATGTAAAGAGAACCGTCGTCCCCAAAGTCCTGTAATACAGAGAAGATATGTGAGATGAGCGTTATCAAAACAAAGGCAAGGGTGCTGAAAAAAAATTCGCCAAAAAGAAGAGAATTAATGAAAATGGGGAAAAGAACAGGAGGTGTAGAAATGGGAATAGCGGTGAAGAATGGGGTGCTGAAAGCATCCACAGGGAGGGAGCAGAAAATGAAGGTAGTTTCATAGAGCGAGTAACAATACTTTGGAGAGACGGAGAGAGGAGGCGCAAAACAGCAGGGAATGATGGGATGAGACAAGAGCAAAAGAGTGATGAGAAAAGGAAGAGAGACCATGAATCAGTGGTTTCCCTGTTGAGCTTAAGCAGGCGTTGGGGAATTTGGTCCTCTTCTCTCCCCTCATCACACTGCCTCTGCCTGATAAATGGCAAGGGTTAAAAATATGAAGCCCATTAGGTTGAAAAATGGAGATGGTTGTTGTTGGTGCAGCGTTCGGCAATCACCAAGGGGTTCCGGCCACAACTTAGGGTGGATTAGGGCATTAAAGAGTTTGCTGTGCCACCAAGTGGCAGAGCACATGTCCTAATGCAGCCCTGTGGTGACATTTAAACCCCAAAAGTGGCAGCGTTATTTCCTGAAGGTTCTAGAAAGTAATGTGACCTGACAGGGAGTCACTGGAAAAAAAAAGTGAAAGATAGATGGAGGAGACTGGGTGGTTAAGGGTCAGAATCTGCAATTAACCTGAGATATAACTATATTGGTAATGACAATTAAAACTGAATGGTCCATTTGGACTACGATTCTAATATATCTGGCACTTAAATGTGAGTTGCTACATGCAAAGCATAGGATTCGACATGCAAGCTGCTCTGTGGGTGAGACCGCCTACAGTGCAACTGTGCAGGGGCCATGATTGTGACTTATAATCTTTACGTGCAGTAATATGGTTTAAAAATCTGAAACTTCTTTTGGATGATAAAGGGAGCTATTCGTCATTTTTCATTGCATCCTTTAGTTTTTAAAAATTTCTTTTTGGGCATAAAAATACAACACCCATTTGTATATTTATGTGTTTCACTAGCAGTAATGGATTGCTTTCACGAAACTGAAACGTACTGCAGATCATTCCCTTGAATTCATAGCTCCGCACATGCTAGGTTTGTCTAGATGCCTACAGTCTAGCTAAGCTCAAGCTTATAACATCATGCTGTCTGTGTTTTAATGTAGTTTGTCTTTTTTATCGTCATGCAGACTGGTAGCATTGGCGTGGACCCTCCCATGTGCACCATCCAGTTATGTTTTGCAGAAAACGGCTCAACTCAAAACGTAAAAATGTCTGAAATGTGACTGGTATTAAAAACCACAGAGGAAGGGGCGCGGTGAAAGCGGTAGAGTGGAGAAAGATTGTTGTCCCAGAAAGAATGATTGTAATGGGGGCTCGGCTCTCAGGTTTGGCGGTTATATGTTGCACGGCAGGGAAACCTCAGTCACTGTCAAATGAAACCTTTGAAAACAATGCCGTTTCCATACAGCACAATTCAACGGGAAAAGAATTGCACTCTGAAAGGACTTTGACAGGAGAGTAATGTCCCATCCCTCGACTCAACCCATCACCTTTCTGATGTACAACGTTCCAAGTCACCTTTAGCAAAATACTGGATAGTAAAAAGAAGATTCTCAGGGTGGAAATGAGTCGTTCTTTACATCTGACATGCCTCTCATTTATTTTTATGCATTTTACAATTCTAACAGGTGAGATTTGGAGACCAGTTTAGTCAGCCATCTGTTCGGGGTGTTAAATATGCTGATTGATTGACTCGTGTACCTCAATTACATCTCAGTTGATAATAGGGCACTAATCGCTGACTTTACTTAATTGAAACTTAATTGAATTTATTTACATTGAGTCAGCATTATAGAGAAACTTTTCATAAACAAACAGTTACACTGAACCTATGCAATATAATTGGACCTAAATTTAATGTTATAATCGAAGAACTTGAATCAACCTTTTAAGAGTAATTATTTTTCTGTGCACAATAAATTAAACGTACAGGACTCATGATGAAAATGAGATTAATGAAATAGCCACAGCATTCATCTGAAAAACAATCCAAGGATCAGCCTTAAGGGGGAAAAAAATGTGAGAGTCTAATTACTTAATGGTATATTTATTGTTGTTTTTACCCCAGCAGGTCTCCCTATTTTTCAAACAAAATGCTGCAGTTTTTCTTTTTCGGTCTTTTCTTAACTTCCAGTGCACTCATAAATTATCCACACGCAATGAAGGATCAAGGTTCTTTCTTTCAGTTTCTTTTTTTGATTTAAAGTGATGAAAAGAATGTCGAACAAGCAGGGGCTCCTCTCTCTTTTCCCCGTTTAGACCTCGAAACTCCGTGGGAATCCATTATGTGTGGTCGAGAGCCTCTGGACCGATCACCTCCTTCAGTCTTTACCTTCACTCGACATGTCATCAGCACATCAGAGCAACAAGGCTGCTCATTAAACATAAAATTAGTCAGCTGTGAGCTGGTGGAAAATATGCAGATGTGTATAAACAGGATCATGTTGTATGGTCCATTAAACACTGAGCTAACAGTTTGACTTTTTTGTGGAGGATGTAACACAATCATTGTCCCCCCCCCCCTCCTGTTTTAATCCTTACCATGGCTAGCTGGTTTTCTTGTAAGTAGTCCTAAATTGCGTACTTGAAATTATTTTTAATTCACCTGAACATTTTTCAATATCAGTGTTTACCATTATTGACAGACGTAACTGAGAAATCAATATTTCAACTTGACAATTTAAATATGCCAGGGTTGTTGGGTTGTTTGAGAGGAAAAGCTTTTCCTTCTATTTTAACATCCCAAGCAAAAAGAAGCAATGGCAAAGAAACTATGAATTGGTTAAAACAATAAGGAAGTCACAGCCTGTATCTGCAGGTTTTTGCCATCAGCTCAAGCACCACCGTCTTCATCAACAGCAAACACAAATCAGCAATACTTTCACTTCCAGCATCACCCATGATGGAATTGACAGGAATCTTCCACTCACATTTATATCTTCCAGGTCCAGAAAGTTTAATATGATGCCATTCCTCTTCCATATGATTGGTGGACGCAGCGTCCCCTGGATGGCGCAGGTGAGGACAGCACTGAGGCCCACGGTTACCGTGGAGGTGCTGATTCGCTGGTCGTCTGCCAGGCTCAGCTGCACAACCTCTGTTAGTATGAACATGGAAAGGAGTGATTTGTGGTGGAGAGAGGGGATGGATGACAGAGTGAAAGGGCAATCGCAAGAGAAAAAGATTGTGGAAAAATGAGATTATGGAGAAGGGGGGGTGGGGGGGAGAGAAAAAGAAGTAATTGAGATCACAGATCTGAATGAGTGTGCTGAAGTGGTGGAACTGCAGCCAGGCTTAATATATTTCGAAGCGCGCATCTCATTACTAGTGGACCAGGGAGCATAAACAGGTCCAGCAGTGAAGGATATCCAATCCGAAAAAAGATCACATGTCAGAGGACATGCAGTTCACTAAATATCATTCCTCCCATTAAGGAAAATTTATGTACACTGAAATGACCATCCAATTCAATTCACCTTAACAGAAAATTAAGAAATATTCTTCACTGGTTACCTTTGGTGACATACATGGTGTTTGTCACAAGGATTTATGGCCAGGCAACAAACCTAGATAATTACAGCCTGGAAACTTTGTCATGTACTGATTTCTTTTACCCCTCTTCATACTTCTTCTTATTTACACCGGAGGAAAAGATATAATAAACATAATTTCAAAATTACACTGAGGCAAGTTGTTAAAGTAGGCATGAAAAACAAGACTATAATACATTCATCGCTCACTGAAAAGAAAAAAAAAAACACCTGATCCTTCTTTTTCCCATGTTTCTTCCTATTCGCAGTTACACACTGCCCACACGAAGATGACATTTATTTAGACATGCTGACGACAGACAGGTATTGTTGCTCAGGCACATTGTCATTGACACAATATGTCACTGTGTGATCTTGTGCCAATATTGGTTCATGGATCAGAATATACTTGGCACATAAATCAAAGTGACACTTCACAGAAATCTTGATGTAGCCAAAAAGATGGATTGCTGTGCAAAAACTGAATTAAATAAAACAAAAAGTGAATGACATGTTTTTATTACCAAATGATTAAAGAGTCAACAATCATTGTAAGTATTATTATTATTATTTTTTTTTTTTCAGCACATTGGGATTAAAAATCCCCTTTACATGAGTGTTCTGGACAAGATCAGCAGCAGCACACTTTACCCTACACTCACACAGGCACACAAATCAAAAAAGTAAAATTACAAAGCGCAGAATATACCATGAGAAGCAAAAACAACATAAAGCTGAGATTAGGCAAAGCTTTTGCAGGCAGAAATCTCTGCATCCAAAGTAAAAAATCTCTTTAAAGCATCTAAAAAGAACAACTCTTTAATCTTCAACTTAAGCAAATTGTTCCAAGCTGAGGGAGCAGCAAATTTAAAAGCCTTTTTTCCTCATTCTTTGTGCAATAAGAAAAAATCCTGTGAGCAGAGGCTGCAGATACCTGACTGTTTGCTTTGATGGAACCCAACCTAGTATAGATTTATAAATAAAAGCACGTCAGTGTTTTCATCTCTGAACAGACGGGGCAGTCCATCCAATATGAGCATATAGGACGCAGTGATGAGTGGAGGCTTTAAAATTTCTGATTCATCTCCACAGAATCCAAAGCAGAATCTTCAGGAGGTGCATTGATTTAAGTGACATCGGCATAGTCCAGCACAGACATAAAAGTAGCAGCAACAAGCCTCTTTTTTACTCTCGAAAGAAAGGCAAGGCTTAAGTCTAAAGTAAAAATCCAATTTCACCCAGTTTGGAGTCTTTTTACCAGCTGCTGAAGATATGACACAAAGGAGAAAGAGTCGTCAATCAAAGGATACCTATACTGAGACACTGTGTTGATAACAGAAGAGGTGGTGATTGACAAGAGATTTTTGGAGCTTGTTTTTGAATTTGAAAACAACATGAGATTTATTTTCTTAACATTTAAAATAAGATTGAGATTAAGAAAGTAAGAGAGCCTGAACTGAGAGACAGTCAGGTTGGGTGTGGATGCTGAGATGTACATAATTCTGTCATCTGCATAGAAATTGAGTTTTACATTGTGAACATTGTGATGATTATCATTATTAAAGATTACAAACAGGTGTGAGAGACTTTTTGTCTGTCCACATAGAGATCTGTTTGAGAGAATGTTCAGACAGTCCAATGATAATGAGTTCTAGTTTAAGTGTGGTGTGATCAACAGTGTCAAATGCTTCAGGTAAGTCATTGAACAAAACTGGACAGTGTTGTCTCTTAAGAACTGATTCAGTTTGATCATTTGATTATTTTAGAGCTTCCAAGTTTTTTGTGTTGTTCTCTGAAACCAGACTGAAAACTGGACAGGATATTGTTATCAGAAAAGAAGTCTTGCAGTTGGTTGCTTACTAGGGTTTGAAGGGACTTGAAGGACAGACGGCTTGGAGATGGGTGGACAGTTATTTAGATACGTGGGATCGGATCGAGATGGGAATGAAGGCTGATTTCCAAAATGATGTAATTTCATTACTGTCAAGAGAAAGATTTAAAAATATCTGTCAGAAACTGGGCAGAAACTTTAAAAAGAAAGTCCCCAAGTTATCAGAACCTGCCCTTTTTGAAGCAACTAAATGTTTGAAGCTGAAAAACTAAAAGAATGACCAGATAGAAAGTCATCTGCGTTGCCCGGACGACGCCTGGCATGGAAGCTACTTGCTGCTGCTCCGGGGGACTCATCCCTGTGACGCTGGACGCTCCAGTTTGAGCCTGGTGTGTGGTGATTTTGAAGTCGGATGTCGACATGCTGTCTGCCGGTGTGGACCGGTCCTCTCGCGGCTGGTGGAGACGTGCCGCCGTGGACATGGACGGTGTAGCTGGTGGCCGGTTCGTTGAACTGCTACCTGTGGCAACCACCGCCACTGGATCCGGGCTGCAGCGTCGACTGAACCGGGACAGGAGCCCCCGACGTGGCAGCGGCAGCATGCTGCCCCTGTCCAGCAGTCTACACGCCGGGTGGGTCAGCTGACCTGTCAGTGGCCGTCTGAGGACCTGGTGGGCACGGCACCGCCAGGGGTGACGCAACCGGTCCAGATGATGAACCGGGCTCTGGGACAGTCGGCTCCATCGCTCGCCGGACTGAGGGAGCTCGGTCTTCCCAGAGGAGACAGTTTGGTTCATTGGAGTTTGGTACATCGGTGTTTCCTCCTCTGATCTGTGATATCTCATTTGATTCACCATTGTGGAGATATACTGGTTTTAATGGCTGTTAACAGGTTTTAACGGCTGTTAACTGGAGTTAACACTCGGACCACAGGACCGGGACAAAAAAAAGGAGTGCTGGACGTCGGCAGTTCCTCAAGTACACCAGACTGCAGCGTCTGGTGACTTGAATTTCCCCTTCAGGGGATCAATAAAGTATATTTGTATTTGTATTTGTATCTGACTGGACAGTGAGAAGGTTGTAGGAGATCACATTAAGTGACTTCAATAGATGAGGTGTTCAGTGTGCATCTCTGTCCAATCAGAAATGATGCTTGGTTCTCTTCACAAAGGAGCAACTAACTTTTTGCAATTTGAGTTAGGAAATGTTTTGCTTTCACTTTTCTGATTGCTACGGTGCAAATGTTGCAGAGTCGTCTAAACTCAAGCCAGTCTGAAATTTAAATCTATTTTTCAGGCTTTTGCTCATACAAGCTTACAGTCATGGAGCAGTCTGAACAAGTCAGATGCAAACCATGCATTGTCAAGTCCTTTGCCATTTATTTATGAACAACTGACAAGGCACATATAAGAAGATTCTGAGGATGTGGTGAAAATAATCAGGGCTTGTGTCTTTTACTACCTTTTTTTTTGTTTCATCTATCAACTTTAACAGAGTTGAGATCCAGAACCACCTGGTTGAAGCAGAACAAACGATTCACACATCAACAATGAAAGTAACTCATAGAGCTACAACAGAAATCATGGCAGAAGTGACCAACCAACTGACAAGAACAAACCGTAGAATATAGAGACTGAACAAGGGTAACCGCCACTAAATGAATTGGTCTGAATATAGGAATGATGTGATTTTGATTCTAGAAATCATTTTTCTCAAAAAATGGGAGGTCGTCTTATAATCAGAAAGAGGTACTAACTATGACTTAATGGAAGACCTTATTGTCTTCATGATACTTTTATTTTTCCAAAATTATATTTGAAAAATAGGGGTCATCTTAGAATCAGAGTCATCCTATATTCGTACCAATATGGTAAATCTTAAACACTACTGTAAAAGTGACTAAAACTCCACACCTTTAGGGGAACTACTGAGCTAAAAATCTGCAACAGTTCCTTTGTGCTGCTTTAAGGTTTAGGCTCTAAAACTGCTTGAATAGCTTTAAGAAAGATTGTAGTTTGGATTAGAAATAAACTGCCTCACAATGTTAATCCATTGTTGGAGAAAAAAACAAACTAGTCCAACCGAAGAATAATTAACTTTAAATTGGTGAGACTGACACATTTGAATGAAGAACCATTGGAAACTGGAAGATGAATATCCTGATATGTGCTGTTTTCTTTTCTTTTTTTTTTTGATAAACACACTATTCCAAACCTAGGTATGGAATACTATCCAATCTGAAAAAATAATGTAAATGTTTGCCTCAATTATGTCAGTCATTTAATTCCAGCCACATTATTTCCCCTAAAGCTAGAAAAGTAATAGTTTCTTCTCAAGTGTGATGAGTGTCTCCTGAGGAGCTGATCAAGGTTAGCTGATAAAGAATGAATAACACTGGCTCTGTTGAAACATTTTTCATATATCTTGCATTACTACACTGTGCTACAAAACTTTTTTTTTTTTTATTATTTCTAGACTTCTGCTTCCTCTACTTTTGTTCAATCCATCATAACTGACAGTATAGTGGCAAATCTTTATTACTTTATTACAGGGCAGTGGTGATAAAGGATGTATAACAGATCTTCATATCAATATCCTCAGTGGGCAGTAGTTAATATTCAAAATGCACCTTAAGTTGATGGCTAACTGATAGTGAAATGTTTGTGCAAAGCTTCCTGTCTCAATGAAGACTTTGACAAACGCTATTGTACAAGAGCCCAGGATATTAGCTGTCGGTTTCATACAGCTCTCCTGGTGATAGATATATCTTGGCTGACAGCTCGGTCTGCCAGTGATATTTTAGATTGCCTTGGGTACAATACACTGCCAGGTCCAACAAAGTTATAATTCAGCAGATCAGTAATTTGGGTGGCAGAACAGGCTTTGAGTCCGGTGTGGACAGATGAAAGATGAAGTGCATTGATTTGATATGGCTTGAGGGGCGGTTCCTGGTGGTACTGTGAATTTTAACTAGACCACTGCTCACACTGAATTTAATACAATGCATGAAAGCAAGACCTGTGGTTTGCAAAGTCAGCAGCAGTTGACTGTTCAGATGGACATCCAACACTACTTTGTATTGATTCTTTTATGGTGGGCAAGGAAAGCATGGGCTTAAAGGTCTCCTGGTGAGGGAAATCTCTCCAAAGTCCACTCTCTGTAGAACTGGAAGTTGTAATCAATGGACTGTTGCAGTTAGAACACTGTGAGATGCAGTAGATGGTTATTTTCACATCCGGCCACATCTCTTCCTCCGGCACATTTAAGTAGTTGCTGGTCCTGTGAGGCTGGAAGCATCAATGTTAAGACATGCAGAAACAGGAGGTTGTAAATAACAAATCATAAATGAGTGTAATTCTGTGTCATGTGATCTCTGATTTCCATGTAAGAAAAAGAAACACAGACCACAAGGCATTCCTTTAAGTAGTCTGTGTAAATTATATTTTTGACAGCTGATAAGCAGATGTAGAAATGTAAGTTTTAGATATTCCTGTGTTTATTTGAATACATTTTTGATTTTACCCTGTAAATTGGCATGCAACATGGTAAAAAAAAAAAACGATATGTTTAAGCTTTGAGCCTCTCATGCAGGGCTGTAAACTCTGCTGTGTAAACACCAAACACACCAGATCAAACAGAAAATGCGCCATCGGTCCAAATTTACCAGCTGTGTGTTGATTTGTGCCAAGAGGTCATGTAAGGTTAATTTATATTTGCAAAGTTTCTACTTGAGTCCTGACTTTTAATAACTATCAAGAAGTCCATAGTTCAAAGAAAGAAAGAAAAAAATCTCTTTGTGAAAGATAGACCACCTGTGAAATTAATCTCGACACCATAAAATTATCCCCAACGTCATATTAACTCCACCTACTTAGACGGCAGCCATGAGACCCAGAGGAGAACAAAGACTTGCTGTTTAAACATTGACTCAATTTAGACACTGAACAACTGACTGGAGTTGAAAGTTAAAAGAACATTAGACCTGCCTTGCCAGATGGTTCCCCAGTGTGTGACATTTAAATACAATAAAATGTTAATGATTCTGTAGAATAGACTTTGTAAACCACAACAGAATTATTCTACTTTGATTGCGAAAAAGGCTCCACTTAAAAACGCTCTGGGTCTGTCAGATCACACAGCCTAAATCTTCTGTTTTCTGTGTGCTCTGGTGAGCAGCCTCCTCTCTGCTCTCTCCCCTTTTATCGGTTACCTTCCTAAACCAATCAGACAGGTCAGATGCCACAGAGACAGCCGGAGAAAATGCTGGTTTAGACTCTGAATCTTCCAGGTCATAATGTGACTTCGTTAGCTGAAACTGTTGAACTGACAAAGCCTTCTGGATGGAAGGTGAAACATCTTTAAGAAGAAAGAAAAAGAAGTCCAGTTTCTTTGAATTAAACTTTTGACAGTTACAGTTGGAGATGTTTCTTTTTTAAATAATCGCATCTAAAGAGGGGGGTGGGGGGCTGACCCCACAATAGGAAAGATGAATGGGCAGGGTTGATCTAACAGGGCTAATCTGCATATGTAATTAACACTTAGATAAATATAAACTCATTCTAAGAAAAAAAAATCTGTTAATCTCTCCTAGTATGACTTGTCTTTCAGAATGTAAACTTATTGCTTAATTAATTATGCACCTCTCAGAATGACAGTGAGATGCCTGCAAACTGGGTAAATGATGGTTTAAGATAATTTTGAACCTTTTGAAAGTCAGGGACAGTATAATATATGCTGTTTAATACACGTCTGTTCCAACATTTCAGGTCTGCGACACATACCCAGACATTGTTGGGACAAAGGGACTTTTATGCAACATCTTTCTGATTTGATTTTCAGTGTTTTATATAAACATGTATTTATTGAGTTTTAACAGTTTACAAGAAAGGAGATCACATTTTAATACATTCAACAGGACTTATGTTTATATAACTATAAAATATTCCACTCCCCAAAGGTAACTAAAAACAATAAAAAAAAAAAAAAACAAACAAAAACAGAATAAAGACAACCCATGGTCACCCACAGCTTAGCTTCTGCAGTTTAGATATCAGCTATTCCAGATCTCTTTGAATTTGGGTGATTTCTTTTTTATTGTTTATGTTAACTTTTCAAGGATCAGGCATGAGGATAGTTCTTTCAGCCAGCGACCAACAGAAGGTCTCTGAACATCTTTCCAGCATTGAGAAATCAAACGTCTAGCCTGTACTAAACATAAGTCGGTTATTTTCTTCTCTTTGCTGTTGAGCAAAGTCTTTTGGATATAAATTCATACAAAATGCAGAGCAGTCTGGTACTGGATTCCGGGTCATCTGAAAAATGAATTTTATAACTTCTTTTCAGAACTTTTGTATCTCACAACAGTCCTTCAGACAGTGAAATAACTTCCCCCTTTCAACCTTGCATTTAACACAGATATCAGGAATATTTGGATTCATTTTATTCAGTCTGTCTGGAGTTATACAAGTTCTCATAATCCATTTATACTGAATCAGTCTGAGATGGGTTTTTATTGTTAGAAGTTGAGCTTTTGAGCATACCTCTCTCCAGTCCTCTTTTGAAATATCTTTTTGCAAATCAGTTATCCACTGAATTTTCCTATGTTCAATAGACTTTATGATTTTTCTCCAGTATTTTGTAGAGTAGGGATATCTAACCCTGTCAGTTATCCCTATGTCAGTGTGTTCGAGGGATATCATATTCATATCTGATTTGCCTTCCTTGTAAAGATCCATAACTTTACAAATATCCTTTGTTGCCCACATTTTAAAAAGTCTTTTCTGCCGGGGGAGAAGTTATCATTCCCCTATATTGGTGAAAAGCCTGAAAATAAAGTAGATTTGCCAAGAAATGGCCGTTCATTATGTCAGGCATTAACTGTGTTTCTCACATTATCAGTGTTGTTCAGTTTTTTGACACATGTAGAGTATAAATAAGTGTCAAGTCGCAGGTCTTTAGTGCAAATATTTTCAGTTTGAGCCCAAGGTAAGTAAGGTTGAGGCGAAAACGAGTGCATAGGCCTAATTTGAGCAGCCCAGAAATATCATTTTAAATTGGGTAACTGTAACCCCCCGCTCTCAAATGGGAGGTAAAGAAGTGACAGTCTTAACATTAGCTTTCTGTTATTCCAAATAAAGTTTGTAAATAATTGATTCATTTATGAAAAAAAAAATGCGGTGATAGAGATAAAGGGACCGACTGACACAAATATAAAAATTTTGGTAGAATATTCATCTTGATCATATTTATACATCCTAATAGAGAGACTGGCATTAATGACCAGAGGAAATCACAGGATCATAATTACAGGACACTAAATCTTTAAGATTGTCAGTGTTTTTATTTTCTCACAACAAGCAATTTGATAGCCTTCCTCCATGCTATTACAGTAGCTCAGAAGGGACAAACCAAACACTTGTTGCTTTTTTCACTTCCATTGTAGCTCGTTCTAAAACCTTGCAAGGCAGTGACGTGCGGTCAGGTGAGGCAGGGGAGGCCGTGCCTCACCTGCCATCATGGAAAGAAAGAAATGAAAAAATATATATATATTTTATATTTATCAATTGATTTGTACTATAAAGTAATTTTCCATTTAACTTCACCATTTTTAGATTATTTTTTATTCAAAATCGCCGAATTTTCACATTTACCATTCAAATAGTGAGAAGATGCGGGCGGTGAGGCAACACCCCGCTGAGCCTCACCATGGATTGCACAATGACTCGGCTAACTGCTGCCATGCTATGTAGTGAGACCAGATCGCCGTCTCTTTGTATGTCACTATTAAAATGTTCTAACACGTTTGCTATATGAAATAAGTTTCCATAGTATAGCTGATTTATATAATGAACAGCAACTATATGTGTGTAATGTGTTTCTTGTGCCGGCGCGATTATAAAACGGCTGAGAAGAGGCACGGGGTGAGGCACGCACTTCTCCTGCCTCACGTTAGGGGGCACTAGTGAGCACAGGGATTCTTCTTGCGACACATTGGCTGCAGAATAAGTGACAGCAAGCACCGTCACTTATTCTGCAGAAGGAGCGGCACATGGACTTAATTTATAAGTAAAGGTAAGACCATAATAACTTTTTTTTTAAGTAAATGTGCTTTTTTGTGCGCTACAGTTTGTATGTGTAAAGCATTTATATGTGAATGACGCTAGAAGGTTTTAAACATAAACAGTTAACTGCTGCCAATCAAATGGTGAATAAGTTGTTCTGGAGGGTTCATATGCTTGTAAATCTGACTGATGAAGTCAGTGCCTCACCAGCCATGAATCTCACCGCACGTCACTGTTGCAAGGGTGGGGTGAGGTGTGGGGGTATTCAGCTGATTGTAATTCACAGTTTAAAGTAATACAATGACTTTTGATGTAGACTTTTGAATAAGATGTATTTCCACTCATCCACAACTTTCATTCATTTAAATACAGTTGGGTAATCTGAAAGGAAAAGCACAAAATTTTACAGATTTGCCTTAGTGGGTTTTGGGATGTGAAAATTAGAGAGTTGTGAGTTTAGGTAGTGATATTGTAAAGTTACTGTTGAATCTAGGGATGCACATGGTTAACCGTTTAACCGTTAACCGATAACAGTAACTCTAACAGATTAATACTAACGGTAAATTTTGTTTTTAAGCTACGTAATTCAATCAACTCATGGGGGCGTGTCGACAGGTGCAACAGGCCTCTGATTGGTCAATTCTACATCCGCGTAGAAAAGAGCACGTCCTCGAAAAAATGAGGAAGTACCCACATCTGTACGATTCTCGTTCTCCACACTACAAAGACAGCACATATTCTAGTAATTCATGGAGGGAGATTGCGATGAATGTGGGTCTGGATACGGCCGAGACGGTGAGGAAGTGGAAAAATGCAAGAGATAAGTTTAGTAAGTTTAGCTAGTTCGTGATTGTCGCTCTTGCGTTGTGGCGTGGAATAACATAGCGGAGACCGCACTAGTATAAATCAAAAGTGACGGCAGCATCTCTGCGACAAGCTGACGGTGACACATTGCCGAGAGAGTATACACGGGGAAGTGTCCGCATGCGTCCACAACAACATCGCGCAACATCGTGGCAGCCAACCCTCCCGGACTTATCGGTTAACGGTTATTAACCGTTAAAGGGCGTCGGTTAATGGTCATAAAAAAAATCCAAAATGTGCATCCCTAGTTGAATCTATCCTTGTCCTCCATATGGTTTGACAACTACAACTGCTTGTGGATATTTTGTGGAAAACGTGTTTTAATAATTCCCGCAGTTTTAACTATGAAATTCCACAAATACTTTTTTAAGTTATGCTCAACAAGGGATTAATCTCAGCTCTGTTAGCTGCACCACTGTTAACTCAATGACAGTCAGAGGACCCTATAAAAAAATCTGTTCAGACATCCTTCTTTGTTATGTCCAGTTCTCAGATGGCCCAGACAAAATTGCATTTCTGCAGGCAGTACCTCCTTTGTGGTGGCCGTGGCTGGGGAAAGATTTCATGACAGCCAGGCAATCAGAACCACAGTTCTCTCCCTCCGTCCTAGATAGTTTCAATGAGCATGTTAATATCTTTTAGAGGAGTTCAGGAGCTTCACTGATTGAACAGCTTAGCTGATTGAACTATGGGAAAGTCTGATGTGATCAGGCTGTATAGAGCACTAGAAAACATGGGTAAAATGAAGAGGATAAAAGAATATTTAAAATACCGTAAAAAAAAAAAAAAAAAGAAAAGTGTAATATCAGCAACAGGAAAAATCTGAGGTCAAAATCAAGGGAAAAACCCTAAAAAAGGGATGAAAGAATGAAAAGATATGATGGCAGATAAACTGACACAACTTAGAATAAAAGGAGTTGGAAAAAAAAAGTGTAACCCTGAGTTAGGAAGGACAGATCTGATGCAGAGCACGTAGAGGATCTTGTCGGGAATAACTAATGGGGTGAGCTGCATACTGCAGCTCAGAGAGTTGTCCCTTTCCCCACTTGTATGAGACCAGCCCCTCGTGAGCTGAAGTAAGACATCAAGCCAGAATGCAGAAAAACAGAACACCATGTCTTTATTTAGAGGATGAGGCAGACAACATCCTGACTGCAGACGAAAACAGGGAACAACAGAGGCGCTGAGGCCTAGAGCTGGGGTAGGGGGCGAACTAGTGAAAGGGTTAAAAGTGCAGTTATGGAATATGAGGAGCTGTAGGAGTTGGACCGACAACAAAAAAAACAAAAGAAAAAACAAACTGACGAGAAAGCAAATATCTGTTTCGATTTGTTGATCTATAGGTCAAATAAGAGTTTATTTAATGGATTAAGTTGTGGACTGCAACTGAAAACCCCACCAAAAGCATCCTCAAATTTTGTTTGTAACAAAATATATACACATACAGTTGTGTTCAAAATAATATCAGTGTGTTTGAATAGAAAATAAGTGAGTGAAGCTCTAAATCCTTAAAATAGCTTTTATTTCCAAACACACAGATGCACCAGGAACACTGCACAAATCAAACTATGAAGAAAAATTGTTCAGATTTGTTACTGTTTACAGAAACAACATTTCTGTTGTTATCCCACAAGTTTTCTATTGGCTCGAGGTCCAGGGATTGGGGTGATCACGTTATTCTGGTTTATCTGGAACCTAGATGCTGCTGCTCACTGGGCTTTTTGGGGTCATCGTCTTGTTGAAACATCCATTTCAAGGGCATTTCCTCTTCAGCATAGGACAACATGACCCCTTAAAGTATTTCGATGTATTTGAACTGATCCATGATCCCTGGTCTGTGATTAAAAAGGCCCAACACCACATTATGAGAAACATCCCCGTATCATGATACTTGCACCACCATGCTCTACAGTATACTGTGGCTTGGATTCAGTGTCTGGTAGAGTCTGTGCCCCCCTAGATCTTAAAAGAACAATTCTTCGCTCATCAGTCCACAAATTGTTGCTCCAATTCTCTTTGGGACAGTCATTGTGTTTTTTTTGACAACGGGACTTTGTGGGGGCTTCTTACCGATAGCTTGGCTTCACATATTCATCTTCTAATTGTTCCAGTGCTGACAGGTAAATCTTCTTTGACCAGGAGCTGATCACTGTCTATTCCTCCATCCATCTTCTTCTACGTCATTCTGGGTTTGGTTGCTGTTTTAGAGCATCTGAGATCATTTTAACTTAGCAGCCTATTATTTTCTGCACTTCTTTGTATCTTTTCATTGTTCTTTTGCACAGTGTCTGGAATCACCCATTTTAATCACATTTTCAGAGTTGTACACTATAACCAGCATTTACAACATTTGTTTCCTTCATCCTTAAATAAGGGTCACCTGTTTAACACCTGTTTTTTCACAGAACCAATGACCCCACTAACTAAACTCCACCTAACTATTTTTTAACAGCCTTATGTTCCTTTTTCTTCACATTCTGTGAACAGTAAATACTAACAAATTCATAAATGTCCATGTCTTTTTTTGGCAACATAATGTGCAGTGTTTCCAGTGCATTTGCAAGCATAGAAATGAAACCTGTTAAAAGGATTTTAGACTTTTAAACATGTTTTTATCACACTGCTATTATTTTTGAACACATCTGTATACAGTGATCCCTCATTTTTCACAGTTAATGGGGACCGGCGTCCTCCCACGACAATCAAAATCCGCGATCTGGAGCCGGAGCCCCCCCGAGTCTCAATAATGTGTTTAAAATATGTTTAAAAACCCCAAAAAAGTAGCGAGGCACTGCAGCAAAACAAGACAAAGGCTCAACTGTGGTCTTTCTGTTACCTTCACAGCCTCTGGTCTCCGAACCAGAGGTAAAGAAACCGCAGGTATTGTGCTATTTTTGGCTCGTAATTAGCGGCTAATATGCTAACAACAACAACACATCTGCATGGAACGAGCACTTTATTCTGGCACTGCAGGAACTTGTAACATCACACAGGTTGTATTGTTTGGCTCCTGTCGGTTAACAGAGAATGTAAATCTATACACGCTGGGCTGCTGTTTATGCTCACTACACTTTTCATCTAACCCCGTTTTCTTCTGCCGTCCCACGACACACACACTACATTACCCATAAGGCCACATCATTACCCATAAGGCTACCTTCTTAAAGGGGCCAGGCTGGCTCACAGCATTTCTTCACTGTGAGAGAACGTGCACAACATCCTGTGATGTTTCCGTGATTTTTAAAATTTTTTAAAATTATATAATATATTTCTGAAAAAAAACCACGAAGCACAAAAACCACGGTACTCAAACTGTGAAGTGGAAAGGGATCACTGTATATGCTGTTGCCCATAAAGTTGAAATAAAACATTTAGTTTTACCCCTTCCCATGAAATGATTGTGGCAGTGTGATTTATATTTTGAGAGATAGCTCGTCTGAAAACAAAATTATTCCAACTTTATAGGCAGCTTTAATGCAATGTCGATGCGTGTGTCTGAACCTACTTGAGGTATTTTATTTTGAAAATCACTGAATTCTCCACATCCTTCTTGTGTTTGACTTCCTGCCAGCTCAATATGCCGTCTGTTTACACGTGGCATATTGAGCTGGCGTAATGAGCTGCCTGACGTGGTTCGGCGCTAAAACAGATTCGACTCGTATCTTTACCGGAGCAGAGCAGAAGGTTGCTCCTGGGATGTTTCTCAACCGTGCTGCAGTGCTTTACCCTCATTGACCAGAGTGGTCATGATTCACCATATCTGGCATGGCGCAGCCAGCCTGCAGTGCTTGCACGCCTGGTGGGACCCAGACATAAAACGTCCAATATAAATGTGGACAATTTAAACGGATGCTATAAAAAATGATTGTGTAAAATAAATAAAGCATAAGAAACACAGCAGTGTATGTCACTGTCAACATCCTGCTTAATTACAGTGCAAGTGACACGGCGCCACAGTATTCAGTGCTTGTTTGCTTTGATGTTCGATTCTTTATTAGTATGTGAGTTTATTAGAACAATAGATGGGTGTGTTAACCCATCTAAAGCCAAAAGGAAAAGCACACGCATGCAGATGGGAAGAGCCATAAACACGCTCTGTGTGAATTAAGTCGTTACCGCTCTGGGCTGCAACACAAACCAAAGTGATCCTTTTCTTTCCGTCCCTGTGTTTTTGAGGCCTGGGAGGGGTGGCTTCTAACCCATGTGACAAACACATCCTCCACACTTCATGTATCATGTATGCAAATTCCTGCGTGACACACTTGATTATTCATATTTGTCTGTCATGAGAAAGTTTCCTGATTAGGTCTCATTTGGCAAATTAATATTCAAGCATTAATCATTCAGCTCATCGCTGAGTGAAAAACAGCTGCGCCTGCAAGTGGACTTGATCTGACAGCCGCAGCACTTAGCTGCAGAACTCGCAAAAAATCAATGACTCAAAGCACTTAAACAGTAAGGTTACCAAAGTCGTGCTATAACAGGCTTCAGAATACATTATTATCATTATTATTTTTTCTTTTTCACACTGGATGCTGATAGGCAACTATAAAGAAAATGATGACAACAGGCATTCTTGGACCATCAGGCGAGGCTGCACTGTAGTTTTGTGCCTCAAGCTGTTCATAAACACATGTTCCTCACTACAGAGGGCACTTTCACATCTGATTTGCTCTCACCCGCTTCAGTCTAAGGAAAAAAAATATCCCAAAAGCTTTAGCAAAATACGCAGTAAAAATAATGATGCAGTGATGCGTAAGTGTCTTCATTTAATGACGCTAAACTGAATATTAAGCTTCAATTTACCAATCCCTGATTCTGCCTGGGACAGTAAAAATATGGATACTTGACTAATGTCTTCGTGAATGTAATGACAGCAGCAGGTTTACAGTGCCTAGAAGGAGACAAAACCCCCCACAGGGAACAAACGGTGCACACAAATTATCTTGGTATGTCACTTTGCATCCATGATAACAGCTGCTCTCTAGGTGGGCTGGAGTCATTGAAAAATATTCCATCCATACTTTTAAAAAAACAAAACAAACAATGGCGCTCTGAATTAATGTCATGCTGTATATCTCCTCAGTCAATAAATACCTACGCACGCTCTGCTTGTTAATTCCATCCATAAAGTGCACAGACCATCCCATCTTTTGAAAGTTGTGCACACATGCCGTTGTTTGTATACAGGTAAACTACTGCTCTTCTGCATGTCTTTTTGCCACGCACACACTCTCCGTCTCCTTCCCACACACAAATTCACGCTTTTCTCTTTGAGAGTGCTGCGTGGTGATTATTCATGGGACGGATAGTAGGGATGAGCAATCAGCGGCCAGCTCATTAATCACACTGTATGCAGACCCTTAATCTCCTCCACAGGTACAGAGGAATCCTCTGCTGCCACTCCTTATTGCTTCTCTAACACCCCCCCCCCCCCTCCCCCCCATCTCTCTCTGCCTCATTCTCTCATCCACCCACCATCTCATTTTCTCCCTGGTGCTGTGTTTGCATCTTTAGCCACTTCTCTCTTTGTCCTTCACAGAGCTTCTCTCTCTCTTGATATTTCTGTGACTCTAACTGCCTGTCAGTCTTTCCTTCCACCCCCCCCCCACCCCCGCCCCTTTTTTTTCTCTTTAACTTTCTCTGAGGTTTTAAGTTGCTGCTCTCTTCCTCCTGTCATTCTCCTGAAAGTGTTCCCTTGCCAAGCTGTCTCTCACTATGCCAGCAGAGCCACAATGCTGCTTCTTTTCCTACGAGGACCCCTTAACTAGACGGTGAAGATGCCTTGTTAGGATCACAAAGAAGGAGAAAAAAAGAACAAGTTAAGGCATATGTGGTAGAAATGTGTGCAGAAGGGATTATCTTAAAACAAATGTTACAAACTATATCAATAAACTGATGTGCACTTTGGTAGGAGATCTCAGCTCCGCCTGATGTCAGCAGCTGCAGAGATATTTGAGAACAGGGGAAGAGGTCAGTGCACAGCCCCCTGACAAAATAGATGCTTCATATTTAATTTCCCACAAACAAACACACTCATAAAAAATGAAGTGGACAAATTTCCATCTTTTTTTTTTTTTTTAATTAATCATGTTTTAGGACAACAATGATTTTCTCTGGTGCTTGAGAAGAACTCTGAGTTAAATCTCAGAGAAAGACATTGATGTCATCAGCAGGATCTCCCTCAGTCTCTCTGCAGCAGCATGCCTGCCTAGGCTATTTGTTATTTTCCAGTTATTTAGTAACTAATTTTACAGAACATACTGAAGAACAGGAACAATTTACTCTGTGGGTGTTGCTAAGCACCTGAGCACAATGAAGGCGACACTTGGTATAAAGAGAATGAAGCTCAATGAGCTCAATGACAGCAGGACTCTCTGCATGGTATTATTTAATCCGTAATACAGTAGTAGTCAAACCTTTTCTGGGACGGCGTTTTAAGAACGTTGATCGTGGAAAAGAGTGTCCAAGTGTAATCTTTGTGTAAAAAGGTCAGTGAGACAACGTCTGCTGTGCTTGTTTGCTCAGCTGGGTTCAGTTAGTCTCGTAGTCGGTGGTTGAAACGTTTGCTCTGGAGCCTGCCCAGCCCATCACTTCAACCCAGCCCAACCTTCAGCCATCACTTCAACCCAGCCCAACCTTCAGCAATCACTTCAACCCAGCCCAACCTTCAGCCATCACTTCAACCCAGCCCAACCTTCAGCCCATCACTTTAACCCAGCCCAACCTTCAGTCCATCACTTCAACCCAGCCAACCTTCAGCCCTCAACCCAGTCAGCCAACCTTCAGCCCATCACTTCAACCCAGCCCAACCTTCAGCCCATCACTTCAACCCAGCCCAACCTTCAGCCATCACTTCAACCCAGCCCAACCTTCAGCCATCACTTCAACCCAGCCCAACCTTCAGCCCATCACTTCAACCCAGCCCAACCTTCAGCCCATCACTTCAACCCAGCCCAACCTTCAGCCCATCACTTCAACCCAGCCCAACCTTCAGCCATCACTTCAACCCAGCCCAACCTTCAGCCCATCACTTCAACCCAGCCCAACCAGCCATCACTTCAGCCCATCACTTCAACCCAGCCCAACCTTCAGCCCATCACTTCAACCCAGCCCAACCTTCAGCCCATCACTTCAACCCAGCCCAACCTTCAGCCACCACTTCAACCCAGCCCAACCTTCAGCCCATCACTTCAACCCAGCCCAACCTTCAGCCCATCACTTCAACTGTTCTTGTCTTCCCATCAGTCTTTTTGATTGGACCAAGTCCCTCTGATCCTATACAAAGATGACTTTTTTCTGTGATTAGTTATTTGTGGCTTCGTACTGGTTCTTTCTACAACAAGCCTCAAGTCTTGTTCTCTGCCTCCCATTTTGATTTGCTCCAACATGTGTAACCTTTGTTCGGTTCTTTTGATTAGTAATTTTTCCTACACAACTTGTCTGAAGTTGGAGTCCAACTACTTTGACCGTGACAGTAAGTCACATAGAGAGCACCTGGAAGCAGAAGTGTTTTCATCTGTAGTTTGATTAGATTTGACTCGGTCCTCTTTGTGAGGAAATATTATTATGATTTGAAAACTCTGTAATCTTGTTATTTGAGTAAAATCTATTTTCCTCTATTCCACTTTTTTTTGTCCCAAGTGGACAATTTTTCTCTTTACCTCCCACTCCCCAGACAGCTGTCATATTTTACATCAGAATATCATTATTATTATTATTTTAAAGTATTATTAAATACAGTTACAGTCTTTTTCCTGGAGGCAAATACATATTTTCAGATTTCATAAATGTAATATTCAGGAACTTAATAAAATAGTCAGTTTATTTGATTTTTATTTTTGAAATCTAGCTTGTGGGAACATGCTTAAAGAAAGAACAACAAAAAAACAAAAACAAATCAATCTCACCTGCTCCAGTCTTAAAGAATAGCTTTATTGTACAGTTCTCATACACAACTTTTTTACACTTTTTAATCATTTATTTTAATTTGCTTTAAAGCAAAAACATGTAGCTTGTATAATTTTAGTGTCTGTTTAACGTGCACGTTTTTAAAAGAATGCTTTGTAGAAGATAATATGAAAGAAATAAGTTTAGGAGACAGCTTGGGTAAAAAAAAAAAAAGAAAAAAAAAAAAAAGTCTTATCCTTGTACTCTATGGTTTGATTAAAATGTGAACATTTTAAGTCTCAGAGGCCAAAAAAGCCATCCTGCTCCAAGAAGCTTAGTGGAAACAAGCTGACAGTCTGGAGCTAATCTCCCATACTTCATTTGGCCAGATGAGACCCAATTCATTAAAGCTATAGTCTCATCTGATAGCGGCATAAGATCTCTGACAATCTTGCTAATCTCTCATCTTTATGGAAAGTAAGACAGACCCCCCCCCCCCATTCTCTCCCCAGCTATGCTTCTTACTGTAAACTGCTATGGCATTTTCTGACAGGGCTGGCTAAGTGCTCTCTCTCATTTTAAAGCCCTTTCAGCTTTGTGGAGGAGAGATTAGTTGCCTGCAGCACAACTCAGCTCCGCGGGAGCGACAGCTTGACCTGATCTGAGGGTCCGCCTCGACTAAGACCCGATGCACAACGAGAGCTGTGCGACCCCGGGTGTGTGCACGAGCACAGCATTGTGTACGCTCTAACGTGCAGGCACTCCTCTTGAGTTACACTTGGTTTATGTAAGTTTCCTGAAACATTTAGCAACAATATTCTGATTATAGCTGTAGGGTAGAGACCAATCATTTTCTCTCATGGAGCTCCAGAGCATCTTTCTACAGAAACCACTCTGAGGTTAAAGAGGTCAATGGATGCTCGAGTTATAATGGATGAAATGGTGAAAGCACAACCCTGTGTGCTGTGGTCTTTTAATCTGATTTATTACTCTACAATTTGGAGAAGTTGATTTTTTACTTATTTTCTTAAAGATAAAGTGAAAGGTCAATGTTTTACGATGCAAATTTGGAAAAAATGTGCTTCTTAATGATATTCCGCATCAGAGATGAAATGAAACACAAATTTTCAATAATTTATCTTTTATATTTCTGAAAAAGTCCTGGAGCTCAGCGCCTGTCTATGTTTGTTTCTGCAAAAACCTACACAGCAATAATGTAATAATATATTTGCTCTGTTATGCACAGTGATTATTAGGTATATTAGATTATGAAATGTCAAGTTTTAATACACAGATTACATCTTTTGCCCTTTTGTCGTGTTGTGCTTTTTTTAGACGAGCTCCTCCTGTGTGCAGAATGGCGCCGTACCAGAACTCATGCTCATACAACACAAGTCTAGAAGGCTTGGTCGCACCGGCAGCACAAACAGTTGACCAGTTCGCTGCAGTTCTGCTCCGTCCTCAGCGTGACCTCATCTCCCACAGAGTGGTGTCAAATAAAATGAGCTTTTTGATTTCTAAACTGACCCTCTTCTCATCTGCGATTCAGATATCATCTCCACTGCTCACACACAGCCTCAACAGGTTAACGTGATTCTCACATCTGACCTCCAGCCTGGTCGATCGGCTGTAAATCGACCTAAGTTTAGCAGCGGTCCAATTGCCATAATAGACTCTCACAGATTTTCAGTGGAGGGGAGTGGCGAGTCAGTACTGGGATGCTTCTAAACTGCTCCACGGCGAACCTCTGGCGAGACCACTCTCGCTGTCTAAAACTGCCACGACTCACAGCGGCTGGCGCGGCTGTTTCACGTCATTTCTGCGTCCTGTGAGACTTGGCAGTCAGAGCAGATGTAACAAGACACTAACAAGCAAGCAAGGCAGAAAACGTTCGCAGCTTAAAAGGCCGATATATGACAGTTGGAATGGATCGGCTAATGTACGCAACAGCAGCTCACATAAAAACAAACTTGGAGTCCTTCAAACAGCTCATAGATTTCTTTCTCTGTACCAGATTCAACAAAGTAATGTTGACAATCGCGACAATCAAAATCCGCGATCTGGTGCCGGAGCCCCCCGAGCCTCAATAATGTGTTTAAAATATGTTTAAAAACCCCAAAAAAGTAGCGAGACACTGCAGCTAAACAAGACAAAGGCTCAGCTGTGGTCTTTCTGTTACCTTCACAGCCTCTGGTCTCTGAACCTGTAGTAAAGAAACCGCTGCTATTGTGCTATTTTTGACTCATAATTAGCGGCTAACACGCTAACAACAACAAAACAAAAAGTCTGGTTTTCTCTGCATGGAACGAGCACTTTATTCTGGCACTGCAGGAACTTGTAACATCACACAGGTTGTATTGTTCGGCTCCTGTTGGTTAACAGAGAATGTAAATCTATACACGCTGGGCTGCTGTTGATGCTCACTCCACTTTTCATCTAACCTCGTTTTCTTCTGCCGTCCCACGACACACACACTACATTACCCATAAGGCCACATCATTACCCAGAAAAAATCTGTGAATAACTAAAACCACAGAACTTAAACCGCGAAGTGGCAAGGGATCACTGTATACTCTGATCTTTTACATTTCTCTTTTGGGCTCTATTCAACTGAATTTTTTAAAATTTATTTATTCTATCAATTTTTTTTAGTTGAGGAAAAACTCAGAACTTGTCTTAACTAGAAAAGCACTCGGAGAGCGCAGACCTCCGCCAATCACAGCAGTTACCCTATATAGTGATTTACAGATTGCGATAAAATCCACATTCTGGATCAAATCTGGATCAGCCTTTGAAATTTGATAGAGGTTCCATTTTTTTAATCCCTGAGTCAAATTTCATAAGTTTTAGGCCATAATTAATGGAGATATTGAGAAACAAAATTTTCGGCCCCATTGACCGCAATGTTATCAAAAATTTGAAAGTGATCCTGAATCCAGGATTTCTTCTGGATTACAGCCAAAATGAAATCAGTTCTTCCTTTTCACATTTCTGACAACACAGACAATACAGATAAACGCCGGCAAAAACATTACCTCCTTGGCAGAGGTAACAAAGATTTGCATAAATGAACATTCATGGGTGGCCCGACCAGCTCGATAATGTCAGTGGAAAATACAGCATGAGGAGCAGAGAGAAAGGTTGCATGGCCTGCTAAAATTATCAATGTACCACAATGTACTCACATAGCAAATAACAATTGCTGATGAGCCCCAAAATTGTACAGAGAGGAAGACACGAGGATGCTGAAAGGTCTCATCTCTGGTGTCTGACTCAGGGACGCTGAGGCCAGGAGACTGTAGGTCACCCTGACAGAGCATCAAATGCATGTCTTTATAAGGATTTACTTAATTTCTTTGCTTCATTAAGTCCTTTGAGTAATTCTATTTAGTAAGATGATTTGCCGGAGTGATCTCAGCCGGACAGGTGAGAGGCATTTTCTGTCTCCTCTCACTCCTCTACTTGTTTTATTACAATAACTCTACCTGCTCATCGATCTATTCAAAGAGCAAGGTGTGCCAATGTCTCTGGCACACCGTTTTCTACCTCACTTAAAACTTCCATCCCCTCCTCAGTTTCACCTGTAGTTATCTTATTTCCCCCAGTATGTTCTGTTTGGCTTAAAAATTGGGATTTATAAGAATGGAGCCTAGTGTTTTATCACCTGAATGCATTTGAGGTCCTTGCTGCAAACTGCAACTGCAACTTTCATTTATTTCTGTTAAGATGGGAAAATGCAAATTCCTCTGATCAGATTTTGCAAAAAAGCAGTCCCATGATGCTAAAAGTTAAAATGACTCATAAGTGCAAATGGAAATCCGACTGCTCTGGCTGAATAAAACAGTACACTTATCTTTTTTATTTATTTCACTTAAATTGCATGCTTATAGTGCTGAACTCTGCATTTCCATATAATTAGATGTAAAAATGGAATGCATTGCCTGTTTAAAAGTATGACAGAATATTGGAATTTATTGAACGTTAATGCCTGTGTCATGATATGTCTCACATTACGAGACTCTTGCCAGTACTCAGTCCTAATACCACTGTTCAGTTCAAATTCATGCTTTTTGACAGTGATACAAATTGGAAATACTTATCTGGAATAATGCTGCTACATATTTTCTTTTTAATTTTACTAAGCTGCTTTGACGCAGTATAAAAAAGTAGAAACTAGGTTGCCCCTTTGAAGCCAATATGTGATTAAGCGCGCAAGATTAGTGAAAAGTGAAATGCCCTGTTTTGTTGAAGCTGGAAGGCCACTAAATAAAATAAGAGGAGGAAAGTGTTGTATTACGTATCATCATTATCTGTTTTATTGCATTAATACATTTCAAAACGGACCTATGGGGAAATGTTGACATTGCAGCAGAATTCCAGTTCAAATCAGAGAAATGTACACATCTTTAGACTATGCTATCACCTTATCACAAAAAAGAAGAAGAAAAGCATTCTTCCTTTCTCAAAGTAACCGTCTTGACAGCTCTGTGATTAATGGCTACAATTTTAGTGATATACTTTGAATGTTCTCAAAATACACCTTCTATATTAAGAAAAATGACATCAAGTAATGTGACAAACTGGCTATTTTTACCCCTAAAAATGTCAGAAAAGTACAATGCTGAAGCACTCCTCCTTGGTCTGTAGTTTAAGAGAGAAATTACAGCGGTTCAAGTTTTGCCATGAAAAATAAAGTACACCTGAGTTACCAATGCAAAGCAGAAAAAAGAGGGAATCATTTTTAAATTATGTAAAACTTGACCTTTATTGTTCTTTTTTTCCCCCTTAAATTACAGATCCACATGCTCTTATCGAGGTCTACAACCATACATCACCATGTACAATGTGTTCACAGTTGGCTGAAGACATTAAAATACCTTATTTTGCTGCAAACTGAGTGGCTGCACAGACTCAGACGTGATGTTATACTACAAGACATGTTGTCTCTGCACAATAACACGGCAGTTATGTCACTGAAATACGTGTTAACAAGGCCAAACAAGGCACAGCTTATTTTAATTATACATTAGACAATTAGACATAAACCAAAGCTTTGAGCACAAAGGAAACAGAACAGAAGGAAGAAACTCGTCTTCTTTTGAGAGATAGTTGGAGTTATAAACTATTACCAGGAGGAGAAAAGTAATCAAATATTTGGTTACTTCTAGGAAGAGTCATCCAGTTCTTGCAGTTCTGTATCCATGCTGCTCAGTTTTTTCTTTCTCTTCTTCTTTTTTTTTTACTTTAATGAAAGTTTTGATTGCATCCATTTTTATTGACAGCTCTCTCACAACAAACTTGTGTGTTCATGAGCCTGGAATAAATGGGAAACAGTCAGAAAAGAAGGACCTCCTTTAAAACAAGCACAGATGAGAAAAGACCGTCTCACACTGATGCTTTTGTATTTTCTGTCTGTGCCTTAAGGCGACGGGAAAATAAACATGTAGATGGTCAAAACAGCCAAACTCAGACCATGACCTGAGACTTTTAAACAGCACTATCATCTTACATACCTGGCTAAAGTAAGGGGCCCATTAATTTCCAAAAAAACTGAACTAAATAGTCCCTGCAATATTCCTTAATTATAACTCCTAACTGGGTTTTTAAAAACGCTGCTGATGAGCTGATGAAGTTGATTAATTGCTGCATAATTTCCCCTGGAGTACCTTCTCTCTCTTCCATGTAATGAATGATGTTAGAATAAACTTTGTCTACAGCACACGTACACCACCATATTAAATTATCATGGATCCTTCAAGCCTGACAGGAGTTTTGCAAATAACTATGAGAGTTTCAGGCTAAATTCTTTCATGCTTACTGATTAGATTATATGTAGGCAGCGCAGCGGTTCGAGGGTATAATTGCTTCAAGTGAGAATGACCCAGGTGTGGTCCCCAAGCACATCTTTTCTCCAAGAATCTGACCTATAGTGACGTGTGTGTGTGTGTGTTTACAGGAGATAGTATGGTAATTTTTGCACACACTGGCTGTCACATTAACCATGCAGGTGACCAAAGGCGGATGATGAAAACCGATAAAAGTTCAGAACAGGTTAACGTCCTGCTGATTTGATGTAATTCCAGTCCAACATATTTTATAAAAGCATGACCCCTCTGAATATGCCCAGGTTTGCTGAAGACCTAAATCAGGAAAGAAATACACAAATAATTCAATAAACTACACACTTAAGATGGCAAAAGGGTGCAATTTAAAACCCTCAGTCGCCCATGGTTACCATTCAGTCTCCTGCATACTGTTGAAAAAAAAGAAAAGTGTTTATATTTCACATCAGTTCTTATCTAAACTGATGTACAATATATTTCAGAAGTAGTGGCCACAAAGAGATAAAGAAGGATTTGCCTGAGTTTTTATTCCTGAGCTGGTTGGGCAGCATCAGCGCTGCAGCTCTGTTCTACCCCAAAATCACAGCATCAAGCTTAAAAGCTCTTCCATTTCTTTCTGGATTTGTTGCGTTTGTCACATTATGTCATCAAGGTCTTTCATGTGCTAGCAGTTTGTGTGTGAGATTTTGCCTGGACAAACGGCGACAAAAGCAGCGGCGTTCTGGCTGGAAACAGCCTGAGAGCTGCAGCCCTCCAGTCAGCTCAGTGTGCAGCACGCTGCCTTAAGAGACCGGGTTGAATGGGAGGCGGTTGCCACAGGAGGTGCTGTGTGTTAACGCTCAGGCGGGAGTGTGCGTTATTGAGCTGTGCCAGAGTGTAAGACAGCACTCTTGAGAACAAAGACTGGAGATTTGGGGCTTTACCTCCTCTCTCATCATCAGCCTCTCTCTTTCTGCCGAACACGCTCGTGCTTCAAAATGTTTGACTGTTTCGGCTTCCTGAGGATGTCAAAGCAGGACTTTCAAGGTCATTTGAGGTAATACTACCACTTTACAAAACATTTGAAAGCCATTAAATGATATTGGCTGTTTGTACGGGTGCTCAACAGGGAAGGAGGATTGGCTTTAATCCACAATAGCATAAAAACTAACTGAAACCTCTGTTGAACCACATTTCCTTATATTCACAGTGCTTTGCAACTGATCTGTAATATGTATAATTAAAGAGTGAAATGCTATTAAAAAAAAACTTTTAAAATTACATTTTCACCCTCTAGTGGTTAGAGTCAGTTGCTCTTCTACCAGAAGGTCGCTGGATCTCTACCTAACGCCGTCACGAGCCAAAGTGTCCTTGGGCAGGATGCTGAACCCCACGTTGCCCTGATTGTAAAAACCCAGCTGCTAAGGGGTCACAAACCAGTGTTCTCATGGTGTCGATCCAGAGCCAAGATAAATGCAGAGGGTTGTGTCAGGAAGGCATCCAGCAGAAAACCTATACCAAATCCATATGGGGATCATGATGAGCTGCAGCGGCCCCTGAAGGGAAAGGCCAAATGATTTTCCATATCACCTATGGCTCGAAAAAAAAAAAGAGAGTTTGGTTGATAGATAATATAAAAGCTGAGAGGGTACTTCTCGTCATTTATGGTTCAGGAAGAGACGATTTTCTGAATCTGAGTTTTGCCTTATCATAAAGCATCATTGGAGAATGGTGAAGATGAGGTCAGCTGCTTTTGTGCACTATTTTTTTCCAGAAATATTGCATTTGGCATTTAAATATCAATTACAGGCTGCCATTACTGCATCTGTGCACCTTGTCATCGATTTACACCTGACTGAACAGGCCTGCTTACTTGTCAGAGTACAAAATTTGCAAGTGACATAAATCTACTGCAAACATCCAGGTGCTGCCTTACATTTCTATTGTTGGTAACTAAAGCCAAGTATAGATTGACAGTTCTCATTCTGGAATATAGACTTTTTCTTTTTCCTTTCTAACTCCAATAAACATGTCTTATCTTTTTTCTTCTCTCCTCTCACTCGATCTTTCTCTGTCTCCACATCTTCCCTCATCCACACCCTGCAACTGGAAATGAGAGAACCATCCATCCATCTATTATCTATACCCGCTTATCCTCTGCAGGGTCACGGGGATCTGCTGGAGTCTATCCCAGCTCACTTCGGCTAAAAGGCAGGGGTTCACCCTGGACAGGTCACCAGTCCATCACAGGGCCACATGTAGACAAACAACCACACACGCTCACAGTCACTCCTACGGGTATTTGAAACCACCAGTTAACCTGCCATGCATGTCTTTGGACTCTTGGAGGAATCTGGAGTACCCGGAGGAAACCCACGCAAGCACGGGGAGAACATGTAAACTCCACACAGAAATGCTCCTACTGAGGTTCGAACCAGGAACCTTTTCTTTGTGAAGCAACAGTGCTGACCACCAAGCCACCGTGCTGCCAATGAGAGAACCAAAAGCCCAAAAACCAGAAAAAAGGTCCACTATAGTTCAACCTATTTTCAATCACCAGTTCCTTTATTGAATATCCACTACAGTCCGAGGATTACTTTATTTACCACAACAAAACTGGTTTGATTTTCAATGCTGCCGGTTCATCATACTTATCATGCCACCACCACGTAATGCACTGTTCACTAGTTCTGCACTAGTTCTGCATCACCCATCACCCATTTAGATGTGTGCACACATCTAAATATTTCCCATCGTTCTGCCAAATCCTATCTTCTCCTTCCTCAGTATTGACATGTGGACAGATTAATCATTCGGTTAACTGCCTGCTTTCCAGCAACTGTATGTTGCTCCAATGTGTTTGATTTAGCCATTCGTGGATAGGTATTTCTGCTGGAAGCCACCATATTCTTGTGACTTGTACTTTTATTCTTCCCTCCAATCTGCTTTGTTCTGCTATCTTTTATCCCTTTCTGAGATCACAGTGATAGGTGTCCTGTTTGTTGCGATCCGCTCCGTCATGTCAGCGCCGGCCTCTGTTCAGCTTCAACAAACAAACGCATTAAAACGCAACCTTATCACTGTAACCACACCATCTGGATAAAGTTTATGATTTGCACAAAACACATGCTTACTCAAAGAAAAGAGCACCCCCTCTGAGTGCAAGTATTGAATTTTTCTTTTTCTTTTAAATAAAGCAGCAGTGTACCCAAAAGCTAAAGTTACTCAGCCATGACAGATTATGTAATTGCACCCCATTGATTTGAAACTGTACTCTGTTCTTTTTTTCTTTAATTTTTCTTTACCCTGCACATATATATATATATATATATATATATATACAGTCATGGAAAAAATTATTAGACCACCCTTGTTTTCTTCAGTTTCTTGTTCATTTTAATGCCTGGTACAACTAAAGGTACATTTGTTTGGACAAACATAACGATAACCACAAAGATTGCTCATAAGAGTTTTATTTAAGAGCTGATATCATACCATTTTACATGGTTTACTTGATTGTAACCTAAATCACTTAAGTTTTTACATCAATAGCTATGGCGTTGTACTGCCAAAAACACTGCTTTTATGCATTCAGTGTTTTCTTTTCTGTCTGTTTTAGTCACATGATGACTTTTAGTGGTACCAGGTATTAAAATGAACAAGAAAGTGAAGAAAAAATGGTGGTCTAATAATTTTTTCCATGACTGTATATATATATATATATATATATATATATATATATATATATATATATATATATATATATATATATATATATATATATATATATTTGTTCGGGGAATAATACATACATGAAAATGCATAAGCTGATGAAGGTGTATGCTGGACGAGATGCTGTTGAGAAGATGAGAGGAGACAAATCGAATAGTAGAAAAGTCCCATAGAGACACATGATAAGAGAGGAAGACACACACTGCTGTGGATGCACAGTTTTTGGAAACTGAAGAAGGGTGTTAAAATAAGAAAGGGGAGGTGGTGCCATGTTGTTCCACCTCAAAAGCAAGAGGAAGACCAAATCAATGGAGGCATGATAATGAATTATTTCCTCGCCGGAGAGAGGTTAGAGGAGAAAGATAAAAGCAGACCACATGCTGTGCCACTAACAGCCTGGAGGCTGCTGACTGTGAATTATGGTGCGCTGGAACACACTTGCTGCCCTTGGGATCCATTGGTTCCAAACAAAAGAGAAAGGGGGAAAAATAGAAATAAGAAAGTTTCTGAGAAATGAGGGGACCAGCAACTAGGTGTCATTGAGGGTAGTGGGTCAAATCAAAGCCCCTCGTGGCCCTGCGAGGCACGGATTTACATCTGCACGGCTTATTAGAGACACAATGATTAAATCAAAGAGGTGGAAATGAATAAACGGGCAGAGAGGAGGGATTCTGAGAAGCAGGAGCTGCGCTGGATGGGATTATTTGGCATGTGTAATTATAAGAGAAATTAGATTGGCTGAACAGTATGTTAACAATAAGTCCTATCTTAATGATCCAAACATGAAGCTCTCTTTGCATTGTCAGATTTAACAAGTTTATTTTTCCCCAATGAAATATTTTTTCTAACTAAGAAGCCCCGGGTTACTCAGGAACTGTCAGTTTTAGCGACATAAATCATATTTCAGAAAGCAGATACCACTCTCTTCATTCTAATACACACATGCAGACACCCTGCTGAAAGTTGTCACAATTTCAGCACTTGATTTAGATTAGCCTTTGCAACTGTTCTACTCTTGTTGTCCATTAAAAGCCTTTTTACTGCAAGCACCACTCAACAGATTTAGCGCTATTCTCACACACAATCAATCCAATAAATGCATAAGGAGAAGTTTTGGGAAAGTGATTCAAAATTAATATTCAAGCTACTGTGGCGATCTGCCTGTGGCTGATTATTTTAATGTGAAAAGGGCATTATGATAACCTCACCTGCTCCTCTTTTTTAACTAATGTAATTTTCAAAAATGGCAAAAATTGCATATTCTCATCCATTTGTCATGTTTACCTACTTTGGTCTGTAAGTGATATTTTAGGGGTGCTGGTTGTTCTTTCATTTTCTTTTATCCATTCCTTAATTCATTATTTTATGTTTCCTGAGATTTTTATTATGTCCCTCACATATCAGATTTTCACATATACAGGTTTTTATCCAGGTTGTTTTTTTAATTTATACATAAAACCAACTAAAGGGAACATCCTATATTATTTTTGGCCTTTTGTTTAGACTCCAGTTAATTTTTCATGAAGAAAATCTTCTTGTGTTGTGGCTCTAGGAAAATCTGGTGATGAAACCATATGAATTCAGAGAAAAAAAAAACAAAACAAAAGCCCTTCATTAACCAGTGTGAGTATTTCCACAGATGGGTGGTAGTATGATCTGAGATACTGACTCCAAACATGTGTGACTGGTGTCTGGCAGCAGAACTTCATCTGGTAAATGTGTTCAATGGGCACACGATTCAAAATCTTCTGATCTGATCTAAATGTGTAAATGAACACAAGATTCAAAATGACTTCTGATATTAAATTTCTAGCGGTCAAGAGCATCAGTTTAATGGCATATAATGATTCTCTAGGGCGGGAACTATGTCTCTGTATCTCTGGCCCAACAGACAGAATATGCTGCATTCGATCACAGTTACTAGTGTTTCACTAACTGAACCCTAAGCATCATTGTTTAAACTGTACGAATAAAGAAAATAACTGGAGGCTGTTCAAACCAAAAAAAAAAAGAATAGAAAAGAAAAATCATGTCCAAAGCTCATTTTAACTTTAATGAATCACCTCTGTGTTTGTTTTTTCTTCCTTTTATACAGAAGTGTGCCAAATATCACTTTCATATAATGCTTTCGAAGTTTACAGTGGGTGTAAAATCCATTTCCGTGCTTCTGTTTGTGAGCATGTTAAAAAAGATACTCAGTGAGCTTTTGCAGGTCTGGTAGACTGATTTTTACATTTTGTGCCAAGTGCCAAGCCATCTGTTTCCCGCTGATTCCAGTTTTAATTGTAAGTTAACTCATGGCCCCGACTGAAACATGATACCGCTCTTCTTCATCTCTGGAAAAGTAAGAGGGATGCATCCAATACAACTACTGAAAAGTATTTTGGAGGCTTTTGGCTTTTGGCAATAATATCAATATCTCCTTAAAAAAGGGGAAGTGACACCAAATGACAGAACACGCAGCAGGATGCGGGATGATGCTGTGCCTCGAAACCAGAGGTCCTCAGGAAGACCCCATCATTGGGGGCTGTTATAGGACCATGATGGATTATTTTCCATTTGACGACAAAGGACTGGAACACCAGTGGAGTTTAATTGTGATGCAAAGTACAGAAAAAAAAACATCACACTCCACTAATGCACAAAAACAAAACACTGCACAGACTATGTCAAGCCTGGCCGATGTTTACAAGGAATCAGTATCTCAGCTGAGGTTTTTGTGCTTCACAGTGCTTCAGATGCTCTGCACTAAAAGTATATGTTTAATACCATAAAACAAGCAGACGGGCCAAGTGGGAGTATCTATCCTTTGTTTAGATGCAGTCAGTCAGTCCATGTTTCAAAAGAAATCAACACGCACACACGATCAGAATGCCTTCTTATGTTTCATTGCTAACTTTCTCTATGCTCATCTGCTATCCCGCTTTTCACCTGTATGCAAGATGTCCACCTGTCTGCAGTGTTTACTCTCAGGGATAATAAAGTCCCATATCTCACACACCGCACACATCTTGAAGCCTTAATTGCTGATCATGTGCAGGCTTCAAATTACCTGCTTTACTGTATTTCGCTTTATGTTTCTCGCCTTTTCTCCCTTCTCCTCCACAGGGAATTAACTGCATCAGGGAAGTGTTGCACTAAATAAATGATTCATAGATTAAACAGACAGCCACAGTTCCCATGGCAACTTACTGGCCATCTCTCACTGTGTACTGAGAACAGTGCTAGGTGACCACTGACTGTGACTTGATATTTGAGTAATTGTTTGCATCTGAGCATATGTGAGATGCAAATTTACTTGTACATATACGAGTGCATGAGTGTCTGTATTTGTGAGGTAATTAGGCAAGCTGAAAAAGTGATTGGCTGCTTGTTATGTGCATATATTGCAGTGCCTCATTTCCACAGAAAATGTGTTTCATGTCTGTATTATAGAGTGTGTTCTAGTGTTCAACAACAGTAAACATATTTCTTTAAAAAGGAAGGAAGCACCATTGTAACAATGGGCAAGCTAATGAGTGAGTTATTTTTTAATTTCTGTTTTATATTTTCCACATTTACATCCATCCATCCATTATCTTCCATTCGGTCTGGAGTCGGGTCGGGGGGGCAGCAGCTTCAGCAGAGAGACCCAGACCTCCCTCCCATCAGCTGCCTCCACCAGCTCCTCTGAGAGAACCCCGAGGCGCTCCCAGGCAGCTGAGTGATATAGGCCCCGATCGTACACCTCCTGCTAGCCGCTAGCCGCTACCCGCAAATTGTCTAAAGCCGCTATTCGCTTTGCCAACTCCCTTATTCACATTGTCGGTATGGCAATGGCCGTGTCTTTTGCGCTTTCCGCAAACTCGGTATCTTGCGATCGGGGGTTTAGGGTAACGGGTGGTCAGACCACCCGCTACCCACGATCGCAAGATAGCGAAACTCGCATGTCGGCGCGTAAAAGAGCACGTCCAAATGGCATAAATGTGCATCCACCTGGTCACATGCGGACATGCACAAATGGCTCTACCTCTCGATTACTCATCACTGTATTAATTGCATACGTTTTTATTTTCTTGAGGGCAGAGGATGTCTGGTCAGCAGTTGTGGTAGAGGGGGGAATAGTCACGGCCAGACACGTCAGTCTGTACAGCTTTGGCATGATCTCATTCAGATGTTTGCTGTGGAGGAAACCAAAGAGATCACAGAACACTGTTGTGGAGTTTCTTGTACTGTGCGCGTATCCCTCTGACCCTCTCCTTGCACTCGGAGCACCCAAGATGCACTCAGTGGTAGAAAGTAGATGTCATCATACCTGTTCCTCTGGCTCAATGCTCATCCAATGATCCGTTCTGCGGTATTTTAAAAAACACATCTGCTGGAAGCGGCTGTGCGTCTTGGTGCGTCTTGGTGCAGCTGTGCGCACAGCCGCTCCTGGCGCCCACTGCTGAGAATATGTTCTCGTGGCTCTGCCTGAGCATGTTTACTGGAAGCGCAACAACTATCTGGGACTTTCAGGTAGGAATTGTCTGTGTAAAAATATTTTTACCTCCGCCAAAGATGTAATGTTTTTGCCAGCGTTTATCTTTCTGTTTATCTGTTTGTCTGTCTGTGTACAAGATAACTCAAAATGTTATGGATGGATTTTGATGAAATTTTCAGTTGTCAGAAATGTGAAAAGGAAGAACTGATTTTATTTTGGCTGTGATCCGGAAGAAATCCTGGATTCTGGATCACTTTCAAATTTTCGAAAACATTGCGGTCAATAAGGCCGGAAATTTTGTTTCTTAATATCTCCGTTAATAATTGCCCAAAACTCATGAAATTTCACTTGACCTTGACAATGAAAACCTCTACCAAATTTCAAAGGCCGATCCAGATCTGATCCAGAACGTAGATTTTATCGCAACTGTAAATCGCTATATGGGAGAACTGTTGTGCTTGGCGTAGGTCTGCGTTCTCTGAGTGCTTTTCTAGTTTAGAAATGCTTTCCTGGAAGCTCACTGGCTCTATTATTTCTGAGCAGTTTGTTGAAACATCTTGGAGTACATAAAAAAATGAATAATTAATTTGCTCCACATGAGTTAGAGCTAGTTATGTATATATCAGTGCAGAGGAGGAGGAGGAAGGAAGAGGAGGAAGCTCTACAGCAGAGTCCCAGACGAGCTGCCCATGAGAGCTGCTCTGATCTGGATGAAAAGACGCTCCATAGTGGTTTGAGGGTAGCGGTTAGCGCAACCTGCTCTTAAAGGCAATGGCTACTGTCGCTACTGATTGGTTTAACAGGTGGAACGCCCTAACCACTCCTAAGCATAATATAGCAGTTAGTGCAGGTAAGATCGCGGGTTTAGGGAGGTGGAAGATTGCGTTCTTTGTGGGGGAACACCCCTCCCGCTACCCGCTATCCCTTAATCCCTTTAGGAGGTTTGGTGGAAGATCGGGCACATAATCTCTCTAATCTGTCCTGGGTCTGCCCTGTGGTCTTCTCCCAGTTGGACATGCCTGAAACACCTCTCCAGGGAGGTGTCTGGGGGCCTTCCTAACCAGATACCCGAACCATCTCAACTGGCTCCTCTCGATGTAAAGGAGCAGCGGCTCTACTCTGAGTCCCTTCCGAATAACTGAACTTCTCACCCTATCTCTAAGGGAGAGTCCACCCACCCTATGGAGAAAACCCATTTTTGCCGCTTGTATTCCCAATCTCCAGCAGATCCCCGTGACCCTTCAGAGGATGAAACGGGTATATAGATAATGGATGGATGGATGGATGGATGGATGGATGGTATTCCCAATCTCGTTCTTTTGGTCACTACCCACAGTTCATGACCATAGTTGAGGGTTGGAACAAAGATCGACTGGTGACTGTGTGAATGGAACATTTGGAAGCATTTGAATTTCAGTTAAATGGAGGCACACCTCTGGATGTGTTTTAAGGCGCACCTCAAACTCACTGCTCCCTTGTGTGACATCATGGGAAAAATCAAAAGAAATCAGCCAAGATATCAGGAGGAGAATTGTGGACCTCCATAAGTCTGGTTCATCCTACAATGACTTGATGCAGGAAAGTGCCCGTTCATCTGTTCAAACAATTGTGCTTGAGTATAAACACCATGGGAATGTCCAGCTATCATACTGCTCAGAGATGAACTTGCTTTGGTGTGAAATGTGCATATCAACTCCAGAACAAGCGAGAAACACCATTGTGAAGATGCTGGTTGAAGCTGGTGAGAAAGTATCATTATCTACAGTGGAATGAGTCCCGTACCATCATGGGCTGAAAGGTGAGTCAACCAGGAATAGTTACAAATTTAATGTTTTCTCACATGAATTTATGGATTTTTCATCAGAAATGGGACATTAAAGAAAGGATTCTAAAAGTAGAAGGTGCAAGTTGAGAGATGAAGCTGGAAGTTTTTTAACCCTATAAATGACAGTTCACAGTACTGCAACATTTAAGGGATTAAAGGTAATACTACAAAATCAATAGCACATAAACAAAAATCATTTGTCACAATATACCCTTGAATTCCAATTTTACATAGTCTGAAGTGTTTGTGGTTTTTCAAGAGGTAGTTAGATCAAGGTCTTGTAGAGTACAGTAAACCTGAGTGATAAACATTACAGCCATTTAGAGAGTCATAATGTGGGAGCAAATCATCCGGAAATGTCATGACACATGTGAAGCAACACATCATCACAGCTTTAGAACTTTGACTTGAAAAAAAAAAAAAAACATGCCTCATTGAAGCCTGTAAGAAGTGGGACTAAAGGCTTTATAGTCCCTTACCTGTTAGTGCAGCTAGTGGACACTGGATAATTACCCAGATTAGAGAAGACACTTGGAAGGTGCCAAAGCCCCTTATACACACCGGCAATTAGCTTTTAAGGTCCACTGAGCGGTAACGAGGCATCAGGACACAAACCAGAGGATAGTGCGCACAGGAAAGAAAAGGAAAAAGAGAGAAAAGAGAGGGAAGTTGTGGAAAAGACTGGATTGGTTAAAAAACATTTGATTAGAGAAATCTAAAGTGCTTTGGATATGTTAACAGCAGATAAGAGGAAAAATATAATATGGGAATAGAGGTAGTTCAATGATCTGAAAAAAAAAAACCTAATGTGAGAATGGACGGCAGATCAGATGAAAAGGTACACGGGGAACGTTTTTTTGACAACTTTGAGAAGGAAATTCCCTGATCGGCACTTTTAATCACTTTGTGTTTGACACCGTAGCTTGCCGTCTCTCACTCACTCAGCTGTCCAAACAACCAACTCCTCGTGTTAAAGTGATATCTGATCTCGGCAAGATCATTTGTGCAGATTAAAGGCAAACCTGAGTAACGAAGCATCAAACCTTTTACATGGGCTGGGCAGGAACAGAACGATGTTATCTTGCAGCACAAGCATCTTTCCTCGAGCTCCTGTACACACAGTTTGTCTATGGTCTGCAGATACCGATGATGCACATAATGGAGAAATAAATGTCCTCCCTGGGCAAAGGGAAATGTATGTTTACTAAAAATACCACTATTTAAATTCTAATTGTGTTCTTATGCACTGAACACACTTTCAGAAATGCAAAGAACTGGTTGCAATGCAGTTTAACTTCATCTGTGTGAGGTATGAAGAACACTGTACTCCTCAATGTTAATTATGTTGCTGAACAAATACTGAGATGTCAGTCGGTCCAAATGTGACACTATCATTGTCAGACTGACATGGTGCTGCAGTAGTGAAGGGGCTGTGAGGATTTTTTTATGTTGACCCTGCGGCAGCTGGAATTAACCCATTTGAATCTCTTTTCCTGCCGTAATTATCTTTCCTGACCTCAAAAACTAGTTCCTGTTTACATGATTACAATTCCATTGATTGAAAACTGTTTGTCTCCGCTTTGAACCAGCGGATGACCTTTCTCCTCATTAAAGGTCATATGTCATAATTTGACATTTTATCATTTAACTGAAGTTTTGAACACATTGTATGAAGATAAAAATTCAAGCCTGGACATAAATGGAACATTTGTCTGGTCAATCCATGGCTCCGTGTATTACTTTTAATTAAGTCCTTGAAACCTCTGGTCATTTTAATAATCCTCTACAAATAAAGCATTTCTTTGTAGTAAGGGGTCATTACTGGAAACCCACAGCATTTAACCCACAGCTTAGTTTTCCTTCGTGTGTTTGTGCAGCAAAAACGACAATATTTATGAACGACTCTCATTCTTACACACAATCTTCATTTTACACCATGACTCTCTTAACCTTTCTCTGACTGCAGCTGCTCCTGACTCTCGCCAGGTGATCAATTACAATCACTGTCTTTCTTCTATTTCCCCTTTTTATCTTTCCGTCTGCAGTTACTTTCCCTCAAGAAAAATAGGTGGTGTCCTTCTCCTCTTTCTCACCAGTCACCTTCCCTCCAACTCCCTTTTCACTCACTCACCGCCTTTTGATTCTGCTCTCCCTCCGTTTAATCTCATTCTCCTCTCATTCTCTTTGCCGTCGTCCATCCCCACTCGACTCCCGGTTAATTAGTAAGGATTGCTTAGAGGCGCTGTCAGTGCAGCCCATGAACTCCATGTAATTCCACTCTTAACCAGAGTTACGGAAAAGCAAATACTCACAGCAGTGGATTAGCTTAGATTTAAAGGATTGGATGTTTTCAAAAGATAGAGGGTCTATAAAATAGTAGAAAAAGCAGTCAATTAGAAAAGCTCAGCTAATAGTCACATTGTAAGCTAATAATGTATTTCCAAAAGGAGAACGAATTTCATCAGATATTTTCATTATGAGACAAGCAAGTAAAAAGAACAATATAAATGTTACAGGATATATTTTGAGACGGCAACATCAATAAGCAGAAAAGTAAAGATTAGAGGGACACAGAAGGTGACAACTTCCCTATTTCCCTCTCCTTCAATCCTCATTCTCATAGTCTGGTCCTTCAAACAGCGTTTTCCTCCTGTGCTACTCAGTCGCTCTCCTACATTGCAGTGCTGATGATCCAGAGTCAGTCATGAAGATTGAGTGAAACCAACAAGCCAGGAGGCTGACATGAGAACAGGAACATCTGCAGCTATCAGATACTCTTACTGCTGATTACATGCTGCTCTCTGCAGGATATGGAGCATCTCCAGCTTTCTCAATATCAGTCTTTGAGTCTGCTTTTTTAAATTTTGACCATAATTATTCCCAGTGGATCTAGATTGCATGGTGGTATATTGGGGTGCAACAGCGATGTGGTCTTATGATGTTCAGCTTTGACAAATGCAGCAGAATCTGCTACACAAAACTGGCAGACAAATCTACTGTTTTATATCGAGATTCTACCAAAAGTAAGCTTCTCTTCTCCGATTAAGAGAAATGGACTTGAATATTTTTTTGAGTAAAACCCAAATCCCTGCATTACTCTATGACAATTCCTTCTCAAGTTTATAATGGAAATAATTTATTTCACCGCTGGATTTGAACAATTGATAGCAACCTATCTTCACAACATAATGCAACAGACATGTTTTGAATAATACAGCTTATTATCCTGGCCAGCTTCCCAGTGCTACCTGTCTTCCAGCTTGCAAAAAATATACATGAACTCAAGCTGAGCACCAGACGTAGTGGAAATATTCAATATTTTAGAATCTTTTATGAATATTTCTGAGTGCTTTTACAAATACTTACTTATTTTACATAACGTGCGTGCAGTCCGTGTATTACTGCCGGCCAGCTTTATACACTGTGCATGTTCAGACCAGAGAGCTGTGACCTTGTCTACATGTATATGTGTATTACATCAGTAGGCCACAGATATCTCAGTGATTCTGCTCACCTCCGAGCTCCACTGCTGATGTGTTTTGCAGAACATCGGCATCGGTGACCATGTTCGTGAGGCAAATCTCACACAGTTACGGTTGGGTAATGTTGGCACGATAATGAACGTTAGGAAGCAAACCTTTGAAACGGCATACCATCAGGAACGAACGGAGCTGATTCAGAGCCGTCATCTCTGTCCTGTGATGCTCCATGACAGACAGCGCTGATTGTTTTTGTCGCGCAGAAGAAGAAGTCATCCATTTTTAGCTTTACTCAGCCAGTCCTTAGAATTATTGGTGTAAAGTGCAATCACTGCAACGGAAATACTAATGAACAGTTGCAAATATCTGTGAAAACTGATTTCTTTTTTAGCAATTCCATGCATTTTCTATACCTGTGTCATCTTGTTCGGGGCTGTGGGGGGCCTGGAGCCTTTCCCAGCTGTCAGTGGGTGAGAGGCAGGGTATACCCTGGTCAGGTCGATCTTTATTCAACTCATCCTAACAAATTGTGATGATAACCCAGTGTTTTAAATTCATGCTTACCTATAAAACTGATTATTAATAAGTATAATGATAAGAATGATCAATAATTTATTGGATTAGATCACATTCTCAATGTTTGACGAACAAAAGCAAATGTGATCGCACGTAACAGCCAAGCAAGCAGTCAAGCTAAATAATAATAGAAATAATAAGGACTAAAAAAAGAAAAAAAAAAGTCACCAAACACAACCAGCTGGGCTTATAAAAGATCTAATAAGAGAGGGTGGATCAATAGGAATGTAATCAGGAGCATTCTATGATCCTATTCATTTCGATTTTGTTTGCTGTAAAAAATGGAAAAGAAAAGAAATAGGTGGCAACAAAACAGAGCTTTGTAAAGTGGTGTTCTTGTCAAGGTTTATAAGTTAAATCAGAAAAAGAGAACACAGAGCAGGCCCGGCTTCTCTTCAGAGTACAAACCTAGGGCATGTGGGATCAACACTGAAGCTGAGTTGGGCTTTTGGGAAATAGGTTGTGATTCTTACATCTAAACTACAGAAGAGTAAGATGGATCAACAGAGAAGAATCACGGAAACTAAAAGATCACTGAGATGCTTTCTACACTTGTGCTTTGAGTTACAGGATAAGACTGGATGATAAACTGCTGAATTCATCTGTATTTTTAAAAACACAAAATCAGACAAAATCTGTTTCCTCTGTCAAACTGTTTCAGTGAATATATTTCTCTCCGCTTGTAGCACAGCTCCATCCCTTCCTTCCTCTTTTTATATGTAACCATGGCGACTGGCAGACTCACTAAAGGCTTGTCCTTACTTTTGCCATATTTTTTTTTCTTCAAAAACTTATTTTTTTCATTAATTGTATCAATGCCGTTGATACTGTAACACTGTCAGTCATTTCAGACCGAAATCAAAAACCCAAATGTTGGCAGAAATGATTTTATCGGTGTTGGATATGTGAAATAAATTACTGCTGGTTAACTTGTTGTATTCACACGTGTTACTTTGCTGTTTTAGACTCATAACAAAAAAAGAATGGCTGCGGAATAAATTTAGTATTATTACAGTATGTTATATATTCCTCATTACTGTTTACAAAAGTAAGATTGTTACTTATTACTCCATAGGAAAAGTAATTTGAAATATTAATTTCTACTGCACCCCACAATATTGATAATTGTGTCCTTTCTTCTCTGAAGCTCTTATTCACCCGGGGCTTTTCTCGTTATGGCTTCCTCCACTTATTCCAGTCAAAACAGGCAGAATTACCACTCGTCTAACAGTCAGTGTTGATCCATTTCTTGCTGAACTGGAATTTCTTGTGAGGTTCAGCTTTTCCATTCTCTACCCTCGTGTTCTCCTCACCCTTGAGCTACATCAGTGCCCTCTGAATCAGTGGAGTCACTTCAAAACTGGAAGCTTACAAGTCATGCAAATGCAGCAGTAACGACTGGTTTGGGTTGGTGCTGCCGCCCAGTGGATAACATTTTCCTGGTGCTTGAGTTACCACTATTAAATGTCAGAAAACCTCCAAAAACCTTTATGATAAGTAGTCCAACTATCTGCAGTCATAGAGGCAGACGGCTGGAAAAAGTACATTTGCATTTGCCAGTAATGTCCCTGTTCCATTGGGATGAGTTATCTTCCTTCAAAGTAACTGTAATGTTATTACTGAGTTTTATATAATTAGTTACAGTACTTGCCACTGGAAAAAATAGTAGTATCATCGCAGTAATATCTTACCCAACACTGACAGCATTCAGTCTGAAAATACAGACATACCGAAGGTCGCACCTGAGTATTAGTCGCATCTGTAACGCTGCGTAGAGAACAAAAATATATACAATGTCGCATTGAGCAATAAGAGCAGGTGATAATTGGATCATTGATGAGTCCCTTCCAGCAGCAGCTGTTCATGACCCATCTGTGGACTTGTGCCTCCAGCTCTTTTTCAGTGCTCAGTTGTCGCGAGTGTTGACGATGCCCTGTTGTTGTCACTGATGACATGGTGTGCATTATATAAGTCACTTGGAAATATGAGTAGCAGGACCAGCTAAACTTCTAAAAAAATCATGACTTATATTCTGGGAAACACAGTGATTAGTAACTCTACAAGTCACTAGAAGAAGAAGAATCATCACAGTAGAACCTTACCCAACGCTGACAGCCTTCTGTCTGAAATTACAGACGTATACTTTTTCAAATGTTTACCTGAAATTAGGAAATTTTGTTTGAAAGGCAAATATCAGTCATAGAAAAATGTAATCAAATGATGATAGTTCATTATTAATATTCTTTTTCTGAATTCCAAGTACACCCTATTGTGAATTTCCAGCCAAAAACACACCCGTGATTCCTGGCTGCTCTGTTTCCCAGACCACTCACTGGGGTAAGTACTGACTACATTGCAGGCCACATGCGCACACTCTCATAGTTATGCATATTTACACAATTCAATAGCATCAGCGTGGCCAGAACACCAGATGTGCCACTCAGACATAATGACTCCCCCTTGATGTTGCCTTTCTGCAACCCAACAGTTAACCTTGAATGTCATCTGATCGATACTTCGTTATTGGTCCCAGTCCACCTCTTCAAATGCTTGTCAAACAGAAAACTCGTTGACAAACACGGTCTAAAACCTTGCAGGGAAATTCTTAAGTAGGCAAACACCATGCAATATCTGCACACTGCCCACAGTCACAGAATAATGGTGGGAAAGTTCCCATTAAAACCAGTCATGAGGGGGCTGAATTGCTGGTGAGACTTAATCGACCTGCACGAGCTGAAAGTAAAGCCTTGGAAATGACCAAAGCCATTGCTAACAACCTTATTGATAAATTTTGATAGCAGTTATCCCCCTGCAGGATTCGGGCTCAGGTATTTTACTGCATATTTGAAGTGACATGTGGGGGGAAAAAGAGAGGAAGCAACAAAGTGAGTTTAAATGAAAAAAAAAAAAAAGAAAAGGTGACCAGGGGATACAGATATTTTGATTCAGCTTCCACAGTAACATTAGTGATGGAATTGTGATTATTGGTCTTAATAAGGTGGAGCCTGCCAAAACCCTCAGCTGTCACTCTGTTTTAACCTCAAAGGCAGTAATGCAGTCCTTTATTCGATTATAATCATGGCTGAATCTGGGCGACAGTCCACTACAGAGCAATTATCAATTTAACAGTGTGTTTTTAAAGTTTGGGTCATAAACATATTCTGCTGTTGCATTTTCCATTAGTCACCTAATGGAATCGAATTAACCAGAGAGTGCACAAATGCAAATGCAATGCCTTGTAATGACAGGATAGGTTGATATGCTGTTACAATTATCAAAAAGAATTGTGGAAAAGCCCACAATTTTGCAAAAGTAGCCTCATTATAAAATAATTCCTATGAATTTTGAAGCAGATACTCCAGTGCAATAAGCTCTTATCTTTCTATTTTGAAAAAAAAAATAGAGAGTTAAAGAAAAAAAGAAAAAACAAAATTGAAAAGGAAAAAAGAAGGGACAAAAGACTCACGGAAAGCTGTGTAGAACTCGTGTAGGCTGAGGTGTCCATCGTTGTTGTAGTCATCGTAACGAAGCAGGTCTTGCATGGTACACTCCAACAGATTGTCCTCCAGATGCTCCTTCATCGAAATCTAACAAACACAAACACAGAATATACATGCAGCTCTGAGGAAAGATGGGTGTGGAAGGTATGGAGCGGATGAGTCAAAGCCAGACACATCGGAGCCTGTACTGATTTGTCTCTCGTCTTCATCTTGATTGATTCTAAGTAATCGGCTGCAGGATTATGCACATTCTGTATAAATATTGAAGTGATCTGCCAGATTCTTCCAGGTTTGCTTCCAGCATCCTTTGCAGCACCGCTTGTTGAGGTGTTTAAAGTTTATCTGCAAGTTAGCGGTTTAATTTAGTGTTGCCAGTGATAGTTTATTAACAGTTTGACTTTCTGTTCATTCTGATTCCTTGTTTTGACGTGCATAAATGTGTACATTTTTTTTAATGTCATCCTGACTTAAGTCTGTATGTGCTTTAATGAGTACCCTGTGAGTTCAGTTAATAAAGCGTGTGAGAAACTCTAAGCTGTTTCTGGATATTGCCTCGGCTCTAATACAGGAAGTGGTTTATGAGCTCACATTAGCTGTATTGAGTCCTTGTCAACTCTTGAAAATCACAGCTCACTATAATATAAACCACTCATTTTCAAGAGATAAATGTAGTCAATCTCATTTTTTCATGAATATTTTTATTTAAGATAGTCCGTGCAAGAATGATAATTGTAATTTTATAATCCTGCATTCAGAATTTGACATGAGTTTTTTTTCACAGATTATGTAATCTGAACTAGTGTTTATGTTAAGAAATAGGTTATTAGGAATTAGGTCTTTTAATGTAAGCTGTGATCAGTTTGGATTCCCATAGTTAGTGACATTCATTTGATACAATTTTTCAAGCTTCATGAGTCTAATGTCTTTACATGTGCAAAAAGATTTCTTACATTGTAAGAGGTACATGTGGGGTCAGTTTAATATACATTATGTGTGGGGGGGATAAAATAAATTTGAATGAGTTAGTGAATGTGAATGCGCCCTGTGACGAGGCTGTTTGAATCCTGATGAGGAAAAAGCTCTTTGTGTTTGTCTCAATATATTCAGTTGAATGCACTGGACCATAATATTCTGCTCAAAACTATGATCGTCCCAGTAGCAATGCAGTGGAAGTTTTTCACTGCATCACTGCATCTTTGTGATTATGGACCCTCAAATAAAATAGACCGGATGACTGATATTTTGCAGGACACCAAACTTCTATTTCATACTATTAGAAATCCCAACATTATTGGCTATATTTACACAGACTGTAGCTCTGTGTATCTCACAGTCAGCTTAAATGCCTTTATTTCTACCAACAACTTGAGGGAAAACGTAAGTCAATCTGTTAAATTTTAGGACTATTTTATCTTGGATTTTGAATTTGACACTACTATCTAACTCCCAGTGCTATTTTCTGATGAATGTTGCAGTAAAGTTACTACATCCTTCTGATCAAGGGCTGTGATGCAATACTGTGATACAAAATCACACAGAGCTCAAAAACAAAGTTTCATTAAGGTTTTGGTTAAATGATGTCATTGAGTCACACTACAAATGCCTTCAAGTGCCTACAACTACGGGACAGTCTTTGAGTTTAGATGATTTTACAACTGTTGTTACTGGCATGCCTCGTGTTCACACTGCTGCAGGGAATTTCACCCTTAAAATTTGAAACATTTTCAATCAGATGAACACAGTGTGACAAGACAAAACTGAAAACATTTTAAAATGATGACACAATTTCATTTGCTTCATGACTCAGTCCTCTGGGTCACTATGTATCCACCTCTGATTCTTTAAACCTGTATCACATGACCACTGCTGGAAGATGTAAGAAAAAAGAAAAAAAAATTTAAGCGTTATCTCAAAATACACTTTGGCCCCAATCGTACACCTCCCGCTAGCAGCTACCTGCAAATTGCGGGTTTAGGAACTCCGCTAACCGCTAATGCAATCTTCCGCTTCCCTAAAGCCACTACCCGCTATGCTGACTCCTTTACTCACATTGCAGGTGTGGCAATGGGCGTGCTTTTTGCGCATTCCGCAAACTCGGTATCTTGCGATCGTGGGTTTAGGATAGAGGGTGGTCAGACCAGCCCGAACCCCCCACCTGCTACCCGCTACCCGGGATCGCAAGATACCGAGTTTGCGGAAAGCGCAACCCACATGTCAGCACGTAGAAGAGCGGGTCCAAATGGCATAAATGTGCTTCCACCTGGTCACGTGGACGTGCACAAACGGATCTACCTCTAGATTCTGCATCACCGTATTCCTTGCCGACGTTTTTATTAGCATTGGGTCAGAGGATGTCTGGTCAGCAGTTGTGGTGGATGTGGGAATAGTCACGGCCAGACACGTCAGTCTGTACAGCTGTGGCATGATCTCATTCAGATGTTTGCTGTGGCGGAAACTAGGAGATCTTTGGGACATTTCTCCTCAAAATCCATCATGGCCTACATCACAGTCACTTCTGTTTTTAAACAGGTCAGATCATCAAATAGAGCTCTGTGGCTCTGGTGTCAAGCTGGAAAAGGTTGGATGTGGGAATTTAAATCTGATATGTCTGAAACTGTTGGTGGTCGAGGAGGGACAGGGACATGAATTGTTCGTGATCTTTAAATGCACATCCAATGATTCGCTCTGCAGTATTTTAAAAGGCACATCAGCTGCGCCAAGACCCACAGTTGTCTCAGACTCCCAGCACCCCCTGCTGAGAATATGTTCCCACGGCTGCCTGGCCGTGTTTACTGGGAGTGCACCAACTATCTGGGAGTTTCAGGTAGCAGATAGGAATTGTCTGTGTAAAAATATTTTTATGTATATATCAGAGCAGGGGAGGAAGCTCTACAGCAGAGTCCCAGAAGAGCTGCGCATGAGAGCTGCTCTGATCTGGATGAAAAGACGCTCCATAGCGTTTAGCGGGTAGTGGGTTGCGCAACCTGCTCTTAAAGGCAATGGCTACTGACGCACTGATTGGTTTAACAGGTTGAACACCCTAACCACTCCCAAGCATAATATAGCAGTTAGCGCAGGTAAAATCGCGGGTTTAGGGAGGTGGAAGATTGCGTTCTTTGCGGGGGAACGCCCCTCCCGCTACCTGCTATCCCTTAATAGTGGCTTTAGGAGGTTTGGAAAATCGGGCCCTTTGTCTAAGCCAGTGATTCTCAAAGTGTGGGCTGCAAGGGTTAGGGTTAGGGTTAGGGTTACTGTAGGTGGGCTGCGAGAGGTCATTAAAAATAAACAAATATGTTTTAAATCGTCGTTTTTGTTGTTGTTGTTTTTATGTTTTTAATCACTGTAAAATTTTGTTAAGTGATTTAAAAAATATTTAGAAATAATAAAACAAACCAAATAAGTTTTATTCTGTCATCTTAAAAAGAAAAGTTTCACCTTATATGTTGACCCCTCACATTAATATTGGGATGTAGTTTTTAGTCCTGTATGTTGATCACAGTTGTGATTAAATGTTTGGTTGGGCTGCATAGATTTTTCACATTTCAAATGGGCCTTGGTATTCTGAAGTCTGGGAATGAAAAAAAAAAATTTGATATTGCATTACATTTCTACTTCACAACAAAAGCATTGCACTCATACTCTTATAAAAGTGCCTCTCAGTGCAAGTCTCCATCTGTCAAAGGATTGTTGGTGCTGGAAGTGTTTATTACTGACTGAGTGCTTTAGGAGCATTTAAACTGGCTGCTTAACCAGAACTTTTGCTTAGTTCCTATATTTTTATTCCATAGTCTTCATTATGTGAACATAAGCACAGCTAAAGTCTGAAAAAGTCTGCGTGTGTGTGTATATGAAACAATTGATGCAAAACTCTTCCAAGATTCAAACTTGTCTACAGATGTTTGAGTTGTACATATCTGTGATGTTGTCGACTTTAAATACACTTTGACAAATAGAGAAGGTCTTCAATACACAACTGACAAATACAGTTGTTTGTAAAATATATATTTTTTTTCTATTTGAACCATGCATCAGTTAATAGTAAATCTAATGTTTACACTTGGTGGAGCTATACATGAGAGATAAATATGTTTTCTTGGTGTGATGATCTGTGCTAAGCATGAACCTGACGTGGTGTCTGTAATAACTAATAAATCAGTTAAATGGCTTTGTTTCATGATCAGCTTGATGGAATATAGTTTACTTAGGTTTAGATTCACTTAACCATTTGGTAAATAAAATTCTAACCTAAACACTTTTCACATCAATTAAGCTAAAATTTGAAGAAAGGCAGAAATAAGAAAGACCTTTGAAGGTAGAGAGGAGATAAATAATATTGTTTTATTGCAATAAATACTCAAGAAGTGTGAGCCAGAATGCACAAAGATCTGTTTCGACTCATCGTAGTGAATCCTCTCAGCTACAATGTGTCAATCTACAAAGCATTTTTTATTTTTCCTAATCTGCTCATTTCATAATCTTTTACAAATACATGTTGACAGTACAGTGATATGCAAACATTTTGGCACCGCAGAGCAAGATTTCTTTTACTGTGGATAATAACTGAAGAAAGTGAACCGCTAATCTCCAAAAGCCAAGCAAAAGATGGCACATTCTTCAAACAAGTTTATTTTGGCAAAACACTTTTTGAGAGAAAAGAGAGAGAGAGAAATAAAAGTGATGCAAAGGCGGGCGTCCAAAGAGAATCAAACCTAAATTAGCTGGTTAGGCCTGCTTTGATGAGTCGATGATCACCATTGAGAAAAGCCAGCTGATACAAATCTTTTATACACAGACTCCTCAAATCCCACCTCAACAATCTGCACTACTGGACACCTCTAAGCAGCAGCGTTTTACCCTGAAAACTGAAACTGTATGACATGTTTTCAGTGTGTTGTTTCGCTGGCTGACACGGGCACAGCTGAGAGGAAGGACGGTAGAACAGAAAAAAAATAATCAAAGCCCTTATTTGACTGAAAAAAAAAGAAATTTGGGAAGATTTAACAGTCTCTGGAGTTACGGGACATGAATGGACCTCCATGAAAGAGTCTTTAGAAGAAAACCTCTCCTGCTTTGACAGCAAGAATTCTGCATGGTTTGCAAAAAGTTTTCAAAAAGACCATTGAAGAAGACTGACGTCTTCTGGAAACGTATCACAAGGAGCAATTAGTTCAATACTTCCTGGCTTGAACAGCTCTCTAATTATGAGCATGACGGTGGAGCGTTCATGCTGGGATTTTTGCATTGCAGCCAGTTGCACAGAGACTATTTCACTGTCAAAGACAAGACTGGATTCAATTAAATAGCTTAAAATTGTCTGAGCAAACAACAAACCATGTTTTAAAAGGTGAAAACAAAGAGAGTGGCAACTAGAATATGAAAATGAGCTTAATTATAAGGTGCTTTAAAATCCACAATCCACACCTGAGGATTCAAATTATTGTCATGGCACAAACGTGATCTGAAAATCCATGGATGAAACATCAAATTAATGCACAGAGGCCTAAGAATTTTATAGGACTTTAAACTTTTTAATGAGGAGTGGGTGAAAATCCCCAAAAGAAGAAACGGAAAGCCTCTTAGCAGCTACAGTGTTTAAAAGCCATGCTGTATGCCAAAGGGCTGTTACTGAGTACTAACCCTGCAGGGGGCCCACACATGTTCCCTTTTTGATATTCTAAAGTTGCAAATGATAGTATTAAAAAAACTCATCTTGATTAGATATTAGAGAAATATGCCACCGTTGATTTTTAAGACGACTGAAGGTCAGGTCGGTTTTTCATTCTTCAAGTTTTGCACGCCACTGCATGTTTGTTCAATAACGGAAAATGTGCGTTTTAAGTCAAAACACCAATAAGATTACTACAAGTAAGTTACTCTCATCCCTCCAGCCAGCAAAGTCAAAGCGTAAAGCTCTTTATTGAATCACTGAATCTATATGGAGCTGCACATGCGACATGGCAAATCAAAGGATGTCACAAGCATTTAAAAAAATATATAAAAATTATCATGCTGCTGCTAGCAGCTGACTGCAGCCAAATATTCACTGTCACAGACTGATTTACCCCATGGCATTTGAATGAAGTATTTTTTAAAGCCTAAGTACAGAACTTTAGCCTCCAAGATTATCTGTGACAATAGACACATCTCAAAGTGAAGACAGTGTGGATGGATGACTGGAATTCCTCTTTGATCCTTAAAAGTGTATATCAGTGTGACACTGACTTTATGAATTCCTACAGACTAAGAACAACTTATCTTCAGATTGCTCTGTGACGTACCAGCTTTGGTAAATCTTTTAATGCAGCTCTACTGTAAAAGGCAAAATTCACTCAGTTCCCTTTTAAATGTTAAAAGTGGACAAAACTCGCTGTAATTTACCATGACAAAGAGCTAACAAAGATTACTGTTTTACCAGCTACTGTGGCATTTTTGTCTTAAAACCGTATGGCGTTTTATAAATGTTCAACTTCTAATGAGCTTAGTTTACTTCCGCATCATACAATATTTCAGTTTCTACTTAACAAAAAAAAAAAAAAAAAAAAAGAACTAAAGCCTATTGAAAATGCTTGACAATAAGAAGCAGAGGGATTTGACAGCGGAGTCGTGACTGATATGGCTCACTGCACTGGCAGGACGTCAGCCACGGAGACGTTCTCACTGTCTGGGAGGAGCTTCATTTACACCGATTTCTGACACCCATTCCCTTAGACCAGATGATGCTCACAACCAGCCATTCCCAAACTTCAGAATACCAAGGCCCAATTTGAAATGTGAAAAATCTCAGCAGCCCACCGAAACCTTTAATCACAACTGTGATTAACAAACAGGACAAGGAACCATGATCCAATATTAATGTGAGGCGTCTACAAATAAGGTGACACTTGTCATATTAAGTTAAGATGACAGTAGAATAACACTTAACTGGTTTGTTTTATTACTTCTTATGTTTTTTTAATCATATCATGAATATTTTACAGTAATTAAAAACATATTTAAAAAAGATTGCGTATTTAAAACACATTTGTTTAATTTTAATGACCTTTCACGGCCCACCTGCAGTACTGCAAAGGCCCACCAGGGGGCCGCGGCCCACACTTTGGGAATCACTGCTCACAATTCACTTCCCTCACCATGGAAATGCCAACTCTTTCCACAGTTCTTCCTTTATTTGCCCTCATGCCATGTTTTAAGATAAACTTTGTCAACATTTTTTTCATTGCTTAATGCGATTACTAAACGTCAGAGCCAAATGTCACTTAATCCACGTTACAGTTTGACCTCAGGGTCCTGAGTGTTTCTGGTGGAGTGACAAACACAAAATGTGGTCAACGTCTGTCTTGTGTGAGCAGGGATCAGCTCCTCATCTGTATCTGCAGAGCCTGAGGGACTCATCAAAACGAAGAATCCTTTGATTTGTTCTGAAAAACGCTGCTGGAAGAAAATTAACTCCTTAAATAGTTCATATTTACTGGACATCACTCTTTCTCTTACTGTGCTTTTGCACTATATAAACAAATGTAGATATTTCGGAGACAGCAAGTGTATCCCACAAAGGACACGGCTCCTGCAAAGTCACCAATGTGAGGTTTCTTTCAAGCATCTCCCTCCCTCGTTTCATGACGCAGTGTGATAATACACCTGTGATTGCAGTGTTAATCAGGGCGTATCACCCACCTTTTCCAGTTCGTCACGGATCAGCCGACCATCCTGGTTCACATCCAGGTATTTAAACATGGCATCCACCAGCGCTCTCTTCTCCTCCATGTCTCTCTGCTGGTTCTGCTCTCCAGTCTTCAGCACTTTTGGTTGCATATCCAGCAGCATGCTCTTTAGCCTGTTGTACTCTGACATGGTACATGCACTGCCTGCAAGGGTAAACACACATATATGAATTATAAGCGTGTAGACTGGCTGTGAATGATATTTCAAGTGAAGGGGATCCACAGAAAAACAAATGAAAATTCATATTAAGACCCCTGGAAGCCTTGTGTCCTGATTTACTTGTAACCCTGTTAAAAATTCATGAGAATGTATGTCTATCTGAATAAATGGGTACATAGCATGATAAATAGTTAAAATGGTTAAATATTGTTAACATAAAAGTTCAACATATTAGCCAGCAATGAGTTTATGTTACTCTATGAGACCTGGATTGTGCTCAATGAACCTGAAACTGCCATTTAAAAATGTATATTTTTTGGTTTTGGAAGAAAATTAAATTAAATGGACTACACAGATATAATGCTTTCTAGATACCATCATGGTGCCACCAAGGCACTTTATAGTTGCCTCTCATTCACCCATACACACCAGTGGGCAGCTGCTGCTATGCCCACTGGGGCATGGCAGCAAATTACCCCTAAATTAGGGTTCAGTGTCTTGCAGTGACACTTGAACACATGGACAGTCAGAGCTGGGATTGAACCATCAACCTCAGGGTGACTGGATGACCCCTCTACCAGCTGAGCCACAGCTACTGGTTAAAATGCCGTAAGTAAGTCTATGAGCCATTGCAGTGATGTGGGAATGTTTATTGGCAACTGTTTTGGAGAGCCGATGTGAGGTTTTCAGTAGGAGTGCAGCTGAGAGCTTGTCAACCAGGGTGGCTTGCTGTGACTGGTGGGGGACTAGCCGGCGGGTGTCCTGCTCGGCGACCCAGTAACATGTCGTCCTGGCGGTCCAGCTGTGCGTCACCAGGTCTTGACTTCAGTTGTGAGGGTGAGGAGGAGCTTCATTCATCTGGGTTACCATCATGCTTTACTGAGGACGTATCTTCCATCCCTTCCATCAGCATCGCGCCATATCGCTGCGGGAGAGCGGTCGCCATCCTTCCCAACTTCGATCATGTTTTTTTTTTTTTTTTTGTGCAGGACCGTGAAATAACCGTTTTGTTTCTGGCCTCCCCAGAGCCTGCACCACAAACTGCGATAATCGCTTGGGTACCCATTGAATTTTGTTTAAAGTTTAAAAGCTGGCTTTTAGAGAATTAAGAGTTTAAGTTTGATATTCTGTTGAGCAATTGAAACTTAGTGTTTTATTAATGTCAGGTCTTTGATTTAAAAAAAAATTACTATTGCATATTGACAGTGTCTGGGAACAGTGAAAATTCCTATTTCTATTTTGACTGAATGTATGATTTTATTTTATTTGTTTAAACCTTTTCCACAACAGTAAAGGGTTAAACTCATATTTATCCTTTACATTACTGCTTATACTCTACTATGGCAGTTGACATTAGCCTCCTGGCTAATCGAAGGCTGAAGAAGTATTAGAAGAAATCGGGTGCACACCCCAAATACAAGGGTAGGGGGCGCTACATACTCTAGGACTGAGGCTCACGGTTCAAACCCCACTGTGTGTCAGTTCGTGATTCTCAGCAAGGATCTGATGAGAATATGCAGACTAAATGAGAGCCCACAAATTAATAAGATGAAGCACTCAGTGTTTTCCATACACTTAAAAATCAATAATTATGCTAAACAAATTTGCCACTTGCTGTGAAGGACCGAAACAATTTGATAATCATGGATGGAGGGAAAGCAAACAAACACCAGAAACAGAGATTGCACAAAGCAAGTTTTTCATATGCTGTTCTTGTGTCCCTGCTCTGGTTTAGTACTACCTGTGCCCCTGCCTGATGGCAGCATGAGAGATGCTGATGGGAGGGCGAGAGCAGCAAGGCATACAAGCACGTAAGAAGCATTGAGATAAAACAAATAAAATAAAAAATGGGGGAAAACAACCCTCATATGAATAAGTCATTACACGACATCCCTCGCAGATCACTGCAAAGGAGGAGACCCCCTGAGACTACATGACAGTGGAACTCATTGCAGAACATCCTGTAACATCTCAACAACCGTGAATGTTAACAAATACTTAATGGGGAACATGCTAGCTTCTCTAGAAGGTTCTATTTTAGCATTCTCGCTTTGATTTGCCTGTATTTATCTGTGCAGCACAACACCAACAAGGGTCAAGCTGGGCTACAGCAGCTGTTGCACTCGATCTTAAAGCATATAGTGATGCTTTTGTTCTGATGCATATGGATACATGCAAAATGGAACCGGGATAAAAAATAGTTTCCAGAGTGTCTCCTCAGCTCAAGAAAAGCTCATGTTCATGGGGATTATATCTTCTCCAATCTCAGAGACCACATACTCCACTTCAACATCAAGTGCTTGACCTGAGCTCCCTGCAGTGAGGAGGCCTCGGGGAACACCCAGGACTCACTAGAGAGATTATATCTCTTGAATAACTGGGGAAGTCCTCTGTGTTCTCCCAGTAACGCTGGCTGAGGTCTGAGGTGTTTCTGATCAGACCGTTGGCCGTATGAACCAGTTACAGATGGTTACTTGGAATCATAGGAAAGGCAAGAAATATTTGGTTGTTTTTTTTATTCCTTTGCAGACTGTATGAATCCAAGATTTTTCATGTTTTCTTGTTAATAATCATCCATTTTTTTGTTTGGCAACAGTCCTGAACAGTCCTCCTTATTGTCCAAATAAGGAGGGGAATGAGAAAGAAAAAGCAAAATCATGATGCCATTTAAAACAAGTGACCTCAAAAGGTGATTGTAATCATTATTTAGTAGAGAAGGGGTTTTTATGTAAGGCTTTGAGAAATAAAAATGGGGAGAGAATAGCCTTAATCAGCAAATGCATGAAAAAAATCAGTGAAATGTTTAAAAACAATGTTCATCAAATAAAGATCAAAAAGGTTGTGGATATTCTGCCTTCAACAGTGCATGATACCATCAACCAACAAGGAATCTGGAGAAATTTCAGAGTGTAACAGAGAAGGGTATGATCCTGGATACCCACGATCCCCAACCACTGAGACAGCAGCACATGAAAAACCATTGATCTACACAAGATAGAAACACATGAAAACTGGTTACTTTGAGAGGTTGCTGTGCACTAAAAAAAGAAAACAAAACACATTCAACAATGTTATTTAAAGATTTATAGCGCAAAACAAATAAAAAGAAGAAGTAGGGAACCAAGGAGAATGCAAGAATGTCTTCTGCTGTACGTGTAAAGTGCTAAAAGCTGCACCTTCCAAACTTTTTTTCTTTTTTTTGAAAGAAAGTTGCAGATATGAAATGCAAAAAATGAAGAATATTAAATGAAATTACGTTGCTCTGAAAAAAAAAATCTTGGGTTTATATATGAAATGTAAATGTAAGGATTTTTCATCCATCCATCCATCATCTATACCCGTTAAATCCTTTCCAGGGTCACAGCGATCTGCTGGAGTCTATCCCAGCTCTCTTCGGCCAAAAGGCAGAAGTTCACCCTGGACATGGCACCAGTCCATCGCAGGGCCAAACATAGACAACTACGCACAATCACTCCTATGGGCAATTTAGAACCACCAATTAACCTGAGATGAATGTCTTTGCAGTGTTGCAAAAACTGTGGTACGTGTACCACTGGTGGTACGAGAGCGCTCTCTTGTGGTGCGCGGGGGAACGTCAGGACTTTCCACATTTTCCCTTTTTTTAAAAATTAAATCGGAAACATACAATGCATTATAAATATGTTTCAAACGAAATTCAGGTAACAATAAATAACTAAAATAAGGAATAAACATCTCTCCTGTAAATTTAAAGCTAATTGAGAAGGCATATATGGCTAGATTTAAAAATTGGTCATCATGGGGGTACTCAGAGAGCTGAACAGTTTCTCAGGTGGTACGCAGTTTTAAAAGTTTGAGAACCACTGTGTCTTTGGACTGTGGGAGGAAGCTGGAGTACCCGGAGGAAACCCACGCAACCACGGGGAGAAGATGCAAACTAAGGTTCCTGCTGAGGTTCGAACCAGTAACCTTCTCGCTGTGAGTAGAAACTAGTGGTTAAATTGCAGAGATCAAAAGTGGATGCCCTCTCTTTTCCTATCTAAGTTCACATTGTAGTAACTGTGTTTCCTGATAAAACTTGCTAAAGGCTCAGTATTTGGTTAGACTGTTTAGGGCTGGAAACTGTAGAAACACGGAGGACTCAGCGGAAGAGCCCTCAGACCACCAGAAGATAAAATGGCTCATTGGAAAGTACAAAGAACGATTCTTGACATGTACTTCCAAAACTAATGAACAATTAGTTATGACTATAATACATAAAATGTGCTCCAGGATCAAAATTCACACATTTACTGTCTTTTGTGTTCTCATTAAAAAATTTCCTTGCATGTCTGACCTATTTGGAAGTTTTACTTTGTAACAGTGGCTGTTTAACCTGTGGGGATAATACTTAAATGAAGACCTAAAAATCATCTTATTCCAAATACCCCTCATAAAGATAACTCATGACTTCCATCCCTACTGTTGGGGGGGCTGGTTTAAAACAAGCATTATTTACCTGTTTCCTAACCTTTAGAGGTTTTTAGCATAACCTTTAAAAAAAGAGAAAGGCTTTCTCTGAAGTAGACGGCTACAAACCCATATGGTGCATCCTGAAGATGATAACATCTGACTTGCTTTGACATTTGGGTACAAGGACACAGAGCTGTTCCTCAAAGGGCCAAGAAATCACAAAAATATAATTTTTTTAAATATTTTCCAAAGGTGAATAACATAATAATAACATAATTCTTTACAATGGGTCATGAACATGTACATGAATTTAATTTTTAATGTATGATTAATGATTTCTAAAACACAGATGGGTATAGCTAACATCAATCAAGCAGGAATGAAATGATTATTCGAGACTGTTTTGAGCAAGGAAAAAACATATATCTGCTGTAGATTCAACAGTTCAGTGCTGTCCTATACATCATAAAAGATGAAAATAAAATTTAAAGGCTGTTAGATGAACATTTTTTGTGCCATACCTGCTTTGATGAATTGCATACAGATGCAAGTCATGGTGCATATAAAATTTACGAGACTGGAACTTGTATTTTCAAGGACCTCTAATTTGTAGTACTCAGATCTGGTTATCAAGTACATCTATCAAGGTGTTTGGCTTCACGTTGGAGGTCAACTCAGAAAACAGCAAGTTACAAAAAGGAAGTAAATCAGTCAAATAAATCTCAGTTAGCTCTTGTTTGTTTTTGAGAGGACTGTGTTGAGTGTGACAGGTACTCAATCACACTCATGCAGATGCAAAGAAAGCTCCAAGAAACAGACTTCCTCAACTGATGACACCTCTGCTGTGCCGCTTGCGACATGAAGACTCGCACACCTGCACAGCAGGCGATGGACGCTCTTCTCTAGAGGCAGGCAGTCAAGTCAAGGTCTTGGCTTAATCCCCCGTTCAATGTTACTCCTGCGAGGTGAACAAGGCGTGAGATGGTTCAGATATGAGGGATCATCACCTGACTGTCATCTCTGTCCCTATTTTTGAAAGGAAAATAAATTCGCTCCAGTGTTGATTTACTGTCACGTATTGAGAAAGCAAACCTCGCTTTGCTCAAAGTCGATCTTCCCCTGTCTGACAGGCGAGTGTTGTGTAGTAAAAAGCAAACGGGTTTGGTTAGGAAATTGATGTTCATTTTAAGATTGAACTGTACACCAAAAGTGTATTTCACTTTTTACTAATGACAGAGGGAAGTAGCAAATTATTCAGAAGGCCTACAGACCATCATGTTCCTGAGCAGAAAGTGAATGTTACACCTGGACATTACACCGAATCACGCTTGCTTTTCATGCTTTATGTACACGCCATGTCCTCGATTTAGCTTTCCTTCATTTTTGCTGGAGCACAAGCTGCAGCTCTGGCAGAGAAATATCTGTCTGCATTACAGTGCATCCACCCCTGACTCTGCTTTATTGTTCTAGAGGGACCAGGACTCTCTTTATTGCCCGTTTGAAATGTTAGCTGCTTAAGTGAGTGATCCGAAGCTGCTCGCACCATGGACGCCCAATGTCCCGGAGACGAAGCTGCTCTGCACTATTCAAAACATCCTCCAAGCTCTTACATCATAAATGTCAGGCAGGGAGAAACAAACAGAAAGACAGATAGTCAGTAAAGAAATTCTGTCATGTGGAAGCTAAAGGATGGCATCAGAAGATGAAAAGTCATTTATTTAAAAAAGAGAAGAACTTATAGAAGGCCTGAAAAGGAAGTGAAAAAAAAAAAAATTCAATGAGAATATGACATTAGGATGGAAAGCCTGCTGGTTATTTTGCAAAGCTGCGTTCCTTTGTAAGGCGGAAATGCAGATGATAAAATCCAGAAAATAGACATCATGCTACAGTCCATTGAAATAATTATATAAATTGAAAAAAAAATGTTGACGTAAAAACAAAACATTGAAAAAAAAGGTATTATCTACAGTGGGTTTTATGAGGCCCTAATAAAATAAAGCATCCTCCAATCAAACACCATATGCTAGAACACACATGGCAGAACTATGGAGGTTTCCACTGAAAACACCTTGTAACCAGAATCATTCATGAAATCTTAGTAAATAAGTAAGAATGCCTGTAAGTTAGTGAGCGTGCTCACGAAGCTCAACCATTAGCATAAACTCTGCCCAGGGAGCACCAATATGTGTCGTAAAAGTGCAGAGTACCGCGTGATTCACGTGATCTCAAAAGCTTCGGCTAAACTCCCAATCTAACGAATCCAGCTCAGGAGGCAGCGCTGGCGAGCGCTCCGCTCTTGATATGCTCTCCGATGAGGCCTGAGAATCGAGAAAAATAAAACAAAACAAAACCAAAAGAAAAAAAATCAGACTCACAACTCTTCTGCTTCCTGTGTAACCATGACTTAGGTCATAACAAGCAGCTCAACTGTAGGTCCGTTTACACCCGCCCGCCAACCCTCCCTCCAAAAAAAAGAAAAAAAAAAGATTAAATATTAATATCTAAATATGGATACAGAGTGAAGTGGTTGTACATCAGAACAAAAAATAAAATAAATAAATAAAACTCTTCAATACCTCTTGGAGTTCTTGAATATGACTAAGAGAGAGAGAGAGAGTGAAGGAAAATCCAAGGTAAAAAAAAACCTCCCTACAACGCCCTGCAGCATGTAAAACTGCTCCATGTGAAATTTATGTCTGCCTGACCTCCTCTGGCCGAGATGATGGGATTATTTACTGCCAGGCCGCCTGTGTGCTGCTCAGATGCAATCGTGATGGACCTCCCTTCCAGATAATTATGGATATGATAGACGCTCTTTGCTCCTGAGGGCATCAGGGCCTGAGAGAGCGGAGCCAATCTTGGAAGGGTGACACAAGTCTCAGGAGATCCCCATACTGCGTAAGCGAACTTGGCAGCTGTTTAAATCAGCTTCCTCGAGGCTTTAGAATTTATTCAGCATTTCTTCTGTGACTTTCGTGACGTAAAATACATGCCTTTCTCTATTTCAACCTGGTCTTTGTGCATTTACTATATTCTTAACTTTTGAAAAAAGGAAAAAAAAAAAAACAAGCTTAACATTTAGTGCATCCTGGGTGTTTTTCTGGGGAGGGCTCCAGCTAGTTGGAGGCCCTGGGGATAACGTGAGACTCACTCAGGGACATAGAGGAAGTTGCTTAAGGGAGGGAACTCTGGGACTTAAAGTCTTGAATAAGTTGGGGAATGGATCACAAGCTACAAATAAGATTTCAAGAACCTGATAAATTATTAAGTGCAGCATCATCTGTGAATTGAGTGTAAGCACATGAGGAGGAATGTGCTTCGTTAAACCATTTTATAAATGAGGCCCCTGAGAAACACTGGTCTAATCATTACAGTCAAATGACTGGGTTTAATTCCAGCAGAAGGAAGTAGTGCGGCTGCTGGCAGAAGCCACAGTGGTATACTGGCGACAAACTGGAACATTACGGGATGCTGAATCTCTGCCAGCTTCAACTACTTTAAATTCAAAAGTTTAAAAGTCACGAAGGATCTGCGGCGTATGTCCTGGTGCCTGATAGCTTTCGTAGTTTGAATCAATGCCTCAGGGTGATCTAGAGGTATACTGATTCTCTGTGCGTAAGAGTGAAAAAAGAAAAGAAAAAAAAAACAAACACATTTATTCTAACAAATAAATTCTGCATGTTAAAGACAGAATCCAGCTCTGGAAAATGCGCAGCGAATAAAGACAAGCAGCAAGTGAGCCAGAATGCTAAAAAGATGTTGTTTGAGCAGCATCTGTGAATGCTGAACAGCAGAAGGAGTGAAGAGAGTTGAAGAGAATTTTGTAGGGGGCTGGGTCAACATCAACAGCAGCGTGCTTGAGAGGCAGATTAGGAATATGAGCTGTCAAAGTATGAGGATGTCACTGACGTATTATTTAAGGAGTCAACTGATAAGATCAGCTCATACTCTCCGCGGTTGACCAGTAAATGACAATCAAGGTTGAAGTGATGGATGACATAACATCTTTGCTCTCTGCAGTAATATCCTACGTGTTCTTGCTCTTGATAGTGCAAAAAGTATTGTCATATCACACCAGTGCAAAGTGATGCTTTACGGTTTAAATTGACCCTTACGTTTACCAGCGACATATGACCTACACTGATATAAAATGATTCTCCTAGATTTCCTGAGTACAGACAAGCTGTCGGCCAGTTTGCCTCACCATCCATTCAGTGGATCTGTGCGTCCCCTGGAAGCCTTATCAGAGCCCATGCAGCTTGTTGGCAATGAAATGAGAAACCTTTTGCAACACCAAAGCTATTGGCACAGCAGCGAAGGAGAAATTGTACGCTAGCATTCACCACCTGCCTATGTGTCTATCCGAAAGCCTGTCATCTTAAGACTACCTTCTCAAATTGTACATCAGGTCTATACATATCAGGCCTCTATCTCTTTCTCTCTCACTGTCTGGATTATACTTCATGTCACAAGAAATCCCACTTAACTAAAGTAAACTATGACTTTCAGACATATGCAAAGTTGAGTACATCAATTCCAACACACTGGGGTTTTAGAGTCCATTTCCTTCACGTAAAAAAGTAATTATTGTAAATAATTGTATTCTCCCAGATAAATAGGTGTTTGATAGACAACGTGCAGTCCCCATTACTGGCCTTTTGTATCGATGTGTCATCTAAACTTTCAGTGGATTGCTTATCTTAATGCACTGTCATCAAAATACACAGCTGAATCATTTGCTGCTCATTATACTTATACTTATATCAGCATAAATACAGCTTTCACCACTATTTCAGTGTGCAGGTAATATGTCTATATTAGAATAAGCCTATATCAAAAGCATGAATGACTCATTATTGTGATGTTTTTTTCATTTAATTTAGGCATTTGCATGTGATTGGTCCTAGGGCTGGGCGATTTTATCGATTCTGCGATATCTATCGATATTTTATTTCCCCAGATAGTATCAATTTTTCCGCCGCGGGTATCGATATTCTAAGCTCCCTTCAAAACCCCCGTGTCCCGCATGGGACACGAGGGTTTTGAAGTCCTCCAGCCTCTAGTGTCGTTGTAGAGCAATTCTAACAAGTTATCCAGAGCTAGCGCTGAGCTGAGCCAGTCAAGAGAATGGCAGTGAGTATAAATCCAGCGCCTGCGTGCTTAAAAGCAGATGTGTGGGAGCAGTTCGGGTTTAAAAAGAAAAAGGAAAGCGAAGATTTAAACAAAAGTATGGCGGTTTGCAAGCTGTGTCACACAAACGTGAAGTACTCTGGAAATACCATCAACCTGCGAGGCGAGACCACCTGAAACATCACCACCCGGACATGGTAATGCTAACTGAGAGCGAGCCAAACTGTATTTGTCAGGATTTGAGACCGTATTCACTGGTGGAAAACGCTGGCTTTAAGGGCTGTTTACTCTCACGGTAATGTGTCACAGTTATCTTGTCGCGGGATGCCGCAGTTAGCGCGGTCTCCACTATTTTATTCAACGCCACAACTGAGAGGGACAATCACGAACTAGCTAAACTTACAAAACACTTTTTGCCACTTCCTCACCGTCTCGGCCGTATCCAGAACCCAAATTCATCGCAATCTCCTCCATGAATTACTAGAATATGTTCTGTCTTTGTAGTGTGAACGAAAAATCGTACAGATGTGGGTACTTCCTCATTTCTTTGATGACGCTGATGTAGAATTGACCAATCAGAGGTCTTCTTTCTCTCCTCTCTGCAACACTGTCTGCGATCACCTACCTTTCAGTTCAATTAATTCAAACATTCACAAGATGTCACCAAAATCGCTTCTTCTTTCAGAAAATAATGTAAATACATCTTAAGACAAATATCGATATATATTGTGTATAGCCCTAATTGGTCCTAAGTTACAACTGATTAACTCTATACATTGCATTAAAACTGTGGATTTATGGACATCAACAATGGAAAAGTCTAAATTAAAAACAATGTGCAGGCAGGCACTGCGACAGAGTTTGGCAGTGAGGGTAAATGCAGCCATGAGTTTAGCAGTTCAGCAGTTTACAGGTGACACACAAACACGGCGTAGCTGTTGTGAACCCCGAGTCAGTGGCAGATTTACTCTACTGGAAAAATTAGTTGTCGAGCTCTGTAGGTGAGGTTTCAAAACTATATTCACCTACAGACAGAAATGCAACCAACTCATTTCAGCAACAACCAACACAGTGTTCCAGCAGCAGCGCTCATTAACTCAGAGTTGTAATCACTCAGACCTGTTGATAAACTGGAGCCTGGAATTTACATACAAACAAAGCTTCAGCTTTTTGTTTTATGGGCTAATATAAATCTGTCAGTGTGTCACTGCATCATAGTTATTTAGAAATAATGTATTGGCATTCCTACAGAGTATATGGATTCCTACAGAAGTTATGGGTTACCCATTAAAAAAAAAAAAAAAAAACAGCAACGGGATAAACAATGCTCAAATCCTTAATGGCACAGACACCTGCAGCTTAAGCCCTCGTGAAACAGGTTTAGCCAAAGAAAATAATTACAAAGCCCCTGGTCCTGCTAATAGATTAAGACAGAGAATTAAGCTCCGCTGTTGATTACATTTTTAGCGCCCTCCCTTTTCTTTCCCTTACACCTGCAGTGTAAGTTACAGTAATCTCCAGGCATTTCATTGCTCTTACTGAGCCCTGCAAGCTGCTGCCTGATGATCCCATGAGCATACACATTTTAAATTGCCTGATGACGGGGCTGCAGGAAATGGCTGCCTCTGGCTGAATGTGCCCCACTGACAACAGAGAGCCCTGGATAACTTATCACATTACACCTTCAAAAAAAAAAAAAAAAAAAAAAACACACAGTGACCTTGCAGAGAGTTTTAGAGGATCCAGACAAAAGAAAGAACAAGCAGAAGAAAAACTGAATGCTGTTAAGCAAACAAACTCTGGCGTATTATTATCATTATCTTTTTTTTTTTTTTAATCTCTAATAGTGAATGTCTTTCAGTTTTAGCATTAAGCTTCATGAAGTACCTAAAGGCACAGTAAATGTTAGAAAAATCAGTCATTTGTCACAAATATGTAGTTTTTATTTTCCTTCCAGTCTTCCCTGCAGTAATGGTATATTTTAAAGATATTTATGTGTAAACAGAGTGTATTTTTCATTTTCTAAATTCAGGAAAAACTGAAGTTATTTTGTTTGGCCTGAATAATCAGAAGCACATTATACAGCCGTATATTTTCTCTGAATCGCATAACTTTGACCCCAAGAACTCTAGCTGAAGGATCTTATGAGATGTTTTTTGAATCTCCTAAATGTCATTTAAAAAAGGTTTCTCTAGGAGAGCTTTCTTTCATACAGAAAACATAGTATACCAAGTTTATTATTAGAGTGTCCCAATAATTTCCAGGTGATACAGGAGTTCTTCCAAGATCCATCAGGAATATCGTAAATGCTAAACATTCCAAATGGAAGCACCCAGAACCGTGGGTGACATCGTAAAAACCGCATTGATCTGCAAACACAGACCCCGCCAGTTTAATGACCGACCCGAACCACCAGAACCAGCATAAGGACATGTCGAACTTGCAAAAAGGGAAACCAGTTGATGATCAGGAGCCTGTAACTGAGCAACAGCACGGGCACCCACTTGTTTCTTGGAGCGACACAAACTATATAAACATGTAACAAATTAACCTTTCGGTCAGTCTTTAGCTCAGATTAAAAAAAAAAAAAAAAAGTTAATTGGGTCTATGTTGAATAAACTATTTGTGCCTCAGTGATGAGTATCACTCATTAAAGGTTGACAATGTAGCCAAATAATCAGAAAAGTGAAAGTTTTTGGACATACCAGCAGACAGCTATCACCACAGCAGACTGTCTGTCCCAAGGATATGTGTAAACTATCCAGAAAATATCCACCTGCCTCCCCCCCCCCTCCCCCCCATAAAAAGGCAGGTAAATATAAACCTGCTGGAGTGTCACTGTTCCCTCACCATGTTATGCTCCGCCGCACTCAGGGACAACTCAATGAAAATGTGAACGATGATACTGCAGCTCGAGTTAGCTCTCAGCTATATGGGGCACTGAGAAAAAGAAACAACAACTTAACAGTCAGCTAAAAATGTCCGTGTCACGGTTGTTGCATGACTCGTTCATTTTGCAGATTCCTTTAGGATAATGCAGGCAGGCAGATGACACCCGTGTTTTCACTTTTTTTTGCCAGTGTTTAGCAGCATTTCTTGCTCCGTCCATGCAGCAGCAGCAGCCCTGTCAAAATCAAAATTCTGAAAATGCCTTCTGTTTTAACAAGGTGTCTGCTTGACCGACAGTAAGCAACACAAAAATCAGTTTGCGGCAGGAACACAGTGCTGTCTGCAGTGGCCCTGTTTGTATTTCTCCAGTTTAAAGCTCATCTCCAGGGCGCCCTGTGCTAGGGATGTAATGGTTTTCGGTATTACGGTAAAGCGGGGTAAAAATTTACGCGATAACGATTACCGTTTATGTTTGACTTCATCTTATTATTGCAGTCGATTACCGGGTATATGTAATATCAGCCTCATTCTAGTCTGCGAGCGACTTGCGACTGTGTCTTCGCGTGAATATGTAGCTTGTGACATCGCCATCGTAACGTTAGCATGGCGGAAAGCGGTGATAGCACGCAGGACATTTACCAACCCACTAAAAGGACAAAATCCGAGGTCTGGGTATATTTTGTTTTTTAAAGAATGCAGAGGGACAACTGGTGGAGGACAATTACCCTGTCTGCAGAGCACTTGTTTACATTTTATTGTAATTTGTACAAGCAAGTTGAAGAAGCTAAGCCTAATGCTTCAAGCTACTGAGATGTTTCACAAAGAGTAACCTGGTTGACGCGCTTCGCTAACTCACATTTTGTAAACGTTACTGTTGCGTGTTGATCGAAAAAGGACTGGAACGATGTCCTGATGCAGTTAAAAAACTAATTCATTCCATTAACCGATCCGACAACCATAACGCCGGCAGTTAGCGCCTACAGCGGTCAAAACCTTTTGCCCTTCAGGGTCAAACACCTAACCAATAACAGGCAGCTACCTTTATACCTGACCCTCAGGTAACAACACAGCGACACCCACAGACGCACAGAGGGAACTACAATTGAAAACAACATTTTTGGCTCCTTTACAACTGTTTTTTTATTTGCACATTTATACTTATTTAAGGATCAGCTTAAAGTCAAAAGTTTATTTCATTTGAACTTGCACTAAAATTTTTGTTCCTGATAATTGTTTGCATATTTTGACCTACTATGGTTGTTAAAGTGTTTATTTAAATTTACACCAGACAAATAAGCTTTGTTCCTGTTACTTATTTTGTTCATTTGAAATAAAACCTCTTTCTGTGCCAGTTGTTTCTCCGTTTAATGTGAAAGTTTCATTTTGATAAGATTTTGGCCTTCTGCTGTTTTAATATGACAAGAAAATCACAAGATTTTGTGAAATTATTAAAAGGTTTGTTTTTCTTGACATTTGTACAGCAATTAAGAATATCATGATAATATCGTAAACCCTGATAATTTGGTCACTATAAACGAGATATCAACATTTTCCATATCGTTACATTCCCTACCCTGTGCTATCAACATTATTGTCGAAAACAAAACACATGGTTTTGTGCACCATATTAGCTGCAGCACATTTCTTTTTTAACTTGTGATGTAAAAAATAATTAAGATTTGTGTAATTTTACATGGTGTATGTGTGACATTATTCTGATTTCTCTAGCTTTTTATGGAGTCTGCTATTAGCCTTTTAATCTAGCCATGAATCCATGCATCTACAGCTGAAAGTTATATTTACAAAAGGATGAAGCAGATACAGTACCGCTGTGGGCAAGCCAAATTGTGTCATTATGGAATAAAGCAGTAAAAGTCATCTTAGAAATGCTTCTCTGAGATATTTTGTCAAGAGATGGCCACACATTAGACAGAGCAGAGCAAGCGATGCACGCAGAAGGAACTAGAGGATATTTTCTAAAGATAACTCATGATTTAAAAGTAGAAGATAATGAGGACACATCCAGTCTTTGGCAGTTTATCAAGCACGTAGCTGGTAGGTTTGAGGATATTTTTTTTTCCCCACATGTTCCACCCGCAGATCACTGCCAAGCAATGCTGACACCTAGGAAAAACAACAAAAAAGGAAAAAGAAAAGAAGAAATGTACGTTGAGGAAAATGTGTTTTTTTTTTTTTTTTTGTTTCTCCTCAGTCAAGGAGAAAGAGATTTATTCCTTTTATGGGAGTTTTGCTTTCATCTAAATTCTGTCAGTGGATGCATGTCTGGGGAAGAATTAATCTTTCTTTCTTTCTTTTTTTTTTTCCAGCTGTACAACAGGTCAAAACTTTACATCAGCGGCAAAGTGTGAAGTACTGTGTGTGGGAGTCTCTTGACAGGATATTCAGTCTTTCTTCTCCTCTGTAAATGTAATAGCACCAACACTTAACTGCACAACTGCTGCTGAAGTGCTGTGATGACATTTAAGTTTGATCATAATTTATATTCAGAGTTTACCGGACCCAAATTTTATTTGTCACAAAGAAATAGAATAAAAGATGAACTGTATAGATTTCAATTAAAATACAAACAGAAGAATGCTGCCAAAAATAATGGGGGAAAAAAAAATCTTCATATAGACCATAAATGACTTCTCCTCAGTTCTAATGAAATATTAATCATATTACCAATCGTTCCACATTAATGAAAACCAAACCACAAAGACAAATTATATTAGCCTATTGTGTATTGCCAAGAGGAAAAATTAACTGATCAGCAACATTCATAACAATAGTGTTTTAATTATCATCAAACCAAGCAAGCATGGGTCCAATTTTAACTTTTATGACAGTCCTAAATTATAATGAGTTTGCCTCCTCGTAAGCTGATGAGAGAAACTGTAATAAGCGTAATGTGGTCCTTATTTTGCCTACTTGTAATTGCAGTACAGTGATTTGCTTGTTGGTATGTAGAAGTAGAGATGTTTTTTGCAATCTCAACTTTCTTTTTCCTTTTTTGGTTTTTAACTCTTGAAGGTTAAACACTGTTCAGCATGAACAGTGATGCCTGGACTGCTTAAAAAAAGTATTGTATTGTAGTCAGTGATTAACTTCATTAACTAGTTGTCAAATTATACTGGTAACTGGCATTTGCAACAATATACCCCAAATATGATGTAGTTACGAGGATAAAAGGTTTAAACATGGATAATCAGTTTAACAGATAATTAACTAGAATTTTCTAATATGAATCAAGAATTAAAATCACCGGCAGAAATAATACATCCAGATGGAAGCATAACTTTTTAACTGTAAGAAAACAGATTTATCAATAAACACATAAAACATAGGAAAATATTAGTTTAGATATTTTTGGAATACTTGCATAACAAAGTTAGATAACCATCGCCTAAATTACCAAAATAACAGCTGGTAAGGTCTGAAGAATAACAGCGGCTGCCAACGTTCTCACGCAAAGTTGAACAGACTCATTGGGAAAAAAACATTATTAAAAAAGATCAATGAACGCAAACAACATATTTACGTCCAACTCAATTTAAACAATATCAGCTACTTGTGTGTAAATCTGTGTACGATCACGTGCACGTCAACGGAGCGTCAGGCGGAGGGACTCTTGGCGCCGGCTCCACGTGGGCGCGCTTCAACAAACGTGGCTGAGCAGGGCAGGAGAATATATGAGGACTGAGAGCTTTAAATCCTCTCTGCCTGTCTGCCTCTGGTCAAAAGGTGCGTTCATGAGCACACATGCATCAGCCGTGCCATCTAACCTTCAGAGAAAACACAATGGTTGCAAGCCGCTATGTTTACACTGGAGCTGCCCAGAGGACCCGGTGAATCAGCTCACCTGAACCGCAGCAGCCCTTCGGTCCTCACAAACGAAGTCTCCACTGTTGTTCACCAGACTTGTAAGTAAATAAGGAATAGGGTCGATCTTTTCTGATTTATTTGCCACGCTTGTTGCCAGTAATAGGGGCCTTGTTGTAGTAGCATGTCCTCACTTATGAATCAAAACAATTAACTTATTAACTATGTATGTCCGTATTGATACAGATATCAGACAAGGGTTTTTTTTTTCTTCCCACTGTGAACACTTCAGAAAAATATGGGTCATCTTATATTCAGAGTCTAGGTTTTTAAACCCCTTGATTGTTGAAAAAATTGGATGGTGCATAGGTAGCAATTTGAGTCTGGCCATTAGGCTTCTACTGGAGGAAACAGTTACATGATGTACGACAATGATGAGACTAAAAAAGACATATTACTCTGGCAGTTCAAAAAACACCAGGCTGCTCTGTGAGACTGAGCTGTGGATGCTGTGACTGAAAAAAAGAAATAAAGGACTGCTCATGACTGGAGCCTTTCCTTGCCCGAAAGCTTCGGAGATGGCCAGATTTCTGAGTTTAAAGGCTGAGTTTAAAGCCGGCCTCAGCTGGTGTCGATGAAAGCTGTGGTGCTGCGTTTGCGGTGCGGGACAAGTCTCACCTGTGGTGGGTCGACCATTTTTCTAAGTAAGAGGCGAGCAAGGGGCCCAATTTCTCACAAGTATTTGTCCAACATCCTCACACATGATCCCATATTTTTTAAAGTGTATATACCTTAATTTGACAACATACAAATTATCCACAAATAATATATACATTTTCCTCCCCCAAACTGAGTGGTGGTCCAAGTTCTTTTGCACCTTTTATGCAAAGTTTCTCAGTGAGTGATTTAAAACGTATTCACAGACCTAAAAGAATGCATTCATATCTGTTTGAACATACCTTTTTTTTTTTTTTTTTTTTTTTTTTTTTTAATGAATATACCATCGCTAATAAAGCTTTGGCAGCTCTGCCATATACAAATTGCATTTTCTATAGGTTTCATAAAAGAAGAATCCCATCAGTGGAAAGGTTTTATGTGGAGCAGGAAAAGAATAAGATGCTCAGTCTGTAACTTCATACAGCCCCAATAAATAGAGTGAAATAAGACTACTGTGTCCAAGTCCAAACAGCAGTCCTGGAATGAAACTAGACCAAAGGAGGAGGGATAACATGTAAGACACTGTAGGAGCTAAAGATAACAAACCAGCTTTCCATCTGGTTCATAATTGTTATTTGTTTATTTATTTTTAACCATGTTATGTTCTGTGTCCCTTTTTGGAGGGATAACAAAATAAATAAATCAAACAAAACAAAATCTCAAAGTGCCTTTCGCTGAACTGCATATCGTATGCCTCAAGGTATACCGGCAGCAGTAGACTGATATTGACTCATTAGAGGTTTACAACTGGCATCCTGCTTTCTGCCAGCAGGTAGAAGTGGTAGCAGGGCAGGTCATTAACCAGAAAATGGAACTAATGAAGGGGAAAATTAACAAAAGACAAAGAAATAACATGCATTTGTGGGTTTCCTCTCTTGCTTCTGTTGATGTGGCTTTCCCTGTCTGGAGACAGTCTTCTTTCTTTATTATGTAAAGAGATCTGGGTCACACATCTGCCACCACTAGGAGAAGATGTCACATTCAAATAAAAAGGAAGAAAAATAAAAAGTAAAAAGATTATTCAAAAAAATCTATAAACTTTCAATTTACCATGAATGTAAAAGTAACCTATTCAATCTATCTTTCTAATTCTAACTCACAAAAAAATGGTAATAAGGACATTAAATTTAGCTTTAACATTTCTTCATCCTAATCCCTTCCTAACTGTCCTGTTGATGGATTTGTTCTACAGAACAGAGTTTCAGGGACAGAGAGCTTTCTGACCTAACAATTTTACAACAATGTGGAGGTCATTCTTGAGTCGGCTATTTGTCAACTGGAATGGCATGTTTCAGGCCCAGGGAATGCACAATTGTTTAAATTCCTCTTGGCTTCGTGACCTCTCAAAATCCCAGGACAAGCCTCTATATCCCTTCCCTCCTGCTACACATAATCTTCACTTCTTTCTTTATATATCTATATATATCTATATATATCTATATATATATATATATATATATATATATATATATATATATATATATATAGTGTATATAAATATAGTGTTTTATGCTTCCGATATCTTTCTCTACTTGCTGGCGGACTTTGTCGTATATTTCAGTTTGGCTAAAATACTTGCAGCTAGGTAACTCATAGCGTCCATCAAGTGTCTTTATCATGTTCATAAAGCTGTAAAGAATGGCGCCATGTTGCTTACACAATTATACGATAATGGCATTTGTAATATCAATCCACCTCTGATTCTTTTTTGTCTTACGGAGTGACCGACGTTGCACTGGTCTTTTTTACAAGCCCTTCCCCCTTCTCACCTCGCTCCATGTTTGCAACCGCTGCCATGTTTTCACTTTCACTTTCTACCAAAGTAGGTGCTTGAGATGATCAACTTGTGCAATCGCAACGTAGGTATAGTAAAAATCTTTACTGTTAGCGTATACCATTTATACGGCCCACTGCTAACGAGTTGCCTTTGATGTACCTTGTATCATTCCATCCCACAAGTCACCCGGTTCTTACATGAACTTTATAATAAATGTTTTCTTATACTGAAATCTAGATTTTTTTATTCAATTTTTTCTTGTAATTATTTATTCTTATAACAAATTTCTTCTCCAGTCAAGCAATGGCATTATCTTGCCCTCATCAGAATTATTACACCAGAAAGGACAGCGGGTTAAAGTCCATGGTCTCTGCTTCTAGATAACTGGATCAGCACTTATATATTTATGACAAAATAAACACTTGTTAGAAGCAGAGGCCATGAACTCTCCTCCTTCTGTGTCTACTGACAGTAGTTTGCATGACACTGGTAGTTAACTGGAGACCTGGAACATACATGGAAGCGAACAGAAGGAGATGCCTGTACAGATAGTTCTTTTAATACACTTTTTGTACACATACAAGGTTAAATGGCCTTGGCCTGTAGGGACTATATCCACGCTATCAATGAAGTGGTATTACATTTTCCAGTATTGTCAGAGGCTTAAAACAGCTGGAGTTTTGCCCCTTCAGGGAAAACATAACTAGAAATTTGCTGCAAATACATATTCTGCTCTAACTGAAAACTGCTTTGATTCATGTCATTTTGGTCCCGTAATAATAGATCAATGATTGTTTTAATTCTGGAATGTTCTTTTAGGACAGTTATGGTGTAGCTACTACTAAAATTAATATTCCCTAATCAGACTAAAAGCAATCTGATCTCCTTGTAGGTGTGGTGGCTGTCGCTTTTATCATACAGTCTGAAACTTGCTTTTGTGCTCAGTCATTCTTTTATTTTGTCCTCTGCAATCATTTTCCTGAGTCTCCCAATCACCTCTGTCAAGACGTACATTTTATCTCTCCGAGCTAGTTTCATCTGTGTCATTAGTGACATAGTGGTGTAAAATGATGCACATTTGTCCCTCTGGGATGGGATCCCAGGGTTACTTTGACTGGTTTTTGGAAGCTGCAGGGGCAGAAGATGGCTAGAGCTGGACGACAATTCCTAATTGTAAGCAAATATTCCTTCAAATGAAACTGAAACTTACTTTAATGTGAAACAGAAGTCCTTTGAGTCAATTTAAACCCTAACCCTAACCTTACTTATTGATGTTCTGAATAAATAAATAAATAAAATATAATAATGATAATAAAATATTTGGTCAATCAGATCGATTCACTGTTCTAACTTGCTGCCTCTAGTTAAATGCTGCTCACAATGTGTTATGAGCATCGAGAACAGAAAGAGAGGAGCAGGAAAAAGGTCTGGCTGAAAAGCAGCAGACACAGCTTATTACCCTCAGGGTCAACGCTAAGCATGTTCTGACTATTCTACTTGAGTTGAACTGCACTGTTGTAGAGTGTTTCCCATGCTAGTCTTTGGCCAAAAAAGATGAGATTTTTATTTCCTCTCAATAATTTTCTCTCAAATGCAATCCCCTCCTCTGTTTGTTAAGGCACAGGCAAGGAATTATTATTTATAAAAAAAAGTACTGGAGTAAATTTAGGCTGGTTGGTTACATGTACAGCGGATTATGGTGTAACACAGTGAACCCTTGAGTATTCCTGCTTGTAGAAGTGACTAATTGAAGAGCATTAGGGAAACACAGTTCATTATTGTATTTTCTTTAATTACGAAAGCGCCTGTGTCTGATGAATTATGGTGGGTCAGATTTACTTCTGTTAAATATTGTCAAAGCGATTGTACAGTTTAATTTTAAAAAAAAATCTGATTTAAATGTGTAAATGATTTATACATCTTGTCTTAATTAACACTTGTAATAATTAACACACTGTATGCCAGAGGGGTTTATTTTTGTGATTCATGACCTAGGCACAGATGAATATGTTTTTAAGACACCCAGGTGACTGCAGAGCTGCGGGAACACATTCTCAGCAGGGGGTGCTGGGAGTCTGATTCAGCTCTGCGCTATATATATATCTATATATATATCTATATCTATATAGATATAGATATATATATACACACATATATATGTATATGTATGTGTGTGTGTGTGTTTGTGTGCCATATCAACTATATGGTTGTCAACTATATAGTATAAAAAACCCGAATAAAAACCGAAGTCAACTTTAAATTCACCGCTGATTTAATAACAATGAACCGGCTACATGCAAAAATTCAATCTCACAACTTCAACAATAATAGATGCCACATATGTGTTACATAGCCTATTAGAAACAACTACAAAATCTTTCAACACGACATGACAGACAGCAGATCAGTTCTCAATGAAATCCCGATATGGACTTTACATTTACTGCTGATTCAGCTACTAACAATGAACTGGCTATTGAGCCTGCAGTAATTTCAGTTTCCACAAAATTAGAAGCCACATGCATTACATGTTATCAGAAACCAAAATAAAATTTTGCAACACGACACGGGACATCACCTCAGTTCTCAATGAAAACCTGAAATGAACTTTAAATTCACCACTGAATAACTGGATGATTAATAACAATGAACCGGCCACAAAATCTGCAAAAATCTTACCAAAAATAAATGTAATGAAACAGGAACAAATGTGCCACAGAGTCAGTGACACCGTCCATGGCACTCATTAGTTTGGCACAACTGAGCTGTCCATGTAACTGCGGTGCTGAACATCGTGCATAAAGGCACAATGCATGGCGGCAGCCTTTGAAAGGAAAAGTGTCTAACCGCCTGAATTTACAAGACTTGGAGTTATCTCAGCTGGGTTTCTTGTTTTAATAACGATGGTATTCACTCCCAATACGATATGCTCTTCATAATTAATCATCAGTAGGCTAATTGATGAATAAACAGTGATGTCTAATCTCTAAATTACGCAGCAACCTCTTCTTGTTATATTGCGTTTTTTGTATTTTTTTGGCTGTATTGTTTTTGGCTGATTGAGTAGTTAAACCCACACTGAAGGACCAGGTACCAAATGCACTTCATTTTTTAATGCCAAGCATAAGAGAAGTAATGTGAAGAGTCAATCTTGGACTTCGTGGATAATGTATCTACACCCATTTCATCTAATTTTAGAGGCCTCAGATAAGCAAATATTTGAGGTTTCAGGATTCATTTTTGATCAGGATATGTCATTTTAACAGCATATTAATCACGTTTGAAAGACTGCCTTTATTCATCTCCAAAATATCGCCAAGATTAGAAGCATCCTCTCCCAGCATGATGTTGAAAAATTAACCCACACCTTTGTCAGTTCTAGACTGGATTATTGTAATGCATTGTTAGCAGGATGTCCAAAAAGGTCGCTGAATAGCCTCCAACTGATTGAGAATGCAGCAGCGAGGGTGCTGACAGGAATCCATAAGCGAGATCATGTCTCATCCATGTTAGCCTCCCTCCATTGGCTTCCCGTATAATTTCGGATTTTAAAATTCTGCTTCTCAGATATAAGGCCCTTAATGGTCTAGCTCCTTGTTATTTACAAGACCTGAAAGCACGTTATGCTCCTAATAGAGCTATCCGCTTTCAGAGTGCAGGATTACTCGTCGTTCCTAGAATATCTAAAAGTAGGTTTGGAGGACGGGCCTTCTGCTACCAGACACCTTTATTATGGAACCAGCTACCAATTTGGGTTAAGGAGGCTGACACCACCTCCATCTTTAAAACTAAATTGAAAACATTTCTGTTCAGTAAAGCCTACAGTTAGTCTAAACTATAGTGCTTAAGGGCTAATAGTTATAGCTATATTTATATATATTTATATATATTTATAGGGGCTAAGACGAGAGTAGGCTCGTCTTAATCACAGCCTTGTCATAGCTATGCTGCTGTAGGCCTACGCTGCAGGGGGACACCAACATGTGTGCTGGTGTGAAGGTGGAGACACCACTCTGCTGAGTGGTGTCTCCACCTCTCTTCTCTCCCTTTCTTCCCTTTCCTCTTCTTTTTTTCCTCCTCCAGCTCAATCCATAGTTAATTAGGAGCACCTCGTAACTGTGCTCCATTTTTTTTCCTGTAGTTTGTTGTGTGTTTTTTTTAACTAGCCATTATCCTTGATTAGGATTTAATTATAATTTTAGTTAATGATATTTGCTCGGGGGTCATGCTCTGGGTCTCTGTAAAGCGCCTAAAGACAAATGGCATTGTAACAGAAGCTATATAAATAAAGTTGAATAGATTTGAATTGCATTAAATATGCGATGAACTGCCCCAGGAGCCTCTGCCTGGTTGAGCATGTGGCCAGGAGGCATCCTAACCAACCTCAACTCCAAGTTCCTACCTAATGGCAGAACTTCTCATCCTCTCTAAGGGAGAATCCAGCCACCCCACACATTAAACTCATTTCAACCTGTTAGTTTTTCTACTTTATCCTTTATTTTTCCAACCTTTTCTCTCTCCTGTCTTTCCATCCTTCTAATTTTAACTAATCTGATAGCATCAAAAGCATTAGTTAATAATACCACATGTATACTGAAGTAACATCTGATAATCCTTACTCCTAAAACATCTTGACTTTTTTTTAAACCTATGTGGGTAAATAGAGGGACTTCTTTTCTTGTTTCTTGATGAAGTTTCACCTCTGATCAGAAATCTATCTTTGATTTACTTGACTAAGAGGTCAAAAGTCTTTAAGAACCTAAAAAAAGAGGTATAACGTTTGTTTAAAATTTGAAGGATTACCATAACTTAGATAACAGAGACTCTACAAAGATGTTATCACAATTTTTGCATATTTAAAGCTTTCCGATTTAAGATTTTTCATGGAGCTCTACCACTTTGAACAAGATTTCAGGGTTTGTTTTAAACTGTAGATAAGATATAAATATACTCAGATTTATGATCCCATAACCTGAGCTCCTTTTCAACCTGTAATGTCACGACAGGCAGCAAAAATCCATGAAAAGAGGCCTTATATACTCAGTGCAGTGATTCCACCTTCAGAAGCCCACAATGCAGCGGGAGGGAGCATTTGTTGTTTCAGAAGCTTCAATGGCATCAGTACAAACAGACAAGGTGTGCTGTTTCAGAAAACTCCTGTGTCTCTGGAGCTCCTTTTTTATCATATTGTATAATTAATCAACAGGGAATAATTAATGATTAATGAACAAAGAAAATCCAACCACTTACGAGCCCAAACAGTGGATTAACTACCACCATCCCTCAGGGTGGAAAACTAAAATGCATATCAATAATTATCTGATCAAAAGTTTTAATGAGACAAGCAGTAGCAGGCTGATGGTAAAAACTTTGCGGAGGGTGTGGGTTGGCTTGACAAAGGTGACGCATACTAATGGTCTCCATACTGAAAAAAGCATGATAGTTTTTATTTCTTAACATTTTAAAGCAGATGGCACCCCAATGCCATTTACTGGCAAACCGCCACTGGAGATCAGTGTTATAATAAATGTCATGTTTAGAGACTCCTGAACTTCACTTCAACCATTCTGTTTTTTTTTTTAATTGAATAATCTACCTTGTTGTGCATCTCTTTCACTTTCATTGTAAAAGGAACAGGTACATGTTGCTGTACTTTTTCTTCCATTGAAGTTTAACTTGATATCACATTGATTCAGGTTCACTAAATTGCATTAAAGATCATCAAATGGGATTCTCTGTTGTTTTTTGCTGTATCCTACACCAACATTTATAGATTATGTCAAAACTCTTCAGCATTTTCGATCAAATTAGAGTCTTATTTGGTCAGATTTTAGCCAATAAAAATGAAGTATAAAAAATATTTACTGCATTTCATCTTAAAAGATATTAAAATATTGCATATTCTCTTATGGTTTAAACGAAATTGATGAGAGCACCCCATTTTTCTTTTTTACCCCGCATCCACTATTTGATTCATCATGTTCAACTAAGACTTAAAAGGCCTTTATAGTGGAATGTTATTTTACAAAATGAATCCAGGGTAGAGATGGTAAAACTGGACATACTCAATATTTGAAAATTAACATTAAATTATGAATGGCAAAGTGTGAAAATATTCTTGCCTAAGACCATTAAAATCTTGCTGACATCAGTTAAACATTAATTGGTAGGGCTCTGCCTGCTAACGCATATTTTACATGAGAAGGGAAGTCAGATGTGTAATTTTGCTGCAGATCAATTCTGTGCCCCTGCCGAGAAATCCCAGTGGATTCATTAAGACTGGTACCTCAAGAAGAAGTAGTATAGCGATAACGTTTAAGATGTGCTGCTGTCTAACTGCATGGAAAATGACAAATGCACACATACATACATATGTATAAATACACACTGTCTAGTATCAATACTTGAAAAAAAAATCTTTTTTTAACTAAATGTTAATTCATTAAAGAACACCTGACATGCCTGCAATTTAATGATCAAACACAAAGTCAAGCTGCTACATACAGCTGCGAAAAACTAAAGTTTCTAGTTCCACAGTGTCCTTGAAAGCACCGAAAAGGGCAGCTTGATTGCAACATGATCAAGGACTGGACCTTTAAACACCTAATGCAATTTTCATCACCTCACAGAAATAGCAGTTCCCTCCCCAAAGCCAGGGGGAAGGTAAACATGTGTCTGGTTTAAATGTGCTACAAGTGATGGGGCCTTTTGATGCATTGCCATGATGAGAGGAAACATTAATGGAGTTGAGGCTGAATGATTCAGTCTGAAAAGCACCTTGGCTTTTTCTTTTTTTTTTTTTTTTTTTTTTATATAAACAGAGTGACCAAACACGGTCAAAGTGGCAGAGGAAGGCTGTAAACCTGAGCCTGCCAACGCAAATTCCCACTCTGGTTGGGAAATTCTGGGCAGGAAAGCAAATAAGAAACGCGATTGTGATAAAAAGGTTGTTCAGTGTAAATTCCCCAGGCAGAGCAGGAAAAATTGGTTGGTTGCAGGACACAATGAGTAATACCGCTGTCCCCTCCTTCAACCAATGCTGCCAAGGTGTCCTTGACCAGGCAGCTGAATCTACCTGTTCCAGAAGATCTGTTTAGTGACGGACACTGTACTGAGCACCATGGCCATGTTAAACAGGAAAAAAAGTCCAAAGGCATGTATTATTAGAGGAAGAAAACCTTAAAGCACAACTGCATGCGCCCCGCTCAGTGTGTGTGCAATCATACAGGCTCAGTTTCTGCGAGACGAGTTTTGTTCATTAAAAGACGGGATAATAGAGCAACATTATTCCATCTATTTACCAATACAATCCTGCTTCAACATTTTTCACTATGTTGCAACAAAATTTTAAAAAGCAATTATCAAAATGTAATTATCTCCCAAATAAAATGTTTTCTTAATAAATATGGAATTAGACACAAATGTGCAACAGCATTTATAGTTTTTTCGGGATGTGAGCAAGATAAGATAAACGAGTTTGCTTTTTACAGGGGTGTCACTTTAATAGATGAGTGTCTGAAGAATACAGGCTCATAAATATCACACATATTCCTTTCACAGCATCTGTTTATTGATTTGTCTCCCTCACACGTCTAATTTCCCCTTCCAAAGCAGTGTTTGTTTGTGATTGGGCATATTCCCGCAACCGCTGCTGCGGCTGCTGCTGCTATTTTTTGATTTAATCAGGAGGAGACAGGCTTTGACGTTGTCAATGTTAATACATTTGGCCTGTTGCTTTCCTTCCTCACAACCTCCCCTTTTGACTACTTCATGCTTCACTCTATGCGTCTCTCCTCCTGAGAGATTCCAACTGTTCCAGTACAGATGCTGATGAAAGATCTATTATCAGTGGCTTCTTGTAAATAATGCATGCTCCTCACATCTGCATGACTGTATGCAAGCACAGGCGAAGGTACTCATGCAGATTTTTTTGCACATTAGCACCAACCAGGAAGAGGTCTGACACATGCACTTTAATGTATGCTGTGTTTCAGAAACTGGAGCGGCTGTCTACCAATATGCAGGTGGTTAAATCCCAGACCTGCACAGTCCACTCATACCGTACAAGTATCCTTGGGTAAGTCACTCGACCCCACATTCCTCATGATGCTTTTATCAGTGAGTGAATCTGTATAATGGGGGGGGGGGGGGGAATCACTGCATTTCCTAAAAATAACAGTTTTTTAAGAAAAAACTGAATGGACAAAAAAAGAAACCTTAAACGGGTGAATGCCGCTCTTGTAAAAGAGATTTGGGTGATCTTAAAAACTGGAGAAGTGCACTTCTTTTACTGTTCAACCCTTAAAAGAAATCTCACTGATGTCAGGGCACCTGTGGTACCAATTACACTGTCTGAGATGCGTTTTTCAGGCCACTAAGCAGTGCCAATCCTGATGGTGATGAGGACAGTGATTTTGTTCTTGGATTAAATGTTTGTTCTGTGTGGCATCATGTTTTAGAGACTGTTTGTGCTTTAAGTTAAAAAAACAAAACCAAAAAAAAAAAAAAAAACTGTTACAGAGGAAGCGACAAATGTCATTTTGCTTGCCATGTTATCTTTCTAACAACTTTGAGTCGTTTGATTCTGCTTTATTTTGACATAATCCTTTGGGCACCTTTTACAAAATAGAAATATGATGAACCTATCAATAAACTATGGTTGCACTGCCTTCTAAGTAAACTCCAGTAACCCTCAACTCTGTCTGAAGGTTAACTGTATTATTTGATCCAAAGTTAAATCAAATATGAGACTTGGAGAATGAAGAATGGCTAAAGGATCTGATAGTAAGAGACAGAGCAACATATTCCAGTAACATCTCATTAGGTCAAAACATTTTTAAGGCTAAGTAAACATTTCAGGTATGACTCACAGGTAAGACATCCATGTTGTGTAAGTTAGTTGCTAAGCTGCATGCTCCTTAGCGGTGCAAGAATGTGAATTTTAAATGCACCATCGTGACTGATGAGAGACATTCAGGAATGCAAAGTTTACCTTTTAAATTACCATGTAATGTCATGAATATATATAGCTGAATCTGTCTGACAATTATATATTTAACATATTCTGCAAAACAAAGAGATTTGATGTCTCCAAACTCTGCTTTAAAGCTATTTTCTATTCACATTTCAAACGGAGACAGCTGGGACAGGGTCCAGCCTCCCTGCAACCCTGAACTGTCAGCTATTAAAGCAAAGAGGGTACCTTTTAGTCTAGGTGCAACACACAGATGACAACAGTTCTGAGAAGATGATAGATGTTCCTTAGAAAGTTAATGGGATGCTCTTAAGTGGCCGTCTGCATGACATAGTCGGTATCTATTCATGGCTGCAATCATCGCTGACTCTGGGAAGGTACCTCACAGAGATAAAGAATAATTTGAATTGGAGATTAAAGATTGTGCTTTATTGTTTAGTTTTGTGTGATTTATTTTATTTTCATGATTTATTTTAATTTCAATCATATGAAAATTTTCAGTTCATTGATTGATGCGTTCAATAAAAATAAAGCATTTAACATAACTAAACTGGAGCTGTCTGAACAGCTCTGATCACAGTGTGACGACATTGATAGAATCAAATATAATACCAGTAAAATAAAATAGTGGCAAAATACAACAGGCTGTAACAAAATCTCCATTAGTTCAAAGAGAATTCGAAGGGGGAAAGAAACATGATGTAGTTCAGGAAAGGTGTTATGAACTGATTTTTAAAAGGTATGTTTCCTACAATGGAGTGTGATGGTGTTCGAGAGCAAATTTACTGGAGTTCAAAGACCATTTTAATTTTTGGTGTCAAAGCAAAAAAGACAAAGTTCTTTGTACTTACGGGATGGCTGCAGAGTGGTCACTTACTAAAATGAAAAAGGTAATAACACATTACCAACGACGGTTAAATAGCAGGACATTTCACATTCATAGACGAAGCAGAAGAAAACAAGATTACTTAAACTTGAATGGAATTATATGATTGTAAGTGCAGATATAGAAATCACATAAGTGTTGTCCTGGTCCAATCTGAAGCAAAGACGGGGAACAAATGTGCAGCACTACTGGCTGAAAAAGCTGACATGGCAACATGAACCTTGAGAAAACTTAAGATGAAAATAATGCAGTATTTCAGAAAATGCCTACAACATTAAAATTAAATTCCTTTATCTGCATTTGTCACAGGTCAGTGCTTTTGCATGACATTCAGGAAGGATAAAGAAAGCTAGGTTTGTCACAGCTACCACCTTATTTTTGACATGTGCCAATGTTAAATGAGCAAGTGAATGATTTTTACAGAAAAGCTTTAGCTTTAAAGTGTTACTAAACAGAAGCAATAAGATTCCTAAAGCAACATTTTATCAGTTCCATCACTGTAGTCTGATACTGCGCAAAAAACTGAAAGCCTTTTTGTCACGATGTTTGCGACTGAGAAACAAACCTGGAGAACGTCTGTGTGGGAAGAAGATCAATGCAAACTAAAATCTGAACGAAGCTATTCTCATAAAAACCAGCCAGTTTCATTAAGAAAATAGCATTTACAGTTTGATCAGATCTGAGAAAGAATAGTAACAAGGAAGAAGGACAGGATGGTTTTAATACAATGTTAAGACACAAACACACGCCTACATGCAAAAAGGCTTAGGACATCAAAGCTGCATCTCAGTGTTTTCATCTTGTGGAGAGCCAGCTGCTGTCCTTAACTCAACCACGGTTCTTTGTTCGATGATAACACAGGCTCGAGATGGGAAAGAAAATGGAAGGAATAATAAAGAAGTAGTGTCCTTCAAAAAGAATCCATCTAATGGAGCCATTTCTGATGTGATGTCTAGAAAGAGTTGACCCTTTGGGGGGGGGGGGGGGGGGGGGGGGGGGGGGGGGGGAGAATAAATAAAAGAATGAGGAAAATAAAATAGATGCTCCCCCTGCTGATTTCATTCCTGAATCCTTTCACATCATTGTCTTGTTGTCACACACCAACCGAGTGAGCAATTTTATACCAATATTCCGTATGACTAGAAAGCAAGGCCGTACGAACACTATTATTGCTCTTCTTTGTAATACAAAGTAAAAAAAGATTTAAAGATTTTAAAGACGCGGAGGGAGAAAATACATGCTGCAGCATCTTCACAAGGGATGAGCAATGAGCCGAGCAGCAACACAAATAACACCGATTTATACAGCGGTCTGCCGAGACACACATGCACAAATCCGACACGCACACCCAAACTAGCACTCTCTCATGCACGCGTACTGAGCAAGGACTATCTAGAATAACACTGTCCAAATATTACCACTGCTCTATCTGCTTGCCAAAGGGTGCATCACGATGAATGGTGTTTGCTTAGTTGGAGACCATCATCAGCCACCTTGGGAAGTTCTCAGAGCTGAGAGACTGTGTTCTGGGGTCCCACATGCTCTTTAGGAAGGAATAACCTCAGGCAAAAAGCAAAACTGCCACCTCTTCCACCCAAGCGGAAATCTATTCATCAGATGATATAATGAGGCACAGCCATGTCTTCTGCACGTCTGCCACTGCACACACACACACACACTCACCTACCTCTACGCATGTAGGTGTGTGTGTTACTAATGTGTTTCCATGCAGTACATGGCTAATTAATTGCTGTGACTTTGAGCTGTGGTGATGCATAAATGTAAATAATAAAAAGAAAAAAAAATCTGGATCTAACTGTGAAAATATCTGGTTAGAAAAAAAAAACAGACAAAACCAGTTCATGAAAAAGTTAGAAGTAGGGTAAGATTCATCCAGAGACTTCTCTTTCGTCATATTTATCTTCACACTCTTCAGTTTGACTTTCAAAGAGCATCATGCTGAGAAACCCCAGGTCTCTATCAACTCAGAGGCTTTTTTCACGTCGATCCCGCTTCCATGAGTTCTGTTGAGTCCTTTTTTGTGACCCCTCTGTTCCCCACTCATGCAGTGGTTTATTCCATTTATGGGATACAGCAAAACCTCCAGTGGCCATTTATCTATCTGTTAATGAATTAATGTATTCATTTAATTATTCATATGAAACATCAACAGAAGTGTTTTTAAATGTCTTTTTCTTTTTTATTTACTGTTATTTTCTGCAAGGAAGATTCAGCTTGCGGAGCTCCCTTGGGATAAAAATCTAAAAGGCAAAAACATTGACTCACAAAGAGTTGAAAGTGCTTTTTTTCCTCTGTATTTGAAAATCATTGAGTGGACTGCTCAGCAATCTCGGCGATCTTTAATGTTGGGCTCCACAGAGGCTAACATATAACTCCATGTCTATGCCGCTGCTGCGTACGTTAATCTAATTTGAGACCTGCAAGGATGACTGTGAGCTGAGCACAATCCTCTAATAGCATTCAGAAATTTAAAGACTTTATATTAAATAACATTTCCACACCTAATTATGTAATATTAACGTAATAGAGGCCATGTAGTTCAATTTCATGTAAGAAGAGAAACAAATTGTGCGATGATTGTGAAATAATAAAATCAGTTTCATGAAACCAAATTTGGGTAAATCTGCATAATATTGTTTCCTCCATTTCCTCTTGTTTAATGAAATAGAGACAAAAACAAACAAAACTTGAGGAATTATCTATCCAGAACAATTTTAATCACCAGTTTATTCGTCTTTACACAAGTTGTTAGGCCTCTGCTACGTGTCAGCTGTTGCTTTAGGAAAACACATTAAAGGGCTATAGCTTATTTGTGAATCCCATTATAGTTCATTTGAGGTGACACAAGGCAGCGCAACGTCGAAACATAAAGAGCTTTTTACTACCATTTAAATTAATGCCTAAGAAAATAATTCTGGACAGTACATTATCTGATAATGTGCATCCCCATAAATTTGTAAATACCCAGTTGGTCTACATGTGGCGAGAAATACATCCATGCACACGCAAAGGCAGGAAATAATGGGAGTACCTTAAGGTAAGCATGAATGCAGATAATGAAGGTTTCAAGTGTTCATTCATTGCCTCCTGGTTGGAGAACAGTTCAGTTCATTGTCACTTATCATTTCCTTTCCTTTGGAGCGACTGTGATGATTTGAAGAATGTATTCTTATAAACATCACACTTTGTTCAGTTAACCATTTTCTGGCACTTTTGCGAAAACACACTTGTATAAAAGTTGAAAACACATTTCAGTCTAAAGCTGAAGCCCACATTCTCAGCATCTTAAAAAAGTATTGATGATATTATTGACAGCCACACAGACCCAACTCTCTCCAGCAAGATTCATTTTACAAATTAAGCTCTCCAAAGTGTGTGTGTGTGTGTTGGGGGGGGGGATCAGAAGAAGAGGTGTTGCTCTGAAAAACAAAACCCGTGTACCAGAAATTACTTCCGCATCAGCATTCACTTTTATCTTGCAGTGGGAGCTCTGGGTTTGACAGAAAGCCAGTTTCTGGTTCACCAGCAGGGGAGCTGCACCATGCGGCCAGGCTGCTGCAGGAGGGGGTTCAGTGGTAGTCAATGTCTGGCTCAGCTGCAGGATACTCGTAGCTCGGTAGATTAGAGATCTTTTCCTAAAGGGCCTGCGCAGCGCTAGGCTGTCTGCAGGGGGGATGATGGGTTAGGAGGTAAGATTTGGGGTAATGTATTAAGGCCTTAAGCAATGAACAATCTGAGCAGGTTTTAAATTGCAATGACAGCACACCATTTATTCAAGCTAATTTTTCTTGCAACTAGTTTTTTTTCCAGGTATCATCTAACATTTTCAATGATTTTTTTTTATTTCATTTTATCTGTCTAAATGCCACACTCTCAATGGCATTCTATGTGAAAGTGCAAGTTAACAATGAAGAGCTTAAACCATGTATTACACATACTAAATGGCACAAAAAAATGACATGCTGGGACATTTCATTGAAAATTAAATGCTGTAGCAGTGGCAGTCGGCTGGCCTTCTTCTGCTCAGGACAATCATGATTTGATTTCGGAAATGTAATACTTTAGAACCCATTATTTATATTACTCTTGCTTCAGAATAGTTATAATTGAAAATATCTCATGACTAACAGTTACCGCTGAACTGTAGTACTTATTTACCAACAATTAAATGTACAGCTGTGCTCTCCAAAATTATAACAGCACAGTGAGGTGTAAATCTGCTATAAAACTCTTGAAAACTCTATAAAGGGTACGGTCAGACTTTATGGCTGGGCTCTCCCATTCAAAGGCATGAAGTAGCAAAACTATGTCACTCCATTGTTAACTTATTCCTGTATAGTACTGTTAATAATGTCAAAAGCTAATGTATTACTGTACAAACATACACTCCTAACCAATCTACTTTACTACATATCAAAATACATTTGGGGTTGCACTGTCACAGCTTGTCATATGTCTCATATTTATGGACATAGAGGGCACTCAGTTGTACCTTTATTAGTTGATTAGTTTTTGGGAGACTGACCTGCAGGCTGACATACAGAGCAGAACCTCCCACCTCCATAAATCTGACAAATGTCAGCAGCAGTCATGTTATCATTTGGCTCTGCTTACCAGCAGATTTGAATATACAGGTTTTCATTCTGGATGACAACTTTATGCTTCTGTATTTTTATTTTATCATCTTATGGAATAAGAGGTTAAGAAAGTTTCAGTTTTTCTGCAGCTAAAGTTTAATTTGAATGAAACACGAACAGAATGGTAAACTTGTCTGGCTGTTAGCTAAACCCCCTTTGTATGGCATTTGGGTCAAATTGACCTGCTTCAAATTTTTACAAGAAGAAAAATGGTACAAGTGTAATTTTTTTCTACCTGAAACTCAAAAGCCTTAGCATGTTTTCTGTGATAAACATGTACAAACAAAACAAACAAACAAACAAAAAATAGTAAAGCACACATACTATCATACCCCATGATTTACATCCTTCATATGGTCTTCGGGTCAGTTTGACCCGCATACACAGAGACACACAGAAACATACAAACACACACATACACAGACACAAACACACAAATAATATAATGTTATATTGTTATAACTTAAGCACAAATAGCTGTTTGATCTCACTTTCCCGCACTTTTAACCATCTTTCGTGCGCACACCTGTCTGGATCCGGGCAGCAGTGTCGACTGACCCGGGACAGGAACCCCCGATATGGCAGCGGCGGCATGCTGCCCCTATCCAGCAGTCTACACACCGGGGTGAGTCAGCTGACCTGGTGGGGGCCGTCTGAAGACCTGCTGGGCCCGGCACTGCTGGGAGTGGTGCTAACAACCTGGTCCACATGATGAACCGGGCTCTGGGATGGTCGGCTCCATTGCTCGCCGGACTAAGGGAGCTTGGTCTTCCCAGAAGAGACAGTTTAGTTCATCGGTATTTCCTCCTCTGACCTGGAGATGTCTCACTTAATTCACCATTGTGGAGATATACTGGTTTTAACGGCTGTTAACAGGTTTTAACGGCTGTTAACTGGAGTTAGCACTTGGACCACAGGACCGGGACATGAAGAGGGAGCGCTGGACGCCGGCAGCTCCTCAAGTACACCGGACTGCAGCTTCTGGTGTACTTGAAACTTGAATTTCACCATTGGGGGATCAATAGAGTATATTTGATTTGATTTGATTTGATTGATGTATGTTTGTGTAAGTCTGTGCAAGAGCCAGTATGTAGATCTATGTTCAAGTTTGTCAGTCCTGGCTGTACACATCTGTTAAATTAAACCAATCCTCAGAAGGTTGGTGCAAATATGAATCCAGCTTCAAGATAGACATCGGCTCATTCTCCCTATTTGCACCTGGAACTGTTCTTTCACGTGCACCCTCTCAAGAGAGCCATAAAATACACCTCTTCTGTGACTTCAGTTGCTTACTTAAGTCTCATCCCAAACCAGATCGTAAATAACTCTAAATCTTTATAAAGATGTGATTAACACACACCAGATGCTCAAATTTAATCCTTATGTCACTATCTTCTCCTAAAATATTGAGTTAACACTGCTGATCCCATTGTGTTGCTTAATTATATTCAGAAAAGATCTAAAGGATGATCCCCAGTCTGTTCTTGATAATGGTAAATTGAGTGCTCTTGAAGCGTCAATCCTGACTCAATGGCAAGCACCCGTTCAGTAATTAAGCATCTTGTGGACAGTCAGAAGCGCATTTCCCCAAAAAGAAATCCATACAGTCAAAAAAGGTAATGCCCTGATACAGTCACTGAAACAAAATAAAAGAAAAAACTAAACTAAACTAAAAAAGACACGCAGCTTTTATGTAAATGCATGTTGTCTAAAAGAAAGTCTTCGTGTTATTGTACCCCGATAAACTGGGTCCTCATGCAAAAAAAAAAAAAAAAAGTGACACAAAGGGAATACAGTGGTACCTCTACTCACAAATGTCTCTACATACGAACTTTTCAGGTTATGAAACGCCTCACGGGAAAATATTGTCTCTTATTACGAAAGAAATTTCAGGATACGAAAGGCAAAAATACAGTACGCGCTACTACTCGAAGCTCCCAGAGTTTACTGAACGTAAACATACTTGTAGCTGCTCTACCATTGGCTATCGCTTAGGCATCTTTCTGGCATCCCATTGGCTAGGAGAGTCCCTTGTCTGTATGAGTGTAACCCAGCAACCCAGGTAAACGAACAATTTTTACCTCCGCCAAGAAGGTTATGTTTTTGCCAGCGTTAATCTGTCTGTTTGTCTGTCTGTGTTCAAGATAACTCAAAAAGTTATGGATTGATTTTGATGAAATTTTCCGGAGTTGTCGGAAAAGTAAAAAGAAAGAACTGATTTCATTTTGGCTGTGACCTGGAAGAAATCCTGGATTCTAGATCACTTTTAAATTTTCGATAATTGTTGCGCTTGCGGAGCTCTGCGTCCTCCGAGTGCTTTTCTAGTTCTAACATGTATTCTTACAGGTTTTTATCTCATTTCATGTTTTATTTACAATTTATAAAAAATTTATGTTCGAATTTTAGGGGGCTTGGAACGGATTAGGTCATTTACTGTACATGGAAAACACGTCTCTACTTATGAAATGTTCAGGTTACGAAACTACTTCCAGGACCAATTAATTTCCTGAAATAGAGGTACCACTGTATACTGGGACTGTAATAGTTCACGGATCATCCGTAGACATGTATATGACTAATTAGTTTTCATTATATTTATGTTTCTATATTTATATGATAATATTTATAATTAGTAATTAGCACAGCAATGCCTTTAACTACTGTAACTTTAAATACTACTTAAGGCGCAAGACAATTATTCAAAACATAAGCTATTTTTTTAAACCCTGGCCTTATGAGAAAATACAAAGTAGACAAAATTAAAATCACTTTGTGCCAGTTAACAGTATTGATTTATTTATTTAGGAAAAACATAATTGTTTTCAATATACATTGTAAAATGCTTCAGTGAGATGTTTCTTTTGTCTTCACTGCACTGAGATACAAACAACCGCTGTGCACCGAGCTTAAGAGGGCAATACATTTATCAGCTGTGTGACATCTTGAATACACTCATAATCAGATGCAGGTTTGCAACCAGAGCAGCTACAAATACATGGTCAACTATAAGGGGGTCTCCCTTAGGGGCGTCCTTAATTAAGGTCAGACCAGCCCCTTTTACCCACTCAGCATTAATTTTGATCTTAGTTACACATCTCTAAGCTGTCGTAAGCGTGGTGTTGTGAAAGTTTAAATCTCACCCACTTGCCCGCAGCAGTTCAGTTCCACATATTCACTGCTGTCGGTGTGGCAGTTGCTATTTCTAAAACCCTGACGTAATTCATTAATGCGTGAAAAATCATTCAGTTGAAACAAATCAAACGAACTGGCAGCGTATTATGTCATTTCAGTGTAGCTCCACACAGTCTAGCAGCAGATGCCTCATTTCCAGTTCTGCTCAATGACTCGAAAACTCAAGTATAAGAGAGTTTCAATGAAGGCATATCTACACATATTAAAATGAGTTAACTCAAAGCGAGAAAATGATGGCGATGCCCCCTTCTTTGTAGCTGTGAACCATTTGGAAAAGCACTGCAGTGGCCTGAATCACCATCACAGACCTCAGGAGACTGAGTGTCTCTTTGAGTTAGGCAGATTATTGCAGGGTGGTTGAAGGACGGATTGGGAAAGACAGTCATTTTATTCCATGCTGAAAGATGGGGGGGAAGATGGAGCACAGACAGCACCAATTGAGTTGAAGGGGCAAACCTTCAGGGTGGCAAGAAAAGAGACAAAGGGAAGGTGAGGGACGGAGAGCAGAACGACCAGGAAAGGAGAGGCAAGGGGAGAAAAAAAGGGCTGTAGCGTGAGAGGACTGACTGAAGAAATGAGTTAAATGCAGACCAAAGAGTTATATGAGACTGAACCCAAAACAAGGGAAGAAAAAAATAAATAAAGGGGAAAAACAGTCTTTCCTGAAGTAGAGAAAACATTTCAGTAATACAAATGTTTAATTATAAATGATTTAATGGCTTGACGTCTAAACTGCTCAAGTCTAAATATGTTATTTAGATTACTGACCCATTAGGCTTGACTAATTCTTATAAATCATATAACACTTTAACCCCTTTAAGATCACAGGCTTTCTTTTTGAATAAATTCTTAAATCTGAGGGTTTCTTCAGAAACCTGTAAAACTGTCCACTAAATCACTTTACTTCTCATCTGAAGAAAGAGAAAACATGAAATAAAATGCATTTGAGACGTTAAACCTTCTGTTTTTATTGTAAACTGAAAAATTTAGACTTCAGTAAAAAAAAAAAAACTCTTTAACAGTGCCTTTAAACAGACAATCAATCAGGCTCTAGTGCAAAAAATTGTGAAAACAAATGGAGAAATAGAAGAAGAAATGGATGGGCAGGGTGGGGACTAAGGGATGGAAAATGAAGCGGATGAGTGGATAGCTAGTGAGGGCAGAAGGAAGGAGGAACGGGAAGAGAGGCAAACAAAGCAGAGGAGCAGAGGGGAAAAGGAGATGAACATGCAGATGGCTTGGAGAGCTAGGTTGAGGCTCTGGGGAAACAGGAGAGAACAGGCTGGGAGAGACACAGTGTAGCTGGAGGGATGGTTGCTCCATTGCACAGTTTGCACTAGAAAAAAAAGGCAAAGATGGAAGTCAGTCTTTGAGCTCCAGGGACTGAAATCCACTGTGTATGTCATTTAGGGGAGGAAGAGTCTATATACCCTATCAATGAGGCTCGAAACTAGTGCATTGTTCCATGGCAAATAACCCTGCAGGAGAGAGCTGCATTTTGACTTTTTATTTTCCATGTATGTTCATTCTTGCAAGTGTGTGCATTTCTTTTTCAAAACACTGTTGTTGGTCTTCATAAACAGTTACTAAAGCTCAAGTATGCAGTTTGTTTACCATGAAAGTGACCTGCCACTCCCGATTTCAATTATCATCCTCTCTGCCAGTGAACCGAGGCTCACACATGAAAGAATAGCATCTTGAGTCTTGAACAGATAAGGCAGCAGACCGTAGCTCCGGCCACAATGGATATGATTAAATCAAACTAGATAAGAGAACCATTAAAACATTTGATGTTTACCCAAGGAGTTAGTGTTATCTGCCAGAGGACTTGTCATCTTTGTATGAGGGAGCAAAAATAAAGAAGGGGTAAAGAAGTTTGGTACAGATAATATTGTCTTCAAATCACTGGGATTAGTGTTGACTATTGGGCCTTCTGACACATTTTTTAAATTTAGGTCAAGTTTAATTCAGCCCAAACTGACAGTATGGCATCGACCGACATGCTCTTAACTTCAGTAACAGTCCAAACAGTCTGAACCCAGAAATGTGAAAATACTTCACTACAAGTAAAAAAGAACTCCATCTCAACGAAAATGTTTTTATTCATCTGACACAACATTGTATAATTATAAATATTGAATATTAGTCTATCGGCACATACAAAGATGGCAAAATGTCAAAAAAATGTGTGTCACGCCTTATTGACATGTGAAAGAGTGCAACCCTAGCACCACTACCACACACACACACACCTCCTAAATAAAGCCACTGTATGGTCAACTGTAAAGGCATAAAAGCAAACGAGTGTTTTACAGTGTGATTCTTGGAGCTCACTGGATGAGTTCAATGAGACAATCTTTTGTCAACACAGCAGATCCATATGGTCCCACATGGTTAAAAGTGATATTTCTTATTTATCTGCACATCTTTTGTAAGATGTGGTTCTTATTATTTCGTCTTCTTATTAAGTTGAGGCAGTTGTATTACTTTCAACCACTGCAGAAAAATTATTAGAATCCTCAGAGTTTCACTTTCATATGTTTCACAAAACATCTTTGGCAGTGCCAATACACTGTTATTTTATACCTACATTTGAGAAGAAAGGGAGGGAGATTATTATAAACAAGTAAACTTGTAAAATGTAGATATACTCTATATTGCCAAAAGTATTTGCTCACCTGCCTTGACTCACATATGAGCTTTAGTTCATCCCATTACTGATTATTATGATGTGGGTCCACCCTTTGCAGCTAGAACAGCTTCAACTCTTTTAGACAGGCTGACCAGAAGAGTGTGTTTATTGGGATTTTTGACAATTCTTCCAGAAGAACATTTGTGAGGTCACACACTGATGTTGGCTAAGAAGGTCTGGCTCTCAGCTCTAATTCATCCCTAAGGTGTTTTTATCAGGTTGAGGTCAGGACTCTGTGCAGGCCAGTCAAGTTCATCCACACCAGACTCTTCCATCCACGTCTTTATGGACCTTGCTTTGTGCACTGGTGCACAGTCATGTTGGAAGAGGAAGGGTCCAGCTCAAAACTGTTCCCATAAAGTTGTAAGCATGGAATTGTCCAAAATGTGTGAGTTCCTTTCACTGAAACTAAGGGTCCAAGCCCACCTCCTGAAAAACAACCCCACACCATAATCCCCCCTCCACCAAACATTACATTTGGCACACTGCAGTCAGACAAGTACTGTTCTCCTGGAAACCACCAAACCCAGACTCTTTCCATCAGATTACCAGATGGAGAAACGTGATTCATCACTCCAGAGAACATTCCTCCACTGCTCTAGAGGTCTGTAGGGATTGACTCTCCAGAAAGTTGGCAACCTCTATGCGCTGACGGAGCGCTTCAGCATCTGCTGACCCCTCTCCATCACTTTACGTGTCCTACCACTTCATGGCTGAGTTGCTGTCGTTCCCCAAACACTTCCATTTCCTTATAATACAGCTGACAGTTGACTGTGGAATATTTAGAAACAAGAACATTTCACGACTGGATTTGTTGCACAGGTGTCATCCTATCACAGTTCCACGCTAGAATTGACTGAGCTCCTGAGAGCGACCCATTCTTTCACTAATGTTTGTAGAAACAGTCTGCATGCCTAGGTGCTTAATTTTATACACCTGTGGCCATGGAAGTGACTGGAACACCTGATTCTGATCATTTGGATGAGTGAGCAAATACTTTTGGCAATATAGTGTAAATATACCTGTGAAAACCAAAAATATGGGGAAAAAAATATTTTTTCCTGGAAGTTTTCCTCAATCCAGTAGAGAATTTCTATTAGATGCCTATGAGATACAAAAAATAGGACATAAAAAAAAAAGAAAAAAAGTGGTGATTATGCCAATCAGCACTCTCGGCACCAGTGACAGACGCAGATTCAGAATAGAAGTGAGTGTAGCAGCGTCGAATCTTAACGAAGGCTCTAGCACAAATTGTTTTTGTGTGGAACATCTGTTCAGTCATTAGACACTCATTTGTCACAGTGTGATCACAAGTTGACCACTTGAGTAGAAAAATATTCAATTAAGCAACCTTTAGAATAAGCTCCTAATTACTTATTCAGACAAATACTTAACAGGACAAAGAGCGAAGAAAACAAACTTGAATTTGTAACATGAATAATAAGCAGTCCTCACCATCCACGCAGCTATAAGAGGTTCAACTGAAGTCCAGTGACTAATTCACATGGAGTCGTATCTATCACTCAGATCTCGCATTGCCATGTAGCACACGTAAATAATTGGGTTGTTTTGCATAAAAATAACTACCACCGGGGGCTGCAGTATAATTTATTCCCATACAAACTTAATGTTACATTAAACTGATATCATCATAGCAGTTTCAAGCACATCCGCTTGACAAAACCATAGACAGTATAAGAAGAGCTGGTCAAACCCCCTGTGATGGCACCCACAGGTGTTCTGGAGAGTGCTTTTGAAGCCTCTTGTTTCCTTGGACAGCGTGGCACCACGATGCAGAAGGAGCATCGCTGGAAGCCAGATGTAATATACCCACCTTAGTTCAGTTACTGCAAGACGGCTTAGCTCATGCTAACCTATGATGCTAACTAGTGTTACCTTCCATTCACTATGAGAAAATCTGTCAATCCTTAATTGAGACCTCATTTCTGATGTGGCCACTGAAAAAAAACAATTGAAATGAGGAATGTCAGAGAGGCTGGAAGTAAAATTGAAGAGGACCCTCGACAAGCCGGCACTGAATGACTGCGTGTTTGCAGTGACTCGTTTTAGAGCATCGTCTCACTCACGTCTCACGCCTGAACTGTGTTCCGTCTTTAAAGCTGTAATGTTTGCATCCAACCAAGGCTTTAACCTAAATCCAAATATAAATCCCTCCAAACACAGTTTTATGGGTTTCACGCTGCCTCAAAATACACGTCTTCTGTTTGACTCAGCTGGAGTCTGGACCAAACTTTGGTAAGCTGCTGTAGTGCAAGAAAATCAGCATTAAAAGTATCATCTATGGCCTTAACTGGGTTAAGGTCATCAAAAATAAAAATATGCCCATGGCGCTGTCTTAGATTGAGGTCTTAGTTTGGTTAACATTCATTATTTTGAATAAATGTAAAACATAGTGAACATATGCAGGTCAAAAAGATAACCCTTGAGACGGGAGATAGAGAGCAAGAAATAATTAATATCACTGCATTTAGTTTCAAGAAGTATTCAAGGCTAAAGCAACAAAATAAAATAGAAGAATAACACATCTTAAAATTGTAATTGAGGTCACACATAGCATCTTCACCAATGGCTATAAATCCCCCTTATGTGAACCAGGTAAGAGGGGAATTCCTTCCCATTTTGGAAAATGAATTTCAGGCCCTACAGAACGATGGAGACTAATTCTCCCAGTTCATAAATGTAGTTTGTTCCCCTTTTGTTCTCTGAGCCAGGTGTATGGATCACTGCTGGGACTGTGAAGGGGAAGAGGCAGTTTGTAAATGAGCCATGACACCTGCCATGTGAATATATAGATATAAAACAAACATTTTAATTAAAAACAACATCAACAGCAGAAGCACTGCAAACCAATATAAGAGCTGCAATTCCAAGAGCTTTGTTCTTAAGAGTTCTCCAAATCTGTCTAATGGGAAAAGTGTTTTTGCACACTTGATTTATGGGAAAAAAAACTAAATAAAACTCAAAATCATTCTGCGATGTTGCAACTGTGAGACGTGAAGACAGACAGCTGTCGAACACACTGCTTCAGTCTGTGACCACTGCAGAGCCGTGAATCCACAGCCTTCAGGTACAAACGTTCAATCTACTTAAAGCGAAATTTGTGAATAAAAATAACTGGATTGACAGTTCCACTGCCTGCTGTGCACCGCGCCAGCAGGCAGTGGAACACCAATGGGACCAGATGGAGTTTCCGTCAAGACAAAGCTTTGAGTCCCTGTTAGCCTTAGTGACATCTGTAATGTAGATGCTAAAACAAAAAGGTCAGCAGCATCCATCCCCGCTCTGCTCTGATTCTCTGAGGAAATCTTGTGGGATGAGCTTGAAAACAATAACACGGCTGATAACTTCCCTTAAACAGCTGTTGGGGTCATTACTCCCTCTGGATTTTAGAATTAGAGCATTCTCCGTAGTCAGCGGCTTATGGTACACCGGTGACTCAATGATGCAAACACAGCCTGCTGCGCTGAGATGCTAATAATGACTGCCAAGGGCACGGTGTCACTCAATATATCAAGGCTGGAATACTTTCTCACGTTTTGATGTTATGAAAGAACCATGGTGCATGAGTACGTATGTGTGTGTGTATGTCCAAAAGACAATATCACAACACAACAAGACCACCTTGCTTTCTGCCAAAGCAAGGATATTTCATCACTGTTGCTGCTGTTGTTCATGACTTCAAGCTTAACAGTTTTTCAGAAATGCTGTTTACTGTCCACAGCACAACTGTGACTTCTCATGGTGCTTGGTGCCTTTGGAAATTAGCCCATTCGCTCCAGGAGACTGACCAAAAGAAAAAAAAAAATTTAATCAATTTAAATGGAGAACCAAAGACAGAATCAGATAAATCTGAGCTAAAGCATTCTGGTTAAATGAAACATGGCCGAGTCATGCTGAGACAGGTAACTTGCTTTCTCATGTTCTGATGAAGATTTATGACTAGAAATGAAAAAAAATAAATAACAAAACAAAAAAAAACTGACTAAATATCTCTAAGATAAAGCTCCTAATGTCAAGCACATTTTGGGGCCCACTCTCCTTTTTGCGAGAACAATACTGAGAGTGTGAGCGGCTCGAGAGCCTCGGTCAGATAAAGGGCTGCGTGAGAAGCTCGGCAGTCGTTCAGTGGCTCATTCAGTCAGACAGAGCTGGCAGCACCGTCGATCCGGGCTCCTTCTTTGCCCTTTGGTCAAACTCTGGAGCTGGCGGACTGGAAATGTATAATCTGACAACTCACATTACACAGCACGGTGGAAGGACTGTTCAGCTATCTCTGCCCATTAAGATCAGGTGGAAAGAGCAAGAAGGAGAATAATAGCAGAAAAGAGGAGGGAGCAGTTCTGGGGAATATTAGAAAATGGAGCACGTCTGTATATCAGCTTTCTAAGAGTTAGTGAGCATCATTTAACTTGTGAGATAACCTACACCCATGTACAGAGGAGTGGGCGCAGAAAGCAAAAAGCTCACCCTGCACTCGAACTCCCGATTATAGGAATAAAAGAAAGAAAGGAAGAAAAGAAAACTAATGTAAGTCTAATCAGTGGGATAGTACTGATTGCGAAATGCATGAGCTGATTATGACACGATAAGGTGCTTGTATTATTAGATTTTCCTGGTGATGTGAAACATCCACTTTGATAGAGAGTCAACGTGTTTGATTATCTTTTTTTTTTCTAAATCATAACTTATTGGGATATTTTTTGCTCATGCCTGACATACAGATATACATTTTGTAACTCTAATGACTATTTGAATTGCTTGTCAAGTCACACTTCTACACTTTGGTTTTCTCACACAGTTTATTTTCCTTTCCTTTAGTTTTGCCACCTAAACCACCTTCTAAGATTAATGCTTTGAAAGCTTCATGGTTACGGTCCAGTAATAGGAAAAAGAAAAAAAAAATATATATAAAAGTTACAGGGTGCAGAGACCCGCAGCATTTGCAAAGAAAGCAGAAAAGATTGTGGAGGCATGATAGAAATAAAAAAAAAAAAAACCTGGAGTGGAAAACTGTTGTGGCAGTAAAAGGATGTATGTAAAGGTAAAGCAACATCTTTTTGAGCATTAACCACTACAGCCCACCAGGTAGTTTATCTAGTTATGTAGTACGATGATGGAAGTGAGACACCCCTACACTCTCACAAAGTTCCCCACTCTTTCATGTTGCCGGAGCATTTGCTCTTCATGTGGCCCGTATGTCACGGCATCAGTGCCACAGGACACCATGTGCCTATCTCAGAGAAACCACGGTATTTGATGCCCTGGGAATGAGAATGGCTTGGGACCACACACAGCCACACATACATATTTTAAACCATGATCCCACGCATGTGTGTGTGTGTGTGTGTTTGAATGCTTGTGTCTGCTGAGATGGAGCCTACAATATATATGACTTTAGTTTCTACTCAGGGTCACTTTGCCTGAAGATGTTATGTCTATTTTATTTATTTATTTTTAACCTCTCCGGGCTCATATTCTGCTTAAGCTCTGAACCAATTTAAGACAGACTGGGAATGCAGAGAGAAGCTTGACAGAGTCACTCAAATCCCCGTCTGCACTATATCGGGGGGCACGGTGAGAGAAAAATGAGGGTGGGAGATGGAGGGGAGGAAAGTGATCTGGGGGAAGGTGGGCGAAGAGCTGGGAGGGACTGGGAGTGAGCTCAGTCCTGCACTAAACAAGTGGAGCAGCAAAAAGTTAATTTACGATCAATAGCTATTTGACATGGATCCACTGTGCCATATGTTTTCAGAACTAAAAAACAAATCTTAAATAATAAAAAAAAAAAGAAGTTTTGGTATTTTATTGTATTCTATTTTTTTTTGCATCCATTAAAGTGAGGAGGATAAACCAAAAAAAAATTATTACTTTCTAATTTCTCAGTTGTTTAAAGGCATCTGCCAACATCTTTTAAAAAGATCAGCAGTCATATCAGCCGTGTGCATGGTGAACATCAGAAATGATCCTGTGACATCTAAACAACAGAGAAGATGAGACAGAGTGCAAAAGTGCCTCCAATAAACAAACATTAGATCTTTAATTATAACAACAATGTAGGAGGGAGTCGCTATGTTTCAGAGACAGCAAGAAAAATAAAATGAATTTCAAAAGGCATCGTGATTCCTCCTCATTTCCTCACATTTCAATTATCAATACAGCCACAGATGCGCCAGGCAGGGAAACGCACATCAAAGAATGAAGATCCAAGAGCCCCACTGTTGTGCCAGAGTACAGCTCATCGCTGAAAAGGCAAACTGACAGGCAGCGTGAGTGTTGTGACAAGCATGTCAAAATCTCTTAAGCATGAATAAATATCCTGTTTCTGTAGATGATATTTTGTTTGTTGTCTATCAGACATGGGCGCTCGTTCCAGGGAATATATGTTCATCTGTAGGTGCAGTTTACTTTGTGTTTTGTGTGGTAATGCACAAAGCATGTGTGGGCGGGCGGGCCGTGTGGGCATCGCCAGGGAGCAAAAACTAAACATTATCCAGTTCCAGTTATGTCAGAAAAGATGAGGCCTCGAATCAAATATACATTATTTTTCTATTGACAATTGTAATAAATTAGAAGGAGTCTTAAACTTAGGTTTATCCTGTGCTTACCAGAAGATGAACTTTTTTTATCCTTAATCATGCAACATAAAGGTTCAGCGTGAAACCATTTACCTTTTTTATTTTTATTTTTTTACATCCAGAAACACGTGAATGACTAAGCAAAATACATAAGACAGATGAAAATCACTGCTCACCACAACATCACAGAGCTTATTATTGTTATTTTTGTTTACCGCTGAACCCATAAAAGAGCAGACTAGTTTTTTTCATCTTTAATAAATCATTAACGACATGGAGTGTAACCTCGTTCAGGTTGCAAGATGGCTGACAGCAAGACTTGTTTTTTCTCTTTTATTTAGCACAGTATCCTTGATAAAGTCCCACTCCAGTCCCACAACATCCGAGATGTCTGCGGCCAAAAGAGAGCTCTTTTTTTTCTTCTTCTTCTTCTTCTTTGGGGGAGGCTGATGTTTATGAGGCAGGGGACCAGAGCTGGACCAGGGGACATCGCTATCTGGGACAGGGCATCCATTTTACACAGCAAACACATTCAAACTAATGAATCTGACGAGACCAAATCAACTTAATGAGGTAAGACCCATGCGGCCGCTGAGGAGAAAAGAACGAAGGTGCTGGGGAGGGGAGCAAAAAAGAAAGGCTGGGGCATCTGGAGCGCTCGTTAATAAAGCTACTGTAACAAATAAAGGGCTGTCAGAGAAAGTCTACAGGGTGTTAAGAGTGCGTTTGTGTGTGAACGGATGTGTCACACCAGGTGGCCCAGTCTTCCTTTCGTTGTTGTTAAACCTAACAGAGCTGGATGGCAGTTCTTAATCCAGTCATACATTATGAAACCTAAAATAAACTTCACAACCCTGCAGAAGCTGTTCAGCTAAACTGCGAGCGTTTCCAACACCTTTCTGATAAATGGCGCCACTTAATTAGCTGCAACAGGATCAACACAAAATGCCACCTTAAAATTAATTGAAGGGTAAGCTATGCTTTTTTTTTTTTTGCAGACCTCATAATTCAGTGACAAAAATGTGATGTGATTTCGAAATGTCAGCATTTTATGTGCCTCGATGGAGGCAAAAACCCACACAACACAAAACTCTTTCTCATCAAATCCGGAGACAAAAGGGAACCGACTAACATACTGCAAAAGTCAAATCCGCTATCTCTGAAGGTTTCTTGCGGCGTCTCTACTCTGTGTACACAGCTGAAGTCACAGGCCCTGAACTCAAGCCGAAAGTTGATCCTCGTTGTAAGCGCAGTGTGTTTGTGTGACCGAGTTAATGGCTGCAGTCACAGGAGCGGGCAGAGGGTTAGTGAGCAATAAGATGGACGGCAGAGGCACAGCGAGGCCATGGTTTGCTGGAAGTAGAGAGAGACGAGAAGGGGCAGCTGTGGTGGCGACTGAAATAACCAGAGCTGCAACATGAGGCGAAATATCATTGTTTAAGGAAGAGATTAGACTCAGTTCCAGTTCAGTTGCTGCATAGGCTACGTGATGTAAACAACAATAAATCCACGTCATTATTTTCTTTGTGGATACAAATGCTATTGGTAGCAACTGCTAACGCTAAAAGCCTACACCGGTCAGGACGTGTCGTAAATATGTTCTCTCATCCAACGTTGTCATGTTGTGCTTTACAGCTGCCGGGCAAACCGCTAATAACACGCTACGGCAACACGATTGTTTCATGACAAATATGCCACATTAATAAATAATTAATTAAACTGTCCTGAGTCCTGACACTGGCTGCCACTGCCAATATCTTTACCTCTCTCTCGAGTAAACGCGTACCCAGCCTGTCATAGACCACTGACCGGACCCGAGACTAACTACCGATTCCAACCCGAACCCGGGAGTTACGTCTTTTGAATGGACCCGAGACCCGATTCGAGTCGGGTCGGAAACTCGGGTTTTCGGATTTTCGGGTTGTTCCGAAGACTTCTAGTCAGGACACGTGAGTGGTCCTTTACAGTGGCTGGTATTTTACTAAACTGAGAACTAGTCACTTAATCTGGCACTAAACTAAAAATGAATGTTTTCAACCACCTGTATAAGACGTCTAGAGAAAACGAATAGATGTGCAATTGTTTTAATGATGCTGGATGCTGAGGTGCTGAACTATTACTCAGCTGACTATTGACAATAGTTTCAAATTTTTCAGTTGCAAATCAAACGATGCAGCACTGCCGGAGGCGCAGTTTGGTTTTAGGTCAGATGAAAAAAAAAAAAAACGGTCGCTCGACTCTGCATAAAATGAATATCTCCCTGAACCGGTCACAAGTATTAGAAAAACGAAAGGGACGAGTGGGCGTGTTTGTTTTTAAGAAGAAAGATGGCGTTAACACTTGGATTCAGGGATCACCGTCGAATAGATGGAGGGATGAATAAGTACCCTGCTCTAAATGAATCACAGCTCATCACGACCGTTGAACACCCACTTCTAATTTCCCTCAGTGCTGGATCGCCAATCTGATTCGAAGGTCAGCAGCTTCCTAACTGAATATCACCAGTATGACACTTGTCACTAATGAAGAGGTTATACCTGGATACACTAAAGACCCCCTTGCTGAGTGGACTACACAGACCAGCAGGAAAAAAAAAAAATCACTTTGAGCTGCCTTTGCTGTAAGCTTCCTGTTAATCAAGAAGATGAAAGTGATTAATCAACTGTGCGAGTTCTTCAAATGGTTTCAGATGGAAAGGGCCTGTAATCAAAGGCAGGATCAGAAGTGGGGTGACTCACTGCCCACCACTCACCACAGGAGAACACAGAGAAAACATTTGTGATTGTAATGCTAATTTTTACAAATTAGCACAGTGATTGGCAAAAGTAATGAGATTTTTCAATCTGTAAATGGAATTTATTACATACATCATGTCCTTCTTCACAAGGTTCCTGTTCAAACTGCATCAAGTGCAGTTTTTCTTAAAAAAAGGAAAAGAAAAGGACATTCATTTTGAACGTTTAACATGGTTTTTTTTTTGTCTATTTTCTCCTGTTTGATTAAAAATAATCATATAAACATAGTTTATTCTGATTATTTCTGCAAACCCCAACAGAGTTCCTGATAGGAACTCCAGACCTTTTATTCACTTAATTTGCCTTGAAGCAAAAAGAGAATGGACCGCATCATCTTACCGTTCCTGTTATACACAATAACAAAAAGAAAACAAAAATCAGATGACATAACTTTGCACCCTGACAACCAGTTGCAGTTACATCTTTTTAAAATGACGTCACTTAAATAATCACTTTGCTATTCTTTCGGAAGGAAACTTGCTTTTACTTGGGGGTGTTATTTACGGTTTTGAGCTTCTTCTTGAGCAGCATATTTGTGAAGCAGATAGCTTAGGCTAAAAGTGTAATCACAAAAGTGGCACAGTCAAAATGGAATTTAGCAAATTGAAAAATGTGCAACAATGGAAACCCTATTATCGTCCTGATTTAATTTTAGAACTAAACAATTTTTTTTTCCATTTAGCTGCATGTGTGGTATTTCATATCCCCATTGTAATTCTAATGTTATTCCAATGTTTGTGCTTCTTTTTACAAGAAAAAGGGGCTATGGATCAAAGCGTTAGACTGGGAGCACAAAGAAGCCAGTGAGAGCGTGAAGGAGAGAGCCTCATCCAGAGGTTTATAGTCATCTCCACCCATCACCTCTGCTGTCACTCACAAATCCTTCGCAGACCACTTTTCAGGACATAAGTTCTACCTGGTCAGACGAAGACTGAAGCATCGATTCTTCATCAAAGAGAATATCTTTTGGCCAGGAGGTAGAAGACATGTAACCTCCTTCACCTCTGCAACTGTTTGTCTCAACGGGGTCTACTTTGTTTTGAAGCATTCATCTATGTCATATCCACCTACTGCCTTAGGAAAAAAAATAAAAATGTTATTAAAAACGTGAAACTAAAGGTGAGTATCCCACTCTCCTTGAAGTAAAGCAACTTTTTTTTTTTTTGAAGCTCAAAAAAACTTTCAATCCTTTTTAAAAGCACGCACATAAACTCCAGATAAAATTGACTATGAAAGCTTTACTATAGAAATGACCTCGGAGAACAGTTGAGTCTCTGGTGAGTGCTGCTGGATAAGATACCAGTTAATAGTTGCCAGAGCTGTTCACCCAGATGAAAGACTAGCGATGCAGCATGTCACAAACACGGTTCAGTCAACTCACACTGCAATCATGATGTAACAAATGCTTGTAGTTTGTCATCAAGGCTCCGGCCACATCACGCCCCGCACATAACACCTACACTGAGACGCCGAGAGTGACGAACAGCTTAACCTCCCAATAATAAGAAATCAGAGTGTAAATGAAGAGTGCAGCTGTAAAGTGAAATCTGTGCAGAGTGAGAACGTGGCACCAGTTTATTCTCTGAGATCTCCTTTCCTTCACTCCAGTAGGGTTGAAATAGTTCAACTATAATCTTGTTCATAATTGCTAATGCATTAGAAAGAGACAGTCTGCTACTGCTCGTATGAGCGTCGTCTGACAGCCATCTTGATGACCATGGGTGACTGTTCATTTGTAATGCCCATATTTAATATTTCCATCTGTAGGGAGACCATGCAGGGTACTGCAGAAACACTGTGTACAACTGTATCAGAATAGAGATGACAAATATCTGGAGCTGTGGCTGGAAATGATGAGCTGTGCGGTGGAAAGTTCTTTATTTTTGACCAAAATAAAAAAACTGTCAACTGCCTGCATAGAGTGAATCGAGAGAAATTCGGATATGATCAAATGAAAGCCAGCACCACTACATGCTGAATTTGATTCTGTGACTTTGACCATGGCCCTAAGCTGAGGGAAAATAGGCTTTCACAGAGACTACTTAGGCTTATCAAATTTGAAAGCAAATCTACCCACATACCCTAATACAAGGAATCTCTCCATGCGGCTTCAGGCGTAGCTGCAGGGACACATGACATTTGTAGATGTAAAGGTCCTGGTCTCAAACATTTTTCACTGTCACAAATGGGGAGGAAAAAAAAAAGATGAGCCACATAGTGCAAAACGCACGTTTGCGCTATCTTCCAGCTAATGTGTCAGATTTTCCAAATTATTAACTCGTACGGCGGTGAGGGAATTACGGTCACAAAGAGAAGGAACGAGTGCAGCTCCTGCTGCAGAGTTCAGCAGAAGTGAAGCGGTGTAACTCCTTTCCTCCTGCTCTTCTCTGTACCAACAGTGACAGTGAACAACCGCACGAGCACACGGTTGCATAATGTGCTGATGCACAAAACACACGGTGAGCCCTGCTTTCAGTTGATGCCTTTGCATGTTTTAATTTCAACTCTGTGTGATCTGTATTTTTGCTCTTCTAATAAACCAATGTGCATGTTTTCTTGCAGGTGTTCATTTTTATCTCTCTTGCTCCTGCCAGAGCAAGGTGGAAGGGCATCCTGCTACAGACTGAGACCAATTATTCTAAACTTTCTGCTTCTTTGTTTTACTTATTCATTATCTGAATTTCCATGGTGGATCAACTCTCTCCGAGCTCCTCTCACTGACTTGCTGTCTGTGACATTTACTCCCTGTACAGACGATAGGAAAACCTCTCAGAAAAGACATCTGTTGGATTATTATTCACTTGAGATATTTCATTAGAATAACATTTTTACTCCACATACATCAAGTGCAATAATTATTTGCCATTTACACAAGCACATGTGTGTAATCCCCATGACATGTGACGGAGCCCCCACCTTTTCCTCTCTGGCTGCTTTGTATTCAGACATAAAGTTTAAGCTTAATGTGTCGACCGAACATCCCTAATGGGAATCAGATACGGATGCCAGCGTCTGCCAGGAATCTCTCCCTCCTTAATGCGCTATGACTAAAAGTGATGCAGTTTTTGCAAGCACGTGTGCATCTGAGTTTCTGAATCATGTCGACATGTTACAAGGCTCTCCAGATAACCAGTTTACTTTCAATTATAAAATCTTTGTTATTTAAAAAAAAAAAAAAAAAAAAAAAAGTCAGACTGTTGTCTGACCTGGAATACAGAATTTGAAGAAGAGGAGATGCCAAAATGGTGTGTTTGTTGTAGTTTGACTGATAACTGTGTGCAAATAGGTAAAAAAAAAAAAAATAGCATTTTACAATTCTAACCAACCCAGTTCTGTTTAAATCTCCTTTGATGGTAACAATGTAAACGATTTAGATGCCAGTGTTTAAATGTGATATGAATACACCGTGTGATGAAGAATCTTACAATCCTAGTATCAACATAAGTAGCTTAGCTGTCATTTGCCAGACATTCTTGACCTTGATCCAGAATCTTCAGTATGAAACCACAGATGATCCAACCCTTTCAACACAACTGAACCGTTGCCTATGAGGAGCGGCGTGATTTTCACAAACAATGGGTACAAAACAAAAGCTTTTATATTCTGCACAACTGTTAGGATACTTCAACATTAAAATAAAAATTCAAAGCCCCGATATTGCCTTGAAGATTGCTCATATGCATGCCTCAAAGGTATCAGAGCATCATTTGAGTGCAATTTTCACTCACAAAAAGCATCAAAGCATTAACCTGAATAATACCTAGTGATTCAGTGAGACATCAAAGACGCAGCTGGCGTGCTGCAGAAAAAAGTTTTGTACAGTTTTCTTGTAATTTCTTTCGTCTCAAGGCAAATTAAAGAATACAGCTAAAACAACTCAAACCTCATGAAGTTCATTGCAGTTTAACTGAACACTGTTTTAGATATATTCCCATTACATGACTCTGCATCCGGCAGTTATTTACTTTGCCGAAACATTTTCTTTATCAAGGATCGCCCGCGTTGCAGCACAGTCCGTCTGTGTTGCAAAATCATGTCGCTACACAGGCCGCGCCATGGGGGCAGAGTCTGTGTTACTGTCTGATCCAAAACTGATGTGGCCTAAACATCGACAAAAGAGCGTTTGCTCAAACTGTTATCAAGTTTAGCTATAGAATGTAAGGGCTATGACTGGTGTGATGGCTATCTACTGCAGGCAAGACACAAAGTACTCAAAAGAGCTTCACATAACCCCACTAAAAAACAGAAACCAATTTAAGCCTTTATTTTTCACTATATTTTATGCTGCATCTTTTTTTGACAAGTAAACTGATTTAACTCAATGAAATGCCATAGAGTGCACCCAGCAGTATGGTGCCTGTCTGCTAACTTTGTGGAAAACATCATCTTAACACCTGCAGCAATTACAATAGTGCAGGAGATCAACACATCCCCATGTCATTTATTCATTTTAATAATTGCAAATTATTCTCTGGAACCAAATTGCTGTTTTTAATAGCTTCAACAAGGTGCTTGAACTCTTTTGCACCTCATGCAGCACAACCCTTTGCAACGTTCACTGTCGGGATTGTAAGCCTCACCTTTGAAGAAGCAGTCCTTGCTGTGCACCACGTAGATCCGCCTCCTCTCCAGGCAGGCGGTGCGATACACCTCGCAGTGGTTCTCGTAGAACCTGCCGTCTGAGCCACACACAGGCACAAAGGAGGGCCGGCAGCTTTTCTGGCAAACGCACTCCGCTCGTCCGGTTTCCTCCATGAGAACACATTGCCGGCCCCGTCCGCAGTAGGTTCTCCGACATGGGCCTCCATCTGGATCAGAACGGGCTTCAGAAAACAGAGAGGACAGGGTCAGTTTTCAGAAAGGAGCAAGAGCAGGAAGGGACGTTTTAATGTATAAGGAAGAAAATCTAAATGATGTACGTGTTTGTCGAGTGGTAAAACAGTCAAGGGCAGTCACCAGTGTGAAAAAAACATTAATGCAAACACAGCGTGTTAAACCAAGTTTGTGGATTCAAATTTGCATCCCAATGATATCAGACCCAACATACTCCAGGAAAAACAATTATTTTGCTACATATTCTGTCTCGTCTTCTGAATGTTGCATGCTCTTGGACTCAACTTGGGCATCTTTTCGTCCTTTTTTCTGTGTAACATTAATACAAGTTAACTATTAAAGTAATATCGAGGTCATGCAAAAAAAAAAAAAAAAACTAAAGGGATTATCTGAGCAGCTCTACCAGTCAACTATGTTGGCCTGAATAATTTCAATTTCGTTCGCAGTTTTAACTTCCTGTGGAAATTCCGACATTTTTATGTCAACTTTGATAAGTGCAATGTGCCTCAAACGTCAGTGGATAAGCATTTTAAATAATCATGATTTCAGTGAATAGTCAGAAAAGAGAAACATCATAACAATTTGGATACGAAATGTATCAAATTTATGAAAGTTAATGTGTTTTAATGCAGGAGGGAAAATCACCAACTTTGAGAACCAAATTGCGTTGATTTATTTCAGCCTGAATGATAAACAGCTTCCGTTCTTGAACACAAATACACCTTCCAGATCCTGACAGGCTTGTCTGAGTATTTAACAAATTGCTGGCGTATTAGGATTTTACATACACCTTTCTTCAGAGTTCACAGTGAATATTCTGAATAAGAGAAAATAACTAGTCAGGGGCAAATCTTGGGTCAAAAATGTTTTGTTGCTAGCAGAGGGAAGACAAGCAGACAAGGGCCCCAACAGGAAACAACAGCCACAATTCACATTGGCTAGCAAGAATAGGACAATGGCTGACCGGAAAAGCATAGCCTGGTCTGATGAGTCTTGATCCCTGCTGTGATATTTGGGTCCCAGTGTCAGAATTTGGTCGAAACAGCATGAAAGTATGGATCCATCCTGTCGTGTATCAGGATGTTTGGAATGGTGGCAGATGGAGTGAGGGATATTTTCTTGGCACACCGTAGTCGTTGTAGTGCTAACTGACCATCACTTCAACGGCCCAGTTCTGTTGCTGACCGTATTTATCCTTTTATGACCACAGAGTTCCATCTTCCGATCGCTGTTAACAGCAGGATAATGTGCCATGTCATAAAACTCAAATCATCTCAAACTGCTTTCTTGAAGATGACAATGATGGTACGTGGCTTCCAGTGTCATCACATCTCAGTCCAACAGAGCACCTTTGGGATGTGGTGGAACAAGTGATTTGCATCGTAGAAATACAGTCGGCAAATGTGTTGCAAATACGGGACGGTATCAAGACAATAAGGACCAAGAGCTCTGACAAACGTTTCTAGCGCTTTGTTAAATTTATGCCACAAAGAATAAAGGCAGTTCTGAAGGGGAAAGAAAATCTAACCTGGTACTAACAGGTTATAACAGAGAGAGAGAAAAAAAGCAACAACAGTGGCCTGATTTGAACTCAAACACCTGCAAGTCTGATTGCAGTCATAAGAAACTTTAATGTCAAGCCTATGTCTTTACGAAGCAGATTGCTAACGCCTCTCTGCACTCCTTCAGGTGCACACAAGCCCAAATATTTCCATGCTTGAAAATGAAGAACTCTAAATTCAAGCAGAGGTCACACCTCTGCCTTACCAGCACTGGCTCCTATCAACACATATGCTCACACTTCTCACAATCCTTTTAATAACTGCTATCTCTGCCAAGTCCTGCCCAACCCCCCCACCTCCCCCCTCTACACACACACAAATGTGCACACACCAGCATCTAACGCCACCGCTCACTGACTAGGACACTGTTTTTTTTTTCCTCCTTATTCAATCTATTTGCACTTAAAGCCAGTCAAAAAGCTGCTGATCCAGCCAGATGCTCCACCGCGGATTGATTGTTCCTGACTTCATGAGCTTGACCGGCACCCTGCTCTCTGCCATTTGAGGTCCATTTAAACTGTACTGTACTGCTACACTACTGAAAACTACTTAAGGCTGGGTATAATTTGGTCCCTCTACACTTTCTTCCTGCAAATGTCTACGATGATAAGTTAGACAGTTTACGCAATGCCAGTATGATAGTGGCAAAGCACAAATCAGTATCTGAAAACATGAAACACTCCTACACAGCTGATCACATGTTGAAGAAAGCTTTTTGAAAGTAGTTACATTTTACAGCATTAATGAATAGAAATGACAACCTTGCTCTGCTTTTGAATAGTATTGACATTTGTTTTTCACTGTTTAGGGGGCTGCAGAGAGACCAGTAAAGTCAATGTTCAAGCTGATTAAAAACAGTAAACTCCTACATGCATATTATACAAGCTACTACAAATTGTACAAGTGTCAATAGGTGGCTTAAAGGTGGAGTAGGTGTTGTTTGAAAAACGGTTCCAGCAATCCAACTCAAGTGAGATTTTGAAAATATACACTCCCTCCCTCCTCCCAAAGGCTCCGCCTCCTCCTCTTCAGCTCACCCCTCGAAAACCACGCCTTCACACGATTCACAACTGCATGAACCATAGGGAGGGAGGGAGGGAGGGGTGATATTTGATGGACGTATTAGGCAGCCAATCAAAATAGTGATGATCACTTTTTTGATTGGTCAGAGTTTTTCTCTGATTATACCTTCTAGACTGGACCAAAATGTTTAGTTTTTTTTTGCAAACATTTTATTTCAGTGGGTGCAATGGAAATGTGAAAAGGTTTTCAGGCAATATTGTAAAAAGTGTTGCAAAAAAACAACACCCACCCCACCTTTAAATGGGGAGTACTGGAGTAAAAGTAAAGCCTTCCCCTAAGTGAGCCCGCAGAGTTTTAATCTTGTTACTTCTCCGAAATATTTCAAGCATCCCCCTTATTTGCTTTTGATGTTAACAAGCTCTGTTATTTGCTGCAAAAACAGGGCAGACATAAAGGGGATGACTGCTGGCTGCAGCTCACTGTGAGAAACAAATCGCACAGCATGAAAAAAAAAAACTCTGTAAAGGTAGAAAAGAGAGCAACGTTAGAAAATGAAACCACAATTTTAGAATCTTAAAAAAAAAAGTGCAACTAAATCTAATATCGCTGCTGGAAGCAATTCGTTGTGACACTGTGAAGGGTTCTTGAATATGACAAGGAAATAAATACACATCCCGGAGGGGCTTAGTAGCCATTGTGTTCATCCTGTTTTGATGTTGAGCCGTAAGATGCTAAGAAGGGGTGAGCCTCATTATCCCTCTGTGGAATAAGGCTAAAAGCCATAGTGGCTTAACATTAAAAAAAGCAAAAAACAAAAATAAAGTCAACTCCCTTGTAATCAAACTGCTGAAATGGAATAGAATTTCCTTGGTGCAGCATCTTATCTCAACTCTCTGCATATTCAATAACAGAGGTAATGTGCTATTGTCGGAGGAGAGAAGTCTCGTAACTGCAGGAAAGGCGGTTTGAGGGCCCACTAAAGCAAACACACATTACTGCACGAGTACTTTCCTTCTCACTGAACAGGGGACTGAACAGAAGAGAGCATCATTGCCATCATAATGTCTTAGCCACACTGAAATCCACATCGCCAAATTCAAAACCACAAATATTGCTAAAATCATCAGCCCATCATCCAGTGGTCATGCTAATGAATTGTTTTAATAACTGTCACCTCCCTCTGATGTATTGGAAAGCGATCCAAAGGCATTTTTCATGACATTTCCTATTCTATATACTAAATCTTTAATCAATTACTACAAATAAATGGTGAAACAGTAATGAAAGAGCATAATCAATAAGCCCAACACAGCCCAGTATGGACAGTTTGACCTGAACCGACAGCTCTGACAACTTCTTTATCATAATTAAGTATTAGGAATGAAAGGAAGCAATGCTTTGGGGTTGAGCCAGGTAACTACCCCAATGGGAGTGCGAGTGAGACGAAGAGGATGCTGGGGGGGGAAGACAGACTCGATTCCTTTCTATCCAGTTTACTAATTGTTCTGCGTGTCTCGGCAAAGCATCTGTGGGAAATGCAAAACAGCCCAGCTCCCTCGCCATCTCGCTGCTCATGTCAAGGTCGGGGACGATTACAAGATCGTTTGTATTCTCCAAGCGTGAGAGATTAAACGCTTAGCAACAAACGTCCAGTGGCTGTTACCCGCCAGCGCTGGCGCTGACTTCCTCTTCCTCTTCCTCATCTTGTTTTCTCTCCCCCTCTCTCTCTCTCTCTCTCTCTCTCTCTCTCTCTCTCTCTCTCACTCCGCCAGCCCTCTTGTTTTTTTTCTTTTGTTTGGAGAAAATAATACAGCAGCAACTCAAATAGCAACAACAATAGCGCATAAAAGTTATATTTACAATACACAAGCTGTCTGACATTTAGCTAAGTCTTTGTGCTCACATTCATCTGAACAGCAAGTCCTTTGTCTGACTCTCTTGGACCATGTTGGCTGCAACTATAACTTGCTTAAGAGGCTAAAAGTACCGCCTGATAATCCGCCCTGTCTAAGCTGTTGGCACAGCTCAGCTTGGCTCAGTGGTGCCAAGACAATACCAGCCTCAACCCTTGCATCCTGTCATTTTAATTGTTTCTTCTTTTTATTATTTTCCAGTTCCTCTACATTCCCTCCACCTTTGTTAGCTGCGCACATACATCATCTTTCAGTGAATAGGTCAAGCTTGTTTTAACTTTAGAAAAACTGAGAGCAGACATTGTCCACCATAATCAGATGTACAGGTTAGGTTTGGGAAGGAACACTCTGTAATTACACGGAAACATAAGGGACTGAGAAAGTATTTTGACTCTTGACATTTTTCACCGTAGGTTTCCCATTTCAGGCCCTTTTATACCAGGCTAAGCAGCTAAAAGGACAACTAAAAGTGATGCACAACTAACTGCGTTTTCATTTGTGGGGTGAAGCTCAAATCACAACAGTCTGAGCTCATTCTGAGTCATTGTGATACAGTAAATGGGATCTTGAATCCATACAAGGTATGCAACGTGTCTAAAAGCAGTCACCTATGTGTCATTATACCCACAAAAAGAAGAGAAAATCAGCGGCAGCGTAGCGGTCTGTCACTTTACTCTGGAAGGCAAGCCTTTTATATGGAACCTTGCTTCACATATTTACTCCTGAGGCTAGACTCTCAAGCTCCATAAACCATTTAACATTTAAAAACAATCCCTCCCAAAGATAATTCTTTTTTTTTTAATCAATTCCACCTCCTCAGAAAGGAAAGTTTCTTTTTTTTTCTTTCCTCAGAGAAACATCAGGACACTGCCGAGCGTCTTACTAATTAGACTGGAAGAATGTTTTTCCTGCTAATGTGGGACTCTGAGCCTGAAGCGCGACCATGCCATTAATCTCCTCAACGCAGTCACAGATCTTTCAATATATCACTTTGTGACATTTACAAAAAGTCTTTTTTAATCGTATTGCTGGAAGACAGCTTTTGTTGCGTACGGTGAGCTGCGGCATATCGCTGTCCCATCTTTTCATTTCACAGATTTTTCTAGTTAAGCAGAGAGCTTGTGAAGGGCATTTGCACGCTCTCATGTACATGCAGTTCAGAGCCCGACAACAGCCCCGTCACGTGTCCAGATCTTACAGATCATTCTATTTGCTCTGTAGCAGCTGTGGATAATTAAATACTGAGACGGTCCACCAAACAGCCTCCCCTGTGCTGCACAGTAGGACAAAGCATTTCTGACATGCACACCGAGCTGGAATATCAATGGACAGCAGCATCCCTCAGTGCTCAATGAGATAGACTCTGGCATAAACACACAGACAAGGACAGACTGTTATTTTTGTTGGATTCTATACTGAATAAGTTATTTTGCTGAGTAAGCAGATGAAAGAAAAACAAAAGCTAAAACACAGATAGCCAGTAGCTGAATGTAGCGCAGCATGCTTAAATTATTTTGATGTTTGAGGCTAAGTATATCTCATGGATTTAATTTAGTAAGATGATCTAAATTATGCTTTTTAGGCCTGACATTAATAACACACTTCATCAGGGACAGATCTATATCTGTCAATAATAGCTGCAATGGCAATGAAATCTGTGAAGAGTACTGACACGTCCCACAGCTGTCAGACACACTCATATATGAGTGTATACCAGGATATAAAGATATCAAATGACACAGGGCAACATGAGGATCACGGCTTGTCCACAAGAGAATGCCAAAGATCCTTTAAGATAAATGAAAGCTTCTTCATTCCTGATGGAGGAAAAAAAAAAGATGCTGGATCGGAAATCGGAGATACCCGGCTAATTATCTGTTTGTTGTGCTTATCATGAGTTGTAACCTCATAGCTTGTTTTAATCCTTTTCAAACAGAGCTTATTTTCCTTTTCAAAATACAGCTGCAACTATTAACTGTTAGATGTTAAACTTTTAAATGCATTATTTACTGTGCAAACGTTTAAAGTTTTATTTTAGATAACCAAGTTTAAAAAAAAAAAAAGAAATAAAGAAAAAGGAACACCAACAAATCAGTAATTGGCAAAATGAAGCAGCAAATCTCATTTTAAAAGCTGGGATGTTGGAAAGAAGGTGGTCAAATAAAACTTTTGATGACACTAATTGTGGCAGTTAATGGCGGGTCATTTGCCAAGCTCAAATGTAATGCTAAAGGTGACTTAAAAATAGAGATCAATCCAGTAACTGATGGAATTCCCTGAACAAAATGAATGGGCAGAAAAAGCAACAGAATGATATCCAAACAAATTACACTGACAGTAAAACTGAGTTAGAAACATCCCGTTTGTGTCTGACTCCTTCAGGAAGCTGAGCACAGCCATCATAACAGTACTACATGGAGTAACTTGAGAAGATAATTAACTTTAATATTAACTTGCTACCAGAGCCATTTCTCTCCATTAAACACAGTAAATTACCCATTACATCAATGACCTCTTTCTTCATAGCAGATTAGCCATTACCTTGGCGATCCATTGGAGTGAATGAATGGACAATGATGTCATTCCACGAAGACATATAAAACAGCTTCCGCAGGTGCTGAGTGGTGTTTGAACTCATTCAGACCTTAGGCCTACCCAGAAAAAAACAGCATAAATGTACCAATGGAAACTAAAAACTGCAATCATATCCAAAGATATAACCCTTTGAAGTAGACGATCTACTGAGAATGACACGTTTGGTATAAAGACCAATTAAATAAGCAAACTGCACGCCCTATGACCTCTCAAAACTATAGCCATATACAAGTATTATACAAGTATTGAGATTCAAGATCAAGTATCAACTAACAATCTTTTAATTAAATGCAGAAAAAGCTATTAAAACTGAGCCTTGAACTCTTATAACCCCAAACAGTGGAGAATCATTTCCAGCTTTGATTTCTAATGAGACAATGGTGATGGAAAGACTGGAAAGTAATTATTTGTCCTTGTCAAGTTTCTTATTTAAAATAGGATGACTCCACTTCCCTCCTCGTTTTGATCTCGCTCTCTATTGTTCAGGTTATTGGTTGAAAAAGATGCAAATGGAAGAGGTAATCAAATAATAGAGGAAGCCGCCCCCGCTGCTGCTCATTTAGTCTTTTATTCTGCCATTACTGGAGTACATGTAAAGCATTTGTTTCTTTGATAATGAGAGGAAAAGAGGTAGCTTACATAAGAGTCTTATTTATGGATGCTCACAGGTTAAGTTTGATATGGACATAAAACGAGACACTCTGGCTTCAGCAGTAAGCTGAAGGACGAATATAATTGAGTGATAGTGCTTTCTAGACTGGCAGTTATGATGTAAGAAGCAGAGAAGGGTTAACTTTTCCTCCACTGAGCAGGTTTAGTGTGTACCTCAGACAAAATGTCACAGGGCTCATATGACTGCCACAGTTGATGGGTCTGTCTTCATCTTCTGATCCTCATGTATGTGCAGCTGCTCCCGCGAGAGCCTCAGATCTCTTGAAAGAGCGACCTCAAAGAGTCAGGCAGCTGCTTCTGCTGTTGCTCCTTCTACCTGGGGCACTTACATGATGCTCTATATGCCGGATAGTTGGAAATGCTGTTGGGGTTTGTGGGTAATTGAAGACCCATAAGACAAAAGACGGTGGTTCACTGCACTTTTTTTTTTGGAGATCCACTTGTTGTAGTCCTATTTCAGCCAATTTGGATATTTCTGTTATGACCATGTGTTGTGTGGCTTTATGTTATCAACCATGAAACTCCATAAAGTGACCATTGTGGCCCTCACTTCATTTTGTCTCTTAAAACAATTTGGCAAGTGAACCATCTTTACAATCTGACTGCTTTCTTTTATACCTGGTGAGTAAATATTTTGGTGTTGTAAGTTCTTCACCCAACATTTATGTTGTAACATACACTATATTGCCAAAAGTATTTGCTCACCCATCCAAATGATCAGAATCAGGTGTTCCAGTCACTTCCATGGCCACAGGTGTATAAAATTAATCACCTAGGCATGCAGACTGTTTCTACAAACATTAGTGAAAGAATGAGTCGCTCTCAGGAGCTCAGTGAATTCCAGCGTGGAACTGTGATAGGATGACACCTGTGCAACAAATGCGGTCGTTAAATTTCCTCGCTCCTAAATATTCCACAGTCAACTGTCAGCTGTACTATAAGGAAATGGAAGTGTTTGGGAACGACAGCAACTCAGCCAGGAAGTGGTGGGACACAAACCTGATGGAGCGGAGTCAGCGGATGCTGAAGCACATAGTGTGAAGAGGTCACCAACTTTCTGCAGAGCCAATCACTACAGACCTCCAAACTTCATGTGGCCTTTAGATTAGCTCAACAACAGTGCAGAGAGCTTCATGAATGGGTTTCCATGGTGGAGCAGCTGCATCCAAGCCACACATCACCAGGTGCAATGTAAAGCGATGGATGCAGTGGTGTAAAGCAGCCACCACTGGACTCTAGAGCAGTGGAGGAACGTTCTCTGGAGTGATGAATCACACTTCTCCATCTGGTAATCTGATGGAAGAGTCTGGGTTTGGTGGTTGCCAGGAGAACAGTACTTGTCTGACTGCATTGTGCCAAGTGTAAAGTTTGGTAGAGGGGGGGATTATGGTGTGGGGTTGTTTTTCAGGAGGTGGGCTTGACCCCTTAGTTCCAGTGAAAGGAACTCTGAATGCTTCAGCAGACCAAGACATTTTGGACAATTCCATGCTCCCAACTTTGTGGGAACAGTTTGGAGCTGGTCCCTTCCTCTTCCAACATGACTGTGCACCAATTAGAGCAGAGACTGAAAACCAGGCCTTTTCTTAGCCAACATCAGTGTTTGACCTCACAAATGTTCTTCTGGAAGAATGGTCAAAAATACCCATAAACACACTCCTAAACCTTGTGGACAGCCTTCCCAGAAGAGATGAAGCTGTTCCAGCTTAAAGGGTGGACCCACATCATATTGATCAGGAATGGGATGAACTAAAGCTCATATGTGAGTCAAAGCAGGTGAGTGAATGGTTTTGGCAATATAGTGCATGTCAACACATGCCAAATCAAATCAAATCAAACTTTATTTATAAAGCACTTTTCATGCCCTCAAGCAACACAAAGTGCTTTACATAATAATAAAAACATTGTACATTAAAATAAAATAAAAGCCATCACACACCCCAATATACTGTATAACAGTTAAAAACCCACACACACAAACAAAGCAGTCCTCAAATACCCCCCCCCCCCCATGCACCACAAACATAACACAACTCCCTTGTTTCTGTCTCTTATATATCACTTTCCACAAATAATTCTTTATTTATATCCACCAACTACTGTTTACCACTGTGTGGCATCCCCTTTTCTTTTAACAACTGTGGGTAAACATTTGGGACATGAGGAGATCAGTTTCTAGAGAATTACGAGAGGAATGTTGTCCCATTCTCGTCTGATGCAGGATCCTAGCTGCTCAACAATCATGTGCCTTTAATTCCGGATTTCTGTTTTCTGTTTTATACTGCACCAAATGTTTTCAACTGGTGAAAGGTCTGGACTTCTGGCAGACCAGTTCAGCACCCAGACTCTTCTCCTGTGAAACCATGTTGTTGTGATGGATCCAGTATGTAATTTAGCATTGTCCTGCTAAAATATGCAGCTCCATACCATCAGAGATGCAGGCTTTGAACTGTCTGCTGATAAGAAGTTGGATGGTTCCTTTCTAGTCTGCAGGAAATTACATGCTTTCCAAAAACAATCTAAATGTTTGATTTGTCTGATCACAGAACAGTTTTCCTCTTTGCCTCAGACCATTTTAGATGAGCTTTGGCCCAGAGAAGACAGTGGCATTTCTGGATCATGTTCACATATGGCTCCTTCTTTGCATGATTCAGCTTTAACTGCATGTGTGAATTGCATGGTAAACTGTGCTCACAGACGGTGATTTCTGGAAGCGTTCCTGAGCCCATGCAGTGAAGTCCAGTAGAGAATAACGCCTATTTTTAATGCGATGTCGCCCGAGGGCTCAAAGATCACACTCATCCAGCTTTGAACTTCGCCCTTGTCTCCTGCACACACACTACTCCTGATTCTCTGAATCTTTTGATGATATTAGATGGTGGACTCTCTTAACCTTTTGCAATTTTATGTTAAAGAACATTTTTTGAAATTGTTCCACTTTTTTTTTTTTTTTTTTGGATGCAGTTTGTCAGTTTGATGAACCTCTGTTGATCTTTGCATCTAAGAGACTGTGGCTCTCTGAAAGGCTCCTTTTATACCCAGTTATGCTGATGACCTGTTAACAAATGCTCCTCCATCACTTTTTCAGCCCTTTGTTGCCCCTGTTTCAACTTTTTTGAGACGTGTTGCTGGCTTTGAAGTCAAAAAGAACTAATATTTTCCATGAAATGGTAAAATATCTTAGTTTCAACTACTGATACATTCTTTATGTTCTATCTGGAATAAAATTATGAATTTGTGAGATTTGAGAATCTTTGCACTCTGTTTTGATTTACATTTTACACTGGGGCTCAACTTTTTCAGAACTGAGTTTGTACAATCCAAGATTTTTAGTAATATTATATTGTTATATAAGAAATTTATTTTTTTACACATGTGTATGTATATATATATATATATATATATATATATATATATATATATATATATATATATATATATATATATATATATAATGTATTTATTTATTTATCATATTTATTTATTTATATTCTGAAAAACTCAATTAGAATTGCAGGTGTCAACTTATGTTCTTTTGTTTTTTCAAGGAAATGTAGGGTGCTACCTCCTGCAGGGTATGAAAATCCAAATGACAGGAGAAAATGGGAATGGAATGGAAAAAGTAAAAGCAAAAGTAAAATTGAGGAAGACATAAGGTCAAAAGGAGCGTGTCAACCATCTGGAACTTCAGTGATTTGACAGCACAGTGTGAGATCAAAGTGAGCAGGAATTCACATTTGGTGGTCATCATTCACATGGTCTCATTGCTGAGAGCCTGACAGGTATCTGTTTCTCACTGAGTGGGCTGCAAACCTTGGAGGACTGAAAATTATTAGGGAGAGTGGCAGGGCTTCATCTTGTGGAATAATGAATTTCTGATGCAGCCTCCGGGCCTTCGCTTATAATTAAGTAGCAAAAAGAAAGGGAAAAAAAGAAAAAAAAAACTTGTTTGGAAGTTTAAAAATATATGTTAGCTTAAAGGTGGAGTAGGTGTTGTTTGAAAAACGGTTCCAACAATCCAACTCAAGTGAGATTTTGAAAATATACACTCCCTCCCTCCTCCCAAAGGCTCCGCCTCCTCCTCTTCAGCTCACCCCTCGAAACCACGCCTTCACATGATTCACGACTGCATGAACCATAGGGAGGGAGGGAGGGAGGGGTGATATTTGATGGACGTATTAGGCAGCCAATCAAAATAGTGATGATCACTTTTTTGATTGGTCAGAGTTTTTCTCTGATTATACCTTCTAGACTGGACCAAAATGTTTAGTTTTTTTTGCAAACATTTTATTTCAGTGGGTGCAATGGAAATGTGAAAAGGTTTTCAGGCAATATTGTAAAAAGTGTTGCAAAAAAACAACACCCACCCCACCTTTAAATCAGGGTTGGTCATTTGTTTATAATAAACTAGTCATTCCATATTTTTGATTCTGGTTTTGGAAGCATTTTAGCCCCGACACAGAGAGTTCACTAGATGAAACTGAAGCAGATACAGTGATCCCTTATTTTTCGCGGTTAATGGGGACACCCCCCCCCGCGAAAATCAAAATCCGCAAACAGGAGCCGGAGCCCCCCCGAGCCTAAATAATGTGTTAAAAATATGATATGATTTAATATCATAATATGATCATCAATTGATTATCAAAATATGATTTAAATGTGATTGCTGGGTTGTCTTTATTTGAGTTTGGTAAATTTATCAGTAGAATCCTTTAGGGAGAGTCAGTTGAGACCTGAAAAAAGACTATAATGTCTGCTATTCTTTAGCTTGATTGTTACAAGCTTCTCCAACGGAGCCAGAACAAAGATGAGAAGAGATGCTCTTCACATGAATTAGTGTGAAGTGTTGTATGTGTCTGAAAGGAAAAAAGTAGAAAAGTGCACTTTGAAAAGCCTCACAATGGTCCCTCTGATTAATCTCTGAGGCTGGTTCACTTGGTTTGCATTATAATTTACTGCAGCTTTCCCACTGCTGCACCTACAACTAAGGTCTTTAGCATGGGTCCTCTTCAACACAAACAAGGATAAAACAGGCTTTAAAATTATTTTTCACTAAAATATGTTTTGGCTTCCATGTAAGTGTGATGAATATAGTCTTCATCTGGAAAAAGAAATCCCTTCACATCTCTGGAGCCAGTGGTGTACAAATAGAAAGTGTTTATATCAAGTGAATGTCCCTCCTGTGTTTCATAGCAGGAGAGCCATATGATCTTGAACTTTAAGGCCAGCATTAAATTTCGATCTCAGCGTTTGTATTTGCAAGCGTACAAGGGCATGAGTGAGAAAGAATAGTTTTGCTCCCATGTGTGTAAAAATGTTTGTTTCCTTTCATTAAATATAGTTTCTACATAGCTCGAGAGCATTTACATGTTATATTTATTACACTCCACCCCAGTATTATCAACAACATCTTAATCCCTTTGATCCAGCTTCTACCTCGTGCTCTCCCCTTTCACCATTTATCTCTGTATTTATACATCTCTCTACAATACTGGATTTCTGCTGACACCACACCTGCACCTCCCTCACTGCAGGGCTCTGGGAGAACAAAGACCAAAAAGCCACGATGGCCTTGCTCCCAGAGCCAAGATGACGAATAACCCCTGCAGGGCAAGAGGTGCAGAGCAAGCCACAAAGGTGCCTCCTCTATTGGGTGGGCTTTGTCTGCATGCTTCACCCCCCCCCCCCCCATCCCCATACAGAGGTAGTTCAGTAAAATAAATGCTCTCTATCCATTTAGATCAGTTTTAGATTTCCGCTGGGAAAGGGGTTTTTGTCAAAGCACACTTTTAAGATACACAAAAAAATCTTTACTCCTGTTAAAAAAATAATGCAGCACAGTTTCATGCATGGTTCGGTTTTTAATCTTCATAAATTTTGTATTTTCTCATTGCTTTTGGAAAAAACATGAGAAACACAGTGCGCCAACAGTTTATCAGAACAGTTCTGATAAAACGCCTAACACTTGAGGTTCAAACAAATTTGCAGACAGCTGCTAAAGGCAACTGGTACAGTATTTTAATGAAACTATTTTTAGCAGACCAGTTCACCTTTTGTGGCTCAGTTGGATCATCACTGAAGGGAAGTGTTTACAGGTTTGACTCAAAAAAGAAAATGCAACGCTCTTTTGAGCAGAATGAAGAAGCAGGTTATCAAGTCCATCCGAGTGGGTCACTGGTAAGATTTTAATGAAAGATCAGTGAAAACAATGAAGCTTTGTGGGATTGAGGAAAAATCCACACACGGCAGTTGGTGAGAACAATTGTATTCTATTTCTTGTCCTCGTACTCTGTACAAATATGCAATTATATTTTAGTGCATGTAATATACTCAGAGCTCCTTCATGAAATACTAATCTAATATATTTCTTACCTTCTGGGGGCCATATATCTTTTCTGGAGAGATTCCCAAAGACTTACCCGGCAACAAGATGAATTAAATACAGCTAAAATAATAATAATAGTGTGGATGACTGTAATGTTAAGAGCTTCTGTTACATTTGGTACACTATAGTATCATGGATTTACACTTTAATTCTCCAAAGCTGTCATTGAACTAAATGCTTCTCTTGTTTGACTGATTTCATATAAAGATTCTGTCATCAGATGATAAAGGGGTGAATCCAGTGCAGAAGAGCAAAGCACACCACTACTTCAAATCCTACTGGGATTCAGCACTTTTCATGTTCTGCAACTTCATGCATGGCTGCGTGACCCACCTCCGCAGCCTCTCTTAGCCTCTCACAGCAGCTGTCTGACAGTGACTCAGACTAAGCTTACCAAATACAGAACCAGATGAGACGAAAAGGTTCTGTGTGGCCGCTTAGTTCTACTGTATATCTCTTCAGGAAACTCAGTATTATGCCACAACCCCAAGCTGCAATGCTGTATAACATCACAAAAAACAACACCAACACCCTTTATGATTAACACCAAAATCAATACGTTGGACTAACTGTGCCAGAGTTTTCAAAGCCCATTTGCTGTCCCCGACCAAAGCTAGAAAGATGATAAATCTTAGCACGGGTCTGATGCAGATCGCTGGAAAGGTGCATATGTGTGTCAGATTCAGTGACCTATATTTGATAAAACTCTTCAAAGCATGTAATTTTATTGAAAAGTAGCAAAACCAAAGTAAAAGAATTATTTGAAAAAAAAGCATCTTGACATGGAATAAACTCATCTTAGGCCTATAGCTGATGCCAAAGGCCACACTGTATGTAAAGGAAATGGCTTTGCTTGTCCCAATGTCTCGATACCCTAATCTTTATCCTATTAGCTTCTGTCGCAGTATATGAAGGAATCTTCAGTTATACGAAGCTAGCATCAAAGACCAGAATTCAAAGAGGGGAAAAGTGCAAAAGTGAAACTTTAGAAAGCCAACTTTGATGTCCAAAAGTGACAAACTGGAATTGGAATGAGAGTTGTGTTCAGTCTGCTCAAGATTTCAAAGGAAAATCTGGTTAGCCCATGGTACATTGTGTGAAGAGAAAAATGGCAGCACTTTCCCTAAGAATTTAAATATAAACCCTATGGTAAGGTTTTTTTTTTTCCCTTAATAGTCATGCTTGATTATGTATTTTATAGGAAAAGTGGGTGGTAGAAAATTGACTTGCTGATAGATTTTCCAAACATTTTCGACAGTAAAGGTGCATTCAAAGGGTTCTGCAGCAGATGGACATCAACACACTTCATATCTATAGAGATGAGAAAGATGCAAGACTTGCTGAAGAGTGCATCCAATTCAGGGCCAGAATTTGCATAAATTTATTATCACGAAGAGGAGTCTTATCTTGGTTGGTACATGGAAGAGTCTCAAAATATGTTCCATTATTGAAAATCACTGGACATCCAGCATGTAATATCAGTGGTGGCTGAAGCTGCAGAAGAAGAGTGTCTATGCATGCTGAATTACTGTGTGAAAAATGCATGTGGATACAGATGCAGAACATCCCCTATTGATTTTGTAGTGCCTTTGTGCCTGCATACATATGAGGAGTATGTTTTACCGCCTGCTGTGCTTAGATTTATCTACTTTTTTTTTTCCACAAAATGCATCAAGTTTTTGGAGCACCATCACTGCAGTTCAAAATGTTATATAGCTGCAAATTGTAGAAAGCCAATTTTCTAAAACAATGAAAACATTTCACTAAACAGCATCGTTGTCACTGACATTCAGCTATAGCTGCTACACACTTGAATGCATTATCTAGATACTAAAGAAGAAAAAAATTCAAAGTGCAGGAAACAAGCCAGAGCTGAGCAAGCACTGAGGGAGCAATATTCTTACGGTAATGGTACTGGACAGAAGTTACAGCATACTTCAAAGTACATTAACAAGGAGGATTTGTTTGCTTGTCTGCACTTATGTTGCTGCCGTATTATAACAGATATTATTAGTAAACTGTGACAAAAAAACATTCGTTATCCTGCAGCTTTGCACTATGAAGTATTTCTTTCAACCACCAGCTCGTAACTAGTCTTATTGAAATGCCTGTCAGCGGTAATCTTGTAACCTTTGATTTTCCCACCGAGCCTGGTCGATTAACACTGTAAAACTGTGGTGTAAATGCACCGTGCACACGGTGCTACTGAACTGAAATTAATTGAATGGTACTTTATGCATTCAAAATGTATGCTCTAATCCTGTAATAAACATATCATTAAAAACAAGCGAAGTGGTGGGCTCATGAAATCTCTGCTGCAACAGAAGATCATTCCTGCTGAGAGACACGTAAATGCAGAAATTGATTTGGTCGTGTAAGAAACCGGCTCTGTTGTGCCGATGACACCTGAGATGGTAAAGTGAGAAGAAAGAGGTAGAAGAACATAATGCGATGGGTTAAGAATAACACAGGAATAACTGTGTGCAGTCACTTTGAATTTATATAAAATTAAGGTATTTATATAAAGTTTCTTAATTTTTGTACTTTTTATTTTGTGGTGACTGAAGAGCCAACATATATCCACGGGTGCTGGAGGGTTTTGTAGCCATGTTGGCAAAGATCCCAGTGAATCCATACAGACAACAGACCTTCTTCATCTGTCTGTCTTTAAAGTTGAGCTTTGACTAATTAGTATAAAACATAAGAATAGCAAATTAACACTGCAAATTATTAACCTGACAGCAGATAGTGTTGGATTACAACAACCTGTCACAGAAGTCAAACAGGAAGCATACATCGCTCCACACACCATTACTGTTTTGGCACTTTTTAAAGTGTCACATTTGTTTCATTCTGAGCACACGCTCCTTTAAAGGGGCTCTGTGTTGCCAGGTTCTAGCGGCAGGTAAGTTGGAAAATGAAAATTGAAACTAATGCATATTGTTTTCCATAGACAGAATGGAAATGTTTGGTGGAAAAAAACAGAAAGTATTCTCATTTTCTCAATAATCAAGATGCAATCAAAGTGAAAACTTTAAGCTTTAATTTATGAGTTTTCACAAAAATATGGTATTTACCATTCAGAAGGCAACAAGACACTTATTTTTTTGAAGTTTTAAGTGGCTTAAAAGCACTTAGGTAAAGTGACATAACCTTTGCAATCAGTGACTAAAGTCTGAATCACATGGACAAATCAACAAATTCTGAGTTTACTCCCTGAAGTTTCCTCTATTGCTTTGAGATCATGCAACTGACTCGGCCATTCAATAACTTTCCATTTCTTTACCTTCAAAAAGTCTTGAGCTGTGTTCGCAGTATGTTTTGGATCTTTATCTGGCTGCACTGTTAAGTGTCATCAATTTTGTAGCATTTGGCCAAACGTAAGCAGAGTTTAGCCCCATAAATCTCATAATTAATCTTTCTACTTCTCTCAACAATCACCCACAAACACCAGTGAGCTCTACTGGCAGCCACACATGCTCATGTCATAACACTGCCTCCAAAGATGAGCGTTCCAACACAATTTGCGAAGCCAGCTAACAGATCTCATGATAACCACGGCATTACTGTTGCAAATTGTTCGAACAGACAAGGAGGTCTTGGACAGCATCCTCCATCACTATCATGGTTACAACATTGTTCATAAGGGATTTCACAATGTCTTACCCTGTCTGATTAATCAATATCAACCTGAGAACCTTGGTCAGTCATTCAAATGTCTAGCATTAGCTACGTTATATCTTAGTTTATATGCAAAGCTTTCATCTGTTGAAATGAGAATATCCATAGTTCATTACAAATTAAGAGCATTTTTCCACAGTCATCATTTCATTTATTATTAAACTCTTTTTAAGATTAATAACTGTCACTGTGTCATTGTCTTCTCACACACAAGCTTGACAAATACAATGACGTGAAATCCACGCGTCGCAGCAGCTGCAGGAGACATTTGTACAGACAACACTGAACCAGGCAGGTAAAAGCCATGAACAGACTAAAATTTATGTGCTGAATTATATATTAACATCAATTCCCTTTTATACAGCTGGCAGGTGTACAGGTCTGATGTTTAAATGATGATTTGCCTCAAGTTAGTCTCTCTCTCTCACACACACCAGTTGAGGAGAGAAAAAAACATGTCAAACATGCACACACAAAGGAGGAAAAAAAAGACAAGACACAACAAAATGGAGTGCAAAAAAAAGTAAATGAATTAATAAAAGAAAGAAATGCCATCTAAAATAGCTCCATGAGAGAGAGACTGAGCTTTGCCCAGCAAGGGACACTGTGTGAGTGATCTCATCAGCGCTGCTGTCGGGTCTGCTCGGTGGTCAGGAAGAGCCCGCGTGGTGTTGACAGCTGGCTGTCATCGTGCCAGGAGTGAGCAGAGACAGGAGGACAGGAGGGAGACGGTGAGCAAAGAGACGGGATCAGGATGAAATGGAGAAAAAAAAAAAAAACAAGAGGGCAGGGAAGAAGAAAGTGGACAAAGACAACACAGAAATGTAGTGACTTCTTGGCCTTGACAGATTTGGTCTCCAAGTCCAATCCTCTGGTGTTTTTATTCAGGCTGGGTTCATACTGTCAGCTCAGCTTTTCTTTCTTTTCAAATCAGAGCACATGACATGTCTGTCAGTGTTCCTAATTTAGCTCCACTGTGAGTTCAAGGGGTCACCGGAACTTGACAGATTTTAATAAATTAAAATTTTGCAGGTATAGACCAGAATTTTAAAAATTGTCCAGTATAACATTTCAGGTTTTGTCCAATTTTCTTACAGTTACCACACTGAGATAAATAAATAACCAATAATAATATTTCATTTATGTTTTTAAACACTGAGATTAACAAGATAAATTTGTCATTTAATTTTTTTTATTATTATTTATTATCATAATTATTTTATTATATGATGAACTGTGCAGTTTTGGCACAGGTTTAACTATATTCGTATATTTTATCTTTTTTTATAAACTGTTTTATATGTAATTAATTGTTGAATTTGATGCGTACTGAACATAGCTGGGGCAGCTCAGTGGTTTGGTGGTTAGCACTGTTGCCTCACAGCAAGACGGTTCCTGGTGCAAACCCCGGCAGGGTCTTTTCTGTGTGGGGTGTTTGCATGTTCTCTCATGCTTGCATGGGTTTTAGATTAATTAATCATTTTAGATTAATTAATAATTCTAAATTGCCCACGGAAATGAGAGTCTGCATGGTCGTCTACATGTGGCCCTGTGATGGACTGGCAGCCTGTCCAGGGTGGACCCCTGCCTTTTGTCCAAAGAAAGCTGGGATAGACTCCAGCAGATGCCTGGACCATGCACAGGGCTGAACGGGTATGGATGGTGGTTGGGTGAACACAGTTGCTACATTTACAGTGGAGAAAATAAGTATTTGATCCCCGCTGATTTTGGCAGTTGTCATACTAAGAAATAAATGAACAGTCTCAGACTTCTATGGCAGCTTTATTTTAACAGTTATAGAAAGAATATTTAAAAAAATTGAGAAAATTACATGAAATGAAAAATAAAACTTAATTTGCAAGTCCTTGAGGGAAATAAGTATTTGATCCCCGACCAACCTTGACCAGTGTTGGTTCCCACAGACCACTGGCATACTCCTAATCTCACTGAAGTAATTACCTGCATGAGAGACAACTGTTCCAAATAGTCACCTGTATAAAAAGCCATCTGCCCACAGACTCAGTAATACTCCACCATCTCCACCATGGGCAAGACTAAAGAGCTGGACATTGAAAAGGACATTGAAAATGGGTCGTGGATGGGTTTTTTTAGCATGACAACGACCCAAAACATACAGCCAAGGAAACAAAGGAGTGGCTCCATAAGAAGCAACATCAAGGTCATGGAATCGCCTAGCCAGTCTCCTGATACTTTTCCTACACTGTATTTGTAACTTCATCACTTTGAACACTATACCCATAAATCTCAGGGAAGTTGTTGAGTTACTTACATGGTAGAAGAGGCGCCGTGCAGTCATGTATACAAGATCACTGTTCTAAAATGAGAAAAATCTAACTAGCATTTTTAATGAAAATAATTACAAATTATTTTTTTAAGATCTTTCTTCCTGCACTGGTAGCGTTTCTCAATGTATCTTACAAAAGGATTCCTCACTGTAACCTTTTGCCAATGTAATCTTCAGACAAGAACATCTTGCTGATGTTTCCACATCATAAAAAGAGAAGAAGTTAGTGAGGCAAAGGGGAATGTGGAGTTCAGTGTTTGGACAGCTCTTAAGTCAAAGGAATGACCCAGGTAAGAAATGGGGGAAATCAAAGACTAAGGAGACTGGATTAAGAAAAAGTAGTAGAACCCAAAGGTTGAGTACAAGGAGAGAAAAAGACTATATAACAAACAAACAAAGAAAGAGTGGAGGCATGAAAGTGGAACAAAGGAGGAAACAAAGAGGACTCAGAGAGTCAGACAGGGTGAAAGTAGAATGGAGAAGGGGTGGTGAAATGAATGAGGTCAGGCATCTGAGGGACCACCACTGAGCGGTCAGAGTGTGTGTCTCTGAGTGATGTTTGTGTTTTTTACGAGGCATGCTGATGGAAAGAGACAGTGGTTTGAGACAACGGTTTATGGAAGAGTGTTTTCAGGATTAGGGTTCCAGGGCTTTTCAGAGAAACCAATGTCTTTATTAAGATCAGAAAAATACTGCCTGCCTGGAGATGTACATATTCTCAAGTTCAAATCCAACCTGGATGTAAATTTAGATGTCAAATTTGAAAGAAGAAACAGAGTTAACACAAATATCTAGCTTCAATATGCCTAGGGATGTATATCTTTAGGATTTTATCAATATAATACTCCTTAATAATACAGATACTTATTGATACTCTTCTTAACACTTGCCCTTATATTTATCATTTTTAACAAAGGTTAAAGGTATTATATAAAAAAAAAGTAAATGCCTAAATTAAAAAAAGGCATTTCATCTATTTTATGTTATTAATTCAGGCAGGCGATGAGCTGTCCACATCCACTGCAGTTGAAGCTGCAGTTGTAGTCAGCCTGGAGTTTCCTGCAGGGTTATTCATCATTTTTAATGTTAGAACCTGAAAGGAATGCAGCGTTGTCATTTTAAAACTTAAGACTTATTTTTCTATGAGTGTTATACCTTCATGTGACAAGACTGAGCCAGCCAGGTTGGAGTTGGGAGGCTGCAGTGAAGACGTTGCAGCTTTGCTAAACAGTTCAATCCACAGCGCTGCTTTAGGTTGATACTGTGTCTAATTTGAAGGTGTATCATCTTGTTGGCATATACTTCCTCTGACACCACTGTCGTAAAGTTTAGTGATGTGAGCCCACGCTGCTGAACGTCTTACTCATTCAGCCATGAACTAACTGTTAAAATGAAATATCTTTCAGTAAAGCAATGTTAACATTTTATGAATACCGACAATCGCATGATATTCTGATTTCTGGTACTCCGGTACCAAAAATATTCGCATTTTGGTAGCCATTCCCTAAATATGACGTTGTTGAACATGCCGAGTTTGTGCTGAATTAAAAAAAAAACAGACCAACTGAGTTGTGCACCAATACTCGGAATAACTGAATATTTGTATGGGAATTTAGTTTTGTTTTTAGCCAAGTTCTATACACATTAAATAGTGGGGGAAAAGAAGAAAAAAAAAGCTCAACACAAGATGTAGAATAACTTTGCTTGTTTCAGCAGAGTAAAATGGATCCAGTTTCTTTAAAACCTGGTGCTCACTGATGGGTTCACACAGAGGGCAAGATGGGAACACTCAGCTTCCATCAGATCATAATCTATTATAGATGGCCATGTAAATATCTTATGAAGAAAGCAATGGAGAAAATGACTTGTGCTCAGGGACACACACAGACACATGTGCATATACAAAGCAGCAGAAGTGCAGACAGTAGAACCACAAAGACCAGACTTCCTCTCTGTCATGCAAACAAAACAAACAAACAAACAAACAAAACATGTATTAGAGTGTATTTATCTAATATTCATGTGAAATCTTTATGGAACTTTTGTGAGAATGCAGTCTTGATGTTGAAGTTGTCTGAGTGCATACTCAACACAAACCTGTACTTAAAGACTTAGCATGCCTCAACGTGTCATTTTACTAATTAAAACATAAGGTTCACCGGATCCAACTTTAATCATTTTAAAAACCACAAGGGAATGAAAGGTGAAATTTTGTTGAGATTAAAACAAACATTGTGTGATCTCAGCTACAATGCTCGAAACACTGCCGTTGCAATAATTAAGCTCGGCATAATTTTGGGTTATAATTCATCAGTCTGAAACAGCAGCGGAACTGCAAGCGACTTTCACACACTGGAAACAAAAGCAATGGAACAGTAAGAAAAAAATGTTATGAATAAAGGTACAAAAGTCATGAGCCTACACAAACACTCATCTTGCTCTCATCACTTTTCGGTTATATTCACCAACTTGTCATTAATACATATATTTTGTTAATAATTTCTTCTAAAGCATTGACACTGTGTTAAAAAAAAGTTCAAGCAGGAGAAATTTAGATATAAACATGTGAACACCATCCTGCGCAGTCAAACTAGTCACTCGTACAATCATCTTCTCTGTAACATGGACGTTTGGCTGCTTGCGAGTGTGTTCTGTGCTGTCTAGGTAGTGATGATATTATGAGTGCAGATGCTGCGCTAAGCCATGCAATCCCCCAAAGAGGAACATTAAAAGCAAACCCTGACCCTGTTGACCATCAATAATTCAGTAGAAATCAGGGTTAGAATAAGTGCATTGCCAAACGACATCATTTCTACAGCTTGCAGAAGAGACAAGAGGCTATGCTGTTATAAAGTTTGCATAAGCCTCAAGCTTCTCTTTTAGCTGTCCCCAAGGCTCAACATTAGCTCCATCACGGGAGGAAAAAAGGATTGACAAGTGGAAAGTGTGGGTAGAAAGTGGTAGTGAGTCATTGAACGTATTGGGTCTCTGCTGACAACCACCTGGCCTGTAGAAAAACTGGACAGTTTCATAGAGCAGTGATTCCCAAAGTGTGGGTCGTGGCCCCCTGGTAGGCCGTCATGGCACTGCCATCAGAGGTTATTAAAATTAAACAAATATGTTTTAAATCCTCAGTCTTTTTCAATTGTTTTTAATTACTGTAAAATATTTATAATATGATTTAAAAACAAACATTAAGAAGTAAAAAAACAAAACAGTTATTCTACCTTGATATGACAAGTGTCACCTTATTTGTTGACCCCTACATTAATATTGGAACATAGCTTCTAGTCCTGTACGCTGATCACAGTTGTGATTAAAGGTTTGGGTGGGCCGTGGAGATTTTTCACATTTTAAATTGGGCCATGGTATTCTGAAGTTTGGGAATAGCTGTCATAGAGGATACAGGGGGCCAGTATGCTCAGCTGGCCGCCTGTCCTGCTGGGAACACCGTGAGCCATGGCAGTATGGAGCCAAACTGACAGATGTGTCTGACAGCAATGGATGGATGAGAAAGGCACAGAAAATGAAAAGGATTAATGATAAAAAGACAGAAATGCAACAGAGAAAAGCATCGATTATACTGTATGACTGTGAATCAAATCCATCCTGGACAAAGATCATTTACTCATCATTTACTCTAAAATTATACTTAAGGACTCACAGTAAGAAAGACAAGGCAACAGCTCTAAGACTTTTTAGTGTCCCAGAGTGACTGAAAGGCAAAATAATTCTACAATTTAAGCAAACAACAATCTAATATAATAACCAACCAAACTGTAATGGTTATTCCGTTTGTTCTGTGTTACACGAGAGATCTTTAATTCCAGAGATCTTTTTTTTACTGTGCAAACTACAGCACAAAAACATTAAAAAAGAAAAAAAAAAGGAAGCCAGATTCTCTATGAGTCAAACTGCATTTAAGTTTGGCTCTGCTGTGATTTGCATTAAAGAGGTGACTGAGATTTGCATTTTTATCGAGTTCCTGTGGCCTTCTCTTGCCCTTAACACTCTCTGAACAGGCAAGGCAGGAGATAGGGATGTTAATTATGGAGCAAAAAGACCACAATGGGAATGATCTCAATGGCTTTATTGTGTTATCCCTGATAGGATTTAATTGAATTATGGACAGGGTGGAGGGAACTGGGGTGGAGGGGAATGCTGAACATGGTGGCCTTTTTTTTTTTTTTTTTTAAATCCCAAAACAATGCAATTGTTTCATATTAACATACAGGATGGAGTTTTACAATGAGGTCACCATCAAAGGCAGGAGGAAAGAAAAAAACTAACAATGATAGGAACTCAAGTATTTAGGTGAATACCATTTTAAGTTTGTTGCATAAATATAAAAACAAAAAAAAAATTAAGTTAATGCAACTTTATGAAATAGTTCTCATGGATTCAAAATGTCCACAGCATAAATAGTCCTACCTCCCTGCCTCAGTCATCTTCAATGCTTTTATCCATTACTCAACCAGTTTTAAAGGGCAATTCCTACCCCCAGCCCCACATCTCCTTTAGATATCTGAAAGGATATCTTACATACCCTTAGGACTGGGGATGCACGATAATTATCGACCCGATAACTATCAGGCCGATAACAGAAAATTATGACGTAATCTCGATAAATTCGATATCATGACGAATAGCCCCAATAAGATATATATTTTTGTCAATACGGCAGTGCCTCACTCCCTCTGAGCTTTGAATGACCGGCAGTGAATGTTATGTTCAAGTGACGTCTGCATAATCAGAAAAACGAGTTCTCAGTAAGGAACATCAAGAATACCCCCTCATGCCAGAAAACAACTTGTTAACTCAGTCATCATTTCAGTAGTTGCTGACTTTAATTGATATTCGCAGTATTTTCCCACATGTTACACATACAAAATAGAAAAGGCAGCCGAAAGAACGACAAACAAACGAGGGAACGGAGGAATTTACATTACACCTAGAATGCAGCATTCCGGCACAGTGCGTTGATTAAAAAAAAAAAAAAAAAAAAAAAAACATGGAGGCGACTGCATGGAACTTCGTTCAATTTCAGAGGAAGATAGTTCGCTGGTTATTTGTGACAAATGCTCCAAGCGAAGGAGGGAAAAATAGCACAAGCTTTAATACCTCAAACCCGATCAGCCACCTGAAACATAACCATTGCGCAAACCGTGAGCTAACGTGAGCTAACCTGAGCCAGCAGCAAGTCTTGTCTCCGCTCTCCTCTCCTCTCCTCTCCTCTCCATCATCTCTCTCATCTAAAGCTTCCATGAGATTAAAAAAAAAAAAAAAAAAAACTACCGAACCTCATTTACTTTAATTAAAGGCATTCATTTGAACGGAATCACAAGCCAAAATCCTTTAAACATAATTTTTTGTTACTATGGAGTGCACTTTTTCACTTTTACAAGTCTAAATTGTGTCAGTACATTATGAACTGTGCATTATTTTTTATTGTCATTGAGGAATGGATTTTTTTCAGTTAGTAATTCTGATGCATGTATTTCCATTAGTTCCAGGAGCCTTTATTTTTATATCAGTAAGTAATGCACCTTATTTAAGTTGATGTGAGATATCAAATCGGTTTGTTTGATAGCTTTACGAAAATGTTTGCGAGGATTGCCAATCATTTTTCATTGAAAAAAAATAAATATCTTCATTAAAAGAGTCAAAACTGTTTTTGGTTTTGTTCATAGTATTGATGTAATGATCTTAGGTATGTGTGTGTTATCTGTTATCGGTATCAGCCTTTAGGAGCTGAAAGTTATTGGTTATCGGTATCGGTTTCAAAAAAAAGGTTATTGTGCATCCCTACATAGGGCTGTCTAAAATACAGTTGTTGTTGTTGTTTTTTGTTTGTTTGTTTGTTTGTTTTTTATTGGTGGAAATTACATATAAAGAGTGGCAACAAGAAAATAACAAATCATAAAAATAAATAAAATACAATGGCCAAATCCTTATCAAATGTGTTCACCTCTTCTCTGTTGCGAAAGCGCCAGTTTTTGTATTTACATGTGCCGCTGCAGTAGGTCATTTCATGCTCAGACGCCTTACATGACAATTAAAAAATTGAAAAATCTGTGTCCACAACTGCCAGCAACCTTTACACACTACTGTACACTGACTAGTCACGATTTTATGACCACTGACAGGTAACACAAGTAAACATTTCTCATCCTGTTACAATGCAATGCTCTCTTGAGTAAACCTGCACCCTGGCAATGCAAAACGCCCAACAAGGCAACATCAGTCCTCCTAGTAGAGGCCTCCTCTTATAGGTATGCAGTTTTATTTGGTGTCCAAACTCCCCAGATGCCAAATTGACGGGACTTGAGAATGTCCGTGAAAAGCAATCTGCAGAGACCCCGCCCCACACTCTATTGGACTGAGATCTGGTCACTGTGGAGGCCATTGTAGTGAACTTATTTGAGCTTATTTGAGCTTTGTGATATGGTGCGTAATCCTGCTGCAAGTAGCCATCAGAAGATGGGCACGCTTTGGTCATAAAGGGATGGTCACGGTCAGCAGCGATACTCAGGAAGGCTGTGGTGTTTAAACGATGCTCACTGGTATTGAGGGGTCAAAAGTGTGCCAAGAAAATATCCCCCACACCATTACACCACCACCAGCAGCCTGAACCGTTGTAACTATGTAGGATGGATTTATGCTTTCATGTTGTTTACGTCAATTTGTGATCCGATCATCTGAATGTCATGGCTGAAATCCAAACTCATCAGACCAGGCAATGTTTTTCAGTTTCCTACTGTCTAATTTTGATGAGACTGTGTGAATTGTAGCCTCAGTTCCCTGTTCTTAGCTGCTTCAAGGCTTGACATCCTGCATAGCGTCGTTGCGGCGAGTGGTTATTTGAGTTTTACTGTGGTCTTTCTTTTATCTTGAACCAGTCTGCCCATCGCCCTCTGACCCCTGATGTCAAAAATGCATTTCCGTCCACACAACAGCTGCCCATTGGACATTTTCTCTTTTCTGACCATTTTCTCCAAACCCCAGAGATCGTTGTGTGTAAAAATCCCAATTGAGCAGCAGTTTCTGAAATACTCAAACCAGCCCGTCTGGCACCAACAACCACACCACAATAAAAGTCCCTTAAATCCCCTCTCTGATGCTTGGTTTGAACTTCAGCAGTCGTCTTGACAATGCCTACATGCCTACATATAGTGTGTTGCTGTCATGTTAACAGGTGCACCTGGCTGATGCGTATACCTGCCTGTTATTAAAACGCAAAAGGTAATGTGCTATTTTTACCACTTTAAATTAATCAATTTAATAAAATAATGTTTTTTTTTTTAAAAACATTTGTATCATGTTGGATCAAGGATTTGTCATAATGACATATTACTCTCCTAAATGGTTCACTTAGGATCAGTCATGCCTGGAATTACATATGGTACGCTTCATCTCCATATCACACTAGAAGGTTTGCTTTGAACTGGAGGGTTTGTATCTGATTAAACTCAAAGGAGATTTTAATTTGATAGGGTGAAAGAATTATGGCATGAGTGGTAACAAGTTGTCAGTATTTCAATAGCATGTTCACTACTCTCTTTATTCAACTTCCTCGTCCTCAGTGTCGTTTTTCTCCAAAACACATAGAACAAGTTGAAATTCTTCAACATAGTCCAGAAAAACCCAAAGAAAAAACAGAAGTCATACTTTTGCACATTTCTTGGAGATTAGAGGATTACAATATGACTTACTGGACCTCTGGTTGGCTCGACTATATGAACACACAGGCGTAGTATGCAAGTGTTTAGGCACCCTTCCAAACTACATTTTGAAGAATCAGAATAAGACATTGTAGAAAGTTTTGATGATTCAAATTCTACACACATAAATTCTTATTCTGCGTACATTCATCCGTAATAGCAGTTCTTACTGCTCTTATTCTAGGAGCAATAACAGTTACAAATATAGCTCTGTCAGAAAGAAGGTGGAACCCAGTCCTTTAGCACTAAGGTTGTCCATCTCAATATGTCCAACATGATGAAGTGATCATGGATTATGACCTGGTAACCCACCTAGTATGATTACCGGTAACCTTTTAAAACATGTAGGGTCTGAATAACAGCAGTGTTTAGCTTCTTATGACAGGATGGTGTGGTAATTTGAATCAACAATAAAAGTCACTTTGCAAAAGTACCACACACATACAAAAACAAAAGTCATAATTCAGAGCAATTATTCAGGAAGGCAACGAATTTGGAGAAAAAAAAATTAAAAGAATCTGGATGACAACAAACTCAAGGCACTGCTGACTGCTGCCTCACGGGACGTGCATGCAGGAGTGGGTCACTCAGTCAGCACTGCTGATCATCAGACTGTCCTCTCTTGGTTGGGGGGCAGGACCACAGTGGGTGAGTGAGTTGGGCATATTTTAATATGTGCAGTTAATATTAGTCATGGCTTGCTGACCAACTCCTGATCCAAACTGCTTGCAGTCCTGCAGCTCTTTGAACAGTTTGGATGTCAAATTAGGACTGATGAGCAGCCAGTCAGCTTCAGAATGAAGGCTGGATGTTCCTAAATATCCCATTAGGCAAAAATGAGTAATAATGTCGTGCTTCTTACAGAGGCCTGCCTCAAATAAAGATTTAGAACCCTAAGCAGGTGAGGTAAATAAAGGCAGGGCTTTCACAAAATACAGTATTAAGGCTAGAAAATATGTACAAAGAAAAACAACTGCAGTCATATTCATAGGGTTTCTTAAACAAGAAATCTAGATAACCAGTGGGTCTATGTTGCACGAGCAGAGACAAGATTTCCCAAAGGACAGCAGTGGGAGGAAAGGAAAAAACAGAGTAAACACCACAATGGTATGGCACATTTAATAATGTCCATTCTTTCTTCCTCTCTCTCTCTCTCTCCCTTAGTGTAAAATCTCCTTTTCATTTGCAGTGTTAATGCTCATTTGCCAGTTGTGTTTTCTTCCTCAATCATCACCATTTTATCCATTTACTTTTGACCCATCTTGATCCTCTCCTCTGTACACCATTTATACTTATCAACCCCAACATTCAAACCACTTGCCTAACATTGTGTAGCTCCAACCAGTCAGGGTGTGGACAAAGAACATTTCAAGTTCATACTTGAACCAGTATACCCAGGGCTTGCAGAGATGGGAATGACCCAACTCAAAGTAGAATAATCAAGCCTGTCCATTTTTATTGCAACCTGTTTCACTGAAGGTTAAACTTACTTCAACCTCAAGTTCCTCTCAAACTTCAAATCATGCTACATTGACTTTACTTTGTCAGTGTGAAGCTGAAATTCGTTTGCAAGCACCTTTTTGCTTTGTTATTAACAACATATTCTGATGAGCAGTTACATAATCCACTTAATATTACATTTAAATCTTATGAGCTGATGATGCTCTACTGGTCCTTTGTAGCCATTTATGTATAAACTAGGAAATCTGGCTCTATCATCAAGCTTTATTGAGTAGTTGTGAAATGCAAACATTCCCAACTCTCATCATATCAATGAACGACATAAAAGATGAAAGAGAGACATATGTAATATGCAGTTAATCCCTTTTTTTAATTAAAAGTATAACACAAGCTGATTATTGTGTAAAACCTCAATGATGTTCAGGGAAATCATGTGAGTAAAAATGAAAAATTCTTCAAAGTTTGTTAATAAGTAAAACACATTGTAGTGTCACTGGCACTGTCATGAAAAATGACTAATCTTTGGGCTTATTGCTGAAGAAATTCAGCTGTTTAACAACTTGCAAATATCAATAAAACTACTGCATTAATGCAAAAGAAAAAATGCAATAAGTAATGCAAGATGAAATAGAGCATGAAAGTTGGATGAACATTCTCTGCAGATACTGTATTTCCCCCTGCAATAGTGTTTTACTTGTGTAAGGTCATCTAAAGGTAGAGTGCAGTGTATGTGTTTCAGGGGTTAGAGTTCCCATCAGAGGTCATGTAGAGATAAATATATAAAGATTTGCTTCCTAAGAAGGCTTTACACAAATGCATTACCACTAGTCTGCTTGCGGCGTATTTAACCAGCTGATGTAAAAACTTTAATGGCATTTTTCTCAGTTTTAGTGTTTGCATAGTTACTGTATTTTGCTTTTGTAGAGCAGTAAAATCAACTGCATGCAAAGACTGCTGATTGTGTCCTCGGCTAGCTTTAATTTTTAGCCCAACAGCCTTTACTGGCTTGGTAGGGTTGGGCTGCTCAGCAGGGTGATGTGTGATGCTCTCTTAAGATTTGGATTAAATTCCTTCTCCCACATATTCTGGTCTATGTTCCTCTACAGGTTGCTTCAACCTTACAGATTGCATAACTTGCTCTCTTTGGCTACTCATATAAAATTTATTCTTTCTGGTGACTGTATCATCTTGATGTACCTAAACTGGAAAAAAAAGAAATAAAAATGAAAATTATAAGTATTCCTTAAATCTTTCTTTCAGTAAAAAACACTCATAGAGACAGGTGTATGTAATGTGCAAGTGCAGTAACAAGACAATTTAACACAGATTTTTTTTTCTTTTTAATTATTTAATTTTTCTTGTAAAAAAGGTGATGATAATTTATGTTAATAAAATCAGTAAATCAGTATCTTAAATATATCAGTTCTATCCCCAAAATAAAATGTCATATATAATATTATCAATAATGTTTCCGATACCAGTATCGGAAATTGCTGTGATATTGCCAGCGGGAGGAGCCCCGGACGTGACATCTCGGGTTGTTGTCTTAAAGGGTTTTGTTATGCTCTGTAATGCTTCAAATGTTTTATGTAAAGCACCTTGAATTGTCTTGTACACAAAATGTGCTATACAAATTAAACTTGCCTTGCCAAAAATGCCGGTATCGGTATTGGCGAGTACAGGAGTCCAGGCACCAACCAATGCCAAGTAATTTATTTTAATGATTTATTTACTAGTTACCTCCGTTACACTACCAGCAAAAAGAAATACTTTTTTAATTTTGCAATACTGTTTTGTACTGTACTCAGGAGTTGTCAGAAATGTGAAAAGGAAGAACTGATTTCATTTTGGGTGTCATCCGGAAGAAATCTTGGATTCTGGATCACTTTCAAATTTTCGATAACATTGTGGTAAATAGGGCCAAACATTTTGTTTATTATTCCCCAAAATTCATGAAATTTGGACTAAGGGATTGACAACAGGAACCTCTTTCAAATTTCAGAGGCTGATCTGGATCTGATCCAGAAGGCGGATTTTATCGCAATCTGTAAATCTCTATATGGGGGAATTGTTCACATTTCATAAACGTTAATGTTGCATGTTGATTAAAAAATGACCGCAACGATGTTCTTCTGATGCAGTTAAAATATTAAGTTATTCCATTAACTGATCCGACAACCATATCACTGGAAGTTAGCGCCTCAGCGGTCAAAAACCTTTTGCCGTTCTGGGTCAAACACCTACCCAATAACAGGCAGCTACCTTTATACCTGACCCTCAGGTAACAACACAGCAACACCAGTTGCTGTGAACTTACAATTTTACATTGCCTGAAAACAACATCCATTTGTTTGCTCCCTATATCAACAATGTGATTCACTATTTTGATTTGCATCATTTATCATGCTTATTTAAGGTTCGGAGTTTGGAAACCGTCAAAAGTTTATTTCATTTGAACTTGCACTATAATTTTTGTTCCTTATAATTGTTTGCATATTTTGAACTACTATGGTTGTTCAAATGTTTATTTAAATTTGCACCAGACAAATAAGCTTTGTTCCTGTTATTTATTTTGTTCATTTAAAATAAAACCTCTTTCAGTGCCAGTTGTTTCTCCGTTAAATGTGAAAGTTTCATTTTGATAAAACTTTGGCTTCTGATGTTTTAGCTTGACAAATAAATTACAGGATTTTGTGAAATTATTTAAATGCATGTGTTTTTTAGACATTTGTACAGCGATTAAGAATACCGTGATAATATCACAATAATACGATAATATATAGTAAACCATCATAATTTGGTCACTATATTCGAGATATCAAATTTTCCATATCGTTACCTCCCAAGCACACAAATGCACTCAGGGCTCAGAACTTTTACTAGCTGACTTGTACTTCATGATACACTGGCACCAGCATCCACAGAGAAATGACTCCCAGCAATTTTGTTCCTAATAATAGCTAATCTAAAGATCATTAGTAACAGTATACGCTTGACTTGTGTTATTTATTAAGCTGTTCTTTTTCCTATTAAAAACTCGGGCTGGAAGGTGATTGATGGCGAGTTGCCTCCTTGCAAGCATGCGTCCATGCAGGCTGGCTGTAAACAGACTGCACGTATGATTTTTGCCAGTCAAGAATATCGCTCACAGAGGGAACTGCTTTCACATTTTGGTTAGCCACTGCCACTGCTACATTCTGAAACCCCCAAGGATGACTTTCACCCACAAAAAGGAAATATATTTCCATTCTGTGATTAGGAATAGCATCAGCAATGCTGGAACAAATGTGCTTTGTTCTTTTTTTGCTGCTACGTTCATGACATCTCGATATTTCTCATATGAGCCGTGCAAGTAATTAATAAGCTATAATGATGGTCCATCTAAAAATGTAGCTGGTGTGCTGACTTCAGAGGGCAGCGAGATTTAGTGCATCAGGCAGAACCAGCAGGTCCTCCAACCCACTGTTCCTTCCATAACTTTCCCATCCATTTCTCGTTGCACATGCTAGAAATAATAAGGCCTCATTATTCAGTGTAAATGATGTGAAGTTCCCCACATGCTGCTTTGGATGGAAAGACATGCAAAAGAAACTTAAGAATAACAGGTTTCTCTGCTCTCATAAAAAGGATTTCGCACTGGCAAATTAACCTTGAGCATCACTTGGGAAATAAATAAATAAAAGATTTAAACCGTGTGTGCCTTAAGGGACATAAACAATTTCCTGTTGTCTAATGTGAATAACACAGAATAGTCAAGTTGAGTTAGTATTAGATTTCCTGCGAATGTGTAAAGATGGCAGGGACACAGATTTCTTAAGCAGTTAGATTTCTTGTTTAAAAGAAAACAAAATCACTAGTGTGATTGGGACAGATATTAATTAGTTGAGTTTTAGGTTCTGTGACTGTCTGGTGCAATGTTTCTTCATTCATAACCAGCCAATTAACAGAATAAAATGATTTGCTCTTAATTCATCACGTTCGTGGAGACATTTTAAAGAGACATTTTACTATCACATTGCTGTTTAATGTTTTGAAAATGACCACAAAATCACAACAGAAATAAAAAGAATGAACATAATGAAAGAACCAAAGACAGAGAGAAACCAGTTACTCATCCATGTGTCGTCACGGCGCCACCACATTTTTCTGTATGCAGAAAAGCACATCACCTCTGGTATTTTAACAATGCAGCTGCTCTGGAATCAAACGGGAGCAAATCTACAATAACAACTGCAATTTTCAAAAAGGTAAATGGCCAACCAAATCACCCTGGCATTTCACGCCGATACTCTCTCTTATCTATAGAACTACCTGCTGTATGAAAGCCAATGGAGATGGATGGGTCTGCCTGTCCCTTAACAATATATAATGCAGTCAAGCGCATGAGTAGTGATAAAAGCCAACGTTACCACCCAGACCTTTCCCTTGGGTGTAGCTTCACAGAAATCACTTCTTTTTCATATATAAGACCACCTCAATTTGCTATTGCCTATGTACTCCAAAAACCAAAGTCTTTCCTCAGAAATTGTGTCTTTAGCAATGATGACATGGGCAAAATGTCTATGGGTGAAGGCAGTTTTTCAGTTTCTAAATGCCACATAATACATTCATTTCAATGAGTTACTGATAAAATATGCCTCACGCCCAACATTTATCTCAAACTTAAATTAATTTAGGCTTCATTCATTCAGCCATAAAGAACTTGTTTTTCTGTTTAATGAAAACAAGCCCTTTTTTCTGAATTTAGTGCATTACTAAGTTGTTTGTGCTTGCTTCCATGGAAACCATGAATGCTCCATGAATCAAGTTAATAATATTTGATGTGATGTGGATAGTGGATTTAGGCATAATTCATTCTTTTATAATCACACACTGAATTTAGGAGAAATTGAGGGACTGTCACAATATCAGATTTTTAGTCATTGTGGTTAGGAGCAAAAAAAGAAAAAAAAAAGACCAAAAAATAGCAGTTATCCAAATTTCCACCTTTTTTGTCTCTTAAAATAAGAGGTGGTAAGAGTTTATAATTCAAACTTTTTAAAATGTTGGGGGGGGGGGACCCAAATGAGATAAAGAAAATGAAATAAATCAATATTTTTATCAATATTTCTTTTTTCAATTATAGTTTAAACATAGTCTTGTATTTACCCTCTGAAATTATAAGTTTGAAAAAGTGGTGAAAATTTCAGTATCATATGTGAAGCAAATATTTGGTAACAACCTATCTGATTAGAATACAAAGACATGATAAGAAAATTGTTTGTAGAAATTTAATTTTGTTGCACATTCAGTGCCACTTGGACCACATCCCAACTCTTTTGGGCTCTATCAACTGCTGTAGCTCTTTTTGAAAGTTTGTTCAAAACTTAATAATTACTCTTCAGCGTGTCGTTTTATTGCTGCCTGGAGGAGTCCTGTTTCATTATGTGTGCAGCATTTTGAAGCTCATTTGAACTCTTCATCTTCAACTCTTCAGCATTATTGTGGCTTTAAAACATCTTGAGAACTGCCTTGGAATTGTTTCTGGAATAAATATTTGTGACAAAACTATCCATCCTTGGTACAACAATTCACATAGCCAGTGAAAAGAAAGGACACATCACTCTTTTATTTTGTTTAGTGTAAAAAATTCAATTTCTTTTAACTGATGCCAGTTTTAGTTCGTGGGACATTTGTGTTTTGCATTTGCTATTTAACTTTAAAAAAGCCTTTGCCATTTTTGTTTCTCATTTTGTTTCCCATTTCATGAAAAGATTCTGATATCCTTGAATTGGCAGAATGGATGAATGAACGGCCATTGGGTTAGGTTATTGCCCTGGGCAAGGAATGACCTTTATTGGTCCTTATTGCCGCTGGGCTAAATAATCTGCTTGCTGTAGACTTTCTCCTTTTTGTTGTGTGGAGGCTGTGAAATGTTGTCATGTCACGTTGTGCCACCACGATGTTGTGGGACATTTCTTTGCAAGCTATCAGTCAGCTTTCATGGCTCCAGAGCAGCCTTCTCATGTAGATGCAGTCTTCGTTCCGTTTATGACTAGTATATATTGCTGCAATCTGAGCTTTATTTCTCTATTATGTGCCATTCTGGCTAAGCTCAGGTGGTTCAGGTAAAAGTGAAGTCTTTCAAATGAAAGATCCCAGCCCCAACATGTACATGTCAAAATGTCCTTGACAAAAACACTAGTGACAAATTTTAGGTTTGTTTTAGCACTGACGATTGTTAATGAGCACATGTCACTGTGATCTTTAAAACAATTTGCATGGGTTTTTGAAGAATCTATTTTCCTCTTGTTTAGTTTAAAAGGCTACACTTGATTAAAAGACAACAAACCTTTCGTCTCTGGGTTTTGCAGATTATCAAAGGTGCGCTGCCAGCACCGCAACATCACCAGAGCCCTTATTATGATTAGACCCCCGCCATTAAGCTTTGACATTAAAGGCAACCCATGACCTTCAATCAAACCTTCTGATTGCTCCTGATCAGGAGTAATGCCAACCAATCAGCTAAACTCTGAAATCAAGGCGCCCATGATGACTTCTCCCACTTTACTTCCAACAGTTTTCACTGCAATAGCAGAGCGAAATATAGTTTTTTCAACAGAGATTATGTTTGAGAGATGTTATAACAGCAGTCAGATCCACTGGTCCTTCATATCAGAACCGAGTAGAGCTACTAGAATGAGAGTCTTGTTGGCACAAGGAGAGAGAGAGAGTGACTATAGACTAGGACAGATGAAAGCAATTAAAGAAAACAAATCCCCAATTCCCAGATGCCTTTGAATGGTCCACTCTCCTGATATGCCCCTTTCTATGCTATGCATGCGCTCCCCAGCTGCCATCAAGGCTATAAATATCACTTATCACACTAACTGACTTTTCTCTTGAGAGGCAGTGAAAGAAAGGGAGACTGAGGGGGACCAAAAATACTAGCACAGGTATGATTGCTTGCCAAGACAAATGACATCCATCAGCTTTAGCGAGGCTCCATATTCATCCACAGCTGAATCCAGCCATGCAGATACAGGGAGGGTGAGAGGATGAGAGCCCATCTGATTCAGTCACGTGTCCTCTGCCCCAACCAGCATATGTGCATTCTGGAAAAGACTCATCAGGTGTTGTATTTGCACAAAGTGGTTTCAAATGTAAAACAATAATTTATCAACAACAATTAATAATAATAGTTCTGGAAGATGTTCTGGTAGGGTGTTGTTTTTAACACTGTTAAAAGTTAAATTAACATTGATGACTTTGCTGTGCAACAGAGCCCTTGCTGTGCTGATCAATGTGAGTTGCGAAAAAAAAGAGCCACAGGCACAAATATATGTAGTGCAGTGCGAGGAAAGTTTTGCCCTTAAACACACAGGGCCCGTGTGACATTGCAGGCACAAACACTGTGCATCGTGCATTGTTTTCTGTCCGATGAGTCACCTAATCAAGCGGAGTTACAGATCAGTGCCAAGTTGACGGCTCAGTTTGCACAAAGCATGTCTGCTCAGCCACCTCCATTGCTGAACCACAATGGCTCAGCAGTAGGGTAATACTTTGGGACGCTTTAGGTAGGCATACCTCTGCACGAGCCCAGGAGCGGACCAGGCTGTGATCTAACTTTGCAGGTTAAGGTGGTTCTACCTCTGCCTTTTCTGCTACTGTATCAGTAAAAATATTGAGGACCACTGTCTTGTTCTGAAGATGAAAAAGAAAAAAAAGTAAAAGAGAAGGTAATCTATACGTCAAAAAAAACATATTGCGAAAAAATTACACTTATAAATGACAAATATTGGCTATTGCTTACCTTTTATTACTTCCAAACCATCCACAAAAGCAGTTTCACAAGGATTAATGGAATAAAAGAGAATCTTCTTAAGGAGAAGTAGTGCACTGTAATTTAGGTTGGCTCACTGAATGAACCATGCCTCATTCATTCTCCCCACCTGGAAGAGTCACTATAAACTTCAGAGAGGCTTTAAGAAGCCTTTGGGGTTTAACATCAGAGAAAGGTCAGAGCAGTAGTGTAGTAGCTGTGAACCAAAACCTGTAGTCATCAATACTGTATACTGATGGAGCAGAAGCTAGCAGTGGATTATTCTCTTCTCTCATCAGTAGCCACAACCACAATCAACACAGAAACAAGGAAAGCTTTTGAAGTTTTACAAGTCACAGTAAAGTGCCGTCATCATGGGAATCACAGCTCAGATTGAAGTCATCAGGTTGGTCAAGTGCTCAAATCGTAATGGGGGCGAATTTTGGAGAAAGGTCCAATTGTGGAGTCCAACAGGGAGTGCATAAAAAAGCACACTGTTGCAAAGGCAAGGGATCATTAAATACTCTCATCATAATGATGCATAAACTAAACAAAATCACACAATCTAACAGTCAAATTAAAATACATTTGCTGCAACAGGAACCAAAAATCAGCTAAGATTATCTTTTTTAGAGGGCCAGAGATTTCAGTTTGTCTTTGTGTAACAAAAGGTTATGATAGCATGAAACTACACTGGGCATGTTGCCATTTACATCCATAATGCTAGAAGCTCAAGTATCTTAAATCATAGTGTAAAACCATCAGATCTCAGAGCATCATTATGCAATACCTTTTTTTTTTTTAATAGAGAGACTCTGGAAACCCTAAGCAGCAGGTGCTGTAAGGCATTCTTGTTGCTGAGGCTGGTAATTAAAGCAATATATAAAAATAAGCCTTAAAAGGACTGACTCAAAATGCCCACAGCACATTGATGTGAGGAGTGAATCCTAAACCTGGGATGATATGGTAAATGCAAACGGGGCAAGAGAAAGAAATGGGAGAAATTCTTAAAATAAGTGAGAATTTTCTTTGCAGACAATATGTGGGCCAAGAAACGCTTATTTTTCTCATCATTTCCTTTTATTTGTTAATGCGCATGGATTTTGACACCTCAGACCTGCATCACTTTCCAAAGAAGTTGTGACAGAAAGCTTTTACCACTATATAACGTTAACTTATCTTCACTAAAAGGTACTAAAAAAAGACACTAAAAGGCATTCTGGCATTGAGGACACCAAGCAACCCCCCCCCCCCCCCACACACACAGACACACATTAGGATAAAAGGTGGGTCAGTGGAGTATCTTTATCCTGTTCTTGTTCTTCAGTCATAATTACATCAATATGGACGATGGATCATATACTTCTGCATTTCAGAGTGTGACAAATGGTTTTGGAAAACCGTTGTGACCCTCTTGCAACCGCATTAAATCTGGCTTCAAATAACCACAAAAATCTTTTCAACAACATTCTGACTTCTCCATGTGATTACAGAGAAACTCCAGGTAGATAGAACAGATACATTTGGAGAGCAGTGACTTCCTTTCTCTGTAGTAATTCCTTTGAAAGTACAAAACCAGACAAATGATACTATAGATAATAAAATATGTACCAGATACTATGTAATCATCACATGCTATTCTAGTCTCTCTTTAATCAAAAGTGTCTTTTAGCGCCATACATCTTGAGTATATCGCAGCAGAGCACTTAGGACAGATCCTTATATTTTTATCACTTCGTATCCTTTCATGTCTTCATGCATCCCTTTACACAGTGAAGTGATATTTTAAACCATGAACGGCTGTACCTTCTAACATTATAGAAGATAAAAAAAACACTTCAACTTCAAACCTTTCTAGACAGAAGCATTTATTTTTTTATAAATACTATCCCTAAGATTTCTTTATTAGCAGGACAATAAAAACATATCTGTGGACAGGTTAAGACGTCATGGACAATGAACCAGAAATAGAAAATCTGAGAAAATAAGTACAAGGCTCGTACTATTTGATGTGCCGAACAACAACTTTGGAAAGTTGATGTATATTTACTCACAACCAATGTCATGCAAACTACTGTCAAGAAGGTCTCTACTTCCATCAAACTGAATTGCTACTTATATATTTATGACAAAAAAGGACAAAATGACAAAGAATATATTTAGAAGCAGAAGTCATGAAGCTATCCTCCTTTTACATCTGCTGACAGTAGTTTGCACGACATCATTAATCAGCTACTACCAAAAAAGTCACGCTATCCTTGGACGTTCCCTATTTCTGTGTACTGTACATGTACATGAATGTCACAAACAGGTCTGCAAAGTTGCAAAAAATATTTGGGAAGTTCCCAAGAAACGTTCATACTAATGCAATGTTATGCACAACGACATAGTTAGCTAAACAACTGGAATATTCTTGATGGCTTGATGTAATTGGATCCCGGACAAATGCTTGGCAGATGAATGGAGCTATATTTGATTTATTATCATTAAAACCCTTTTTAAATGGATGTGGTCCTTGGGCTCAAAAAGCATAACTTCAATAGTCCTGGTGTAGTGTGCAGCATTCTGGAAATTATCTGTTCATGTGATGGAGGAAAGTACAAAAATAAGAACACCTGCCGCAAGAGTTTTTACATAAGTTCCCCATTACAGGATAACCTGCTGTTTCGCACATTTCTAGTAAATTCCCATTAACTTCCATGTATTCCTGTTCATCATCATAGAAGACTTTCCTGCTTCTAAAATTACAGAAATTTCAAAGCCTTAATCGTAAACCCTTTTTTAAATAATGGCACAGAAGAAGCTATCATCTGTCCTCTAAGAACAATTGTTTCTTTGCCAAAAAAACTGATTCACATTCTTGACACACAGTATGTAAACTTTCAAGTGGAGTTGTAGAAGCCCCTAAAATATGATTGTGCTCAGCCTTCTTTTATTTCAAATATCATACAACGGGGCATAGTATATATAAGCAGATAAAAAGCAGCGAGTATTAGTGGAAAGAAAAATTTGTGTCGATTAATCTGATCCTTGCCCCCTTTTTTTTCCCCAACCATAAGAGACATTTTTTATCGTCTCTTCCTGCTCAAAATGACAGCTGAGTTATCGCTCAGCTCACTGAGAGACAGCTCATTCCACCGCGTCAAAAACACACTACACTAGCCATAGCAAACACCATCTGATTTCCCACTATACTGCTTAGTATGGCAAGTAGCAAATTCATTATAAAGCTCTCACTCTGTCTCCCTCTTTCTTCTGACTGATGTCCTTAACCAATGTCACCCTTATTCATTTGCTGCCTTATTTCCATGGACCTGGATTTTCATTGCTGATGCATTTGGGGTGAAGAGGATCTGCATTAGGTTCCAGCTGCTGCCCACACACCTGGGAGTCAGCTACATCGCTAAGCACGCCATTTGAACAAATTGCTCTACTTTTGTTTAAATATGACAAACGTTCCTCAAATATGATTGGAGATTGCATCTGTTTGCCAAGGAAGCAGCTGAGACATAGGGGATTTTTTTTTATTAAGTGAGATTCCCCTCTTTGTCTCTCTCTTTTTTTTTTTTTTTTTTTTTTTTGGTATAAGCCAGCAGAAAAAATTTGAACTATGTTAAATTTGAAAAACATGATTGCACACTGTGGATAAATTGCAGCATCAGAATTCATTTTCATTCAATACATGAGGTAGAAAACTTGGTACTTTGAGATTCAAAAGCCTTTTTTGCTGCACTTTTGAACACCCTCAAACTCTAAATTGGGGAAGTGAAGCCATCAATATACCATTATACCATACTATACCTTAGGTGATCAAGCCTTGTTGGATTTTCCATATCTTTTTATAGAGGTAGAGGAAAAACAAAAACAGGTTTCTGCCATCATTGCAACTACTGCACAAACTATCCAAGCCACTTTACATTTAATTCAAACATACAAAATACATCCATCCATCCGACATGTATGCCCGCTTAAACCTCTGCAGGGTCAGGGGGATCTGCTGGAGCCTATATCAGCTCTCTTTGGGCGAAAGGCAGGGGTACACCCTGGACAGGTCGCCACTCCATCGCACCATACAAGATACTTTCAACACAAAATGAATTTCTGTTTTTATTACAACAATACAGAAACAATCTTATGAGTCTTTGAAGCTATTTCTAAAAACTGTGTGAGACAAGGTGGGAGTTGGGGCTGGAAGCAGCAGTAGGCAAGGGTGGGCTCAGAATACCCAAATCTGAGTCTTGGCCATCTAATCAGCTGTTGATTTTTTAATATTTAAATCTTCTGACGGGGTGGACAGATTACAGCCCGCCTCCTTTGTCAGAGTATCTATTCTACACTGAGGAGCATGCGTGTCGCGTGCTTCCATGAATCTACTGGGCTTTAGTGATGGCTTAATTGAATCTACTAGAAGACTAAGTTCACCTGAAAGACAAGTTCTTTGGGATTCGTTCACTGCACTGTTCACTCACAGAAACAGTCCGGGGGAAAACCCATGTCAAAGGGGTCTTGGGTAAAAAGCTTTAACCATCAGGTTACACAAGATTGGAAAACTGTTACGACCTGGAAAGTTGGAAACTTCAAATCAAACTATTCAGATTTGATCAAAGCACATATTCCAGACTTGATTTAATTGTTGGGATTTAATTTGCACACATTTTAGTTTCACCACACTATAATTACAACAACTTTTGGCAAAACCTCCTTCAATTAAGTGATTTTGGACTTTATCATTGGTACGTTATATTGCAGCAGTCACATTTTGTATGTTTATGATACTGCCCCACCCACCCAGTATTTCTGTTAGCCCACCCTAGCATGCTTGGCTAGAACCGGCCCTGGTGGTTGCTGTAATTCAGTAGTTTCTGAGATTGCATTGTCTTTGATGGCTGTCGCAGAACTTTTGTGTGCTGTCTCTTCAGAGAAATCTTAAATTTTATGCTGCATTAAAAAATACACACCCTCAAAAGGCAGAATCCCAGCAACCCCACTTGTTCAGGAATTAGTTATCATGAATTAGTAATCGCTTGACACATTTATGAAAAATAATGTAAGAATACATTTGCCTCATTAAAAGCTTTTCCATATTCTATTCAAGCCAGTTTGATTTATTTTCAGTTTGGTCTGTCCTGGTGAGGTGTGATGGCACGATCACAACCCTGTTTCCTTTCCTTCTCACTCACTTTAACGGAGTCTCTTTTTCTTTTATTTCATCCAAGTTGTCCTCTGTTTAACTGAATAACAGTGACTTTGTCAGCTGAAGAACCATCTTCCGAGCTGACAAATTATCATTGGAAAGCAGTGAAATGAGTCCAATATGAAAATTCCACTCTCTGCTGGGTCTCAAGCCCCGAGAGTCATCAGTGAGATACTAAAATACGTTTTCAGGAAATCTCCCTTACTTGTTTTACGGCCAACTAGTTTTACTGCAATAAGCAATCAAATGTGAAAACTTATGGGAATTTTCACTAGATAACTGATTTGGTGGCAAATAATTCAACAGCATTTAAACTGATTCCATACCACTTTTTAATAAGTTTCAACCACTAGAGATGAAGACCACTTCCTCTGTTTAAGAGGACTATAAGTATAGCTTGTTTCCTTTACAATGAGCCTATTTTGAGACTGACAGCAAAACCTGAACCTTTTTTATTCTTGACAAGCCCATACCAAGACTGAGACCCCAAATCCCAAATGAGGTTAAGAGGATACATCACAGTTCTAGAGCTGGAGCAAACTGGAGATAATGTCTTTCAGTTGACTGACAGAGCTGCTGAACAAGATGAAAAAAAGCCTTTGGGAAGGAGAATCTATTGAGGAGGCTGCAGAAGCAGCCTGAAGTCAAGTAGGTGTGCAGAAAAAAGCTGGAAAACAGGTGTCTTTCTAAAATAAGGGACAGGGTTGACTGTACTTTTTTACTAAAGGTTTCTGATAGAGGGCATTTTAACTGCAATCAACTGTTGGGGCAACAGACGCTAACTCAAAAGAAACTGAACAAACTGAAAGAAGACTGTCTCTATGCTGGAAACTGATCTGGGACTCCTGGAGTTGACTGTACAAATAATAACATTGCATAAGCTGCAAAAATAAAATGGGCAACATTACAGCACAGCGCTCAGTCAGACCTCTCCTGGTTCCCTGCATCACAGATGCACTTAGGGTGGGTCGCTCAGTTGGTGGAGCAGGTCATCCAGTCACTGTAAGGTTGGCAGTTCAACCCCAGCTCCACATGTCAAAGTCTCCTCAGGCAAGGCGCTAGACCCTAACTTGCCCCCAGTAGTGCACCTTGCATGACAACAGTTGCCTTCTGGTGTGAGAAGGCAACTGTGTGAGAGGCCAATGTAAAGCACTTTGGGGGCACCATGATGGTGTCTAGAAAGTGCTATATAAGTCCAGACCAGCACAGAAGATCATTACTGCCCACAACTTTAACCTCCTATAATGACTTAAATGACTTTTTAATACTTTATGAACAGCTCACATTTGAGTGCAACAGTATAATTTCCTTTTGGGATTTAAAGTACGGCTGGAGCAATTGTTTTTTTTGGTATGATTTCATCAATATTGCATATTGTTTAATCATTTTATCCCACTTTTCTTCAGGAATCTCTTTCAGTTTAGTGAGGTTTGCAGCCAGTCATAGCTCTCTTTAGGTGCCACCTTAGCATTTCAGTCTGGTCTGGCCGAGGTCCCAGATCCTGTGACTGCAAAGCAGGCCTAAATCACCTTTTCACCGCCGTATCTGACAGCTGTTATATGGCGTTTATGCTGATATGCAGTGTTTTTCTTCAACCGTGGTATTGTGTTTTATGGCCAAACATGATGCACACTAGTCTTTCTAAGCGGACGCTGTTCCAGAAGTCTTGTGGCTCACGTGCAGCTTTGACAATTTATTCCATGCTGCTGTAGTCCTTTTTTCTATTCTTATTTTTTTCCTCTTGTGCTGTTATGAACTTGAACAGTGAAAATGATAATTGGGGTAAATGATAAGAGTCTGAAGGTACTGCATTGGTTTTGTTATATATATATATATATATATATATATATATATATATATATATATATATATATATATAGGTCAGAGCATTTCACAGTCTGACCTTGGGGTGAATGTTTATTATTATTAACCTAAATTTAACCAGGGACTTTTTCGAGAGCACCCTGGCCAAGGCAGGCAGCAGCAACACAGAAAATATTAATGAATACATAAAATAGTCACAGAAACACCACAATCATTTAAAACTGACAACATTAAGGTTTAAAATTACCAGTTATTTTTAATGTTTAAATTATTTTAAACTGGGCAAGCAATGATCAGTCTCAGCATCTGCAGCCAGATGTAGATGCATCTAGAGTAAAGGTCTTCGGGACAACCCGACAACCCGAAAACCCGAGGTTCCGACCTGACCCGAATCGAGTCTCGGGTCCATTCAAATGACGTGACTCCGGGTTCGGGTCAGAATCAGTACAGTTAGTCTTGGGTCTGGTTGGTGCTCTCTGACAGGCTGGGTCCTCGTTTACTCGAGACTTAAAGATATTGGCGGTGGCAGCCAATGTCAGGACTCGGGGCAGTTAAATGATTATTAATTAACGTGGCATGTTTGTCATGAAACAATCATGTTGCCGTAGCGTGTTATTACCGGTTTGCCCAGCAGCTGTAAAGCACAACGGATTGCCAACATGACAACGCTGGATGAGAGAACACATTCACGAAACCTGACCGGTGTAGGCTATCAGTGTTAGCAGTTGCTACCAATAGCATATGTATCCACAAAGAAAAAAACGACATGGATTTAATGTTGTTTACATCACGTAGCCTATGTAGCAACTGAACCGGGTAGAAGAAGACAACTTTAGGTAAGAAAATCAAGTTTTATTTAACGCTAGACAACTTTTAACATGAGCCACTATGGGCTGTATTGTCTCGGTTCTATTCAGGTAACTAGGTTTGGTTCATGGTCGGACCCTAAAAACTCAGATCGGGTCGGTTCCGGGTCCAAATATTGCAGGTCCATTCGGGTTCAGGTCCATGAAAGTGGACCCGTGAAGACCTCTAATCTAGAATAGTTAAAATATGCTTTAATTCAAGTAATGAGACCAGATCCTCGAGGTTCAGCAGGGTGTGTGGAGCAGGATATTTAAGAGCCTTTTTACCCATCTCAGTTTGTAGTTTAGGTGCAGTCAAATGAATCAGATCTTAGGGTGCTGCTCAGGCAGCCCGTGTACGGAGGCTACACTCCTAACTAAATAACTAAATAACTTCCAGCGGCCTTTTGAAGATTGCAAGTCGGTAGGAGGGATGGACGAACATCAAGAATATCTTTGTAAATTAATATATATGTATCTGACCAGGGCATAAACAGTACAAGGGTGAGAAAAAGCACTGAGATTTTGAACCTTAGAACTTTAGTGCTCCATTTCCAGAGTGTGCAGACACTGTGAGGAGGCACGTATATAAATCACATCAACATGTCCAGCATGGCCATAAAATAAGCTGAGACAAGTGTTTTGTTTTGTTTTTTTGGCATCAAAAGAAAGGTAAAAAGAAAGGTAAGTATAAAATTAAATTCTCCCACTCTTGGGAGAATTGGCAACAATGCTGGTGCTGATGCTGATGCCACACATCCGCTTCCCTCAGATAATCCCTGTTATAGTATCTTCCCTATTTGGTACTGTATTAACATATACCTGAAAGAAAAAAAACGGTTTTTAATGTGGTTGTTGCAATTCTTGATGACCAGTTAAATGTATTTGATTATCAGCACGTGACTGCTTCTTAAAGTCTCAACTCCTGTGTTAGCAGTTGAGCGTCTACTTAGTTTTTGTGTTCACTTTCTGCATTGTGGCTCAGTTCTTATTAAACATAATAATGACTAGTGTAATATGCTCCATATTATTCTTTTTTACCCAAATGTGAGGCCTGTTGAGAATTGGATAAAGCTGAAATAGGGTGGCGATTTTTTTTTTTTTTTTTTTACATTATTGTATTAGCCGGAGCAGAGAAACAAAGTAACAGGAAAAGAAAGAGCTGAGCTCAGAGGCTTACAATCTCACTTCAAAAGCAATCATTTTTGTTCTCAGCTCATAAAGCTGTCTTCGGTGGATGTGTAGGCCCATAAAACTCAGGTACAGATCCAAAGAGTTTGTAGTGATGCTTGAACTCACACAGCAGCTGCTGGTATCATTCAGGATTTGACCTCTACTGGCTAAAGCAAGTGTAAGGTAGCAGATAGTTATGCTTATTATGATCCAGCAATAAATGTAGCAATTGATTTTTGCACATTTAATATGGTGGCTGATTGTGGGCGGCTGTAGCTCAGTTGGCAGAGGGGTCGTCCAGTCACTGTAAGGTTGGTGCTTCGATCCGGCTCCAACTTTACACATGTAAAAATCTCCTTGGGCAAGAAACTGAACCCTAACTTCCCCCCAGTGGGCCTGGCAGCACCTTGTATGGCCGCAGCCACCTACTGGTGTGTGAATGGGTGAATAATAGGCTTTGGGGGCACCATGATGGTGTCTAGAAAGTGCTATATAAGTGAGATTCATTTACCATTGGAGAAAGAAAAAATAGTACTAGTTGCATCATATCAACAAAAAAATCAAGAGGTGCAGTGCACAGTGGGAAAAAAAATCTTAATAGGACATGACATTTTAATGTTGTTTTTCAAGATACAAAAAAGAAGACCGCTTAAAATGCCCAGGTGTCTCTAAGCAAGAGTTTACATTTGCCAGCTCATCCTCTCAATAGAGCTTCCTGCACATGAGCTCAGTCTGTTCACGCTCACTGTATCTGCACTCCAGCATGTGTGTGTTTGAATGCGAGTCCAAACAGACCCGCTGCTGCATCTTGTCCCAGTCAGATTAAAGCGTTACTCAGAGTGCCACCGTCAGTCACTCTTACTCCCCAGAGAGACTGAATGCCCTCCTTAAGCCCTTCATCGGTATATGCGGACACGCTAGGCATGAATAGTGCTACTACAGTACAATCCTCTTTCATGTTTGACTTTCACACTTCTTGAGTAATAATTTTAATGGCCTGAACTCTGTCATGAACATGAATTTGATCAGACTGGGGCTTTCTCATCCAATTCACAGACAAGGGGGAACAGTAAGATTTGTGATCATAAGTTTACTTGAGGATATTCTTTTTGTAACTATCTGCAAAAGGAGGGCTGAATTTAGCGAAGCCTGATTCATTTTATTATTTTGAGTAAGACCTTTATGACTCAATGAACTTTTCGCTTGGTAATCTTTATTGCACCACAGTAAAATGAAATCATATTTCACCCAGATTGACGATGTGAGCAAGATAGTGAGTAATAACTTACAAGAAAAGCTGTTCTTGCACATCTAAATAACTTAGATGATGGTAGAAGGGATATAATATCGCAGCATCCTTATACAATACGTCAAGATTTTTGTCTGGATCAAGCATGAGCTTTGAGCTGAGAGACACAGCCAAAATACCACTTATGCCCACTCAGGTCAGCTACACAAGCTGCTGCTGATGCCTCACAGGGTGATTTAGTTTACAGTCATCTGAATAACACAAAGGTTTCTGAGAAGCTACGGGCTTTCTTTTTTGAGCTGCTGTAATACTGCATGCTGACTTCAAAAAGCATTACCTTTTGCTGTAGTTGTATTAGTTTTTCTCTAACAGTGTGACTGGCTGCACCAAATATATCTTGCAACTCTTCTGAACAAACCAGAATCACATTTACATCGACAGCTGCTCTAAAGATCTGCCTGCTGTTGTGAGTGGCCGAGAGCCATCTTTAGTTCACAACAGCATCAATCAACATCAACAGCTGTCTTTATCACATCAGTAGGAATTTCCTCCACTTCTTACTTGTCAGGCCATTAATAATTACTTATAATACATAGTAATGTCACTTTTTTTTTTTTTTTTAATTTTGGTCCTTATGTTACCTGAAACATGGTAGGCCAATTTCTGCAGGGAGATGGCAGATAGGATTTTAAGCAGTATTCTTTTTCTTTTCTTCATGTAACAGTTTCTGCAATTCACCATTAAGCACCTGTTCCCATGTTTATATGTTGCTTTATCATACAATATGAAACCAATAAGGAATCCATTTCACTGCAGAGGTGTCAGTTTAGCAGCTCTTTTTGGTCACTGGTGATCCGTGGCACCTTACTGCCCAGGTGGGGATCATGTTGAAGTTAAGTTGTCAAAGTTGTTTTTTTCCCTCTACTTTTCCTTCTTTTATCGTGTAGGATTTACTGTCAAGTAGAAACAGTAGAGGACAACATACTGCATACATTTCAGAAGCTGAAAAAAATACATCTGGGAGATAACTTTGATGGTTTTTTATATTTTTCCTCTCAACCCCACCCTCCAACGACGTTCTCCAGGCTGCCTCCACTCTCCTCTCTAACACATCTCCTCCCAGCCTCCTCCCCAGTCATTTGCTGCTTATTAAAGAGTCTTTGTCAACCTTGTCCCATCTAATTCTCACCCAATTACAATCTAAATGAACCACAGGACTGCTTAACTTGCTTTGCCTTTTGCCATTGTTTAATTTGTGACGGTAACAAACTCTGATTAGTCCTTTGTAAAGGTTCATAAATTAAGCACTCAAGACGGAATAAATCACCATTCCCTAAGAAGATAAATGGGTAATATTTAATTTTCCATATGGATCTCACTGACAAGAATAAGACAATGAAAAAAGAATATTCAACAAGGACAGCTATTTTCCCAGGTAGTGATATTTTACCAGGAATGTCTTACCAGCGAGCAAATCTTTATATTTATTGTCGTAGTTTTAACTGATAGCAGTGTGACTCAAGAGGTAAAACTGGGCCAATGTGATGAATGTCATCATCGGAATGAAGGAAAAAAAAAAGTGACTTAAGGTGGGGAGAAAGATTATTATAAAGAGAGAGAAATAATAACTAAAAAGAGTCGTGCGAAACTGAAAATAAGAGAAGAAACAAGCGCATGATGGTACAGATCAAAAAGAACCTTGCTGAATATCATTGAAGGATGAGGACAGTAAAGCAAGAAAACAAAATGTGAAAGTGACAATGGATCTTTTTTAGCACTGGATAATTGGTCTCAAGAGGAAGAGGTTGTCCAGGCATGTCAGAGACTTCCTTCACTTCACTATTATAGCTCTTGTGGTATATATAGCCTAAAATGTAAATGTCTATTTTTGGTGTTTTTTAAATAGATTTTCCACAATTGTTTTGATGTGCACGACAAAAAATGCAGATTTATATCTAAATCAAACCAGCACTCATTCGAGTGTAGTTCTCACTCAGATATCTAAAACCTATTATAACATTTTGAATAAGCGATAAACTCCTGTCTGTCATATAGACCTGATGATATGAGCTTTTCAACAGCTCAGACAGTGAGACACTGGATCACGATAAGCTCAGTAAAGTGCCAAAAAAAGCCATGCATGCTGTGGAGAGATGAAAAGTGTTAATTGTTTCTGTTTTTAAAAAAAAGATATGAACTGTGGGAGTGCAAAAACTAGAACTACCAAAAAAAAAAAAAAAAGAGTTGCAAAGTAAAACACTGTGTTAACTTGTGTTAACTCCTACTTTTGTTTGCTGAGGTGAGCAACTGCTAATTAGCATTATTCTTCCTTCTTCACCTGTTCAGTCTTTAGCTTTTTTCAATTTTTGTGCATATTTTACATTTGAGCTCATTGTGATTTTTTATTTTTGGAATAAATTAAGTTTTTTTTTATTTAGATTGGTTCCTGATCACGTGCAGCATGGACAGGAATTGTGAGTAATGACTACAAAAGACATGAGATCCCGCATGCAAAAGCCTGAAATGTGTGATCCCAGCAGGGTGGCTGGACTCTTCTCACCCATAGAGAAAGGGAGAGAAGTTCCACCACTCAGGAGCAGGCTCACTGCTCCTCCATGCTCAGAGGAGCAGCTTGAGGAGGTCTGTTCATCAGGATGCCTTCTGGAGAGATTACCGTCTTTTTGGCGGGCTTGGGAACCAACCTTGGAATAGCTGGAAGAGGTGGCTGTGGACAGGGAGCTCTACTGCCCCGATGACCCGTAACTCAGATAAGTGCCAGTTGATGGAAGGGTGGCTGCAAATCAGGATTGCAGTTAAGTTGGATATCTAACCCAGCCTTTCTCAACCGGGGTGTCGCGGCACACTGGGGTGTCGTCTGACTGCTTCGTCAAAAAAATGACCTATTCCTGACATTTGATATTACAGTGGTACCTCAATTTATGAACCTCAATCTACATATGAAATTTTCAGGTTACGAAACGCCTCAAAGGGAAAATATTGCCTCTGGTTACGAAAGAAATTTCAGGATACGAACAGCAAAAATACAGTACACGCTGCTACTCGCAGCTCCCAGAGTTTACAGAACGTAAACATAGCTGTCGGCTCTGTATCCCGGTTTGAAAGCAGTGCGTCCGAGCTGCACTGCCATTGGCTGTTGCTTAGCATCTTCCTGGCATCCCATTGGCTAGGAGGGCCCCTTGTCTGTATGAGCGTAACCCAGCAACCCAGATATATAAACAATTTTTACCTCCATCAAGGAGGTTATGTTTTTGCCAGTGTTTATCAGTGTCTGTTTGTCTGTCTGTCTGTGTACAAGATAACTCAAAAAGTTATGGATGGATTAGAACTGATTTCATTTTGGGTGTGATCCGGAAGAAATCCTGGATTCTGGATCGCTTTCAAATTTTCGATAATTGTTGCGTTTAGTGGAGGTCTGCACTCTCTGAGTGCTTTTCTAGTTCTTACATGTATTTCTTACAGGTTTTTGTGTCATTTCATGTATTATTTAAAAATTTAAAAAATATATATAATGTTCGAATTTTGGGAGGCTTGGAACGGATTAGGGCATTTACATGGAAAACGTGCCTCTACTTAAGAAATTTTCAGGTTACGAAACTACTTCCAGAACCAATTAATTTTGTAAGTGGAGGTAGCACTGTATATATATGAATGCATACATAAATACATACTTTTTTTCTATGAATAAATAAAATAAATAAATAAATAAATAAATAGATAAATAAGATACATAATTAGACATGAAATGAATAATAAAAAGATGTCTCACATGCCCATTTCCCAATGTTAACAACTTCAGTACGGGGTCAGCGTAAGGTCAACATGACTGGCCAGTTAGCTTACGTCGTAACATCATTTAACCACCTAAATTTATTTCACAGATAGCAAAGAGAACTTTTTAGCAGCATCATGGATCATTTTCAAAAAAAGAAAAGCCCCACAGGAACGGAACATCACAGAGGAGCAGACATCTTCATTCAAGCCTTCATCCACCAGCTCTGAATCTGCACCAAAGGTCGCAAAGGTAGTTGCTAGCGATAAGGCTAAAAAGAGGCAATACAAGGATGATGGATGGAAGCAAGCACATTCACGGATGAAAAGAAGCTTTCCTGCTGAGGCCTACTCTGGTGCAGTTATCGTGTTCAGGCTATTTAAACAAAATAAACGGGATGTATGCATTTATAGTCAGAGCGATGCAGTGTGACTTTGGATAATATTTTACTCTGGGGTGTCGTGAGATTTTATTCACTTTTGAAAGGTGTCGTGACTGAAAAAAGGTTGAGAAAGGCTGCTCTAACCTAATACATATGGCCAATGTGAAACCCCACGGAGCTGCTCAACTCACCACAGGATGAATTAAAACCAGGTAAAATATTAAAATGATGTATAACTCCTATTTTGCAGATACATGAACATATCTAAATAGATAACTGCTTGTATGTGAATCCTGCTAAGTTAATATGGCAGAAACAGTTTCAACTGCAGTTACGAAAAGGAGTTACATGAGTGACACATTTGCAGTAAGTGCAATAGCATTAACACTAGGCTTACAATTACTGCGAAAGGAATTAAAATGTACTTGAATATGCAAAAGTATACAAAAAAATATGTATCACAAATGATTTTCAGAAGACTAACTGAAGGGATAGGATTCTGGAAAAAATGGTCATATTTGGTTACATTTAACAGACTCTAACAGAGAAATGTTTTCCCAAGTAAAGAGTCACCTCTTTGGGGGGAAGAAAATGTTGGGTAAGTCAATGATGGCATCTATAAAGAGGCGCAAAGAACTAAGGTTTGGGTGAATGTTAATTTAAAGAAGAAAAAAAGATGTTTTGACAGCAGAATTGTAGGCGACAAAGTCCACAATCAGCCAGAAAAGCAATTACGTATGAATCATCACTTCAGTGACATCTCCACATAAATATGACAAAGAAATCAACAAAGACAAACAAGTGTTTGTCTGGATGCCAAATGGAAACAATATACAAAAGACATCATCTGAATTATGTTTGAGTAAAATAAAGAAAAGTAGAAAAACACCACATATCCTGGAAATAAACACAGTTCATCATATTGGTTCTTATGCTTATAGATGAAATCAATGAAAGCATTTATCAAGCAAGACGTAGTCATCTCCAAGTAATATTGCTGTGACCATCTCAATGTCAAGTCCAACACTAACACAAAACACCTAAAACTGCAGTCCAAGAGAACGAGTGAACGCTTCGGCCATAGTTACAAGCACCACAGATGGCTATTACCAAAGAAACTTGACAGTTTTACCAACAACTTGAACTGGACCTCTTGGCACTTCAATCCTCAACAGCCTGCACAAGCATAATGATTTCTGATTTGTGAATGACTGCATTTAATTAACTGTGCTAGAGAAAGTAGAGCACATGTTAACAAAATAAGACAAATTTCAGTATTTATAAACCAGTAACACTATTGTGAAAGTTATCTTTGTTGATGCCGAAAGAATAATAGATTATTGTGTATTCAATGTATTAATTGTAAAACTTATATCATGGATGGATGGATGGATATTATATCATTAGTCGGTTGTAGTTCAGATGACTGGGTTGATTAGCTAATGTTCCTACTGGTTTAATGGCCAGCTATGCGTCTCGAGCAAAATCTCAACAGGCATATTCACAGAGTTCAAGTAAAGACTGAATAATTATTGTAAGGGATAAACCCTTCAAGCAAGCACTGAAGAAGCGTATCGGGCCCATGTCAAGCAAACATTACTTACTCATGTCTGACAGGGGACTGAGCATGGCTGACAGCAAAATAATTATGCACCTGACAACTTTACAGAGAGGCTGACACTGTGAATGAGTGATTTCCAAACTATATTTGTTTGTTGAGTTGGAGTTCAAAGACAGAAAATCTGGAGTTTTACTATATTCAAGAGGACATTTCTTAATTCTGATTATAAATACTCAAATGGTATCATCTCCAAGTAAAAAAAAACTGCATGCAAGTGACATAAAAACTAAGGAAATTATCCCTTGGCATCTATCCAATACAGTGTTTCCCACATGTTCATTTATTTGTGGCGGCCCGCCACAAATAAATTTTAGCCGCCACGAATATATTTTTTGGCTTTTGACTCGCCCTCGCCTCCAGACTGTGAACATGTGGAAAAAATGTGGAAAGTCATGACGTTCCCCCGCATACAACCATGGAGTGCTCGCATACCACCAGTGGTACGCGTACCACAGTTTGCGAACCACTGATCTATGTGAAGGTAAGACGTGCCGTTACAAAGTGGTAAAATAAGCCCAAAGGTGGTCCGGAAAAAACTCATCATGTTATACCAGCCCGTGTCTCTATGAAATCTAGATGCTCAACATGTGCAGAGACATGTTATCCTGCTGTTAATGGACATTAGCCGTCAGGCACCTGTTGAGCTGCAGCCGTAGCGCTGTAATGTTGCCTACATACATCAGCTCTGCTTATGTTCACCCCTTTACACACGTGTATAGATAAATATTTTCAGAAGAAGAAAAGACCTCTTCTTGAAGAGGAGGTAGGCTCCATATCTGTATATAGTGTTTTAAATTTAAGCTTTGTATACCTGTGTGTATAGTGCTAACAATTACAACTTTGCAATAGTTCAACTCAAAGTTTTGACTCTGCACCCCCCGATCCCCATAAACACACTCCAAAACCTTGTGGACAGCCTTTCCAGAAGAGCTGAAGCTGTTCTAGCTGTGAAGGATGGACTCCCGTCATATTGATGAGGAATGGGATGTCACTGAAGCTCATATGTGAATCAAGGCAGGTGAGTAAAAATCTTTGGCTAAAGTAATGTAGGTTCCAAACCTTTAATTTAACCTGACATGCATTCAAAGGACAAATGTAATATTTAAAAAGTAGAATTTCTTCTAATGTCATATATAATATGCCCAATATACCCACCCAGATAGTAAGACGGACCGGTCGGCCATCTATCTGGGTGGGTGTCACATAACCAATGGAGCGTAACGTGATTGGCTGGACGTTGGCTGAATTGAGACAGGGATCGATTGCTTCTCCCTGGTGACCCGGATGTTGAGTCTGGTTCTTTTTACACTGAATTTTTTGAGGTTGAATTTTTTTACACTGAATTTTTTGAGGTTGGATTTTTTTACACTGATTTTTTTTTAAAAAATTGAATTTTTTTACACTGAATTTTTTGAGGTTGGATTTTTTTACACTGATTTTTTTTTTAGAAATTGAATTTTTTTACACTGAATTTTTTTGAGATGTTGATTTTTTTTTTTACACTGAATTTTTTGGGGTGTCGAATTTCTTTGCGTGTTGAATTTTGAAAAACTGAATATTTTAAGACAACTATTTTTTTAACACTGAATTTATTTTAACAAAATAAAATTCAGAGGCAAAAAAAATTCAGTGCTAGAAATCTGATGTTTTTAAAAATTCAAAGTCTGATTTTGATGCTGAAAAATTTCAATCTTAAAAATTCGTATTCAAACTCAGATAGCACAGAAATACTTCCATACCCTAGTCACTAAAGTGTAATTTAGACAACAACACAGAAGATAGTTTGAAGACAGTAAATGTACTCACATTGATAGATGTTCTGGTCTGCTTTCTCCTCCTGCAATCAGAAAACATACACAAATGTGGTTATACAGGCTTTATAAAATGAAGGGAGGTTAAGAAAAAAAATCTATTTCTGTGGCTCCCCATGAGCCATTTGTTACTTTGCCTTTTCCTCTTTCAGTGTGAAAACAAATACATTGGCAGAAAAAGCTGAACAGGATGGGGAGATGATAGAGTGGGGAAAAAAAGAGCGAGAAGGGTAATGACAGAAAATATGTGGCAGACAGCAGTGGAAAAACAAACTGGCCCCGGAGTCAGTTCAGTGATCTCACTGGACACCACACTGAACTGAAAACTTTATCAACATGTAAAACAATACATCTCAGTGGATGAACTGTGAGTCCTTTGCCAGTCATGCCTGTTGCTAAAAGTCAGAAGGCACATAAACCTTGTATAGACGGAAGACCATGAGAACCAGACTACACGCTCTAGAAATATTGAATTAAAAATGAATTTGAAAACTGATACTTAAACATGAAAAAAAAACCTTCTGCTGTTTCAATTCCTGTTTCGTTTTCATTGGTGATCAGTATTTTCCTCATCATCAGATTGTACATCAGATACTCAGTTAATAACTTTGCAATATAAGCAACAGAACGCCTCACTTGTCCTCTCTCACAGATTAGTGTTCTCGTAGGCTCTGGTGCTTAGTCATGCTGCTGCACAGACTGCAGGTGTGTATTCAGCCATCATATTAACATGATCATTAAGGTCATGCACAGATAGAAGGAGCGTCGCTCTGTGCTTGAAGCAAAGAGGAGCAGTTATAGAACAGTAAATGTCTCCAAAACAGTTTGTTAAAATGCTGTACTTTTGCTCTAAGTTAATTTTCCGAATGAAAAGTTACTTGAGAAGTCAATAATATATCAGGGAGACCGGCCAAACATTAACATTGTGTGGGAAACAGATGGCAACAGTGAAAAATGGTGGCTGCCAGCTGTTTGCTCTGCTAACTTCTATTTTTTAACCTCTTGGCTTTTGTTAGCTGCATTATAAATCAGGCATGTTCAGCAGAGTAATGTTTTTTTAAATTGTTGGATTAAATTTAATAAAAAAAAGTGTTTGTCATTTCTACCTTATTGTCTGTACAAATTGCCATCTTTAGGTATTTTGAAATAACAACGCTTACCAAGATGAGCAGTGCCGTGGTACTTCACTAACAGAAAAAGAAATCAGATTTCTCAGTGGTTAAGCTGAAAATTATCTGAATCCAGTCAACGGCCAATCAATAGGTGCATCACTAACTTCATGTGACATGGTTAGGGTTAGAAGATGTAGCAGTAAACATACTTAACTGCATGTAATGGCTCCTAGACACTGAACAATTTCTGCAGTCGTGTAAAATTATAACTCACACTGAATGATTTGCAGTTGCTTACCGTTGGGTACAGTGTCAAGAATGGTATACGCACACACTACATTGATTAACGCTCTTAAATCACAGGCTACGATTGGTGCGGACAGCTGTAGAATCCCATAATCAGTACGTGGTGACTTAACACATTAAAAAAAACCACTCTGTTGTAGCTTTTACATGTAACAAGAATGCTTTAAAAAAAAAAACTGTGAAGGAAAAGAATGTCTTCCCAGTCATAGCCAGTGATAAGAGGCCAAAGTTTTTTATTTTTTTTCTTATCTTTTGTCTGCGACATCCCAAAATCGAGCAGTATATAAGAGCCATTACTTAATGACTTAAGTAAGCCAACAAACTGTTTAGTTTTGTACCTGAATTATTCCTTGGACGAACATCAACATGTTTCGAGACATAATTGTTTTGATGTGCACCTTGCACTTGATGGTGACTCAACACTTGTATTAGTTACAGCACAAACCCTTGCATAAACATGTGTGTCAACTTTGGATTTCTTATAATTCAGTGAAAAAAGTAATGTTTTAGTGCAACACCATAGTTAAAAAAGCAAATATGTGGAAGCGAGTGAGGTATTGAGACATTTTGCAATCCCATCCCTGAGCAAGGATGCCACCGGTAATGAGGCTCAGTGATTAAAACAGGTACACACTTGCCAGGCCCCCTTGGATTCCCAGGAGAGTGAGATTCTCATGAGAAACTCAGCAGTTTTTAATGCTTCCTGTAATTGCTCAGTCTTTGCCTCTACATCAATATCCCTCTATCTTCACTCCCTCTGCCATCTGTCCGTCTTAATTGCAGACATGCTTCTTCATGATGGCAGGATAAAATTGAGGGTGCTCATCAGCACCGCCTTCCATCATCTCGAGTGCTGCTGTTTGATCAATTGATTAAAGAATCAAACCAAGCATAGAGGTGAGAGATAGGCTATGTGCTTCTTTCTAAAGATACTGTCAGTTCTATGAATTAAAAGAGATCTTTTTGTCCCCATACCTCACACACAAATAGTTAGGGAAGTATAAGCTTACACAAGGATGCAAGTCATGCATAATGCCATGTTAAAAAAAAAAAGTACACTCTTTTTCCATTGCAAGATTTTACATACAAAGGCACTGGGGAAGTTATGCAAACAAAACTGAATTTAATAAGTTGATCATCAGCAAATGTAAACCCCTTTAAAAGGCAAATGTTGTTGCAGTTTGCTGGTGTGAAGCGTTCAGGTTTTGTATTAACATAAACATGACCTTGCTCTTTGCTATCGACCTGAGAAGGTTCATAAGACTGCTGTGAGAATTATCATCCACTCTCAGAAAACATTCTAGATACCCATGAGCCAATGGGGCCGATCTTCAGCCAGATCTGCTACAGCCGCTATTTAGTGATAATGTGTAGTGTGAGAGGCGTCCAAGACCAAACATAGAGATAGGACTCCTGTCTGCCCATGATGGCATCACACAGGAAAAAAACAATTAGATGGGAGGACTATTTCATAATATATCAGAAATGATGTCCATACATGCTCTGGACAAACAGGTCCCTGTGACCTCTAGACCTCAAAGCTCCAATTTTACCATAGCAGATACTATTAACTCTTTATGGAACTGAAAGAGAGCATACTTTCTTCTTCACAACTGTAGTGAGCAGCAAGACCTGCAATCTCCTTTTCAGTTGGTGGATTCCCACAGAATTTCATATGAACATAAAAACAGACAAATACACTGATTTTCTATGTGGAAAGACCTCATGCTTTCTGTCCTATGTTGTCTCTCTGGAACAGAGGCGTTGGAGTGTATTTTACAAAAAGCTCTTGTAAATTGTATGGCAAAACTGTGACAATGAAATGCAGGACACATTTTGGGGAAGAGAGCCAATTCAATATCTTTCAACCTCTGGAGCTGAAAACTACATTCTGCTGTGATTCTTGGCATGTGTTGATAATTACATACTGGCACCACAGACAGCAACGAGCTACTCCTCCATTGACTTAGCATGAAAACAAGTGCTGTTGCAAGCAGCTGGGGTAACGCCACCATTTTTCAGAAAGAGACAGAAAGTTTTTTTTTATACTGATGAGATCAAAGATTTTGTTTTTATACGATATTATTAGTTTATACCGCAGTCTGTTCAGTAACAAACCAAAAACCAGCATTACAGCTGGCAATGATGTTCATCTAAATCAGAGAGGAAAATTCTGTCGTTTTATCGCATCTAATGTAAGTTAAACAATGCAATTGAAAATATTAATGCAGGTAAAAAGTAAGTTACACAGTACACCTAAGGATGCATCAATGAGGCATGTTTTCTACTGAGTGATCCAATCATAACGGCACTCATAAGGCGCTGTTTTCATTATTATAACAAAATTTTCCAACCCCTGGACTCCTAACTTCCCCATCTATGCTAGTCATTAATGCTGTACTTCGATGAGAAAATACATAAGATCCATCAGCACTTAGGTTCTCTCCCACGCTGAATCTTAGCAGCCATTTTCCAGCTTTCAACTTCCAGCAGTCTCAGAAATCACAGACCTCATTCACAAATCCAAGTCCTCCACATGTCAGTTAGATCCTCTGCCCACAGCCCTGGCTAAATCCTGTCTTTCCTCTTTGCCTCCTCTCATATCTGCCATCATTTACTCCTCTCTCACCACTGGAATTGTTCCCTCTCTCTTCAAAACTGCAGCTGTCACGCCAATACTGAAAAAGCCTGGTTCAGAGCCCAATAATTATTTCTAACCTATTTCTAACCTACCTTTCATCTCCAAAATGCTTGAAAAAATTGTTGCAACTCAAATCCATTCCCATTTATCTTAAAATTACCTTTAAGAACAATTCCAGCCTGGTTTCCGCCCCCGTCACAGCACTGAAACTGCTCTCATCAAAACCACTAATGACCTCCTTATGGCAGCTGATTCTGGTTTACTCACGATCGTTATTCACCTTGATCTGAGTGCAGCTTTTGATACTATTTTTCACTCCATCCTCCTGCACAGATTGTCTTCCATTGGCCTTATTCACTCGCCCCTTGACTGGTTTCACACATATCTTTCAGGCCACACTCAGTTCATGCAATTCAAATGCTTCAGATCCCGGTCCTTCCCTGTCTCTACAGGTGTTCCCCAGGGCTCTGTCCTGTAGCCCCTTCTTTTCATCACAAACCTCCTACCATTTAGAAATATTTTCCATATTTTTACAGCCTCACCACCTCCCATTTAGCTTGCAGTAAATCTCTTCTCTATGGCCTTCCTCACAAATTCCTCGAAAAGCTTCAACTGGTCCAGAATTCAGCTGGCCATATCATCACCAGAACCCTTTTGTCACGTTTGTCTTATCTCTGTAAAGTGACCTTGAGTGTTTTCAAAGCCGCTTATGAATAAAATGTATAATAATAATATTCTTCATTATTATTATCGTTATCATTGTTATTATTATTATTAGTAGTAGTAGTAGTATTTACCTGTGAACAGCTTTTCAACCCTGTAACAGTAAATATTTTCACACTCTTTCCCAATCTACTTTTTACAGATAAATTTAGGTTTAAAAAAATGGCACAGATGAGTTTTTAAGATAACTGACTATTGTTATAAAAAAAGAAGATAATCCAAGCATAGTATCTTTTATGTATAAATAAGTCAACTTGGCAAAAGTTGGCAACACTTAATTAACTCACTTCAAATAATATAATTTAAAATGTAAAATAAATAAATGCAGTCCCCTTCTGTTAGGGTCTGGGGATTGGTTTTGCATTTTGGGGATTTTTCTGGGTTTTCCTTGTTTCTTGTGTTCTTTGTTTCCTGTTTGGTTACTTCCAGCTTCATTTTGAAATTCTGTCCACATTTTGTTGAGTTCTGTTTTGCTTCCTTGTGCCTCATCTTCCTGACCATCTATACCTGTGTATTAAATCTTGCTCATAGGTTAAAGGACTTTTGTGGATACTTCTGCCTCTTGCTCTCCTGCATTTGGGTCCTAATCCTGAAAACCTGACACCTCCCCCCTCCAGACACACACTAATGTTGTATTAAAGTATAGAGCCAGGGAAACTGACATTTTGTGAGAACACAATTTGAAAAACTGAGAAATTCAAGCCAAGCTGTCTGTTGGGAAGTGCACTTGTATACATGTTTGCTTTTCGCTCATAAATCACTTGCAACCCAGACACCTTTTATTCAAGCACCAATGGGGCTGTATTTGCTGCCTTTACTCACTCTAGCTTTTGAACACAATGTTCTGCTCGATTAACACAACTATATTCCGATGAAGCGTTGCAGTTCAAATACACAGCCACAGTAACATGTGTAATCTGAAACAATGAGAAGATTGATAGTAGGAAGAATCTGGAAAAGGCAATCAGACAGTGCAAGAAAGGCAAGCTGAAACATTATGTTTTCTCACAAGATTCATTTATCTATATTTAATAGTTAACCCCTGCTGCCTGTTTCAGGGAAAGAAAGGACCCTTTTGCTAGTCAAGTCTGAGTCACGTTCACTACTGATCCGAGTCAAGACAATTCGGTTATCAGTTTTTTAAACACATGTATCGTCTTAAAACCAAAGGCATGTGATAAAGAAGCTGTCTTACTGACGCGATTGCGGATTCTTCTGCCATAAAGCTCAACAGGCTACCACTCCTCAGCCAGCACTGTCTTCAAGTAGAGTAAATTAATATCATTGCCCTGACAAATAACTAAATAAATAATACAGATGCAACTCTGCATGCCAGCAGCAGGCTAGCAGCCTGTGATGGAAGACAACCTAAATGCGTTTTAGCTTTAGTTTACTGTCAGCAGCGCCCCACTTACAGCACATAGTTTTCTCAACTGCTCTGCTCCTGCTGAAAACTGAGCAAAAAAAGAAGTCTTGTTTTAGTTAAGACTTTTATTTTCTTTTTGATACAGGTAAGAGGTATTTATTTCCATAAGTTAATGACACAGTGGCATAAAGACGGGCAGCTTCTGTCTCAAGTCTGAGGGGCAAGTGCTGAGAGACAGCCTGTATGAGTAAAGTATAGACTGGGGATTGTGTGCTGGATTTAACCACACACACTCTACTCAATTTCACAGGACCAGTCAGTTTTTTTTTGGTTTTTTTTTTTTGAGACAAGGACCGTCATTTTGACCTTACTCACCTATTAAAATGTATGTAACTCTCTTTGAATTAAAATGGCTGTCTATGTCTCCCAGTTGATGACTTCCCCTAAAATTGTCTGTTACATCATCTTTTGCATTTTGGGCATTCTGAAATGAAAGACAGATTCAAAAAAGAGTGGTTTTTCCTAGAACCACCACAAGGTCATATTGACCTCCATTACTCCTAATGCCAAATGGTAAACAGACTGCATTTATTTAGCCATATACATTTATAGACAGCCAGACGCACCATTCAAAACACTTTACAGTCAAGCTTAACATTCCCCTATTCATTACACACACACACACACACACACACACAAACACACTCAATTCGTAAAGGAAACAATGAGGGTTTCTAAGAAACCAAGATTCCAATTTAGCTGAAGAGCACTTTAATACATTTGCTACATTTTCAAATTGTCTGTGTTTATATAAACCTACCTGACTGACTTCTCAGTCATGTTGATGGAATCTGGATCAGATTGTTCTCCAGATTTACTAAGAGGAAGTTTGATTGTCACAGACCTAATCATTAGTCAGTTACTTAGTTAGTTAGTAAGTCAGTTAGATATTTATTCAACTAGTTATTCAGTTAGGAGAAAATAGATAAGAGGAAAGGTTATATGACTGTCAGGTAGGCGTTGCCAAACGTGCAGGACAGAGATGATGGTGAGTTGGACGGAGAAGGAATATCAGGACTCAGTGGTGTGTCTTGGTCCAGTGAATGTGACTCTGAATCTGGGTCTGGATCTGACCATGAACCATACCTTAAAGGATCAACCCAGCTGTACAAAATGCTGGCATACCAAACACGTCATCCATCATGCCTCTGAGGCCAGGCTGGTCCCAAAAATGTATAAATCAATCAAACTTTATTAATGTAACCCACATGGTTACTAAACCAGTATTTGTAGTTTAAATGCAGTACCTCAGTTTGCCCACTGGTGGCGCCCCCATCAGTAATCACGAACGCATTGAACGTGATCCAGACGTGACCTGTGTATGATCACAGTCTGTCCCGCCCGACATCTTAGACCAAGCTGAGACCCCAAGCAGAGCAGTCACACATAGATCAAGCTGAGACACCAAGCAGAGCGGTTGTACATAAACCGAGCTGAACAACCGAGGAAGAGTCGATGTGAGTGTGCGTGGAGGAGAGGGAAGCCGAGTTCGTTCGTGCTAAATCCCCTGAGAACTCCGGTAAGAGAAAATGCTATGTGGATGAGCAAGCCTCAGGCTAGTTGTTGCTATAAGCATGATGTGAGAAAGTTCCAGTGACTGAAGTATGTTCATAAAACCAGTCGGAGTCCATGCTATGTTTCATTAAGGTTTTAAACCTACCCTGGTACCTGCTATATCAATGTGTGTTTTGAAAACGAGTTGTTAAAAGATCGCTAACGACCTAGCGCGGAGCTAATCGCGGCTAACCGCGGCTATGCTAATTCTGGGTATTACCTGCTAAAGGTGATGTAAATGCTAATCGTGGAGCTATCCAAGTTAATGTGCTACTAGCTGGTTAAGCTTATGAGCCTGTACTGTGACTCATGATGAGAAATAGAGACAGCTATGGTACAGAAATGTGGGTAATTGATACCAGGGTATGTTAATTATTTTTCTGGTCATTGAGATGAATGTATTGAGTGTTTTTGCACCAATGATGGTTTAAAATGTATGTTGTTAAAAATAATTTATACTGTTTAGAGTTTATACTATAATTTTTGGTTAAAAAGAGATAAAAAGTTATGGTTAAAATATAAATACTGCTGTTAAAATGTAAATGTTGATTTATAGAGCTGTTTATAAATATAAATAGGGCTTTATTAAAATAAATAAGGTAATTTATGTTGAAATATAAGTTCATGATAAACAATAGTCATGGTAAAAATATGCAGTCTTATTTAAAGCATTTAATTGCAGTGTATCCTTTACTTGGGTATATATATGTGGAAGAATTAGAGTGAAAAGTGAAAGTAGAAAGATGTCAATGGAATAGAAAGTGATGATTATTTGTTCTACACTCTCTGTGTAGACTGGTTTTTCGTACTTCGACGGATTAGGACTTCAGATCCAGAATTCCGAGCCCAAGGGTTCGGTGGCGAGCCGTCCAGCGAGAGAGATTCAGACGGAGCGGGTCCCAGCCTGGCCAGCTGTTGACCCAATCCGAGGAGATCCAGACATCAACTCAATTCACACAGATAAGAACACATACACAAATCTACCCGGGTAGTAATTGAACATTTGGACTGAACACTACACAGAACATAAACACAATTGAACTTTGAACTCTGACCTTCGATTTAAGAAGGATGGACAATTTTCTTTGAACTTTGTTTTATTTTTTATTATTATTTTTTTGAAATACAAAGAGCTCTATATTTTTTGTATTCCTTTGTTCATTTATTGCAATGTTTACTGTTGTGACAATAAATGGTTTTACTTTTACCAACTCTATCGAACCTAGAGGAATGTAGTGTTATTGTTGTTACTAGCCAGTAGACTACAGGCGCTACATTAATATAATATAGCACTTTTCATACAACTGTTTTCATGCATTCTGTTTAACAGAATTAAAAACAAAAGCAAGAAAAAAGTAAAATAAAAAATAGCCTTCTAAATTCAATCACTGAAAAACATTAACTCATTGGCAGCCAGTGAGTTAAATTAGACCAGATACACCTGTTATACAGACATTCACCAACATAAACCTAGACCACTAACAGTAATTTCAATAAGGGAGCAAGAATGGAGAAGACACACCTTTTGTCCAAGAACTGACTATAGATTACACAAAAGATTATATTTACATTTGCCTCATAACCCCAAGTATCCTCTAACTTCAAGTCTAAAAACTTTATCTGATACTTTTCAAATTTGCTGACAAACAGTAAGAGTAGTAGGTAAGTAGAGCTTGTCAGCAGTAAGATGCTGACAAGCTCTACTTTAGTTATTCTGTCAATATGAGCAGAGCAAACACCATCTACTCAGTCAAGATCTCCATTGGCCTTTGGGGGCAGGTTCTCACTCACCCACTTATCCACTCACTCACAGAACAGACAATGCCATGATTATCATATTGTTGCAACCACAGTTAGTTTTTCAGCTAAACTAATAAAATTGTTCATGCTCTTCAGGATCAACTCAGCCACTGCAAATTGATGCAGAGCAGGAGGCTGGAAAGGATGGGAGGGCTTGTAGAGCTGTCCGACTAGGTGAAAATCCTGGGAAAACCTAGTTGTGTTATCATGTTAATTATTATCAATGTTAATGTGTCTATGTCAATGTCTATGTTGTCTATGTCTATGTTAATAAAGTAAATCCTAATGTAGCAAAATTCACAAAATTCTGATGTTATGTTTTTTAATCCATTTTTACATACCATTTTGAAAAGAAATAAAATATTGCAGTAATAGGCAATCTTCATTATATAACCTAAAGTTTATCATAAAGACTGCAGTTGTCTAAGGTCAAAATAAGCTCACGGCAGTTCTTGGAGGTACTGTATTGTTGGCACTTCTATGTAAAACTCTTAATGTCATAAGCAGTCTTTTTGGGCTCACAATCGCTGTGTTATATACACATTGTGCAACATCATATGTTGTTGCTGCTTGGCAGCTGTTTGCCGACTCTGCAGGCTTTGTTACCATCATGCTAATGTCAGCATCAAAACTTTTCATTTGTTTCTTCACTTGCCCTACTTTTGCAATCCAATTTACCCATTGTGAGACAAATAAATATTCTTCTTATCTTACCTTTTGAGGACCTGGAACTATTGTGATGTCATGTTTAAATGGTTTGTTGCATGGACATTCAGGGTGCTGGTTCTGCACCACCAGTTGTGGATGTAATGTTTGAGGTGTTAAAAAGTCTCGACCCCAAAATTAGATAATAATTCCACCTAGATACATTCAAAGAAAAACAAACACTGTCTTATATCTGGGTCAGTACATAAAATCCGAGGACTCTTCTCTGATTTTCAAGTTAGAATGCAGTAAATGGACAAGTCCAAGTCCAAGTCATAAGCCCTTAAAATTAAAGTTTGAGTCGAACTCAAGTCTAAGTCCTAGACATACACATTACAATGTTGCAACTGTACTAAACAGCTTTACATATATTTTGAGTCGTGGACTATGGACATTCGGCAAGTTCAATAAAGTTGTTGGTAAACAAAATGTAAGTATTTGAGAGCAAAACTGCCATTCAACTACCCTGATAGCAAAAAGATTCCACCGCGAAGGTACCACAAGATCTGGAATGAATCCGCGAAACGGACTCGTATTGGGGTCCACTTGCACTTATTGACAGATCCCCTTTGGAGGCGGTTCGCGGACCCACGACTTGTACAAATTTGTCTTGGCTTTAACAACACTCACCCCCAATAGAAAAAAAAAAGTAATGTACGACACTAAAAAGACTGGTGCTGTTGTCATTTTCATATGACAATTTACGAGATGGTTGCACTGAGCTGAGCCAGGATCTGCAACAACTGCATTTACAGTAGAGAGGTTCTTCTTATGATAAAGGCAGCCACTGCATATTTACTCTGTTATCCTTAAAATGTTTTCTTCTGTTTTCTGTTTGCACATTATCATGAGAGCCTGCAAAATTGTGAACTAACCCTCAGGGAATTGTAATGAAATAAAAAGTAAAGCTTTATGGGTTCAAATCATAATGAAAATATAAATGCAATTGGGATAGCCCCACTGACAATTATTTTAATTGTCAGGGGGGGTGCAGTAATTGGGCAAGGGGCCACTTTCATTATTCTCATTTTCTTTGTATAAGCAATTTGTCTTTTTATTTAATACATAACACTCACTCCTAAGCTTTTAATCCAATGAGCACAATTTTGAATTTCTCTACTTGCTCAAAAATCTCTTGACTTCTCTGCATTTAAAGGCCACTTGCAAATAAAAGGGATATTACTGTCAATGACACGGCATGTAAAAATCCAGATGCTAATCATTTCATTGAAGTGTCACTCATAAATCCATGTCAAGGTCCAGATAAAGCACAATGCCATTTCAAACCTACTTCAGCTTCAACATTAATGATATTATGCTAACCAACATTTAACCCGACACCCTGTATCTGCTTTTCAAAAATGGGTGCATTAAATGACCAGCTGCTGACCACAATTGGTCACTTTTGTTTTTGCATTCTAGCGTCAGCCAAGTCCATTTATTTTCATGCCAGTGAACACATAATAGACAGTTAGGTCCAGAAGTATTTGGACCAGGACCAAAAACTTGACATACTAAACCCTAACAAAACTAACAGACTGAAAAAAGAGCTCAACACACCCATTATCACCAGGATTTCCCCTCAGCAGAGTTAGGCGGGTCTCTCAGGTGTATTTGTGACTACCTGAATATTGTTATCCTGTATCTTTGTTTTCTGCACAACTGTAGTGACCAGCTAAATGTGGCAGCTGAATACCTAACTCTAGCACCCCTTTACCTCTTTTGTCATGTTAGAGTGTCACAAGTGTAATTTGACTCTATGAGAAACATTACTCACCAATGAAAAAAGCAAAGCCCCTCAGGAGGGAAACCATGGAATTACTGGCACTGGATGATCATCCATTTTATGTTGAGGGGAAAGGTTTCAGATATTTGATACATCACCAGAGCCCAAAAATACACAGCAGGAGGTATTTCTCCAACATTCCATTACCAGAGCTTTTTAATCCGTTTTAATATCCCACACACAGACAAAATCTGCTGCAAGTCAGTACCAATGAGGTAATCAGAGTTACACAAGACATTTACATACAAACCCCAATCCCAATTAAGTTGAGATGTTGTGTAAAATGCAAATAAGAATGAAATACAATGAATCGCAAATCATTTTTGACTTGTATTTGGATGAATTCACTATGAAGACAAGATATGAAATGTTCAAACTGATAAACTGTTGTTGTTGTTTTGCAAATATACACTTATTTTGAATTTGATGCCTGCAACACGTTTCAAAGGGGCTTGGACAGGGGTATTTTTGTTACAATGGTTATCCGAAGCTTTCCTGAGAACTTTATTGGATGATGACTGTTTTTAATGCAGTACTGCTGGATGGATGGATGGATGGATGGATGGATGGACAGATTCAGCAGAAACAAAATCGAAGTTCGCAGGCATTTCAATGTACGGCCTTGCTACTTATGTGCTGACATTTCTCTGGATCTTTTGATGATATTATGGACTGTAGATAATGAAATCCCTTTCATCTAGACTGTGTGCTTAATTTCTAATTAAAGAGTCTCTAATGTGACTAAAGAGTCTTTTTCTTTAGGTTTTTGGGGCATTTTTGCTGGAGAAGATAACTGCTACGACTCATTCATTCCCGAAGGCTCTGAGAATGCATCCTACATAATGTTGATTCACGGATTTGCAATCAGTCTCCCAAAGGTTGACTTTAAATTCTGGCACCAGCTGAGTTCCAGTTCTTGACAGATGAATGGATGCTGAAATGCATGGAAATTTCTTTGTTGCATCAAGGGATTTCAGAGGACAAAGTTGCATTCCACAGCAGACTGCCAACTTGGCAAAGCGTACAGTGAACAAGATTTAGAATAAAACTGGTGGTGTACATGGTTCATTATACAAAGAATAGGGATGACTGCAGAAGTGTGTGGTGTGGCTCTATCTATGCACGTCTTTGATGACTTATCTGAACTTATCTGAAGATTTTTTTTTCCCCCTGTCTGTTCCTTTATTTTTATTTTTTCCTATAGAAAACTAAGAACACCCTTATGTCTTCCACAGGAATTAAAAGGGTAAGTGGCCAGGGGGGATTGACATCAAGTGTGACCACCTCAGAAAAAAAAAAAAAAAAAAAAATTAAAAAGTAAGTTTTGTCAGAGTGCTGGCCGAGAGCACTCCGTGTTCGTCAATAAGGAAAACATTAGTATTGATCAGAGAGACAAATGTTGCGCCGCATCAGTCTTGGAGGGGTTATGATGTCAGTTCTGAGAAAGACTGTTCAAATGTGGAAAACATTTAAGATCGTTGTCAACCTTTCCAATAGTGGATGCCCTACCCAGTTCACCACATGGTCAAACTATCCAATACTCAAAGAAAGAAATTTCAAAAAGCAATGAGCCGCATCTCAGACTCAGTTAACATATTAAATGTTAATGTTACAAAACCTCTGGACTAATGTTCGTTTTCAAACAAGAATACTCTTTAAAATCAATAGGAATTATTCAACCACTCTGAGAAGACTTCTTAAGCCTGAGGAGCTTTGCAGATGAAAAGTGAATCTTCAAAAAAAAACAAGTAAAGATTGTCAGTTGTACTCTATAATAACTAAAGACTAAGATGTTAGAACAAAGTTCCGTAAAAGAAAGGTTTCCCATTTATCCCTTTTTAATGAATAATATATTTAAGAAAGTTAAGCAGCTTTGAATTTCAGTGGTAGAAACACATGCTTAAGCTGGACACCTATATCTCGGATCCCTCAGACGGCACTGCAGGGACTGGCGTTCATCAGTAGCTGATGGGTGAGGGATTACTTTGGGAACCCAACTGCAGTACAGAGTTACATTCACATATGTCACCTATAAAATAATGATAAAAACAATTTAAAACCATGCTCCGCAACCACTGAAAAGAACAGCTATGGAAGAAACTGTTGTCGGATCTGCTGGCAGTTCTGACCTGTTCCCAAAAGAGAATACATAGAAAATAGAGCTGGGCAACAATTCAAATTTTTAATCACGATTAATCACATGATTTCCCAGATCAATGACGATTAATCACAATATTTATATACACAAAATCAAATAATGAATTCAAAAGTAGTGTAAAGTGTACTTTTACTTAAATGTTCTGCTGCCATATAAACTAAAGTGCCATGACATTTGTTATTCAAACACTTTTAACTTTTAAAAAACATCAGCACATATTTAGTGTAAATCTTAAAAAATGTCAAATAAAATAAAGCTTATTGCCACTGCCAGGGCATGTCATCCTGTTTTTTATGAAAAATAAAAAAAAGTCTACCAACAAAATCCTGAGCCACAATCAGAACATTAAAACAGACAATTTCTGAGGTAACAGCAGTAACCTTTAACAGGGAGTTCAACTTGGCAGTGGTTACAAATAACCTTGCTTCTGTCAAATCCTCCATCGAGGAGAACTTTAAAATGAAAATGTTCATGTAAAAGTTCTGTAACTTTACTGCTCTCCATATCTGTTTTAGCTTTTCTGCATGTTTTTTCATCAATTCTCTTCCAGTTCTGCAGGCAGCCAGTAACAGACTTTTCAAAACAAAAGAGCAACATGCGTTAATGCGCGATAAAATAAACATTGCGTTAATAAATTAATGAGTTAATGCGATAACGCGTTATCTTGCCCAGCCCTAGCGGAAAACAAAACTTTACTTGGGGCTCCAGCGATTACATTGAAGAACTGATTTCGCTGATTATAGAACTTGTAGCACTGACGTTTGTGAATGACAAAGACGTCACAGAAAATCAGACCTGTCCCACTCAAGGGTGATGGGAGGTGAATGTTCAGTTGTCACTGCAAAACACTGGAGGACGTACGGGGTTGTACTTTCTGCTATAATGGCTGCATGGTTCTCACAAAAGAAAACACATGAACAACAATGAGAGAACCAGGGAGTAAGTCTGATTTGTCCTGTGTAGCAGATGTGCACATAGGCTAAACGTGGACATCATCTGATTAGTCTGCTGTGTCAACAGCGAGACATTTAATGGAAACTTTGCACTATGAAATAAATATTGGATGTTAGTGGCACCTTGTCAGAGAAGGTAAATACATTCAGACTTAATTATATACATTTCTCGCAGACCGCAGGCACCAGATAGTACAAGATTATAATAAAATATGACTGAAGTCTCTAAAGTTGAAGCAGAGCAGAAATAAATGTGTATTCTGAGTTTGACACATCGATGAAAAGCGTTATTTACCACCCAGTCAAAGTGTGATTAAAAACAATCACCAATTATTAAATATTGGGTTTAAAAAAAAAACAGAAGGAACTGGGGGTGTTTCCACTAAGAAAGCGGACTCACATACATTAGGCCGGGTTCACACAGTACGATTTTTGAAGTCTTATAAGATTAATGCATGCATCATTACTCAACGTGAAATGGGTGGATCGTTAATTTACTGCATGATACACTGTGCAGTATAATATATATTGAATTGTGGCTACGACAGAAGTAAACCTCAGCGTAATTCAGGCTCTAAGGCGTGTCACTGCCGTACGCCCACCTCAGGTTGCTGCCAATGCACTGGTGAGTCAAAAACTGGAGCTTGTTGAAGCGGTGTTCATGCACATTGAAAAGAAAAGAAATAAAAGCAAGAAAAGGAACATGCATTTCTTCTTTGAGTCCCATAAATGCAATGTGAGTATTTTGCCTCTGTTCTCCACTTTCTACCTTCATGAGCAGTTTTTTTTCTGCTGTTCCCTCTTTGAAAATGAAGCACAGTTCTGAGTTGAACACAAGCCTGATGCACGCTGCACTGAAGTGAAGGCTGGTTGGGACTTTCCATAAACCAAACTCTCCTGATGCTATAATATAAACTTCAACGAAACTGAAACCATCATTACTACAAAGTAATAAAATGTGACTAACCCACAACTGGACCTGCCTTTTACTCATAAGGGGGCTTTCTTGCTGCATATTAATTAGAGCATGTCATGGGCAAATTAAAGCATGCAAGACAGAGAATTACACACGACTGCAAAGGGTCTGATAAATGGCTGTTGTAAAATAGGTTTGAAAAAAATGCAGAGTAATCTTAAATTTGGAATAATTCTCAGCTTCTCTCAATGATCTGCAGTGGCTCTGTAATAATATTTGTTGCTCAGACTGAAAACGATGATTGACTATTTTATGTTAATTTGATCTAATCTGGAAAAAGCACAGACTACTGGAGAATTACAGTTTATTTCTTTTCCCCTAATGGCGTGCAGTTTTCAATTAACTGCTGTTTACTTTTTGAATAAGCAGACTGATGGAGCAATCAACTGACGATGTCGCAAAAACTGTTTTGGAAGGTTCTGATCCTTTTTTCACCAGTTGAAGTTAAACTTAAGTTAGGCACATTGGGGCTGAGGCAACACTACATCTGTAAATGTCAACTGTTCACCCGTAACCGATACACATATATATATATATATATATATATATATATATATATATATATATATATATACATATTAGGGCTGGGCCAAAAAATCGATTTTTATATTAATCGTGATTTTTTTCTTGGGATTTTAAAAAATCGATTCTCATACACAAATCGATTTTTGGCTCCGTGGAAGTACTCCGCTCGCCGTCTCTTTTGCCATCTACACTTCCGGAAATAGAAGCACTTGTGTCACCATAGTAACCAGAATGCCGGCAAATTCACGTGACAAAATGGCGGAGTGCAGCGAGCGGAGTACTTTCACAGAGTCTGAACTCTTTCCCCCACCACCCCACTTCAAATCAAACGTATGGACTTTATTTGGTTTTTATAAAAAGCACGAGGCAGGAGAACTCGATATGAGGAAAGCCATATGTAAGCGTTGTCGCAGTCAAATCTCTTACTGTGGTAACACCACGAACAAGACGGCGCACATCCTTCGCCACCACCCAGAGAGGTCGGAGCTCTCTGACAGGCTGGGTCCGCGTTTACTCGAGAGTTAAAGATACTGGCGGTGGCAGCTAATGTCAGGCCCCGGGTAGTTTAATTAATTATTCATTAACGTGGCGTGTTTGTCATGAAACAATCGTGTTTGCCGTAGCGTGTTATTACTGGTTTGTTTACCGGCAGCTGTAAAGCACAACGGATCGCCAACATGACAGCACTGCATGAGAACATATTCACAACACGTCCTGACCGGTGTAGGCTATTAGCGTTAGCAGTTGCTATCAACAGCATCTGTATCCGCAAAGAGAATAACGACGTGGATTTATTGTCGTTTCCATCACGTAGCCTATGTAGCAACTGAGCCGGGTAGAGGAAGACAACTTTAGGTAAGAAAATCAAGTTTTATTCAACGCTAGACAACTTTTAAAATTAGCAACTATAGGCTGTATTGTCTCGGTTCTATTCGGGTAACTCAGTTCAGTTCGTGGTCGGAAACTAAAGACTCGGGTCGGGTCGTTTACGGGTCCAAAAATTGCGGGTCCATTCAGCTTTGGACTCCCGAACTTATGATAATAGCTCGGGTCGGGTCAGTTTCGGGTCGAATTTTCACGGCTCCATTCGGGGTCGGGTCCATGAAAGTGGACCCGTGAAGAATTCTAAACCAGAGGTCTTCAACCCTGCTCCTCGAGGCACCCTATCCAGCAGGTTTTAGAGGTTTCCCAGCTTCAACACACCTGATTTTATCTAATGATCATTATTAGGTTGTCCTCAAAGTCTGCACAAGCCTGTTGATGACACAGCCACTTGTATCACGGTGTGAAGAAGAAGGGGAAACATCTAAAACCTGCTGGATAGGGTGCTTGGAGGACCAGGGTTGAAGACCTCTGCTCTAAACTACAGAAATTGCGCATTTTTTAAAAAAATATTAAAACTTATTTAATCTTATATTTTTATTATTATTTCATACTTAAAATAATAATAATAATAATAATGATAATAATAAGAATAGAAGAAGAAGAAGAATATATTATTATAATATTATATATAATAATCAATAATTACATATAATACATATAATATCTAATATTATTATTATATGATTTTTATATTTCAATAATTGAAATATAAAAATCGCAATACTTGGTAAAATCAAAATGCAATACTTGTTTAATCAGAATCGCAATATAAATCGATTCTCGTAGGAGAATCGAATTGGCACAAAAGTGTATCGGCCCAGCCCTAATATATATACATACATACATACATACATACACACACATATATACAATCAGTATCCGAGTTACGACTTAAATCGGTTCCAACAAACCAATCGTAAGTCAGATTGGTTGTAAATCGGAGCTGATACAAAATGAACATAAAATTGTACTGTATAAAGAGAGATGTTATTGCGACGGTACGTAGTGCCTGAGTGTAGTGGTAGAATGCTGCTGTGAGTGTGAGATACTGCGCTACAATAACTGTCGTACACGATGCCGGGCTGCCGCAACTATCTTACGCACTGCACTTCCATCTGCTGGACGTGGTCGTAAGTACGGAAGTGTATATACAAACTAGTTAGCCAGATTTCATATGCAGCTATATGGCATAGATGGATGGTCTGAGGCATGACAGTAGGTCTATTAACGGCATTCGGGGTAGGGTCAGCTTCTGCTCACGTTACAAAACTAACCTAATGTTTCGCTGAACCCTGATTTTAAACACACCCTAATAATGGTGAAGAGTATATATATATATATATATATATATATATATATATATATATATATATATATATATATATATACACACACACACACACACACACACAAAAAACATGTTTTTATGTGAATGTGTGAACTTGCTTTACTCAGAGTTTATTAAGGCAAAAACAAGAACCGAAAAAAACAATATGGTTACTATCATCACTTAATTTCTGACCTCTGACATCAACAAATCAGTTTTGCCCAGAGGACAGCAGCTCGCTGAATGTCTTCTCTTTTTCCGGCCATCGTCTGTAAACTTTCCACGTGGTTATGTCTATAGTCCCAGCAGTTATAAAGTGTCTGAAATACCCAGACCAGCCCATCTGGCACCAGCAACCATGCCACGTTCAAAGTTGCTTTGATGTTTGAACTTTAGCAGGTAGTCTTGGACAGGTCTACATTGCTAAAGGTAGACATGTACCATGCACTGAGCTGCAGCCATGTGATTGGCTGGTTAGATGCTTGTGTCAATGACGGGTTGAGCGGTACAGCTAATCAAGTGTCTCGTGAGTCTGTATATAGACTGTATATGATAGAACCTTATTATTCCACTATAACATGTAATAAATCCAAACCAGATCAGACATTATATGGTCATTACCTTACCCCTGTATGGTAGCTTTTATTTTGTAAGTAGAGTAGATTGAAAAAAAAAACTATATTGATTTGCAAAATTGGTTCTTCTTTGACTCAAATGTACTGCAATGACTGCAAATGTAGAATCACAGTAAATCTACAAACGAAACTGTGTGACTGGCTGTTCCAGGTAAGAGACAGAAGGCTCCTTTTGCTCAAACTGGTTGAAATATCATTGACTTTATTACATGCACTCACGGACTGAATGAGAAAACTCTCCAGAAATAGTGCACATCTTAATGAACTAGGTTATTTTCAACTTTAAAAATGACAAACTCCACAATGGTTGTCAGAAAAAAAAAAAAAGATTATTTTTAATAAGATTTTATTTTCTTACAAAATCTTACATATTGTTTAAGTTATGTGTAATGTGTACAGACTTCTTAGATTTTTAATTGTTTATAGTGCAGCTGAAAAGACTGAGATGAAACATCTAATATTTATAGTTAAGCTATAGCTTTTTCCATCGAGGATCCATTTTCATCAGTTTAAGGTTGAGACCATTAGTTGGACAAAAACAAGTATTTTGTGTCACGTTGAGCTTTACAAATCAAGTGGATGAAGAGACCTTTAAAAAAAATGTTTTTTTTATCATTCAGGAGTTTAGAAATTAAACTTTAGAGGTTAAAGGCCTGACAGCAACAAAGCAATTTGTATGAACAATATGCCATCAACTTAGCCATTTTAATAAAGAAACATTTTCTTAGAGCATCAACAACTGCCTGACTGCAAAACAACCAGTCAGAGCTGAGTAGCGAAATGACCGAGCACAGCAGGATAGAGCAGAATAAAGAAGAGCTGGTCCAGACAAGCACCACGCTGGAAATGACAGGAATGATGTAACAAGGATTTTTCTCCATCTGAAACTTTTCTAACCTTAAGAATTACTGAAGTTGGCAGCTGCCCAAGGGCACAGCTAATAATATACATGTTTCCATAGTCTAAAGTGACTTCTATTTTTTCTAACTCAATTTGCCAAGCAGAGCACAACATCTCTGACACCCACATTTACTTCTACTAAGAACTAAATATGTAAATGAAGGCTTTAAAACTCTAGATTGTAGTCAACTAACATATCAGTCTAAGGAGAAGTCTTATAGTGCCCTGAATGCAGTCTATAGTAAAAACAATTATGAAAAATTAATAGTTGTACAGAAAACTTTCTGTAGTGTTTATAGAACTGGTCCCCATCTTTTTTGTAACTGCGGACCGGTCAAGGCTTGGCAATTTTACCGTGAACCGGGGGGGGGGGGGGGGGGGGGGGGGGGGGGGGGGCCTTCCTCGTTCCATTAGGCCAATAACATAATGTAATGTGCACTTTTTACAGAGTCCATTTCTGCATTAAATGAGGAAGCAGATCCCAGTTGCATTTAATACAACAATCATTTTTTAATACATTTCATAAGGCAGCCAGCATCAGACCTGTGGGGAAGCCAGTAGAGCCAAACTTATCAGGTAGGCTCAGCGCTACCACTTGTTATATTTAGAGTACGCCCAGCGATGGAAGGAGCCACGCGCCAAGCCCACACACCAGACACACTGCACTGCAAAATGAAGTTCCTAACACCGCACACTCACGTCAGGCCTGAACGCTGCAGGAGGAACTCTCACACACACCAATCCATCCCCGGGTGTCACCTTTACGGCAAGCGTAGAACCAACCACACCTATGTATAAATCTGGACCCCGTACCTGCTCCCCTTTCTAGGACCCAATACAGTTTAAAACCTAAAATTCAATCACACTGTAATAAACTTTAAAAAGTGGACTTAAACTTTCCCCACGATCGAGACCCTCCCCTGTGGTCTGAGCTTTCGCTTTGGTCCAGCAACACCAGGAAATGTCACAGTCCAATCCTGGTCCAGCGCAACATGGTCTCTGCTGGCGGCTCCTAGCAGTGGTGCAAAAAGTGGGTATGCAAGATATGCGGCGCATAGGGGCGCTGCACCAGGGGGGCGCTGCACCAGGGGGGCGCCAAGGCGATGGGGGAAAAATTATGAAAAGTATGTATTTTCTATAGCTATATAACAGCTTTTAAGCAACATGTACTTGCTTAATTTAATCCTTGTTGGTTGAGTCAATGTACTGTTTTATCTATTTATTGTTTATGTTGATTGTATTTTATCTGTTTTATGTGCAACTTTTATGGCGGCTTTCTTGGCCAGGGCTCCTTCGAAAAAGAGACTTGTTCTCAAAGGACTTCCCTGGTAAAATAAAGGTTAAATAAAAAAAAAAAAATTTGTACATGTGTGTAAAGGATATGATCATGATCGTCAAAAACGGAGTATGTTACTGATTAGTCCCCCCCCCCCCCCCCAAAAAAAAAAAAAACCAGCGGCGCTGCTTCTTTGTGGGAAGGCATGTAAACAAAGTTGGCTAGTACTAGCATAGCAGCAGGTTAGCCTGCTGTTTTCTTGCAGGTGTGTGCTGATCAATATTTACAATATAACATCATAAAAAAAATGTAAAGAAAGTTGTTAGTGATTATTTTATTGTTCAGACAATTATCATAGATGATGAATCATAAAACAGATTAAATTTAATACAGGGGAAAAACCCTGCTGTAGATTGATTTTCTTATACATACATACCATAATTTTTTTCTATTTTTAGTTTTGTACCATTGACACTTAAAGGAAGATTATTTTAGACACAATAACTGGATATACAGAGATGTCTATATAGATATTATTTTGTTCTGTAACTAAATTTTCAAATAATACAGAGGAGGCTTTAAATTTATTAAAGGTGGAAGCATCTTTAAGTAAACTTGAAGTATAATTAACGCATCTTGAGGCAGAGCCAAGTCCTCTTTTTTAGAAATCAAAATATGGTCACCCTAACTCAGATACAACACTACAGTGATGTGATGTATCAGATAAGTCTCATTAGAGGCAGCGTCCAATCAGTAACTGATATCCATTAAAATTATAATTTGAAATTTAAATTTCATATGTTTTCATATGTGGATTAGCTACTATAGTTTTGAAACCACGTAATTTGTTTTACACATTCCATTGTTTTTTGTATGTAGTCTAGCTGCCTGTCATATATGTAACTTAAAACATGTTGGAAGAAAGAAACATATATGAAATGGGTAGATTATTTTTATGTGGAACCATACTGCATTATGTGATGTTTCCTCCTCAAGTCTTCTTCGGTTGATGGTTGTCATCAATCTAATATGGACCAGAATGAATTAGGACTGCTCTATTTATCAAAGTTCATGTCATTCAGGGGTGAGGATGGAAGAGGAGAGAAACAAGGCAAGAAGAAAGATGAAGAGGCAGGGGAAGGCACCAGGTTGGTCTAATATTAGGAAGAAGTGTAGGAACAGCTACTTGAAACGAGGAAGATGATGTGAAGATGTAAACCTATTCATTGTGTCTTTTTGGGAAAAGTAGCTCAGGCAGACATGGCGAGTCAGTCACCACAGAGGATAAAGTGAAGGAGAATGTGGATCAGAGAGGTACAGAGAGAGGTTGGTAGTAACTAGTTATATATTTACTCCATTTCATTTACTTGCTTTTTAGATAAATTGTACCTTTAACAATTGTTTTCATGTAAAAAACGTATAACTTTTACTTGAACAATATTGTTCTAAAGTAACAATACTCTTACTTGAGTACAATTTTTGTCCACTCTCCTAACCCCAGAGTCCAGATGAGAGAGAGGATGAACTGGAACAGAGAGGTAAAGATGAGGAGCAGCTGGAGTAGAGAGGTGCAGAACTTGTTTCAGAATTTGTGGAATTTTTTTAATTGTAGTAATTTGTGAGTGTGGTTTTTTTTTTTCTTATTTTGGGGAGGGGGCACACAGCCATGTTTTTGCATACCCCTCAGACAGTAGGTAGTTGCGCTCCTGGCTCCTAGATACCCCGCTTGCTGACAATTTCCCTGCCTAGACGGTGGACTGGCCCCGCCATCCCTCTAGCTATCTTCACCGCCGGCAGCGTGAACCAGCTGTGATCGGCCCCCTCCCAACCCAACCAAACCAAACCCAACCAAACCCGATGAGCACTGACAGTTTGCTTAGCTGGACAATAAACCCTGTAACAGCTACCAAGCTCCTCTTTTCAGCTTTACCTCACAAAGTGTCCCAGTCGTTTTTACACCTCTGCTCACTTTTCCTTCACAGGTGCTGCCACTCAGGTAATCACCATGTCTGCTTCAGCTCTGCTGCTCCTCCTCACTCCTCCACTACCACTGACACTCCACACTACAAAAACACGAGTATAACACCAAAGTCTCTGGTAACATCCTCTGTACCCATTAATTAATTAAATAAATAATTAAATAAATAAATAAACTCACTCATAGCGGGCTTGTTTACGTGTGAATCACCTGTCGTGATAAATCCATATTTCAGTAGGACTCCTGGTATTGTCTGTTAAAAGCTTTCTTTTACTTGGAGGTCATTTCTCCTTCACAAGGAAACTTTCCAAAGACGTCTGTTTCTTACTCATTTAGCTAGCTGGGTTACATTTTGGCGCTCAAGTGACCGAAATGTAACCGAGAGATTCCATTTTTCATTTTTTTCATTTTTCAAAATAAAAAAAAATTCAAAATAAAAGCTTGTTCAGATTCATATAATAAATAAAACTTAAATTGCTAATTTTTTCTTGCGCGGCCACGGCCCGGTATCGGTCCGTGGCCCGGGGGTTGGGGACCACTGGTTTATAGGACATATCAATGAACATTTTTATGATCGTGAAAGTGTTGGCCATGTTGATGTCATCTTCTGTACGTGTTTGACAGCTACTGATGATGAAAACATGATGAAAGTCAAGAAAATAAAAGTCATAAGTTATAGTTAAGATTGCTGCATTAGCCAGATACTCTGGGATGCTGAGTAAGAAGATGTGATTAATGTCTCGGTGGCTCTTTTTTTTTTTCTCTTGTACTTACACCTCGATGTAACATTTATGGTTTTTGCTTTGAAATGTTCCCAAGGAGACGTTGGTTCTTCATGTTTGCAGAATAATGAATTAAAATTAAGAATTGAACTGAAAATCGAAGTCACTTATAAATGGTTATACTGTACCAGTGAACATAAATAGCTACTCAGGATATTTACCATGGGCTGGGGCTCCCGGTAGGAGGGACGGGACATGCTGGCTGTGTCCTCGCTGCCTTCCCTGCTGCTCCTGTGTCCCTCAGCCGGCCAGCGTCCTGACGTTCCCAGCAGAGCGGCCAAAGCCACGGCCCAGACAGCCAGACTGCCCATGAGTACTTATCTGAGGGGCAAAATGAAAATACAGTAAACAAAAATAAAATCCTCAACTCAATTCTCCAATATTTCATGCTTAATAGGAATGAAACAGTTTATGTGGATCGCAGTTCTGCAGTGTGAAACCAAGCCATGGCCATAATCAAACTGACTAAATTAACTGCATCAAATTTGGGCTGTCGTTAATCATTACGTAACTTTGATTTGCTCTGATTTTATTCTGATATTATTCCTATAATTCCTGATTATATCCACAGTCCTGTTTTGTATACAGACACTTTTTATGACTTCATTTGACTTCAGAAGACGTCACTGTGCTCTTAGAAGAGATAAACACAAGTTGAGCTGCTTTTTGACTTCAGTATTTGATTGCAGCCACAGAATGTGCTGCAAAAATACTGAAAGGAAACGAAAACAGAGGAGGGCAATATTTTGTGACTGTTATCAAACCCTGTTCTCAGGCTATAGGTGGCATAAAACAAATTTTATGGCCTAAAATGTAGTAGCAATAATTCCCAGTCCTTTCTTATCAAAAACAAAAAATACACCTTTTATCTATATGAATTTAATGTCCTTGCACTCAAACCATTTGGAAAAATGACCTTACATTCACACGCATGCACACATAACCGCACACGCATCATCATGAAGTCACATAAACATCAAAGCACAAACTGATGGAGATCATTTTCGGTGCAACAAAGGATACAGAAAATCTTTTGATGTCAACAAAGCAACATTGCTCAGAAGTAGCAAATGAAGGAGTGGCTTAGGGGTTTAAAATAGATCCTTTTGACGGCTGTGGCACTCACACTTACACACATGCAGATTTACAAACAACTCCAGAAGAAAAAATAAAAATGCAGGATGCTTTACGACTGTGTGGCTGCACCAGAAGAAAAAAAAACCTGTTAATGAGCAGTTACAATGGTGAATCATTTAAAATGGTCAAACAAGCACTAAATAATTCAAAGATTAACAAGTCCTTTAAATATTTAGTGGTGTAGCGGAGGCGCTAGCAAGTGCATGAACCAGAGCGTTTCATTTCTGTTAAAATCACATCATTAGGTGATGTACAGAATGAGTAAACGCTGCTGTATTAGAGAATCTTTAACATCGTGCTTTGGAGTAATGTGATTGCTGCTTATATTTAATTTACTGTGTATTTAAAGGCAAAGGAAACAAAAATCTCTTAAGGTTTGAACTTGAACTTTAACAAGGGTGAGAAAATGTGATGCATCTCAAGAAGCGTGAGCGCTTATGAGGGTGAAAGTCTGCAACTCCCGTGTTCTGGAATATTGAATATTTTTAAGGGAGCTGTAACTTACCTTGACCTTAAATGCCCATGATGCTATTTGCTGAACCTTTTAGTCTATTATCGGGTTGAGATAATTGACTTTAAGGAAGTACATAAGGAAGGATTTTTGTAGAGCGAAATAGTCTAAACAGACAACTCCTGGATGGTCTCCCTGCTCAAGGGGGATTTTATTGCAGAGTTTGACAAGATCTGACATGTTCAGCCATTCTCTCTAGAATCCCAACTTGTGATGTTGCCTTGTTCAGTTTATACCCATGGATATCCAGTGATGTGTGCTGGGAGTTATGTCTTACTCCTTACTGCTAAGATGCCAAATCCTGGAGCTTGCAGCCTTGTAAAACACTGAGTTGTCATCCTCTCAGGATTGCTGACTATGATGCACATATTTGTGTCGTGCGTCTTGATTACACATTCTTGATAAATGGAGCTTCTGCTGTCTGCGTAACGTAATTTATAATTCACATGTTAATATACTTCACATGTATGCTACAGTTAAGCCCTTTATGGGTGATTTTTTTGTGAGACCAACAGGCATCTCCAGCCTGGGAATAACATCAACAAGTGACAGAAAAACAATATAAACAAGAATTCTCATAAAACCAACACAGCTTGTATGTCTCTCCATTTTGATTTTGTATCACTTCATGGTTCCTGTATTTTGCAGTGGACACCTGCAGGTTAGATAGCAGCATACAGAAAAAGAAAGCATTCCAGCATGAGCTGGACTTTGTTGAAATTGTTGCTAAGCTCTCAGGAATGGCGGTCTGATCAGTCAGGGGTCTGCAGGGCTGTCATGCTGTCATGTTTGCATTTAGCATCGGCTCAGCTTCATACCTCTGCCTAGAGGGTACCGAGATCAGCACTTGTCGCCAGGCTCTACCTACATTGCAACAAGCACATCAGTATTTCTTATTTACATTTTTGATACAGGGTTTTGCAACTACCCGATGTACTTTACAACAAGAGGAAAAACCATTGATGGAATTTATACACTATGTGTCCAAATTTGGCAGGTGAATGAAAAAGATTTGTGCTTTTCTATGAACTGTACTGAAAATTGTTGGGTTCTGCTGCTGCCCATCTTTATTATGACATTGTAAACAATCAAGTGAATAGAATTCCACATTCACATTTTTTAATGGAGTTCTCATGGTTTTAGTGTCTTGGACATTTTTTAAAATCTTGTTTGAATTCTATTTGCTTCCTGATTTTTTTTCTTGCTTGTTTGTTTGTTTTTTATTATTATTTGCTGCTGTCCCCCTCACCTGAATCCAAGAGGAAGTTAATGGATAGATGGATGTTCCTGTATTCCTTAATCCTCTTCATCTGTCTCTCTTCGGCTTATGTGTGGGCCCAATTTTAAAACTACATACTACACTGGTAGTGCATGCTGATTTTGCCAAAACGCAGTGCATAGTATCCTGTATACAAACAAGCAAAATATGAATACGGGAGAAGTACCTGGATGGTACTACGTCCAGGTCCAGGTACATACTACGAACTGATTGCAGCTGCTGGATGACTATGCCATCCACACTGTATAATACAATGCAACTGCAGCACATACTGTAGTCAGAGACGCCGCAATGGGGTAGGCATACTAGAATTGCCTAGGGCCCCGAGCTGGAAGGGGCCCCAGGACAGCGGTGACATTGGTCCTTTTGTCAATGACAAAATGACTGAACTGCTTTAGACACTGCATATGTTGAAAACCCCCTCGCTTAGGGCTCCCACTAGCTGTCACTGCCTCGTGTGTTAAGGGACCCCCAAGACGCGACCAATATCGATCCATATCAATGACACAACCTGAAACCTCCATAGACACTGCAGCGACACGTTTGGAACCCCCCTGATGGGGCTCCGACTGCCCGTGGCCGGCTTTCTGCGGTGCTTCAAACTCGATACAAGAAAAATGAAGCGAGCATATCCATCAGGACACGCAAAAAGAAAAAAAAACAAAAGAAGATGAAGAAAAAAGAAAACAGGAAAGTGGTAAGTTCAAAGGTGTATAAGCTGACATTATTAAAAAAAAAAAAAAAAGTTGTGATGCCACTTTGTCCCAGTCTGTAGTCTCAGGAAGCACAACTGCACATGACATGTTTACTGCACTTTAGCTTGGCTTATTTAAACAGTAATTAACAGTAAGCTAACCAGTTTGTGTTTGTTATGTAATATTTAATTTTAAGTGTTCTTACATTATTGTACACTCCTGTTATTTAAAATAAAAGATTTTTGGATTGAATGATTTTCTTGGTGTTTTTGGGCCAGGAGGGCCCCCCATGCTCACTCTTGCCTAGGGCCCCCAAGGTGACTAGAAACGGCCCTGACTGTAGTATGTGATTTTGAAAGTGGCCTGTGTGTTTATAACACTCCTCTGCCTCTTTTCTTTGTCCTACCAGTCTGTCACGTTGTTGGTCACGCGTCCTGTGTTCTTTGCCATTTCCCTCACCCAACTGCCTTTGGATTTGTTGTCCTTTTGAATATTGTGCTATCGCTTCCATCAACCCTTAATGGCATCTGCAACATAAATACTCGTCTCTGCATTCAACAGCTTGTTGCTGCCTCAGTTTGGGGTTGGGCTGAGCAGGTGCTTTATGGTGAATTATATTGGCAGCCAAAAAGCAAATAACTTCCAAGAAGAATAACACCTGTCAAAAAATGAGCAGCTCATAATTTATTACATTTCCAGCATAACAATGCATTGCAAATGTTGCCGCATTTCCTTTTGAAGTAGATGGATTTGGCTGGCAGACAGTGAAATGTGCATGAAAGATCAGTTCAGAAAAAGAAAAGAAAAAGCTGAGACTATTTTGCCAGTCCCACCGTTTGCAATGTGAAATCTGGGTAAAGGTACGTCACAACTCTTGGCTACAGCCAAACTTTAAAATCACAAAAGCTTTGTGAATGTAAACATCACTAGAAGGAACCGCAGACATTATTCAGATAGCCCACTAGCCGAGGGCTAATGAACCCTCTTTAGATGAGAGCTCACCCTTGTGAAATTAAACACCAAATGAGATCTGCCAGTCACTGTCTTAATGTGCTGCCTGGGCCCCCTGGCATTGGCCCACACACAGCCACACACGTTCACAAATGACTGTGAGACACATAAGCACACACAAGCAAACAGAGCACTGGTTGTGCAGACTGAATGGTCCATTTTGAAGCTCACCAGAAGGGAAAAAAAAATCTATGGGGAAACCATGATTTGACCAGAATATTAAAAAGCTTAAAGAGAGAAGCTCTTTAAAACCAGTGCAACTGGTCAGCCTTGTTCTCTCTGGGACAGGCAATATATGCAGATCTAGTGCTGGGAAAGAAGAAACATCTACTGAAATCCCAGCTCGCCCCGTCTCATTTTTCACGTGACCCACTTCAGAACTTCCAATTCTCAGAAGGCAAAATCATTTTTTTGGAACCCGAAGTGTCCTAGAGCTGCCTGCAGCTGGCTTCCTGAGTTTTCTGGAGATTTCATGCAGCCGTAGGGCTCCTATACACATAAGAATATAACACCTCACGTTGGTCGATTTGCAATCGCTTTATCTTGGGCACGAAGTCAAGAATGTTATGCGCAGACTCTACATCGATTAGCCTTCTCACAACTGATGTGGAGATGCGGGCGGATGTAGAGTTGCGTCATCAGTACGAGCTGACAGTAAACAACCAATACGTGAAAATAAACCACTCTGTTGTTGCTTTGACGTGTGCCCTTTAAGAATAAGCTGCGAAGGAGAAGAATGTGTTCCCAGTCATGGTTAGGGAGAAGAGGCCGACTTGGGATTCATATTTTTCTTTGGAATGGCAATAGGTCATAGTGGTTAATACATAATTTCAAGTTGCATTTTAACTGGGTAGTAAGTAGTCTTAGATTTCTGACACTATCAGAAGATTGTAACAGGCACGCGTTGGTCACAAGACCAGTGTGAGTCCTACACTAACATTGTAGGATGGAGGACAACCGATTTTGACCTAATATATCCTCATGATTCTTTCACGATGTTGATCTTCTGTCCATGACAGCCCAAAATTGGACAGTGTATCAGGGTCCTCACCCTCATTAGTGTCTTGGCAGGGGAGTGGGAGTTTGCTGAGCTGGTCCACATGCACATGTACCTTGGGATCTTGTTCACAAGTGAGGGAAGAATGGAGCGGAGATCAGCTAGCAGATCGGTGGACCGTCTACAATAAAATGGACTCTGTACCAATCCCCTGTTGTGAAAATAAAGCTAAGCAAAGAGGCTAATCTCTCTGTTTACTGCCAAATCGATGTTCCGACTCTCACCCAACTGTGGGTAAAGACAGAATGAGTCGCTGCTCCTCCATGTCATCAGGAACTAGCTGAGAAGAATGTCCTAGATAAGATGGCTCATGCACACCGCCATTTTAAGCCTGTCCAACCAGGACACGTCCCCTCGGCAGATCCAAAACACTCATAAAAGATTATATCTCTCGGCTGGTCTGGGAACACCTACGTATCTTCCTGGAAGAGTTTGAGGAGGTGGCCAGGTAGAGGGAGGTCTGGGCCCCAGTGCTGAACCTGGATAAGTGGAAGTTAATGAATGCATGTGTTTTCTTTTTTATAAGTCACCAAAGAAAATCTCAATCAACCTTTGCAAACGATAAAAATCAAATACATTTACAGAATTTCAATAAAAGTTCAACTCTCCACAGGGATGCATCAACCATTCCTTTGGGATTGTGTGGGATCCAGTCGCACAAGAAACATTTCACTTGGGAGTAAAAAAAACTTTTTTTAATCAGCTGAGTTAAAAACTAGCAGTTTTGGAAGTAAATGTTCTGACATCTGTAAAAATGCTGAATATAAAAAGAGGATAGTTTAAGCAACAGGATAATGATTCCAAATGCAATTCAAAATCCACAATGTGCTTCCTCAAGAGGCACAAGCTGATAGTTCTGTTACGGTCTTTGCATCTTTATGACCTTTGAAAATCTGCAGATAGCCTCAAAAGAGCAGGTCATGCAAGACAGGCCAAGACCTTTACAGATCTAGAAACATTTTACTGGCAGATTACATAAAAATACCCATATTAAAGCTAAAAGATACATCCTCAAATGCTGTATATGATCTGTAGATTCATGACCACTTCTACAATTTCAGTCGTTTTAAAAAGACCTCCATCCTCTCCAGTCATTTAAACAAGTAATATAAAAAAAATTGTGTTTAATTAATAAAACCCTCTGGCAGCTCTGATAAAATAACAAATTAAGGTGGAAGTCAAATTAGTCACAGAAAACAATCCGATCAAGTGTACAATGTTTTCACAATATTGAATCCATATTATCCTTGTAAAGTCTGCCTAAATTACTATTTTTATTAAGAGACTGTATCCAATTTCAAAATCGTAAACATGTAAATTAACATCTTACGCAGTCTTAGAGCCTCTCTTCTTTTTGTAATGGCAGATGATCAAGCTGCGTTCCCCTCTCGGCTCCCTGTCTCAGCTCTGACACACTCCAGGTAGATTTGCCGTCACAGTTTCAAATGACACATGTGGTTCCAGTACAACAGTCATTCCCCCCTCAGCATGCTTCATTCCTCCATGCAACTGCTGAGTAATTAAAAAATATTTTCCAAAGGGGAATTGGCTGGACAGAAAATATAACATCTGTGAACACTGAAACTCTAAGATATGTTTTAACAGTAGCCTGAAGTAAAATCTTTAGCATATGAAGCCTGCAATGCTGCACAAAGATGCCATTTTACCATTTTCATTTATGCATGATTGAATATTTTACTTAATAATTGAGAAGAACTCTGAGATATTGAGAATGTCACATTGCTTAACCGACTACCTAGAAGATAAAAAAAAAAAAAGAAAAAGAAATGGCCTCCATCAATCACAATATAACTATACTTGTTACGTTTTTTTTCCCAAATGGTTCATGGTCCAATTTGGAATAAACCTCTTAACATTCTGTCTGACTGCTGCCACAAACTGACGTTCATCTTCAGTAAAATCTTCACTATCAACCCGCCGCCTGCCTGCACTCAGCTCTCAACGGCCCCTTCTCCAGAAACACGTCTATGCAGCATGAAAAACAGACACCAAGAGAATCGCCTTTGCCCAAACTGTTTCCTTGACTACATTTAGTTCTTGTTCCAGTGTCATTGCAGAAGATTCTGACAAGACTGGAGGTGTCAATCTGTCAGCCTGGCATTCATCAGGATCACATCTTTAAACCCTGGTTGTTTTATTCTCTATTTCCATTTGTTTGTTTTTTTTTTTGTTTTTTTTTTTTTACATTTTAATGCATAAATGTGATCAATCTCAGGAGTGTTTGCAGTTGCATTTCACAAAACATATTTATAGGACACAGTGGCCTGGAAAGATAAAGTTATAAACTGTAACTACAATAAACTGCACTCCCTCTTAGATTGTTATCAGCTCATGATCCAGGCAGTTCACAGTTTAAAAGATTTTTCTCAAAAAGGAAAGAAGGAAGTAATGAGGCAAGAAATCATATAATTACAGATGGTTTTTCATTTGGAACAAGGGAGGAAATAATTTGACTTCCCCCCCCCCCCCCCCCCCCCCCTTTTTGCTTTTATCTATTTTGGTAAGGTTTAACTTCTTTCAGCAGTTCTTGTGTTTACGTTGTGAAACGGGACAATAGTTTCATCTACGTTTAGGACTGATGTTCAGTGCACTAGTTAGTATTTTTATATTAAGAAATGATTGATGACTAAAGCAGTGAATTGTTCCCTGACTGCAGTCTACCTCGGCCCAGCATCTTCAGGATCATTGCCCCGATTATACACTGTCCACAACTTAGCAGCGATTGGCTCACATCAACTGCTGCAACAGCTGTCATTTTGTTAAGCAAAAACGTGTCCTCATAAAAATTTCTACAAGGCTCTTAAAAAGGCAGTGACTCTGTGAGCCAGTCTTATATTCAGTAGGTGACCACCAAGTGAGATGCTGCTTTACATTTAAATGGATGTTATTTTGACACATATCACCCATCCAAAACTGAGTAAACACCAAGCCTAGCACACCATGGCAATTACTCTCCCCAGTGACAGACGCCTCCCTTAGAACGATGCTGTAACTGCCTGCAACATAAAAATGTCTTAGGAAAGATCCTAATCCAACCCACAAACTCCCCAGATCGCAACTATTTCACCCATGGGAGTTAAAGCATCTTCTGCTAACAAAACAGGACAATTCCAGCTGTCCCTTTCAAATGCCCCAGTAAGTCCGAGCTTCACAGCATGATGAGGGTTAACACAATATCAGACTGGTGATGTAATATAACTGCTGATTACTCAGCTCCCAAAAGTTACTTTATCTGAGCAGTGGCTCTACTGCCTTTACAGCAACACTTGTTGGAGAAAGAGGCTCAAAGGAACCCGTGACTCTGAAGCAGACTTTGAGAGACATGCTCAAGATATGAGTACCAGGTTTTAGAGAAGAGGTTACAAATATAAGACCATTGATAAAGCATATAATAAAGCAAAAAAAAAAAAAAAACTTAATAGAGAACAACTGTTGGTTACCAAACAAAAAACACAAGATCCTAATCAAGTCTATTACGTGACCAAGTATGGGAATCGGGCCAATGCAATTAAACAAATTATAACAAGAAATTGGGAAATTTTGAGAGGCGACAGCTTCCTCAGAGAGGTTCTTAATGATAAATTAATGATAAATGATAAATTGGTGAAGCGTCATCTCACATCAGCTCCTTCCAAAAACATGGCTTAATGTGAAAACAGGAAATCACAAATGTGGCAGTTGCAATCATTGTGATAATATGATTAATGCTAATGTTGCAGATATGACATTAAGTCATTTATGAATTGCAACACCATGTTTGTTGTGTACAGACTGGAATGCCCATGTGGCAAACATGCCATCAGGACAGGTAACCCCCAGTATCCTATGGCTTTACATTTCAAAGAGATGAACCACAGCAGTTATAATACCTTGAAGATCTCGGGAAAAGAACATATAGCCAGTTCAGTAATTGGAGAGACAGGTTAGAAAGACTTTTACAGAGAGAATCGTTTTGGATATGTACTCTAAAAGCTACACAGTACCCAGGTCTGAATGGTGAACTCAACTTCTCCCCTTTCCTTTGACTTTAGCCTTCTTGGCTTATTTGGGTCTTCGCTTGGCATCTTGATTGAAAAATTCTTATTGTTAAATCTATTCATTTCTGATGTTTTCTATTTAGCGTGAAGGTTTACAGTACTTGATATGTCCTAACATTGTTGTTTGTTTATATGCTATGTTAAATTTTGAATTCTGTAATCTTTTCTTTACGGCCCGCCCATTCATGAGACATCTCTCTATATGTAGGAGGATGAATATGGGCGGCCGTCTTATATCAGCCCTGATGAAGGCCCACAGGCTGCAACGCGTCAACTATAGTTTTAGCTTGTTCGGTCATGCTGAAATAAATGCTTTCTAACCTCTGTGCTACTCTGAGTGCCTCAGTTTCTACTAGAAACTAACATTTGGATCCCTACACTGACGAGAACCAGATGTAAGGAAAGAAGACCAATGATACTCATGCTGCACTCTAAGCTTGTGTTGTTTTTTTTATTGATAAAATAAATGTTAAAGTTGGAATATATTTAAATATATTCCATGAAAAGTCTGAAAGAATTAGTTTGCTGAATACTTTCTGACATCCTTCACCCATGTTGTGATATTTTCATTTATTTAAAAGCTACGTTTATTTTCCCTGAAACTGCTACACAATGTGGTCTCAAGCAAATACTTATCAGGCTGAAGAAAAAAAGAGTATTTGTTGGAGAACATTTACGGCCACTGACCTTGTGTGCTTGTATTGCAGCATAAGTATGGTTTACTGTTTATTGTATTGACTACAGATTGGCTGTAGTACCATGTTTAGAAAAATTAAGAAACATGGCTCACTGGTATTTGCAGTGCAGTTGAAGCATATACCACAGGGAAATAAGTCAAAATAGGTACTGCACTCATATGTAACGTATGACTCATGTCATTTTATGTGACAATAAAAATTTAAAAAAAAAAAAACTACACAGTTCAAGAAAGTTTCAAACATCTGCTGATTCGTAGTTTTTATCATGTACTTTAATAATTGGAAAGTAATGTTTTGCTGTGGCTTGCATAGTGAGAAGAAACGTATATTTACATGAGGAAAAAAGAAAGCTGTTAATGTCTTTTAATTGTAACAGAGGGCTGAGGGTATTTTATCTGAAATATCCTTACACCAGCAGAACTTTGTGTAATAAAATTCAGAGATATAGAACCAGAAAAACACAAATGCTAGAAAACAGCCAGCAGCACAGCAAATTATCTGAGCAACAATGCCATTAGGACAAGTAGAATGTGTGACCAAAACATATGGCACCAGCGGTAGATAAGTTAATGTATTCATTAACAACAATATATGTGGCTTTTCAGATGGTGCTGAAATGCTTTCATCCATCCATATGTTTTCTATACTCATTTCATCGTGGTGAGGGTCACAGGGAGGCTGGAGCCTGTCCCAGCTGTCATCAGGTGAGAGGTGGGGTATGGACTGGACAGGTGACCAGTCCATCACTGGGTCACACAGGGACGGACAATCATTTACACTCAGGTTTACTCTTACAAGCATCTTCCTCTAACATGCATAGACTGTATTGGTGAGAGGAAGTCATAGTACCCAGAGAAAACCCACACAGGCACAGGGGGTGTTTTGTCTGTTTGTATTCTTGTCTGTACCTGTGTGCTTGTGGAACTGCGAGACGCCGTCAGTCGTAGCTGATGTATTTTTCCTATTCAAAATCTCTATCTATCCAAGTATGGCTAAAATCTCTGGATTTACTCCTGCTCCACCCATTTTATTGAGTGGACATTTAATGAAGACTAAGCATATCTCTCCTAATAAGTGCCCACGTGATGCAAAACACAACCAGGAGGCGTCTATTTTGACCCCCAAAATTCAAATGTTGTTCTTACATCAGTCATACATCCTTGCAGATTAAAATCTCAAGTGGGTTTATGTTATTATTTAACTGTAACTATTTTATTTTTGCTACTTCTTACAACATTAAAACCATCCCGTTAATTAATACATTTTAAAGTATCTTTTCATGGTTTATTTCACACGTGCGGTGATGTTACACCACAACGTAATAAATCGGTTAGAGATGCCCAATAGTTGTAAAGATGTCATCCAAGAAGTGGTCGTACACGGGGTCTTTAAAACTGACTGTTGATGAGATTGGTGAGAAAAATGGCAAGCATTTTGGGAGGGTACAGCACTTCATTTACATTTTGTCAGAGTTCTGGAAGTGCTAATATTGGGGAGGAAGCGTTTATTAGGGCAAATATGGTATCTAGTTGTATCCAAGAAAGCATTTTGCATCAATGAACATAGGTAATAATGAAGAAATCTCATGAATGTAGGTTACATGCTAGTAATATAACTGAAAGTAACTTTTAAGCTATGGAAGAGCAAAAAAAAAAAAGTTCTTCTCACTGCATATTTGTGGTTAACTTTTTACAATAGAGAGTATTTGAAACTTGCCGAACTTGCCGAGTATGAACTGCACATCACATCATGCTCAAACTTGGTGTATTTTGTACTTCACATTGAGAAACAGCCCAGGAGAACATAAAAATCCACACAGAAAGACCCGAGCTGAGATTCAAAACCATCTTGTTGTGATGACAGTGATCACTCCATCTTGTGCCCTGAAAATATACCCTTGGAGAGAAAACTACTGTGACAGAGTGAATATAGTGCAAGTTCTGTTTCTTTGTGCTTCAGCACATATCTTTATCAGCTTAACTCCCAAATTAATAAATGTTTGACACAGTCTCTCTACTGCCTTCCTATCTCTCTAGAAGACACAGCTGCTGGGTAGCAATCAGACTCCACCTTGAAACAAGTGAAAGAAGCAAAGAGATCAGCGGCTCCTTCCTTTGTATCATATTCTATTCTCTGGCTGCCACGTTTTGCTTTTCTGATATTGACTTTTTCCCCTGACAAGTTTCTGTGACTGAGACCGGCAGCCCCTGGGCGTTGAAGCCTACATCCAGCTTGTCAGGTGCCTGAAAGACACGCAAACGGAGAGTGACTTGTTAAGTCCCAAAATTCCCTGCAGGCTATACGACAGGCCTTTAAGAGCACATGGAATATCGGGGGGGGGGTCTGTCGTTCCACAACAGGGTGGTTAACTTGGCTAACAGGACAGCATCTGCTAATCATACCACACCAACAAACAGGTAGCAACAAGAAAGAGGCTGGCATCAGGGGGAAAAAAAAGCATAAATGGCTCCCAAGAGGCAATTTTTCATCTATATCATGGCTGAGTGAAGAGCAATTAGAACATGCGCGGTGATATGTGCCGTCTTTTGAAGCCTCATGCATTTCTTCAGCAGTCAGAAATCGATGGATATGAAGAGGAAGATTCTCTTCTGATGGCACGTTCTGAGACATCAACTTACATCGATACATCACGGACAAATTCAACATTTCTTGCATCAGTTCTCTTGATTCTTATTGGATCCTGACCACAAGAAATTACAAATTACCCTCCCAAAACCGCTGCATTAATAAATTTTCCCTCCAACACTTTAGTGGGTTCATGCGTGTTGTTGCGGGGTGTCACACTCATCCCGGTGGCTGCCACGCTTGTTCTATTGCAGCTCCAAGACATCAAATTAATTCTGAAATGTGATATTTTTTGCTCACAGTAACATTGAAAAAATTAAAAAGACATAAATTAGCAAAGCAAAAGGAAACTTTTAAAGCATGCCTCACAGCCTTCACTTGTTTCTTCACTGATGAAATGTTCTCAGGCACTCATTTTGTCTTGAAATGACAGCATAATTTCATCAAGATCAACTCATCCTGTCATACTGAATGCAAAAGACGTAATCATGTCAATAACCAATAAGAAAGAAGCATCTAATCATTTACTATATAATGAGAAGTGTTCAGCCAGACATCTAATTTCACTCATATTTTCAGTGGCAATTATATCCTATTGTTAAATCATTCAGATCTTCATCAACGAAAAAAAAAAAAAACTGAAGTCACACTATTTCTCCAAAACAAAAGAACAACTGTTTGGGAGTTTAAGACTGGAAAGTGAGGAATAACTACATTCATGGGTACAGGCAGATGACTTACTAAAGTCAGTGCTGAACGCAGATATATCCTTTCTGACCTTTCTGTAACCCATCTACACATTCCTCCCTCTCCACTGACTCTTTCATCAGTTTACTCCATTCAGGCAGAGGAGACAGCGCACGCTGTTTGGCCAGAGCTGTGCTGCCGATACTCTGAGCTCATGTGGAATGCAGCAGTAAAGGTCATTTCTAGAAGATCAACATTGGTGACCGGAATTTCAAGTGAACTGTGGTGCTCACATTTTTCAACCCTGCAATCTATGGGGAGTACAGGGGACTTATGAGGAGAGGCCGACGAGCACAGTAATGGGCCTGAGGAATAAAAATGTTCAGAATGTGATGGTGCAGGTTACTCGCCTACATCAGCTTTGGTGTCATTCTTATTAACTGCTTTTCATTGTCGTGGATCTTGCTTTATTCAGAAATGTATTCCACTGGGTGTGTTTAAGTATCTGCACAGTCCCCTCAACCTCACAAGGAAGAATTCCATCAGTTCTGTTTATAACTAATCCTGCCAGCCCCATCAGAGCTCAAAAGATGCTACAATCAGCATTGCATTTTTTCCTTTGTTTTGCAGTACGGCTCATTATATACTGTACCTTGGAAATCTGGGAAATAAAGTCACCAGGTGTGTGTTGCTACAAGGAACATGGTGTACCTGAGAAAACAACTTTACTGAGAGGATAAGAATCCCACGCCTGCTTAGACGACCCCTGCATGTTTTTCAGGTGATGTGATGACAGCAATTCAAATGATTCACCGGTAGTGAATCATAATTTACATAGCAAATTGTATGTTTCATGAAATTGCAATCGGTGGCTCATTGTGTGTCAAATGTCTGCAGTCTGAGGTACCTTATGCTACTTAAATCACATCTCAGAATAACCACCATGACAAAACAATCAGCCAATATCACATTTTCAATATAAAAGTATGCAAATCTGGATGTATAAATATAAATTTTATGTTTTGTTTTGTGTGTGTGTTGGGGGGGGGGGGGGGGGGCACTTTTAACAATATTTTTTTGGTTTGATGATTTGTTCAGGTGTTACTTCATTAGTAATATTCATGCAAAAACTGGAGGTGGAGCCATCAAAATGTCTTTCAGCCAACCAACATTGTGTCACTATCATGTAAAGCACAACACTGTTTTTACTTTGAAAACACATGTAAAATAAAACAAATAAAAAAAAACAGTTTGAGGATACTTATTTTTCTGTTAAAAAAAAGGCTCTTTTTTCGAGATTTTTGGTAAGCTTGTAAAGTGAAAGAGACAATAATTTACTCAAAACAATGTGTGATCAAACTTGTATATCTGCCCAAGACCCTGACCTCCAACCTTCTGTTCTGTTGTTAAGTCTGAACTCTAAACATCTACCAGAAAACTTCTTAACCACTAACCTCTTCATCATAATATTATACTGATCTGATTTCAAAGCAATACCTGCATTATTTTTTTGGTTACTAGATGTACAAATAACATATGTTCCATTCAAACTGCAATTAAGTCTAACCAAATCAACTAAAATTCTAATTGGACCATTAACCCTAACAACCACAAAACAACAGCACTGTTTACACTCTATATACCAGTTTATTAGAGAAGGAAAGCTCAGTGCACCATTTATTCATGCAGTATCAGTAATAAAGGTCAATTACATGCTTATGATGGTGTATTTAAAAACAGTCTGGAGACCTGGATAAAAAGGCTGCCAGAAGAAGAGAGGAAAACATGTAAAACAAGTGGAAACATGTAAAAGCTCTCCAGAAACAACAGCTGCTCAAATCAACCAAATGTATAGCAGACATGCATTTGCAACATGCACATATGCTGCATTAAGATGCATCTGGTTTTGCAGACATTACTTTAGGTCACCAGAATTCCAGTCTTCAACTCTAATGGCTGGGACATTACAGTGAGGACTCGCTGGTGTGTGTGTGTGTGTGGCTACACCCACTATCTTCAGTGTTAGTAAGTATGTGAGTCATCCCATTATTGAGCTGTCTCTGAAGCAACAACCAGCCATAATCTGCTGGACCCATTCTAATGGCTCTCTGCAAGACAGCTAATAAGTTACACTCCAGATTGCAAACTACAATACGCCTGACTGAGTCACTATACTGGGTTACCCCATTATTTCTCAACTCGACCCCAGGACATTACTTGTTTAATCATGAATGATTAGAAGGGGTTTTATTTCAGTTTTTGTACTTCTTTGATCATGTTATCTCTTTCTTCCAGTCCTTACTGACTCAGCATGAATACATTCTAATGTATTTATTTATTTCTCAGCTACAAAGAATGACTATAGACAAGACTGAGGGGGTTCATGTTCATGTACTCTGTAAGTTCAGACTGGAGCCTGTAGATCTGGATGAGTACCGTTTACATTAATATTCTCATTCAGAGAAGGGAATACATTGATCCTGAACTGAATTTATATATATATATATATATATATATATATATATATATATATACAGTCATGGAAAAAATTATTAGACCACAATTTTTTCTTCACTTTCTTGTTCATTTTAATACCTGGTACCACTAAACATCATCATGTGACTAAAACAGACAGAAAAGAAAACACTGAATGCATAAAAGCAGTGTTTTTGGCAGTACAACGCCATAGCTATTGATGTAAAAACTTAAGTGATTTAGGTTATATTCAAGAAAAAAATGGAAAATGGTAAGATATCAGCTCTTAAATAAAACTCTTATGAGCAATCTTTGTGGTTATCGTTATGTTTGTCCAAACAAATGTACCTTTAGTTGTACCAGGCATTAAAATGAACAAGAAACTGAAGAAAACAAGGGTGGTCTAATATTTTTTTCCATGACTATATATATATATATATATATATATATATATATATATATATATATATATATATATATATATATATATATATATATATATATATATATATCTATATATCTATATATTATATATATATATATATCTATATATATATATCTATATATATATCTATATATATATATATATATATATATATATATATATAAAGAGAGAGAGTTCTGTGCAGAGTTGTATAGGTTTAATTAAGTTTTTGGCCGCGATTCTGTTGATGGATGTAGGTTCCACATCTGTTCTAGGTGGAGAGGGCAACTAACAAATCCATAAGGAGAGTGGCGCACGAGGGGAAGCCAACTAGTGGAGAAAGCGGGGCTGGAGGTTTTCAGCACCACGGAGAGCTCCGCCACTTTAATATCGCGACAGCGTGCGCTCTTATAGCAACCCTCATTTCTCACTTCGTTGGCCGTCACGGAGGCTTTACTGCCGTTGCGCCGGCTCTCCAGTGACACCGATAGGATTTTCGTATAAGAGAACACCGAAGCAGCTCATTTAACACAATCAGACAAGGAAGTCTTGCTAAGGATTTTCTCCCCTCCTTCACTCTCAGGAGTTTTTGCATGCTGGCCAGCCAGCGCGCATCATAAAACACTGATTGTGAATAGATGAAGTCTTGCCAGCGTCCTGCCAAATGATTTGGCATATGGTAGAGTTGGAGGTGAAGGGGGGTTTTTTTGCAAACGGGAACCCTCGCCAGAATGTCCAGTGAGGGATGTCTCTCTGTTTGACCATTCAGTCCTTCGGCTGCTTGAGCAAATCCGGCGCACCCGGGGCGGAGAAGTCCTCCTGGATACATTTATCAAACGCTTGTCCTGTTGTTTTGGAACAGGTAGAGCTGCGGCACAGTTATGCGAGTGCAGAAAAGCTGACATCTGGTCATACTGAATGATTAATCACACCCAGTTTTGCGCCAGACAAAAGGCGACATATCCAAGCAGTATGATTAAACACTGTCACAGACTGTCAATGACATTGTCCTGCTCTGGAAAGGCTTCACCTCACACATCCCTCTCAAACTGATTTTTATTTTTTTTTTTAAGCTTTCTGTTGTTGATCTTAAAAGCTAAAACTAATTCAAAATTAAGGGCACGCTTTTGTCAGTTTTTATGAACTCAAAGTCCTAATGGAAAGCATACAGAACAAGCAAAGTTGTTAAACAAAAATATGAAGAAAATCACAAATAAGCCATCTTTATGACAAGACTTCCACCGTACCTGTGATATTCCGAGGTAAGAGGTCAGGCAGGCACGGAATTCGCGCAAATATGCCACAGGCTTCCCTCGCAGCGACTCGTCCAAACTGCTCTCTGTAGTTTCAGCCCTCTCCTGGCGCTCGATGGGGGCTTGAACGGCTCGGATTAATTACGGCTACTATTATCAGCAGCGGCTGCGTTAGAAGCGACGGGTACGGAGTCCCAACTCTCAGCAGCAGCAGCAGCAGCTCGCCGTCCTCCGGCTCCTCGGGCTCGTTTCCTATCAGCGCTCCGCTCCTGTTCTGTCCTATTTCAACTCCTCTCACTCCGCTGCGCTCCTGACGTCAGCCGCTGCGGATGCAGCTGCACATTCAGAGCGCAGGAAAGCGACACCTGTGTGTGTGCGTGCGTGTATGCGTGTTTGTTTTAGACTTTACGCACCAGCGGGAACCGAGGATGAAGGACAGAGCAGAGAATTAAATCTCGAGATTTTCCGCAAGCGCTTTGTTTTGATTTAAAGACCGTGCGATGTCCAATAAAAGAGTGAAATACAGCCTTTGTTGCTCAACCAGTGTTTTCTGATCTGCTGAATTAGATTTTTGCGCGATAAACACTTGCCTGAACACCGAACTTGCTGGATGTAAACATTTAGCAGAAGTCATGGCTCGAAAATGAAAGAAAAAGATAAAATAAGAGAAAACAAGGTGACAGGTAAAAGGGAAATGATGTAAGCTTGTTCATCAAAGTGTCAAATCACTTGTTGTCAAAAGTATTTTGCTTTTCTCTCTGACCCTGCAGTGCAGCAGCACCGTCTGATGAAGGGATTGATGGTGTTGATGGAAGGATTAGACTCGGAGAAAGATCATTTTTCGCAGATGGGCAAACCGAATAGAATGAAATTAATCTTTCTTGTGCAAACTTTCTTTTGTGTTCTAGAAAGCATTACTTTTTAATAAACGTGTCTTAAAATCTTATCAGTCAGCCAGCAGAGTTAAGATCATCCATGGCAGCCAGGGTGAAAGACTGTCCTCTCTTCACCTTTTTGCGTCTAAGTGGAAGGAAGGAAGGAAGGAAGATAAACTGCGCATGGCACAATTAGGCTTACATACTGTATTCTAAAGAGACACTGGAATGGTGGCGTCCCCATCAAAATTGCATGTGGCACTAAAACATTTATGGTAGATGTAACATTTATCAAGACAACGAGAAAGAAAAAAAAAGGGAGGGGGGGGGCGGTTAGGAAAAGCAGGAATCGAAAAGACAGAATCAAAAACTGAAGGGTGGGGGGATTGGGGGGGCTTGGTTTACTATGAAATACTCTAAAACAGTAAAAACTAATGATATTTTACAATATGATATTTAAGTCATACCTTAAGAAACCCCAATCTAAAACATGTGTTTATTAACGTCTAGATTTTGTTTTTTGTTTGTTTTTTGAAATAAATACCTAACCTTAGCCAACAACTAATGACAGTAAAGTTGAAATGTAAATTGTTCCTGGACAATATTGGGTCACATGGGGCCCATATTTGGTTATCTAGCACGATATTACATCCCTTCCTACAGTCTTTTTAACATATTCAAATGTCTTGTTTGTCCAGTATCACTTTTGTGACAACTTTGCTTAATACAAAACAAAGCATTTGACAGTGCTGAATAGAGATTGTCATGTAATGTTTTTTTTTAACCTTAAAACTCTTATAATTTTACAGTTGTGAGCATGCATGACGGTTTCATGCCGTGCAGAACATTTCTAGCAAATTATTTCTGGTTCCCAGAATGTTCCAGAAATATTCTTGGTATATTATGAAACATAAGGATACTTTTGTGGCCAAGAAAATGTAGCAATTTTACCAGTTTGAGCCTTTTTTTTTTTTTTTTAATGAAACTCTTCAGTTTTGTGCTGTAGATCAACATAGCTTTTGCACCTTCTGTAATAAACTATAATTTAGAGTTATTTGTAGGACTTTGTCCATTCTAAATACAAATTTCATTCCAAACCAGAGGAGAAAAGAGAAAGAAAGATGACAGGAACGATGTAGTAATAACTGCAACAATAACTTTGTTCCATAATCCAAAATGTAATTAGTTGAATCCAAAAGTGAAGCCTAAAGGCTCTGCCAGGTCCCAGGAAGTGAACAGAAGCCATGATGAGAAGTGGGATGATCGTATCAATTTAGATGTCTACAGCGTTTAAGTTTACATTTCTCTCTTCTTGACTTGTGAAGTTGAGAAAGTGCATGGGCACACTCCTATGACAGATTTATTTATTTTTCCTCCAGTGTTCGTAGCAGCCAACACAGGAACCAACTAACCTTTCTCTTTGCAGAAAATTTCCTCTGTAAAAAATGTTTTCCCTTGGTGCTAGAGCTATGGATACACAGTTTATTTTGGTAGCTTTAGTGAACTTTACTTTTCTCCAAGATCCCAAGAACACCAAAGCAGCAAAGATGAAGTTCTTGACTCTCTGACTTCTATATTTGTTAGGTATACCTTGTTATAAATACCTTTACTCTGATGGACAGTTCTATAATGAAGTCAGTCTCATGTTTTTGATACTACTGATGCTATTTTCTGAATGTATTTAAATCCTTTCACTTGAGAAAATCTCTTTTAGGCTGAAAAGCAACCAGACAATAATGTGAAATATTTACACTTCCATATATGACAACCAGAGACTATCCACAGACAAATACAAGGTGAACACACACTCTCATTCCTCAACCCATCTCTCTGCCATTGAAGTGGATGTGCTCAGATCCATACTATTGACAAATGCAAACCAGATCTATTCATAAAACCAACAGCTCTTTGGGAACAGCAGAGCCAATCTCAGGCTGCTGTAGGCGTACCTGGAGTGGCACATCAATCACACCTAAATGGTCCAAATATGAATTAACCATCAAGGGGCTCATATCGACGACAGCCTGTGTGTGGAATTGCAAATGTAACATCACTTGCATAATACCCAGAGCCAAACCCTTCTCTGGACAAACCTGGTTTCAGACAAGCCTGTTGTTTCTGAGCAGCTACAGAAGTCATCATTATCTCTGTCATCATTTGCTCAGGCGTGTTTGTGCTAGCAGCCATACATCAGACACATAATATCTTCTCCCCTCAGCCTTAAAGGCACTGAGGCATGTGTCAGCACTAAAAGGTCTCTCTTACATAGGTGCTTCCCCAGAGACAGAAACACCAGGAGATAGAGTAATAACTCTTCTTTATGTGCCTTTCCTCCAGTTCGCCATGGCTAGCGCTGATGTGATTCCCACACATACACTGAACACACGTGTCTTCATCAGTTACTGCAATAGACTCTTTGTAAGTCAGTGTCATGACATTAAAATTATGCAAATATCAACTTTTTTTTTTTTTTTGGTTTGAAATTTTGCAAATACACAGTGCAATTATTTGCACTAAATAGAACTAAGACAACAGAAAATGTTGATAAACATTTGCAGTTTGTCAAAAAAAAAAAGAAAGAAGAGAAAACAATGCTCAGTTTGAATTTGATGCCAAAACCATACTTCAGAAATGACTGAGGCAGCCGACTGAGACGGTTTCCACAAATGTTTCCCTATTCTCTTTCAGAGTAGGATATCAGCTGCTCCACAGTTTTCTTTTCATCTGAGCAACAGATCAGAGCCGTTGAAAAGGCCAGTTTCGCACCCAAGCTCTTTCTCTACAGAGTATTGTTTGACAACGTCATTCTGAAATCAGCAAGGTCTTCTCCAGAAAATGACTGTCCGGACATAAACATTCTGCTCCAAAGTCTCTGTAAATAATTCTGCATTAGTAGCGAATGGACAAATGTGAACGCTACCCATGCCAGGCCAACTAATGCCCCCACCCACATGACTGATGCTCATGAGCAATAATGACCATCATCAGTTGGTTTGGCTCTAAATACCTGGAGCCATGTGTGACAGCAGTGTACACTCCTGCTCTGCCACTGGTGGAAGACCTTACTAATGAGGCATTAAAACAGAACAAAGTATTTACAGATTGACGTTCTCGCACCAGATAAAAGTTGGAATTTTGGCTTTTCTTTGATTTGTAATACAAACATTTCTTTCTTTCTCTTTCATTTTTTTTTAACCTCTGCAGGGTCGTTAACTCTGAATTAATAGAGTTGATCACTTCTTTTTCAGCTGAGACAGGTGTCTGGATGCCGCTTCTCCCGCCGTTAGTTCTAAATGTCTTTATTTACGATTTGTTGCTCCTGGTTTTCTTGTGTCCTTGTCTGTGAGGCCTCTGTCTGATGTTTTGTTAGTTTTTCTCTCCGTTTCCTTTCAAAAAGTGCTCTGACCTTCCCTCCCTGCCTGCTTTCATTTATCTTTATTTGTTTGTTTTGCTCTCTTTTTCTAAACAGCAAAATTATGCATATTGTGAATTTAAGCATATTTTAAATATTCTAGGTGACACATCTACATCTGGCTGCAGATGTTATGTCTAATAGTCTAATTTTTGTGCTGTTTTGTTGTATTTTATGAACATTTTATGCGTATACTGTATTTAGCTCTTGTGTATATATTGTAACAATTGTTGCTCTTAGCCAGGACACTCTTAAAAAGGAGGTTTTACATCTCAAGAGGTCTTTCTCCCTGCTTAAATAAAGGTTATTAATAATAAAAAATAATTATAATGGACTCTGTCTGCTACTCCTGCCTCCCTGGTCTCCTGCATTTGATCCTCCTTCATGCCACTTCTGAAACTATGACCATGAATTAGAATAAGTAATAAGATGACTCATAATATGAAATAGGAAAAAGTGGACACATTCAACAAGACATAGACTCAGTTTGATAGACAAAATTGTGCTAAATGTATTTGGTCCAGTCTTTGAACATGTGTTCTAGCAAAAGCAAGCAGCTGAATTCTAATTACATGATCAGCACTTAACTTTTAAAGAGGTATCCTCACATTCTCTAATGTTTTCTGCCATTCACGAAAAGTCTTTAATCAAGTTCCTGATACCTAACATAATTTCAACAGTCTGCAAGGGCCTGAATCTTATTAGAAGTTTAGAGTATTTGGGGTAAAAGTCCATTTAGTTGAAACTTTGATCCGTCCATTGATTTCCTCTACATGTTTCATCTTGTTCAGGGTCAAGAGGTGCTGGAGCCTGTCCCAGCTGTAGTCAGGTAAGAGGTGGGCACAGGCCTCATGTCTATCACTGGGACATAAAGAGAAAAATGAAACAAAAAAAAAAATTAGGGCTGGGCAAGTTAACGCGCAATTATCGCGTTAATGCATTAATTTATTAACGCCGACATTTATTTCATCGCGCGTTAACGCATGTTGCTCACATGCTTTTGTTTTGAAAAATCTGTTACTGGCCGCTGTGGAACCGGAAAACAGTAAACATAAGGAAAAGCTAAAACAGACATGGAGAATGGTAAAAATCTGTGAACTTTAGAGTTCGGGTTGCAACTCAGGTAGCAATATTAAAAATTCTGTCTAAAAAAAAATTCTAGACTGCAACAAAACATTCGCTTCATTCCTTACATCAGATCTGCTCCATGTGTTCACTGTCGTGTTATTATCTTGCTGGTTACTTCAGTGTGGCTCCATCTAGTGGCACAGATGTGTAACGACAACAGAAAGTCCAGTCCTCGATTATAAAACAAATTCAGTTCTGTGGCCCGTTTTTTAAATTTCGTATTTTTGCTCCAAGTCTAAAATTGAAATATAGAAAAAAAAAAAAAAAAAAAAACAGGCATTTTATTTTGGTTTTCTTTTTGTCTTAGATTAAAAATGAAAAACGTAAGAAAACATCACTTTTAAATTTTTTTCAATTTTTGATTGACAATTGAAAATGGAATGAATGATACATGGATTGGTAAAGTTACTGAACTTTAACATGGACATTTTCATTTTAAAGTTCTCACAGATGGAGGATTTGACAGAAACAAGGTTATTTGTAACAACTGACAAGTTGAACTCGCCATTAAAAGTTTCTGCTGTTACCTCAGAAATGACCTGTTTTAATGTTCTGATTGTACTGAACCACAATCATTCTGTTGGATTTTTCTTGTAGACTTTTTTTTTTTTTTTTTTTTTTATAACAACAGGATGACATTAATGCCCTGGCAGTGACAATAAGCTTTTTTTTATTTTACATTTTTTAAGATGAGATTTACACTAAATATGTGTTACTGACAAGTGCTGATGTTAAAAGTGTTTGAACAACAAATGTTATGACACTTTAGTTCATATGGCAGCAGAAAAATTTTTTAATAAAAGTGCATTTTACACTACTTTTGAATTCATTATTCGATTTTGCGTATACAATGCGATTAATTGTGATTAATCAGGGAAATAATGCGATTAAAAATTTTAATTGTTGCCCAGCCCTAATATATATATATATATCACTCATGCTAATCTTGTTTTGCTTTAAGGTTTCTGTGCTTCGGTGTTGCTTTGCACACACAATTTGGTGGGAAATCTATGTAGTGAGCTCTGCTAAAGCGCATGCAGCTGTAGAAAGAAACCCAGCAAGTCCTAACTCTGCAAATGATGGATTTATCTGAAACCAGCTTAGAGAGAGCTTTTAAATACAGTGAAGGGCTACTGCACACACACACAAACACACATACACACTCCCAAATCACCTTGTGCACCAGCATATGTTACCGCCAACGACATAAATGTACCTGCAGAAATAATATACTGGCACACATAAGCAGATGCACTCACACAAACACAAGTACATAAATAACTTTACTTCATGGTGTACTCTACTGAGTAGAGCTGTCAGAGAACGCTGCACAGCATCAGCTGCTCAGTGAAACGACTTGCTGGTGGAGAGAGGGAGGTAGTGCAGACAAAGTGCCTTGCTTTCGTTTCTCTTTGTAGCCTGCAGCCACACGGCTCCTTATGGACAAACCAGGGTCTTTGATTCCTCATGCTGCCTCACTCATTCATGTGTGCTAATGCACACGCAAAGAAATGCATATGTGCAGAAACACACTCTGGCACTCGCATAGAGCTACGTTTTTCCCTCTCCTTCCCAACGTCTGTCCACACATGCACACACACACCTGTATAATGGTCTTTGTTTCCACCTTCCTTCTCACCCTGTTCCAATTTGATGGCAGCGCGGCCACCAGGTTCCCCAGATGACCATTGAGATAGAGCTAACAGATGAAAGCAGCAGTAAGACGCTGGCAGTAATGGTGCTACAGCTCCGGCTTACAGCCCATATTTCTCACTGATGGCTCTGCTGCCCTGCTTCCCTCTGACACCTGCCGGAGTAAGATTCCTGGAAGAGCTGTCAGTATTAGAGATGGAGAGACATATAAACAGAAGCTTGTATGCGACATGCTTGCATGCTTGCAAAGATGTTAGCTTTTTAAGGTGAAAAGACCTTTGACTGGAGTTATTTTCTGATCCATCTGTATCTTAGCTCACTCAGTTTCTCATTGTCATTGATTGTGTGTTTGTCCAAAACCTAAAATGGGTAGATTAAGGGCACATTATTGCAAGACTACATCAAAATAATGGATCTAACATAATCACACAGGACTGCATAAAGGTTTTTTAGCACAGAAGCATCAAAATAAAAAACAAACAAAAACCAACTTCTTATTGCCAGCCTATTAATTGTAATACTATTCCTTTCTTTTGAAATTCTATTTGGCACAAAGAAGTCAACATATTTGACCGTAAAGGAAGCCGTGCTGGAGCATAAGCAGAGAGCATCTATTCTGTTCATGCACGGGGGCTTGACTTTGGCTCTTTATTTTCTGGACCAATGTGTTACTTTTCAGAAACCAATAAATATGAATCTTTATGAATATCATCATGTCAGCTGCTTATTTTAAAGAAATATATCACAGTTCACCGAGCAATAAGAGCCTCTGCTTGACTTATATTCCTTGTTTACTTGCTGTTTCTTAACAACCAACACCATATTTTTGAACAAAGTAATTGCAATCCAAACCACTATCTTTTCCTAACCCTAACCAAGTTATTTTGTGCCAGATATGGAAACCCATCAGTTGCAAACTGATGACTTGGCCTCAAAGGGCAACAGCCAATGTTTCTGCGCTTTCAGTGCATCTAGCAGATATTTAAATAACAGACATCAGGGTCAGATGAGTGATAGAGGTGCTAAGATTGTTTCTGACCAAATGCATTCTGGATAATTTTACTGTTCATGTGCATGCAACCAAAGCCACAAGTAGACCATCAAGAGAAATAAGAGCTTCAAGTGAAAAGAGTTTCCTTTGGCTGCAGATTCTGCATATTCGTACGTCGACATGTCTGTTTATACAGATTGTTTTGTGTTTTAATTTCAATTTGATCAAACCATACCAGTGACAGCTGATAAAATAATTCTGATTTTAACAGTCCTAATCGGAAAATGTCTCTCATGAGCTATTTTCTACATTTAGAGGAGTCATCAACTTCTGCATCTCATGTCATACTGCAAAATAAGCTTTGATATTATCAATGGGATGACAAAAACACAACTTGACCACTGCATGAAGGCAGACACAGACACTGTCAGTTAAGTGAACGATTACTGTTGAAATAAACACTATAAGACCGAATATTCCAAATATTCTCCATGGGGACATTGTTGTTACCAACCAGGATTCAAATGTTGGTTTCTTAGGAGAAATCAGCTAAAATGGGAAAAAGCGAGAGAAGAAACAAGGAAAGATGTCAGTACAACTTGGATGAAGTACAGAATAAAAGGTGCTCTTGATGAATATCAGCACTTAGCTGAAAGGGGGAACACGTCAAATATTTGTTTTCTTGTATAGCACTGTACAGCAATGTTCAGTATCTTATTGAATCAAATTATTGCTTACTATAGCATGCAAAAGTTAATGTTTACAATCAATTTACTGTTAAAATTAAAACATGGTCAGCTGTGAATTACTGCGTTGTTCCATTTAGTGCTGGTCCATTTCAGTTTTAACTCAAGAGGGCACCACAACGCTCATTATTGTAAAACAATTATATTTTATCACTTTATGTATTATGTATTTCACAGTATGAATAGATTACCAAAAAGTGGCTGCTTTACCTTATTACACCTTACATGAATATGTGTGCTATGCTGGTGGAGTTTTAAAAATACTTTCCTGCTCTTTTTCAATGTATTTAAAAGTCCTTAAAATGTGTTTATAACACTGGGTCACAAAACACACATTTCTAGAGTCATTTTGATCATTTATCAAATTGTAAGAAGGTGTTGACTTTAGTATAAACTTAAATAAAATATAAAATCGTGAAATTTGGGAAGGGTGTACAACTCAAATGACAGGGCCACATGTATGATTCATACTTGGACAGTTGTTCAGTTGTTGAGTATTCTTACCAAGTTTTAATGTCTTTTTAATAAGTGACAGCTCATCAGGTGGTGACCCAGAAAATGAAGAAGCCTGTTGCAATGAAAAGCAGGATGTTTCCTCAACCTAAGGGTACCAAAGAGAAAATGTAAAAGAAAAAAAAAAATCCTGATTTCATCACCTCAAAGATGTACATGGGTGACAATGATTTTGCTACCTTTCCAAAAGAAGCAGAAATTCTTTCAGCTCCAAATGTAACATAGCAACATCTGAAAATCAGCATCCTCGCTGTGTGTCTGTTGGCATGAGTAATTTTTCACTTTAGTGAAATATTTGCGCACATTTACACAGATTCCGAGTTTTTTACCTCAACTCTAAGTAGGAATGCAAGGTTTATAACTTTACTTTACACGTCTGGGTGCACACATGCGGGTACAAGTCATTCGCCACAATGCTGAGGCAGAATTTATGAGTGGTAATGGGCCAGAGTAGTTTAATCTTTCCAAACAATGCCAGTAAGCTCAGCATTGGGAGGTCAGACCAGCTCTCACACTTGTCATCCCATTTCTGCATTTTAGTCTGTGCAGCACTCATTAACCCAGAAAGGCAGTAAATCCTTATATATAATCTCCACCCCCCACCCCCTTTTTTTTTGGCTTATAGAGTTGTTTGTCCATCGTAACAGCTAACATTAATCAAGTCAAGCTGCGGTGTCAAGCTGCGAATCTGTGTCACTCTGTGCAGATCTGAAAATGTGATCTCTTTATGATTTCAGATTTAGAAATTTGGCTCAACTTTAAATCATGCACTTTACCGTGAAGCTCCTCCAGACTGAGCACACGTTCGTCTGCTGCTCTTGATGTTAAGAATTAAAAAAATAATTAAAAAAAAAAAGGGAGGTGGGGGGGATCACATCACTGTAGCACTATGTAAGACATCATGTAATCAGAAAATCCCACTAATAGACCACTGATTAGCTTCTTTAAATCAACTGCTGTTTGTGTTTCTGCTAAAGCTGGAGCAATCACTCACCTGGTTAATGTGCTTTTTCTTCATGAATCACAATTCAATTTGTTTCCCTTTTCAACATATTTGCTGTCATCTCAGTACTGCTGGTTTTGATAAAGTGATTAAAGCGGCATGTTATCAATTAGCCAATCAGTAAAGAATCACATATATTAGTGTTTTGTGACAAAACACTAACACACAGACAAGAAGAATATATTTCTTACTCTAATAAAGTACCTCAGTTGTTACAGGCAGCAACAACAACAGGGTCACTAATAAGATTAGCAGTTCTAATGGCATCTGGCTGTGTTCCCATCATTTACAACTCAGATTTCCTCACTGGGACAATCTGCCTGAGGGGATTTGCCCTGTGAAGAAAAAAAAAAAACAAAAACAATTTGCAATCCCACACAGCACAAGGTAGATCATGACTGAGGGTGAAAGCACAAACAGCCGACATACACAGCAAAGTTGGACAGTGAGGCCCCCGCAATGGACCTACCTCTACATTAACTGGTTAATAGTCCTCTTTTGTTTTTTTTTTCATAAAAGAAAAATTAGGGGAAATTCCTCAAAGTTGAATTTTTGGATTGTTTAATGGACACCTGAAAATATCTGTTATGGTTTCTGATGCTCAAGTTGATCTCATTCGATACTGGAAGCCAAGGTTCGGATACTCTTCGGACTGAAATGCCAAAATGCCACTCCTGTTGCCATGTGAATGTTGCACCTGTGTGACTGAAATGAAACATTTGATTTCCATGCTGACACAGACGTACGCCGACAGATCACTGGATACAACAGTTTCAAAGTAACTTGAAATATGCACTTACAGCCACCAAGCTCCTTGATCTTTGGAGCAGCAGTTTAAATGTTGAGTGTCCCTGGTGGCCTCGCAGTTTGTCAGAAGGTGGCCTCTTTGGGTTTGCGTCAGATCAAGATCAGCCCTAATGAGCTCTGACCAGAACACACAGCACACCGCACAGTGGTTAAAAAAGACAAAACACTGAAATGACTGATCTTGCCATTTAACAGACTATGAACTCTGATGTCTTAATCATTCCCTTTAACAAATCTACATCATTCATAATGGCAACATGCAATGAAGGGGAGAAAAGAGGCCATTAGAGGGTTTTTAAGATGTCATTTAACTAATCTAAAGATAGCACAGAGAATTATGCCCTCTGAAACTGAAGTTACATACAATCCTAAATAAAAATTAAGATGAAAAATGCAGTGAACAGTAATGACGGTAAATGAATAAGCTCTGCTGTCGGCAAAACTAGAACTGACAGAAAAACATGGATTAAGTTGAAAAAAGACCAGGAATGAACAGGGCTCACAGTGGATCCAATACTTTAGGAGATAACTACAGGCAACCGCATGCAAAGCCTTTAAGAAGTCAGTGAAATATTAAAATAGAATCTTAAACTGACAGTTTTACTGTAATCCCGTGGTTCATTTTAAAATATGTTTCAGGGTTTAACTGGTTTGTTTGAACGATGAATGGGGTCAAAAACTGCACCTTTGTTTTGATCCTTTAGAGAATGAAACTCAAAAGAAAACATTACTACATTTGGAGGGCAGAAACAAGAGATCAGGGTCAGTTCAAATCCAGAACATTTAGCAAATATCAGGCTTGTTGCAAAGTGCTTCCAGATGAACCTTCTGCTAAATAGCTTTCATCAGAGACAGTGAAACTAACTGAGATGGCATTCAGTTCATGATAAAACCCCCAAAATGCTGCAGTTCTTAATGCACTGAGAACCAGCTTCATCTTTCATGACTACTTATGGACACATAACATCTAAAACCAATGTACTTTTGTTCTTTGAAAATAGAGACAAGACATATACAAGGAAAACTTTCCACTGAAAACAAATAGTATCACAAGAGAAAATGCAAAAGTGATCCCTAGGTGTCTGACAGTGATAATTAAGCAAAAATTAGGGCAACAAACATAGATGTGTGAGTGTAGTATGTGTGTCTGAATAATATATGTAGATTTTTTTTTTAATCTAGCTGTGCACTGTTATTCTTCCACATGTAATTATCTCTTTGAATAGTAAACTATACTTTAAATTACATCAAGAAAAAAGTGAAGGAGGACATTTTGTTCTTCAACTCCTGCAAGCTTTAAGACCGAGGGTCGCATCCATCATGAAATATGGCCACTCCCCTACTTTCTGTTTGATCTTCAGGAGATATGGAAATACAACTCCTTTTATCAGAATCGCCGTGTTATACTACTGATGGGTATATAATACTGAGAGGCTCAAACGATTTAACTGAGAGGAGAGAGAGTTCAGCAGTAGTTTCTGAGAGGGATTATAAACGACCCGTGGTCCTGCCAAAGCCCAGAGCACAATCGATGCTGTAGAAGTGATCTTGGTCATTATGGTTGAACAAGAGCCAGCTCGGCACAAAGGAATTGGTTTCTGGAATGATTCTCATTAGCTGCTGTCACTCTGTTGGTGTAATTAATGTAATTAATATGCTAAAATAAAAAGCAACTGCTCCGCTTTCACCTCTCATTTCAGTATCATTTGTAAAAGCCAGTCATTAAAGGTCAAATGAAACTGAGCTGTGTTTGTGGGGCAGCACACCTGTTATATATTCCTGGGGTGTCATGACGTGAAGCTGAATGGAGGACACAAATGCACGAGTACACTCAAATCCCAAACTGAACTGAAAATCCATAAAAAATCCAGGTGGGTAGCATACAGAAAAAAACAAGTGAAAAACCAGCAGAGAATCAAACAGGAAGCAAGACAACAGACCAGCACAGACAGGGGCAATGACAAGACTTAAATAGACAGAGGGACAAACGAGAGGCAGGTGCAGGCAATCAGGGTAACACCGGGAAGGAAGCAAAGCAGAAAACAACGGAGACAAGACAGACCTTCAAAATAAAACAGGAAAAAGAACAGACAAGAGACAGGGAGTGACGCTAACTTGACACAAAACACAGAGACTGCCATGGCTGACCTAAACCATGACAGTACCCCCCACCAAAGGACCGGCTCCCAGACGGTCAAAACAAAAACACCAAAAAAAAAAAAAAAGAGAGGGAGCAGAGCAGGCAGGGAGGAGGGGGCCAGAAAGCGGGAACCAAAAGAAACAAAACCGAAGACAGAGAAAAAAGGGAGAGAAGAAAATACAAAAACAAACCAACTGTCACTAGGCCCCAAGGACCCGGGAGCAAAAGTCCAGGCGGGCAGCCTCAGCACGGGACAAACGGCAGAGACAGTTCGGGTGGATGGCCTCTGCGCCAGGGAGACGGCAGAGACGGTTTGGGCAGACGGCCTCGGCACCGGGCAGACGGTAGAGACGGTTTGGGCGGACGGCCTCGGCGCCAGACGAAAACCAGGAGCTGATGTGGCGGATGGCCGCAGTGGACTGGAACCAGGAGCCGGCCAGGTGGATGGCTGCGCCGGTGGCGGACAGGAACCAGGAGCTGGCAAGCCGGACGCTGCAGCAGCGCTGGTGGCGGCTCTGGCGGAGACGGAGACGACCGCAGCTCCTGCTGCAGCGCTGGCAACGACGGAGCCAGGAGGCGACGTGGCGGGCGGCCGCGGTGCCGGACGGGAACCAGGAGGCACCTCGTCGCCACGAGGCGACGTGGCACCTGCGTCGGTGCCTCGTTGCCTCGTGAATGATCCTTTAGATGGACTTGAGTTTTTGAGTTTCTGAAATTATATGACTGTTTAAAAATTGCATCAGGTCACTATGACCCGTTTCTCAGTATCTAATGTAGAATATTCTAATCCATGTGGGATATTGTTCAGGTACCATGGCATGATTTTCTGTGGCTAGCTGAGAGGAATTTAGCTCAAGGCTCAAATGTTAACAAGTGGTTAAAATTACAGCATTTCCTTAGATTCATTGTCTTGTGCTGACAACAGCTGTCTTGTACGCTGTATGTGAGTTACCTGACCCTCTCTGCTTGTATACAAATGGAGATTAAATCCACTTGCACCCTCTGTCCGATTGTCAAGTCAAGTGCTTTGTTAAGCGTTGTACAATTGCCTCACTAGAACTCACTAATTATTGGTAAACTAATATACATCAATTTGAATTCATTTTATAACAATGACATTTCAAGGTAAATGAAAGGACAAGTGAATGCAACTTGGAACAGATTGTTGCTATTGCATTTGCCTAGTAAAGTCTAGATTTTCAATTCAGTTCAATTCAATTAAATTTAATTAAGTTTGATTTAATTTAATTATACTTTTTTGATCCCCAAAGGGGAAATTCCATTGTACAGTAACTGTCATGATTTAAGTCTTCTTCAATGATTCATTATACATGATAGTGGTCTGTGTTGCAGCGGATCTGAAGATGCTTCTGACTGAAAACACTCTGTTGCTGAATCACTGTGCTGTGCAGAGGATGTTCAGAGTTGCAGAATCACCTATAGAGGCTCCAGAATGATCCATAAGACAAGCCAACCTTCTTTTTTTTAGTTTGTTCAGTTTTGTATGTCACCGGCTCTGATGCTTCTCCCTCAACAAATGACTGAAGAGAGGAGTGCACTCTCCACAACAGACACAGAAGATATGCAACATCTTGCTACAAACAGTCAATACTTCCTCAAGAAGTAAAGTCCACTTTGTCCCTATCTAGCTATCTGTAGTCCACCACCACCTCCACTTCTTCTCCCATGATGGAAATACTCTTGGACTCAATCTCGGCTCTCCTACAATTCACAATCATCTCCTTTGTCTTGTTCGCATTAAAGATGAGATGATTGTTCCCATACCATGTGGCAAAGTGGCCCACCAGCTCTCTGTATTTAGTCTTTTGTCCATCACCGATACAGCAAGCAGTGAGATTCATGACTGAGGTGGAAGATGAGACATTTTAGATGGAAGTTGTGGGTCAAGGGAGGGTGGGAGGTCTGTTTGGCTGGCAGCAGGAGAGGATGTTGAACTTGTCTCTGAACTGAACCTATTGAAGAATAGGTTCAGTTCATTGGCTCTGTCCAGACTTCCATCTCCCTTATTCTCCTTCTGCTTGAAGCCTGTGATCCTTTTTCATTCTTGACCACAGATCACAAGCGGACTGACTGGCTTTTGTATACTTAAAGAGATTGCTGCATTATAAAGGACAAAATTATTAGTAGAAAATGGTATAAGTAACTAATTTAAGCTAACTATCTGGATGATTTGTGACAAACCTTCAGCTACGATTCTTCCCAGATGCTGTAGTGTGACATAATGGGGAATTTGTCTCTTCGTGTCACAGGTGTATTTAGAATGGTTAAAAACTTTGCAGTTTTAAGAAACCATACATAATGCGATGATCATCATTGTTGTTACTGTTTATTTCATTGTATAACTGTGTAATCCAAAAGAAAATACACACTTCAAGTTTAAGAGAGTTGTTATATATATATATATATATATATATATATATATATAGATATATTTATATATATATATATATAGATATATATATATATATATATATATATATATATATATATACACACACACACACACACACACACATATACAGTCATGGAAAAAATTATTAGACCACCCTTGTTTTCTTTCTTCAGTTTCTTGTTCATATTTTAATGCCTGGTACAACTAAAGCTACATTTGTTTGGACAAACATAACGATAACCACAAAGATTGCTCATAAGAGTTTTATTTAAGAGCTGATATCTTACCATTTTCCATGGTTTTCTTGATTATAACCTAAATCACTTAAGTTTTTACATCAATAGCTATGGCGTTGTACTGCCAAAAACACTGCTTTTATGCATTCAGTGTTTTCTTGTCTGTTTTAGTCACATGATGACGTTTAGTGGTACCAGGTATTAAAATGAACAAGAAAGTGAAGAAGAAATGGTGGTCTAATAATTTTTTCCATGACTGTGTGTGTATATATATATATATATATATATATATATATATATATATATATATATATATATATATATATCATATATATTCAGCTGTTTAACATGGGTTTCTTCTTTTTTATTGTCATATAGTCTTATGGTGGTTCAAAGATCAGCACTGCGGAGAAGTTGTGGGTCAAAGTTGGGCCGCAGTCACCCTGGAGACTTTTTTGTACATCACATAAGGAAAAAATAAATTTGATGTACATAATAAAATTAATGATGGCTGAAATTCATTTTGCTTCCTGAGTTTCATGGTCTTGGTATTGCACAAGCTGGCTTACTGGCACACTGTGAAGGTTTACTGGGAGACATAGAGCCATCCTCATTTTTGTGAATGACTAAAGTTTTTCCAACTGTGACAATTCAAAATGTGAAAATGAGTGAAAGTTCACTGAATAGCAAATGTATTTTTGGTTGCTCTTGGGTATACATTCATCATCACACCCATCAGTGGAGCAGGTGTATGAACATCAAGAGATGGGGAATGTTTTTATTTAAGGTTTCGAGCCAGGTGTTTGTTTGTTTAAGCTTTTTCTGGTGGAGAGAGGCAGCTATCAAGACATGTGATAAAACACATCCACAGCTCTGCACCACACTGACAAGTTTATGCAGATTGGTTCCAAAATAACGAAATGCACACACCACCCAGGTATTTTTAATTACACTGGCTGATTACACATCCAGCCTAGGCTGAAGTTAAATGAAGCTTTGATGATAATTAAAACTGTGCAAATAAGAACAGAGTTGTAATACAGTGGGGTTCATTGGCTGGTGTAAAAACAGACACTGAAGTATAGGGACTAGTTCTCTCTCTGTCTTTCTCTCTCTTGTGCTAATATATATATATATATATATATATATATATATATATATATATATATATATATACACATACATACATATATATATATACATATATATATATATATATATATATGGATGTTCTAAATTGCCCGTAGGAGTGATTGTGAGTGTGCATGGTTGTTTGTCTATATGTGGCCCTGCGATGGACTGGCGACCTGTTCAAGGTGGACCCCTGCCTTTCGCCCAAAGTGTGCTGGGATAGGCTCCAGCAGATCCCCTGTGACCCTACAGAGGATTAAGTGGGTATAGATAATGGATGGATGGAAGAAAGCAGGCAGGCACTGATCATGGCTGCACAAGAACAGGCCTGAAACCCAAGATCAATAGAGGCCGGACCCTAGATGAAAGCCCCTGAAACAGTGCAGCACATCACAGCAGGGAGTCAGATGTTGGCAGGCAAAGCATACATGGAACACCATAACCAGACAGCTGGCATGGTCTACAGGAACATCTGCGCTGAGTATGAACTAGAAGTCCCAGGGTCAAGATGGAGGACACCTACAAATTTGGTTGAGAACAAGGCGATCAAGGTGCTGTGGGACACCAGAAGACAGCAGTGGTGACACAGTGATCCCTTATTTTTCATGGTTAATGGGGTCCGGCGTCCCCCCCGTGAAAATCAAAATCTGCGAACTGGAGCTGGAGCCCCCCGAGCCTAAATAATGTGTTTAAAATATGTTTAAAAATCGCAAAAAAAAGTAGTGAGGCACTGCAGCAAAACAAGACAAAGGCTCAACTGTGGTCTTTCTGTTACCTTCACAGCCTCTGGTCTCTGAACTGTAGTAAATAAACTGCTCTTTCATCTAACCCCATTTTCATTCTGCCGTCCCACGACACACATACTACATTACCCATGAGGCCACACCATTACTCATAAGGCCACCCTCTCAAAGGGGCCAGGCTGGCTCACGACATTTCTTTGCTGCGAGAGAACGTGCACAACATCCTGTGATGTTTCCGCAATTTTTTTCTTAATTTTTTAATAAATTATTTATTTTTGAAAAAAAAATCCACGAATAACTAAAACCGCGGAACTTAAAGCGCGAATTGGCGAGGGATCACTGTAGAATGTGCACCCCTGCACATTCCTTTACCATAAGGGTAAAGGGATGTGCAATAAAGTTAAATGTCATACATTAATATGCAAAGTAAAAACATGATTTAACACAATATTGGTGTTTATACATTTACAACGTAGGAAAGTCAACATTTCATTTATAAGTCATAATGTTATGTTATAAAATTGCTTATAAATGGGACAGGACAAAGCATTAGTAACTCATTTTTTTAAATCTGCAATAATTGGTGCTGATAAACACTCCCGAAGTCATTAATTCTGCTAGTTTTCTCATGTTGGTGGTTGACACACATTGTTCTTTGTTGCTATTTCAGGAACAAAGAAAGAAGTAGAGGAGGGAGTGCCATAAAACTACAGAGTGAAAATAACAGACTGGGCACGTACACAATATAACAGCCCCTTGTGTCCTCACTTGTGCATTTTCTTATGCTCTGCTTTCTCTGAAAATGTTTGCCTTTAAAATGGCCTTCACCATTTTCACTGACACTTAGGTATAATGTCAAAATGTCTGTCCTGTGTCCTTCATCATTTTTTCTGCTTTCTATAATTGAATAACAGTAACCACTGAAGATGAATCATGCATCCTGAAACTGTTGACCATTTGATTGTAACAGTAATTTGCAAAAATATATAATTTCATTCAACAATCAGTAAATCTATCTACAAATAACCATCACAAGCAGGCAAAAAGTGTCCTTGAGCTTCCTAGTCTTTAACTAAATACCAGAAATTTCTGAGGATTTCAACATCGGGAGGAAAAAAAACCATTTCAGAGTCACCTCAGTCAAAAAAAAAAAAAGAAGGAATCCCTCTTTAAATCAGCCTTACACTTCATTTATATCACTGCCTCCATTAATGAAGCACATTTAATAGGTTAATTTAATAACAGATCAGCACCTTCACTCACATTGTAATGGTCAGTCCATTACAAGGAAGGAGCAAGTCTGCAGTCAATGTATTATACACTGCGCTGTAAAATGAAAGATTTCACCAAATGCCACTGACTGGTCGTCCTCTAGAAATGACCCTTCCTTCCTGTATGAGTGGGTGGACTTCTTCTGCTGCTGCGAAAAGACTGATACTTTTGCAGTCTTTCACACACACACACACACACACACACACACACACGAAGATACTAGATTAATAGATTGCTGCCACCTGGCAGGTCTGACTTTGTTTCTGAAAGAATGTCAGATTCAAACAGATCTTTAAATCACACAACAGCCACAAGCATTACTGCACAGCTAAAATGTAAAGATGATTCATCCTATTGAACACAAAAATGGGCATTTCATAAAGAAATACAATTTGTTTTTAATATTCAGTTTCAAGGAAAACTGTTAAAACATTTAGCTTTTTTTTCCCCTTAGGTCGCTCTATTACATGTGCTGTTAAAAAAGGGCAGTTTGTTTATTGGTGGTTATTGGAAATCAGTGTGATTGTGTGGTCTTATATTGATCCAAGCCTACCACATACACCATCGCAGAGGCAGACTCCAGTGCATTCATAGTGTGCAGGCAATTGAGAGGTCATCCTCTGCATTGTGTCTTCCTCCATCATTGAGAGCGTACAATCCAATCAAGATGTAGGGGCTGCAGGTTTATAACACACTGCCAGAATGGACAGTGCCTGTATTTTAACCACATGTCTCACTTCTTCCCTCCAGGGAGTAAGGAAGAGCAGAGGACAATAGAGGTGAAGCAGCTCTGTAAATCTAACACCAGCTACTTTGGCTTTATTGGAGTTTGGACAAAAGGATGTCTGAAAGGTTTTTCTGTCACCTGCCTTGCTGTTAGCTGAGAACTGCATGCTTTATATCAATTCTGTGCAAGGTGTCATATAAAATGGCACCAGCTTGAGAGTGTGAGAAAATTGGTATTTTGTAGCTAAAACTGAAATGGGGGTACATTGTGCAAGGACTGTGATAAAAGTATGTATTGTTCTTGAATTGACCCAAAAGAGAGTGGGAAGCAAAAGGTCATGAACAACTGGCCATAAGGGCAAGTAAGCATATTGGGAAGCTTCTCTGTCATTTCCATCTGCCCAAGAGAGATTTTCCTCCACTCACTCGTAGCTGCAACCCCATTGTCCACAGAGCCCACCTGCCACTGTCTCCATTTTCCACTGCTGTGCCCACTTCATCTGTCTCCCCTGCCAACCAACACTCTTAAATTCAGGCCTTTTCTCTGCCATCCAAGTTTCCTCCTCATCCTGAAACCCTCTGACATGCCTTACTTCGACGACGAGAGGGAAAACAAGCAGGACTGCAACATGTAACACGACTAATGGACCCACAGAGAACAGGGGAAAATGACAAGACTTAAATACACAGAGGAACAAACGAGAGGCAGGTGCAGGGAATCAGGAGTAACGAGAGGAAGGAAGCAAAGCAGAAAACAACAGAGACAAGACAGACCTTTCAAAGTAAAACAGGAAACACTAAAGACAGGGAGAGACGCCAACTTGACAGACACACACACAGAGCTGCCATGGCTGACCCAGGCCATGACATCAACATAGGTAACAACATAGGTAAATATCCAATAGTTTTCTGGTATATATATATTCCTCCGTGTCTCAACCTGCCAGTACCAGTACTGCGCCCATTAAACTTGCACTACTTAATGTGAGATCCATGGCTAAAAAGACATTTATTATGAGTGATAACATTATTAGCAATAAATTGTACCAGCTGAAATCTAGCTTGATAACTCTGTTGATTCAAACATCATCCACCAACTACAGTTTTTAACACCACACCCAAACAAACAGGAGAAGTGTTGCTATGATTGTCGTATATAAAGATATTTGTAGTTGTGTCTTAAGCATTATCTGAGTTTTCTTCACTACGTCTTACCATTTAACACCTACCTAAACAAAGATATGGCTTGTTGGAAGAAATTGGTGAACGTTTGTCTCAAATCCCCACAAAGTTTGGCAGTATGATAACTGATACAAAACGGTTCATTAGCTTGAATGCTAATGAACATGAGATTTCAAAACATGACATCCCTGGACCAACCCATACAAAGGGTCATACATTTGAACTAAAGTTTTCCAAATGTCCTGGCTATCAAAGCTTTAACTGTTCTAGATGCAGCCATGTCTTATCAATATTCCATATTTTTTGAATGAGCTGTTCCTCTGTAAAAACAAACACCAACCAATTAATCAGGAAGCGTTATGATAATGAAGATTTGGTTGATATGTTCATTTTTGGAGGATATAGCACTGATACTGGCATCATGTTTTGCCACAGCGGACAATTTCCAATGTCTTAAATTTTATATATACAGTCAGTAGCCGACTTAAAACTTAGATCAGTTCCGACAAACCAGTCGTAAGTCAGATTGGTTGTAAATCGGAGCATATACAAAATGGATAAAAAATTGTCCTGTATAACTAATTGGCTGCCAGCTAACTGCAAAGCATGTTTACTGATTTTCCGAAGCCCACAGATTTTATAACTATGTGAACACTGAAACCACCAAAATAAAGGGTAGAGTCTCTTCTTTCCTCAGAACACAGACAAACAGACAGATAAAAGCCGGCAAAAACATAACCTCCTTGGCGGAGGTAAAAATTGTTCATTTACCTGGGTAGCTGGGTTACGCTCATACAGACAAGGGGCTCTCCTAGTCAATGGGAAGTATGTTTACGTTCAGTAAACTCTGGGAGTTGCGAGTAGCAGCTCGTACTGTATTTTTGCCTTTCGTATCCTGAAATTTCTTTCGTAACAAGAGGCAATATTTTCCCGCTGAGGCATTTCGTAACCTGAAAATTTTGTATGTAGAGACGTTCATAAGTAGAGGTACCACTATACATTTAAATGAATGCCTCATTGTCTGTTTGGTATAATGGACATTTTGTTGAAAATGTCAGGTTCACAGCTAGTTTTTAATCTCACTGAAGAGGGATGGGTTTTCATTTTTCACAAGGTAGTTTAAAATCAGCAGAAAAAAAAATCTTCATGGGATTCCACAAGGTTTAGTTCATGACCCATTTTTTTTCCTGAAATGAGACAGGCTCCCTCCTTTTACATACTTTCCACAGCCAAACCTTCAAATGCAACAAAATTCATTTTTTGTTGTTGTCTTTAATCCATTAGTCTCCTCTGCCAACCAGCACTCTCAAATTCAGGTCTGCTTTCTATGAACCATCTGCTTGCCATTTACTCCTCAACCTGGTAGCCTTCTGACTATGTCCAAACTAATGGCATATAGTTGAGCATAAGCAAGTATCTCCATTTTCCTCCTTAGTGCTGCTACAGAAGACCATGACACCAACTATCTCAATGTGCTTGTTGTTGGCTTATTCAAGGTCCAGTGTACAAAGATCAACAGTTGCTGTACTTTTACCCTTCTTCGATGACAACAACATTGCCTTTTCATATGCAGATGATATGCAGATGTGCATATCATTTTGCTCTGACAACCTGAATTTTGTTGCTGAGATGGTAAAATGTATCAATTATATGTGAGTTGTCAAGAAACATAGATGTGACTTGCTGTTGTACCACATATTCAGGAACAGAAACTGTGTTTACAGTTGTCATGGCAGTATCTAAAACATGTTAAGTAAGTGAAAAAGTTTGGTATTGGTTTGCAAATTAGTCTCAGTTCTGATAATTACATTAAAGACATCACCAGGAGAGCTTTCTACTGCTTAAAAACATGTCTCAAATTAGCAAATTCATATCTGACACTGAGAAATTGGTTCAACAAAATCATTTCAGCTAAATAGGATGCAGCACTGAGAGTTCATACTCAAATGCTGTAAGTGAACACATTAGTCAGGCACTGAAGTCACTTCATTGGGTACCAGTTTCCAGTAAAGAATCGCTTTCAAAATGTTTGTTACTCCACAAAGCACTTAATGGTTTGACCTCCCCCCAGTACTTCTCTGACTTGCTCAGTGTCTATAACCCGATCAGCTCTCTCAGGTCATCTGAAGCAGGCCTTTTAGCTGTTCCCAGAATTAGATCCAGTTCAGCTGAGGGTGTTTTCAGTTATTGTGGTCCAGCTCTCTGGAACGAGCTGCATGCTGACCTGAGGTCAATAACAACTGTGTCAACTGCATTCAAAAGCAAACTCAAAACTTTCCTCCTGTCAGAGACCTACAATGAATAACTGTGAGTACTTGGATGTGTGTGGACTTGTATTTTTACTTCACAGTTTATCTTTGTTGTTATTTATGCTGTAAAGCATATAGACACATTAGATGTGTATGATCATTCAAATTCATGCTGTAAAGTTCTTTTATCTGCTACAACTAATGTGAGGTTAGCGCATATATGAATGTATATGTGTGGGAGTATGTGTGTGTGTACGCACAAACACTCCCACACTCCCATACTCCCTATACACACACACACACACACACACACATATATATGCAGTCATGGAAAAAATTATTAGACCACCATTTTTTCTTCACTTTCTTGTTCATTTTAATATCTGGTACCACTAAACGTCATCATGTGACTAAAACAGACAGAAAAGAAAACACTGAATGCATAAAGCAGTGTGTTTTTGGCAGTACAACGCCATAGCTATTGATGTAAAAACTTAAGTGATTTAGGTTATAATCAAGAAAACCATGGAAAATGGTAAGATATCAGCTCTTAAATAAAACTCTTATGAGCAATCTTTGTGGTTATCGTTATGTCTGTCCAAACAAATGTACCTTTAGTTGTACCAGGCATTAAAATGAACAAGAAACTGAAGAAAACAAGGGTGGTCTAATAATTTTTTCCATGACTGTATATATATATATATATATATATATATATATATATATATATATATATATATATGAAAGCTTGTGGTTAAGTATTTATGTTTAACATATTGCTTTTTATTTATGCATTCACTCTGTGTAAGTGTATTGAAATGCAATATATAAATAAAACTGCCATAATCAAAAATTATGTTCATCAAGAATGATGTGCTCAAGGAACCACATTTCTAACAAAAAAACATTGCCTTATGAGGAAAAAGGATGCCTCCGGGACTCCTTTTTTCTCAACAGCTCAACAAAAATGAAAACAATTTACATAATTTCCAATCATTTAGGCGTTTGGGATGACAAATGTGATTTGGGTATTTTTGCTGAATATCCACTCTTAGCAAAGATGATTAGTCATGGTGAATACTGTGTTTAAGGAGGATTACTATTGAAACAAATCATTAAATTTAGGTTTGAAACTAACCACCTTAACTAAGATCCAATGCAACTCACATCCCTTGGTGGTTAACGTAATATAGCTAGCATTGCTAAAAACAGACCTTTAGTCTCCTCACTCGTCATGATTGTCTGAGGGTTTCTAGCTCCTCATAAAAATCTAATTTAAAGTAAGATGTTGGCACATTACAGCTTAAAGAGTTAAATTACACATTAGTCAACCTCTTTCTATCTGTGTACACACGGCATTCAATACCTCTGTTCTTTTAAAAGTCAGTGTAATATTTATTCTCCTTTCAGAAGTGTTGTAACTTTAAATTCTTATAAAAAATATCTGTTTTTTAAGCTGTTCCTGTTAAAATGTAGCTGCCTTCGATCCACAGCTGCCAAGTAGGCACTGTGCAGAGGATTGATATCAATGTTTAACTTGGTAAAAAAAAATAAAATAAAATAAAATGCCTGCTGTATAATTTTTCATAATTCCTCAAAAACAAACATTTAGTTAAAGGCATTGGGTAGTCACCAGAGAGCAGAGAGCTAGTTTAATTGCAATGTAGTCACTATTTGTTGAAATATGTATAAAGGGGGGGGGAAAGACCACTTATAGCAATCTCTCTTTAAGACAGTCATGAATCATGATTGCTTTATACAAAATTATATGACAGCAATCAATGTCACTTTTCTGATGGATAACTTGAGTGAAAGAGGAAACTCATCTCCAGAAAGCAATAACATTAAGTCGTTAAGTTGTGATAAATGGCGAGACAGTAAAACGCTCAGGAAGGCATTCAAGTGCCAGCTCTCCTACCTCTTACGCTCATTCCCTACAGTAGTTTGGTTTATTTGCAGAGTAAAGCAGCCAGCTGTCTCTCTTGATACAGCTCTAAACCTGTGTCAGCCACAGAGTCCACATAAATCTCTCTGGTCACTCCATGAGCTAATAGGAACCAGAGACAAGTCAAACAGGTGAACCAGAGAAACCGATGCACAGAACTGTTCTCTGCATAGTTGTAAAGACTGACACACAGGGATGACAGGACAAAAAGTTAAAAAAAAACAAAAACAAAAAAAAACACTGTTTATGACCTCAAGGGTGGCTAAACACAAGAGGTGAGGTTAACAAAGGGAAGTGGAAAAGTTAAGGTGCTGATGAGAAACATGTTAAGGCAAAAATGAAAAAGAAAATTGTGTTGAATTTGCAATTTTTTGAGAGTAGATATTGTATCTTTTTCTTTGCCAGATGTTGAAAAGAAAAGAATAAATGTAGAAAAATATGAACAGTCACAGTGAGGCAGAAATTCAAAAATATATCAGGGCGATTTAATAATTTCCATCAAATTTCCCCTCAGAAACTATTCAACAATGAGTGCTCTGAATAGAGATATTTCTGCGCTTGGATACTGACTGTGTTCTCCTCACCAGCAGCATTTCTTAAATCCTTTGTCAATGTGAGAAAAACAACATCTTATCTATCATCTAAGACAGTTTTTGCACACCCTATTTTATTTTAAAAAGTCACTTCTCTGATATGTTGCTTATAGTTACGCTTACTTTCTGTGTAACCCCTTTTCTCTCCCTGATGTGTTTTATTTTTTGTGTGTGTGTCTTGTTAATGTTCCTACATCTCCTGGCAACAAGCATGAAATCATCACTGTGAAATTCAGCTTTTAATAGAAAGGAAAAATCGTGAATAGTTGATTCAACAACACTGTAAGCTGATGAACAATAACTTTGTAGAACATACCACATAAAAGTAATAACAACTTCTGTAATAAATAATGTTTTTTTGTTGTTTTTTTTTCATTGTTTTTTTTTTGTTTTCTGGGGGGGGGTTCAGATAAAGTTGAGGAAAGTTCTGGACTCAGTCATCAGCAAAAAAAATATAAAAATGAAAATGGAATAATGAAACAGATTTGTACTTTATCATCTGGATTTAATGCAAGCTTGAATCACTTGAGGTGTGAACTTCAATCATTAAGAAAACGGTTCCAAAGTTCTTATTTAAATTCTCACCTGTTATACAGGTGATGCAATTCGCACCGATTTCTTAAAATGTGCATCACAAACTATTTCTGCTCATTTGTTTTCAGTTTCTTTTGCCATACACTTTCTGTCTTGAGTAGTTTCAGTTTTGTATCCTAATGTTTTGACATCTTCCTCAATCTGTTTGTTTTTTTTTTTTTTTTTTTACAACCTTTACATTTTGATTGTTGTTGTCCCTCATATTTTAGATACATTTGACTGAGAAACAACCAGCATCTCCTGTCTTGACTCGCTCTTTAAGGAGCGATGGTCCTTTCCGCTTTGTAAACTGGCAGCTGTCTTTCAGGGGCCATTGCTTCCTCAGTCAGCCAGTGCAACAGCCAACTGAGGTCTGAAAACACTCTACTTTAACTACAGACTAAGTTTTTTTTATATTTAGAATTGTGCAGGCGTATCTTCCTGAAGTGCAAATTACAGTGTGACTTAATATTTATTTTCCTACATTCCTGTTCATACACCTTCTGAAGGAGGTGATTTCATTTCATAACTGACTTTTTTCTTGTGTTGTTTACCAGTTATCTTTCACACTTTTTTCTGCTCTGTTTTTGGACTTTAAATGTTCTTCCTGGGTTCTCTGGCATCCTTTAAGATGCTGAGGCAGCATCAGCATCTCTCTGAACCCAAGGGGCTCTTTGTCAGTCATGTAATTGGATCAGCTATTATGCTGCAGTGCTTCCAATTTATGAAAACCAGACAAAAGTTAGGATTCAGGTACATTTCAGAGAGTTACCCATCAGAAATGAGGACATTTATAAAGCTATTTTTCAGCAATCCACCAGTGAATTTAACCCTCTTATTGCTTATAAATTTTAAAATAATCTCCAATTTTTTCTGTTTCTCTTTTTTTAGTGAACTTGTTTCCAACATATTAACATTTATGTTACATATATTTTTGTATTTTATGGTAAGATAGACCTAATTTATATAAAACTTTACCTCCTTTGTGAGTAAAAAAAAGCATTATAGTGATGAAAGCAGTCGAAGCAAGACACACAGGCATTCAGCCATATTTAACATGTCGCAGCGTGGTTTTACTTCGACAGTTTTTTAAAGCAGAGAAACTTAAACTTCCACGTAAGGCTTCGTGCAGGCTCCTATACTGCCTAAAAGGAGAGGAGGAAATCCCCTAATTAGTATACCAAAACAAGCAACAAAAAATGTTCTACACAGAAGACAAGAGCCAGCCACACAATGAGAAGGAAACCCTTGGTCTATTTAACCAAACCTGTAGATTGTAAACCTGGCTCAGCTGTGCCATGCACAGGTGGAAACACATCAAGCTGATTGAAAATGAAATTGGGGATGTATTTCCCCTCTATGACCAGACCAAAGGGGGTCGCTGTTTCCCTCTGTTCTGGCTGGCCCTCTGCCTGAGTGGTCTGACCACCCGCTACCCACTATCCTAAACCCGCGATCGCAAGATACCGAGCTTGCGGAAAGCGCAAATGACATGCCCATTGCCACACCTACAATGTGAATAAGGGAGTCGGCAAACCAGATAGCGGCTTTTGGGAAGTGGAAGATTGCAATAGCGGTTAGAGAGGTAGAGCCGTTTGTGCACGTCCACATGTGACTAGGTGGATGCACATTTATTCCTTTTGAACGCGCTCTTTACGCGCCGAAATGCGAGTTGCACTTTCTGCAAACTGTGACACAAAAACCGGACCATACCGTGAGCCACCTGTACCGATGCACCCCTAATATATATATATATATATTAGGGCTGTCAATTTCTCAAAATAATTAATCAGATTAATCGCATGACTGTCAATAGTTAATCATGATTAATCGCAAATTAATCGCATATTTCTATCTGTTCTAAATCTACCTTATACAGATCTTTTTCAAGTTGTATTACTCTTATTAATACGAGTTCTGACTAGAACCAGGAAATATGACCATACTAGTCCAGTCCTGAGGTCTCTGGCTTCCTGTCACTCAGAGAATAGACTTTAAAACAGCTCTACTTGTGTTCAAGTCTCTTCATGGCCACAAAGTCCATCTCTGACATGTTAGAGCCATATGAACCAACCTGGACTCTGAGAACCTCAGGTAGTGGTCTCCTGCTGGTGTCCAGAGTCAGGACTAAACAAGGTGAAGCTGCATTTCAGTTTTATGCTGCTACAATCTGGACCAGTCTTCCAGAAGATGTGAGACAGACCTGAACTCTGACAATGTTCAGATCCAGGCTGAAAACCAGTTCTGTTTAGATGTGAAGATGATGACTGGAAGGGTTTTATCTGCACTCTCAGTTTAAATTTAATTAATTAATTTTTTTATTAATTAATTTTATTTATTATTGATTTTTTTTATGCTTGTATGGAATGATTCTATTTGCCTTCTTGTGATTTTATGCATCTGTAAAGCACTTTGAATTGCCTTGTGTACGAATTGTGCTCCACAAATAAAGTTGCCTTGCCTAATATGAGAGTACACAAATGCTCGCCTTATGCAAAATAAATGCATGTTTATTTATTGCTACAATCCAAAATCCATTATATATTATGTATATATATACTCAATATTTTCTCTTATGTTCTTCATACAAAATATTTTTGTGGTTTGCTTCAAACGGGGGGGGGGGGGGGGGGGGGGGGGGGGGGCGGCTCTCTGCATCAGCGCTCTAATTAGCCGACAAGTGATATTTCAGTAGTCGGACTCCGGTGGTAACTAAATTCACATCGACAGTAACACACAAACAACATTTATCTTGTGGAGTTAGCCATCAGGCAAGGTTTGAAGCTAAACTTACCATTCAAAATAGTATCTTTTGTATCCATTTTTATCCCAATTACTGCTAACGGAGGTTTGTTTACGTCTGTCTGTCTGCGGCATGGCCGTCGACGTCAGTGCATGGCTTCCTGTTTTGACAGGACTACGGAGGACTACAGGACTACAACTACGGCGGGGCCCGAGGCTCATTAAACCTACTCTACGGCCAGGCTAAGGCTCCCGTTAATCCGCATTAAAAAAATTAGTTGCCTTAAAATTAGTTGCCTTAAAATTATTTTGCGTTAATCACGCGTTAACGGGTTAACTTTGACCGCCCTAATATATATATATATATATATATATATATATATATATATATATATTATATATATATATATATATTAGGGCGGTCAAAGTTAACCCGTTAACGCGTGATTAACGCAAAAATAATTTTAAGGCAACTAATTTTAAGGCAACTTTTTTTAATGCGGATAACGGGAGCCTTAGCCTGGCCGTAGAGTAGGTAGGTTTAATGAGCCTCGGGCCCCGCCGTAGTTGTAGTCCTGTAGTCCTCCGTAGTCCTGTCAAAACAGGAAGTCATGCACTGACGTCGACGGCCATGCCGCAGACAGACAGACGTAAACATACCAATTTATCCCAACTACTGCTAAAGGAGGTAAGTTCAGCTTCAAAACCTTGCCTGATGGCTAACTCCACAAGATAAATGTTGTTTGTGTTTGCTGTCGATGTGAATTTAGTTACCACCGGAGTCCGGTCACTTGACGGCTAATCAGAGCGCTGATGCAGAGAGCCCCCCCCCCCCGTTTGAAGCAAACCGCGAAAATATTTTGTATGAAGAACATAAGAGAAAATATTGAGTATATATATATAATATATAAAGGATTTTGGCATTGCAGCAATAAATAAACATGCATTTGTTTTGCATAAAGCAAGCATTGTGTACTCTCAAGGCAAGGCAACTTTATTTGTAGAACACAATTAGTACACAAGGCAATTCAAAGTGCTTTAAGATGCATAAAGTCACAAGAAGGCAATAGAATCATTCCATACAAGCATAAAAAATAATCAATAATAAATAAAATTAATTAATAAAAAAAATAATTAATTAAATTAAAAATGAAGAGTGCAGATAAAATCCTTCCAGTCATCATCTTCACATCTAAACAGAACTGTTTTCAGTCTGGATCTGAACATTGTCAGAGTTCAGGTTGTTCTGCTGGAAGACTGGTCCAGATTTTAGGAGCATAAAATTGAAATGCAGCTTCACCTTGTTTAGTCCTGACTCTGGACACCAGCAGGAGACCACTACCTGAGGTTCTCAGAGTCCAGGTTGGTTCATATGGCTCTAACATGTCAGAGATGGACTTTGGGGCCATGAAGAGACTTGAACACAAGTAGAGCTGTTTTAAAGTCTATTCTCTGAGTGACAGGAAGCCAGAGACCTCAGGACTGGACTAATATGGTCATATTTACTGGTTCTAGTCAGGACTCGCATTAATAAGAGTAATACAACTTGAAAAAGATCTGTATAAGGTAGATTTAGAACAGATAAAAATATGCGATTAATTTGCGATTAATCATGATTAACTATTGACAGTCATGCGATTAATCTGATTAATTATTTTGAGAAATTGACAGCCCTAATATATATATATATATATATATATATATAAATATATATATATATATATATTAGGGCTGTCAAAGTTAAACACTTTAATAACGTGTTAACGCAAATTCTGTTTAACGCCACTATTTTTTTTTTACGCGAGATTAACGCACACAAGTTTCTGTAAATATGACCCTCAGCCAGTAATTGTATTTACAGTCAACGTGTGGGACAGACATGGCGACAGATAAGGGTCTTATGAACAACAAGTTTAGCTTTAAGGTGCTGCCAGATTGGTCTGTTGACAAGAAAAAGGTTATTTGTATTTACTGTCGCTGTGAATTGAGTTACCACCGCAGGGCACGGTAAAGTTATTTTCACATCTGACATCGCTTGTTTTGTTCCTCTTTAAACTTTAATAGCGTCATGAAAACGGCACTGATTTCATCCAGGTTGGTATCATTTTGTAGATAATAAGTATGCCAGACATTTCACAGGTGTCATCAACCCTCTAAGCTCAGTGAGTTTGGCAAAAACTCTAAGGAACAGCGCTGAATGTCCTTCTGAGTAGCTCATGCTGCTGCCGTGGAGTTTAGGGACCGTCAGCAAATTACTGCGGTCAAGCAGCAGCCCTGACAAAATACACTAAGAAGCTGATGAATTAAGCCCCCAAAAAGTACGCCAGCATTTATTGGACTTCCGGTTTTCAAAATAAAGGCTTAAAAAAAAAATAAAGCAGATCCCCGTGACCCTGTATAGGACAAAATGGGTATAGATGATGGATGGATGGATAAACAGAACATTAAAAAAAAAGGGATTAATCGTGAGTTAACTGTGAAAATCTATCGATTAATCATGTTTTTAAAAAATTAATTGACTGACAGCCCTAATAGATATATAATAAAAGGAAAAAGTGGGTTCATTTGAGTGTGTATGACAACAAACACTAGAGAGACAGGATGCTTTCACAATATGTGGATTTGGACCACCAGCAAGTGCTTTAAATCTACCCGCTAATATCCTGATGTAGTTTGAAACAATCATCTTACTGTTAATATATCATAAATATACTCCAAATATATCATATTTTTCCGTCATAATTACTTTTTAACAAAGACCCTATGAATAATGTTTTAGACAGACTCTGATTTTGTCGGACAGTCAAAAGGCAGGTATAAGTGATCCAAGTAAGAGAAAGCAGTTGATTTTTTTCCTTTTTGTCACATTTGTTTTCATCTTTGTCAGAACCCTAAAGCTAAGTTAAGCTGCCTGGTTATGCACAAACGTGATGTCTGCCAGGGTAGTCAGCTCAATTGATCATCGTTTAGGCATTTATGGGAGTGGAAACATCTTTTATTTCTGACAAAGAGCTGGGGAAACACTGTTCAGTAGGATTACTGCCATTCAATGTGACTCCCATCCTTTCCACTGTGATTTAATGTCTCATGCTTTCTCCTTAAATCTGATCCATCGTCCACTTTCACAGAACCTGACATAGGTAGCTAAGGTGTTTACTAGACTGAGAACTACCAAACTACCAAACACACTACTGAGCACAACAGCAAGACTGCTATCTTGATGTTTTTTCAATTCAAAACACCAACAGAAATCAACCAACTAACTTTTGCTGTCTCTGGGAGTCCCAGCTGTGCTCTGTGTTCTCTGATGATATGGTGTTATTTCGGTGTCCACCAGTTATTACACATTTGGCAGTAAAGCAACTCTTCTTAAGTGAGCTAAATGGAATAAATCAGGTCTCAGATCTCTGTTTTTATGAAAAACAAGCATGTCCAGAATGCGATGAAAACAATAAGAAACATATCTAATATTTTAGTTTAAGCTTGTTAAGGTGATTGTTTTTGGAGCCAAAGAGAAACGACTGCAGGTCTCCACAGAGTTTGAATCTAAAGATCTAAAAACCACCAATCAGGCCAGAAATCTGGGTGTAGTGATTGACTCAGATCTAAACTTGGAAAAACACATGAAGGCAATCATGAAATCAGCCTACTATCAGCTGAACAACATCTCAAGGAAAAAAAGATCTGATGTCTCAGCAAAATCTGGAGAAACTGGTCCACACTTTCATTGTCAGTCGGCTTGATTATTGTAACAGTGTTTTTACTGGTTTATCTAAGAAATCAGTTAGACCAGTGGTTCTCAAACTTTTAATACTGCGTACCACCTGAGAAACTGTTCAGCTCTCTGAGTACCACCATGATGGCCAATTTTAAAATATAGCCATATATGCCTTCTCAATTAGCTTTAAATTCACAGGAGATATATTTATTCCTTATTGTAGTTATTTATTTTTACCTGAATTTTGTTTGAAACGTATTTATAATGCATTGTATGTTTCGATTTAATTTGAAAAAAAAAAGTAAAAATGCCAGCGAGCGCTCACGTACCACTGGTGGTACACGTACCACAGTTTGCGCACCACTGAGTTAGACAGCTTCAGCTCATTCAGAACTCTGTTTCCGTGCTTTGACCAACAAAATTCAGAAAGATATAACACGCTGGTCAACATTAATTTTAGATTTCAGTTCAAGGAAAGAGGTGATAAAAATAAATGTACTGCCCAGGCTATTATATGTCTTCCTCTCACTCCCCATTAGGATCCAGGAATTCCAGTTCTCTGCATAGAACAAGTTAATATCTAGATTCATTTGGGCAGGCGCAAAACCTAGGATAAAACTCAGAACGCTCCAGCTAGATAAAGAGCGAGGAGGTCTTGCCCTGCCAGACTTTAAACGGTACTACTATGCAGCTCAGCTGCGATACATTGTCTACTGGTGTTCCCCAGAATATCAAGCCAAATGGAAAAATATTGAATTTAAACTAGATAAAGTGCCACCCGCTGCTAGATTAGGGGGGGAAAGAATGTATAGATCAAAAGAAAGATAATACAATCTTGAGAAACACTTTGAAAACATGGTGTGAGATTGTTAAGAAAAACAAAATGGAGGGGGACAGTAAATTATTAATATGGCCCTCTCATTCACCCGACTTTGGCCCCAAGTTATTAGATGACACATTTATTAGGTGCTCAGAGAGGGGCATAACAGCAATATGAACACTTGTTGAAGGAAAAACTTTTAAGAATTTTGATAAACTCAAACATGAGTTTAAACTTGAAAACGGAGATCTGTACCGTTATTTACAGCTACGTAACTTTTATGACAAGGAAGTGAATAGGTACTTATCAGCGGAGACTAACGAGATGATTGTATTTTTGATGGGCGCATATAAAAGAACCCCCTCAAAGATTGTATCAAAACTGTATAGCAGTCTCCAAAAATGTAATGGAAGACTCGTTATATATCAAATCAAAATGGGAACAAGAATTCAATGTTGTTTTGTCAGAGAGTGATTGGCTTTCCATGTGCAACACACAGCAATCTTCAACTAGTTCGAGAAGATGGCGAGAATTCGGATGGAAAAATCTCATACGCTTTTTTATCACTCCACACATTAAGACTAAACAAACACAACAACAACAGAATTGTTGGCAAGGGTGTGATCATGTCGTAGCCAATCATTCTCATATTTTTGGACATGTCCAAAAATACAATTATTCTGGCATAATGTTATCCAAACAATGGAGGAAATTCTAAATCTAAGAAAGACCCAAGGACTGTATATCTGGGACTTATCCCTGTTGAAGTAATTGAAAAGAGAGACATCTACCTCTTCAAAATATTGACTGTTGCTGCTAAAAAGGCCCTGACAAGACTCTGAGTGAGAAGCGATCCCCCAGGGCTGAGACAATGGCTAGACATGGTTGAAGAAATATACGCCATGGAAAAATTGACTTTTTGTTTGAGAATTAGAGGAAGGGATTTTGCTCAAAAGTGGCAAAAATGGTCTACATTTAAGGTCAAATCCCAGCCATGCCCTTAAAGAAGGGAAAGAAAAGAATGGCAAAATACTACATCTCCCCCAGGATGTTATGATGTTATAATTGTTACTATCGTTCTTTATTTTTATTTATTTTTATTATTTTTTCTCTTTCCTTCCTGTGAAACTTGAAAAAGACAAAATAAAAAGTATTAAAAAAAAAGAACTCTGTTGCCCGAGTTCTCACTAAGACCAGAAGAGTGGACCACATCAGTCCAGTTCTGAGGTCCTTACACTGGCTGCCCGTCTGTTAAAGGATAGACTTTAAAATTCTGTTGCTGGTCTATAAAGCTCTGGATGGTTTAGGACCAGAATACATTAGTGACCTTCTGATCCAGTATGAACCCACCAGACCCCTCAGGTCGTCTGGATCCAGTTTATTTTCAGTTCCCAGAGTCAGAACCAGACATGGAGAAGCTGCGTTCCGTTTCTATGCTCCACATGTCTGGAACAAACTGCCAGAAAGCCTCAGATCAACTGAAAGACTCAGTTTATTTAAATCCAGGCTGAAAACTCACCTGTTCTCACCTGCCTTTAAATTTTATTCAGGAGCTCAAATCTGCACAGCCTTTTAAAACTCTTTTTACTATTTTCTTTGTTTTTATGCTTTTATTACTTTACTTTTTAATGCTTTTTTCTGCACTGTTTTTAATGTTTTATGTAAACCACTTTGAATTGTTTTGTACATGAAATGTGCTATACAAATAAACTTGCTTTGCCTAATTAAAGACCCATTAATATTCAAGTAAAGGTATTTCTAGAGGAGCAGCTGGAGCCAAAAAACAACGACAACACACACACACACACAAAAAAAAAAACAGCCAGTTTTCTTAACGTGCATCAAACGTGCAGTAGTCAGTGGGGTTTCTCATGGCTGCAGAGTGAATGCTTAAGGACACCAGCTGAGCTTAGGTGGGCACCATCCCAACTCATTGTTGCAAAGGAATTGATGTGATCCTTCCCATCCCAAGGTCATCCCATGCTACAGTGATTCCCACAAACAGTTTCCAGAATCAGTAATGCCATGCTGCATGGAGAATCTAAGAGCTGGGTGATTTCAGAGCCAAGCTGTGGCCATCTCAGGCTATAATTCCATCATGTTGCAGTGGAAGGAATCATCTGCAATGATATGTTTCAATGCTGGAAAATCACTCTACACAGCCTCTAAATTACTTTCTATTTCATCTTGGCGCCTGATGTTGTTTATTTGGTGCCCGTATATACAGATTGCGCGATTCTCCACCTAGTATTGAGTTTTCCTTTGGCTCCAAAACTTTACTTTCTAACAAAACAGCTGTAATTATTGCTCATCAGCCTCAATATGTACTTATAGCAAAGGTCTGAACCTTTCAAGCATCATTATGACTCTGGTAACCGCCTTATCCACAGCCTGACAATCACTGCTGTTTGTTAGAGGGGTTTAATCAATGGATTGAATTGGTTCATTATTTCATCAGCAACTATTCTCCACTAAAAGACTGTGTGTTCAAATGACTGTTGGTATATAGACTAACAAAGGTACTGGACTGAAATCATATAATGCTGAAGATGAAATCAGAAGCAGGACAGAAATGAAACACAATAGCCCATCAGTGATACTGTTGGACAATTTACCAACATAGAGTGAAGCAACGTGTATCAAATCAGCACACAGGAGCCACATGAACATATTTTTCTTCATGGATTTAATAGGGATGTCATACATCAAACAGGATGCGGGCAGACAGGGAGACAATAAGCTGAACTGATTACTGCCAATTTTAAAGGATGTAAACATTATGAGGACGTGATGTGCATGACGGTCAGTTGGATGAGAGATCAGGTTTCAACCCGTTATACGTGAGCTGTGACATGCTATAGTTTCAGCGAGCATGTCTAGAAGACATCTCTGTGTTGTAATTCTGTTTTTTTTCTTACTGGGCCATATCTAACAGGAAAGCACCTGTTTTCTTCATCTTTTTAAAAGTGGGACTCGTAGTAGTTGAAAATCACTCCTATAAAATTTGTCTCATGTCAATTTCTCGTTTGTTTTCAAACTGCTTTACATGATAGAAACCATAAAAGACATTTATATTGCACCATGGATGGACAAATGATTCTTGTTATTTTTCATCTGGTCTACAGTCGTGGAAATCCACTTACTCAAAGTGAAAATGATGGATGTGTGGATTTTGAGTTGAAAATAGTTTACTTTTCTCATTGTCATTACCCCATAAAAACAGAAAGTAAATCTGATTTCTGTCATACGTGCTGTATAAAACTAAAAACAAATCAGTGAAAAAGCATTTTATTATTCTGTTAGACTGGAGATAAACTGTGTGACATGTGAGACTTTCAGGGGTCTGGTCAGAGGCTGCTACAAAAGCCTTTGTGATCTTGTGCAACGGGGGGGGGGGGGGGTCAGTTTTATAGTGTTTTATACATTTTCAAATGCAATATCAAAAACTATCCCTTTCTTGCAGTACATTGGCAAAGCCACATGCCATCACAGTGGTCAAATGTTATCTATCTTGCCTTCAGTGCAATTTGGCACTTTGACTCGACTGACACATATAGTGAAGTGGACTGACCTTGCCTTGATACACTAAGCTGATGATCAGCTTAGTGTATCAAGGACCTAAGGCCAGATTTTCTTCAAAAACTTGTTTTAAAGTGAAAAATGCAGGTTGTGCTATATATAAAGTACCATATTTTCTGAACTTTAAGTTGCACTGGAATATTAGGCGCATCTGTCAAAAATTACTTTACGAGAAGGAAAAAAGCATATATGTAGAAGTTGCACCGGAGTATTAGTCACAACCATCAAAAAATAAGTTTTAAAGAGGAAAAAAATATATACAAGTCGCATCAGGCAATAGGAGCGGGTGATAATTGTACCGTTGATAAGCCCCTTCCAGCAGCAGCTGTTCAAGGACCCACCTGTGGACTTGTTCCTCCACCTGTGGACTTGTTCCTCCACCTGTGGACTTGTTCCTCCAGCTGTGGACTTGTTCCTCCAGCTCTGGCCATCGTGCTTTCCGCCCACGGTTAGCCTTCTTTCAATCTTTTCATAGCTGTCAGAGTTTCCCTTATCAGGGAGTGGTAGCGGTGTTCAGTTGTCACGAGTGGAGACGATGGTTGTTGTCATGGATGACATGGCGTGTATTTTTGATCCATAAGCCCGAGTGGCCTTTAAGAAAGAAGGGAAAGACAGCAAAAGGTCACATAAACCTGTGGCTGGTTATGTGAGGACTGCACCGTCTCCATGCGGGGTGCCTGCTCAACCCAGGGAGCATATAAATGCAGAATACCCCCCAAAAATGTTGACCTTCTCAGCACTTTTCATATCTTTCTTGATATTCGCTCCCCCTCCTTTTCTCATCCAGCACTGCAAAACTTAGTGTCCTCAGTTAGAATTTTGTTAAACTGTGAGCCCCCCAACTGATTCTAGGTTCTGTTTTATGTGTTTCACACTCCATTATTAAAACATACCTTCTATTGTTTTCTTTTTTCTGTTTTTTATATATCTATATGCTAAACTATGAAGTCAAGCTCAAACAGTATTCTGAAGACGACAGAAGCTATTGTTAGCTTACATCAGTAACTCAGCAGAACACCAGCTCAGTTCTTCAGTTCTCTGCACATCACAAATTAATCTCTATTTGAAAGTAAACATTTCCCCCATTTTTCTGGTCTCTTTGACATATCAGAAATCTTTTCAACTTTAAAACATTGTTTAGCTTGGCTGCTCTCACTGGTGCTGCACAGCTGCTGAGTTGTGTTCACTTAGTATATCCAGAAATAGCATCAAGAGCTGTTTCTGTATCAGACTTTGTACACCCTGTTTAGAGGCATATTTTTTCAAACCCCTGGTTCCCGCTACAAGTTCCTAGACAGCAAATTGTTAATCTGCAACTTGTAAACTGGGTGATCTCAAAAGTGCAAATATTTGCCCGAGCAGTACAATATATACGCATTTTTAGAAAAACTCAGTTGGAAAGTAGTAGAAAATCCCAGGACAATCTGCAAATTCCTGTGAATTGTGATCTTGGAAATTAAATATATGTATTTATAAACGTATATGAGACAAATTCTGAACTAAAAAAAAAATACCTACCTGGATTTAGTAGATGTCATCATAAAACAAATTCATTTGATAAAATATGGTTGTTTGTGCTGTTTCTAAGCATAAAATGTTTATTACAGGTCTAAAGATTTCTCTACAAGAGACATGAAGCTGCAAGTATACAGGTGAACCACAGAATGCTTGTAGTTATCCTGCTTCAGAAATATCCTCTCACAGCACCTGTCTACTATCAGAATGGTCCATGTTCGACAGTTTCTGCCATTTCTATTCCAGCTTTTCACTCAACCTTCTGAATGTGGTCATTTGACATCAAGTGTGATGTGTGTCATAACCTTAGAATCATTTTCTTTGTTGATGTAAAAAAGAAAAAAAAAATCAGGTGCAAGACACACATGAGTTTGATAGAACGAAACAATCCACTTACTTTATAATTCATAACTTTAAACAAAATAGCTACAGTTGTATCTCCATGCAAAGAGGATTGATATCTGAATCAGATGAAAAATCACTTTATTCAGAGACAGCGAGGAAGCAGCCTGAATTTGTCTTAGCAAATCCAATGCAGAGACACTTTGACAACCCGTCCTGTAAGATAAATATGTACAGACATACCAGGTATGAGGGCACTTTCTTAGATTAAGCGCAGAGGTGAAATCCATACATCAGGCAATCCCTTATGTGCAGCTATATGTCAAATGTTTCTACATCCTGGATGTGTGCATATAATAATTGCAGCAGCAAAGAAAAGTTATCCTGCCCTGAATAAAACACATGTTAGACATAACTTAATAGCACTGAATAACATTCTTACAGAACCTGAAACATGTCAAGAAGTGCATCTGGAGGTCATTCATACTTGCACAGACTTTGAAAGTCTGACTCTTCCCTGCAGTGAGTCTTCATATTACTCCAGTCTGGTCTCAGGGCCACTTAGCACTAATTACTGGACCCTAACGGCAGGGCCAATCACTCGCAGGTTAATTGTTTGATCTCTGCCATATGTACAGCCTGCCGTCATGTTAATCTACCTCTCCACACATACAGGAGCATACCAAGTGGCATCCCACACAGCTCAGCTGCTTCTGTCGGAAGAGCAGTTTTTTTTTTTCTTGTCTGGTCCAAAGTTTCAAGTTCCATTAGATACAACAAGAAAACCATTCATTTGTTGTTCTCCCGTCCAGCTTTTTGCTGCCTGCTGGAATGTGCTGACTATTTAGGGTTATTAAAGACTTTAATTAAAACAGCTACCTGATGCATCTGGAAACAATGCTGATGAAAGCAGTGAACGTGAAACAAAACTGTAAAGTTGCTGGCTTTAAAAGCAAAGCAATGAGGTGGAACATGATCAGAGCAGCTGCAGCAGAGTGATAATAAGGATTTGTCATTGTGGGCGACCTCTTTTACAAGCACATAGACATTTGATAGATTGTTAATATACAAGTGTAGAGAACTCTTTAAAAGCCCTCTCCAGCCATTTATCAAATGAACTTGGCAGGCCTGCTGAATTGCATCTAGGTCTTTATTTTGCCATTATAAGTATGAAGGGTATTAGCTGACAGGTAGCTGTTTCCTGTGGTCAGACTATCTTAACATAGAAGATCAGCAACGGTTAAAAATGGGAGGAAAACTAGATTCTACAAGTTTTGTAACCTGCCCCAGTTTGTTTGTGACAGACTGAACCATTTTGCATGGTAAAACTGACAGATTATTGGAGTTAAAAAAAAAAAAAAAAGTGTCACCCATGGCTCTCCTTTTGGAGAAGAAATACTTTCAAGTTCTGATATAAGTGACACTATAGCAGCATCTAATCACATTAGAAACCAGCAGTGTTGATTGTATTCACACCCAAAACTTGCCTGAAGTAAAAGACAAAGATCAAACCCACTGTGCTACTACTACAAACACATAATTTGAAGCCTGAATGGATTCTTCCGCCTTCACCATCTCACAGACCTCGCAGGAGTCAAGCTGCCTCTCAGTGCAATGATACATAGCTGGACTGACACAGCAATCATTGCAGCCAAGCTCTACTCCTAATTCAAATCAGACTATGACTGCCCATGACCAGGGATGTGTGTCTTTTGTTCTTTTGTTGTCAGGTCTGTGAGTCCTGTGTTTCTAAATTTCATTTTGATATTCAATGACAAAGTTGGGTCAAAAGCAAACATCAAAGATGGGACTTAATTAGCCAGGTAATGTATGCAGATATGAATCAAAGCCCAGCATTTGAATAGATTAGGTGGATTTTCAACCGTTACAGCGGCGCTTGTGTTCTTCTCCTTTCCACTCAAGCTGGATTCATCACCATTACTGGCTGTTTTCGCATATTTTGACTTTCTAAGCTCCTTTCGTACATTTAATGTTATAATATTAATTTGCAACAGAGAAAATTGACCAGATGTAACATTTGTGATGTTTTTTGATTTCACTTATCACTGAAGCAACTAACACAGACATAGGGCCTGTTTAGGGATAGCGGGTAGCGGGAGGGGCGTTCCACCTCGAAGAACACAATCTTCCACCTCCCGAAATCTGCTATTCCACCTGCGCTACTTGCTACATTATCCATAGTATTGGTTAGGGCGTTCCACCTGTTTAACCAATCAGTGCATCAGCAGCCAGCAGGTTGCGCTACCTGCAAACCGCTATGGAGCATCTTTTCATCCAGATCGGAGCAGCTCTCGTGCGCAGCTCCTCTGGGACTCTGCTGTAGAGCTTTCTCCTCTTCCTTCCTCCTCCTCCTCTGCACTGATATATACATAAAAATATTCTTACACAGACAATTCCTATCGGCTACCTGAAAGTCCCAGGTAGTCGGTGCGCTCCTAGTGAACACGCTCTGGTTGTCTATGGTTTAACTGGCAAGGAAGCCGTTTGAGACGATCTCTGCCATTTTCTCAGGGGTTCAACTGAGGCCAAATCACGCTTTTTATACAAGAGAAGTTGAGAGGTAGAGCCGTTTGTGCACATCCACATGTGACCAGGTGGACGCACATTGATGTCATTTGAACGCGCTCTTGTACGAGCTGGCAACCCTAACCCCTGCGATCACAAGATGCTGAGTGTGTGGAAAGGGCAAAAGACACGCCCATTGCCACACCTACAATGTGAGTAAGGAAGTCGGCATAACGGGTAGGAACTTTAGGGAGCGGAAGATTGCATTAGTGGTTAGCGGAGGTTCCTAAACCCGCAAATTGCGGGTAGCGGCTAGTGGATAGCGGCTACCGGGAAGTGTACGATCGGGGCCATAGATTATAGTCATACGGTCATACAGTATAGTGTCTATACTTTTCCAGCTATTATTGCACCTCATGCATCCTCTGTGATGTCTGAGCTACAGATCTCCATATAAGTCATAGTTATCAGCATGTAATGAGCACAACAAAGTTAAATGTGAATCATCTAATATATAATCTGCAATCAACAGCAATCAACAAAGAAGTGATCAAAGAAAGAACAATCTTGTTTTAATCTTTTTCTGAACTTCAACTTGATTACTTTGGTTCAAGTTCTGTATCCTGCAGCAATGTTTAAGCCAATGCCAAAGTTTTACATCAGGTTCCACAGGATATACAGAATCCCAGTCATTAAATACAGGTCACATGTTAATACCGGCTTTAAATAGGAGATTAGTGTAAAAAATAAATAAATAAAAAACACAGAATTCTGTGAATAGTCCCTCTGTTTGGAGCTAGTGTCCCAAAATTGAATGGTTGTTAAAATCATATAGCTGTTTCAAAGGCTCATATCATTTGAACAATAGATCCTGCACATACAGACACATAGTCCTCACACAATAGTTCAAATAACATTGCTTTCATGGAAAACGGCACATCCTGGGGGACAGGACAGATATTACATGGATCATTAGTCACAAATATAAGGAGGGAGCATCACAGCAGCCTAATGACGCTTTGATAAGCCCTGTTCTGGAAGTAAACATAATCTGTTGACTTTCAATTCTTTTGTCACACCACCAATGATAGTTGAGGCAGAATGAAGCATTCTGCTGTAAATGGGCTGCTGTCGTGCAGAGCAGGGAAATATGGGACTCTCTGGAAAAGATAAAAGAAGCTGGGGAAAGAGTACATGTAAATATCCTTTTTCATGTACCATTTTCTAGCTGAAGAATTTGGCCAATGTCTGCAGCAGCTTCCCATCAGGTTTGACATAAAAGCCTGCTGTCTCTGAGCCTTTCCGTTAACGCTGAGTCTGTAACTCACAGTTGCCTAGTGGTGGGTCCAGCAGTACTTACCTGTCACATTCTAAAGACACCCACAAATTACTATTGCATTTTTGTTCACAGAAAATGTCTTCTTCCTAAGAGGTATAACACAGAAGAAAAACCCATTTTGTCTAGAAATGCTAACATCTGGGTGCAATTTGTTTTACAAACAACACAATTAACTTGTTCACTCTTTGCTTTGCATAAACAGAAATATCAGAACAACAGTGCGTGTTTAACGTGGTCTGTTCATTTGTACATGAAGTAAATGCACATTCACAACCTGTCACATACAGATGCTTTCTCAGAAGAAGAAAGAGAGAGTTTAACACACTAGGAGGCACCTTGGCATCAGGTTTTCTAGCATGTAGGGAACAGTTGCATCTTGCCAGGTGTACGCAGATGGAAAATACTGCAAACAAAATAACAGAGTGCTCATGTGGAGGCTGGAGACGTGGGGAATAGCCTCAGGACACATAAGCATAAAGGTTGTGTTCAAAACCTAGCTTGGGACAGCTACTTTTCACTTGCCTTTTTGTTATTTTTGCTCCACTCCACTGGGCTACTTCTGTATTGACCAGGTATTAAAAATGCTTTATCTGACTGAAAAAAGAGGTTATAGGACGACATTGTTTTTTTTAAAAAACTGATACAAAGGGCTTCAGTTCAGTAGGGTAAATATGATACACAAGCATGCATCTGCACCCTGCATCCTTTCTGATATACATACCTGCAGCAACAAAAAGACCAAACCGAGAGGAATTTTGTAATATCTCTTGATACACATCATCAGTGTGGATGAAAGGGTATGGCAATGATAACGATCATTTATACTGATCTTATTGCAGTCTGTGCACCGGCTTTCCATAAAATCAGACCACAATCTGATTATTTCTTAAAATACTCCATATTTCTACTTACAGAATTCGGGAAAAACACACTCTTGCTTTCTTTCAATGGAACAACTTCAAATAAAATCTAAATGTATTTTTCTGCACTACACTGAAAAAAATGAGACTTCCATCTATTGGATTTATATAAACATATTTGATGCGTTTAACACAATTGTTTCATGTTCTGAAACAAAATGTAACAGTATAGTGTAGAAACTACATAATATGCAGACAAAGTACATGAACATGTTCTGCTCATGTTGGGATAAAGTGAGTCAATCGTGTCAATATTAATTATCTCGCGATATTACACGAGATAATTAATATTGCGCGTATTACGCGCAATGCGTGCAAGACAACGGTCACTGGACGTCAACCGTCAAGCAGCACGCCATTACATCAGCTCGGTAAGTACGGATTTTCAATTTGAATATTGGCTAATGCTTAACAATATGTAGTTTAATGTCTTTAGAGCCGCCAACAAAGGTTATTGAACTGGCACGAAGTTATTTGCTCACACTGTTTTATCACCACGTCTGTTAACGTTATGTTTCCTCGGTGTTTTTTCCTTTTTTTTTTTGACCTGGCGCCTCTTCTGTTAACGTTATTTAACTTGACTGAACGTGGTGCTCCTCGTCTCTGGTTGAATTTCTTTGCTCTGGTAAGTCGACCGACTGTAACAGTGAGAGAAGGCTAATAAGTTTAGTGAAATTGTGTGTTAACAGCACAATGGCAGCCAGCTAACTTGGTAGGACTTGGCCCACGGGCAGCGTGTGCTGGTAATATTGAGAGAAAGCTGAATGAGTTTGTGTGAAATGTGTTAACAGCGCTGTGCAGGTCAGTGAATGGCAGGATTTAGCCCGTGGGCAACGTGTTGGTTTGTACTAATGGCATCTGCTAAGTTAGCACTTTTTAGCAAAAATAACGTTAATTGGCATTATTTATACAGTCTGTGCGGTTGACATAGCATTGGTTTTAGTCAAGAAGGAGTCCAGTGCTTTGCTGCGGTGGAGGATTAGCATTAATTTATCAGGCTTGTGTGGTTAAACGTAGGCTATCGAGTTATTTCTCTGGTGTTGAAACCTGCTTGTTTGTGCTTTTAGTGTTAAGCTCTGGTCGCACAAGACTGTAAATCATGGTCTCGTTTTGAGGCATAAATGTTTGAGCGGTTACTACAATATGTTAGCTGCTATTTTTCTCAGCCTGTCATTAGTGTGTTCAGCCACCGTTTTTAGACCTAAATGGACATTGTAAATGACGTGAAAGAACATTATGTATTTGAAATTTAATATTTTTGTGACTCTTCAATAATGTATGGCTCATACTTGGCCATAGTTCTTATGTATTGGTTTTGCTTTGTGAGTGACAGTTTTGAGTTGTAGAAGTATTTGTATTTTCATCTTGTTTTTGTTGCTTCTGCAGATTGCTTTCAGAAGTTTCTAACATCAGCGCCTCCTCTGTGGTGAGTATGTATCTTTCCTCTAAATAACAGAATCAAATGTCTTATTGCAGTTATATTTAGAAGAAAATAAACCATATACGAATGCAATGATTTGTGTGTGTTTGGTGCAGCTCACCATCAGCCACACTTCTGTGGTGAGTATAAAGGTTATATAAGTGGTGTCATTTACATTTTCAGATGCAGAAATATATTTTTGCTGCTTTTCTATAAAAAAAAGATTGGTATCAACCATCAAAAAACATAATTTCCTCACACTGTACACATCTAGTATAGATTATTTGCATTTAGTGAAATACAGTTTTGCACTCTAAACCTGTTTGCTCTTTTTTTTTTTTTTTTTTTGCTGCAGATTGACAGCCAAACTCAGTCTGTGCAAATCATATGGAGTCAGCTCTTTCACTGTGGACTCAAGTCTTTGTGGTGAGAATATGACTTTTACTCGCTCTGTTAGTAGCTGAAATTGTAATGGAAAATAGATTTCAATTAATCACCCAGCACATATATACTTTCATGAAGCTTCTCTTTTCAGTTTTTGTTGACATTGTAACAAAGGTGATCATTCTATTTTGTTTATTATTGAGATCATGGTGTACTGGAGTGACTTGTATTGAAAAGTGGTCCTCATATTTTGCCCCTCTCATGTATGTTAATGGAGTCGACAAAATGTTAGAAACCCGTTCAGTAAAATGCACCCCCGTACACCATCACCACCCACTACAACTTCAGTAATAAACATTAAATAGAATTATCACTTTGTATCACTCTGTTATCTGATTGTCTATTGTGTGACGTGTCACACCTTTTAAATTACTGTTCATAAGCAAAAAAAAAGTGTACAAAATAAATAATTTTTGTCTTTGCCCACTTTCAACCATACTATTGACAGTTTTAGTTAAAATGTCACTCTGTTCTTTGTTCCAAATCTTGAGGATGACATCGATGCTGGCAGGGAGTGCATCATAAAAGGACTCTGCATCTACCTCAACGAGGATCCTGATCATCTGGTGCAGGAATACATGGTGAGTTTGTGCAAAAGTAGGAGGAGCCTTTGCCACTTAAAAAACATTGTTGTGTTTAAAACCATTTTTAAAAGTAATAAGTACCCTAAGTTACAAGAGCTTGATATATTCAGTTCATATCTGTAATGTAATGGTTGAAATAATCTGTATGGTGTAAGAAATTCTGTGTTTTAATGAGATTTCTTTTGTTTGTTTGTTTGTTTTTTTGTTTTCAAAAAAGTCTTAAAGAAATACTTTATCTTTCATCAGGACATGACTGAGGCCAACACACTAAGTGCCATAGAGGGAACGACAGTGGAGATCTATGTTGCCAGAGACAATCCCAGCAGTGACCATTCTGATGTCGGGGTCATCATTGAGGGTGAAGTGGTTCTTCGTGACCTTGAGAATGTGGCCCTTGCAACTGCCGTGCTGTTTGGGCTATTTTATACCCTAAATATGAGGTATCCATCAAAGCTCCGCTACACTTTTGAAGTCATTCAAAAGATAATAATGGAGGTAAATGCAACTAAACTATCAAGAAAGGCCCAAAGCTTGAAAACTAAGCTACAGCAGTAAGGAGAGCTCACTGTTCTTGTTCTTGTTCTTGGCTCACTGCTCTTTGAAAAGTGTGCATGTAAGAAACTCTGCGTTCCTGGACTGAGTGGTGTGGCTGGTCCTCTTGCCACCAGTATTGTTTTACAGTTGTTAATTCTATCAAGTTCTTGGCATATTGTATTGTTAATGCCGTTTGTTATTTTTACTAGGGATCAACCAGTTTTTTGTTGGTTTTTTTTTCATGGCCAATAATGATTATTAATAATGAAGGAGACCAATACCCGATATTTGGAACTGACAATAGTTTATGTGCAGTAAAAAAAATGTTGGTGTCAAAATTTTAAAGAACACAAACTCCAACATGAAACAAAAATTAAAGAAACATTCTGAAAAATATATCCTAAATTATTAGAACTATGGTACCATTTAGTGCAATTTTAATTGAATTAATTAATTATTTTAATCAGAAATTGGATAACTACTGATAATTATTGTTAAAATATTGAATAGGATATTATTGGCCAGGCTGATAATTGGTCTATCCCTAGTTTTACGGTTGCAGTGCGGATCTTTGCGTGTTTGGTCATGTGATGCATTGTTGACTAATCTTGACAATGTTTGTTGTTAAAGGTACAGTTTTTTTTGTGTATTTCTTGTTTTGGGATATGTGGAACATAAACCTGTATCTTAGTGAGAGATAAAGGAAAGAGTTAGGACTGATAACAGTTCTTGTTTTACATGGAGCCAAGATGGCTGAAACAATAAGGTCAGTGTTCAATAAAGATTTTAATGTCAACTGAGGCTAACCATTGTCTGTGTTCCTCCTTTGCTGTAGAGGAAAGCTATATATTTTCATCTTCAGTGTATACTTTTACCACTGTGCCTTTGTGAGGCAGGCCAACCTGATGTTTATTAGGAATGCACAGTATTGGATTTTTTGCTGATATTTTCCAACGCATTTGGGCAATGACAATACTCATATATGCATATATTCCCACCTAATTGCAGAGAGCATTGTCTCTTCTGTTGTGAAATAAACATATGCTTACTCTTAGACTAGATGCTGACATACAATGCAATGCTTTTCAAAATGTACACATTCACTGGGCAAAATAAGAAAACTACTTCCAACTTTACACATAAAACATGCCATATTGAAATGTTCATTTCTGGCCAATGCTATTTCATTTCAAAGCCACATCAGCCAGTGCATCTCTATTGTTTGTTTATGAGAAATTCAGGCTTCAGTTAGAGTTGGAACACTTGCTGCCAGATCCTCAAACAAAGGTTTTTAAACAAAACTCACTTTCAAGTGCGGGAAAAAACTTAAATGTTTATTTATTGTATTTACATTTAAGTTCTGTTCTATATTTAAATTAGATTATTTCTAAGTAAAATTGTATAAATTTATTACATTAAATGTACAATTATGAAAATATGTAATTGACATTGGAATAACAATAACAAATAATGTTAAAGTTAAGGATCAAATAGTGTTGCAGTAAAGGGATTGAAAAACCTTGAAGTAAAGTGATCAAATTGTGTAGGAGTAAAATGATCAAAGAGTTGAAATTACTTTATTGAATCACATTTCTATTACATTGTGTCAACACAAAGTACTTGTGTTTATTGAATGTAAATAATTCGTGTTGATTCAACACAATTCTTTAAGTTGCTGCCAAAGCAAACAATCTGTGTGCAACCGATGTCCACTATTGAATTGCGTAAATCCAATGTGTTATTTTTTTCAGTGTACGCCGCCATCACAGAAGTGGAAATTACCTTCGCCCTAGGCATTGATACAATCCCATACACCCCAGATCCTGATATAGGGGATGTTAGAAACCACTCACAAACAGGTGCAACATAAATATTCTCAAAATGCATTCATTTTTTTTTTTTTAACAGTTATTAAGACTGTTTGTCATCTGTTGACTTTGACACACGGCTATGGCTTCGTACCTTTACCTTGTCTCCAGTTTGCTTGAACTGGTTTGTGATTTTATGCATTTTAGAGGACAAATTGGCATATCCCCTCTTCTGTTTCTCCTTTTTATTTTAAGGAGCATTGTTTTTAAAGAATCACGAGACAAGCTGGTGAAAATCCTTTTTCTTCATTGAATTCTGAATTGAGATGCGTTAAAAGAAAGCAGTTACTAAGAACTGAGGTTATAAGATGTTCACATCATAACTGTTATAGCAGATCATTTTCGTAACTTATTCTGTTAAACTGTTGCACCTCCCTGTCATATTGTATATTTCTGGAACCAGCTTCACCACATTACTCAAAATGAAAATTATTGCAGAATAATTTTAATGCATCAAAATTGCTTTGTGATGAGAGGATACTTTCATTAATAAAAGGTCAACTAAGGCATCTCCAGTGCCTCTTTTGCAATTTTTTCTTCATTATTGCTCAAATCTTTAACAGTATTCAGAAGCAAGCCTTGGCCAGAGCAGTGTTTGTTGTCAAGAGAGGTGCCACAGGAATATTGACAACCATGCTGCTTTTTTGCGGGGTCTTTTCTGCATCTTTGGAGGGACCTCACAAATCCTAATATAGTGAGAAGTGACTGCAAAGTGTAATATGATCCTGTTCGAGTATGACCAGCCCTTTCGTCCAGTTTCCAGTTGGTGATATATTATTCTTGGCCTTAAAAGCTCTATTAAACTTTTTGTTGGGGGTTTACACTATGAAGTTCATATTTTAAGACAAAGACGTCTTTCTGCAATGATATGGAGGAGTGAAAGGTAGTGAACCATGTCCAGAATACTTATAATTCATCTTCAGCGTTTCATTTACTTTGATAAGATTTAGTTTAGTTACTATAGCTGCTGCAGTCAGGTAATAAGGCCATTGTATAAATATTTAATTGTGCATATGCATGCATACAACTGAGAAATTCATGGCATTAACATGTAAATATATCAAAGGGGGCTGCCACAGTGTGAATATAATTTTATAGTTTAACAGTCATAGATTAGACATAATGATGATAGATGTCACTGTATGTCACCCAGGGGCTTATGGGCTGCCATTTATAAGCACTGGAACATTCAAAACATTAACTCATTTAATTTATTTCTTCATTTCCTCAAAAGACAGAGCCAAGAAAAATAAATAAATAAAATGGAGCTGGCAGATTTCTGAATAATGGATAACAATATCCGTGCCAAGACTTCCTGTTCTGTTTGCCAGTCATTGTTTGAATGCAGATGAAATTTTAAAAATTTGATAAAAGGCTAAATCACCATCTGACACCAACTGATGGCTTTGAGATTGTGTTTCAGCCGGAGCGTTCAACTCTTCGGCACTAGATTAGGTTTGCATGTGTGCAGCCAAAAGCCTCTCAATCATAATTTCCGATGCTATTTGGACTACAAACAAACTTATAAAGTTCCCCATTACAAAAAGTCTCCTTTGCATGTGTAACTATTTGTTCAATAGGTTTCAGTGTGAAGTACTGGCAACTTAACCCAGAAACCAAGTCAAGTTTGGTTGTAACAGGTCAGACTTGGTTGATCTGATTTAATAACAGCACCATTAATTTATTAACCAGGTAAGTCCCATTGAAATCAATGATCTCTCTCACAAGGAAGACCTGGGCCACACACACACACAGAGTCACTCCTATGGGCAATTTAGAGTCACCATTAATCGAGCTTGCATGTTTCTGAACTGTAGGAAGAAGCTGGAGTACCCAGAGAAAACCCACACAAATACAAGAAGAACGTTCAAAAACCACGCAGAAAGGCCCCTGCTGGGGTTTGAACCAGGAACTTTCTTCCTGTAAGGCAACTAAGGCAGCCTTATTGTTCTTTCATGCCATGATACTCTCTCATCTGTCTTATTGCATCACTGTTTGGAGCCAAGCCTCCCAGACAACAATGAAACCGATTCTATCACTATATAAACAGGCACTTAAAATACTGGACCAGAAACCAACAATGTGGCATCACTGTGTAATAGTAAAGAAATATAACCTCTTAAGCTTTGAGAATTTTATGAAGTTTTCTTTTCTTAAACTAATTTTTAAATGTGTAAATAACCTTGCTCCTGCTGTGCTTTGTCCTTTTGTAACAAAAATAAGCACAAGAAGGGTAGCAACCAGGGGAGCAGTGAATGGCAACTGTATAGCAGAGGGTCGTAAAACCAGTTTTGGCCAATCTAGTTTCTCAGTACTTGGGACAAATTTCTGGAATGACTTGCCATCAGAAATAAAAACACAGACTGAGCCTAAAATATTTAACAAAAAAGTAAAACAATTGCTTAAGGTAAACCAAACATGCAACCATCATGACGGGCAATAGACAACACACGCACACACACACACACACCTTATACTACTTATATATACATGCTGTGTTATTTATCTTTTTGTTATACTATTTCTATATACATGCTGTGTTATTTATCCTTTTGTTTTTCTGTGTTGTTTGTTATCTTATGGCATGATATTTTCATCCTATAAGCAAACACATTTTAAATAGCATATATCTGTATAAATTTTAGTTTAAAGTGATATTTTAGCTTAAAGTGATATTTTATTACATTATGTAGCCTGATCAGGGACTGGGGTTGCAAACTAGCCATCTGGCTACAAACCTCTTATGTACCCACATCTACAAGTTTTGTCATGGCTTTGCCATGTCTTGTTTGTAATAATGTGCACTGCATTGTCCCTGCCAAATAAACTACTAATAAATAAAAAACTAACCACCAAGCTACCCGTCACAACAGCACAGAACAAAGGAAAACAGGAACCCCATCTTATTACCATGTTTCATCAAATTACTAACTCTTGAGGTGCCGAAAAAACCCTGAATCATTTGTTGGGAGTGTGGCTGCAGATCTTTTGGATCCAGGGTGTTGAAGGCTTTGGTCTCCAAGGACTGGGTTTGTTCCAATATGCTGTGGGACTGCCTTCACAGTAGGATCTGTGCAGTCTGGAGACCAGGACAACACCTTGAGGTATTTGTTTTGTTCCCCTGAGTGGTAGCTTGACGTTCCCTTTTCCAGATTCACAAGCTGCTCATTCCATCAGCACTAATGGACTCCGGTACCAAAGTCAGAGATGCAGGCTTTTAACTGAGCACTGATAAGACAGGCCGTCGTCTCTTTAGTATGAAAAACATGACATCATTGGTTTTCCAAAAATAATTTCAAATTTCAATTTGTCTGTCCACAGGATGCTTTTCCACTTTGCCTCAATCCATTTTAAAAGAGCTTTGGTCCAGAGAAGACAGCAGCATTTCTTAATCATTTTCACTTATGGTTTCTTCTCTGTATTGTAGAGCTTAAACCCTGAAGTTGTGGATGATTTCTAGAAGTGTTTCCTCACAGAATCATGCCTGTGCTTAATGCAGCGCTGACTGAGGGCCCAAAGATCCAGATCCAGAAGGGCATCCAGTATTGCTTCTTTAGCCTTGTCCCACATGCACAGAGGTTTCACCAATATTTTCAGAATATTTTAATTATATTTTTTCATATTTTTATTATATTGGAGATGATGAGATATTTAATGTCTTTGCAATTTTCTCCTGAGAGACATTATTCTTAAACTGTTTCACAATTTGTAGAAGCAGTCATTCACAGATTGATGGATATATGAAAAGACAATAAAACATACTAAAATGTGTTTTTAAAGTTCCAAATGCTCTTAGCCCTCACTTCAAATTCTCAGTAAATGCCATTTTATTGAGGTAGAAATTCCAGAGAAGTATCCATTAAAACTGTGCATTATTTTTAACTGACATTGTCATTACCAATGGAGAAGAATTCCTCTGCATGACACCCGAATGAGTCAGTTCGTAATATAAAGTTGTGTCATAAAATAGGACATTTCCTTCCCTGCATTCTTCTCCAAAGTCAAAGCATCGCCTCACTGCTCAGAGTTTGCCTCAGTTAACCTGTACTGTGTTGTACACGCCCTGAGGCATGCTGTCAAAAAACCTTGCCTGACGACAATCTGACAACTCCATCCATCTTATTTACCCACTGGACAGCACAGATCTGCTGTGGAAATCAATAACACTCACAATTAGTTTCCCTCCTGGGTGCAGGCAGAGGGTGGTACGCATTAGGGTGGGGTGGGGGGGTGGGGGGGGGCAGTTTGGCCGGTGGTCCCAAGCACAGCTGGACTGAGTGTACGTGTGGCCCTGGTCCATGCCAACCACATGTCCTGACATTAGCAAGCGTCTCTTGGGAGGTGCTGACATTTCCATATGTCCACCAGAAAAGATGGAAAGGTGTGTGACACAATTCGTCAACAGGCTTGAGTGTGTGTGAGTGTGCATTCTTTCGGTTATGTATTGGTTTGTTTTTCACCTTGGCTTTGTGACCTGGAAAATCTCCTCCAGAGGGGACAGCAGGGCTGAGGGAGACTCTCCGGAGGTAGCTGATGGATCTATATCAAGCTGAAAAAATAGATAAGTGTCATTCATCATCGGGGCGTCTGTAAGTTAACCCTGTCCAACAGAGCTTAACCACACACTGCAGCTCCAGTGCATACAATTCCCAGCATGCTTTAGTATCATCTGGATGCCCCTAGCAACCTGCCAAGGCTGTAGACAGGTGATTGATACCAGGTCTCTTCTTTGGGATTTTATATTTATGTGATAAAACAGATTAAATTGGGGGCAATATAAGAAGAAAAAAACTTATAAGAAAGACTTATTGCCTCAATTCCGGTGATTTATTAATCTGAGCAGGTGATAGATACAAAATATGACCTGTCAGCCATTAATGATAAAATATTCCTGATTTGTTCTTGTCCCCAAGGGCATGTCAGCACTGTTTTTAAGAAAAGAACCAAAACAAATTATGACATGTTAAACAGTTATAAAACAAGCATAATGTCCCTAAATCAAAACGGTGATGGGTTAGTTTTAATTACAGAACTACAATGGGAATCCTAGCATTGCGACGAAGTTTGCTAAGTATCACATTGAGATTTTCTTTTCAGTTTTTGCCATATGTTGCCTTAGAGCTCAAAAAATATTGACTGTTTTAAGTTTAAACACCTTCCAAATTACAGCATTTGTTTGTACTGGCTTGAAAAAAAATTAAGTCTTGAACAGACTGTCGTAGATATGGAAAAAGAGGAGTTGATTTTATTCGTAATCAAAAGAACTTATCTTACCTTTTGTCTTGTCTCGCTCACTTGGTTGAGTTATCTGTCACAACAAAGCCATCACTGGAAACGATTACCTTTCTTCAACCTCTCAGACTGAGCAAACCCACTTCTTAACTCACCCAAGTGCTTATCAGGCAGAAGTACTTACGACACATCAAAAAAAAAGCCCTGTTTCTTCTTTTATGTTTTAAGAAATTATTAATGTTGCTTCACCCTTTTCAAATCCTAGGAGAATGGCGAATACATATTCGATTACCCCACAGAGTAGTGAAGAAAGTCTGCACTAGCAATTTGTTCAGCAGGAACACTGCTCAGCAGTGAAAAATGCATTAACTCAGCATTACAAAAAAGCTAAACAAATAAGAGATGTACCCTCCTTTAATAAACGAGGCTTCAGCAATTAGAAACCTTAGGAAAGGGGTTTCTTAGGGCGGAGACAATATATCAGGCACAAGGAAGAATGTGCTGGATTGCAGACCTTAAGATAGCACAATTTATCCATGTTCAGTCTGAAAATATGTACATTGATTGTTATTAAAAACAATCAATATCCTCTTTTCAGTGTCCACGAAAAGAGGAGTAAAAGAAAACTAAGTAGAGTAGTACTTAAATACAGCCTGACAGATTACTTTAAAACCAAGTTAGTTTAACAGTATAACTTGTATATTTCATCAACCTGGATGTCTTTGAAGGTTAAATACAGGGGCTTCAGCAACCCATGGTGTCATTAAATCACTTTGTGTCAGCGTTAAACTTTGATCATGACAAATAATGGTGTTTTCATGTGAGCCCACGTATTGGACATCAATAAAGCTTAATGGTATGTCAGACCTATTAATGGATTACTGCACAGAGCTCATAAAAACACAATATCCCATCAAGTATAAAGGCTCTAATGATCCTGCAGTGTCTAGTAAAGTCACTATAGGTCCCATCCCCTGATGGATATCAGCTCTTAGTCCATTTTATCTTACTGTTGGTTAAGAGAAAGAAGAATGTAAAGGGAGCTCAAGCCAGTATGATTACCTGCTGTGGTATGCAAGATGGGATACTCCCATTTGTCCCATTATTCTTGAGTGCAGTAAGAAATTGTACTGAATATTTAACTGGCAGCAGGAGAGAAGAGAAAATATTGTTTCTTGTGTGTAGAATTTTGTCTTGCATCTATCTGCATGTTCTCTACGAGCCTGGGTGGGTTTGTTTTTTTTTTTTTTCTGAATGCTCCAGATTCTTCTGATAGACTTAAGACATGCATGTTAGGTTAACTGGTGATTCTAAAATCATGGAAGTATAATAGTGTTGGAACATCTTTGTAAGAAAGCAGACATGTGGATTCTTACTTCTTTTATTAGTTCCAATCAGGGTATCAAAGACAAGATATGATGAGTTATAGATATGGGTGTTTCTGATGCTACCAATAGGTGGCACCAAAGTCAGATCTTTCAATATTAGCCACACATTGCAATGGCTCTGTGAAAAATAACAAAAAATGAGTAAAATATACTTGTTTACTGTCTTTTACAGACTGATACAACTCAAAATATGAAATAAATAATTATGAAATAATTTGGTCTAATAAATAAATTGATGTAGTAAATGTGTGCTTGTGTGTCTTGTCTTGCTCTCTGTCCATGTCTTTCCATTATTCTTGATTCTCCAGACCCAAAATGATGAAGGCACATGGCCGTCCCACTTGGGTGTGCCTCTGTCTGAAGTGACTTTCTGTGAAGAGGGAATTTTTCCTTCCTATCCATTATTTATATGTACTTCATCCAGTAGTTTTCACTGACGTCACACACATCTGGCTAATTTGACCCAGCGTCACCATTTTGTAGGTCAAGCTTCCCAGTACAGCTCCATTTATTCTTTCATTCTTTATTTCTAACATCAGTTGTCAGAAATAGACTGTGTTAAATGGAGAACCAAAATAACAGGCACAGAAATGATCATTTTTACCCTTGAAGAACACACTTCCAAACAGTCCGTGGGAAGTCTTTGCATTTTCTTTGTCGGATCCATGTTTCTCACTGCTGAGTTCTTAAGTCTTTGATCCTTCATGTACTCCAAATTTAAGGGAACCGTTCTGTTCTTGCATCCATGAACAACGCATGTATGTGGCAGTTTCGCAACTTTAATGGTGATTTCAGCCTTATAGCTCAATTTAGTATAGAACGTAAGCAACACTCTCACTCCACACTGCTGCGTACAGCATTTATGAATGAATCACTTGACCGACAAAATGCTTGTTACCTCATGTGAATACTGTTCATTAAGGGTCACAAAGGTCTGCTGGAGTCTATCCCAGCTCTCTTTGGGTAAAAGGCAGGCGTACTCTCTGGACAGGTTGCTAGTCCAATGCTGTTTTGTCTCCCAATTGTTTCCAAGTGCTTAAAAAGGAGATTGAAAAACAAGAAAAAGTAACAATAAATACAACTAGAAAATTTCGGAGAAATTTTGAGGCGTGGCCAATTAAGCCGCCAATTAAGCCGCCCGTCAACGCAGTGACGAGAGTGGCCTGCAGAGTCCTGAACCAGTGACCAGAGTGGCCTCCAGAGTCCTGACCAAAACCTGATAGAAGACTTCTGGGATATTGACCTTCTGGGCCAACATCAGTGTGTGACCTCAGAAATGCACTTCTGGAAGAATGGTCCAAAATCCCCATTAAACACACTTCCTAGAAGTGTTCATGCTGCAAAGGGTGGAGCCACATCATATTGATTAGGAATGGGATGAACTAAAGCTCATATGTGTTTCAAGCCTTTGATCATTCTCATAATATATCATATACTGTGCCTGAAGAACCTGCAGAAAGGGGCGGGGCTTCAGGGGAGGCAGTCACATGTGCGGCTCCTCCAGCGTGTGTATGTGTGTCTGTGAGAGGAGGAGAGAGAAAAAAAAGGCAGCGACCTCCTAATTACACTGTCCAGTGGGTCATCCCTATGTTCCCACAGCCCAATGATCCCACAGCCCTATGTTCCCTCATTTCTAAGAATTTTTTTTTCACTGAAAATTTTGAAAATTAGTCCCTATGTTCCCTCAGCCCTATGTTCCCTCAGCCCTATGTTCCCTCAGCCCTTTGTTCCCTCATTTCCAAGTTTTTTCTCAAAATGCCACTGATTGAGCAAGGGAAAACTAGATTCTGGAGGGCATTTGGCACGAGGTCATGGTGCAGGACCCTAGGTTGAAATTACTCTGAACCATCCCTTTAAACATGTACTGGGTGCAACCCAAAGCGCATAACTAAAAAAAAGTAAACCGAAAAAAAAAACATACAGAATCGAAGACACAGACAGACATCCATTATCTATACCCATTTCATCCTCTGCAGGGTCACGGGGATCTGCTGGAGCCTATCCCAGCCATCTACAGGCGAAAGGCAGGGCTACTCCCTGGACAGGTCGCCAGTCCATCGCAGGGCCACACATAGACAAACAACCACTCACACTCACATTCACTCCTACGGGCAATTTAGAATTACCAATTAACCTGACATGCATGTCTTTGTACTGTGGGAGGAAGCCGGAGTACCCAGAGGAAACCCACACAAGCACGGGGAGAACATGCAAACTCCACACAGAAAGGCCCCTGCTGAGGTTCGAACCAGGAACCTTCTAGCTGTGAGGCAACACAGTAAGCAACCCACTAAGCCACCGTGCTGCCCGAATTGACTAATTGACCAAATTGGCAGAAATGGGGATAAAATCTGATGCAAATTGCTGATAGAGGAAATGTGGGAACATAGTGCCTAATTTTGGAAAGAAAAATAAAACCTTAGAAATGAGAGAACATAAGGCTGAAGGAACATAGGGCTGAGAGAACAAAGGGCTGAGGGAACTTAGGGCTGAGGGAACATAGGGCTGAGGGAACATAGGGCTGAGGGAACATAGGGCTGAGGGAACATAGGGCTGTGGGAATATAGGGCTGTGGGAACATAGGGCTGAGGGAACATAGGCACGCTCCCTGTCCAGTCAGTCCAAACCTGGATTTTTGTGTCCGAACAAACGGCTGTCATTCAAAAGCTGAATAAGTTTTTGAAAAAATTCTTGAACCGAAAGCGCCACAAGGGTTTCAGCTACGCAGTGATATATATTTTATTTCGTCAATATTTTCCATTTTTAAACTAGAGCAGTTTTTAAAAGTATAAATTTAGCCTCTGGAGCAGTAGGCTGTTGATTCTGTCAAACTCCGATTTTCCATGTCCCGAACAAACAGCTGTAATTCAAAAACCGATTAAGTTTTTGAAAAAATTCTTGAACCGTGAGCGCCACAAGGCTTTCAGGATTACAGGGATATATCTTTTGTTTCTGAAATCCCTACGGTTTTTAAATTACGGCAGTGTAAATAAATGAAACATTTTGTTGTCAGACGACAGAATTCAGAAATGTCCCCATAGAAATATATAGGAGCCGGGAAGGACCACCTTGAACTCTAGGTTGATTTGACGGAAAACTAAACACCACACAGACACAAAAGTCACATCATCTGAAAGAGGACAAAAATGCCTACGTTTTGATGTATAATTTATGTAGGTTGAGGAAAAGGAGTGGACGTGAAAGAGGAAAAGGCAGGTTTAAAAAGTTTTTCTCTTCTCTCCTCGGAGCTAGAGTGCGTGATGACATCACTAGAGTGAGGAGTGTTTTCTGAAGATTTTGTAAAAAATCATAAAACGTAAATCGCGGATTCTCAAAGACCGTAGATCACAACAATACACGGCTTCAGTATGTTATAGGTCAAAGTCTTGTGACCCGTTTAAACTTCGAATGGTGTCTCTGTGATGAAATATGGCCGTGTAAGACAGGTCCAAATAGGGGTGGGTTTTGGGCTTTTTTTGGCCGGAATTCTGCTAAATCCCATTCATTCCTATGGGACCAAAATTTGCTGGTTTTTCGGGAATTTCGGGAATACCGTTTGACAGAACGCCACCAAAAGTCATAGCACACTGAGTCCGATCGAGCCGGTCGTTTTGATGTAATTTTTGTTGGGTTTTTCTCAAAGCTGCGGGCCGTGAAAACCGTCAAAATTTGCATGGAATACGGAAAAATAATAAGTTACGAGAATAAATACGCCAAATAGTAATAGGAGTGGCTTCAATGCTTGCATTGGCCACGCCTAACTATAGATGTGTGTATCTGCACAAGAGCAGTGGTTTTAAGAGCAAAAAATTATTGCAAGGAACTAAATTGCAGATCCATGTGTAAGATTAAATTTTTCAGGCGCATGCATGTACGTGCAGAAATTGTTTGCGGTGAGACACCAGTACACTGATTAAAGCCCCCTAACATTACAAGCTTTGGAGCTTTGGATTTGAAGATCTAAGATGATGGATTTGAAATCTTATCACTAAGTGGACATAGGCCCTGATCGTACACTTCCCCTTAACACTAGCCGCTACCCGCAAATTGTAGGTCTAAGAACCTCCGCTAACCGCTAATGCAATCTTCCGCTCACTAAAACCACTACCCATTATGCCTACTCCCTTGTAGGTGTGGCAATGGGCGTGTCATTTGCCCTTTCCGCAAACTCGGTATCTTGTGATCGCTGGTTGCGGGTAGCGAGCGAACCACCCTCTACCCGCTACCCGCAACACATGTCGGCGTGTACAAGAGCGCATGCAAATGGCATCAATGCACGTCTACCTGGTCACATGTGGACGTGCACAAACGGCTCAACCTCTCGAATTAACTCTTGTATAAAAAGCGTAATTTGGCCTCAGTTGAACCCCTGAGAAAATGGCAGAGATCGTCTTAAATGGCTTGCTCGCCAGTTAAACAATAGATGACCAGAGCGTGTTTACTGGGAGCGCACTGACTATCTGGGACTTTCAGGTAGCCGATAGTAATTGTCTGTGTAAAAAAAAAAAATAAATAAAATTTATATATATACACTACCGGTCAAAAGTTTTAGAACACCTCCAGTTTTCCAGTTTCTATAGTAATTTACAGTACATAGCTTAATGTCTCAATGTAATCTGAAATTAATGTATAGAACAAATAAACAATTAGATATTTGAAAAAAGATATCATGAAATCTCTTTTACAAAAATATAACCACAATCTTTGAGTCATCAAAGTCGCCACTTTTTGCAGATATAACAGACAAACACACTTGTGTTAGTGGCTTTCTTTCTACAATGGAAATCTAATATTGTTGGGAAGGTTCTTCCCAACACTGTCAGAAGTTTCCAGAAATGTGTTGAACTTGCAGGTTGTTTTGCTTTCATCTTTCTCTCCAGTTCATCCCAAACCAGCTCAATGGGGTTCTGGTCTGGACACAGGGCTGCCATTACATCATTTGAAGCCGACCGTCTTGTTTTTTTTCTTTTAAGGTCATTCTGACAGAATGGATGTATGTTTTGGATCATTATCTTGCTGTAAGATGAACCCCTAAGCGACTAGGCGTAGACCAGAGAAGGTACTGGATGGCTCTGTAAAATGCCGTTGTAGCCCTTTTGGTCCAGGGTGTCAGTCGCTCTGTACAAGTCACCAACTCTGGATCCAGCAATCTGTTGATTACTTAAGAGCTTTGTAAATAATCAACAGAGGTCGGGACATCTGTGGGAATTGTTTGCATCAAATTTCAAGACTTAATTTACATCCATTGTTGCTTGATCACTGAAAAAGACCCCTCTTTTTTTTATAACTCTGAAATTTGTTTTGGCAATCTAAACTTTTTTTCCACCTCTGGCAGTTTACTGCTTACCTTTGTACCATTTAAAGTTATTCACTGGACTTGACCCGCTTTAATTTAAATAAAACAGGAAAAATAGGGGTGTTCTAAAACTTTTGACCAGTAGTGTATATATATATATATATATATATATATATATATATATATATATATATATATATATTATATATATATCAGTGCAGAAGAGGAAGGAAGAGAAGGAAGCTTTACAGCAGAGTCCCAAGTGGAACAAGTTAACAAGTGGAACGCCCTAACCACTCATATGTATAATATAGCAGGTAGCGCATAGCGGGTTTAGCAAGGTGGAAGATTGCATTCTTTGTTGGGGAACGCTCCTCCCGATACCTGCTATCTCTATATAGTGGCTTTAGGAGATCTGGCAAAAGATTGGGCCCATAATGCCTCAATTTCGAAAATTGCTATTTCTGGCAAGTTAAAACATGTTAAAACTAGAAAAGCACTCAGAGAGCGCAGACCTCCACCAAGCACAACAATTCCCCCATATAGCGATTTACAGATTGCGATAAAATCCGCCCTCTGGATCAGATCCGGATCAGCCTTTGAAATTTGATAGAGGTTTCCATTGTCAATCCCTGAGTCAAGTTTCATGAGTTTTGGGCAATAATTAACGGAGATATTGAGACACAAAATTTTTGGTCCCATTGACAGCAATGTTATTGAAAGTTTGAAAGTGATCCAGAATCCAGCATTTCTTGCGGATCACACCCAAAATGAAATCATTTCTTCCTTTTCACATTTCCGACAACTCCTGAAAATTTCATCAAAATTCATCCATAACCTTTTGAGTTATCTTGAACACAGACAGACAAACAGATGGATAAATGCAAAAACATTACCTCCTTGGTAACACGTTAAAACATGTTACCGTTTGTTATCTTGTTGGTTTCTTATTTTGAAAGGTAACAATCACAGAGTGAGCTTCACACTTTTTCTGACAGGTCACAAAGAAATAATTCTGGGAAGTCTGAAACAACTGTTCAGAAATCTGTTGCAGCTGTGATGAATACATTTCTGCTATATAGTCAAGAGCTCATTGAATTAGAGTTGATACCAGGTTTTTCCTGTTTTACATTTACAGTATGCATACATAACCATTTTAAAATAAAACAACATTCATTCAAATTATAAATTCAATGTGACATTTAATTTAATTCCTTTCCTCCTGTGCAAAATTTACCCTCTCAGGAAAAGTATCACTCACAGTGTCACTGGTGGATAAGTGGCTTTATGACTACTCCACTTGAATATCCACTCTAAACATGTATCAAATGAAAGTAAAACATTATTACATATTATTAGTAATAAGACATCAGCTATCAAGAGATGTGTTGCTGAACAATTCTGGTGACTGATCAGCGATGTAAACAGCAATCAATGCTCAGCTCCAGAACACACTGCAAGCTACGTGACACTCCTTCACAGACATTTGCTACAATCCTCGTCAAACCTTCTCTCTCTGCCTCCCACACACCTGACAGCAATCAGCTTATTATCGAGTAGGAGTTGTAATGGAAAAAGCAATGCAATAACGTTCTCTGGCTTCTAAGAATCAAGATGATGATGATGCACTGATGATGATGATACATTCTGGATGCACTGTTCAACTTTTATACACATATATACATATAAATAGGTGCTTGTGCATATATATATATATATATATATATATATATATATATACACACAAATATATATATTTGGGATGTAACAATATGGAAACATTTTATATCTCGATTATAGTGACCAAATTATCACGGTTTACAAATGTCCAAAAGATACATACATGAAATTAATTTCACAAAATCTTGTGATTTTTTTGTCAAACTAAAACATTATAAGCCAAAATCTTATCAAAATGAAACTTTCACAAGTTTGCAAGTTTAAATGAACATTTGCAGCCATATTAGGTCAAAATATGCAAACAATTAATCAGGAACAAACAAACAATCAGGAACAAAAATTATAGTGCAATTTCAAATGAAATAAACTTTGGACTTCAAGCTGAACCTTAAATAAGTATAAATATGGAAATAAAGAAACAGTAACTTGTACAAATTACTATAAAATGTAAACAAGTGCTCTGCAGACAGGATAACTGTCCTTCACCAGTTGTCCCACTCCATGGGCGAGGCTAGCCCTTTTTTAGGGGTGCTTCAGCACCCCTAAATTGAAATTCAGCACCCCAAAAACCTGAAGTAAGAAATGTTGTTATTCTAAAATTTTTGTTCGCATTTGACAGGCTTAGATAATGTCCAAAACTTAATTCATAGTTTGTGGTTTAAGTTTATATTTAAAGAATGAAAGTAAAAACGACTCCTCCTAATAGTATCGTCCCTTTCTCACTAACGTTACTTCTCCTCTTCGTTGACCGTTTACCAGTTAGCCCGTTAGCTCAGTTAGCATTTCAAATTTCATTGAAATTTTCAAAGATTTGCATGTTTTCCAGTCAGTTTTTTTCCCAAAAGATGATGCTCTTCTCTCATACCTCGGATTTCGTCTTTTTAGTGGGTTGGTAAATGTCCCGCGTGCCATCACCACTTTCCACCATGCTTACATTACTGTTACGGACCCCGAGATCCGGCGCGTTCTGTGTGCTATCCCCATCTGTCGCCTGCGGACCGGAAGAGGGAGTGACATCCCAGGATTCCCTTGATTGAGCTCCGCCCCCTTGAAACAGCTGAATGGCATTGACATCACCCGGGCCCGCCTCCCATCGCCCTCCCCACTATAAAGGACGTGTCAGAACTTCTTTCGTGGCAGACTGTCAGCCACAGACAGATCTGCCGCCGCTGCATCTTGTGATTAACTTGTTGGCTAGCGTGGCTTGTTGTATTGTTGTGTTTTTGCTGCTCTGTGTGAGAGCTCGACCGGTGTTGAACCTCTTTTTTCAGATCATTGCTGGATCATTGTTATTTTGTTTAATATAGATTTCTTTTTCCTTACCATTAATAAACGGCTGGTCGCCTTATTTACGCGCCTTGTTACTCCCCTTATTTCAGTCACTGGGTTAAAGTATTTGCAGTTAGGTAACTCATAGCATCCATCAAGTGTCTTTATTATGTGCCTAAAGCCACTTTTTTCCACTGTAAGAAATGGCCCCATCACCTTACACAAGTATACAGTAATGGCATTTGTAGTTTAAATCCACCTGTGATTCTTTTTATCGTACAAAGTGACAGGTGTTGCACTGGTCTTTTTTAGTGGCACTCCTCCTTCTCACCTCGCTCTGCGTTTTCAACCGCTGCTTTGTTTTCACATTCACTTTCAACCAAAGTAGGCATGACATTATCAACTTGCGCAGTATCGGTATTATAAAAATATCTACCATTATCTACATTTATATCATTTCTACCATATACCGTTTATACCGCCCTGTGCTACTTGGCAACATGAAAAGAACTGGGGCCCCATTTGTAAATGTTGCATACACATAACACAGGGCTCTGAAAGTTGTGCATGTTTTAATGTAAAAATCGTGATGTGTTTAAAAAAAATAAAATAAAAGCTCGACAGGAGAATGTGCTCGCCTGTACACAAATTTTGAACCTTACCTACAGATATTTTGGAGATGGGGGACACCGGTGTTGCAGACAGTGAGGTGATGAATTACAGTCACCTTCATCACATATTTATTCTCATTTCATATCAGACTTGTAGATCTGCATAATCTTAAACACCCTAGCCTTTATGGATATGATCCTGTATTGAGCCATGACTATTCCATAAGCACTCAGCACAGTATGTCCATATATCACACTTCCATCTTCAGATTATATACTAGAGCAGTGGATTGCACTGATTTATGCCTTAATTGTGACAAGGTGTGTAGCAAACAGTCTAATTGCTGAGTATATGATGTTAAATTGTCTGCCTGAAGCCGCTTTTGGGTTTGATATCATAGAGTTGAATCCTATCCTTAGGTCTGGGACATCACAGTGTCTGCCGTTTGGATGGGTTTATTAACATGAATCATCAATACATCAAGTTTCCTTACAGTGTGGGCGAACAGACCAATATTAAAAAGCTATTTGCTGCAATGCACATTTCTATAGGGTCTCTCAGTAAAAATACATTTATCTATGAGAATGTAAAAATGTGTGTACAGTGATCCCTTGCCAATTTGCAGTTTAAGTTCCGCGGTTTTAGTTATTCACGGATTTTTCGGAAATATATAATATAATTTTAAAAATTAAAAAAAAAAATCACGAAAACATCACAAGATGTTGTGCGCGTTCTCTCACAGTGAAGAAATGCTGTGAGCCAGCCTGGGCCCTTAAAGAAGGTAGCCTTATGGGTAATGGAGTGTGTGTGCCATGGCACGGCAGAAGAAAACGGGGTTAGATGAAAAGTGGAGTGAGCATAAACAGCAGCCCAGTGTGTAAAGATTTTCATTAGAGATCGACCGATTATCATTGGGGCTGATATTTGGAAATTTGACATATATCGGCATCTGCCTTTTTTTAATCTGACCGGCCGATTATGAAGAAATCAATTTAAAACTGGGTTATTTGGGCTCAGATGCAGCCGCGCCTCTTTCTCCTGCCTGCTGTCTCCTGCATTATTCACCCCGTCCTCTGATTGGTTTAGTGGCAGAGGCAGAGCCTCCGAAGCAGCTGTCATCACACACATGGGAGAGTGAGAGGAAACTTTTACTGTGTGAGAAGCTCCCGACAGAAAACAGGTAAATGCAGAAAAAACTCTTCCAAAATTGTAATAAACATCCCAGTACTCTGCATCTCACAACTACAACTAACGTTACAGTGAGCAGCAGAATAAACAGAATTAGAGCAGAGTAAACCTTAGCGGCAGCTCTGCTAACTCGTATTACGTCGCAACGTGTCTGTGAATTATTTAAAATGCTGATGATACTGATGCTGATAATATCGACATGGAAACAGTCATGATAGAAAAGCATGTGTGTGTAATTAAGAGAGTGCATAAAAAAACTCAGTTCACTTGTTTTAGGGAGCGCTAAGGTGGAGGCTGCTTAGCTTTTACCATAAAATTAGTTTGTCAATCTGGCTCTAAACGCTCTGCAGACTATGTTTTAGCAATGGGGAAAATACACCATACTCTCCGGACAGTAAGCCGTTACTTTTTCTTACGCTTCAAACCCAAAAGCTTATACAACGATGTGGCTAACGTATAGATTTCTTTATGCCGTCAATACGTTTATCCTCGTTAGAATAAAATTACCGAATGTCATGGCCTGGAGCTGCCATGATCGTTTTTCTGTATATTCTGTGTGTTGTCAAGTTGGCGTCTCTCCATGTCTCTAGTGCTTCCTGTTTTACTTTGAAGGTCTGTCTTGTCTCCGTTGTTTTCAGTTTTGCTTTCTTCCCCTTGTCAAGCCTGATTGTTCACACCTGCCTCTCGTTTGTTCCTGTGTGTTTATTAAGTCCTGTCACTCCCTTTCAGTTTGCTGTCCATTGACGTCTTTACTCCTGCATGTCAGTCTGTGAGTTACCTTGTTCTTCACCGCCAGTTCCAGAACATTAAGTGAAGTTTGCATTTTTGAATTTTTGGATTTTGCATTTTTGTGTTTTGAATTTTCTGTTAAAAAAACCTTTTTATTTTTTGAGATCTCCTGCATTTGGGTCCTCCTTCCACTCCCCCCTTTTCTGACACCGAACTGGTCACAGTGGACCAATGAAACTGTTTGAATTAAATCAAACACACTCTCTAAATTCTTCAGATCAGTCATTTTGCGCTTCATGCACACACCCTCATGGAAAACACACGAAGGAATGCGCATGATTTTAGTTTTTAAAGTTAAAGGCAATCGATCTGTCGGTCAAAGAAGTAAACAGAGCTACTGCACATATTTATTTTTGAGATCTGAATATTCAGGTGCGCTCAATAGGAAATCACGGTATGTAATGTGGAGAATAGTAGGTAGTTAAAGTCACGTGAAAAACTCTACAACTCACGACTACTAACGTTGCTATGAGCTTTCTGGTCCTATGATCTAAAAAATGAACGGGAAGATGAGAGAGTAAAATTCAGAAATGATTTATCTGAACAAATGGTGGAACATTTTAAATATTGTGTGGGCTCATTAAAGCCAGAGGGGCTGTTTGTGTCCTGTCAGGAGTTTAACTGCACTCATACCAACTATTATACTTTTTTATGTAGCCTTTGTCATATTAATCATTAATAATGTAGCAACAGTTTTGAATGACAGGGTCCTTGCTATCACATGGTAAAATATAACATTTAATAATGAAATCAATTTAAGGCATCCTAAATGCTGCTGTTTTTATATACTATTACTTAATAAAATCTCTGGAAGCAATTTTTTATTTGCATTGACTAGAGATAATGCTGAGCCTAAGAACTCCTGCACTTTTTGTTTTTGTTTGAAGTTATTTTATTTATTGTGAAAAATTTCAGGGAGCTATAATCTAAAATTTTATTTAACTTCATATTAGGTGCTGCTGTGCCTGAGAACTCCCTGTATTTTTGTTGTGTTTGAACTTAAAACAAAGATAAGTCATTGTAGTTATATTTAAAATTTACTGTATTTTCGATAATTTCAGAGAGCTATTTATTTAACCTTTTATTCAACTTTATAAGAGATGTTTCTGAGTCTAGGAAATTCAGACACTTCTGGAGCTATTATTTTCTATTTGTGTGATTCAATAAACATGCTTTAGGCATTTCAATTAAGTTCAGTGTTTGCATTATTCAAAATTTTTAGGCCAATTTTTACACTTTTACTGCAAATGAATAGCGGCTGCAAGTATCGGTCCTGAAAAACCCATATCGGTCGATCTCTAATTTGCATTCTCTGTTAACCGGCAGGAGCCGAACAATACAGCAGTGCCAGAATAAAGTGCTCGTTCCATGCAGAGAAAAACCAGACTTTTTCTTTTGTTGTTGTTAGCATGTTAGCCGCTAATTACGAGCCAAAAATAGCCCAATACCAGCAGTTTGTTTACTACGGTTCAGAGACCAGAGGCTGTGAAGGTAACAGAAAGACCACAGTTGAGCCTTTGTCTTGTTTCGCTGCAGTACCTCGCTACTTTTTTGGGTTTTTTTAAACATATTTTAAACACATTATTGAGGCTCAGGGGGCTCCGGCTCCAGTTCGCGGATTTTGATTTACATGGGGGGCCTCCGGTCCCCATTAACCGCGAAAAATAAGGGATCACTGTACGATCAAATTACAAGTTAATTGTGACTCAAACATGATTTAGACAAATTTAGTGGCACGGTGGCCTGGCTCAACACTAGCCATTCGCCCTGATGTGCAGAGAAGTGTAGAGAACAGACTGCAGGCATTGCACGTGATGACTGGCAGCGGGCGGATTTACATGCAAAAGTATGCACGAGGCACTTTGCATTGACCATTTATGATAGAATATAGGTGTGTGTGGGGGGGGGTTATGAGGCAAATCAACCTGCGCAAAGTTCAGGTGGGCTGTGACTGAAAGGAGGAAGGAGGAAAATTGCTTGGAGGTGTGAGAATGCACGGTTTTATAAATCAGAACACTTTTAGTAAGGATCCTACCCATAATTTTATAAATGAGGAACCTGGAGGCCTTGGAAGACGAGGGCAGGAAATAATCACAGAGTTTGTTTCAGGTGAAACCTTGTCACAAAAGCCTACCTTTTGAAGAGCACTATTGAGGAGGGAGACAAATCATTATCACAAGCCATTTCTTCACCGATATCATGGTATAAAGACACACTAGAGGTCCACTCTGTGCTCTGCCTCCATTCTACATTCACAACAGTCCCACAAAGGCACAATGTTACCTTACCAGTGTGTGTTTTCACAAAGCATTATAGCATTTTACATTCTGAAGACAGCTCTTTTCCTCAGCTTCATGGTCCACGGTCAGCAACTAATCTCTAATGTCTCTGATCACTGACTGCTCTATTCATTTGGTGCTAAATAAAGTGCTTAATAACACTAACAGAGAATTAAAGCTCCTACCTCATTGTTCCAGACACAGAGCAGTGATGGCCTCAATTTTTCTATCTTCCTGCAACTGCAGGAGGGGGACGAAGAGTTGGACTGAGCAGGTGATGGCTCCTTCAGGTTGCTAAGCATGGCAATAGGGGGGCACTTTCAAGTCAATTGGCGAAGTTTGTAGTATGGCCATTTCAGCCAGCCTCTGCCACTCTGAACACTGATTAGTTGAAAACCAGCTCGTAATTCTTTCCCATTCCCATGGACTGATTTCATTCTCTGCATGAAATTTACAGCCATCCTCCATCTCTTACTCCTTTTCACATTACTACTTCACATATCATTTACTTCCTCTATTACTACTACTCCCAAGGAGGAACAAAGACGTAACAACAGCAACCGAGCCAAAATGATACCCCATTCTAGGTTCATGGTACAAAATTATAAGCCGTTCCATCTCCATGCATTTCACAAAGGACAATGGGATAAATGGGTCTAAATAAGAATACATGCTAATTTTGTTAAAGCAGGAAAATCATTTGTTTTTTTGTGTTACAATAAATGTTTTAATTTTATTCAAAGGAATATTTGATTAGTTTTAGGAAGTGTTGTCTTGCTTTTGTGGGCTTCTGTCCCTTTATGAATGAAATGAAAAATTATTATTATTATGGATTTGATTTGCATTTTTATGCTGGCTTTATAAATTCAATTATTATTTTCTGTTTTTTTCATCTTAATGTCTTTGTAACGCACCTTGACTCTCTTGTGTATGAAATTTGGTATATAAATAAACTTTCCTTCTGTCAGTGAAAGCCATCCAAATCAACTTTGGACTCTGGGATTACTTGCCACAGTGTCTAATAGCTTTATAGCACTGTCACATGCCAAAAAAGATTAAACTAGCTCATAGTCATCCAGTGGAAATCATAACAGAGGTAACTCAGAGATTCAAGTAATGAATGATTGGAAAATGAGAGCAGGACCAAGAGAGACACCAAGACCATGAGAAAACACAGGTAAATCTTTGTGTCAGAAAACCTCTACGCCTGTATCGGGACCCTCCGAGCTAAAAATTGCAAACACTCCTTTGTGGCACTTTAAATTGTTTTTGAAACTTCCCTGTATCTTTCCTGTATGCATACCCAGTGTGGGATAATTGGTATACAGAGCTAAAATCCCCCATGCCAAATCCGTTTATATCTTAGGCTTACGATGATTACAGCTTTTCTGATCAATATTAATTAGAGTAGATTCTCCTTTCTGCCTTTCCTCCTCCCCGTTTCCTCAGTCGATGCCGCCACTGCTGCCGTCACCACCCTGCTGTTGACTCTCATGTGAATCCCCGACTGGGGATTTGAACTCATGTCTGTAAATGTTAGCCTAAATGACAATTAGCGTTGCAAGGATGGTGTGCAGAGACTTCACACACAGGTCTCCAGCCACAGTGGTAAACATGTGTCATGATAACTTCCCTTGTGCTTGTCACTCAGAGTAACAGAGGAGGCTGTTTCATTCAGTCACCAGTGTCGGCTAATTATTTCTGGCCCCCCTACAGTTCAACATCCTCAGTTTCTTCACGTCCAGCCCTCCTACCGCTCAACACCCCGAGTCATCCCCCGACTCCCTCTGATTAGAAGCCATGAATATGCTCCTCTTGGTGCACATCTTACACTCTCCCTTTTCCCTAGTCCTTTTTATTTGTTTTCTTGCTTGCCTCTTTCATTTTTCATAAAGCACCTCTCTGAACACTCCACTCTTATCAGAACAAATTCAAAATTCAGTCAGATGTGTAGACGAAGCCTGACGAATAACTGCCTGGCTACACACTCGGATAAAGAAACAGAATTTACATATACAGTATAAGCATACAGAGGAAATGCAGGTACTCACACATAACAAGGCTTCCAGGCTTCCATTGTCGTGCTTGCAAATTCAAAGCACAAGTGTACACTTTAAAGACTTCTAACCCAATTCTAATACTATGAATCCTCTAGACCAGCCTTTCCCAACCTTATTTCAGTCACGACACCTTTCAAAAGTGAATGAAATCTCACGACACCCCAGAGTAAAATATAATCCAAAGCCACACTGCATCGCTCTGACTGTAAATGCATACGTCCAGTTTGTTTTGTTTGAATAACCTGAACACGATAACTGCACCAGAGTAGGCCTCAGCAGGAAAGCTTCTTTTCATCCGTGATGTGCTTGCTTCCATCCATCATCCTTGTATTGCCTCTTTTTAGCCTTATGGCTAGCAACTACCTTTGCGACCTATGGTGCAGATTCAGAGCTGGTGGATGAAGGCTTGCATGAAAAAGTTGGCTCCTCTGTTATGTTCCATTCCTGTGGGGCTTTTTTTTTTAGAAAACAATCCATGATGCTGCTAAAAAGTTCTCTTTGCTATCTGTGAAATAAAATTCCAGTGGTTAAATGATATTACAACGTAAGCTAACTGGGCAGTCACGTTGACCTTAAGCTGACCCCGTACTGATGTTGTTAACACTGGGAAATGGGCATGTGAGACATATTTTTATTATTCATTTCATGTCCAATTATTGTATTCATTCATTCATTCATTCATTCATTCATTCATTCATTCATTCATTCATTCATAGGCAAAAAGTATGTATTTATATATGCATTCATATATTTATACAGTGGTACCTCTACTTACGAAATTAATTGGTTCTGGAAGTAGTTTCATAACCTGAAAATTTCTTAAGTAAAGACGCGTTTTCCATGTAAATGCCCTAATCCGTTCCAAGCCCACCAAAATTCGAACATTATTTTTTATAAATAATACATGAAATGATATAAAAACCTGTAAGAAATACATGTTAGAACTAGAAAAGCACTCAGAGCGCAGACCTCCACTAACCGCAACAATTATCGAAAATTTGAAAATGATCCAGAATCCAGGATTTCTTCCAGATCACACCCAAAATGAAATTAGTTCTTCCTTTTTCATCCACTAAGAATGAGCATCAACAACGAGCAGAAACATTTCTCCAAGAAAAGGCCCTGCGTAGTCCACATGGATCCTGGACCACGATGAATCTAGCCATTCCCAGGGGTGTAATGGTGCAATGGGTGGTGCCCTTTGGTGTTTTTGCCACTCCTCACATGACTGCACTTCTCGTTCTATGTTTTCATCCATCCCTGGCCACCACACATATGACCTTGCCAAACCTTTCATCTTTGACATGCCTGACTGAGTCTGGTGCAGGAGTTTCAGGATTTTGTCTCTGCCCTTGGTGGGGATGGTTACTCTGGCTCCCCAGAGCATACAGCCATCCCTCACACTCAATTCCATTTTCCTTTGTTGATATGGCTTGAAACACACATCTGTTTGTGCAGGCCAGCCCTTTAATGTATATTCGTGAACTTGGGACAAGATGACATCCTTAGCTGTCCAGCGTCATCCAGTACATCCACATTAACACTTGTTCAGTCATTTCTTTGTCAGGTACTGTTTCTGACATTGGTAGCCGCTGAGTGCATCAGCGTTTGCATGGTGTTTGCCTGGCTTGTACATTATGTTGTACTCATAGGCGCTCAGTGTCACAGCCCATCTCTGTACTCTCGGTGAGACCATCTGAGGTATAGGCTTTTCTTTCGTTGAAAAGAGAGATCAGAGGTTTGTGATCTCTATAAATAGTGAAAGCTCTGCCTCATAAATATTTGTGAAATTTCTTGATGCCAAATATGATAGCTAAGCCTTCCTTGTTCGAGCTGAGAATACCTCTTCTCAGCAGGTGAGAATGTGTGACATGAAGCCTCGAGGTCTCTTACTGCCATTGTCCATTTTGTGTGACAACACTGCACCCACACCGTACGGAGATGCATCACATGAAAGAACTAACTCTCAATCTGCAGAGTAATGAACTAACACTTCGGCTGAGTTCAGCAGATTCTTTGACTACTGGAAAGCTTCCTCTTGTTTTTTTTTGCCATGTCCAATGCATATCGTGTCTCAACAGTTCATGCAGGGGGGCCTAACAGTGTTGCCAGGTTTGGAAGGAATTTGTTGTAATAATTCAATAAACCCAAATATGCTTTGAGTTCTGTGACATTAGTTGGAGTAGGAGCATCCATGATGGCTTTTACATTCTTCTCCACAGGATGGAGCCCCTGAGCATCCACTATGTGTCCTAAGTACTCAACTTCCTTTTGCATGAAAGCACACACTTACTTCTTTTGTGTCTTTTCATTCATTACTGTTAATCAACATCCAGTATCAATTTCAAAATTGACTTCTTCTCCATCAATTTGCAGATCCACCGTGTAGGGATCTACTTTCCTCAGGTGCACCTCACTCCGACGTCCTAATCTGTACACTTTGTTCTGTGTGCACTTGATGCATTTCATCATAAAAGGGTCATCCTCTGAACTGTCACTTTTAGCTACATCCTCTGCCTGTACTTTGTGAGAACGATACTGTGAGCTCTGCTTTGTCTCTTTCTTGATTTTAACAAATCCACTCTTGTTAGCTTTGCTCCTACAAGCTCTTGCTAGGTGTCCCACTTTACCACAAGCATGACATTTTTCTTGCTTGTACTTACAGTTCGCTGCTGTGTGTCGGGTTCCATTGCATCGGTAACATTCTTTGCTTTCTCCTTTAAAGGTGCGCATTACCACACAGTTTTCAACCACCGGAGTATCTTCTTCTACATACAATACCACAAAATCTTTATAACACATATACGCCCCCTACTGGACTCTCTGGTACTACCAAAGGGTGAACTTCATTAACTGAACACTTTCTCACTATACCATAGATGATACAATTAAGACTTGTTCAGTCTCTTTAAAACAGTTCCTCTCTGTCTTAATTTTGTAATATGAATCCTGATTACAATTTCAGTAAAGACTAAAATTGTTCAGAATTATTTGTTGGATCAGGTGGATGTGGTGCCATACCTGTTCTTCAGCACTTGGCGCACTGCCTTATGAAAGACTTTTTCCATCATTGACAGAAGGCCATTTTGTGACTGCTGATGCACTTTTGGATAGTATTTTCATGCATGCTCTTTCCATTACCCTAGCAGTTTTGAGGTCAATGCTGACAAGGTTAACTGTTAATTGTGTGTCTCGGGTTTGTTGTCGTTCAGTGTATTCTTTAACACTGCGAACTATGGCTTTTGTGCACCGAGTCAAAGGGAAGTTAAAAATTACAGAACTGAGTGCCTGGGTGGCTACAGAGTGAAACTTATGTTCTTCTACTCTTTTGAAAATGTTTCTCATTGCTTGTCACAGCTTTTTAGCAGCAGAGGAAACCAGACCAGACGATGGCTTTGTGGGAAGGCTCAGGCCTACAGCATGTATTAATCTTTCACATGGCAGGTTTCCAGCTCTTGTAACTACAGTGTCTGCAGTTTTTAAAGTCCCAAAGTTCTTAATGTATGAGTTGCACTCATCCTGGATTGTGGGTCCTCCAACTTGACAAAGATCCAGTGCAAGTCCCCCTGAATGCTGGAGATGAACATTGGCTGCATTAACCACAGCATCGACTTGAAACGTGGTTAGGTTATCCCTCCATACACAGACCTCAATGTCACTGGACACCTTGAGGGAGCCTTTTTTTCATCTTCCACTTTGCTTTTTGATTTCTTCAGCATCCCCTTAGATCCTGTAGTACTGCCCCCTATGGGCTGTTCTTTTGGTGAGATCCTTGGCTTCTTTGATGATTTTGTATTTCTTTTTTCAAAGTCAGCAAATGAAGAATCAATCTATTTAGTGTGGGGTACAAGAATGGCACACCAATTAATAAACTACACCATTATAAAATACTGTATTTCTATCTTTGTATCATTCAAAAACATAATATTTCCTGTTATACAACAATATAAAAAGAAAAAAAGTTTTTTAATGTTAAAACCTGGATGTTAAAGCCTGAAGTGCTCGGCTTTTCCCCCCAAGTTCGTTGATTCGAGATAAGAGCAAAAAGTCAAGACTCAAGACAAGGTTAAACTAGTTTATACAGAAGCTTCTGGAGATCCACACAGTTATAGAAAGAAATGTTCTACTCTGCTACCAAGATCTGAGGGTGTGTCCGGTGGTCAGTGTCTTTTATAAGATTAGATCATCTTTTGAAGTTTGTTTTTCTGTACCTGCTCATCCCTGGTACTTAAGGTCCTCCTGGCATTACCTCAGAGTTTAGGAGAGGCTATCTGTTTTCCTTATATGGAAGTGTTCTCAAGGCCTTCAGCTTATAATGATCATGGCAGCTGCATGCACACAGTGATACATTAAAGTACTGATACTCACATTAATCAATAAATGACCACACATTGTTTTAATAAATTGTATTTTATGAATAAGTAAATATAAATATACTATACATTTTTAATTTAAAAATGTATGCATTATAAAAAACCCACCTTCTTGGTTGATGTCCTGAAGGGGAACTGCTTCCTTATAGCAGAAACATATCTCCCTGTCTTTTTTTGCTTACGTTCCTTCCATTTTTCCAATATCAGTTTGAATCTCTGTGAAATTAAATTGCACAGAAAGCAGTCTTTATTATATTTGTAGGACTTATACCAAGTAGAATATTCTAGTTATAGGAGAATATACATGTTTGAAAACTTAAAATGATTGCTAAAGTCCTCATAAATAGTGAAATACCCATCAGGTTAAACTAGTTCACATCTTTTGGTTATTTCTGATATTGCATTTATGTAATTCACAAAGTGTTTTTATTATTCTTTCTTGCATGACTGTATCAAACCAATTTCACTGCAAAATTGAATCATAATTAAGCACAAACTCTTTGTTGTGTATCTCTTTTGGAGTCTTCGTACTCCTTCAGCGGAGCACTGTGCATCATTTGGTATCGTACCACAAAGTCATCAAATCTAGTAAGCCTGCTTGATCTGAAACGAACACGCTTTAGGTTCCACTGACTCTTCTCCATGATTCCCTGGGTTTTGTTGTCCTCCGTTATGTTCTAAATAATTTAACCAAGGTGTGTAACAAAAACAAAGTCAAAAACAATATACTGCCATAAATAAAAAAAAAAAAAAAAACTGGAAAATCATACTTTTAATCTTAATTACTTGTCGTTTGAGTTTTCTCGGGAAATTATGTTTCTTTGAAAAATCCTGAAATGAAAAAAAAAAAATCCTGAGCCTGAACTTTTTACCAGGGGTGCAGTGGATCCAACACACACATTATTGGCAACTTTTTGGCATTGTGATTGGTAATATACAAGATGACCTACAATTTAAATGGAAATTTTAGAAAGTAAAAGTTATTAAGTTATAAGTGAAAACATGTGAAACTCAGTCAAGCCAATTAATCTGATTCATTTAACAACTATTAATCCAGTAAAGTGCAATTTGTACAAAAGAAAAACCATATAAATTGCAACTTTTCCATCATTTTTGATCAAAACAATGGCAAATTAAGTTATAGGAAATACATTCAATTGGGTCTTCACTCATCTTCTCTTAAACATATGTATTTGCAGAGGCAGTTATTAGATTATTAGATGTTATTACTTCTGGATGCATCACCATTAAAAAAGCGAACCATTACAACTCTGCAGCTATGTCATGTGTGTTATGTAACTGGCCTGCTGAGTGGAAACGGACAGTTTTGTGAAGCGTTTTTAACAACCTCTACTTTTTACACGGATCTATGAGCGGTTGAGTGATCGTTAATAATAAGTCGTGTTCCGCAGTGAACGAGCAAGCGCCTATTTTCAAATTGGAAATACGATCGGTCATCGGGGCCTCTACGTTCGCTGTGGCTGTTGCTCAGGTAAACGGCTTGTGTGTCGGAGCCCGCGGACAGCCGCTTTATGCCCAGAGTCTCCTTTGTGATGGTGAAGAGCTTTTTTTTTTTTTTTTTTTTTGAATAGACTAGCTTCCTGGAGCACAACACACAAAATCAGGTACCAAGCTTCCTTAACTTTTGGCACCAGCTCTCAAACGGCTCTCCGTCCCCGCCCTTTTCCTCCATCCATGCCCAGTGCCACTTGAATTTTGCCTCCATTCTTCTGATTGTGGGAGAAAAAAACCACCGGCTCACCTCGCCTGCGTTCAAGACCACTCAGAGATAACGTGTTTCTCTGTGTTTCTATGTGTTTTCTATGTGTTTTTTTTTCCTGAATCTATGTGTTTTTTCCTGAATCTATGTGTTTTTTTTTTCCTGAATCAGAGTCAAACGCTGGAGGTCCGGCACAGTGCCAGAATACTTTAAGCCCTGTATATTACACGTTGCTTCACGGTATAGATGATAAAGTTGGAAAATGTACACATTGGTAATTATATGTGTTTATGTTTACACATATGAATGTGTAAAGGTGTCCCCATGTGTAAGTATGGGTGAGTGTGTATATGAGCATGGACATGTGTGCATAAATGCATGTATAGGTGCATGTATATTATAGGCACGTGCGGACATGTGTATGTTTTGTTTTAGCAGGTGTAGATGAAGTGTGTACACGCATGAATACATGTATACCTTTGTATGTGGTTGATATATTGCCATATATGAATAAGCTTAAGCATTTATGAGTGTTTAAAATATATTAGTTTAATTAGTGACAGTAACATAAGGAATGTTAAACATATGGAGATGAGTTCATTACCACTACTACACCAGAATGACTAAGCACACTTGACTAAGTGACTTTATTGTTAGTATGGAGGCATGTTCTTTATTATGGTTACATTTGTATAGATGAATATGTATGCATTTGTATATACTGTATGTAGGTGTGTATGTCTATCTTAAGTAATAAGTAATGTATAAATGCACATTCGGAAGTCTACACACAAGTCTAGCTTATAGACATTGGTGCTTTAAATCCCTCCCCCAACTCCCCCCTTCTATCAACACAATCAATCCATACTGTCTACATGAATGCTACACATACCCACAGGCCTACTGTTTGGTAGGTGTTCATCCAGTTTTTGGTTGGTTGCTTTCTCTAGCTTCTATATATTATCTTCTAAGTTTGTCCTGTAACACAACACAATTCACTACACAACACTCTTCACACTTCACAAACCAGCACACACCACACCCTCACTGTCATGTCTCTTTAATTGTCTTATCTTTAAATGTTTCACTGGTGGTGCTTTTTAGTCCTCTCTGAAGGAATCAGGATTTAAGATGTTAATAAAGATGTTAGAATTTACTGCCAGAGAGGACTGGTGAAGGACACATTCACTCTTCACATTAGTACAAAAAGTCTACAAGAATAAATTGCATATCCACACTAGATGACTTTGCCATATTGTGACACTAACCATGAATATAAATGTAGACAAAAAAAAAAAAGTTGGGCCATGGTATTCTGAAGTTTGGGAATGGCTGCAGTAAAGGATGCACAATTATTTGACTGGTTTTAGTAACAGATATAATACTGTTTTTGAAGGCCTGAGTCCTTTTCTCACAGGCTTTATTCTTTTTTAAAGGGTAACAGCTGTTAGACATGTACCCCTTCCCATCAGAGAGGAACTAAAAGTCTGCTTCAAGTGTGAATGAGCACGCTTGTCACACTTTCATTAAAGTCAAGATGGCAATCTTACAACCCATTTTCCACAAAGTATTGGATGCTTTGTTGAATGTGGATTAATAACAGAATGTAATGATTTAACATATCATTTCAGCCCTGCATTTAATTGAAAATGATATCAAAAGTTGAAACCGAATTAAACGGTAACTGAAAATGAAAGTCAGAATAGCTTAGCATACTCTGATTAATAAGGTAATGGAATAACAGTCCCACACAGGAATCAAACCAGTCTGCTCTGCTTCTACAAAATCCCATCTACCCTCCAATTGTGGAGTTTTGCCAGACCCTCGGGGGCTTAATTTAAGACAAAAAAAAAAAAAAAAAGTGACTATCCACATGCAATGTTTCTATGGCACTACCATCATGAGACACCACCAGGTAAAGTACTGTTCTCATGATCATTTGATACATTTTTGAGGGTCCGGATCATTCTTATTTTCTGTTGCTGGGTGAAAGGACAAAAAATGCCTTTAAAGCAGACTTCCTGACCTTCCAGAGAGGAAAAAAAAAAGTATAAATTTGGTTATTTATGTCTTAGTTAGGTATGTATTTAAAATGCGTACACATTATAAAACAGAAGCTAATATTACAATTAGTTAAAGCATTTAATTAATGCTTTTTATTCATTTATTGTTATCTTGTACAGTTTATATCAGCACTGTTGATAAAAACAGTCTTTTACTTTAGTTTATAATCATAGACAAAGCCTTTGATGATACCATTCAGTCTCTTTCTATTTCCACGGTTATAGTAAATGTAAGCGAGAGATGAAAGATGAAAACCAACATGTCAGCTGTGCTATTAACCACAACTGTGTGTATGGTGGGATGATTAACATTGATATTTACCACCTTTTAGAGTTTCAGCTCTTAATAATCACACTGAAGAGGCTGGCTAATTTACCAGCATTTCTGCTGGTTGGAAAATGCTTTCTTGAAAAAATGACTCTTCATCAGGTATAATACTGTTTACAGATTTCATTGCATGGGAGTATGTGTGTGAGTGTGTGTGTTCAGCTGTATTGAACCATTGTGTCCTGATTTATTCCTAATCATGTATACAGACATTCAGTAAAAAAAAAAAAAATACAAAAAAGTTATTTTATGTTAATATAACAGCTTCAGTTTCATTTGAAATTTCATTTTATTTTTTGCGACAACTTAACACTGCTACCGGAAAAATTACAAGTAAACCATAAAGACTGACACAAATATGCCACCAAAAAGAAAAAGTTATTCTGCAGAATTTAAACTGAAGAGTATTAAAATATGCAGCTGAAAACAGTAATGGAGCAGCAGAAAGTTTGGGGGGAGTGAGAAACCACAATGTCCTTGAACAGCTGGAAGGGGCTTATCAATGGTGCAATTATCACCCGCTCTTATTGCCCTATGCGACTTGCATATATATTTTTCCTCTTTATAATGTATTTTTTGACAGATGCGGGTAATACTCCTGTCATGGTCTGGGGCAGCCATTTTGGCTTTATGTGTTTTTCTTTATGTGTTAAGTTGCCGTCACTCTTCCTGTATTTTGTGTTACATGCTTCCTGTTTCACTTTGATGGGCTGTCTTGTCTCTGTGTCTATTCTGCTTTTCTTCCTCCCCCTTGTTATCCTGATCATGCGCACCTGCCTCTCATTTGTTCCTCCTTGTATTTAAGTCCTGTCACTCCTACTCTGTTTGCTGGTCTGTCTTCTTCTTGTGCTCTGTAAATCTCATCCTGTGAATATTTTTTGTTTTTCAGCTGGGGTTCTTGTTTTGATTACTTTCGTGGATTTTTGGTTTGCTCTGACTTCTGCTTTTTTTTTTTTTTGTGAAATAAAATCTTTATATTTGAACTCCTGCACCTGGGTCCTCCATCTTGCCTCACAAAACCTGACAACTCCAGTGTGACTTATAGTCCAGAAAGTACGGGAATCTTTGTTTCTGTGGTCTTATGTCAATGTGAAGGCGTTTCAGACTGCTCATCTTTGTAATAATGCCACAGTGAACTGTGGCTTGTAGGCATTGATTTATGCACAGCTGTCTTTTTGACCTTCCACAATATTTCAATCAGACTGAGGTCAAAATTATTAACGTAAGCTTGATGGTTAAAGCAGGTGGTCCAGGTATGGAGACGACAGTCCTTCAGCGGTCGTAGGTTTGACTCCTGGCCTGTGACCCTTTGCTGCATGTCTTCCCAGTTTTTTTTGTATCCCTTCTTCAGCGTATATAAAAGGCCACTAATGCCAAAAAGATTTTTAAAAGAAAAACAGCAGCTTGTCTATTGCTACACTACATTATTTTTTTCCTTTTAATTTCTTAGCTGTGGAATCATTGGCCTATTACATGAACCAATATCAGAGCAGATGGTCTCACATTTGACTATATATATATATATATATATATATATACACATATATATATATGTATGTATGTATGTATGTATATATATATATATATATATGTATGTGTGGTTCACGGTTAATTCAATGACTGCAAGGTGCCAAGATCCCATGGCTGCAATACAACCCCAGATCATTACTCTTACACTACCATATGTGACAGTGGGTGTGAAGTGTTTCTCCTGATAAGCTGCATTTGGTTTTTGCTAAATTTGCATGAACTTGATGCCTATAGGGTCTGAGATGTGGCTCTTGGGCTCTTTGTGTTGTCTGACCTTGGGGTGAGCTTGCAGGGACATTTGCTCTGAGAAAAATTGGCAACTAGTTTGACTGTTTTCTTTTTGTGAAGCATCATTCTTACTCTTAGATGTTGGGCTCAAAACCAATATAACAATGACAACCCTTCCCAGATAGAATGGCAGTAAAAGTCTTCCTCCTTGGCATTTTGTTAACACGCAGCTGAATGCTACATCTGAAAGAGGATGTCCTTTCTTTTGTCATGTGATTTTTATGGTGGAAAGAGTGGGAAAAGAATGGAGGGGGAAAAAAAAAGCCCAAACTTTCTCACAGTACACAGCCTTTACAATTGTCTATTTGAGCTACTTGCATCCTCCAAGTCATTGGATTTTGTCAGTGCCGTGACCTGCACAAGCTGCTCCCGGCAAGGCAGGTCATAATCTGGTTTATCTATCCTCAACCTATAAACCCATTATATAGAGCAGTGGTTCTCAACCTTTTTTGAACAAACGGCCCCCTGAGCCACCATGATGCTCTTAGCGCCCCCCTAGGAAAAAAAAAATTGAGAAAAAAATGAGTGAGTGTGTGTGTGTGTGTGTGGTGTGTGTGTGTGTGTGTAAGCATGGATTTTAATTTGTGGAAATGAAAATAAAGGAAATAACATTATAATACTCTAGTTGCACTGGGACCCAAACCTCTTCAGTTGATCATCTGGACTGTGAGGCTGAATTTCTGAGATTGAACTGCGAGATAGAATTTAAATCAAATTGATCTTTCTACAAATAGAAAGGCCACACCGCCTTTTATGATTTTTGAATTAATCACATTTATCAATAAATTCTTGGAGCTAAGAAAATAATACCACCACAGTAGAATTTGTTGAAAATCTGTTTTATGGGTAGGCTACGGTGGCCCGTACGGTCAAACACAACAGAAAAGCGCGACACGCTATTTCAAAACTCACAACAAAACACAACAGAAAAGCGCGACACGCTATTTCAAATCTCACAACACAACACATTAATCCACAACGGAAATGCGACGGACAATATTTTCTGATGGACCGTTTTGATTCAGACTGCTGGTTCTATTGGAGAGTTGAATGAGAGGTAAGTAAAACGATGCTGCTCAATGATTGTTATTAATGTCGTTATGTGTTTTCACAATTGTTGGTCACCATGTTGAAATTGTCAAAGTTCTGAATGTGCCCTGCCGTCGATCGTTTGGTTGGTGTGAAACTAGCTCTGCAGTAAGTAGTGCTAACTGCTAGCGTTACGTTGGTAATGTTTGTAATTCAGATGAAGGTAACGTTAAAGCCCTGACCATATTAGATAATACACTAACATCTGGGAGAAAGAAGACTTATAGCTGAGATCATTCTTCGAAAGTGACGTGTTTTTAATCGCGTTCAAGTAATTAAAACCTAGCGCAAAGGAATGGTAACGTTAACGTTACATGCATGGTCTGCCATGTAGCCTATGGCACACTAGTTTTTAAAGTAGCAACGTTTATCTGGGTCATTTTGTCGATAAGCATTGGTGTCAAACTGCGTTCCTGGAGGGCCACTTTCCTGCATGTTTTAGATGTTTCCCTCTTCCAACACACCTGATTCAGATGATCAGGATCGTTATCAGGCTTCTGCAGAGCTCGTTGATGAGCTGATCATTTGAATCAGGTGTGTTGGAAGAGGGAAACATCTCAAATATGCAGGATAGTGGCTCTCCAGGAACGCAGTAACGCTAGCAGTTAGCACTACTTACTGCAGAGCTAGTTTCACACTAACCAAACGATCGACGGCAGGGCACATTCAGAACTTTATGACAATTTCAACATGGTGACCAACAATTGTGAAAACACAAAACACAGGGGAAAACAATAATTGAGCAGCATCGTTTTACTTACCTCTCATTCAACTCTCCAATAGAACCAGCAGTCTGAATCAAAACGGTCCGTCAGAAAATATTGTCCGTCGCATTTTCCGTTGTGGGTTAATGTGTTGTGTTGTGAGATTTGAAATGGCGTGTCGCGCTTTTCTGTTGTGTTGTGTTGTGAGTTTTGAAATAGCGTGTCGCAATTTTCCGGTGTGTTGTGAGATTTGAAATAGCGTGTCGCAATTTTCTGGTGTGTTGTGAGATTTGAAATAGCGTGTCGCACTTTTCTGTTGTGTTTGACCGTACGGGCCACCGTAGTAGGCTAATGGAAGACGCCAACAACATCATGCACACTTAACGTGAACAGCGGTAAATTAACTAATCAAAACCTGGAACCACTTGTGCGTCAATTAATGCACCTTAAACATTTCAAACGGTAATTTTCGGAGTAGACCCCTGACAAGGCCTGGCCTAGCAATGAGAAAAAAAGAAAAAACTATTTACCTAAGGGAATGCCTGCTGCTCTTCAGTTTTAGTGGGAGCCCTGCGCTTGGTGGGCTGCTGCCAGCTTTTTCACGTCTGGACACATCGCCGTGAGCTTCAGCCTGAGTGCACCAGAGCTCACGAGGTCCAGATCATTTCTGTATTTTGTCTGCATGTGGAGAACTTGGCTGAATCCCTGTTCAGTAAGTCGAGTCTTTAGATGCCTTGTCTGGATGTTTTTTTTTAGAAAGATGCTCCTGTAATTGCGACAGCTTCATGGCTTCATTGGTGAACACCTGCTCAAAGGAGTTTTTACCGGGTCATGAAAGCAGTAGACTCGGGGTTTTGGTCTCAGACAGCAGCTTTATTTTTTGAAAGGAAATCTGAGCACAACATTTTAGTGAAACATAAATAGATTTGCACTATAAAAAAAACCTTGAGAAACCATGGAAGTTTAAAATAGAGTTCTCAAGGCGTGGCGCCCCTCATTTGTGCCTGAGCGCCCCCCTCTCAGCCTTGATGTTTCCAGCACCCCCCTAAAGGTTTACTCTGCCCCCGTTGAGAAACCCCAATCTAGAGACAACCTGTGACCAAAAGGACAGTGAGGAGGTGGTCACAGGAAGCTGAAGAAACTGCTGGAGTGGTTTTAGGCTACAGACTGGGATGTACTCTGTGAGCTACATGGAGATGACATCAATACCATGACTGAGTGAGTGACTGAGGATATTAACTTCTGTATGGACAACACCATCCCCACCAGAACAGTGAGATGCTTCCCCAATAACAAACCCTGGGTCACCAGTGACCTGAAATAACTCCTGTTCACGAAATAGAGCCTTCAGAGAGGGAGATGGTGAATTGTTGAGGTCAGTACAAAAACAACCTGAAAATCAAGATTAGAGACAACAAGGAGTAAGCTGGAGAACAAGCTCCAGCTGAACAACGTATGAGATTTGAGGTCAGAGATGAAGATCTCAGGCTTCACGCAGAAGGATGATCAGATAGATGGAAATCTGAACAGAGCAAATGAACTGAACATATTCTTCAACAGGTTCAGTTCAGAGACAAACTCAGCATCCTCCTTTCCTGCCCCCAGCCGAACAGACCTCCCACCCACCCTTGACCCACACCTTCCCTGCATCTCACCTGTCTCATCTTCCACCTCAATCATGGATCTTACTGCTTACTGCCCCCCACAATAAACATCTATAATGGATCATTGAAGAGACTTAAATCATGACAGTTACTGCAGCATTTTGATTTCCCTCAGGAATCAAAAAAGTCTTTTGGAATTGAACTGAATTGAATTGAATGGCCCTCAAAGACACAAATTAAACAATAACTAGAGGCATGATGTATTTTTTGATGACAAGTCAAAGTACCAATATCGCTCAACGTTCCTGTTGGAAAAGTTTTCAAAACTGGGATTATTTGCAAATTGTAATAGAGTAAGAGGAAAGTCCTTGTTTTCCTGTGAGACGTTTACATCATAACATGTAGCCATTTTAATGTGATTATGCAACACAAGCAGAAATATGCGCAGTATTTAAGGCAGCACTTAAATTTGGTGGCAGAAGGATTCGTTAAGCCTTTTCTGGCCATATCATGAGATGCAAATCTGCTGCTTTATGTGCCTCATGAATCATAGGGTGAAATGGTGTTCATCTTCTCCTTTGTCTCCTACACACTGCAGCTGGCAGATGAAAACAGCATATTCTCCATAAAAAAAACATCCTGTCACATCTTCCACATTGCAACTTTTCTGGTGATAATGTTTCCCAATCATTCATGCGTTTGGGGAGATGTTTACGCTCACCCACATATTTAATGCACACAACAGTGTTCCTCTACCCATCCAGTATTTATATCCGCTTATTCTCATTTAGGGTCATGGGGATCTGCTGGAGCCAATCTCAGCTCTCCTTGGACAAAAGGGTTTTCATAATGATACACGCTTTATCTACTGATTCTGTATGAGACAATGGAGTCATAAATGGTAATTTAAAAAAAAAAAAAAGAAAGAAAAGGAAAGGAAAAAAAAAGTTCCAACAAGCCCAGGTACAAGAAAAACTGAAAATGTTACAAAACAGAATCTACATACAGTCATGGAAAAAATTATTAGACCACCATTTTTTCTTCACTTTCTTGTTCATTTTAATACCTGGTACCACTAAACGTCATCATGTGACTAAAACAGACAGAAAAGAAAACAATGAATGCATAAAAGCAGTGTTTTTGGCAGTACAACGCCATAGCTATTAATGTAAAAACTTAAGTGATTTAGGTTATAATCAAGAAAACCATGGAACATGGTAAGATATCAGCTCCTAAATAAAACTCTTACGAGCAATCTTTGTGGTTATCATTATGTTTGTCCGAACAAATGTACCTTTAGTTGTACCAGGCATTAAAATGAACAAGAAACTGAAGAAAACAAGGGTGGTCTAAAAAATTTTTTCCATGACTGTATTTATGGTCCTGGACAACTTTTCTCTCTTTGTGTAGGTCTTTGGGAGAATGGACGATTTGAAATGCATTTGGTCTTCAGAGGAGAAAAAGTATACTCTAGTAGGAGGGAATGAATGAGAGTAGTCTAGTAGAGTCCAAATAGATGGGCAACGTATATGCGCAAAAAAAAAAAAAAAAACGTGCACACAACTCTTCTTCCACACAAATTGGAATTTATAAAGTAAGAAGTACAGGGACATGAAAACATGTAAAGCAGAATCATACTTTGTAGGAGGTAAAAAGGCAAAACAAAAACTTCACAATGCTCAGTCATCAATAGTCTGTGTCTGCTGAAACAATATGGCTTATCTGGCAACTGTTTTAATAAGTTCTTTAAATGCTGACCTTTACTAGAGTTCTACAGGACATCTGATCCTATGACCAGAGAAGATCAATTCAAATCCATAATATATTTTTCTATCAACGTTTTGATAAAACGTTTATCGTTTTATCATCGCAACTAAAACTAAAATGCAATATTTGCAGTAACATGCTCTCTCTGAAAAAAATATACTGAGTGATAGATGCAAAGGTGGGTGACAAGGTTAATGGAATTTAACCCTTTTTGTGGCAACTTTTGACCAAACTCTCCCAAATTCAAAAAATTTTCCATACTACTGTGGTTACTTTTTTCAAATGTGGGAGAGTCACAGTCAGTCATGCGTTATCTCTTCTGACATGTTTTTTGTGCCAGTAGCTGCACACACTAACTTGTGGTAACCCCTGGCAAACAAAGGCCATTTTCAAAACCGCATACTACACTGCTAATGTATGTATGTAACATATGCACAACATAATTGGTGCACAGTGAGAGGCTTTAAGACACCAATTATGTTGAGCACCTCATAGGCACAACAGTGTGTTACTTCAGAAAAGGTTTCTCATGTGCAACTATCATTTCTATTATTTCTATATACCACAAAGCAAAGCACCACTATATTGGAAACCAGTTACAGCAATCTTGTGACGAGCTTCCAGTTGTCATACTTAAATCACTTTAAGGTAGCCTATGTACTAATGAACACTGCAGGAGCAGTATGCAGTACATTCTGTATACTGTATTGTATGTGTTGTGTACAGAATGCATTTTTTGAAAAAGGCATATTTAACTGTTTACAGCTTCTCCATTATCCGCATCTCATATGAAAGATGGCAACTGTTATTAAGGTGCAATTCTAACCTCCAGTATGTCTGAGTTTAAGTGTCAACAAGGTGGTATCTGTTGCTGCATTAAAATGTCAATTGCTTAAGGTAAAGAAACATGAAATCAAATTTGAAGTTTTCCAAAAGACTTCTGAAAAATTAGCCAAACATTTTGAAGAGGTAAATATTTAATGTGGTAGAATGGCAAACCCTAAGCCTGGCTTCAATCAAATTGAAAATGTGTGACTTGACTTGAAGATTGATATACACCAGCATAACTTGCTCAGCTTGATTCTGCAAGAACAGATTTTCCTTGAGGAACTGAGACATAAACTAAGAGTCTTGCAGCTGTGATTACTCAAAAAGAGGTCTGCAGTGTGGTTTTGTGCCTTCCAAGATGTTGGCATTTTGAATTGATCAAACCTAACCAAAAATCTATTACAATTCCAAGCTATAAGAAAACATAAAATGGCAAAATATTGGATGCACGCTGTGTAAAGACTTCTCTGATGTTGAAATATTTGGCTTTACAAACAGCAAGACCACCATGACGCCGCCACACTGCGTGCAATATTGTTCTCTGCATATATTGTGCATGTAATAGGGAAAGGAACAATTCATTCTGTTTCCAGCTGAATAATACTTGACTAAATATTTAAACTAAAGTGCAGATCAGAAGATGATGAGGTAGTGTTATGCAAAGTGGGTGCTGATATTTCAGAAAGGAACAAAATAAATAAAAAAAACTCACAGATGGATGATATAAAATGGGCCAGAGTGTGAAAGATTTTTCTTACACATCCACACCCATGTTTTAGAAAGTATGGCCTTAAGTGGCTGAGTCTAAAAGTTGCTGATGTATAAAACATTAAAGTATACACACAACAGAATGCCAGACGCCAAAATCACAACGGGGAAATGGTGATAGTATAGAACAAGTGAGAAAGCGAAAAAAGGATCTAAAAGCATCAGAGCATGTGAAGAGGGGAGAGGAGAGCAGTCCCTCACATACAGTAAATGCATTAGAGTCTGGGATGACACGCATCTCTTGCTTTAATTCCTGCCATCAGAGAGTTTGCTGCTAATAGACTTCGACACTGCAGAATGAAACACACACAACAAGAAGTGCACAAAAACAATAACGGATTCAGACAGGCAAAAATAAATCACACACTTAGGCACATTAGGACATGTGCGCGCGCACACACAGAGAGTCGCAACAGCCCTAGATAGTTTTGATCAGAGTGCATGCCCACTTTAACACACATACACAAACACTCTGTAAGCGCTAACTGACTCAGACAGTCTGTGTAACAGCCTGCCTGCACTCAGCCAGGGCTCATCTCGCCCAAGCCGTTTGTTCACCTCTAAATGAGAGCTGTCAAGCGGAGCCATAGTGATGCCTGCCACCTCTAATTGGCAGTGCATTAACAATCAAATCAGGCTAATTAGCCAGAGCATGGTAGCAAGAAATAATATTCTCAGTGTATATGATTGTGGCACATGGCCTACTCTGCTGCCAGCTTTCCATTTTGCATATTGTAATTTCCAAGGGACAATAGGGGAAAATTAGAAGACTAGAAGAGTAGAATAGATCTGAGAGCGTGACAGGAAATGAGAGACAGCCAGTTTAGCAGAGAGAGAATATTTCAGTAAAGGTCAATGGCTTGTTTGTTTCTGTTACATTTGAAAACAACAATACTTTTCCCATGAAAATGGAAAGTTTGATGGAAGAAATCACAAATTTCAGACTTACCTGTGTTTCTCTCATTCCCAGTGATTTAAGACTACTACTGTCACAGTTAGCAGCCTCTCAGACATGCAAACAAGGGGCCTCCTTCATGCAATCTTTCAAATCTGTGATTAGATTTGCACATAAATCACCTCTTGACCAAAAATCTGCTCCAGATCAATGAACTCTGTGTCAAAAATCAGACATAGAAGAATATTTGTAAAAGATATATATATATATATATATAGTATATATATATATATATATATATATATATATATATATATATATATATATATATCTATATATATATATGTGTATATATATATTGTATATATATTATGTATATATATGTATATATAATATATATGTATATATATCTATATCTATATATATATGTCTATATCTCTATATATCTCTCTCTGTCTGTCTGTATCTCTATCTCTATCTCTCTCTCTCCTCTCTCTCTCTCTCTCTGTTCTCTCTATCCTGTCTTATGTCTGTATGTCTCTATCTCTCTCTCTCTCTCTCTGCTATCTATATCTGTCTCATCTCTATCTGTCTCTCTCTCTCTGTCTGTATCTATCTGTCTCTGTATATATCTCTATCTATCTGTATCTCTCTATATTTATATATATCTATCTCTCTATATGTTGTGTGTGTGTGTGTGTGTGTGTGTGTGTGTGTGTGTATATAAAACAACACAGAGAGAAGAAGGAAAGAAAAAAGGGTGCTCATTGCATTCACCAATGCTATTTCGACACTAGTGCTTTATTTTAAAACCTCAAAAACTCAAACAGAAAAGTTTTGATCTACTGTAGACTAGGGATGTAACGATATGAGAAATTTGATATCTTGGCTATAGTGACCAAATCATCACGGTTTATGATATTATCGCGATATTCCTTAATTGCTGTACAAATGTCTAAAAAAAAAAAAAAAAGACATACATTTTAATAATTTCACAAAATCTTGTGATTTTCTTGTGATATTGAAACATCAGAAGCCAAAATCTTATCAAAATGAAACTTTCACATTAAACAGAGAAACAACTGGCACAGAAAGAGGTTTTATTTTAAATGAACAAAATAAGTAACAGGAACAAAGCTTATTTGTCTGGTGCAAATTTAAATAAACACTTTACCAACCATAGTAGGTCAAAATATGCAAACAATTATCAGGAACAAAAATTATAGTGCAAATTCAAATAAAATAAACTTTTGACTTTAAACTGAAGTATAAATGTGCAAAGAAACAGTTGTATAGGAGCCAAAAATGTTGTTTTGAATTGTAGTTCACTCTGTGTGTCTGTGGGTGTCGCTGTGTTGTTACCTGAGAGTCAGGTATAAAGGTAGCTGCCTGTTATTGGTTAGGCTGTTTGACCCGGAAGGGCAAAAGGTTTTTGACTGATGTGGCGCTAACTGCCGGCGTTATGGTTTTCGGATCAGTTATTGGAGTAAATAAATATTTTAACTGCATCAGAAGAACATCGTTCCGGTCATTTTTCAATGTCCTGTGTGCTATCACCACTTTCTGCCATGCTTACGTTATGATGCAGATGTTACAAGCTACAAATTCACGCGAAACACAGTTACGAGTCGCTCACAGACTTGAATTAGGCTGATATTACATATCCCAGTAATCGACCGCGATAATGAGATGGAAGTCAAACAAAAACGGTAATGGGTTATCACGTAAAATTTTACTGCGCTTTACCATTATACCGGTAACCGTTCCATCTCTACTGTAGGCCCACTTTGTAAATGCAGCTGTCGACATCTAGAGTATCCATACAAGGCCAAAAATATTTATAAATGATGATGCAGCTGCATACATTTGTTTCATGATTTTCTCTTTTGAGTCACTACATAGCCTTCCTTGATTTTCCAGGCTAATATTAATTGACCATTACTGAGAAGATTAAAAAAAAAAGTACAGTGTAAACAAAGACTTGGGGCCCTATCTTGCGCCAAACCTCCTAAAGCCGCTATTAAGGGATAGCGGGTAGCGGGAGGGGCGTTCCCCCGCAAAGAACGCAATCTTCCACCTCCCTAAACCGCGATATTACCTGCGCTAACCGCTATATTATGCACACATTATGCATGGGAGTGGTTAGGGCGTTCCACCTGTTCAACCAATCAGTGCGTCAGTAGCCATTGCCTTTAAGAGCAGGTTGCGCTACCCACAAACTGCTATGAAGCGTCTTTTCATCCAGATCAGAGCAGCTCTCATGGGCAGCTCGTCTGGGACTCTGCTGTAGAGCTTCCTCCTCTTCTGTCCTCCTCCTCCTCTGCACTGATATATACATAACTAGCTCTAACTAATGTGGAGCAAATGATTTAATCTTTTTTCTGAGCAGTTTGTTAAAACTTCTTGGAGTACAAAAGAAATGATAATGCTTGGCGGAAGTCTGCGCTCTCCGAGAGCGCAACAATTCCCCTATATGGCGATTTACAGATTGCGATAAAATCCGCCATCTGAATCAGATCCGGATCAGCCTCTAAAATTTGATAGAGGTTTTCATTATCAATCCCTTAGTGAAATTTCACGAGTTGTGGGCAATAATTAACGGAGATGTTAAGAAACAAAATTTCCGGCCCCATTGAGCGCAATGTTATCGAAAATTTGGAAGTGATCCAGAATCCAGGATTTCTTCTGGATCACAGCCAAAATGAAATCAGTTCTTCCTTTTCACATTTCTGACAACTCTTGAAAATTACATCAAAATCCATCCATAACTTTTTGAGTTATCTTAAACATATCCTCAGCAGCGGCTGTGTGCACAGCTGTGCCAAGACGCACCAAGACGTGGCGGTTCTCGCAGCTCTGCCTGAGTGTGTTTACCGGGAGCGCACCAACTATCTGGGACTTTCTGGTAGCCGATAGGAATTGTCTGTGTAAGAATATTTTTACCTCCGCCAAGGAGGTAATGTTTTTGCCAGCGTGTTTTCGCCAGCATATATCTGTCTGTTTGTCTGTCTGTGTACAAGATAACTCTAAAAGTTATGGATGGATTTTAATGAAATAGCCCTTCAAGCAATCTGTAAATCGCTATATGGGAGAACTGTTGTGCTTGGCGGAGGTCTGCGCTCTCTGAGTGCTTTTCTAGTGCTTTCCTGGAAGCTCACTGCGCCAGCTTTTTAAACGGATCATTGGATGAGCATTGAGCCAGAGGAACAGGTATGATGACATCTACTTTCTACCACTGAGCGCATCTCGTGTGTTCCGAGAGCAAGGAGGAGGTTCAGAGGGAGGCGCACAGTACAAGAAACTCCACAACAGAGTTCTGTGATCTCTTCGTTTCCTCCACAGTAAACATCTGAATGAGATCATGCCACAGCTGTACAGACATCCTCTACCCTTAAGGAGAATAATCACGTATGCAAGTAATACAGTGATGCATAATCGAGAAGGTAGAGCGTTTGTGCGGTCTACATGTGACTGGGTGGACGCGCAATGACAGGATTTGGACGCGCTCTTTTACGCGCCGACATGCCAGTTGCGCTTTCCACAAACTCGGTATCTTGCGGTACTGGTATCTCACAGATTTTGGGTATTGGGTAATGGGTGGTCAGACCACCCATTACCCAACTACCCAAAGATACCGCAAGATACCGAATTCGTGGAAAGCACAAGAGACACGCCCATTGCCGCGCCCACAATGTGCTTAAGGGAGATGGCATAATGGGTAGCAGGTTTTGGGAGGTGGAAGATTGCGTTTGCGGTTGGCAGAGGCTCCTAAATCTGAAATTTGCAGGTAATGGGTATTGGGTATTGGGTAGCAGGAGTGCAAGATAGGGCCCTTGGAGACAAAACAGAAAGCAAATTGCATACTTTTTTGTCCTTAGTATCAGCTTTTATGTTGCGAATTTGGGCATTTGATAAATAGTACATTTGTTTACTTGGACAGGGACCAAGTTTTTCTAAGAACAATTTGCAACAAAGATCATTTTCAGCAGAGCATGCATGGTCATTTGAGATGAATTTAAGATGATTTCAAAGATGGAGTTGAAATTCCAATATGGACACAGACTGACATAGAAACTGTTTTGGACATAACCCAGGAAGTCAAATAATGACAGATGCTTAATAACAGATGATGCTTTGGGTTTTAAACCTGGCTCCTTACAAAAAAAAAGGAAAAAACCTTAGTCAAACCTTAGTGGTCTGACTTTCCTGAGCCTTCAAGTGGCTTCTAGGTTTTGGTCAGTTTTTACAGTGTGCGGATCCATATGGAGCCTGAAGGCCTTATTATGGTAAAGTTTGATTTTGACCTGGGTCATTTACTTCATTTTTTGGAAAAAGGTGTTTCAATAATGATTTCTGAAACTAGACACTGTGTTAAAAAAATTATTCACATGAACAATAATGAAAATTGTGTTTTTTTTCACTCCCCCTGCCATGCATTTACCCTGCGCCAAGATGCATTCAGCATAGACAAGAGTGCTAATGCATCCATGCATGCAGCGTACCTACACAACACTAATGCATCCATGCATGCAGCGTACCTTCAAAAGAATGCTAATGCATGCATGCGGCATACACACATGCACACAATATCAACAAGTCATTTCCAATGAGGCTGGAACAAGGACAGCCTGTGAGCACATACGTGCACCAAATCCGGTGCCCATTTGGCCATAAAGCAAGACGTGTGTGTGTGTGTGTGTGTGTGTGTGTGTGTGTGTATGTGTGCATGTTCACCACACACACACACACACACAAATTTACCAGGGTACAGCATATTGCACATAAACACACATCCTAAATGCACGTGCACAAACATTAGTTTTATCAGCTATCTCAAAGTGCCCAAGATGGATGCAATGTTTACACTTGTGGTTCATGTTATGCCAGACATTTTCTGCCCTCAATTTTACTTGTGTTTATTTGTGTAAAGTGTGAGAGTCTGTGCTTTCAAATGAGTAATTAGAGAGCTGTAATGCTGCACTTTGTTCCATTTGTTTTCCCTTTCAGTGTCTAATAAAGAACTGAGAGCAAAAAGGAGGTAGGGTGACAAAGGGAGCATTAAGAGGGAAAAAAAATGATCACAGAGAGATTTTGGTCACAGCAAGCAAGTGAAGATATTAACATATTAATTTTTTTTTTTTTTGGGGGGGGGGGTGTAGTACCGTATTTCTTGGCGAAGCAGCATGGGAAATCTGTCAGCTTGAACTCCTTTGAAATCCTTTGACTGTTACAGATTTTGAATAGAATTTCATAGCACCATTATCCATTTGCAGAAAGGATTTTTGTAGAATCCATCCACTCTTCCTGTTGTTTAGTTGAATCTATTCTTTCCTGCACTAGTAAAATATCCCCCCATGCCCTTGGCTGAAACACAAGCATACCTGATTTGGCCCAAAGCTGAACACATCTTTCTCCCTTTTTTTAAAAGGACAACTTTGCTCACCGCAGCCAGAAAGTTCTCTTTTTTCTCTACTAGTTTAAAGGACTTTTTCCCCTAGGCACATCCACGCAGTCTGTTAAACTGCAGACTTACAAAACTGAATTACATTTCTTTCAATGATGTTTCCAAAATGATCATGTTCATGTAGATTTTTCTTTATAATCAAACAGTGTAACACCAGTCCAGCGTAAGCTAAATTTTTCAGTAGATTTTTCGGCAGCCATACAATTCCTACCCGGCCAAAAAAGTCACCACCTGGATTCAACTAAGCATACAGGTACGAGCCTCCTATTGGATAATTACTGCATGGGCTCTTTTTTCAATCTTTCAGCTGGCAACAGGTTATTTAACCCCAACTGGTGCAATGAGTTGCTTTTCATTTCTTAAACAACGATGTCGAAAGACACATCCCGTGGTCGTGGAAAAGGTGTTGAATCATTAGCAAATTTTTGGCATGCATCAAGCAGAGAAAACATCTAAGGAGATTGCAGAAACTACCAAAATTGGGTTAAGAACTGTCCAACACATTATTAAAAACTGGAAGGATAGTTGGGACCCATTGTCTTCGAGGAGGAAATGTGGCCGGAAAAAACTCTTCAATGATCGTGATCGGCAGTGATCACTTAAACGTTTGGTGAGATCAGGGCTAATAAAAACAACAGTAGAACTCAGGGCTATGTTTGATAGTGAATGTAAGAGCATTTCCACACACACAATGAGAAGGAAACTCAAGGGATTGAGACTGAACAGCTGTGTAGCCTTAAGAAAACCACTAATCAGTGAGGCTAACCGGAAAAAAAAGGATTCCGTTTGCTAGGGAGCAAAAGATTGGACTCTGCGCCGCTCAGCACAATTCAGTCCAAAATCATCCCATTTCATCATTCTTTTCATGCGTTTAATTCTTCATCTGAGGGAAGCAAAGACGTCCCACAGTGTAATAGAGCCATTACCATGTTTTACCCCATGCAGGGTGTTCTTCACCCTGTGGATTTCACTTAGTTGTCTTTAGATGATTTATACACTGCATTGTTGTTTAAGTCTACTTTGATTTACTTTCTTGGTAAATCAATATCTCAGACACAGTAAGGTTGTTTTTGTGTCTTCTGTGTTGTTCTTCAAGGGCTTCACCCAAAGAGTGCTAATTAGTGAATAGTCTTGGTTCAGACAACCAGTCCTAAATTGCCCCAGGTCAGCCTGAAGCTCTTTAGTTGTCTCCTCCAGTCTCCAAGTCCTCCACCTCTCTGACCTCCATCTTCTCCATCAAGTTTATCATCATATTCAAAACACTCTCCATGAGCTTCAGCATCTCAGTTGCAAAAATCTGAATTGGGACTGGCACTGAACTTGGAAATATAAGAGACTACAATTTGTTGCATTTTCTTCTTTTGAAATATTAATATTGTACACATTAATATTGCAATGGTGTTACACTTTTGATAGATTATAGATCCCTAATCTCAGTTGTTTACATGAAAACTGACAATATTGTAAGTCCAATGACAGATGATACATTACGGAAGATTAATTTAAATATGAACTTGATGGAAGGGTCAGACAAGAAAAATACATCCTTGAAGTGGCACTACTTTAGATGACATCATGAGAAACAAACTATGACTACTTGAAGTCTTTCTCTTTTGTTACAAATTACCGTGATAAATCTGCTTGTTTACACCTGGCAGCACACACACGTGGAAACACATTTTATCCCCTTTAATTTGCTCATGCCTTACACTGACATACAAATTGACAAATGTGTTTACCGTCATTACCAAAGCTCGCCTGTGCCTCTGTATGCTCGTCAGCACAATTAGCAACAAGAGAGTAATCACAGCTCTTTGCTTCACCCAGCACAGCTCTGAGCGGAGAGAACACAAAACACAATTAACAACACCAAAATCCAATTAGTAAACAATGGAAGGTAACACAACCTGATGATGCTAGTTAACCACAGAAGGGCTTGCTGATGACGGAATGTTAGAAAAGAGAGATGAGATGAGTTAGCACAAACAGACTGCTGAGGGAGGGAGAATGAGCATGGATGTGGGTTGTTACAGGACTGGGGATGCTCTTCTAAACATTTTATGTCAAAAGACATAAAAGCACCCAATTCATCACCCTTAAACTAAAAGTGGGACAGCAACAAACAAGAAAATTGGGTCTTCTAGCTTTCATCAATTCATCCCTAACACCTGAAAAACAAGAAAGACAGAGAGAAAAAAAAGAGCATTTGCTCTAATTTTTGGTTTGAAAAGACTCACCACAAATACAGGCAGCACGGAATAAAATGGATTTGTCACTTTGAAGATGGAATTTTTGAAGGTTTCCAGCTGGTGATATATAATTAGATCTCACAGTCCACTGAAAGCATTTTTTTCCATAGTGCAATTTAATACATTTTATATTGGAGTGCAACTTAATAATTCATTTAATTTTTATTTTCAACACCTTTAACCCCAGAATAGACCTGCAGTGTGCTTTAATCTCTAAGTTAGATCTCTGTGTTTTTGCTTTTGGTTTACAGCATGTTACAGTGATCCTTTATTTTTCACGGTTAATGGGGACCGGAGCAAAATGGGGACTCCCCGCAAAAATTAAATCTGCGAATGGGAGCCGGAGCCCCCCCCCCCGAGCCTAAATAATGTGTTTAAAATATGTTTAAAAACTGCAAAAAAGCGCAGAACGAGGCAAAGGCTCAACTGTGGTCTTTCTGTTACCTTCACAGCCTCTGGTCTCTGAACTGTAGTAAAGAAAGCGCTGGTATTGTGCTATTTTTGGCTCGTAATCAGCAGCTAACATGCTAACAACAACAAAACAAAAACTCCGGTTTTCTCTGCATGGAACGAGCACTTTATTCTGGCACTGCAGGAACTTGTAACGTCACACAGGTTGTATTGTTCGGCTCCTGTCGGTTACAGAAAATGTAAATCTATACACGCTGGGCACCATTACCCATAAGGCCACCTTCTTAAAGGGGCCAGGCTGGCTTGCAACATTTCTTTGCTGTGAGAGAACACGCACAACATCCTGTGATGTTTCTGCGATTTTTTTGTCTTGATTTTTTTATTATATTATATATTTCTGAAGAATAACTAAAACCGCGGAACTTAATGCGCAAAGTTGCAAGGGATCACTGTATTACTGATCAGAATGTGCAAAACAGATAACATTATTTATTATGATTCACAATGATGAAAAAAAATTAACTTACAGATGTTTCACTTTCAATGTCCAGCATTTGGGGGAAATAATTTGCAGATATATGGCATGACATTAACAACAAAGTTTTCATTAAATTAGAATTATGTGATATAACACATTTTCATTACTTTATTGTCACTTGATATCGACACAACAGGTTGTCTTCCACAGATTCCCCAAGTCCTCAGAAAGCTTCAAACGATGGAAAAACAAACTGTTGGATGTTTTTGTTTATGTTCTTGTATTGACCAGACTAACCGGAAGTGGGTGGGGTCACACAGGTGTTCTTGATTCATGATTGTCAATAAATGACTCCTGCTTGCTCCTGAGAGCGCAGCAGCATTTGCCAGTCAAACAAAGTGGATGATTGTGGCTGAGTTATTTTTCCTCCATTATGTTTTTTCTCTCGGCATTCCAGTCCTTAAACAATGGCAGCGTCAACAGGTTATGGGCCCAGAAAGGAGTTTGGAAGCCGATGGAATCGTTTGTGTTTCGATGGAGATGAAAAGAACTATGAGTTATGGGAGACGAAATTCCTGGCACACCTGCGCCTGATTGATCTCAAGAGCACGATATTGAGTGAACCACCTGGAGACGGTGACGAGAACGCGGACGAGGACGCCGACAAGAATGAGCAGGTGTATGCTGAATTAATCCAGTTCCTGGATGACAAAAGTTTGTCTCTTGTGATGAGAGACGCTGCTGATGATGGCAGGAAAGCATTAAAAGTCCTGAGAGATTATTACGCTGGCAAGGGGAAGCCACGCGTTATAAGTTTGTACACTGAACTGACATCTCTTCAGAAGGCCGTCAACGAGAGTGTTACTGACTACATTATCCGCGCAGAGACGGTGATCACTGCACTGCGAAATGCAGGAGAGACTCTGAGCGATGGATTACTGACTGCCATGATTTTAAAGGGCCTGCCAGATGCGTTTAAGCCATTCTCTGTGCACATTACGCAAAGTGATGAGACGTTAACCTTTGCGGAGTTCAAGACCAAGTTGAGAAGTTATGAAAGATGCAAACTGCAGACGGAAGAAGCAAGATAAAGCCAAACAAGCAGTGGACGGAGAGGACCACACCTTCGCTTTCATGGTGGACCAGGGCGTTCCTGTCTGCAGGATGAAGGAGAGGGGCCTTCATGGTGGATTCTGGCGCAACAAGGCACATCGTGACAGACATCACAAGATTTGAGTTTTTCGACGCAAGCTTCAAGCCACAGAGTCACGTTTTGGAGTTGGCTGATGGGGTGAAAGCCAGCGGAGTTGCGGAGAAAAGGGGTACTGCCAAGTTCCATCTGAGAGACATCAACGGGAGAGTTGTGGATGTGCTGCTGACGGACGCGCTGTATGTCCCGTCGTTTACTTGGGACATATTCTCAGTCAAAGCGGCAACTGCCCAAGGAGCAACAGTAATCTTCAAAGAAGGTCAGAACAGACTTATTCACAAAAATGGTGCAGCTTTTGACATTCATGTGTGTGACAGACTGTTTTATCTGAAAACAGTTAAGGACCTAAGTGATGTTTGCAATGGTTGCTATGACATCCAGACGTGGCATGAAATTTTAGGCCATTGTAATTACGATGATGTGTTGAGTCTGGAGAGTGTTGCAAAGGGTATGAAAATTAAGAACAAATCTAAAAAAAGTCTGAAATGAAATCTGAAGTGTGTATTTAAGGAAAATTTGCACAGAGCAGAAACCGAGAACCAGATGAAAAAGCAAAGGATGTTCTAGAACTAGTACATGCAGACCTGGCTGGACCAGTACAGCCTGTAGCAAAAGATGGATTTAGATATGCTTTAGCGTTTACTGATGACTATTCTGGTGACATCTTTACTTATTTCTTAAAAGCTAAGAGTGATGCTGTTAAAGGTACAGAAAAGTTTATTGCTGATGTTGCACCTTATGGTAAAATTAAAACTTTAAGATCAGGATAATGGAACTGAATTTAAATCATGTGCTTTTCAGTCACTGCTCAGCAGAAATTCCATTAGACTTTCATTAGACATGAAAGCTCAGCCCCTCATTCCCCCCATCAGAATGGGACAGCTGAAAGAAGTTGGAGGACTTTATTTGAGATGGCCTGGTGTATGTTGATTGGGAGTAATTTACCAAAAGAGTTGTGGACTTATGCAGTTCAGACTGCTGCAATTATTCGTAATAGGTGTTACAACAGACGGCTCAAGCAAACTCCATACAATGTGTAACTGGAAAGAAGCCTGATCTCTCTCAAATGAGAATTTTTGGGTCAGAATGCTATGCCTACAATCATGATAGGAAAAAAGCTGGATGCACGCTGTGACAAAGGGATTTTTGTAGGTTATGATAAAAACAGTCCTGCATATCTTGTCTTCTATCCAGACACAGGAAGAATACTGAAAAACAGGTTGGTGAAGTTCATCACAAAGAAAGCTAATGAATGCTATACTCAGACAGATGAAGAAATGGAGGAACATGTTTTGTCTAGAAAGAGAGTTGGCATGGAGTTACCAAAATCTGACCTGGTGCAAATAGCTCCACAAGAAATAAAAGATGAGACCAGTGACACAAATGTGAGCACAGATGGGGGAGAAAGCAGTCATGTTACACGTTACCCAAAGAGAGAGAGGAGACCTCCTCAGTACTACACAGATTCTTCTCATGAAGTAAAATGTGTCGAGGATCAGGAAATGACTATTGACTATTGCTATAGAGTTGCATGTGGTGTCCCCCAGACAATGAAGGAAGCAATGAGCTCCTCAAAATCAGAATTATGGGCTAAAGCTATGAAGGAGGAAATGGATTCTTTGCAGGAGAATGACACCTTTACCTTAACCACCTTACCTGAGGGCAAACATGCAGTGGGAGGCAGGTGGGTTTATGCTGTAAAGGAAAGTCCTGTAGAAACTATTTACAAAGCTAGATACGTGGCAAAAGGCTACAGTCAAGTTGCTGGCATTGATTTTAAAGAAACTTATTCTCCTACTGCTGATATGACATCTGTACGTAGCTTAATGCAGCTTGCAGCGCAGTATGATTTAGAACTACATCAGATGGATGTAAAGACTGCATACCTTCATGCCCCGATCGATTGTGAAGTGTTTGTAGAACAACCAGAAGGATTTGAAGTCGAGTCAGATACTGGTGAGAAATTAGTCTTTAGACTTAATAAATCTCTTTATGGTCTTAAACAGTCAGGAAGTGACGCAGGATGTCAAGCAGAATACATGGCTTTAGCTGCAACAACACAGGAAAGCTTGTATCTTGTAAATTTAATGAATGAGATGGACTATCACTGTAAATATGCACCTGTGACAGTTTATGAGGACAATCAAGGCACGATCGCACTTTCTAAGGACCCTGTCTGTCGTCAGCGATGTAAACACATTGATATCAGGTATCACTTTATCCGATCTGCACTTGTCAATGGAAAAGTGACCGTTGTGTTTTGTCCAACAGAAGATATGGTGGCAGACATTTTCACAAAATCTGTAACCAAAGCCAGAATGACTAAATTTGTGTGTTTGAAATGATGGCTGTTATTTGATATGTGCTGGCAATCTAAGAACAAGTGGGGGTGTTGGATGTTTTTGTTTATGTTCTTGTATTGACCAGACTAACCGGAAGTGGGTGGGGTCACACAGGTGTTCTTGATTCATGATTGTCAATAAATGACTCCGGCTTGCTCCTGAGAGCGCAGCAGCATTTGCCAGTCAAACAAAGTGGATGATTGTGGCTGAGTTATTTTTCCTCCGTTATGTTTTTCTCTCGGCATTCCAGTCCTTAAACAATGGCAGCGTCAACACAAACACATTGGCTCTAGAGTGAACTAATCAGATTTTCGTACATGCTTTAGAGGAAATCCTGAGGTGAGGGGGATTCATTTAGTTGCATTCTGCAACTCTGCTGCTGGATACCTCTAAACTGTACATACTGGCATTACAACACTTGCATGAACCCAAGCTAAGACAATCAAACAAAAGGATCCAACACTCACATAGATATATTGGGATGATATTTCCATCTGCAGATTTTCTCTGATACAGTCGCAGTTGAGACGATGTGGCAGGTAGTTGGTGCGGTGGTCAGGTGCACTGCTGTTGAGACTTGGAAAAGAAAGACTGGTAAGGATGGAAGTGACAAAGATTGGAAAAGTGGAAAGAGACACTGTAGGGGGAGATAATAAAAGACGTAGGAATGAAAAGGACGTGATTTAAAAAATAAATGACTTGAAAAAGAATGAGACAGAGGTGGGAATACAAGTGTAGAAGAGTGGCATTGACCGAGAAATGGTGGACAGGCAATTAGTTCAGGAGAGAAAAATTCAGATTCGGTGGAAGAGGAAAAGAGGAATAAAAGGGACTAGAAGAGTTTAGTGTTAATAAACCACAGACTGAAGGGATGTCCTTTTTAATAACCCATAAAGAGATGGTTTATTTGAGTATTTAAACTCAGAGGAGGTTGAATTCTGCCCAGGATACAAGTAAAGATTTTGGTCATCAGCATCGCAGCAGCATTTCAAAATTATTCATTTGGATCCCCCCACATTTATCATTCAAACATTAGTCCACCCAGGGCTGTATTTATAGCTTCTTCAAAGCCTCCTTTCCACTCGATTGATAGCAGAATTATTCATACCACTGAAAGACGACTCCAGGTTTTCCTGGTTACCTACAACAATGCACTGCACGCACGCATAAACCATCTCTGACATGAGGTTTACAACCAAAGGGAACTGTTAGTGTAGGCAACATCAGCCCCATTGTCATCTCACAATTTCCAGTTTTTGCTAAAAGAGTGTTCTTTGTGACATGACCTCAAAATTAGCTCTATGTCACATTAACTTGATGATACATTGAACTAAACAATGAAAAATTAGTAGGAAGCTTTACCTTATCTACTTTAAGGTATAGTCGTGTCGACTGGAAGGCGAACGTAAACATGACAATTAGAAAGTAATGGTAGCAGCAGGACAAACAACTTCCAGCAGCTTCGTTTACACATTGTTTAGCTAGTCTACAGTGGTACAAACAAATAATATAGAGAAAACATGCCAATTCTGGGTCAACAACTTGTGTTGCCACACTTTTCAGCTCTTCACTTCAGGCCGGTTGTCATGGAAACTTGATGCTCTGCCAAGACTGCTTTTGGCCAATGACAGCATTGATGATTGTCACGTGACTTGTGCTGCAGCGTTTGGGTGAGAGAGTAATACGCAACAATATGTGAAGACGTTCTGAACTAACTGAGAAATGATAGTGTGATTTGGTGGGCACCAAAATGTGTGAAAACAACCGTTAGCGCGATTAGCGCGCGAGTCGTTGAATCCAATGTTTAATTACAGGTAAAAGTAGGTGGCTAACAACCTGGTAAAATGCACCAGAATGCAGGGAATGGCATCTACTTGATTAAATATTTTCTGGGGAAGGACCCCCACCTGCTTCTGACATAACTGATTTTGATTGATAGTAATTTTAAATATTATAGTGAAAAACCCTGATTTTAAACACAGTGAATGGATACTTCACTGAAACACACTGTGATATATACGCATACTTAAATACATCCAAGTCAGATTTGGAAGTATCCAATAAACGTCATTTCACAACAAAAGGCTTTTTTCATTGTTTATTTGATGTCACCTTGTCTCCTCCATACTCCCACTAATCTGGTAATCTCAGAAAAAAATGATGGATTATTCACTTCATAAAATATAATTTGAAGAAAGAGAGAGTTCTTACAACCCGTGACCCATGTTAATTGGGCAAAACACGCTGCACAGCCAATCACCCCCCTCCTCACTTGACTCAAACCAACTACCTACAAACACACACATACTCACAATGGTAAATTCAGCGAAACAGCATGCATGACAAGGAAAAACACATGACTCACAACAGAGAGAAAAAAAATCCATAATAAAAGTTAATGACAAAGAGCAAATTAACATCAGATCAAGCTGAAGCACATACAGATCAAGATCATGCTGTGATCCATTTGCTCTGAACCAAGTCTGACTTGAAGTCAGACTTGCAGCTAAGAAAGACAGAGAAACCTCACCTACCCTGACATAACCCAACATGGGGCTTTTTCGCATCAACACTCAGCTAATATTACTGTTTATACTGTATTATTTTCATTCTCATTATGTCAGATATACACATATTACTATTTGCGTTTAATCAATGCACATGTTGCTACACTATTTGTATATGTTAATAGCCATTTACAGCATTGATAGAAATTTGCATTTCCCACAATGGCTAGCAGCAGCAATAGCTGATCTGACATTTAGAAAGGTTAATTTTCCTCGTCTGTAACTGAAACAGTCAGCTCTGGTGTGATGTCATTCTGAGTTAAATTAAACACACAATAGTATGTATTTCAAGTCCAACATTAATTCTTCTTCTTCTTTTTTTTTTTTTTAGCTCTCTTGGCATACATTGAGTCTCTTTGCCTGCAAAATGATCCACTTAATTAACCTACTGGTTTCTTCACATAAGGGTATATGAAGCATAATATTATTACAAATTATCACAAAGAGTCAGCTAAAAATGGAGAACCACTGTTTTAAAAAAGAAAAAAGTAGACTCTTACTGGTTTCACAGTTACCCTTTAGCATACTTTCAAACTACTTTCCACTTCACAGCTGAATTTAGCTGAAAACAGCTGATAGCAAAAATAAATCAAAGTGAACTTTATTCCCAGGTATGCTCACACAATGAATATTTTCTTATTGATAGATAAAGCCTCTGGGGAAAATGCAAATAAAACAGCAAAACATAAAAAAATATATAAAATCACAGAAATGTGTAACGGTACAATTAAGATGAAAGAAAATGTATATATTCATAGATGTGCTCTGTGCAGACAGTTTTCCAGCTAAAGAGGTTGGGATCCAGTAATGTGAATAAACGGTAATTAATATTAAACAAGAAGTGAGATGATATGATCTTACACAGTGAGAATGTTGCACTAAGAAGCCTCACAAGGCTGTTCAATTGTGCATGAGGGAAATAGCCTCTGGGGAAAGTTACTCTTGTGCCTGGATATTATGGTGCTGTGTGCTTTACAGTGCTAGCGCACAAAAAGGATCAAAAATTTGTGGCCTTATTCCTTTGTTCTTATTTTAGAATCCTCGAGCAATCCCAAATGTCTGTTGTAGTCATCTTTATATCTGATTTATCAGCTGACCAAATCTGATTGGAGGTTTTTTTTTCTGAAGTGCACAGACTGAATAATATCTGAGAAGGGCTGCACTGTTGGATGCAAATATTTGGCCATCCATTGACAGATGGAGAGATGATGTGGGTGTCATTAGATGAACTGATGTCCAATATAGTATCCTTGGAATACAAAAACTGAAGATCATTTGAAGCAGGAGCACAGTTCCCAATGCTTTAGTGACTGGTCCAAGAGTGAAAACAATTGGCAAAAAGTGGTCTGCACAGACGTTTGGTCGGGGGGGGGGGTTGTCAAATTGTCTGGGCTTGGTGCTCTCCTTATCCTCTGTTTCTGGAAGGGCTGGCAGACATCCTCCTAACCAGATCTAATTACAGTGTGAGTGAAATTTAGCTTTTCAAGTTGACAGTAAAAAAGATCAAGGCCGTAAGCTATTCAGTTGTTGTCTACAAGCTAAAATTGTCTTGTAGTGACATGCAGTTTTAAGGGGGCTGTGATGTTGGTCATTATTACACCTACAATTTGATTGATCACCCCATTTCTCACCATAGGTTGAAGTGATTTTGGTTAAAAAGTTGGAACTGGCCAGAAATTTGAGAACAAAATTATACCCGAATACAACACAAGAGCTCCCTACTGATCCAGTGACATTCAACAACAGACAGCAGACCACCCAGTGAAGGAAAGAGGCAGCACATGAATTTCATTTTTAGGTACAGCTGCACCATTCTGTGTATCTAAATCCAAAATTTTATTAGAGCTGAATATAATGAATTTGAAGCTAAGCTATGTAATGTTTGTAATGATTTGACATGGGGCTGGAAACACATGACCGAACAGTTTAATTTAGAAAATGATAAGCTTTTCTACTCACCACAAGAAAGATGGGATTTGGTGAAGCCTTTTGTGGTTTGACGAGCTAAGCAATTTATGGAATAATAGTAATACTGACTCACTGGAATAATATAATTTTCTGTTGGAGATTAGAAAAGCATTTTTGACCTTATTTATACATTTTATTTATTTGAACCATCCCACAACCTACAAAAAATATCTAAGACTTTCTGTCTTAGGAGAGGATGGGCTCAAAAGGCCGATCTCAGACAAAAAAAAAAAAAAAGGTTTATTTTTTTAAAAGGTTTTGGAGATGGAACACAAAATCCGAAGGCATCTGCTAGGGTCAGGAACTGTGACGGGATTCTGGAGAAGAGAGTAAAATTAATATAATTCAAACGAGTATCTTGCTCGTGGTATTGAGACACTCTTGCTTTTCCTTTTCTCTCTTTGTTTATGGACACACCTTCCACCTCTCCTTCTTCAAGCAGTAGCCCAATTTCCACCGGCACCCTGAAGGTCGACAGTGCCAGTGGTGGTCACTGTTAGCCCGGGCCTGGACCAACCCGGTATGGGTTTCATGGGTCTTGTGACTCGCATGGTTAGTTTGGCATAGGTTATATTTCAGATGCCCTTCCTTACACAACCCTCTGCATTTATCCAGGCTTGGGACCGGCTCAAAAAGGCGCTGGCTCATGACCCCCTGATGCTGTATTAACCACTTGCCAGAACACTTGCAGCAAATAAAAAAGCCTACTGGCAATAAAGAGAGTTTTTAAATTAGGGCAACAAATCTTCAGCACTGTTTCATCTGTGCACCAAACTTAATTTATATGAAAACATAATTTGTAGCCACCGTTGTCCCTGATGACTCTGCAAGTGGACATGCTCTGGACAACAGCAAACCCAGCGGATGCTATTTTTGATTTTTTTTTTTTTTCTAAACGAGGTTTTTTGTGACACATTACCCCAGAGTTGGAGAATTCCCAATTCGTTACATGTACCAGTGCAGTATAAACAAATCTGTGAATATAAGGACTTATATCAAATCAAATCAAATCAATCTTTATTTGTATAGCGCTTTTCATGCAAAACATGCAACACAAAGTGCTTTACAGAATTAAAAACAAATAATCACAATAAAACCCCTTCCCTCCCACCCTCCATACTAAACACATACACACGCACAATCACAACCAATAGGGCGACATGGCATGGCACTGAGGATTAAGGAAACGCCACCTTTTGGGCCGTCCACACTGGGAGGAGCCGCAGGCCTTATCAGGGTGACCAGCACCTGGGCCCCCCGACTCCAACTGACAGGCGGACCCCCAGATCAGTAGGAGGAACCCCCAGCCAGCCAGGCCAGAGGGACCCAAGGACAGCACCCCCAGTCACCTGACACAGCTCCCAGTGTGGAGGACCCCCCTGAGGAAACACTGGAGTTAAAAGATAATGACTAAAAGCATAAAATAGCAAGATAAAAGCAGCTAAAAGCAGGTAAAAGCATCATCCTAAAAAGCAAGTTAAAAGGAGCAACATAAAACAGGATAGCACCAGATAAAAACGTAAGAAGAGTTTAAAATATTAATTAAAAGCCTGATTAAAAAGGTGTGTCTTTAGTCTTCCTTTAAAAATATCAACAGTCTCTGCAGTCCTGAGGCCCTCCGGCAGGCTGTTCCACAGGTGGGGGCCATAGTGGCTAAATGCTGCCTCACCGTGGGTTTTTGTTCTAGGTTTTGGTATGGTTAAAAGGCCAGTGCCGGAGGACCGCAGGGTCCGCGAGGGTTGATATGGTAAAAGCAGGTCAGATAAATAAGAGGGCGCAAGGCCATTAAGACATTTAAATACCAGTAAGAGAATCTTAAAATCGATCCTGAAGCAGACAGGGAGCCAATGCAGCGACTTTAAAACTGGCGTAATGTGTTCCCGCCCTCTGGTCTTCGTCAGCACGCGAGCGGCTGAGTTCTGTAATAACTGGAGATTTGAGATACTCTTTTTGGGAAGACCAGAGAGCAGGGCATTACAGTAATCCAAGCGACATGAAATAAAAGCATGCATTAGCACCTCCGTATTGGCCTGAGAGAGAAACGGGCGGACTCTGGCTATGTTCTTAAGGTGATAAAAACCTATTTTTGTTATATTTTTAATATGTGGTATAAAATTTAGCTCAGAGTCAAAAATCACGCCCAAATTCTTTACTGATTGCGTCGGTTTTAAGATCCTTTAGTTTTGGTAAAAGTTTCTCTCTGGCCTTCAGGACCTATAACTAAAACCTCAGTTTTGTCCTGGTTGAGCTGTAGGAAATTCTCTGCCATCCATGACTTGATGTCTACAATGCAGTTAAAAAGGACATCAATTGGTCCTGTGTCATCAGGAGCCACGGCGATGTACAGCTGTGTATCATCAGCATAACTGTGGAAGCTGATGCCGTGTCTCCTGATGACGTCCCCAAGGGGAAGCATGTAAAGATTAAAAAGAAGTGGACCTAAAATTGAGCCTTGGGGAACCCCACATTCAATTTCATGGGGTTCTGAGGAACATGTATCCATACTTACATAAAAGCATCGGTCTGTGAGATAGGAACAAAACCAGTTAAAAACAGTACCGGAGAGGCCGACCAGGTGTCTGAGTCTATTTAATAAAATGCGATGGTCTACTGTATCAAAAGCCGCACTTAGATCCAGTAGAACCAACACCGTGAGCTTTTTATTATCTAAATTCCACCTGATGTCATTTAAAATCTTTAAGAGTGCTGTCTCGGTACTGTGGTTCCTCCTAAAACCAGACTGATGTTTCTCTAAAATGCTATTTCTGTTTAAAAAGTCATTAATTTGGTTAAAAACCAGTTTTTCTAAAATTTTACTTAAAAATGGTAAGTTGGATACGGGTCTGTAATTATTAAGAACGTTTGGGTCTAAATTGCTCTTCTTCAGAAGGGGCTTCACCACCGCCGTTTTAAAGGCGGTAGGGAAGACACCCGTCTGAAGAGAGCAATTCATGATGTTTAAAAACTGCTCCTCGAAGACTCCATAAAACGATTTTAAGAGTGATGTGGGAATTGGATCTAAAAGGCAGGTTGTAGGGTTTACTTGGGAGAAAACTCGACCAAGTGTCCTTGCATCAACCAGGGCAAAACTCTCCAGCGTCTCCTCAGGCAAGGACAACAATCCAGGTGTGCTTACAGGCAAAACTTTCTGGGATGACAGACAGGATCTGATGTCCTTGATTTTTGTTCTGAAGTGGTCTGCAAAGTTTTCACAGAGATCATCCGTGGGTGTCTTAAAAACTTTATTAAAATTAGTGCCTGTTAAAATATTAAAGGTGGAGAAGAGGAACCGGGGGTTGTTTTTATGGTTGGTGATGAGTTGTGAGAAATGGGAGATTCGTGCCTTTTTTACTGCGTTATTGTAGGTTTTGAATTGTTGGCGTTAAAATCTCATGATGTACTGTTAATTTACTTTTTCTCCATCTTCTCTCTGCAATCCTGCATTTTCTTTTCAGTATGTTAACTTCATCTGTTTTTTTCTCCACGGAGGTGTAGGTTTTCTTTTCATTGTTTTCGTCACAGGTGGAGCTACTGAGTCCAGAGTTGACTTCAGTTTACTGTTAAAATTGTCAACGATAAAATCACAAGGTGCAGGTAAAACTACAGCAGGAGTGCTCTGTAAAATCTCAATAAAGTTTGCAGCCACTTCAGAAGTTAGGTAGCGTTTCCTGACTGTTCTCACCGGGGCCTCCTCCTGGTTAAAACTGGTGATGTTAAAAAATACACAGTAGTGGTCGGACACAGCCAGGTCAACAACAGAGGACACACCGATGGACAGGCCATGGGTTATAACCAGGTCCAGGGTGTGTCCTCTGTTGTGAGTTGGCTGTGTGACGTGCTGCTTAAAATCAAGACAATTTAAAAGGTTTAAAAACTCTCTGGATACTGGATCCGAGGTATCATCAACATGTACATTAAAATCACCAGTTATTAAAATCCTGTTATATAAGTGTGTGAATTTCTGATAAAAGTTCAGAGAATTCACTGATAAAAGAACTAGAGTGATGAGGTGGTCTGTACACAGTGATGCAAAGAATCGGAGGGCTGCTAAAAGTAAAGGCATGGTGCTCAAATGACTTGTAACAGTTAAAAGACACTCCATTTGAGGTCAGTGAGTTATTTATAATAGATGCCGTTCCTCCTCCTCTTTTACCCTCTCTAGTAGAATATAAGAAATTAAAATTTGGTGGGCAGGCCTCGGTGAGCACAACAGATGCGTCCGTGCCAAGCCATGTCTCAGTTAAAAGAAGACAGTCTAACTTATTGTCTAAAATCAAATCATTCATTAAAAAAGTTCTATTTAAAAGAGAACGAACATTAAAAAGAGCCACATTAATGGTGACAAGTGGCTTGTTGATCCTGAAGGTGGGTTGTGGGTGTTTTGTAAATAGCCTAAGGTTATTAAAGTTCACAGAGTGAGTGTGGTGGCGTCTAGGTGTGTTGTGGTGTAATGTAATAATTACCGGAATGGGAGAGGATCTGGTGTCAATTTGAAGTCCAAGTCCGGTGTTGTAAGTGTGGTGGCCAGAGGTGAGATGGAGTGGATACGAGCATGGACAGCAGGGGGCGCTTATCAGCAGAGTGGAGCATGGTGGCAGCAGAGAGGAAGAGTTGAGTCCAGTGACTGTCGTGGTGTCCAGGTGCAATTCAGAAGTAATTTGTCATGCCTGATTATTTTGACATATACACAGACACTCACTAAAATGTGGCGTCATAACCAAGACACTGACCAACAGGAGGGACAAAACCTCATAGAAGCTTTATAATATCATATTTAGTAACATTACTAAGATGCTTTTGGGTTCATCCTTCACAAATGAAGCATGTGTTTGGTTCCCATATAGACCTATAAAAATTCATTTCATGTCCATTCATTGTCAGGAGTGTGGTTGTCATCCACCACCACATTATATTTAAGATTTGAAATTTGGTCAGGTTTGAGGCTTGAGTGTAATATTTTAGTATTTTTACTTTTTATTCAACAAAACAACAAATAAAACAACAAAAAATACATTTTGGGTGTAGAGTTTCGGTTCTCCTGGTTTCCTGTTTTATTTTCCAAGAGACATCTCTAGTCAGATGAGTGCGTTTACTTTGGCTATGTTCCAAACTGCATACAAGCGCATTAACATTTACTATTTTGAGTCTATCAGGGCAATCGCAGTGACAATTCTGTCAGTACCCAGATGTTGCACTCCAAACGCTCAGAAAATTATTTCTATAAACACCACAATTCAAGCAATCAATGGTCACCATCTTATTGACGCAGTGGATGTTGTCCGACACTCATTTGCTGCAATTCTGGTTAAAAAAGGGACGGTGGCCCATCTTTAGCACCAACATTTATAGACTTGTAAGTATGCAGCAAGCAGATATTGAATGTAGCAGATTGTGTTAACGTGTAGAATCATGACAGTATGCAATATGGAACATAACTTTTGTCTTCTTTCTGCAACTGTGATTGTATGACTGTTCCCAGCCGTGTCTAACTACGTAATCAGCCGTTTTGTCTTTGTGTGCATGTTTATATCTTGTTTTCTGTGGTTTGGTCTAGGGCTGGGCGATTTTATTGATTCTGCGATATATATCGATATTTTATTTCCCAGAGAGTATCGATTTTTCAGCCACGGGTATCGATATTCTAAGCTCCCTTCAAAACCCCCGTGTCCCGCACGGGTGCTCTTCCTGCAAAGTGCAGGAAGAGCCATTAAGTCCTCCAGCCGCTAGTGTTACTGTAGAGCATTTCTAACTAGTTATCCAGAAGCCAGCTTCTTTCTCTTCTAACTACAGCTGAGTCAGTCAGCAGAATGGCGGCGAGTATAAACCCAGCGCCTGCGTGCTTAAACGCAGATGTGTGGGAGCAGTTAGGGTTTAAAAAGAAAAAGGAAAGCAAAGATTTAGACAAAAGTATGGCGGTTTGCAAGCGGTGTCACACAAACGTGAAGTGCTCTGGAAATACCACCAACCTGCGAGGCGAGCCCACCAGAAACATCACCACTCGGACAAGGTAATGCTAACTGAGAGCGAGCCAAACTTTATTTGTCAGGATATGAGACCGTATTCACTGGTGGAAAACGCTGGCTTTAAGGGCTGTTTACTCTCGCGGCAACGTGTCGCAGTTATCTTGTCGCCGGTATGCCGCAGTTACTTTTTATTTATGCTCAATTTTGAGCTATGTTATTCAACGCCACAATGGAGAGGGACAATCACCAACTAGCTAAACTTACTAAACGTATTTCTTGCGTTTTTCCACTTCCTCACCGTCTCGGCCATATCCAGACCCACATTCATCGCTATCTCCCTCCATGAATTACTAGAATATGTTCTGTCTTTGTAGTGTGGAGAACGAGAATCGTACAGATATGGGTACTTGCTAATTTCTTCGATGACGCGGATATAGAATTGACCAATCAGAGGCCTTCTTTCTCTCCTCTCTGACGCTGTCTGCGGTCACCTACCTTTCAGTTCAGTTAATTCAAACAAATTGGAACACTCACAAGATGTCACCAAAATTATTTTGTCCCGTTGAAATCTTTCAGAAAATGATGTAAATGTATTGTTAGAAAAATATCAATTTATATCGTATCGTGAGCCAGATGTATCGTATCGTGAGATTAGTGCATCGCTACAGCCCTAGTCTGGTCATTTAACTATGTTTCTCCTTGTGTCTGATGTGAATATGGTGAATCACAACATCAGAGCAGGATATTGTGAGAAACTGGGGAAACTTGGGGACTGACATTTTCAATGTTTCATCTCTGAACTCAATACAAATGCAACTCAATATAGTTTGAATATATGAAGTAGTCTTGAAACATTATATCTCCACCTATTTAATACATGTGTTTGTGGAAAATATGTTTCAAGACTACTTCATATATTATATTTCCACCAACACATGTATTAAATAGGTGGAGATATAATGTTTCAAGACTACTTCATATATTATATGAAGTAGTCTTGAAACATTATATCTCCACCTTTTTAATACATGTGCTGGTTGAAGCAATATCAGTGGTATCATTCTAATCCTATTGTAATATTACACACAGATGAGTAATTACAGCCCTAAAAACTTAAAGTCTGCACTAACTTTATCTTGAATAAAGTAGGATTATTAAAAAATTTAGAGCATTAAGTCTCAAACTGACAGGGTATTGTCAGGGAAAGAGAGCTTCCCACCATGAGGTTACGGGCCACAAATTTGTTTTTCACTGATTGAGAAAATGGACTTGAAGCATCAGAGCATGTCAAATAGGTCAAATGCATTTCACAGTCAATATGTGAGAGTTGGTAGCGCTGCCAGTTTCCAAATTATGTGTAAACGAGCTGTCTGATTCATTTACTGTGTAAACGTCCCATCTCCAGTCAACTCCTGTCTGGTAGCAGGCTAATGTTCAGTGGCAGCAATGACAAAGTTAGCTAATGAATCTGTTCTGGATAAACATTACAGTACGGATTTTGACCGATTTGACATGAGGCTGGAAGCACATGACCAAACTGTTTAATTTAGAAAATGCTAATTTAGCTCCACTTTTTAAATCAAGTAATTATAGCTTAGCCAGATGGAACATAGCTTGCGCTTTGTAAACAGACTCCTGTGTAGGCTGACTGTCTTAAATGACAACAAGAGTTCTGTGAGACTTTTTGTCTGCTACTGAATGTAAGAAATTGACAGAAGCCATTTAAGCATAATCATTTGATTGTGGGGAGGGTATGTTGATAAGTTTATCTTAAATACAAATAAATGCCCGGCAAAATCATGACTTTGTCTCCTCGTTTGGATGATGAAGATGCATTTGTTACATTGCTTTGGCACTGATTCACCCAACATAAAAAAAAAAAAACCTACTCACAAATAATCTGTAAGTCATGAAACTTGTATATATTTAACAACATACAGGATTTGTCTTTCACAGAGTATAATCCTTTAACAGCTGGTGTCTAAAACAGCAGCTTGAGTCTGTCAAACACACAAACAAGAAGGAATCAGTTCACTCCACACATCATGTCATGCTGGTTCTTCATCTTTTCATGTCTTCACAGCGTTTCTTTGGTTCCTGCTGTGTAAAGCCTAATCTAATCACTTTCATAGTCTGGCTACAGTCTGTCTAATGTGTTATATTTTTATGCCAATGCAAGCTGCGACCACTGGAACGCCAACATGTAAACACCCTTTTTTTTCCATCCTCACCCTGGAGCTCTGCTCTCTAATCACATTTCCAAAGAAAAGAGGCTGGAACGGGAGGAGCATCAATCTGCAGCAGGTGTCTGATTAATGCTGCAGTCTGCTTCCTGTTTGGGTGGGAAGGACCTGAGTACTGCAGACTTTGAAACGCAGATACCAGGCAACAGGACATTTTATTCTGAGATTAGCTTGAGAGTCTAATTGTTCAGGAAGACCAGGTTGTTTTTTGTTTTTTGCTACTTTCTATAAAATGTAACACAAAATTTAAGCTAATTTCTTAAAAATTAAAATATAAAGTGTGTTTCGGGCAAGAGTTCTGTGAAAACAAGAGAAGAATTATGTATGACTGAATGATAAATTAGCATTGCTAACTTAATCATCACATTTTAATTAACCTATAATGAGTGCATGAATCTCTCATGATTCTTTTGTGGTATTTTTTGCTTTGGATTATGTGATGAAGGTCTAACCTTTTGACAGATGCTTTTGCCTTGAGAGAAAATAAAACTGGTTTAAGACTTTTTTTTAAAGCACAATAAAAGACAAAAGTGAGATGACTGACTCAGTAATGAAGACCGAAGACGTGTCTCATATCATTTCTCCAACTGTCAGCCGTATTTTCTTTCAAGCCTGAGCATGATAATTCCTAAAACCCTTCCCCAGTAGAATGACACCCTGTTCATAATGTTGATCAAATTGTATTTTTAATGGAAAAGATGAGCATCCTTTTTCGTCATTAGATATCTGCCTATCAACTGCTTATAATGAAAAATAATTTGTATATTGAACTGAAAGTCTGTCACAAAATTAAACAGTAATAAAACTGAAATCTCTTCCATAAAAGTTGTGGAGGAAATGCTGTAAGAGTTACATTCACACTACGGAACATTGTCAACTCTTAATTAGCATGATGCTGACTCAGTAATTATTTCTCTAGCATCAAGGTCGCAAGACTAATCAGCATGAGAGTGGGCAGTAGTGTATGTTAGCAATTATAGCTAAAAAAAGTCTTGGCAGCGAACTGGTGAGACAACGAGATGCAATACTGAGGCTTTGCGCCGGGCTGCTACTATTCAATTCAGGCCTGACAAACAAGATCTCTCTAGCTTTAGAATTGTTGCAAACATTTTCCACCATCTTTTCATTTTTGTACCACTTGTGGATACATTTTCTTTTGTATCTCCATGTAAGACTGATCTGCAACCTGCTGTTGACCTCTCGTATTGCAGTGGAGTTAAACTTCACATTATCCAAGAGGCTCAAGTCTTTACTTTCAGATTGTGGCATCCCACTTTTGGGGCGTATCCACCAATCAATTTAAGCATACGCAGAAAGATTACAGAAGGTAATAACCAAGGACAATGATAGGCCTTGGAGCTATGAGGGAGCCACGCCCCACCCCCACCCCCTCAGGTCGGAGCCTGCAACCTGATTAAGCATATTTCTGAGTTAGAAAACCTGGACGTGAACATGATGAATCTATAAGTGATTATTATAGGACCATATTTATATTTTCATTCTTCCACTCACACTACAATTCCACCTGCAAACAAGGTTAGGGTTACAATTAATATACTTGTTTATGATTAGAGGCTAAACATAATCAGAAGTCACAGTTTCCACATATTACATAGGCATTGGCTTAAAACAAAAAAAAACAGAAAAAGTAGAATAGAAAAAAGTTTGCTCTAACTATTTTGGTCGTCGACAAATATGTCAATTCATTTTGCCACCCATCAACTAGTTAACTGATTCCCTCATCATCATTTCTATGGTCTTCTTCTTTAGCAAGCTGTACTGCCCTGTACTTCCTGTAGCGCAAGAAATTTGATCATGATGGTAATATGATTTTCTATAAAACTGCTGCAACTCTGTGGCCAAGGATTTTTACATAATGAGTTATCTCAGCTCTAATTGTGTCCCCGCCATGTTTTGAAGATGTGAACATGACTATTAAATGTTTTCTGGCGAGACTGGAGCTCTGACAGTGTTCTGTGATAATATAGAACAAGAATAAAAGAAGAGTTTTAAATAAATCTTTCCCAGATGCAATCGGTACTTTACTTTATCAGCAAACCCCTGAGTGCGGTCTACTGGGAGGTGGGTAGGTGTTGGAAATGTATTCAGAAATTAATAGGCAGGAAAGCAAAAGCAAAGAAGTAAGGTAATGGGATTGGCAGGAGTGAAAGGAAAGAAGGGGGGGAGGGAAGGCAAATGAGGCAAGAATGAGTGGGAAAGTGAGTCAAGTGGTGAATGTCCCTCTTCCTCTGTGCCAAGTGTGAAAGGAAGCAATGCCAGGCCCTCAACCTACTCCAGTCTCTTTTCAATTTCTGTGACAGATTACAGGTCATTTTAGTTTTCCTTCATTCAGAGCATCCCTGCCACAGGAACAAGAAATGCTCGGAGAGTATGTGGTCATAGCTATATTCTGCATTCCAAGCTTGAATTGTTAATGTTGTTTTGGCCACATGGAAGTTTTAATGCATCTCGTGCATTCATATGCATTGTCGTCTTCAGTCTCAATATTGTGGCAAAATATAAATTCAATAATGAGTAATTGAGTCAGGGTGAGTATTTTTCTAATTTATTATGTGTTAATGTATAAACACCAGATCAAAGCATATCAACTAGGAGAAGGTCAAACTCGTCGACTGGCTGTCAGCTGTAGAAGTAGAAATTACAAACCACTTTGCTGACAGAAATTCCTGTTCTGTTCAGTGATAAATGGCTTGTTTTGTTTGCGGTTCCTGGATGTACATCTGTGGGTCGATGCATTTCTATAAACACCACTCAGACATTCACTCCTGACTCTGATCATTTGTGATTTTGTATTCTGTTTTTATACTCATCCTTTTCAGGCACAGAGGTAGCCTGTAAAAGCACAGTACGTGCAATTAATTATTTGTAAATGCCTTTTAGGTATGCTTAAAAACAGTGTCATGGGATGAAAAAGATGGTTTTGTACAGTCTGTTGTAATTTCGTGGTGATTTACTCTTGATGTGAAGTAGATGTTGTAATCTCATTCTTGGCCGCTTTTCAAGTCTCAATTTAAGGTTTTTAATTAGGTTTACAGTATTAAATGATACCAGCACTATATGTGTAAATGTTTTTGTTTTTTTACCATATTAAATAATTGCCTGTGATTTTGATCTGCAAAATGGAAACTTTATTGTTGGACTATGAATTGAGAATAAACAGGAAAAAAATGGGCAAATTACTGTTGAGTTGGAACTGTAGAAGAGAGGCAGACCATAGAGAGAGAGAGTGTCAAGGCCTGGATTGCACCAAGTTTTATTTACAAGACTGCAATCTGTCATCTTTGTAGTCTCTGTGCTCTGTTTGCAAGTCTGTCTCCCCATATGAAAGCTGGAGGTACTGGAGTCCAAAATATGTTCCTGCAGACATGTCTTAGTGATACACATTACTTAATTCCCAATAGCCCCGATTTGTCTTCATCAGTTGTCCGAGCTCTTCCATTTTGTGTGCGAGCAATCTCAACTTCTCCGTGGCAATTTAGAGGAAAAATGGCTCAAACTCCCTCCACCTTGTTCTCTGCATTACTCATGTTCAGCTTCCTCAACATCACCTTTTCAGTTCTTCTGGATTGGGGTCTTATTAAGGGCGTTACTTGGGTTTTACTTGTAAAGGTCCTTCAGCTGCTCCCATAAACCACTATCCTGTTGGCATGGTTGCTGCTCATAACATGATGAAAATTGTCAGTTACCAGCAGAACTCACCTAAGCAGCACAGCATCAAGCCAGAATTTAAAAAAAAGTTTCACAAATTAGTCTGTTAATTAAAAAGCTCTTTAATAAGATGTATGAGATCACCAATCCTTTCATCTTAGTGGACTTGCAACAGAATCAGCAAAATGCTCCAAAATCATCACAAGTGCAAGCAAGTTAGTTTATGCTTCAAATGTTGAAGTGAGAACTATAGTGAACATTGAGTATTAGCTCACTGCACAAAAACACATTATTACAGTGTCCAGGTCCCATGACAAACATTCACCTAATTATTACACATTAATTTATATATGTTATAAAGCAGGCTGGATTTTTTTTTATCAAAACTTGCATGTCAAAAACTCAAACGAGATAGTAACAAATTTTAATGTTTTTATTCATAAATTACTTATGTGTAAATGATTTTATTATGCATGGTGCAAAAACAGAGAATAAAAGCTATAATTTATTGATGCATGTTGTGTATGTTTAGGAGCAAAGCCGGGCTGCACATTAAAGTGATCGGGAGCTTTCCCGGCCCAAACCATCGATGTGGACCACGGGGACTACTAATTTTAACTATTTTTTTTTGTCACTTCTTTTGTCTTATTCTTGCATTAATATCAATTAAGTTGCAACCGCCCGTTGCATCATAGTGGATTAAATAGGTCCACAGCCCCTTCCTAGAAAATCTGTGGTTCTACTACCATGTAAGCAGCATAATTCCCCCCGACCCCTCCCACGTGTTTCAGGTGGTTTGGCCCAAGGCTCGTCTTTACTCTAAATCACACTGGCACGAAGCAGAAAGAGGCTGGGCGGAACGGAGAGCAGTGTTGCCAACTTAGCGACTTTGTCGCTATATCTAGGACTTTCCAGACCCCCTGCGACTTAATTTGTAAAAGCGACTAGCGACAAATCTAGCGACTTTTTCTGGTGATTTAGCGACTCACTGGCACTCAAACCGCTAGGTTTGAAGCCATCACTTGGCCGCTGATGGCTGCTGTCTGCTCGCGACCCGCGCTTCTCTCTCTCTGTCGGGCACTGCCCAGCCACAAAACACCCCGCCCCCCGCGCGAGACAACTCGAGCTCCTCTCCACCTCCACCTCCGCCTCCACCCCCCCCACCCCCCCACCCCCCCACCCGTCTGACAGTCCGTCCGTCGATCTAGACTTCTAGCGACTCCGGGACAGCCTCTAGGACTTTTTTCATTGGAGAGTTGGCAACAACGGAGAGGGCTAAAATAAAAAAAAAGAAAGGAGGCGGCGGCCAAATGTGCCAAATTAACTGACATCTTCTCAAGACAAGCTGGTAGGTTACTGAAAGAGAGATGGATAATTGGTCTGGTTGTGAATTTTATCATATAACGTGGCGAGCGTTTGCAACTGTCAACTTAAAAATGTCCCAATGTAGGTATAGGATTATCTATGCTTAAAGTGCATTCATATTTCCATAGAAGAACCGAAAACTTGTTGCTTTAAATGCCAGTTAACCATTTTGATGAACAGAGTTGCCAAACGCTTCATCACGCTTTATTTGTAGCCTGCCTGTATTAGCACCAACGCGCACAGGTTAACACAATTAGACATATTAAACAGGTTGTGTAACAGGCTATTTGTTAGGGTATTAAATGCATGTCAAACGTGCTATTTAGGCTGCATTATTTAGAAGTGTTGTATACCAATATTGCGCTTGGTTCGTGGGCGTGGGGGCAGGTGTTATTAAAAAAAATATTCTTAATAATAACAGGCCTAATAATAAAATAGGCTACTCGAGAGTCTGCACTCTGCACGTTCTACATGCCTTAGCTTCTCTGCAACTGTAGCTTATTTCGTCTCGCTGTTATATCTGCATTTCCACAGGCGCGCAAACATGAACAACTCAATGTTAACTGTCTTTTTCATGGTTCTGGAATGTTCTGTAGCATCAGCGCAGGATGCCAGAACCACTGATGATCCAGATGAGGGCAGGACTGCTGAAGGCCCAGGTAGAGAAAGAGAGTTAGTCAAGATAGACGTTTATGATGGAAAATATGGCATAGTCTACAGAAGAAAACCATGATATGTGAAGATTAAATAGTGCAGATAATTTAACAAAATCATAATTAAATATGCAAACAAATTAATAAGTGAATGAAAGGATAGGCTAGATAAATACATAGTGTGTTTTTCAGCAACATAAAGAACCCCCTAAATGAAATGTTTGTGTAGCCTCAGAAGATCAGGTGCCTGAAGGTGAATGCAGTCATGGAGAGGCCAGGACCACAGAGGAAACAGGTAGCAGGATTTAAATGAACTAATTGTTGAAAATGCATCAAAATAAGACCAAATGAAATAGGTAACCACTGTTTAATCAATAATTGTCTATGTAACCTACATTACTTCCATCCATCCATCCATTTTCTATACCCGTTTTATCCTTGAAGGGTCACAGGCTACATTACTTTTTAATTGTTATTATAGGCCTATGAAGTCAGATGCTAAGAGGGAGGTGGGCACACTGTTATCAACTCAATATTAAATATCTTTTTTATTGTTATGGAATGTTTTCTAGCGTCGAAGCAGCAGACCATTTCCACTACTGATGATCCAGATGAGGGCAGGACTACTGAAGGGCCAGGTAGAGGAAGAGAGTTAGTCAAGATAGACGTTTATGATGGAAAATATGGCATACAGAAGAACAACAGAAGTTATGTAAAGGAACTTTGATTTGTGAAAAGACTTCTTTATCATTATCTTTATTTTATTTGAATTTCAATTATACATTGTTAAAGGGGCGTGAATAATTGTATGCCATAATCTAAATAAAATAAAAGGCATTGTGAGAGAATTGTTTTTTGTTTTATCTTTTTCTATGTACTCAAATTTGTCCTCTGTATCAGAGTGGCCTGAATTTGAATTAAATTCCCGGACTGAGAAAAGGGCCCACTCCGGTCCTGTTTAGGAGAGAAATACTGGATTTTTAGGGGAAAAGATCCATAATCTCTTTTCCATAACTGAATTGAAATAATGTATTCTACCATGATAAGATTTTAAAGTATCCATAATATAAACAAGGAAATCCTACAGCAAGAAGTGCCTGAGTGGCCATCGGGTATTTGGTTTTTTTTTTAAATTTTTTGTTTGTTTTGCTTTTCATTTTGATTGATAAAGGTTTGCCTGAGAATTTGTTATTTTTTTTTTTTTTTTTTAAGTTTTTAAACCAACACCTGCTCACTCATCTAACAATCTAATTTTTCTTTTTTTTTCTAATGTGAGCTCTCACATGAGAATGTGGAGAACAGAAAGGTCAAGTGAAGGAAGATGCACAACTGAACTGTGTTGATGCGACTTAAAGGAATAAAGCACAATGAATCATGGAACAATAAGAGCAAATGGGGGAACTAAGGAAAAACAAATATCTATTGGCTTGGGGTCAAAACATGTGAGAAATAACAGATTTATTCATGTAATATGCCACCGTTGACAGTACTACCTCCTTAACTAGCAGCATTGTTGATCTTAGCTTGGAAACGACAACACGGATGTTGCAGATCCAGATAAAGGATAAAAGAAATGTGACGATAAGGACAACTAATTTGAGAAAGAAGCTGAAGGCTCAGACTTGACCACTGGACTTTTTGCAAAAAATGACAATCGGCAAAAACACCTCAGAGCGCATGTCACTGCAGGAGCCTGAGGATCTGAGCCAGTACCACAAATGCAAATATTCTTGGTTGGATTTATCCAGGCGTCCAGATTTTAACACACTTTAGCTGTTTTTTTAAAATTCACCCACATCGGCCTCCTTACGGACAAGTCTAGAAGGCAGTTCACAGCAAAGATAAATCACCACATAAATAAGGCTACCTGTAAAGCTGAGTGGCATACCTAAAAATAAGATCTAAACCCAAGTTTATCAGGAATCACCCCAGGAGCAGAATTTCATTTAATAATTTGGAGGCCTTCATTTTCATGTAAGGGGAGGAAGAGAGCTTAATGAACCTGACCTCTGACGATGTGACTGACAGAGAAAAGAAAACGCCTGAAGGTAAGACATCCATTTATTACAATATACTTTACAACTTTCATATTTTGGAGCATCTGTTGCATTCTTATGTTCAGAAATGTATAGGTTTGACACTAATGCTATGCAGGATTGTAAAATAGTGTTTTACAGTCTCGCATTGCATTGAGTTGTTTGTATATATCAACTGTCGTGCTGCTGCTTAACAAATGGTAACACTGGACAATTATAAATCTGCACTGGAAAATTGGCCATATATTAACAATGTGTACAGACCTCATTTAAAAAATGAACCTGTCATCTACCCTTACGCAACAGCATGTCTTGTCATTGATTTCTTTTCTTATAACATAGGCCCTGCAGCACAAAAACGTTTATTCTCAGAAGCCCTACTGTGGCTCTTAAAAGAAAAAAAAAAAAAAAAAAAAACTGAATAAAGACACGTTCCATTTTGTTTCTTTCTTGGAAAAGCGCCATGGTGAGTACACAGAGGAACACTTGTCAGAATCTACCGACTGACATTTATTATATAAACGTACTTACCTGATTATGAGTCTCTCTGCCCCAGCTGAAGCAAGCAGTTAGGAGTTTAAAAAAATGTTATACCATTTTCTCCAATAAATGGACTGTGTGCTTAATGCGCTACAATACAATCAGCAACTGCCTCTTCTGGTTTGTCCTTCATGGGTTCAGGAATTTGCTCTTAGTGCAGTAATTATCAAGAAATTATCGAGCACATTTCAGATTCAGGGTAAAACACGGAGTCTGTAACCAGTACAGACTGGATACTAGCATTTAGTTGGCTGCTGAAAACATATTTGACAATAGCCAGCAGCACTGCTCCTGTTTTCTCTTTCTTGAATGTAACCTCTGCTCTTACAATTTTAAACTTGTAGTCTTAAGGACTTCAGTTAGGACTAATTTGTTGATGTAATTGGTGGAAACGGTATTGGCAGTTTCATATTACAGGGCTCTTTCTGATCCTTGCCTAGAGGATCCAAGATTAGACTGAATTCTGTGATTCAGGATCAAGTAATATTGGTTACACTACAGTGATGTTTTTGTTTCAGTTCTGTGAGAATCTGCTTGATAATATGTATTATGTAAAATGAGTGTCAGTAGAAATCAAAGTCAGCAACTCTGGTTATGGTACAAGTCTTCAGTGCTCTGAATCTGATATGCAAGCCTTCTCCTTAGTCGTTGAATGTCACGACCTTCACCATTTTAATGATCTTATCACTTGTATGGTCTTATGCATGTATAGTCTTCCATGAATTAATATCTTCGATGGTACAGAAGCAGGGTCCACTTCCTCTGATAAAGTGCTATTCTTATCAGGCCACCAGTATCAACTGGTCCTGCAGATATCATGAGACAGGTTTCCTGACACACTTCTGGTCCTGAATCCCATCTCTCTATGCTCTGAGTCCACTTACTGGCATGTTTTCCCTTACAGATACAGTATTCTGCTTTGATAGCTAACCTAACAACCATTTTGAAGAACCTAGAAATCCAAGCTGGTTTCAGAATTCTGGGGGCAACAAACTGAGGGATACGGTATATGAGTCATTATTATTATTATTGTTATTATTTTTAGTTTTTATATATATATATATATATATATATATATATATATATATATATATATATATATAGCTACTCTCTCTTTCTGCAAAAAAAAAAAAAAAAAAGAATATGTTTGAAATTCCTTGTCATGCCTTATGATGCTCAGTTTAACTGGCCAGACTAAATTGGGGGGGGGGGGGGACAGAAAAACAAAAAACTGGGTCACAGTGTAATCCTAGCCCAAGTGAAATGAAGCACTTCATGAATCATGTAGATACTGTGGACCCATGCTCTGCTGTAAATCCAATATGTGACAGTAATTATGTGTCTGGAGGGAGTCTTGGTTGATGTTCGTGTACTGTCTGTGTGTTTTGATGCATGTGAATGTGCGGTCAACGTTTCACACAATGGCCACATTCAGTCTTATTCCTGAATAAGCGTTTTTCTGCAGTGTGAATGCTATGCTCTTCATGGTCTTTTTTTTTCTTTTTTGTAGCATGATATCCACATTACTTTTTATACAGTTTTGCCTCAAAGACTTTGCATAACTTTCAACTAAATATAAGCCAATTTCTGAAATTGCAGTTTTGCAAAGCACTTTTTTTTTTTTACTTTTTTTTTTTTTTTTAACTTAACTCAGTCTTATTTATGATCTCTGTGTTAATTCGATTTAGAGACAAGTGAGAAAGAGACTTGTGGCACTTAAGGGAACTAATGATACTTTGCTCATTGTAAAAGAGTCAAAAATCCTAATGGGGAAATATAAATGCAAAAAGCAGGTCAAGGCAAAAAATAAAATACTATAGACAGGTACAACCTGAGAACAACCCCAGGCACAGAATAGAGCTGAGTATAAATAGACAGGAAGCTGATAACATAAGTCAGATGCTAAACCAACATGCAGGTATCTTCATTGCAACCTCTGAGTCTGACAAATGACAGCAACACAAAAGCACCATAAACTGAAGTTCCTTGAATGGTCACTGTAGCAGAAGTGTGTCAAATGCCCAACCGTACATACTACAGCCCACACGTGGAGATAAAAAGTCTCTGTAAGTGATTAATTTATGCACTAACAATAAGATATGCATTATTATGGGGTTGCTTTCAGTATGCCTTTGAGTGTGGATCGTGTTGTACAAGGTAGGTACCTCACTCCCCTTATGTGACCCAGAAATCAATTCAAGCACAAAATCTTTAAGGATGTCTCAGTATTTAAAGTGGATCTGGAAGACAGTCAACGCTTGTGAAAGAAGGTATGGTTGTGAATGCACAGGGGCGTCAGTTGTGGAGGTTGAGAAAGGATGCATATAGCAATGTATTATTGAAGTCTATACTGAGGTCTAGTTCCACGTAAGTTGTTCTGAATGCTATAGTTTCTGGAAAAGATCATAAAATACAAGAAAAGGCTAGAACTATGGTGAAATGATGGAGTCGTGGAACACATTTTTAAATGAAATCACTTTACAATGACTGAGTCATCCTTTTTTCAGACCATTCTGTTAGGTGCATCCTTTGACCCATTTGTATTGCATCTGTGAGGAACTAAGAAGTGAGAAGAGCAGCCAAAGACACAAATCATAGATATATCCCACAAGCTTCTTAATGAGACAGAGAAAAAGAGGAGCAACAACCCAGCTGGAACTGTAATACACTGGGGTTTTGTTGCAGCCAGTAAAGTTTGCAACAATGACACATGTGCACCATGACACATTGTCCTATAAACCTGAAGAAAAAGACAACATTCCCATTGAAGTTTAGATCAGCTGGCTGGTTGACTTTTAGACTTGTTTCTAGTTTTCACAAAACAACATGAATGTGCTGCCAAAATTAGAGCTATAACTAATCTCATAAGCATGGACAGAAATCTTTACCAACTCAAAAATAAAGGCACTTTTGTGTGATCCAAGCAGGTTATATTTCATTGCAAACCAGGATCCAAATTCAAAATTCTTATATTGTAAATGCTTTGCTGGTGAAACAATGTTTGGCAGAGCATTTTGAGCTGAAACCTGATCTAAACTAACCACGTGCTGACAATCAGGCACAGTTGTCAATTTTTCACAGCTACTTTTATATAAGGTATCATTTCTCCATCTATATCTGTTACTTGTGCAGATGATGCCTTCTTAATTTTAATTTATTAATTAATCAAGAACATATACAAGATAGTTCCAAGCTATGACATGTAAATGACAACAAAACGGTTGTTACAGTATGTTAGAATTTAATTAATGCCTGAGGGCTTAAGTTGGTTTTTCAATGCCAGATACAGTTTTGATAGCTTTGGAATGTGGACGTAATTCCAAGCTTTCTAAACAAATGTTACAGGAAGATAATAATACATAGAAGTTGGGTATTTAATGCAAACATAAGTCTAAATGATTTTCAATGAGATTTCTCTTGCTTCAATGACTAGTTGATGGCAGCAACCAAGATAATATCCAAATGAATATTCTCAAATGTTTGACCAATTGCTGGATAATCACGACGGTTTCAACACAATGGTTCAGATATTCTTGTTGAATGGTTTGTTTCTGATAAAGGGGCAGTCACCATCTACATAACTAATGATCTGTGGTGGTCTCTTTTTTTTTTTTTTTTAACTTTTGAAGCACCATATTTTTATATTCAGCTGGAGACATGGAAAATGTAAATGAAAGACACTCTTTGCCATGCCTTCCAAGCTCTAAACCTCTTCAATGCCTGCACAAAATGACCTTAAAGGTATATAACTGCAAAAATGTGTCTTGATATGTTCATTTCTATATTTTGGATACCTCTAAACTTCTTACCTAAAAATGAAATTCATATGCAGTCAAAGGCACCCAGCTTCAGTTTGATATCGCCCACAGTAAGAAGTTATCTTGTACTGCTACCGCACATTCAATCTGTTCACTACTGTCTGCCAAGCAAGCTGAATTGTCTTTATTTAACGTATTGTCTAACTTCATATTTCCATTATAAGCTCTCTTGTTGAAACCTAAGCGCATTCCCTCCATTTCTGAATCAGTACATCTGTGCTCGACTATCCTGTCTGCCTAACAAAGCTGTAAACTTACAAGGACCAGAATTAGTTATACCTGGTTTGACATTGACAAAGTAAGACATGTGGGAAATGTGGCTGACATCCTGTCATGATTTGAGTGTAGTTGTTGAAGGAAGGACCCAAAATGCAGGAGTTCAAAAAAGAGGAATTTATTAACAAAAGCACAAAAAAATCAAAACATAACTGAAAATCCAAAACTAGGGTGACGGGACAGCAAAAGCAGGAACAGGGGAAGAAGCCGGGCCGAGGAATCACAGGACGACACACCTGACAATCAGGAATACAAGCAGACAGACCAGCAAACAGAAAGAGGAAAGACAAGACATAAATACACAGAGGGGCAAACAAGTGGCAGGTGCAAACAATCAGGATAAAACAGGGGAGGAAGAAAAGCAGAACACTGCGAAGACGAGACAGACCTTCAAAGTAAAACAGGAGACGGTTACACTAGAGACGGGGAGCTTAACGCAAAACAAAGAATGTCTGCCATGACAATGACACATTCTGAATCACTTATTTCTTGGTGTATTATATTGATCTTTGTACGGTGACCTTAAGTGTCATTATTATTAATTCTTTTGTGCAACAGGACTCTGGTCATTTTATTTGCAAAGACAGATTCTTCACTCCAGTTTTTTTTTTTTTACGTTTATAAGCAACAAACAGCATAGTGGTGATGAGGATAAATCTGTGCAATGAAGTAAAATCCTTTTGGAGAAGGCTGAAAAGAGAAGGGAAGGAGGAAAGGATTCAGTTTTTAGGCTAAGCTAACACACAGCTGAAAATGCCAGCATGTCTTCTCATTAAACGTGAGAAGACAGTGCTCACACTACAGTCTTGACATATGATATAGACGTGAATGATGCGAAACCTATTAGACAACATCCTTATCGTGCCAACCCGGTGAAACGGCCGCTTATGAAACAGGAAACTGCATATTTGTTAAAGCATGGCCTCGCAAAACATAGCTGCAGTTCTTGGAGCTCGCCTTATCCGTTAGAAACTAAACCCGATAGCTGTTTTATCACCGATTTTCGTAAAGTGAACGCTGTAACTGTTCTTGATTCATTTCCTCTTCCCAGGATTGAGGACTGCATAGATAACATCGGATCTGCCAACTACGTAAGTAAACTAGATCTTCTCAAAGGTTATTGGCAAGTACCACTAACTGATCGGGCTTCTGAAGTTTCAGCCTTTGTTACCCCTGACAGTTTTCTACACTACACCGTGATGGCCTTTGGTATGTGCAACGCCCCCGCAACTTTTCAGAGGTTAATGAATAAAGTGCTAGCTCGTCAATCAAACTGCTGTGCATATTTGGATAATCTAGTTGTTTATTCTGTCTCATGGACTGAACACATACAGGTGTTTGAATGTTTAAGACACACTCACCCTTAATTTCGCAAAGTATGAGTTTGCCCAAGCTACTGTAACATACTTAGGCAGATAAGTTGGACAAGGACATGTATATCCAGTGGAGGCAAAAGTTGAAGCGATCCTTGCAAACTCCGTTCCTACTACCAGACGGGAGTTGCGCAGGTTTTTTGGAATGGCAGGATATTATAGAGGGTTCTGTCGTAACTTCTCTTCTGTTGTCCCCCCCTTAACCAACCTTTTGAGTCCAAAAGTTGCTTTTAACTGGACCGATGAATGTCAGCATGCGTTTGACAGCGCCCAGTCGCTACTTTTTCATGCATCTGTGCTTGCTGCGCCTGATCTGTCACGTCCATTCAAACTGGAGATTGATGCTAGTGCTGTTGGTGCTGGGGCTGTGCTACTGCAGGAAGACATACATAAAACTGACCATCTTGTTTGCTACTTTTCACGAAAATTTAACATCAGTTAAAATATTCCACTGTTGAAAAGGAAACTTTCCCTGCTGCTTGCACTTGAGCACTTTAATGTGTATCTTGGGTCCAGTCTGCAGCCGATTTGTGGTGTACACAGATCATAACCCCCTTGTGTTTTTATCTTGCATGCGTAATCACAACCAACGTCTCATGCGGTGGGCTCTACGGGTCCAAGATTATAAGTTTATAAGTATAAGAAAGGATCAGAAAATGTGGTTGCCGATGCCTTGTCCAGGTTGTGAGTATTTTCTTTTCATTGTCATCATTTTGCTGTGTTGCTTCTAACAAAATGTATATTTTGTAACTTAAGTGCAGGGGGGGTGTTACGGCCGAGGTCTTCTGGTCGGGGACTTCTGTGTATTGTCTGTTGTTACCTAATGTGTGCGTGTGTGATGATCGCCCTGTGCCAGCCCCGGAGGGTGGAACTCGCTGCTTTCTCCGGTCCGGAGTCCGTTGACGATTGGCTCCAGCAACTGGATGTACCACCTCCCGCTGTTGCAGAATGGACCAGACTCCTGCCCACTTTTACATCATTGATGATTCCTGACGCCTGGAGTGATGGTTTAAAAAAACCGACAGATTCCAGCATTCGGCGGGGTGGAGTCGTGTGACTGGGCAGCTCCTCCCTTTGTTTGTGGCACTTGTCATTTGGATGTTGTATGGGGACTTGTTGGTATTTTTGTGTTGGACTATGTAATAGGTTGGGATTGTGCATTAAAGCTCCCTAACTCCACTTACCATCGTGGGTTCTATTTTATGTTACCTCTTACTTCACTAGCTGAGCCAGAGTCGAAACACATGATCCCAGATCTGCTGGAATGGATGAAGTGGATAAAAATGTTTGGAAAATTTTACAACTGAATCTTATTTGCATGCAAATGATTTTTATAAAAGCTTGAAATGAAAGTGCTTCTCTAACACTTTTAAGAGTAGAATTTATATTACTGGTCAAGAAGAAATTATGATCAGAAACCTGTGTCTGCATCACAATGTAGTCCACTATCTGTTGGCAGAATGATTTATGAGTAACATGTAAGCAGCGATGTTTGTGGCATTTTAAATGTGATACCATCTTCCTTAGTAAGTAAACCCTTCCCTCCAGTTATGGTCCATCTTTCATTGGGCTGGTTTATACACTGGCTGGCCAAAAAAAAAGTTGCCACCTGGATTTAACTAAGCAAATAAGTACGAGCCTTCTATTGGATAATTACTGCATTGGCGATTATCTTTCAGCTAGCAACAAGTTATTTAACCCCAACTGGTGCAATGAGTTGCCACTCATTTCCTAAACAACCATGTCAAAAGACACATCCCATGGTTGTGGAAAAGATGTTAGTCTGTTTGAGAAGGGTCAAATCATTGGCATGCATCAAGAAGAGAAAACATCTAAGGAGATTACAGAAACTACCAAATTTGGGTTAAGAACTGTCCAACGCATTATTAAAAACTGGAAGGATAGTGGGGCCCATTGTCTTCGAGGAGGAAATGTAGCCGGAAAAAACTTCTCAATGATCGTGATCGGCGATCACTTAAACATTTGAGAAAGAAAAACAACAGTAGAACTCAGAACTATGTTTAATAGTGAAAGTAAAAGCATTTCCACACACACACAATTCAAAGGGAACCCAAGAGATTGGGACTGAACACCTGTGGAGCCTCAAGAAAACCACTAATCAGTGAGGCTTACTGGAAAAAAGGGTTTCAGTTTCAGTTGCTTAGGGAGCATAAAGATTGGACTCTGGAGAAATAGAAGAAGGTCATGTGGTCTGATGAGTCCAGATTTACCCTGTTCAGAGTGATGGGAGCATCAGGGTAAGAAGAGAGCCAGATGAAGTGATGTACCCATCATGCCTAGTGCCTACTGTATCAGCCTGTGGGGGCAGTGTTCTGATCTGGGGTTGCTGCAGTTGGTCAGGTCCAGGTTCAGCAACAGTATGAGCTCAAAGAATGAGGTCAGCTGACTACCTGAATATACTGAATGACCAGGTTATTCCATCAATGGATTTTTTCTTCCCTGATGGCACGGCCATATTCCAAGATGACAATGCCAGGATTCATCGGGCTCAGATTGTGAAAGACTGGTTCACGGAGTCATGAGACATCATTTTCACACATGGATTGGCCACCACAGAGTCCAGACCTGAACCCCATTGAGAATCTTTGGGATGTGCTGGAGAAGGCTTTGCACAGCAGTTACTCTACCATCATCAATGCAAGATCTTGGTGAAAAATTAATACAACACTGGATGGAAATAAATCTTGTGACATTGCAGAAGCTTATCAAAACAATGCCACAGCTAATTGCGTGCCGTAATCAAAGCTAAAGGCGGTCCAACGGAATATTAGAGTGCACTCAAAAAACTCAACTAAGGCATTTGTTTGATTTTGCTCAACAGAAATGTGTTCGTTTAAAATAAACATTATGTTTCTGATTTGTAATCATTATCACTTGTTGGTTTAACGTAAAACAATAAAATGTTTGAACTAGATTTGTATTCTTCAGTCCAATGAAATGTAAGAACTTTAAATCAACAACTCTAAAACTGATGTCTAGTTCGCATGCCCAAACTTCCTGGAAGTAAAAAAGCGGGACGACTGACCAAGTTAACGTCTGTGATTAGTGGACTGCTGCTGTTGCCTTTTTTTTTTTTTTCTTTTTTGAAATCATCTTCTGGTAGACTACAAAAAGCATAAATTTCTGCCAGTGAGTGGTATGCAGTGTTGGCGTCCTGGGTCAGTGGATCCTACAGAGTCCGACACCACAATGGAGACACACAATGGCTGAAAGGACAGAGGAAGATGTTGGTCCTGTTATACTTTCAGCTGCCCAAGTCTTTCCGAGGATCACCACTAATGGATACCCACCTCTTGATGCTATGATAAGCAACAAACATCACAGAAGTGATGACAACATTCTTTTGAATGTTGCCGAAAGCATAGTTTAATCATGACACTTTTTTTGTATGGTCTTCCTATTGGTTGTTCATTGCTTTGTGTCAAAGAATTAAAAATGGTACGAAAGCACTGAAAATGCAGAGCGAGTTCTTTTTGTTTTTTTGTTGTCACGTTTAATATTACAAGCCTTATAGATATAATCTATAAGGACTTGGTAATAAAACCTCTGTGATTTACTCACCCACATGTGAAATTATAAGACCTCTTGTCTTGAACAGTATGAAGGCGTATTCCCGACGTGAGGGGTAATACAAATTAATTCATGAATTCCTGGACTGCATCTGCAGAGGTTAAATCCCATCCGTCTGTTCTTCTTGTTATCTTTCAGACAGTCCTGGGGGCTGGTATGAGCCAGATGTAGCAGGGCATGAACAAAGCCTGTGGAGGTGTGACATAACAAAAAGATTAAGATTACAATCACACTTCAATCCCCCTGAGTAAGAGAGGGGCAAGAGAATTCAGCTACAGTGCTGCAGTCTCGATGTATGTATGAGAGATAATAAAAGGCACACATCTTTTTTTTTAATGCAAACATGCATACTATTAAAGGGAATTTCATTGCAATCTCAGAAAAAAAAAGAGTTTTGCTTTTATATTCATTATTTTGGATCTAATCAACCCACTCTGACAGAAGCTTGACAGAAGCTTCTAACAACATAATCAAGTCTCTCCCCAGTGTTCACGCCTTGACTGACAGATTATTGACTGCTTAACAGCGCAGAGTCAAGAAAAATGCAGCAAGATTGGAGGAGTTGAGTTTATGATAACTGCAGGCTAATTTTCAGACATCACTACAAGCTGTTCGTGGTAAATAAACTTATTTCAGAAAGATACTTGCAGGATTTGATGACGGCTCATGATGCAAAAAGGGCTTCCCATCCCAGGTGCAATGAAAGTTGCAGGCACATTAAAAACCTGTTTGCAATCATCTGTGATTTTATGAACCAGGGCTGATTCTGATCAGTTGAGACGGACCTCATTTCTTTGCATGACCCACCTTAAGATCTAGACGTAATCTTCATAAATATTCATAAAGCTCCATCAGAATTTTCAGGACCTCGAAATTGCAAAATAGATTTTGAATGAGTTTTTTTCCAATATATATATATATATATATATATATATATATATATATATATATATATTAGGGCTGTCAATTTCTCAAAATAATTAATCAGATTAATCGCATGACTGTCAATAATTAATCATGATTAATCGCAAATTAATCACATATTTTTATCTGCTCTAAATCTACCTTATACAGATCTTTTAGTGGTTGTATTACTCTTATTAATGTGAGAGTACACAAATGCTTGCTTTATGCAAAAGAATGCATGTTTATTTATTTGTTCAATGTCAAATACATTGTCCAAAAACATGTGCAAACTGCAAACTAAACAATTTATCCCCATTTCTAAGCAGCCAGGAACCTCAAACAAGACTGATGCACAAAATAACTTTACTAAAAAAATAATGTAAAACAATTTAAATAAATTAAATGTGCAAAACAGTGGGGACTGTAATACAAAAGAATACTCGCCTATAACAGCTTTTCTGTTCAACAGAGGCTTAACAACCCAGGTAGGTAATAGGTAAAACAAACTAAGCACCAGGCCTCCAACAACACCTACACCTCTTATAGTTTATAAAAAATAAACATCAGGCTTGACCTTTTCTCTTTTAACATGCAAAATAAAGATAAGCTTCCAACAGCCTCAATCTCTCTTTTTTTTTAACAGACAAAATAATGATCAGCTGCCTTCTCTTTTTAACAGAAAATAAAAATGATCAGCCTCCAATAGCTTCCATCTCTTCTCTTTTATAACAGACAAAATAAAACAAACAATCCCCTGTAACTTCCATCTCCTATATTTTTAACAGACTCAATATTCTCTCTTATTTTCTACAAACAAAATATTAAACATCAGCGTTTATCAGCCTCCATATCTCTCTTTTTTAAAAACAGACCAAATAAGTAACTTAAAATCTGCCTTCATTTTTTCTTCTTTTGTTTTAACAGACATGAGCATCAGTTATTTCTTTGCTTTGAGCCAGTTGCTCAAACAGACAAGCCTGTTGACATTTTCAGAAGCTAGTGAGGCTCTCTTCTTGTTAACAACATGCCCAGATAGTGAAAATAACCTTTCACAAGGCACCGAGGTGGCAGGTGTTGCCAAGTACTTGCGCGCAAGGCCGGCCATCATGCTGTGTGCTCCTTCATGGTCAGCCCACCACCGCAGTGGACAGTTCTCCTGGGCAATCTTGGGCTCTGCCCTGTAGCGCTCCACACTTCTCTCAAGGTAATCCTTCTCCTCTTCATCAGATGAAGAGTCAAGCATGAAAGCAATTTTTTTCTTAGGTGGCACAGATGTCTCTGGTTCTTCCTGCTGTGCAGGCCTCTCCTCCCTGAGCAAGTCAGTGATGGAATGCCACACCTCAGCCCTCTCAGGTTTGTTCAGACATTTCAGGTCCTTAAACCTAGGGTCTAGAGCTGTCGCTACCTTCAGCCACCGCATGTCTGTTTTTTTCTTGCGTTGCTCCAAGTCTGCTGTGAAGGTCTCCTTGAACCTGACCATATATGCTGGGTCATCTTCAGAGACCTCCATGACTCGTGACAGATGCCGGAAGGCTGGCAGCACCATTGAGCAGGAAACAAAGTTCTCTCCTCCGAGAAGCTCTGTGACGTACCTGCAATAATAGGGGAAAGAAAAAGTTAGAAACTTGTTAGACTCCAGGGCTGAGGAAACAAAAGAGCTGAGGACACACACACACACCTAAAGCTCTCTCTCTCACACACTCACACAGACACAGAGACAAACAGAACATTTAGTATCAATGAGAGTATAAATTATTCACCTGCAGGGTTTCAGTACTGTCTCCAACTTCTGCAGTTTCTCCAGCTCAGCTGCTGTTGGCATTGTCACCTTGGTTGCATGGAGGGCCAGGGCAGCTTTCACTGGTTCTTGATTTCTCAGAAGACAGCTGACCATCTCTAGAGTGCTGTTCCATCTAGTTGAAACGTCCTGAACGAGCGCCTCTTTAGTTTTTCCCATTTCAACCTGCAGCTTCTCAAGCTCTGTTGAATTTGGTGCACTATGCTTGAAATGGCCAACCACCTTTCTGCATTTCGTCAGTGCGTTCTCAAACGGGCTCTGCTGTAGAGACACAGTGATGGCCCGTTGGAGGAGATGCGCTGCACAAGACATGTGCTCAAACGGGAGTTGCTTGGCCGCTGCTATCATGTTGCGTGCACTGTCGGTGGTCAGTGTGCTGACTTTATCTTCAATGTCCCATTTTCCAGCTACATACATGAAGTGCTCCGCGCATGTGTCGGCGTAGTGCCTCTCCTCCGTCTTCATAACAGTCAACGCGTGTGACTTAAGTTCCCACTGCTCATCAAAATAATGAGCCGTGACCCCGAGGTAACTGTGATTTCCGATTGAGGTCCAATAGTCTCCGGTGAGCGCTACTGTGCTCGTCTTACCCAATGCATCCGCCACTTTGGCTTTCTCCTCTTCAAACAAGTGTTGGATTTTCTGTGTAATAGTGGCTCTAGCTGGTAATTCGTACGTCCAGTCATTGGATGCGATGCGAATTATATCACGCAGACCCTCGTCCTCCACGACGCTAATGGGCCTGCAAGCTGTAGACCCCATTTGGCGATTGCTGTTGTAAGTTTACGGCTCGTAGCACCGTCCACCTGTCTCCCTGGTGTTAGCGTGGTTTGCCGCAAACGAGGGGGTGCAGGGCTCTCTGCATCCGCGCTGTGTTTAGCCGACAAGTGATACCTGAGAGTAGTCGTACTCCGATGGAAACTAAACTCACACCGACAATATACACAAAGAACTTTTGTTTTGTCGAGTGAACCATCCGGCAAGGTTTTGAAATTGAACTTCCCATTCAAAACATTATCTTTTTTATCCATGTTTCGCCTGTTCTGGTCACGCAGGAGTGTTTCAATCCGCCTTCCTTGCTGCATGGACGTCAATGACTTCCTGTTTCGACAAACTACGGAGGCCCATGTAGTCTGGAGGCTCGCGCGATTAACGCGCGTTAAAAAAATTAATTGCGTTAAAATCATTTTGCGTTAATCACGCGTTAACTTTCACAGCCCTAATTCTAAATAATATATATATATATATAATATATATATATATATATATATATTATATATATATATATATATATATATATATATATACTATAGATATATTATATATAATATATTATATATAATATATGTATATATATACATATATATATATATATATATACATATACATATATATATATATACATAACATATATAAATATACATAACATATCATATATATATATATTATATATATATATATATATATATATATATATACATACATAATATGTACCAGTATATATATATGTACCAGTTTAATAGTCCAGAGGGATAAGCGTTAATGGAGCTATGAAGACAGATACGATATTATATATATATATATATATACATATATATATATTATATATATATATATATATATAATATATCTATATATATATATAGATATATGGATATCTTATATATATATATATATATATATATATATATATATATATATATATATATATATATATATATCATATCGTATCTGTCTTCATAGCTCACATTAACGCTTATCCCTCTGGACTATTAAACTGGTACATTCCTTTTTTATATTTCATTCTTTTTTAGTGTTGGTCTGAAAGTATCAGAATTTAATTATTTTTTTTTTAAAAGGATACTCCCACGTTTTGGGCATAACTTTCACATGACATCAACCTCTGAGTTAAGAGGTGTGAGAGAAAATAATCACTAATCTTAATCAAACAGAAAATTATGCACAGTTTGGTCCAGTTGTTGATGTTTGATGTAGTTCCACAAATCAATACCTAGTTATCGCTGATCAAGAGGTTACTTTGACCGTTTTTTGTCAACAGCGACTATAGAGGATCACTGCATCTGGACACTTCATAAATGTAAGCAAATATTCCATCAAATGAAATTGAAACTGATATTTTAACATGAACAAAAGTCTTTTGTTCTGCTTTAATGACACGTTTGAAAAGATGCCCGTGCCTTCAGTTAACATCTGCTATTAATGCAGTGTTTTCTGTTGATAAATTCTATCTGCAGACATCACTACTAGATGAACCCACAACCGTGGGAGACCAAACACCTCACCTCATTTCATCTACACAGATCCAGTTCTGCAGCAAGTGCAGCCGAGCAGAATCCCAAATCATTATCCAACAAGTCCATTGAGCTGTGTCACAGTCTTATTTAAACAAATGGCCCCCGCTGAACTTTTGGCTTTGCTCCAGTTTACTTGTCAGAAGTAAAACTTGGTGAGAAGAAAGCTGCTTCCCAGCAAACATGCTTGAAGAACTTGAAGTATCAGAAACAAGATCCAACAAAGTAATCAGCTGAGCAGAATATGAAGAATTTGTTCTACAGAAACTAGACTGATATGTGGAAAAAAAAATCTGAATTGAATAACTTAGTATTGTATCTGGTAAAAATTGAAACAAATATTGGCTTAATGTATACAAAATACTTGACAATTACTTACAAATTTTATTGGTGATAATGGTTATTTTGCTTGTCTCATTTTTCTGCAGGTTTTGGTCTGTGTGTGTGTGAGACATATTATCAATACTGAAAAATCAGTGTGCCAACAAAATGTCATTATCTGCTGGAGGTGTAGATGATTTTAAGTATTTTATACACTTTTACACACAGAAGGACCAGATGCAGAGAGAGAGGCCCTGAGATAATTCAAGGGAGAAGTAAGAAGAAAAAGTTCTCAAGCAGTTTATGGACTTTTCTTCTAGTCTTTGACGTTTTTATTGAACATTTATTGCAGTGAAGTCAAGAAGTTTGGGGGGCATCAATTCTTGGGGCTGAAAACTCTTACTTTCAACTGCTGTCTGGAAAAAATCAGGAGTCGAGATGGCTGCGAGCCTGTGATACTTTAATGACAGGTCTAATTGTTTTTTTCTTCACTCCACTGAATAAAATAATCTTTAAAGTGATGACTGACAAGTATTGTAATGTAGCTGTATGTCACTGGAGTGGCTGATTAAAATCCAGAAGACCAATCAGAAGAGGCAGGGACTGAGGACAGGCTGGTTTAAAAACAGGGAAGACTTGAAGACTCACGCTCCTCAGGTCACTTCACTGTGACTGCAGTTATGGATCCTGTCAGTCTGTGTGGACTGATGCTGGATTTTGAGTGCAGAGGCACGTCACTGATTGCCTTTTATTTTAGGTTGTTTTTAATTGTATTGATCTTATTGTTTTTAGATTAGACTTTTAGGAATTTTAACATTCTGTTCTCTTTTTCCAGTGTTGCAGCTGGTGGGACCCTCCACTCGCTGGTGTGGTGGTGACACCGAGAGTCCACTTTTAAAGGGTGATTTCTTTGTACGTTAAGTTGGTGTCTTATTTGGGTTTTGTGTTTCTTTTAGACTCTCAGTTTCCTGGATGGTGAGTGGTTGGTCTCCCAAGCCATAACATGACAGACTTAGTTTTTATATTTTAAAAATATAATGGCAGATGACTTGACCCACATTAACCGCTGTGGCCTCTTTAATTAAAGCCCCTGCGGGTCCTCTTGGTTACAGTAACAAAACAGATAATACATCACTTCCTCCTTGAAATGCAGTGGAGTGAATGTACAAGGTTATATAAGATTAAAATACTGGAGTACAGTGCAATGAACTGTTCTTAAATACACCACCAGTATGTCATTGCCCATGACTGTCGGAGAGAAGCGTCCGCCGTCGTTCATACTGCATTTCTACACATCTTCCTGCATTACACCACCTGAACATTAGTGGAATAATAGGAACCCTTTCTCTTCTGAATATTTCAGCTACAGGTAAATGAAAGTAGAAGAGCCTAACTGTATTATCAATTAAATATCTTTTATCTGCCCCTTCATTAGTGAGTGAGTCGTGTGACATCCAACCCCTCATGATCACACATATCAACCTTAAATTTGCAACACTTGTGGACATGTACCAGGAATTAAAAATATTTTCACAGTAATTAGATTCGACAAGCAAATAAATTGCCGTGTAAATTGGAGCTGCATTCCCAATATCCTGCAGTTTCATGCAGATGAATAAATTGAGGAACTTCCACAGATGGACTTAATGGTGCAAATGTGCTCTTCAGTTTAAGCTGTTTGTTTCAGCCATGTTTACAGGAAGGCTAACTCATTAAGACTAAAAGCTGTCGGCTACACGAGGACACAGGCAGAAAAAAAATGTGTTTAATCAGGCCTTTGTGGCTTAAATAACGTGCCATGAGAAGAATCTGTGAATGTGAAGACAGTTTTTCTTTTCTTTCACATCAGGATAAAGGAGTAAGATCAATAACACTGAAACAACCCTGATTTAAACACTCCTACCCTGGCAGACCTATTGGTCACTTTAACAGTTTAGGGACCACCATATAAAGCCTACGTTCAGATAACTTTTCCCTAATGTCTTCTTAATTTGTATCAGATCCTGAAATGCACAAAGTTGTTGTTAAAGCCCCCTCCAGATACTCATTCACCTCCAAAGTGAATCATTAAGTTAGTATTGATCACTCTCTGTTGAGACGGCAGTGGGCCACGTTGTTTGTCAAAAATCTGCAAGATAAGAGAGACAAACAGAAAGAATGAGAGACAGCCATGTAGATAACGGGTGACAGGAAATGAAAGTGATCCAACAAATGAGGATCCACAGAAGGATGAAAAACAAACACTGAAAGAAGGAGGACCTCATTTGTAAGATAAAAGCACCTGTATGTTTGGACTTGTACTTGTTAATAACATAATTACACAGGAGAAATATCATTAGAGGTGTATCACCAGAAAGTGCTTAGTATTGATGCAAAAGTCTGGGCACCCCAGGGATGAATTTATGTTGTTACTAATCAAAAAGTAAAAGATTAGCTAATTTCCAAAAAGTATAGTGTGATAAGTTTCACTTTAAAAATAAAAGGAGTCCAGAACTGACATGTTGTTTATCCTACAGGGTGTTTATCCTACGTAGTAATTCTGCCGTCGGTAAGTAGTATTACAATTTGGAAATGCTTTTTGTACCAACTAAGAGTCTTTCAATCCTTGCTTGGGGATTTTTATCCATTCTTCCTGAAAAAGGCTTCTATCTCTGCAATAGTCTTGGGTCTTTTTTTTTCCTGCTCAGCTCTTTTGAGGCGTCTCCACAGTTTATCAGTGATGTTTTTTGTCAAAACCCTTCAGTTTGTTGCCGTTTAGCTAGTCCAGGGTGGATTCTGAGCCATCATCTTTTCCATCTGCAGCTTGCCTAAAGATCGTGATGTTTTCTTACAGATTTGGTCATTTTAAAATGAGAAATGTGATACAGTCTGCTTTCCTTGGACTTTAAGAAAAATATGCACACGCAAAAAAAACAAAAACAAAAAAAATACCAACCCAGAATTCAAGCCCTCAAAAAAAAAAAAAAAAAAAAAACACTCATCACATCCCTCATCCTCAACCATTTCTCCACCTCTCACTGACATAAATCTGTACAGGTTCTCATTCATGGGAAGAACAAATCTGCTTGTTTGTTTGCTCCTGAGCTTCCTCACACCTTTCATTATTGCAGCCTTTTGCTCAAGTGGCTGTGCAGACATTCTGGATTGGCTCCAGCCCTAAACCTCACAGGCCCAATCTCCTCTGCATGATTGGATAGGCCCGGCCTTATCTCCTCCTGGTCAATATCATATACCTGCCGGTGTTAAGTGATTGCCTTTTTCCCCACGTAGATGCTTGTCAAATTGAATGTGGGCCTGAGTTTATTGACTGAGTTATAACAGAGGTGGCAATTGAGGGATTGGGTGAAATTTGATTAATCAAGTTGATCCTGAGGGTTCGCCTGGGTCTTTTAACAGCTTGGTGTACTTGTACCCTTTAAATTTTGCCAGTTAAGTGATTAATTCTGAGTGTTTTTATGCAAAAAAAAACAAATATGCATTCTATCAGTACGACATTGTAGGGTCATAATCAGAGCTCTTTCAGCATCTGATGCCAAAGATCTTAAATTTTGTCCGTAAATCTTATGAGTGGAAGTCACCAATCAAGACTTCCTTCATTTGTGTTTTCTTTTATGCAGACAACAAGGGATTTATTTCAATAGCCTTTACACTTTCCAAAAAAAAGACTGGCAAACAACATATCCATTTCTAATTTTGAGTGAATCTCCATCCAGACTGAATTTGTCTTGACTCAAAATATGATATAACTGAATCAGAAAAACTGGAGATGGGATGAAAATGCAAGTTAAAGAAAAAAAATGTCCTCATTATGTATAGTGTGAGTTATATAACCACAGAAAATTCCAAATTGCTTCCTTATCAGCTTTATTTAATTTATTAATACACATTCACTCATGCACAGAGCGTAGCCCATGTAAAAATAACTGATTTTAGTTTTTATTTCCATTTCTACTCCATTTTGATTTATGTATGTCACAATTTATTCCAGAGGGGTGTGTTGTGCTCAAAGAGTAAATTTAAAAACAAAAAAGTGACAACTTAGAAACACTTAACTTATTACTGATCTTTAACAATAAAGCAACATTACCACAGGCTTTGATAGGGAAAGAGCAGTCAGGCTGATTGCATACAAACTTAAAATTATTTCAATCACATTATCTTTTCACATTTCCACAAACCGCTTGAAGTTTTTCCAGTTGTGATTTGCCTTTTGTGCATGAATAAATATTAACTAGTATATGCTAACGCAGTGCAAATAAAATAGGCTTTAAAAAAAAAAAAACTTTTTTCAATTGACTGAGTAGTGAAAATGTACGGGATACAAATGTAAAAACTGTGGAATGAGATTCTTTTCCATGTCACTAATGAGTTACTATTTGCCTAGTGAACATTAGCTTCACGCCAACCCATCCATAAAGAGCTCTACATCATTGTGTTGAACAGCAGCATGCACCATTTTTATTTCAAGCGGAAACGAGGTGTTACATGACTTTCCATCCATCGTTCGATCCATTAACTTCTGCATATCCAGATTCGGGTCCCAGACCTTCCTTTTCTTGCTAGTTCCTCTGTGAGGAGATCAAGCCTCCACTTAGAAGCAGCACCTCATCCCAAACCCTAAGAGGGCATTCTACCCTTTTCTGAAAGAGAACCGTGGTCTCAGATTTGAAGGTGTTGATTCTCACAGCTACAAAACACCCCAGCAAAGGGCTGAAGATCACGGCTTGATGAAGCCAACAGGACCATCTGCAAAAAGCAGAGGCAAACCTGACATCACCGGAACTGAACCCTTCTGCTCCTTGGCTGCACCTAGAAATTCTTTCCATATGAACAGAATCGGTGAGGACAGCCCTAACGTTACACTCTCACTAGAAACGAATCCAACTTAACTTCCGGGAATGCAGACCAAACTCTCGCTCCATTTGTATAAGGACCTAATAGCCCAGAGCAATGGACCCAGTACCCCATACTCCTGGAGCAATGAGCCCCTCCACCAGGACCTGGCTCCAGGGTGGGACCCTGGTGACCCTAACCTGGGTGAGGGACACTGTGGTCCCTGATTTAAATTCTTTATATGAGTCTTTGATCATATGTTTTTCTTTGAATCACTCTTAGTCAGTCCCATCGCCCAGGACCAATTTGACTTGGAAATCATACCAGGGGCATTTTATCCCCGACAACACAGCTCGTGGGATCATTCAAGCAAGCAAACCCCTCCACCACAATAAGATGGTAATTCAAAGAGGAGAATTTATTCATCCAAGTATAATAATTATTTCACACATTAAATGTGGAACTATGTCCCCCATCCCACATGTAAAAGCTGTTTAAGCATGCTGATAATGACATTGAACAGCTAGATGAAAAACAAAGCTGTTTCGATTGATCATTAACAAATGATATCACAGTGTTTACGCCACTTAGGCCAAGGCAAAACTGGCACCTTACTTTATAAAAACAACATTTAAAGTACCATGAGACAGTTGTGATTGATAATGTCACAGAGCTGCCTTTGTTTTTGCATCCAAAACATCCTGGAGCTGGAACCTGCATACAGATCAGGGAAAAAACAGATGTTGATATTTTTATTAAAGACAGTAATATTGTAGAGTCGAATGAACACACAGGCAGAGAATCAGTGACAGATGTTCTTGGAAACCCGCTGTTTTTCCCCCGCTGTTCAACTTCAACTGTATCATTTCAGCTGATAATGTATTGTGCTTGAGGAATATTTTTGGCTGCAAAATAAATATGTGGAATAGTGCTGTGAGTAGTTGGACCGATCACTGTTTTTGAATAAGAGGTTTGTATTAGAACGTTTGACTGATCATTAATGCACTTACTTCCCAATGTGGAATTCCATACCTTAAAAGAGAGTTCAGATGAGGATTTGAAGGAGATATTTCCCCAATATTAATTTCACTTCATTGGCTTCCTGTTTAGTTCACAATATTATATAAAGCTCTTAAGGGCCGAGCTTCTTCTTTCCTTAAAGAACCCATAGTGCCATATTATCCCAACAGAGCACTTTGCTTTTAGACTGCAGGTTTACTTGGGGTCTCAAGACTTTCCAAGAAGTAGTACTGGAGGCAGAGCCTTCAGTTATCAGACCCGTCTTCTGTGGAATCAGCTCCAAAGAAGCTGTGTTCAGTATCCAGACACTGTCTCTACCTTTAAGATTGGGTTTAAAACATTGCTATTAAATAGAGCTTTTAATTAGAGATGGCTTCAGTAATGATGCACACAAAAGAGCAGTATATATACACAGTTTGTCATCATTATTGCAACTAATACTGTTTTTTTGTATCTCATAGGCAGATATCCATGGACTGATCTGTGTTTTCTGGATTCTCCTTCCTGTCACATCAGACCCCCAATCGTTTCCTCTCCATTGCCACCCGTGTTTGCTCAGGATAGGGGATTGCACCGAGGTGCAATGTAATCTGTTGGGGTCCTTAGCTATGCTGTTTTTACGAATTGGTATTATGTGAATTTTGAATTTTAGACTATAATGAACTGGATTATGACTATGATCAATTTCAATTCTGTCAGCGCGTAGCTATGGCTTTCCATCCATCCATCCATCCATCCATCCATTGTCTTTGCCCGCTTAATCCTCTGCAGGGTCACAGGGATCTGCTGGAGTCTATCCCAGCTCTCTTTGGGCGAAAGACAGGGGTACACCCTGGACAGGTCGCCAGTCCGTCGCATATAGACAAACAGCCACGCACACTCACAATCACTCCTACAGGCAATTTAGAACCACCAATTAACCTGACATACATGTCTTTGGACTGTGGGAAGATAGCTATGGCTTTACATGATGCATATCTACTCTATAGGTTTATGAGAGAGAACTTCTCACCAGAGTACTACAGTATAACCATCTACATTTGCTTCTTTTCTTACAATAACTTCATAATGATTTTTCTAGGTTTTTTCTAGGTTTTCATCTGGGTTATAAAATATTAGAAGCTTTGAAAACCTATAACTGAACATTTGAAATAAAGCTAAATTGGGCTTTTTTGTTCCTAAGGGTTTGAATTACATTTATTTCCTTCACTTGCTTGCAAGGTAGTTTAGGATTAATAGCTCAAAGCAGAAGGTAAAAGTACTTTAAAATAGCATAAGAATGACTTGATGATGGGAAAGTAATACTCGTAATGCTAGTGAAAGAATGCCAGCAATATTGGCAGATTTCCTTTCTAGATGAAGGTGTGATGATTTGTTTATATTTTTCCACTCTTTTTTAGTTCCTCTGGGATATGCAGCTACAAATGAGGCTTAGTGGTTACCTCTGTTGCCTAATATCGAGACGGTTCCTTGTTCAAATTCACAGAGCGTGGAGTTCACATGTTCTCCCTGTATTTTCCTGGGTTTTCTCCAGGTACACCCAGCTTCCTCCCAAAAACATGTATGTCAGGTTAATTTGTGATTCTAAATTGCCCATTTGAGTGGTTTCTCCGGCCATGCAGAATTATTTCTCTCCCTTTAGAAAAATAAAGAAGCTGCTGTTGTGTCCAATGACACTCCCTACTCACTGTTTGGGAGTTATCTGGAGGGAACAATGAAGGCAAGTCGTCATCATCAGAATTTATTTTTGTACTACCAGCATTATTTTTTCTTTATTGCTATTCACAATGTCACTGCTGTCACACAGATAAAAGCTAACAGATCAGTTGTATTCATGATTTATGTTAGGACTGATTGAGTGCGATATATAGAGTAGTAAAAGTTTTCACTACATATTTGAATAGCACTACAAAATGCTGACTGCACTATGCACTGCAGGGATGATTTTGTAGTCATTCTTGAGGCACAAGTGCAAATGAGTAAATCTAACTAATCACATACAGATTATGGTCATGTTTTGAAGAGAATATTTTTCTTGTACCTGTGTGTTGTATTAAATGTAGCAATAGACCACCGTCCAGATGGCTGTGGGTTTATCTGGAAGGATGTGAGGATGAAGATTTGTTTAATTTAACCGTGCTTATAGCAGTCGTCATTTTATGTTGTCACTGAATCAACAGTTGAGACGGGAAGTCCCACTGCAAAGACGGGCAGTCAGGATATTTGACCCAGCATAATTCTGCTTGGAAAGGCCCTGAAATGATTCTTTGTGAGTGGCTTAGTTGCCAGCTGGCGTCACACGCACAAGCCTTCACCAGCCAGCAAGGCTCAGGTGAAGGAGTTAAATCACTAACGGAGAATTATACAAGGACCTTTCCAGTCAGAATTATGCTAGGGCCTGCAGTCAGTGATCTCGACTGGCCACTGCTCATGGAGCAAAAGTTTCACGACTAGCTTTGGCCTCTGAGGTGGCTGCCAGCAGGCCTCCAGTGTGGTAGAGCTCTGTCATGGGATCTGTTGTGCTCAGCCCCAACTGCACTTGTTTTGTTCCGGAAGGACAACACACTTGAAATGAAGGTGTTTGGACAAAATAACAAAAAAGAAATAGACCTATAATATAGAATTATCATCCTGGGTTAGCAGAAGCTAAGCTAGCCAAGCTAAAATGGCTAACTGTTGGGTGTGTTCAAGTCTGCTTCTCAGCGCTGCTGGTTCCACCTCTTTGCAACATGATGCCTTCCAGTTTGAGGAAAAAGAGGCTTCAAAAGCACTCTCTGTACAGTAGGTCACATGACTGCTGTGAGTCTATGGGTTGGTTGCAGACCTGTTCTGTCCTTAAGTGGCTTCAATGGATGTTGCTGGTTATCTCTAATGCTGCTATAAGTGGAAGGGATTATAGAATACACACACAAAAAAGGATGATTGTTTGGTTTGCCGTTGGATGCTCAAGTATTACTGAACAAAGGACCCGAGTTGAACTAGTTCTTCCTGTGATCAAGCCTGTCACTCCACTGTTGGCAAACTGCACTGAAACACCTTTATTCGCCTGTGTAACTGGGAAGTGACCACTTTAGTTGTTCTGATTATCAGGAGAAGGGAAATTTTACTGAGTTTGGGAAATTTGTTCATTGCAGTGAAAGTAATTCTCCGTGTTCTTTGATCTGGTGCCATTGACGAGACTAAAACAAAGGCCAATTAAAGAGTTTAATACAATCATGAATACAAAGAATCAATATGCCACGCAGAATATTTTAATCGGCCAATGGTACACCTCCCTGACACCACAAAGAGATGCCAGGGAAATGCACGCCGATGTCAAATTGTCCACAGTTCTTAAAAGATCCAGCGGAGGCGGATCCTGGGTTCTTCTGAGTTTATTGCTCTTTGTCTTCGAGTTCAGATGGTAAACAGCAGGTCCAGACACATGTGATTTTTTTTGTTTGTCTAGGAAATGAATGTCTCTAAAATGTATTTATCTATGCTGTCACAGACTTTTGTGGGTCAAGAAGCCAGGATGTTCCAGTCGTTTAAGTCAAATAAAACCGAAAGCTGAGGAACTCATTCATAAAAGAAGACTGCATTCTTACATGCAATAAAGTTTAGTTTTAACAGTTTTTTTAACAGTTTTCTGTTAATTTTAATCCTAACAGCAGCACAAACCAGCTGAAGCCAGGCACTGTGCCACCAGCGTTCGCTTTCAGTGGCTACAGTAATGGGAACACTGAAACGCCGTCGAGACTTGACACATAAATGAGCTTGCCAAGCAGAGGAGTAAAAGGTAGATTTAAGTATAGGTGACATGAACAGCTGCCCAGAGCAGTATCTTGACCGGTGCAACGCAAGCGTCCAAAGATAAAGAAGTCACAGAGATTTTAAGTGAGAATTTGGAGCTCCTGCAGCCTTCTAGTTTGTTATCTAGCCTTTCTGTCGTGTTCAGGTCAAATCTGACGAAATTCCTACTTTCATCAATCATAAAGATTGTGTTTTACATTTGATTGTCTCAGGGCCTTATGATATCATCCACACTAGGCATTTGAACATATATAATTGCTGATCACCACTTTCTCTAAATTTTTAGTAATTTATTCAACTTTGTAACACCTGCGGTGTTCCCGGTCAAAAATGACCGCCATAGGAAATTAAAGAGTGACCCTAGATTGTGTTCATCCATCAGATTGTACACAACCACAAATACACCACCACACACACACACCACCCCACGTGAACCCCTTTCAGACTGAATAAATAGGTGTCTCCTCTTCCCACTTCACCATTGTGAGATCGACCAGTCAAAGATGGCGAGGAAGAGGCTCCAGAGGAAGACACAGCTGAAAAAGAGGCACCTGTGATCTTCCAGTCCAAGGGTGTCAATGTGCTCTGGTATTCATCCACCCAGGACAGAGGAGGAAGAGCAAGAGTAGAAAATATTGTTAGGATGCCACTCCTGTGTGTGAAGACCCATGCCCCCCCCCCCCAAAATAAATGATAATTTTGGAACACAATTTCAGAATCAACTTAATGCCAAGTACGATTTTACACATACGAGGAATTTGTTGTGGAGATGATGGTGCATGCAATTGAGGAAAAATATAACTAACAATGTAAACTAAAAATATTACAATATATATACACAAACTGTTTTTTGCATTTACAGTTTCTGTGTCTATTTTATGTATATTCACTGCAGTTATTCATGTAAATCAGTGGTCTGAGATATTGTTTACATCTTAAAAAGGAGTTATATAAAATTATAAAATTATATAAAATTTTGATCAGTGGTTTTTCTGTGAATGTAGAAGGAGCAGTTAAAACAGGCCTGGTCAAATTTGACCAGGAGCACTAAAGCAAGGGGGGAGAAACAAACATGACACAAAGGCGAGACAGTGCCTCGCTGAACTCTGAGAGTGATGACTGTCAAGACACCATGCTGCCTGTCAGATGTTCAAACTCAGAGGAGGAGAAAGATGGGGAGTACATCGATAGTAGAGTAAAAAACCAATAATCCTGACAAAGGCTACATCTGTGCTAGTCCATTTTAAAATGCAATTTGCAAAAATGAAAGAGATCTGCATCTCAGCTCAGTGTCAGATGAACTTTCCATCCATGTTACACCACTATCCATGGATGGGCATGGGGCATGCACATGTAAGTAAAAACAGCTGAAACCTTAGCTGGAAAAAAAACTTGGTAGAAAAGTGGTCATATCACATCTTTCCTCCTGCAGATGTAAACATTTGAAGTTTTATTAAATTCAGTTGTTGGCTGCATAACGAGACAGGGATCCTTCCACTGTTAAGCTATTATGTGGTATTTCAATGCCACCATGGAGAATAAATGATCTTCATCGGGATTCATGTGGGGCAAAATAAACATTAGCTTGACAGTCTGGATGGGTCTATTGAACCTGCTCATACCAGTCACCTTTTAATTCAATTCAATTCAAAAATACTTTCAGTTATCCCCAAAAGAAAATTAAATTGTTGCAGTAGCTGTCATGATTTAAGCCTCTTCAAATATTCATTGTAGATAGTTATTGCTGTGGGCAGGAAGGATCTCCTATTGCATCTGTGTTGCAGCAGATCTGAAGGAGCCTCTGACTGAAGACACTGTTGCAGAATCATTGTGTTGTAAAGAGGATGTTCAGAGTTCTGCATGATGTTCTTTATTCTATGAAGTATCCTCCTTTGTAGAATCAGGCTCCAGAACCTCGAAAACAGTCCCCAGTAAACGTAAATAAGTCTAAATAGTTTTGTCTGTATTTGCAGAAATATTAAATTACTACACATGTGACATGTCATAAGAGTTGAGGAAAAAAAAGTGTCTTGTCATTCAACTATTTAATTTGTTCCCAGAACTCCTCCATATGGATATTTAGGCTCAGTTTATCAGCTCATGTGGATTATTGTGTGCATCTGGGATTCCAAATATAATACATGCAAGAAACTTTAGTTGGATACCCAGCAGGGGCCTTTCTGTGTGGAGTTTGTATGTTATCCCTCTGCTTGCGTGGGTTTCCTCCAGGTACTCTGGCTTCCTCCCAGAATCCAAAGACATGCATGTTAGGTTAATTGGTGGTTCTAAATTGCCCATAGAAGTGATTGTGAGTGTGCATGATTGTTTGTCTACATAGTGGTCCTGTAATGGACTGGTGACCCTGTCCAGGGTGGTACCCCTGCCTTTCGCCCGAAGAGATCTGGAATAGGCTCCAGCAGATCCCTGTGACCCTAGATAGGACTGAACGGGTATATATATATATATATATATGAAAAAGAAAGTAGCCAAACCAGGAGTCAGATGCATTCAACTATTCACCAATATATATATACAGTGAGAAAAAACATTGATTTTTCTGCTAGAATACTAACGCTCTGAATCAAGTTTTTTATTTTTAGGAAAACCTTTTTATAGATATTTTAAATCTGAAATAAACATAAAATTGGTAAAACATAGGCACAGTTCTGGAATCACAAACAGAAAAAAAATAAATCAACGTTGCTCAAAACTATGTAGAGTGAGCATTAAAAACCAGTTACAGTAGCTGGCATTGGGGGTCTCTATCACACCCCAGAGATATTTTTTTGAAAATGCTGAGAACTGATTTTGAAGAAAATGAATTAAAGGTGGGGTAGGTGTTCTTTGAAAAAACGGTTCCTGCAATCCAACTCAAGTGAGATTTTGAAAATATACACTCCCTCCCTCCTCCCAAAGGCTCTGCCTCCTCCTCTTCGAAAAGTTTTTGACGTTGCAGTTTGTGGATGGTAAGTGATATGGCAGTGACCACACATTAAAATGTCATGAAGATCAAATGAAAACCCCCTTTTACCTTTTTTTTACTTGTATTCCTGTAACTTGCTGAAGTATACATCATTTCCACACATTCTTGCTTCTAATGATTCTTTTGTAACTATAAATGTATGCCTCTAAAGAGAGTATAACATTTTTTTTGGTGTCCTAAAGAAATGTTTGCATCCAGCCTTTTAACTGGGCTCGTGATCAACAGCCTCAAGATCTATTTCATTTCCCTTCAGGTGGTGAGAAAAAGAAATAATACAGGCTTTGATTGAGACATAAGGAGCATTTGGCATTGGTACAGTCGAGGCCATGTTGGGACTGTAATTTGAATTATTGCTTTTGCTAGTGATTAGTTCATATGACAAGATAAAACACAGAAACAGATTGTGTGGTCATAATTACCGGTTTTTCATTTCCTCTTTTGTGAAAACGTCAAAATGATAAGAGTAGAAAGACAATTATCTCACAATTTTGCTACATGCTACTGTAAGTCTAAATGCACTCTGGTATGCAGTATCTTTTCATGGAGATTCAAACAGCCTAATAATTTCCCTGTGATTACTGATTCAAAATATTGAAGAATATTGGCTGCTTGTCAAAAAAGCTGTGATTTAAGCATGCACACTGTCCTTTTATCTCTGTTCTAGAGGAGAAAACCAATAACGCTCTTCCTCTACATTATTATTCCGTGCCACAAGTCAATTTTACTCTGTCTAAGCACTCTGTCTGCGGCAAAGGCTGATATTAAAATGCTTGTATGAGCAATGCAATTTTTATTTTCTTGTCAGGAATAAGTACGACATCTTGTTTTCATTTAGTATTCCATCTTAAAGGTGAAGTTGATTGATTTTTCCATTCTTTGCATTGCACTTGAAGCATTAAAACAATGACCCAGAGTCAGGCCTCCTTTTTTTCACCTCCATTTTTGTACCTCATAAAGCTCTTGCCCTAAAGGCTCCTTTTTCTGTTTTCACCACATGTCTATTACCTGCTTCCAGACTCTTCAAATATTACCGGAAAAAGAGAGAGGGCTAACGATGCATGAACAAGATGAAGCGGACAAATGAACTCTGTGTGTTCAGCTCTAAAAGATGCAGGCAGGGTGATGGGGGCATTGGAGATTATGACTAGGGAACAGGGGATGCAGAATGAAAAGAAAAATAAACATCAACCATCATACAGGCAAAGCAACATTTGAAAAAAGTCCCAAAAGAGTTACAATAATGAGAAGAAAGGGAATTTGAGAGAAGAGAGATTTCTCCCAGGGTTAATGGAGAGGCTTCGGTGCAAATGAGTGCACAGAGCCGGGGCAGGTACCTGAAAAATGAAAATTATAAGAAAAGAAAAGGGAAAAAAGGAAGTGAATCAGTGTAACAAACAGGGTGAAGGAAGTAGCCTTGAACTATTAATGAGAACCTATTTTGCCTGACAGGGGGAGAGACAGGATCTAAAGGTCAGTGAATTGCCAGGGCTGGGGTGCTTTAAAGCAGAAACACTGATGATCATCACACGAGTGGGAGCATTGACCAGACTAGCCTCTGGGCCTAAACGAGCTAGTGCTGAGCACAAATTATGGCTTTTGAAGAGACACAGACTGAAAATGAATGAAAGAAATGAACAAGGACAAATAGGCCCAGGCATAAAATTGCTCAAGTTGTCCTGTATAAAATCATAATAATGTAAAAAAAAATAAAAAAAGTGAGAAATTGTCACCTGACTTATGTTGATTTCTTTAAAAGGTTTACACTTGTAAACATTTTTCTGTGTAAAAAAAAAAAAGTAAATAAAAAATGTATAAAAGGACTGTGTAACTGTTTTGTGTCAACTTTACACAACTTAAGAGTTTTATGTTAAACATAAACTTGTTTTGCTAATCTGACATACACACACAATATATATATATATATATATATATATATATGTAGTTATGCCCAGCTCGTGGGAGAGCATAACAAAGAAGGGAGGTCCACGCAATAACAGCTTTTAAACAGAATGATTAATTTATTGAAGGTAAAGCAACATAAGGAACTCAATGATTAAGTCAGAGAAACCAAAGAAACCAAGGCTAAACTAAACATAAACAACCCAAACAAAAACAGAGGGTGCCAGGAAGGCACCAGCCTTCCAGGAGGGAGAGAGAGCCATCTTGGATTTCCCCAAGCTTTTAAAGGCTAGACGCAGGTGAAAGCAATCACTAACGAGGAGGGAGGGGCAAGCAACCAGGGAGAGGAGGGAACCTGCAAGAAAAAGTAGAGGAAGGAACACAGAGAAACTGATCTGAGGCCTGTGGCCGTCACAATAAATATACATATATATATATATATATATATATATATATATATATATATATATATATATATATATATTAGGGCTGTCAAAGTTAACGCGTGATTAACGCAAAAAAATTTTAACGCAACTAATTTTTTTAACACGCGATTAACGCGAGCCTTAGCCTGGCCGTTGATGTACAATAGTAGAGAGGAGAGTAGGTTTAATGAGCCTCGGGCCCCGCTGTAGTTGTAGTCCTGTAGTCCTCTGTAGTCCTGTCAAAACAGGAAGCCATGCACTGACGTCGACGGCCATGCCGCAGACAGACAGACGTAAACAATCCTCCAAAAAAATATCCATTTTTATTCCAGCAGTAGCTGGAATAAAAATGGATACAAAAGATACTATTTTGAATGGTAAGTTTAGCTTCAAAACCTTGCCTGATGGCTAACTCCACAAGATAAATGTTGTTTGTGTTTGCTGTCGATGTGAATTTAGTTACCACCGGAGTCCGACTACTCAAATATCACTTGTCGGCTAACATCTTCTGGAAGACTGGTCCAGATTTTAGGAGCATAAAACTGAAGTGCAGCTTCACCTTGTTTAGTCCTGACTCTGGACACCAGCAGGAGACCACTACCTGAGGTTCTCAGAGTCCAGGTTGGTTCATATGGATCTAACATGTCAGAGATGGACTTTGAGGCCATGAAGAGACTTGAACACAAGTAGAGCTGTTTTAAAGTATATTCTCTGAGTGACAGGAAGCCAGAGACCTCAGGACTGGACTAATATGGTCGTATCTCCTGGTTCTAGTCAGGACTCGTATTAATAAGAGTAATACAACTTGAAAAAGATCTGTATAAGGTAGATTTAGAACTGATAAAAATATGCGATTAATTTGCGATTAATCATGATTAACTATTGACAGTCATGCGATTAATCTGATTAATTATTTTGAGAAATTGACAGCCCTAATATATATATATAGAGATAGATAGATAGATAGATAGAGAGAGAGAGACTATATTGCCAATCACCTGCCTTGACTCACATGAGCTTTACTGTTCCCACAAAGTTGGGAGCATGGAATTGTCTGAAAAACAACCCCTCACCATAATCCCCCCTCCACCAAACTTTACACTTGACACAATGCAGTCAGACAAGTACCGTTCTCCTGGGAACCACCAAACCCAGACTCTGCCATCAGATTGCCAGATGGAGAAGTGTGATTCATCACTCCAGAGAACGTTCCTCCACTGCTCTAGAGTCCAGTGGTGGCTGCTTTACACCACTGCATCCAACGCTTTGCATTTCACTTGGTGATGTCTGGTTTGGATGCAGCTGCACCACCATGGAAACCCATTCATGAAGCTCTCTGCTCTGTTATTGAGCTAATCTGAAGGCCACATGAAGTTTGGAGGTCTGTAGTGATTGACTGCAGAAAGTTGGTGACCTCTTCACACTATGCGCTTCAGCATCCGCTGAGTTGCTGTTGTTCCCAAACACTTCCATTTCCTTATAATACAGCTGACAGTTGACTGTGGAATATTTAGGAGCGAGGAACATTTCACCACTAGATTTGTTGAAAAGGTGTCATCCTATCACAGTTCCACGCTGGAATTCACTGAGCTCTTCAGAGCGACCCATTCTTTCACTAATGTTTGTAGAAACAATCTGCATGCCTGAGAGGTGCTTAATTTTATACACCTCTTGTCAAAGAAGTTATTAGAAAACCTGATTCCAATAATTTGGATGGATGAGCAAATACTTTTGGCAATATAGTGAGTATATATACACACACACACATATATATAAGGCTCTTGTTATCTGTTTTTTATGGACACACTGCCTGTAGTAGTAGTAGTTGTTATCAGGTGAGTGCTAAGTACACAAGAACATTAACTGATGTTTATGTAGTTCTCACCAGTGCATATATGGTCTCTAATTTAAATCAGTGATACAGAAATCATTGTGCAGATTATTTTTTATTTCATTTGGGAGAAAATAATTCTTTTGGAACATGTTTGTGGTAACAGCATCTAAGCTTTGACCCTCTGTGTTTGAGGCACAGCTGAGAGTCTGAGTTACCAGGAGACATGCTGTCAACTTTTGGAGTGTGTTTCTAACAGCAGACTGGAATTTATCTGAAGCCCACTGACAAAAGGGTTGTTTGTTTTTTGTCTATATCAATAAAACATCATACTGTCATTGGATATTGCAATTTTCTTCATTCAACTTAATAAGAAACTTTTGGGGTGTTACACACACAAAAAAAAGAATGAACAAATAATAGTCTCATCAAAAGTAGCACTAAAAATAATTTATTATTTTGTCCAAAAACAATTTAAAGAGACTTCAAAAAGCTTAGCTACTTTTAGTCAGTCATTTTGACAGCTAAGAGCATCAAAACTGAGTGCTTCATCACCAGTTTTTCCTCCTCTAGGACCAGGGAATCTGTCCTGGTTCATAGACTGGAAACATGTCAGTAGTTTTGTAAAACAGTAAAATCAATACAGAATCTGACAGGTGACCAAATAAAGGTCCTAGATAATAGAATTAATGTGTTTTCTTCCTCTGGTCCTTGTCGGCATCGAAACAGCAGGAATCAATGGTAACTGATTTATGCATTTTTTTTTTGGACTGACAGGACATGAGAACATTACGATAGCACACTCTTCTCGATATCAACGCATGCGCTGATCTCTCAGATGCATAAATACCTGTTTTTTATTTTTTGAGATGAAGACAATTTCGTGACAGGCCCTGAAATCTAATTCTGGTTGAGACGCAGGCACATTTATGACATCCAAGTACTGAAGTGCAAAATTAATTTGAGTTTTGGTCAGTTCAAGCTGACTGCAGGAGACTTTGTAAGTCTACTGGAGACAAAATAAACTTCCAACCAACTCCACAATGTTCTCATTTACATTTTGTGATTTGTTCATTTGCCTTGTAAATATGTAAAATTAGAGGAAATGGTATTATTGCGGTCTCAGTACATCGCAGAGGTTTAAAAAATATTCACTGAAAAAAAAAAGTGAAAAAAATTGAAAAAAATTCAAATGAAGCACGTGAGGCTAAAGCGAAACACATCACATCAAGAACGAGTCTCAGGAAGCAACAAGAGCCTACACGGGATTCCCCATGAATGAAAATCGAGGACCTGTGATTGGCTGCTAAGACGGGCATTAATTTGGCGTCGGTGATCTGTATGCTGATTGGCTGACACGCGTCCCCGCATCTCCCATCCAGTGGCGGACTGGCACCAAAAAGAGGCCCTGGCAATTTTGACAGAGAGAGGCCACGTTTGTCTTCTCAGGTCATCTGCAACCAACAGAAACATAAACATTACACTGCCACAGAACATAATAGTATAGCTTAACCAGAACATGAAAAATAAATGTTTTTTTACCTTTATGTAGTTACAGTAGCAGGTTGCGCAATAATTTGCTTTTCTCTGCCACTCTATTAATCACATCATTCGAATCCAGTCTCATGAGAATCTCCTTCTCTGTTGCCATTAACATGAAGGCTTCCAAATTTTCGTCTCGCATTCTGCTCCTGAGACGACTCTTAATGAACTTAAGTGTCGAGAAGCTTCTTTCACATGCCACTTGTGTGCAGGACAAGGTCAACAAATATTTGTAGGCCAACTGTATTTTGTGGTACGCATGTGAGAAAAACTTCAGCTGCTGGAGGAGGAAGTAGCAACACACAGCACAGTTCCTGCAGGCTGTAATGGGCAGTCAAGAGATCCATGGCATTGGTTTGGAGATACTTTGACAAAGGAGATGTGAGTGCGAAAACACGCAGGAACAACTGTGCAGTGAGAACTGTCTCATATTTAATGAGTGACTCAATGAAGGCATGTGCTTTTACACGTACAGCTGGCTTGAACTGTAAGTTGTCCTCAATTTTTGACAACTAAGTTTCAACTAAATCCACATACAAAGCATTCTTTGGTTGGGCAAAGGATCCAAAGATCTTCTTTAATGCAGCATCCTTTGAAGACCATCTTGTTTCCCCAATCAGTGAAATTCTTCTGTGTTGGGGGTCCTGACTCACACCTTCCCAAACATTCATTCTCTGATATGAGTCACGAAGAAACACTGCAATCTCATTAATCAACCCAAATAATGATGCTGCTGTTATCACAAAACCTGTGGTTTCAGACATAACCAGGTTTAAAACATGGGCATACATGCATTTGGGTTGGGACTTCTTTTGACAGCCAGGCAGAAAACCCCCTGTATTGCCCCTGCATATTTGCAGCCCCATCTGTTGAGTTTTCAATGCAGTTCTTCACATCAATTTTGCAAGTGGCCAACGTCTCCTTGAGCAGTTTAAGAAAGTAATCAAGTAATCAGCAATCAGAAGTAATCATCATCATTTGATGATCAAATGATGATGATTACTTCACCACAAACGATCCAGAGCCATATCTGTTGAATGCACCAACGTGGCAAAATGAGAACGCAGTTCCTTGTATGCATTTGCCCTGTAAGATTGTTGCACCTCGTTATACATATTTATTTCTACACAACGTAAATGCACAACCCACAACATGTAAATGAGAACATTTTGGAGTTGTTTGGAAGTTTAATTTGTCACTTGGGCTTGTTGAAGCAATTCACTTAAAACCAGAATGCCAATCTCTCTTTTGTAGGTCTTTTAACTTCTTGTTGTTGCCAACTAATTCACTTAAGATTATTTTGCTTCTTTTATCTTTCAACTGGATCAGGCTTCCAGATTGTTTGGCCTTCTTGTCTTCCGACTTCACCTCCGATGTGAAACATCAAACAGACCTAATCGAGAGTGAGAGGTCCTCAGAGTTTACTGCAGATATTCTGTTGGCCAGATTCCCAGCTGTCAAGTCACATCTGGGGAGAAACCACCACCTTTTGACAACCTCTGTCGGTGCTTTCTCCACTCACCCTGTCTGAGCCAGTATAGGAGACTTAACCTTCATGACTAAAAACACATATATTTTGATATTTTGAAGCTAGTCAAATACAAGTTCAATTTTAGTAGACCACAAACCAACCATTAAGTCATTAAGTTCAGTCTGGCATCCATGTTGATTAACGTTTATCAAGATTCTCCACATTCTGATTTCTGAGGTCTATATTTGATGGACCTTCATATTTCACTCTATTGAATGTTTGATCTCACTGTATAATTTAAAAGTCCATGTTTAATTTTTTTTTCAAGTTATTCATTTTATTTCACTGTTTCAGTAAATTTGTGTGCATTATACATAAGCTGTGGTTGCCCTTCATTGTGCAGTGTGTTTTTTTCAGGGAGTGAAAGACATCAATCAACTTATAATGTATTTGTTCTCCCAAAAAGAGGGGATGCCTTAAGTCATCAAAATATGAAAGTGTCGTTAAATGTGACAAATCATACAAATAACCATGAGAATTAGAAATAAAGGCCTGGAACGCTTAGCAGATGGTGTAAATAAAGACCTCTGGAAAGACCTGTGGAAATATAGTACTTCAAAAAAATAAGTCATTTCTCCAACTCAACAGAGTTGGAAGCAACCGGCCGATCAAATGAACCCTTTGCTCATTTTTAAAGGTCCCATGCATAGGTTGTGATGAAGTTGCAAAATGCCATCACCTAAATATGGTATTATGAAAATAATTGTTCTGTTTCAAGAGAAGAATGACATAATGTAACCATTTTGTGCCTTTATGGGCTTAAATAACTGACCTCAAATATCCCTTAGAAAGAAAGTAGAATGAAAAAAGAAAGTCTTGGGTTTAAAGGGGGGCATGTTTTCTTATAGATTTAAAGATGGGAAAATCTCATCAAGTAGACTTTTTTTTTTTTTATGACAGCCCCCCTAAATCCTTTTCCACTTTCATCTTTTGTCCATGCAATGCTTATGTTCACAGGAGACAAATACCCCTAGTGTGAAGGGTCATTTCAATAGATACTTAAGATAAGGTCAGGATACAAAGGAGTATATGTGGTTATCTAACTCTATTTCTATTGATGAAAGCAGAAGGGATAAAAGGCATTAAAAAGGACACACATTCCTTGACAGCGGGGATGGAGAAATGAGTGACAGTACAATGCTGCAGGTCTGTCTGAAAAAAATGAAATGATGCGATAATCTTGTTGGCGAGGAGTTAAAGGACTTGCTCTGAATGGGAAATCCTGTTTTCAGGCCAAGAGAAAAGGGAAGCTTTTAAGACCTTATTATCTCTAACAATAGTTCCACCCAGGGCAATGTGTGATACATGAGGAGGATTGCAAAGACTTGAAAGATACCACAGTCTTTCTGTATGTGGGTGAAATGTAAAGGAACGACATTGCAATTCTCTTCTCCCAGTCCTCTCATATTCAATAAGACCACTTCTGGCGAATGAGATGTGAAATTGCCTGCTATCAATATAAGGCCCCTTGGTAAAAGGTATTTTCAGATCTCTCTGAATTGTATTATTCCACCATTCATTTTTGGTCCCGAAGTTAATGACCATCATGAATGCAGAGCTAGCCAGGCAGCACCGATGACTCCAGAGGTGTTTAATAGGTCTGCAGGGACGGCCAGGTAAGTAATCCAGGGCTAGCCATCTGAAAGAAAGGACATTGTTTGATAATTTAAGAGGGCTTTAAGGAATGGGAGGAGAGGAGTGAAGGAAAGAAGAAGGGGGAATAAGAGAACTTACTGTTCTTAACTTTGCCAGAAGTGAAGTTTTGGCACAAGAAAGCTTTTCACCGAGAAGATGAAGACTGCCAACTTTGGGTTAAAATGCGGGTTATAATATTTAATTCAGTTACAACGAATGATTCACCATGTAAATTTTTGATCAAACAGCTGTCTCACCAATGCTTTGTTGATACACCCACATATCCAAATCCTATTCACATGCTAAACTGATGCACTATAATAATCATTGTGTATTCCTATGACAGCAGCTGCAGCCTTTTATCAGTTTAACATGGGCATTAGATGCTGTGTTATGGCACTTGCTGATGCAACTAATAGTTTCATGTTTCAGTTTTTCATTACGCAGAATTGATTTAAACCAGTTTTCAGCCATCCTGAAAATACTGCAAAATGAATCGTGTTCGATAAATTGTAAAAAATGTATGTATGTATGTATGTATGTATATATATATATATATATATATACATATATATATATATATATATATATATATATATATATATATATATATATATAGTTAGAGGCATTGAATAGCCAAATGATGAAGATATATTCTATTTTTCTATACTGCCAGGCATTCACCTTAATATCTATGCACATTGCAGATCTATGCCTGAGTCCCAAAACACTTGATATACATCAACATCTCTTGTTCTACACCATCTGTCACGTGCACCAAAGTTTCACATCTACGTCTGTACCCGTAGTATACAGAAAAATTACCTCATCACATTTGCTGGTTTCATCATTAGGAAAAGTGAGAATTTGTCACCTGTCCTGGTTTAATGAAATCCCAAAAATGTGTGTTCTTCAAAGAGGCGTTTCTGTGCAAGGTCACCGAGGGGGGGGGGGGGGGGGGGGGGGGGGGGGGGGGGGGGGGGGTGGGGCTGCTTGTCTGGAGAGCCAGAAAGGAGCTCTTTTCTCTCTGTAACCGGCAGAGCCAATGTCATCTCTGCTTATGAGCTCGAATAATATACCGCGCCAACCATCCAAAATATGGAAATATGTTCAATATTCCAAGGACGTGTGAAATTGTAAAACTCTGAACATGTGTCATAAAATTTTACATCTTGTACAACACCACAGTGAACACCTAATAAGTTTATAGAGCAGCAAAAAGTAGGGACCTGGGGATCTGACACAGCTGACATAGTGTGCTCAGGTTTGAAACTTGTTTCTTTTTCTGTTTTTTTTTTTTTTTTTTTACTTAAAGATGCAAATATATTAAACATTGATTTATATTTGTATAAATTAAGGGGGTAAAGGTAGGAAATAAAATGTCTGCTTCAGGTTAAAGATAATATATGAAATACCTAAATATGGCCAGGAGGAAAATCCATGGTTTGTTGTTTAGTTGCCAAAAAAAATAAATAAATAAAAACTCTTGTCTAAAACGTGTATGTCATGCATATTTCTGGTATCCAAAGGCAGAGTGTTTTTTGTTTCTTTTTCCTGGAAACTGAGCTACTCAACTCATCTTCAAGTTCAGAACTAAAAGGAAAGAAAACTAGCACTTCTGTTTTCTTTTTTAACCAAGAATTTGGTCATTTCAGGTGATGTCATTGCATAAGCGATGGTGACCAGATGTATCTCATAGTTTGAGTTCTGATTGTTTAAAGCCTTAACTGAACTTACCTGTTAAGGACACTTCTTTAAAAAAAAAGTCACTGTATTCAGACATCTTTATAATCACTGCAAATGATGTGTGAAAAACCCAAAATCAGCAACCTGACAACGATGAAGGCCTTGGAAATATGTAACAGAAAACTAAAATAAGGTAGTCGACAGACAAAAAAACAGTAGGAACAAAGAAAAATGAATAACAAAAAAAAAAGATACAAAGATAAAAGGGGATTGGTTTTTAAAGTGGAATTAATTAAATGCTTGTGTGTGGTGTTGAGCTTAATATGGAAGGGATGGAGGAATAATAATTCATCCTGTCGCCTCGGGCTCGCTCCTGTGTAAACAAAACAATAAAAAAGGAGGAGATGAAAATGAAATCACTCCTTTATTTGTTGACCACCACCTGAAATGAAAGTGGAGCTTACATATATTTAAGAAACAAAAAATAAAAAAGCGCATCTTCCTTATTTGATTAAACTAAGCAAGTGAAATTAAATATTACTTTGTTTTAAAATTATTTTCATGAACATACCACACTGAAAAGGAATCAACTCGTCTCATCTTGATTCTCGTCTCATCTATTTCCTCACACTCTCGTCCTTTATAACTTCAATGAAGAGAGTCGGTGGTTGTTTTGTTACCAACGGTTAGAGGCTCTTTACAGTGTCATAATTAAGGCAAACGCAGTTAATATAAAAATATCACAAGTCTTGACATCTGTCACATCTGCGTATTATTTAAGGGATGTAATTTGTTGGCAAAGTGTAGTTTGGAGACCAGTTGGGTGACTGAGTTGCTGTCAGATCATGTAATGTGTCTGAACACCGCAACTACTTCAAGATTCCCTATAAGAGATTGTGAATTCAGAACAGAACAATAGTTTAAAAGCTGTGCAGCCAAAAAGGAAAATGAGAACGTGTTATTGGTTTCCTCCAATGAAATAACTCTTTCCAAAATAAAGGAATGAAATGTGATGCAGAGCTGGCAACGCTCCAATCTTTCCAGCACAGATTTTTAAAGGGCCTTGGAGACACTCTTAACTGTGCTTTAATGAGTTTTTATATCTGCTTGGGGTAAATTTTTAAAGGTGAAGTGATTTGTGGTCTTGCACCTGGTAAGTATGGAGGAATATTGATACAAGTTGGCTAAGTCTAGCTCACCAGCCAGTCAGGGAAAGTGTGTATTTCTTCCTGATGAGCTTTGAATCTGCCTTGAGGCTGCTACAGTCGAGCTTATTGGTTTTGCCAAAGCCTGTAGCATTGCTGACATGTACACATGGCGTATTTTGGTGCTGGTGCTGCCATACGCCAGAGCAACGTTTGATGCCAAGAGGAAGCTCTGCTTCATGACGAAAACACAGACGCAGTCTAGATAAGGAGAATCCAGAGTCATCAAAAATGTAGAACCAGAGTTGATTTATTAATTCATTCATTTGTTTTCCGTTTTCAGTCTCACATGCTGTTTGATTACTCGAGGCGTCAAAACTGGGTCACCCTGAGTGGCAAAATGTCTTGAAAAGGGTTAGAAGAACATTCTTTCTCAATATCTGACAAATTATACCAAAGGGTAATCAGAGCCTTAAAGTAAGATGCCAAGAGGTTCTGACAAAGCAGAGGTATGGGACATATTGGGAATGAGGTGAGCTTTGAACCTCAAAGGGAATCATCCAACTTAAACTACTTCAGTGCTCTACTTTGTTTCCTTACAATTTTTATAAGTACTATATTAATGACCTGAAAGCCAGAGCTCTAAGGTGGACATGAGCTCAAACTGTTAACATTAATGCTGCATAAAAGAGAAGTTAACTCGTGTAAAGTCCATATTTCTCTTTGCTCTTTCCCCTTCTGAAGCCTTTGATAAAAACAGTTGGAAATAATTAACTGGTGGTGAAATATAATTGTGGATTGAGTTGAGAATGAAGAACACAAGGGAGAATGGAAAGAGGGTAGAAAAGAAAAGAGGAATAACTATGAAAGTGTGTAACGAGGGGAAACTGTCTTAAGGAATTATTGATGGACAAGAGGAAAGGCTGAAAAAAAGAAGGATAAAAAACGCAAGATAATGAAGGAACAGAGGATTGAAGAGCAGCCTGAGAAAAATCAGGGAAGTGAGGCGGAGGAGGATACAGTGACAGTGAAGGATTGAGACTGATACCGTACATGAGGAAAAAGAGATACCAAAAGTGGAATGTGAGCAGGGAAGAAAAGCACTGTGAAGTAAAGACCAGAAGAGTGTGAAAGCCTGCTAGAGAGCCGAGATAGAGAGTGAGAGTAAGACAAAGACAGTGTGCGATACCGAGGTCACCATTTCTCCCAGTTTGAGAGAACCATTAGCAGTGTCTGCCACAGATTTCTGCCTGTTCCTATTACCGTCACTGCTGGAGGCATCCAAGTGTGAGCCCTGACTCACTCTGGGCAGATTTTCTCCTCCTCTTCCAACGTTGCTGCCAACAAGACCACACACATATTTAGGGAAAATGCACACATTACTGTATATGAAATATTTTTCATTTGCTTTTCATTCTTAAGGATAGTTTTATTTTGCTCTCACTAGCTTGCCCAGAAACCTTTCCTTCTTTCTCGGTTCGGGTCAAACCCGGGTTAGGAGCTGACGCCTGCATTGCTCAATACCTCCTGCTCTGTCAACCACATCTTTTCAAGTAACATGACAAAGAATTCAAACAAAAAACATGAAGAAAATAGAGGCCAGGGGCAGAGCATACCCTTGAAGCGCTGCCTTTTACCATCGGTGGACCGTCACATAAGCAACCGCCTCATCAATGATTTGTGAGTGCTCAATTATTGACGACGCTTCAGAGATCTGATGAGGTGCTTGAAGGAACTCTGTGGGATGGTTAGCTGGTGGGTGGGATGGTTCCCAGCAACTAAACAGTCACATTTGCATGTGCGATTCAAGTAAACGTCTCCACTCCGTGTGGCTGAAGCATGATGAAATTACAGCTGGTAATAGATTGTGATACCAGTGTGCATATCTGCATGTGCAAACGTACAGATGAACAACTCCAGGGTAGAGAATGTAGCTCAAGGCAAAAGGATTTTATAACTATTACACATGATTAAAGAAGTTCTTTGCATATGATTAGCATCAAGATGTGTGTATTTGCATGGAAATCCTACTAACCACGCTGTGCCTCAACTGTTCTACATGAAGTCCTCTAATTGGTTTACATCAGTACTTGTGGGTTTAAATTCTGTGTCCCATAGATCTGTTAAGCGTGAATTCTACTAATGAAAGAAATTAGGTGCCTCAGTTCAATAACTTCAAGGGCTTTTACATGTTTGCCAGCTTTGATGTTTTCACTACCATTCTGGAGCTTCTTTAGTGGATAAACTGCAGCCACCAGCAGTCCTCCTCAGCTGCGTCAAGAGGTTCAAATGTTGGGGTAAAGACAAGGGAGGGAAGAAAGAGAGGCAGAGAAGGAACGTGAAAGGGGAATAAAGAAAAGGCAGAAAATGAAAGTCATGGAGATCGATGTTTTTTTTATCCGTTGCAAAATGCCAAATCCTCAACAAATGAAAAAAAGCAGAGGTCACCAGCAAGAAATGAGAGGAGCAATGTTAGTCAACAAAATCGCTGCATCCCATTTGTTCCCTTCACCCTCAATACCAATCTACACCATTTTTATATTTGTATGAGACACAAAGCATTCATAAAAAAATGGACAAAACATCTTCAACCCTAGATATAAAAAAAAGACCCTAAACATGTTTTTGTCATGAGCAGAAAAGGGTACGTCTAGCGTACGTCAGCTCAGCCACTAATCATCCATCTCCATTCAGTTGTGTCTTCCAGCTGGCATTGAACCTTAAAAGACTGAAAAAAAAAAAGATAAACACCATATCTGCTGTTTATCAGGGGCACCAAAGCCACGGTCCAGTGTCATTTTGGCTCAGAGCTTGATTTCCATTTTGTTTCTGTCTTGATCCACTAATCAATACCTTCTCGTGAAGTTAGGGTAACGGACTGACCAATGATTGTGTTCACCTATGAACTTCACCACAACACTCTATTATGATGACAGACATCTGTCGAGTACATGAGAGTCTTTAAAACGACTGTCTATTGCACCCTGGGACTGAAATAGATGAGCTTCCGTCCACAGACGTGTGTGCACAACTACAGGCTGCAAAACAGTGCTCCTCCTAGTTTTCTTAGCAGAATCAAGCTATAAAGCAGGGATGACAAGGCGGTTAACTGCTACAACCAGCACAACAGATGGTAGAAAATTGTTCCATATTCAGAGGGGACCACAGCCTTTTGCCAAGAGCAGAGGACTGCTGTGGATCCAGGCCAGTAAAATTCAGACAGGTTTCCAGAAAGTCTGCAGTGTTTCCACTTCATGTCTCAGAATGAAGAACTCTGATGTCATGAAACTTTCTCTCTCATAAATACAAAAAGAGACAAATGATATTCACCTCAGGGTCGCATTGTCTTTTGTTGTTGTTGTTATTGTTTTATTTGGTTGATTTTCGCTCCTATATCTAATTGCTATCCAATTATTCTCCTCGTAATGTCGAACTAATCATGATGAATAGTGTCCAAATCTTGAAATTTCTTGGCATAATTGATAACAAATTTAATGATGCAACTGACATGGTCCACACAAAGATTCATGTCTTGCACCGTATGTTTGAAATAGAAATATTTCCTGTTATATGACAGGATATAAATTTGCCCCGTGAACTCAGCAAGACCAGTGAAAATCCGAAAATATCACCAAGCTGCTGGTATTCTGAAATAGAGAGAGCAAAAACATACAGCCAATAAAAAAAAAACAAAAAAACAGATCATTTAAATTTTTTTCTTCTGTTTTTTGGATTTTTTTTTAGGGATTTTTCACTCACCACAGGTCTGTAAAACACTGTTTTATGATCGAGGCATCTCATTACTGACTAAACAAGAATTTGCAAACAATACAAACATACTGGATAGAGAGGAAGGTGAAATGTCTTCAAGAACCAAGAAAACGACATCCAGTGGCCTCCCTTCAAGCCCTTGACGATATCATTAAATGTGCCTGAGACATTGAAAGTAAAATCTAGACCAAAAACGTAGAAAACAGTTACCTGTTTGAAATAATCAGTCTGCTGCAAGTTAATTGTGATGTGCAACTCATCTGAAATGTCATCAAAATGAGACATGCATACATCATGGTGGTGCTTTGAAGCTCAGCAAGCTGTTCTTCATCCCTTTGGGCAGAGGTTTGAAAAATAGACAGACGCTCAATGAAGCGATGCGACGCCGAGACAGAATAAACAAAACAAAGAAAATGGAAATGGCAACAGCAATTTTATAAGAGACGCTGCAGTCACAGACTGCAGAGAAAGTGTCATATGGCAGGAGAGTTATTTCAGTTTTCCAAACGAGGCCCAGTTGGGGCAGAGCTTCCCCGCTAGATGAGCTGGCGCTGGAGGTTTCACCTCAGCAGGCATGCCAATGGCCAAGCAAAACTCATCCTGGAATCCAGCGTTCTGACCCTGACAAACAAACCTCATAACCAAACTCTATAGCCGCCAAAGATAAAAAAAAAAAAACAACATTCATTTTCAGTACAGCAGATTTATCTGTACCTACACTCTCTACAGTGTAACAGTCTCCCCAGAGATAAAACTTACCAGACGATTCAAAGAAGTGGACAGACAGGTAATGGATGCTGGCTCATCTCTCAACAAGCAGTTTCTCTCTGAAAGCTGTTTTCCACCCCATATGTGACATTCATCTTAATCACAGGAACAGGAAAGCATAATTCTATTTTGTGGGTCAAGCAGATGGTACCTTTGTGGTGGAGATTAATTACCATGCGCCTGAACATTAATAAAAGGCAAATATTTGAAAGGAAAATACAATTTTCCCCCAAGTGCAAGGCTAATGTAAATAGGTGAGTCAGGGCCGGAGAAGGCTGATAGCCCGTGGGTTCATCTTTTATTCTCTCTGTACGCCTGTGGAGCCTGAAGCTGGTAACCAACTGGCGTTCAAACACCTGGCAGAACAACAGGGATCATGGGAAAAAAAAAAAGGCTTTCCCAGGTTTATTCTCTTTTTCTTATACGTCCTGATTTTTCTTAACATTTGATTTCACACACAAACACTGAAATAAATATATGCAAAGTATTGATATCAGTGTACCGTATGTATGCAGATTTGACAGTAAGAATCCTGAAGAAGTAAGACGTTTTAACTTATTTCACATCAAGAAAAGATGATTTTCTTATTTCTAGAGCTCCTGAAATGGTTACTGTGAGCAAATAAAAGACATCTGAGGCTCAGATTTTCCCCATTTATTGTGGTACTTTTCAGCAGAAGGAAGCTCATTGGCACAGCAGTTACAAATGAATAACATGATATTCCATCAAAGTCATCTTTATTGATGTCCTCAGTCCACGCATTTCAACCCGAAACACAGACAACGTCAGGAAACAAAGCATGAGCTCTTGTCAGGGAGTCACAGCAGACAAATTGCTGGCAGCCGCATGGGTGGTAATTTCCCTGAAATTTGGTAGATTACGTGGAAATGAAAGACAAAGAGCAACACCTGAGCAGCACCAGTCGCAGGGACCCAGCCGCTTCAAAGACGAGTCCATTACAGACAGAAGACAGAGCAAGACAATCTCCCCCAGTATTACTGAGCGGGAAAAGGGAAAAACGAGATGGAATGAGAGGATGTCACTTCAAAAGCACTTTTGTGAAAAGTGCATCTGTTTCTAATCTTGTACATGAAAAAAGCCAGATCTTCATTCATTTATATATATATATATATATAAAAAACATCTCAATCAGCAAATACATTTTATTTCATTACATTTCATTTAGTGTTTTCATAGAAACTTCCTTAAATTACTCAAAATGGCATGGCTCATGTAGAGTGCACATTTATTGACTTTTTGAACTATAATTTTTTCTGTTAATCATATTATTTTACCATAATGACTGATACATATTCGATGGATCCTTTTCAACTGGCTAATGTCTGAACCTGTATGATGCTGGGTGGCTCATGAATACTGCATTAGGTTCTTTCCTAAACCTGTGGTGGCATATTAACATAATGTTTTTATTTGATCTACATTACGTGAAATGTGAACATATACATGACCTTACAGGTGAAAAAGTGAAGAAAAAAATATTTAGCATTTTTTTAATTTAAAAAATAATAATAAAAAGAATAAAAGCAATTTCCTGTGGACACACTATTAATACAAAGAAAGGAACTATACACATTTAATAAATGATGTTTTTTCGTCATGCTTTATAATTGTTGCCTCACTTTGTGAAAGTCCTGTCATATCAGTTTAAATCTGTAAATGCTGAATTTAATATTTAGCAAAAAATAAATTAAAAACACATACAGTATTAGTCTGAAAAAACACACTTTAAATACTTAACCAGATCTGAAAAATATTTAAATCCTAAATATGTACTTTTCCATACTGTGTACAAACACAGATTAAATGTTTTGAGTAGATTTTCTTTTTTTTTTTTTCCCTGTTTCAAGGCCTCGATCTCCTTCCATACATCTTGTAACTCTAATCTTTATTAAAAAATCTTTGTGATTAACTCACATTTTGAGTTAAAACTCTGCTTCGTGCTGCACCGTTTTATCTTTTGCTGTCAGATCTTTTTTAGTTTTTCCTTTAAATATTTGCAGCAATGAAACCTTTCAGCTGGATTATGGCTTATATGCTGACATTTTCTCTGTTTATGATGTCCATCTGCATGTCTGTGTATTTTCCTACTTTTTCATTATGATCATCTTTGTTGAGAACCTGTAGTTCTTCCAGCAGGACTTCATTTTGACACCTTGGGACTTCTCCTGACACCGCCATTGCATTGTTCATATCATGCAAAGCTTTTTCACTCTGAATGTGTCGGAAGATCTCCTGAATACTGAATGGATGTCGTGGGACAGCTCTGGCTCAGGAGATAGAGGGTTGTTCCAAAGGCAGGAACAACCCTGCCTTCCCACACACTGTCTCTTCATTCACTTATAACTGAATGTTTTCAGAAGGATGTGCACACAAAGTACAGAATAAATAAAGTCCTTTGTGAATGGATAAATGAAAATGTACTTCTATAGCGATCCAGAGAAGGGCTATAAAGGCTTAGTCCATTTATCATTCTGCTGTCCAATAGCCTTGTTGTGAGATAAATCCAAAGCTTTAATGTGTCGATGTCTCTCTTAGAGTCCATGGATTTCCTTTTGCTTGGCTTTGTTCTGCTTGCCTCTCTCCTCCATGGCCAAAATATTCTTTATTCTGGGGGTTCTGAAGTTCTGGAGCTCCTTGCGCTCTGTCTCTATTTTTGTGTTGCAAAATTACTATATACTTTATTTTTCTGTCCTTTTTTAGGGTTTTGGGCTCCTTGCCACTGGCCTGTATGTTTACATGGTTCATGGCTTTGTACCCAACAAAAGTCAATGCTGTTGCTCTGCAAGGACTCCTGAGAGAGAATGGTTCATTAGTTTAAGTCATTTTCTGCTTTTATTTATTGGTTTTTAGTGACACGTGTCTATCGCAGGGACGCAGAGATAACAAACAATGAACAATCACTCCTAAGGTCAAGGATGTGCTCGCCATTTATGGCGCTATTAATGCAATCCCAGATAACTTGACAGCCCAAAAGACAGAGAGAGAAAGCTGGTTTTGGTGATGCCCCACTTTCCAGAGCTGTACAATTTGAGCTTGAGTTTATAGACACACTGTGACATAAAGAAGAAAACGTTAATGTGTAAAAACCTTTGACTGTAAAATGTGTCGTGCAGTCTTGTGAGTCTTGGTGCCTCTTTCCCTGGCAGGCTTTCAAACTGCTCTCTCCGCCTTAATTACACCTGAAAATGGTCGATGTACTGCTGCAGCTCCTGGCAGACCTGAAGTCTCTCAACTCCAGTCTATGTCTGCGAATATCATGGACCCACACCTTTGTCTTCTTTGCTGCAGCTCATCTCCTCCTACTCATCAATGCATAATGCCAGAGCTTTTTTTTTTTTTTTAATTTGTTAAAATCTGTTTACTACTTCCTGGAAAGCTTTTTGATTGCCCAACTGGAGCTCTATTGATGCAAATTGTCCGAGTTGTAACCCCTCATTGCAGATTATTAAAGTAGGTGCTACCTGCTCCCATTTGTAAAGGACTGATGTTTCTCTTTTTATTACAAAACCTTACAAATAGCTTTTGCAATTGTAATTTTTAGAATGAAGTTCCATCAGAAACTTACTTTTAAGGCATTACTTGTTGTGGGTTGGGCACGGCATCTTTCTGAGTTTAGTTAGGGTCTTGTCTTGTCTCACCTGTCCTGGGTCTCTTGTTTCCTCTTTTACTTTGAAGGTCTGTCTTGATTTCATAGTGTTCTTTTCTTCCTCCCAGTTATTACCCTGACTGCACCGGCCCCTCGTTTGCTCCTTTGTGTATTTAAGTCTTGTCTTTGCCTTTCTGTTCGCTGGTTAGTCTGTTATTCCCTCCTGATGTCTGCCCTTCTCCCTTCCACGCTCCAACCTGGCTGTCTCGTCACCCTGTTCTTGGATCTTAAGTTTGGCTTTTGTGTTTTTTTTTGTTTTTGTAAATAAATCACGTCTGCTGGAAACTCCTGTGTTTGGGTCCTCCAGTCAACTCTCATCCCGACATTACTTGGTTTATGAAAGAAATCAAACTTCTCTATTTATTTTTTTTTTTTTTTTTTTTTTTTTTTTTTTTTTTTTTTTTTTTTTTAACAAAAGCAGTTAAGCAGTTTATTCATCAACATTCAAACAAAAAAATCCTGGACTGTTGACAGTGAAGTGACTCACAGAAAACAAAGATTTGCTCAAATTCTTTCTCTCTCCATAGAACTGACAGTTTTTCTCTTAAGGCTTCACCTGTTGCTGAATGACTGGGTGAAATACAGATACGGTGATTACTAATCTTCACCTATACCATCTCTATGGTTTCATCCAATAAATGTCCTGCTTACATTTTTCTGGGTTCACAGTTCTATTATGACCAGTTACCTAGTAATCCCTGCCTTTCTGAAATGCCTCCACTATATAAGTCCCTCAGTGAAGTGGAGGTATCTTTCTACAACTTCTCCACTTTTCATTTTCTTGTTTGAGTGACAGTTTTTTTAAAACATTTCATGAGATTTGTGGTGTTGCCATGATGTCAGACTATTTTGTCACATATACCATATTTCACATCATTATTATTTACCATATCAAAATAACTCCACACCAGCCCCATTCGATTTTTTTAGATTCTGCCACCGACACTTTTTGGTGTCGATCCGCCCTTCCCTAAAGAATACATTTGATGTAACATGTCAACTTGCCTCTTATGGAAGTCACCACGCTGTAAAACTACCAGCATGCTCTCGACAGGACTATTGGTCAGGTATTTATTCTGACCCCATCATACTATATCAAACCTTTTTCATTTAATTCTGCTAGTTCCAGTGAAAAATAAAATCTGCTTTCACCACTGATTACAGTTCACAAGTTTAACTTTTGATCTTGTTGAAGTTGGGAAGATTTGGGTTAATGAAGGCACTTAGGTTGTGTGATTTCCCATGAAAGAGGGATTTGGTCTTTTTTTCTTATGTTTTTCAGCATCATCTTCAGACTACACCAATAAAATATTTCAAAAAAAAAAATCCTGGAACCTGTGAGCAACGTATAGATCAAAGGGTGTTGGTAGGTGACAGTATCTACCAAGGTTTCCAGGTCTAAATTATTCCATATTACATTTGTTGATTGCAGCTGCCGAAGCAGGGGAAGATAAAAGGACGATGTGATTACATGAACTTCTCTTTGTGCTCACCTGTTCCATTTGTCTGAGTCTGGCAGGGTCTTTTCAAAGAATTCAGCCCAGATTGAAACTGCAGTTCAATTTGAGTTGATTATTTGCGGGTGTATTTTCAATGGTAGACCTCCCCCTGTTGAATTTGTGGTCATCAAAAGAAGGAGATTGCAACTGCACAGAGGAAACTCATGGCAAATCAGCTGGAAGATGCTATAACATTACTCCCTGTGAAAATAGACACACTGCATTATATAAAACAGTGTTTTTCAAGCCTGTCTCTTTGTGTTTGTCCACATGTTTTTGCTTAACTAAGATTAAGTATGTACTTTTTGTGTGCTATTTGTGTCAAACAGTATTTTGTTACCAAGGTGTATCACAGAAAGGAAGAAAGATTTCTTGTCCTTCTTTTGAGATTAAAAAAATAGTCCAGAGAACACTGAATGGCACAAAATGACAAACAGAAAGCAAAAAAAGACAAATCTGAGGTAAAAGCAATACAATGCATTAATTACTCTCTCTCAGTAAATCTTCTGCAAATACACTTATTTTGAAATAAGCTGCACTCTGTGAACTTTAGAACAGTAGTGAAAACATGAAAACAGTGAAGCATAATATTACATACATTTTCTTACAAAGATGCAAATGCATAACGCACACAAGCCATGAAAACACAACAAAAGGCATAAAATACTTAATATAAAGTTGGAGTTCTGTCTGACTGCTTTAGTGTGGTCTAGTTGGAGAAGTAATCTGCCAGGTGTTGTCACACTGCCACCCACTCTGTCAAGGAAATAAACAGATGCAATGCCCCTTTGTGGTTGTGGACAAAAATATGATCTTTATATTTTTATGTTAATCAGTGCCTCTATGACCATATCCGTCTTATAAAGCTGTCAAACCCCACGCCAAAATCTGAACCATTTCCTGAAGCAGTCACGTGGTACAGCCGGGCAGGGAAGCTTCGGACGTCATTGCTTTCGGCTCCTCCCCTAAACGAAGCAAGACTCGACGCTCTTCCCTGAAACGCCCCCTCCATTACTCGATACACGCTTCGAAGCCTCGGCACGCCTCGTAACATCACTACCCGTGAGTGTTTCTTCCTGTTTTTGCCCCCTGGATTCCTGTTTTAATTTCTATAGTGGATTTTTGGTTTGTTTGGACTTTGTTTTACCCGTTTGGATTACTTTTTGTGGATTTTGGTTTAGTTTGGATTTTTTGAAAAATAAAAATCCTTTTTCATACTCCTGTGCTTGGGTCCTCCGTTCTGCCTCAAAACCTGACAATTAAAACCCCAAATATACACACAATTTTCTTTCACATATTAAAAAAATACTTGAAATTAGTACTTCTTACCACCACATTATATTTACTTTGATACCATGTAAATGTTCAACTGTACACTTCAGTAGCTGTGTTTCCACTCAGATTTGAAGACAATGTGAAGAAAACTTTTGAAAATGATGTTTCACCTGAAAATAAGGCTCCAGCATGTTCCCATTAATTGGTTTGGAGCAAATCAAGTAGGCTTATATTGCTGTCAGCACACTGCAGTACAACTTCTGCGTGTTTGTCATAAACAATGGAGTGGCCATTTAGTAGAACGAAAATGCCATCAAAGCCTTGGATCATGCATCAGAAAATAATAAGTGAAGTGGGTTCTCCTGGAATTCTTTACAATGGGGTATGTTGTGATTATTTTTTTCATGCTTATACTGTAAAATAAAGACAGCTGTTCATTCACTATGATCCTGTCAAAAACGGTGTGGTGAAGGAGTCCAATGGAGGAAATGGGGATGCTTGATGAGATCTTATGTAATTTACTATTCCCAAAGCGTTGCCATGGCATGATAGCCAGCAATCCCAAAACCCTGAATCCAGCAACAAAATTTGTAAAAAAAATTCATGATCTACACTAATATTTTCAGCTTCAAAATAAGCATAAAACATTGTAGAAAACAATTCAAGTCATCAACAGAACTTTTTTTTGACCAATAGTCATATTTTGATCCAGTCACTGTCAGCACCCCCTCGGTCACCAAAACTGGACTTTTGTGAGTCGTTTCACTTCCACAGTTGTGCGTAATTGTAATTGTGTAATTGTGTCCAATAACAACCTGAAAACTGTGTCTCAACAACAGCAAAACTGCACCTTCATTTTCTACTGGCATCATTTTCAAGGTACAAAGAACCAATTTCTTTGTACTGGTATTGTTCAAGAGGTTTTGTGACATCCATTTTATCAAACTTTATCTCAAATCATTTCTCTGAGTAGCTGCTTGTCATGAATGCAATGATTGCAAGTTTCAAATGAAAAAAGAATAGGCATTCCCAAGTGTTTTTTCTATTTGAGCCATTCATAGTATTTGTTTGATGTCAAGATACAGCATTTTGGAGCCTAAGATTCACTGAGAATAAAACAAAAAAAAGGAAATAGCAGCAAATTGCAGAATATGTTCAGTAATATAATATGTGTTCTGATGTTTCAGGATCCTTTTTGCTGCATGTAATTCGTCAATAAATGAAAGATTATTTTGTTTTCTGGTGATTTCTGTATCATCAAAGAGTGTGACACTGTAAAATTTCAAAGTTTATCTATGCATCTTAAACAATCATTTATTATACCTTGATACTCACACGCTTTCAATGACATTCAACAAGTCGGAGAGAGAAAAAGAAAACACTTGAAAGTGTACAGATATTGTGCAGCACAAATAATCAATAATGCAGGACATGCATGTGAAATCCTCTTAACAATTTAATTTAACACACTTGACCCTTGAGTGGTTTTGGATTCTTCTTCTCACGTCTTTCGGCAGACACCATCCTCTCATCCTCATTGATTAACATGTCAGACTGGCCAGCTGTGTCGGGCCAGAGATAATGTTTTAATTAACGGACTTCAATATCTAATTAAGATTAGATGTAGATGGTTTATAGAGGTCATTTAAATGAAGGCAGACAGACCAGCAGGGGAAAGTCTGGGATGATGATGGGATCAATATACTGCCACTGGGGAGTACCTGTTTCTGGTCCTGAGGTCTTTCTAAGGGAACAACTCACCGCCATGTTTTAGAGACGTCTCAAATACTACGAGAGCGACACACAAGAGCCTTGCTCTTGTGTGCAAGTTAAAGTGCAGCGTGGGTTCGCCAAAACCAGAATTTTACCTCTATTAATTCATTACTGGTTATGTTTGGGGTCAAGAAAAGAGCACCACATAAATTTTTAAATCTGTAGGAGGTAGCTTATTTCAGTAATTAGATTGAGATTTATAGCCTGAAAAGCTGAAATTTGGCCAAACAAGAAAAGGCTTTATACCCTGAGGAATACTCGGTAAGTGTCATACGTAATATGCCGCTAGTATCTGAAACATTAAGAGCCTTTCTTGGATGCAAAAACGTCAGCATACCATAACTGTTTTTACCCAGTCCCTCATATACTGCTGCTTCCCCATGACCCCTTGGCAAAAGACGATACCTCACTAAGTACCCTTTAACAGATTTGTAGTACTCAAGTCCAGGATTCTGACTTGAGCCCTAACTTTAAGGCTTTGTGATTGTGTGAGAATTAATACTCTGCTTCCTCATCTTCTTCCACAGGCAGCTAACCACATGTGATCACACAGAGCTGTTTGCAGGGTGTATTAATATTAAAATGATTCCAACTCCATAAGCTTAGAGTAGGCACACGCCACTGTCAAGAGTTGCAGGCGGCCTTTCAGTTAAACCGCTCAGTTCTAAATTCATTTGTAAGTTCACGATTAAGTGGACTTGGATTTAAAGTTTGGTGGCTCAACCACAACACTCCCTTTCAGAGTCTTTTTTTCTAACATGCAGCTTTAGCATTTTAAAGCAAACCATATTATACTGACCAAGTAGTTTTGGGGCCTAAACCAAACTGGGTGATTAACGGCCCATTATGTAGACAACTCCTCATCTGTAATAAAAGGACAAAGTAGAAAGCAGACCATGTGCTGTTCAAGCAGCATTTCCAGGACAACTCATCGCAGTGTGGCAGCATGTTTAACAAAGCAGCACCAAGTAAGATAAATGAAGATCATTGTAAATGGTCTTCACAATAATCCATTATCTGTATCCTTTTCTGCTTTTCACCTCTGCAGTATTAATCAATAGAAATCAGTTTTTCTAATACTCGCAACATGCCCATGTGTAGGCTCAGGTGTACTGGACCAAAACAATATTGGCCATTATTGGATGCAACTATACCGTTACTCCATCTCACTCAACAAACCTGAAAATCACAGCTGAGTAGTCAGAGATTCATGGAGATGACTTTCCTCAGTTATTTTTCTTTTCTTTTTGTGTCCAGCTGTATATTCACCAGGTTTAGTGCCCTAAATCGGTCATTGGGAGTGCAATGAACAACGTTTAATGGCTCTTTGATATTAATCCCTATTTGTTGTATTACTTTTACAAAAAAACTAATGTACTCTAATTTGCCACACAGATGTGTGTGGCAAAAGCCACCCAAGCTGAATATTAAAACAATCAGCATGCTGCAATCTCTGGTGTCAGCTTCCGTAACTGATTTGCATAAATACACCCTGACTCTCCAAGAGGTTGGGCTCCCAGACGACAATTACTCTACTTCCACATTTGCTCCCTGCACAGTTCATTATTTGCAAGACAAAGAGAAGTAAATGGTTAGATAAACTACATCAACTTCCCACAGGTCATTTCATGTATATGAATAGATAATGTTTTCAGTCTTTGTCTAATTGGTTCCTTTGCTACCACGCAGAACTACAAAGTTTCAGCATAACTCGAGTCAGTTCATTAAATTTTGGCAACAACAGTGAAAAATAATATACCTTGAAGATGAGCGGTTAAAGGTCAACGTGTTCCACTGTTCTAGCCTAATGAGTGGTCAGACCAGCACAAGGTGACTTTGATTCATCACCATTGGACTTCTGTCCACTTTTTTTTTCTCTCTTATCTCTTCTCTTGCTCAAACATTATGTCCTCTGTGCCTTCCCTAGATCGGACATGTGAAGGTGCAGTTCTAATTAAAGCCAATGTTTAAATACCTTAACTAATCCATACCTCATTGTAGTGTATTGCGACTCCCATCATTGATTGGACAGGTTGATTCAAAGATCCAGAAATAGCAAACTCATTAGGAGAAATTTAAAAGATGTCTTTTGTTGATGGCTTCAGATGGATTTTTTTACCTTGTTTGTTTATTTGACTGGAAATACAATTTTCTAAATGACTGACAAATATAGGTGATGTTACAGATGGCGGATCATCAGACAGACAGGTTTGCGGTACCCTTGGTGTGCATTCTGATTAGTGTCACCACTCTGAGAAATAGCAGCTTTCAAATGAAGTAGCTGTAATTGATATTCTTACAAGGATAGTGAGAATGAAGGTAGTCATTATGGAAATTAACAAGAAGGGAAGAACTCTGGATGTATTTTCCAGTCCCTGTGGACTGAAGCTTTTTAAATTAAAACCAGATTCAACATTTGCAGCTTTTTATCACTTAGTCATGGCAGTGTATCTTAATAAAATAAAATAAAACAAAACAAAATTAAATTAAACAGACAATGGATGCCATGTCCTGAAGACTAAAGAGAAGAGGGACCATCCAGCTTGTTAACAGACACTTCAAAAGCCTAAATCTCTGAAGCTGACACATCTGGAAATCAATACTGAGGAATACATAGAGGTTTTAAAGCAGCATATGCTCCCATTCAGACAATGTCTCTTTAAGGGAAGGCCTTGTATAATTCAGGAAGACAATGCAGCATCCATCACATTCATCACAACAACATGGCTTTGCAGGAGAAGAGTCCTGACATTTCATCAGTGGAAAACATTTCCTGCAACATAAAACAAAAATTTCACCAACAAAGGCCCGGGACTGTTGAATAGCTAGAATCTTGCATCAGGCAAGAATGGGACAACATTTCTCTTCATTGCCCTGTTCCAACGTTTTTGAGATATGTTCCTGCCTTTAAAATCAAAGGGAATTAATATTTTCAATGAAACGGCAAAATGTCTGTTTCAACACCGGATGTGTTTCTTATGTTCTTTTTGGGTATAAAATTTGAGTTTATGAGGCTTTCAAATGGATTTCAGATTTCTTGACTAACAGACCAGTCTATTAAAATCAACAGCACCACACCATCATCCAACATCCTCAGCACTGGTTCTCACCAAAGCCTTGTGGGAACCAAACAACAAGATGATTATGGATTTTCATTAGACTGACACTGACCATTGCTCTCTACACTGGTGACCTTCAGCGGGCATAACAACACATCAGAAAGGCTCATCAATGCCTGTACTTCCTGTACAAACTAAAGAGGGCAGCGTTGCACTCGAGCATCCTCAGCTCATGCTACAGGTGTGTGTCGGAGCACACTGATTTCCTGCACCACTGTGTGCTATGCTATTTTTATCTATACATTTGCAGATTAAAAAGGCTCTGCAGCAGGACCACTGCTTCCAACTTATCACTTATCAGCTATTTATTACCTTCATTTATCTTTAGAATGTTTGTTTTATGGGAATTTCATAAGAATTTTTATAGTATTATTTAATTGCTACTTTATCCAAGACCCTCACCTTTTCCAATATTTCTTTATAGTTAATTATTAGTATGATTAAATTAAATACCTTTTCATACCATTTAAGATTCACCAAGCCCCAACTGCTTTTTTTTCTTTTATCATTTACAATTTTACAATTTGAAAATTGTTTAGTGTGACATCACCCATGACATGTGGTGGACTGGTCTCACGATCACTTTCCAAGTACTGTATCCAGGAAAAGCTATAGCGTCTAAAAAGACAGGCCTGCTCTTGAGTCAGTGTTTGGTTTGTCTCTTCAGGGTCATTGCAGTGACAAGGTAGAGGAGGTAGCAGGGCATAAACAAGGTAATATTTTCTCTGCACTTAGGTGGTTTTGTAAACTTTGTCTCCACCAAGGGGAAACTGGGGAGGAATGGGAAGGAAACAGGGTCTGTAATTAAATCTTGTTTGGTTCCTGTTATGGCCCCTGATGGTTCATGGCTCTATTCTTCTGCATTAATACATGAGTTGTTCACAAACTAACTGATCACATGATCTAAACTTTTCAAGTAATTATGTCCAGGTTTTGCTTACCAAGAAAGCCATAGTTTGTTCTTTTTAATGGGAAATGAATATTTGATTTATGTGACACAAGGGACCTTTTGCAATTCTTGGTTTAGAGCAGTCCTTCTCAAATAGTGGTGTGCGACCCTTTGGGGGGGCGCGGTACGATGCCGGGGGGAGGGCACTTGTGACCCCAGGAACATGCTTTTTTTTTTGCCATGCTAGGATAAAGTGTAATTGCAGAAATACTACAGTTGGCGGCAGTGGCGCTCTAATCGTCACAGTGCAGAGTATTAGCTATATTGTGTCGTATTTTTTGAACAGACATGCGCGCACGCAGCACAGAGCAGGAGATATGAAGTGGACAAACCCTCAAGAGACACCACGGAAAAATATTTAACAGGGATGAAAAGAAAAGCGGAAAAAGAGATGAAGATAACAAGACAAATAAAAGTCACCAGAAAGTTAAGACAAGGAAATATGACAACGGTGATGTAGCACTTGTCTTCACTGTGAGTTTCACTGTGAGTTAGCTTGTGTGTCATGTGGATAGAGCTAATATGGTTACAAGCCAGGTCTGAGATACACTCACACTGAATCAGGAGCTGGGGTGTTAGGGTATTCAGGTGTGAAACTGTTTGTTTTGTAGTCTGTGGTATGTTTGATGTTGCAAGGTTGTACCTTTTTACTTTTTTTTTTTTTTTTACAGTTTTCTTTGCTGACAACCCCTGGCTTCTATCACTAAAGGATAAATCACTTTTCCTTTAACAAAAAGAGAGTCGTTTAATGTTAGTTCCAGATAGTAACAGTTCCTCTTTTGGAAACATTTTTTATTTAACCTGAAACTCACTTCTTACGGACACACTTTTGTGAGTAGATCCTTCAGACACCTTCTTGGATGAAGCCTCAGAAGTCAGAAAAAAGAAATGAACAATGGGGCCATGCAGAAAAGGAACAAAACATGTCCAAGTCTGCTGTTGCCTGTGTGGTCATAGATCTGTAGTCTCTGATTTAAGCTCAGTATTAAATCACCCTTTGGTTTGAAGCCAACTTGTTCTCCTTAACACCGTTGTATGAACCAGAACCAAAGATAATAAGTTTGCACCTGGAGTGTAAGGGGCCCCAATCTCGCCTTCAGCTTTCATCCTGTCTTTCCTTTCACTTAACTTTTTCTGCAACCCTTTCTTCACTTTTTTTTTTTTTTTTTGGGGGGGGGGGGGGCTTTTTCTTCCATCCTTAATCTCTCTCTTCTTCCTATATCTCATTGTAAGGGGAGCTTTTGTAGCTCTGATGGAAATTCCACTCTCAAACAAAGAAGACAGCTCACACTGTGGAACAGGGACAACAAATAGGATCTTTTGTGAGCAGTCTGAAGGTGCTTTTTCATCACCGACAGGGAAAGAGAAAAGACAGAAAAAGGAGAGACGCAAGGTGAGTCTGAGTCAGATTATTCATTTCAAGGCCTATAGTTTTACAGGAAAGTTTACTATTTGTTCCAAAGAGGTTGTATGGTTGTGTACAGTTGGACCACAGATATACCTAGTATAAATCCCTGTTCAATAAGTTAGTTTCATTCGTTACTTAGTATCATGTTATTTTCAGTATCTATATTTTGAGTCAGTTCAGTTAAGAAATGAACTGTAATTCCCCCCAAAAAATTGAAAGGCCGTTTTCTTGCATGTTTAAATAGCAAAGAGGTCTTTTGCCATTTTAAGCACTTTAGTCCCTGACAGGCATAGGAGTAACTTGTACAGCACTGTTAAAAGTTTACTTTTGTTTTGTCTCTTCCTTGGCCACTCACTCAATTTCTCTTCCATCATTACTTTCTTGAACATGTTAGTCTCCTCTGCAGTGATTTCCATTGTAGCTCTGTGAGCTAGTTTCATCATTGATTGCAGCACTGATCTGTGGCATACAATAGTATCGTAAGCAATACACAGTTGTCCAACCAGGACGGAGATTTGGGGAGTTTGTCTGGTTTTTGTAGACAGTGGACACAGATGTTCAATGCAACTAGACAATGCTTCTCAAGTGTAAGCAAATATTTCTTAAAATTGAAGTGAAACTGATATTTCACGTGAATAAAACTCCTTTAACTGCCAAGTCTTCATTTCTTAAAGCAGAACAAAGTTAAAGATAATTCAGCAAAGTAAATCTTTTTACCTGTACACCTTCTTAGGTATTGATTCACATGTGCAGAATCAGTAAAATAAAGTATTTTAAGTCATCATTCAAGTTTAAAAATATTTCCTACTTTTCCAGAACAATGCAGTGAAAACTGGCAGGATCGGCTGATAGCTTTTACTCCAGGATGCAAAGTTAAGTAGGCTACTTAATGGCAGCACTCTGTGGATGATGATGATAGATCAAATCATCTATAACTCATGGTACTGTTACCCATAACAACTTTAGTCAATCATCACCAACAAAGTATTCAGTAACAAAATAATAACTGCTCAATAACGCCACCTCCTTTCAGTTTATCAGCAAGCCCCACCATACGCTTTCATCTACAGAGATCAGTCACACAACGTGACTGATCAACCTCAGACCTAAAAAAAAAAAGTCTCTTGGACGTATGCTCTAACTCACACATGAACTCCGTTATTTTGAACACCGATGCGCTATAAAGATGACTATATAAACAGATATGAACAGTAACACTGAGGTGGTCAGAGGGTCAGAATGCAGGTTAGCATGTAAGTTGATATCCCAGAGACATCTACATACTGTAAGTGGAGGTAAACACTGGGATGGTCAGAGGGTGGAACTACAGAATAGTATGTAATTGTGGAAACTGGCAACCAAACATATACAGTAAGAGGAAAGTGAAAAACGAAAGAGGGGCGGGGGGGCAGGACAGCACAAAAAAACTACAGGAGCAGTGAAGTGCAGATACATCCATGAGATGCAAGGGGTTGATTCCTAAAACTGCACTAGTTCTAAATTGCCAAATCATTGTTAAAATTTGCATATTCACATAACATTTTTTGCATTAGATTTCTATGGAAAACAGAAAACAGTCCTATAACATTGATAAAAAAAAAAATTTAAATAAAATTCTGCAGGTATTCCTTTTCTGTAGGTAACTGGGGTAGACAGAAACGACTGGGGGCTGAAAGCAGTTAGTGTGTATGGTGTTTTAGGTGCCTGCTCAGCCTGCAAGTCTGCATCCAGGACTAGTTTTCCCTACATCTCCTCCTCAGGAGCGCTTTTTGTCTCACCTCGCAACGCAGGCTACCTGCAACACAGGCACCAGTAACACAAGGAGGAATAACAACTCTATCAGCTGGAGGATCCACACTAAAACCCACATAAAGGCCCCGGTGAAACCACAAGAGCCTCTAATTTTGCTTACCAGCAATCAACACCCTGAGATCATTTTTCACCATCTGCCCCAGCAGGGGCAGTCCCCCTGCCCACTGAGTCTGACTCAAACTCCAATTTTCAGGACTTATCTCGGTCTTGAACACTATTGACCTGGTCTTGGACTTGGACTTGGACTGATATTCATACTCAAAAATCTGATACTAGTCTTCAAATTTTATTGCATGGACCAGAACATGACTGAAGGTTTGTTTCCCATCTGTAAAAGTTGAAATCAGCTTATATTCAGGGCTAAGACTTAAACATCATGACCATTACATGAACAATAACTGTAGGCCAGCAACAGTGTCCAACTGGAGTGTAATATCCAAGTGTAACTGGATATTTAAATATAACATCATAACTGTTTCAAATGAAAAAAAGATGTTGAGGTCCCAAACAAAGTAACCAAAAAGTAGGATGAATGAGGAAACAAATGAGAAGTTTTGATACCAACTTTCAGATGATGGTGACAAAGTCTGCAGTCAGTAAACAACTGCCAAGCTGCAGCAAATTGTGGTGTTATACAATATAATCCATAGTTATTGTCCAAAGAAAAAGCCCAAAAAGGCTTCCTATAACACAGGCAATTAAAAAAAAGGTCACTCCTGTGAAAGTGAGTAGAGGGTGTGCGTGTTTATGTGACTGATAAAAAAAAAATCACTGAAGGCATTAGCCTACTCGGTTGAAATCCTTGGACATCTCAAGAGAGTTGATCTAACCCACCACCAAGTTTAAATACAACCTCATCTTGTGCGGATGAATGTTGCAGCACATCAGAGAGCATTTAGTGAAGGACAAGTCTCGCCATTGATGGATCTAGGTTTTTTTTTTTTGAGTAAGGGGCCCAATGTCTCATGGAGTAACCACCAATATCCTTGCACACCATCCCATTTTTCTTTTATTTATATACATATTTATTTATTTTGGTAAGGTGTATTTATATCTTAAGTCTTCCAGGTCAATGTAGCTTTCAGTGGTTTGAATCAACAAGACTTACTTTTCTTTGTTCTTGAAGACATTTCACCTTCCATCCAGAAGTTATTGTCAAGAAATCCAGCTTTCTTGTTTCGATCCTCCAAGAATTTTACCAGTCACACCTTGATTAAGCATTTTGTGCAAATGAAAATAAAATTTGTATTGTAAAACACTATTTTCATTTTGCATTTATTTTTACTGTGCGTAAGTAAAATACTTAACTCACAAACAGACTGTCAGCGCTTGACATTTACCATTTACTGTGGTTAATTTAGTTCTTCAGTTACTCTGGTTTTAATTTTACAGAATTATTTATCTATTGTTATTTATTTGTTTGAAGTATGTTTGTATGGTATGTTCTTCCTGTGGGTATTATTGTGTGTAAACTGCAAACAAGTCTCAATCCAAATTTTTTTATTTCAACTCCAACAAATGCTGTGCCATAAATCTTGTTGACAGGTTTGTTGTTGAAAATTGCACCTTTTGTTCCATCTGCCCTTTGGTTTGTGAACCTTCAGCTAACTAGGAGCTCCCTCCTGGTGCAGGTTGTCTTCCACACGGGAAACTTCCCCAAAAAATACCTACAAGAGTTCAGCGCTCTGCCAATAATTAGAGGTTCAACATCATATTTGAGTGGATGTTCTTTTCTTGAACAATGAGACAACAATACGTCCATGCATTTCTTCCTAATCAGTTAATCACTGTCAGCTGTTCTGTGGACTACATAGTAGGTCTGCTGCCAACATATCAGAGCCAGATGGTGCCAATTACTACCCTGATTTTGCTCTGTGCATTTTTGGACCTGACCTTCCTCTCGCTTGATCTCTTATTGGCTTGGAAAGTATTCCTAGTTTTTTGACCTATTCTGGATTCTTGGCATTGGATTTTGGGATTTTGGACTCATGCTAGAATTGGACATTCCGATAATTATGGACCTCTGAGACACTGAATAATTATTGCCTGGTTGGATTTTCCTCACCTGTGTCAGCTGTTGTATCCAGTCGTTCCAGGATTCCCAGTTCGCCAAAAGACACTTACCTGCATTCACCTGCACCAGCCAGCCATCCTAAAATTTCTACTTCATTTTTTTTCCAGTCCCCTTTCCTTTTGGTATTGGATTACTCACTTTCAGCACTACCTCTTCCTCGTCTCCTGAAACTGACAACTTCCTATCCTCATCTGTGTGGTGGACATTAGGAGAATTCCCCGTGTGCTGGTTGTATCTGCCCACCTCCACCTAATAATCCCAATGTTCTTTGCTCCATGTTGGCCCTGTGTGAGTGAAATCTGTTTTTCAGTTTTATCAACTTGATATGACTATTTCTCATTTCAGGTCCTGTCCATTTCCCAGTCTGTTCCATCTTTGATCTTTGTTCCGGCCTCCTGAGCCATCTCTATTCATTCACCATTTGAGTAAATGCCTTTAATTGTTCCCTCTGTTTTCAGAGCTCAGCAGCTTTCTCACAGGACAGTTTCTCAATTACTGCTTGCTCTTTCATTATTAAAGCTATTAATTCTTTGCTGTTCTTTGCTGTTTTTTCTCAAATATTGAAAGCTTGAAGGGCAATGCATTTATGTGGAGAACATGCTCTGAAGTTTGATGCATGTACAACAGAGCTGGTTCAAAGCCAAGTACTACCCTGCAAGTTGTAAAATATTGATCCGCCAGCCTTCGTCAGTGGTTCGATTCCTTGCATCGCAGTCCATTTGTTGAAGATTACGTGGAAACCAAACATTACACCAATGCCTAGATTTAAGTACTTGTCAGTGTTCAACAAGTCAAGAAAACCTGAATAAAGTCAGGACAGTTTGTTAAGAGTTCATCACAGTCTGACCATTGGATTATGGGTGGGAGCCTTTAGTCAAAACTGGCGGTAGCACCTATGATCTAAAGAAAGAAAAATTTTCCAACTCTGGAAAGTGAATTGAGGACCTTTGGTCAGAGACTATGGCCCCGATCGTACACCTCCTGCTAGCCGCTACCCGCTCCCCGCTACCCGAGTTTAGGAACCTCCACTAACCGCTAATGCAATCTTCCGCTTCTCTAAAGCCGCTACCCGCTATGCCGACTCCTTTACTCACATTGTAGGTGTGGCAATGGGCGTGTCTCTTGCGCTTTCCGCAAACTCGGTATCTTGTGATCGCGGGTTTAGGTAGCAGTCACAAGATACCAAGTTTGCGGTACACGCCGCATGTTGACGCGTAAAAGAGTGCGTCCAAATGTCATAAATGTGCATCCACCTGGTCACATATGGACGTGCACAAACAGCTCTACCTCTCGATTATGCATCACCATATTACTTGCAGACATTTTTATTCCCTTTTAGGTCAGAGGATGTCTGGTCAGCAGTTGTGGTGGATGTGGGAATAGTCACGGCCAGACACGTCAGTCTGTACAGCTGTGGCAGATCTCATTCAGATGTTTGCTGTGGAGGAAACTAGGAGATCTTTGGGACATTTCCCTTCAAAGTGCGTGATGGCCTACATTCATAGCAACGTCTGTTTTTAAACAGATCAGATCATGAAATAGAGCTTCCATGGCTCTGGTGTCAAGATGGAAAAGGTTGGATGTGGGAATTTATTTCCGATATGTCTGAAACTGCTGGTGGTCGAGGAGGGACAGGAACATTAATTGGTCGGGATCTTTAAATTGGTTCTGTGACAGGCAGATAAGGTTTTCCAGAACACTGTTGTGGAGTTTCTTGTACTGTGCGCATATCTCTTTGCTGACTGACCCTCTCCTTGTGCTCGGAGCACCTGAGAAGCGCTCAGTGGTAGAAAGTAGATGTCATCATACCTGTTGCTCTGGCTCAATGGTGTCACAAAACTCTTTTAACCCTTGACAGGCAGAACTGCTCATCTAATGATTCGTTCTGGAGTATTTTAAAAAGCACATCAGCTGCGCCAAGACGCACAGTATATAATAATAATAATATGTTCCCACGGCTCTGCCTGAGCGTGTTTACCAGGAGCGCACCAACTATCTGGGACTTTTAGGTTGCCGATAGGAATTGTCTGTGTAAAAATATTTTGATGTATATATCAGTGCAGAGGAGGAGGAGGAAGGAAGAAGAGGAAGCTCTTCAGCAGAGTCCCAGACGAACTGCACATGAGAGCTGCTCCGATCTGGATGAAAAGATCCATAGCGGTTTGGGAGTAGTGGGTAGCGCTACCTGCTCTTAAAGGCAATGGCTACTGACGCACTGATTGGTTTAACAGGTGGAACACCCTAACCACTCCTAAGCATAATATAGCAGTTAGCGCAGGTAAGATAGCGGGTTTAGGGAGGTGGAAGATTGCATTGTTTGTGGGGGAACGCGCCTCCCGCTATCCGCTATCCCTTAATAACGGCTTTAGGAGATTTGGCGGAAGATTGGGCCCTATGTCTGCAGGGATACCGTGGAGATGGAAAACGTGTTGGACCAGGTGGTTAGCAGTTTCTTGGGCTGTGGGCAGCTCAGGCAAGCCCACAAAATAATCTCCTTTGGAAAATCTTTCCACAATGGTTTAAATGACTGGTCTGCCCCCCTCTGATGGTAGTACTTCCACAAAATCTATGGCAATCTGGGACCAGGGATGGTGGGGGGTCAGTGAGAGGCTTTGTTGGTGTTACAAGTAGTGAAGGCTGGGTGTCTGAAGTCATAGAGCACCACCAGAAACATCATTTGAGTAATTCTTTTTATCCTTGGGTGCCCCGACAAAGGAGTGTACCCACTGAAGGACTTCTGATCAGAGGGCTAGCCCTGTTATCTACTGGTGACCAGTTGCTTACCTGTCACTCAGGGTAGGGGGGAACCTGCTGCATGCCTTATGAAAGCTGGGAAAAAGATTAGAGTTTAGAGTGGCAGGGGACTGCCCGGTACCGATCCGTGGGTCATTTGGTACCAGGCTGCAGAGAAAAAATAAATAACTTCCATTATTACCATTTGATTAATTATCCGAGTCTAAAAGATGTTTTATTTTGAAAACTGACCAGATTTTCTCCATTTACATCCGCCTATGACTCACTCTTGATACATGACAAGACTTCAAGACCCCTGTCTCGGTCAAATGATACATTTAAACCCCCAAGCTGGCAAAATAGTAAAAAAACAAACGTCTTCAGAAAGTGTCTTTGCGCAGAGAGGATGTTATTCGATGTTCTGTTGTTACAAGGACGCTTCTAATAAAGCTGCACGTGAATGCGCAGCGGATTTACTTTAATTATAATATATAGAAAATACCACAGTTTTTATGCCGGTCGTATCATTTTATTTTGTTGTTTTTATCTGTTACACATTTTACAGGCCGGTCCATGAAAATATTGCCAGACATTAAACCGGTCCGTGGCACAAAAAAGGTTGGAGACCGCTGGTGTAGAGAAACAGATTAACAAATACACAAAGACAGATGTTATGCCATGTACAAATAAGCACATACAGAAGTACAGTAAAGATAAATGGACTTCCAGGAAATGGAGAGCAACTCGACAGTACTTTGTTCAACTCACAGACTATACTAACAAAAATGAAATAAGTTAATTGTTTTTTTCATGTGACCACAGTACACAACTGTACCACAGTATTGTTACCCACTTTACCTGACTGAAATAAGTGCAGAAGGAGTGGGGTATCAAACTCAATTTTCTTTTCTGGTGGCTTAAGACTTTCATTAAAAAGAGAAAAAGAAAGTCCATTAAATGTAAAATTAGTTTTCAGCATTTATTCAATTATTTGCTTATTTTGTGTTAAGAGCCTTTCACTTGAGCAAAAGCAATTTTCTGGTTTCTTTTTGGTTGATTAGAATTTCTACTTATAAATATACTTGGAAATATAAAGGAAATTATTAAAAAGTAAAGCATGACATGGCATTACAATTTGTGTTAAAATATTACCTTCATGTTATGAAAAGGGACTTTTGTCCACCTTTTGATTTTATTCCCATAGTAACAAGTATGGGGATGGATTCTTCAGGCAGGTATACACCTCTCATCTTCTTCGTCACTAATGCGTGGGATGTGCAATTGCAACTCTGCAGTAATGGCAGCAACCACAGCACCAAGAGAAAAAAGAATATAATAAATGGCCATAGCCGAAAAAGATAATTGGAAAAAAATGTTTTTGTTCTTTAAAGGAAAAAGAGAAAGGAAATCCTCTCTAATTACACTAATTACAGTGAGATCTTTAGAATTACATCCATAGTCTGGATTCATTAAATTCAAAGATTGCCCTGGATTTTAGCCAGAAAACATACATTGATGGTGTAATGAGAATATTCTTGCAGTGTTTTGATAAGACTGCATCAACCTTTAATGTTTCGGATCATGAGATAGTTCTCACTCACTGATATGCATCAGGTGGTCTTCAAATAAATATTTCTTTGAATTGATGCAGACGGAGCTGCTGATGTCTGATAGCACCATGTGCTGTGTGAATAATAGAGTAGTCTTGTGTCTGTGTTTGGATCCCAGAGAAATAAAGCTTTGGACATATGTCAGTATGTTGATGAAAGTGAAGGTCGAAGTAGAAACTCACTTGTAAATTTCTCTCTCACAAGGAGACCGTGACTGCTTGTCCTTTCCTTCTTCTGCCTTGTAGAAGAAGCTTCATCACATCCAGTAGCAGAGAGAGCATGATTAATCTACATTTTCAAACTCCACACTAACCATTTTTTACCTCTTAATTAATTCTCTGAATTAATCTAGATCCATCTCAGGCAGCATGGTGGCTTGGTAGATATTACTGTTGCTTCACAGCAAGAAGGTTCCTGGTTTGAACCTTGGCAGGGGCATTTTTTTGTGGAGTTTGCATTAGGGCTGGGCGATATGGCCTAAAAAAAAAATCTCAGATTTTTTCAGAAAAAAATCCCGATTCACGATTTAAATCGATTTTTTTCATCCCCTACCTAAAATCAATTTGTAGATGACAAAGAAATTGTTCAAAACAAGTTTCAGTTTTATTTTGTTTAAATTTTCCCTTCTGGGGTTTCAGTTACATAAACAAGCCACAAAAAAAGAGATGGCAAGCCCTGCCTGCCATTGTGAACAGTGACAATGTAACTTTTCAGTAATCTAGTTTCGAAATGACACAAAAAATTAGTAAAACATAGTATTATAAGACCCATTTTTTGAGGTTGACAAAATAAAGTGCAAACAAAACTCTCAGTTACCTGAACATGTTTTGCATAATAAGGAGGTGCTTGTGTGGTAAACAAAAAGTATTTGGGCACTATTTTGATTCCCTGAATCATGTTAACTTAACTTAAACATCTGCATCAAATAAAATTAAAAATTTAATTTTAGGCTTCCATTGTAATTTACGAGGCAAGGCAACGTCAGAAAAATATTTGCGGCCTGGTAGCACGTACTTGGGATCCAAAACTTTGAGCAGGTGAATAAACCCCGGCTTTTCCACAGTGTATATGGGCACCATATCTCTTGCAATATACATCACGACTGCATCCGTGACAGCTTTCCACCGGGCTCCTTTCTCATCATACGGGATACAGTTTGTCAACGTTTCCAAGACGGTAGGTTGTTTTCTGGTGGCGGTGCTTGGGCTGCCGCGGTCGTTTTTTTCGTAGGGAGCAACACCTCTCCAACTCGGCAGCATGCTTCTGTTTAAGGTGCTGCAGTAAATTGTAGTACTGCTACCTTTGGTAGCAACAGCCTTTAAACAGACTTTGCAGCGATGTGCTGTTTGTTCTGTGTCTGACGCCACAAACCCGAACCAATTCCAAAAAACCGAGGATACGTTTCTTTTCTTCGGTGTAAGATCAGCACTGCTTGCTTGTTTGTGTACCAAGCGCGGGTGGGGAGGGGGGCGCGCGAGGGGGGCGCGCACTCCGCGCTCTCTGACCTACGGGAGCCCAGCAGGCGCTGGTGGTGGATGTTAATGAGAAAATCGATTTTCATTAAAACAAATCGACATTAAGTACAAATTCGAATTAATCGATTAAATCGATTTATCGCCCAGTCCTAGTTTGCATGTTCTCCCCGTGTTTGCGTGGATTTCCTCCGGGTACTCCGGCTTCCTTCCACAGTCCAAAGACATGCATATTAGGTTAATTGGTGGTTCTAAATTGCCCATAGGAGTGAATGTGATTGGCGACCTGTCCAGGGTGTACCCCTGCCTTTCGCCCGAAGTGAGCTGTGATAGGCTCCAGCAGATCCCAGTGACCCTGCAGAGGATTAAACAGGCATAGATAATGGATGGATGGATAGTTTCACCTCTTTCATTGGGCTCGGCACCTTGCTGCACTCACAAAACATGTGCAGAAATCGTGTGCAGCTGCAACACAAAGGGTGGGGAGCAAGGTGATGCAACAGATCAGCTGATTTTCTCTTTTACAAGTAAGTGTATATGAGCAGATGCTGTTACTCTGCATGAATGCACCTTCCCTTTAAAACCTCTGCATACAGTTAGTACAAGTGTGTTTCAATCCACACATAATGTTCAACAGCATGGCTCTGGGTGTGCATGTGTGTTTGTGTGTGCGTGCATGCGCGCGCATGTGTAAGAAGAGTGGGTGGGAAACAGAACAAGACTGACAGAACCAGGCACACTCTCTCAGAGGCACGAGGATTTGATGTTTGACTCTTTGATTGATGCTCGATATTTGGTGCTGCAAAAGAGACAGCTGAGCAAATTAATAGCTTTGAATTTACTTTTATGAACAGTTTTTGACAACCAACGAGATACTGTGGGGACACAGGGAAAAAGGAACACAAACATCTGGTTGTTTGAAATATTCATCTACAGATTTTTGTTTGATGATGACAGCATTGTCAAAACATGCCTGAAACTGGAGTCATAAAAGATCGAAGACTTATAAATAAATGCGCAAACCCCAGTTGTAATGAAGGGTACAGAATGAGTACATTTCATATTCAGTTCCTCTTCTGTGTACTGAAAAATTTAGTAGGTGGGACAAGTTTTCCACCATTTATTGTAAGTCAGATTAGCCTCCAACTGATCTAAAAGCTCCAGAAAAACTCCAGCTCGACCTGTCAGGTCTCTCCTTTCCCTCACAAGCACATGCATTCATGTTGCAGCTTAATAAAGCCTTTATTTATTTAATCCATGTTAATGTTCACTTCTTCATCCTCTGTCTTAAAATGTTCAACTCCATGAAAAGAAAGAAGGAGAAAAGAAGGAACTGTTTTATTAAAAAACAGAAAACTGGCTCTCTTTTGCAAACATTGTAATTTCTATTGAAAGATGAAAAAAAGAGAAAACTACAGCTGCCCCTTATTCAGTAACCAAACACAATGATAAAAAAGGTTATTTAAGGCATGAGATAGCTGTCAAAAACAATGGGTGTGTACAAGTTAGGATTTGTACATATTCATCTAAAGTTGAAAAATTGTAAAATTAAAAATTAATTAAAAAATGTTTTCATATGAGTAAAATTAGATGTATGTCTTGTATTTTGCCTGTGAGAATATGATTCAAATAAATACGAGCTTAAACGATTATGAATACATAGTGCAATTTTATAGTTGCGTTTTCTTCTTTATGAAAACGAAGATACAAGTGAGAATTCACTGTTCACCAGGCACCTTTATTATGGAACCAGCTACCAATTTTGGGTTAAGGAGGCTGACACCACCTCAACCTTTAAATCTAAATTGAAAAAATGTCTGTTTAGTTAAGCCTATAGTAAGTCTTAACAATAGTGTGGTAGGGCTATTAGTTAAAGCAGTGGTTCTCAAACTTTTAATACTGCGTACCACCTGAGAAACTGTTCAGCTCTCTGAGTACCACCATGATGACCAATTTTAAAATATAAACATATATGCCTTCTAACTTAGCTTTAAATTCACAGGAGAGATGTTTATTCCTTATTGTAGTTATATATTGTTAACTGAATTTAGTTTGAAACGTATTTATAATGCATTGTATGTTTCCGATTTAAGAAAAAAAAAAAAGGGAAAATATGGAAAGTCCTGACGTTCCCCCACGTACCATCAGAGAGCGCTCGCGTAGCATCAGTGGTACGCGTACCACAGTTTGCACACCACTGAGTTAAAGCTATAGTTATAGGAGCCAAGACTAGAGTAGGCTCATCTTAATCACAGCTTCGTCGTAGCTATGCTGCTATAGGCCTACGCTGCAGGGGGACGCCGACATGATCTGCTTAGCGGTGTCTCCTACGCTCTTCTCCCTTTCCTTCCCTTTCCTCCTCCCTTCCTCCTCCTCCAGCTCATTCCATAATTAATTAGGACCACCTTGTTACTGTAATTGTGCTCCATTTTCTTTACTGTAGTTTGTTCTGCTGTTTTGCCCCCCTTTTCTCTTTTCTTTCTGTATGTTTGCAGGCCAGAGTTTCCTAAGTTGCAAGCTGACTTGCAGTTCCATCCTCTGTCCACCTCAACGTTTACCTCCACCTGTGTGTGTAGATGTGTTCAGGGTGCCGACTGGTGTGGTGACAGGCGACCTAGTCCTCTAACCATCTCACCTCAGTGCTGCTACCTGCATCTGTTTATGTAGTCATTTCATTAAGTCATTTGAGTACTGTCCTCTCTCTGTCCTGTCTCCCCTCTTTTCTTTCTTTACTCGGCTGGCCTTCGGCAGAAAAGTCCCCCCATATGACCCTCAAGCTTTCTTCCTCTTAAAGTGTAGTTTTTCCTTGCCACTGTTTGTCCACTGTTTGGATTTAATATTATAATTTCAGTTAATGATATTTGCTCATGGGGTCATGCTCTGGGTCTCTGTAAAGCGCCTAGAGACAACTGGCATTGTAACAGACGCTATACACAAAAAAAAAAAAAAGAAAAAATGAATTAAACTGTCAAAAATACAGTACCATGAAAAAGCTTTTACCCCCTTCCTAATTTCTTCTTTTTTCATGTTTGTCGCACATGATTCAGATCATCAAACAGACTTAAATATTAGACAAAGATAACTCAAGTAAACACAAAATGCTGTTTTTAAAGTAGTGATTTGAAAATAAACTATCCAGAGGGCTCCTGGTGTGGACCCCGACAAGAGGCCTTTCTGTGTGGAGTTTGCATGTTCTCCCCTGTGCTTGCGTGGGTTTCCTCTGACTACTCCAGCTTCCTCCCACAGTCCAAAGACATGCATGTTATGTTGATTGGTAATTCTTTGACTCTAGGAATGAGGCCCTCTCTCTCCCTGTTGGGGAGGTGCTGGTGATGGGGAGTTGATTTTGTGTTCATGTTTACTTTAAAAGAGTAAACTAGATTTGGAATATTAAGATATGGAGCTGGTTGTGGAGTCAGATTTCTCTCTCTTGTCTCCCAGTGGCAGGTGCTGAAGATACTCACAGCAGTCCATTTGAACTGGATAAGATAGCAGTTTTTGGTTGAAGCTGATTAGGTTTTAGTCCACAGTGAACTGCTGACCTATCAGAGCAAAAATGACTAAAGTGCACATTTAAAGTGAAGCCTATTCAGCAATAGATGAGTCACTGGTCAGCATTAAAGGGTAAGGAAAAAGTAATAGCTAGGAGTAACTGCAAACCATAACCCTGGAAATTTCCTGGAGAATTGTGTACAGATTTGTACACCTGTAAATGGGTTTAACTTTACATAAAAGTAAGAATCAGGGGTTGATGAACGCCAAAAGAGACAAAAAAAAAAAAAAACAGTACAGGAAAGACAAGTATTATAAGTGATCCTGTTCACCCTCACTCAGGACATCACTGCCACACTGGGGGCAGAGGAAAGAGATACGTTTGTTTTGTTACTTTAATGTATAAGACTGTATTTTCCTCAAAAGTTGGGTATGAGAGGATGATACTGTATGGTGGCAAAAGAATCAGCTTTTATTTAATCTCTGTTAGCAGGTCAGCAACCTTGGAGTGACAGAGTATTTGGCATTGAGTCTGCAGGAATAGCCAACATTTTTAAACTAGAAAAGCACTCGGAGAGCGCAGACGTCCACCAAGTGCAACAATTCCCTCATATAACGATTTACAGATTGCGATAAAATCCGCGTACTGGATCAGATCCGGATCAGCCTTTGAAATTTGATAGAGGTTTCCATTGTCAATCCCTGAGTGAAATTTCATGAGTTTTGGGCAATAATTAACGGAGATATTGAGAAACAAAATTGTCGGCCCCATTGGCCGCAATGTTATGGAAAATTTGAAAGTGATCCAGAATCCAGGATTTCTTCCGGATCACAGCCAAAATGAAATCAGTTCTTCCTTTTCACATTTCTGACAACTCCTGAAAATTTCATCAAAATCCATCCATAACTTTTTGAGTTATCTTGTACACAGACAGAGAACAGACAGACAGATAAATGCAGGCAAAAACATAACCTCCTCTGCGGAGGTAAATATCTACTCAGAAAAAAAAAGGAAATGATAAAAAAGGAAAAAAAAGAAACAAAGAGCAAAATAAATGTAAAACATTTGCAGAAACAAAAGAACTGACAGACGAGACTTTGTGTGTGTTTGTGTTTTTGTGCATTTCATGAGTGCACCAGGGGAAGACTAAATTCCTTCTCGAGTTAACAAATTGGATCTAAAATATTGAGGGGTGAAAATGAATTTAAAATACATAAAGCAAAACTGAAGCATTGATCAAATTGTTGTTTGTTATTAAAGCTGCTGTTCCAGTAAAACTTTAAGAACAAACATTGAAGAAATAAATGAAAGGATTCTTTAAAGAAAACAAAACATTTAGAAAATTTGAGTCCAACCCATGTGAAGAACCACTAGAAGGGTAAAACACTTATAGAAAGCTGTAGGTCGGAGGTCAGAGTTATCTGTTTGTTATTTCATGTCGGTGGCTTGAGCTGCTGAATTCTGTCTAAAAGTTTAGTTCATTTATTGCCATCAAGCATGTCTGACAGTTTCCATGTGAGAGAAAAAAGTTTTCTGTTACATCTAGAAGAAAAAAAGTGAGAGATCCCATAAAGGAAACAGAATGTGTTGTTTTTGTTCTGAAAAGGTTTTTTTTTAATAAGAGAACAAAATTAAATATTACACTCCTTCAGAGAACATTTAGGAGAAGAGAAAACCAGATTTGTTAATAAAGTGAAACTGCAGTTGGATATTTTCTAATTTGCAATGAATTCATTACATTTCCTCAATTAAATCAAGATGAAAAAAAACTATTCTGGCGGGGGGGGGGCAAAATGGGAACAGCCTAGAGGGGTCTGTGTCTCTGTGTCTCAGAGGTGGATTCAGATCCTCCAACTGCAACCTGGACCACCAACAGTCTGGACCACCTGCAGAGCTACAACTCTTCTTTTAACCCCACCAGCATGCAATCCTTCACATCAGAGGAACATCAACATGCAACTTCCTGTCAGTAGAGGAAGGTGGCAGGACCTGAGGTCGTCTCCAGGTGCAGACTGAACAGGTCAACAATGAGCCTGTCAGAGCACACAGCTTCAAAAGAGATGCTTGTCCTGCAAAGTCTCACTCCCACCACGAGCGAACAAGTGATCACTCTTTGAGTTTCCTGCAGCTGATCTACTGACAAGTGAACAGTGGTTCAACCTGTGATGAGGCTGTTTGAGACTGTGAATGCGCGCACGGGGGCTGTACACACCTGCGATAAGAAACAAGTTTGGTGCAGGTGGAGAGCACTGTGTGGGCCGAGTTAAAATCCTGGAATGAACTTGAAAAAGTTCTGCTTGACAAAACTAGATAAATGGATGCATGTTTTGACAAGAAAAGGGAGGAGACGTTGGTCTGGGAGCGGGGGGAGATGCGGTTTTGGGGGGGAAAAAAAATCCCTGCTGACTCACTGAAACAGAGAAAAAGACTGATTAAAGAGTGATTAAAAAAACTGATCAGTTATCAAGATCAGTGATGTCCGTGTCACCCACAAGGGATCAGCCAATGGATCAATTTCAGTCTTTAAAAAATAATAATACTCACGCAGAAACAAATAAAAGCTGTGTGAGGAACTAGTAAGATAATTCATTACGGTGGTGGGCAACGCTGTAGAAACAACCATTAGTCCTGTTATCATGTTGGTTTATCCGTCACATTGGCTAATACCACAACAATGCCAATGTCCACTACAGTCTCACTCCAACCAAACCTGCATCAGCATCTTCAAACAGGGATGCCGCCAGGAATTCTGGGGCCCCGAGGGAAAACATGCTATCGAGTCCCCCCAGCATCATATAATTCAAATATTTTAAAAGTTCTGATTAGGTGATAGAAGTATACCAGCTGTAAAAGATAATGGTATGTACATGGCTGCAATATACCTTTAGATAATATGAAATTAAGGATATAAAATTAATTGACTCCATGTCTGCTACATTAACAGACCTCCCTACGGGCAATATAGACTAACACTCAGATGTGGACGACTGCAAAGAGGAGACTGAGTGGAAAACCTCCTCCAAGTCAGCCAAGCCTGATATGATGTCATATTGACTTATATTCCTAGAAAACTATGTGCTGGTTTAAAGTTTAAACCCATAACAAAATGAAACAAGCATCAGGAATTCCAGACTGCACTGATGGCGATGAAATCTCAACTGCCCTGATAGAAAACATTAAAACTACTTTGGTAGTGGAACCCACTTTCAATTTGCTGTAGGGATCATTTCAGTGAATATTAACTGCTACAATTCAATTCAAAATTCAATAAAAAAAAAAAAAAATACAGCTGTAAACAATAAATCCAGATCAACAGAGCATGTGAAAAAGAGGTCCAGAAGTGTGTACAAGTTGGTTGGAACAGCTGAAAGAACGTGTCAGGTGTGATGTGTGATAAAAGCAGTGTTGTACCTGAACGTGTTTATTGAACGAAAGTTCACAAACTAGTTCATATTTTGTGTGAACTAAACTGAAACATGCTCTCTTTCCCCTTGACGAGCGTCGGGTATGAACAAGTTCATTTGGGCAGTTGTGAACAACACTCTTTCAAAGTTCACGCCCGGTCAGAATCGTGCCAGGTTTCCAGCGAACCCCATTTAAAATACACCACAAATGAGCCTAACATGTATCTTTGGAAAGCAATCAAACATGGCAACATGGGCTGTCGCTTCTGTCATGCTAACAATTGCATCATCAAACGTTTAAAAAAGCAGGAAGATGAAAGCTGCAGTCGCCCAGAGCTGGAGGAGCAGAAATATTGAAATGGGGCAAAAAAACATTTGCACCTTAAGGACCTGTTTTTGTCTTTATTAAAGACCATGTGGCAGCAAGTTTTTCCTCATATTTTTAATATACTGTAGAGAGAAGCTGAAAGGGAAATAGCAGTTTTACATGGGCTGTTCCTTCAATGCTAATGTGAACCCTGATTGGATAAAGATTGAGAACTGGACACATAGTTTTCGACAGATAAAATGGATAAAATAACTGTCGTTTGTGGTGCTGTAGTATATGGGCATTATTTGTCATTTTGACAAATAATTGCTTCGCAGCAACATTAAAAAAGAATTTTAAAAAATAACTAAAAACTATTTAGTTCATTTTTTGAAATGGTGAACTGAACTAGTTCATGCAGAAAGTGAACTTGCCCAACACTGGATAAAAGAGTATCAGCAAGATTGAAAGGACAGGTGTAGAAGACAGTGGTCAGACTTGTAATGTTGTAAGATTTAGACTGTGGCACTGAAGAAAATACAGCAGGCAGAATTGGATGTTTTGGGGAGAGAGAGTCAGAGAGACCAGACTGAGACTGTCTGGACATTTACAGAGGAGGGAAAGTGAATATATCGGTGGAAGGATGATATATGTTGAAGATTCCATTCACTCATAAATCTTGTTTAAAACGATCATAATGATGGAAAGCTGCAGAAATTGTGAAAAGCTCTTCAACCCATTCATGAAGATAAACCACAATTCTTGAATCAAGCTATTTCTACTAGCATTTGCCAAGCATTGCTAAAGAGACTGCTAACAGCAGTTAGCTTGACTGTTTTAGCTGAATATATCATATACTATATCATTTGATGTGATTTGTGTCTGTTCCGCTTGGTGAATTGAAGCACATAAATCCAACTGGTCTATTTTTGATCACAGGTTTGATGGTATAATATGTGACATTGTAAATAAGCAGTAAAAGATATCTATTTGACTTCTAGTGAAGCTTGTTACTGTTGAACCTTAATCAGGGTAGTTGTTGTGATCGGCTAGCATCATCATAAACAGTTGGCTAGCTCTTTAAAGAAAAGCTCTAATAATAACAACTATATATATATATATATATATATATATATATATATATGTATATATATATATATATATATATATATATATATATTTTTTGTTTTTTGTTTTGTTTTTGTTTGTTTTAGGGTTTTTTTTGGCACTAGTGGCCTTTATTTACAGTGAAGAGGAGACAGGATTTTAAAAAGGAACATAAATGTGTCACCATATGCCAATGTTCGTACCCTGTTGGGATTAAACCCATCACACATACTAAACAACTGATTTGTATTGTCAAGTAGAACAAGAAAAGATGTGCACTGGCAAAGACTGACATATGGAAACAGATCCCAGAGCAGGTGTAGGCCATTAAATCTTCCCAGGGAAGCATTTGTAAAAGTTAAAAGAGAACAGTTTGATGCATAACTGGTAAGTAAAAGCTTGTTGCACTCATATGTGGCCTCTCCCAAACCAATTAACACACTGCTGCCATCACTGGAGCTGTAATTGTCTCTGGATTTGTTCCAGACGAAAACAATAACAACCTGTCAAGGACTGAAACCATTTAGAGCTTCTTGGGGAACTGATTTCTTCCACCAACGACAATGTTTTAATTATCCAAACTGTCGAAGAAGAGGATCCGTAATTTTTTTGCTTTTTGTGTAATTTTAAGATTTTGATTAAAAGTGTTTGCCACTTTGTTTCACAGCCGAAGTAAGACTTCAAATAAAAATAAAATGCTTTGCATGCTGACATGATCTAGAAACAGCCTCCTCAGACAGAGAAAATGCAGATATTCATGCCTGATAGATACTTCTTTAACAACTTCTAACACAAACCGATGCTTAAGCTGAGAAGTCCATCAACCCAAATGCTCTACACACTTCATTTATCACACACTTGTGAGGTCTGAGTGTAGATGGATAACATACACTCTCAGCATTAGATTCTGATATAACTTTTATAAAATATATTATAATTTCCTTGCACTGAGCGCACATGTAAAACATATTTTTTTAGATTTTGAGGATGAAAAAGGGTATGAAGTATATTTTAAATACAATTTGTAATTTTTTTAACAACTTTCTGCATATTGGTTAGTGCCATAATCTGTGTAGAATAATTTATCAGATGTATATGGAATCTAACCTTGTGGCAGATGTTAGTTTTTCTTTTTCTTATGTGTGAGTGAGTGTGCCCTTCACCATCCCTTACTGACAGTCTGGTGTAACATACACTATATTGCCAAAAGTATTTGCTCACCCATCCACATGATCAGAATCAGGTGTTCCAATCACTTCCATGGCCACAGGTGTTTAAAATTAATCACCTAGACATGCAGACTGTTTCTACAAACATTTGTGAAAGAATGGGTCTCTCTCAGGAGCTCAGTGAATTCCAGCGTGGAACTGTGATAGGATGACACCTGTTCAACAAATCCAGTTGGAAAATTTCCTCGCTCATAAATATTCCAGTCAACTGTCAGCTGTATTATAAGGAAATGGAAGTGTTTGGGAACAACAGCAACTCAGCCACCAAGTGGTAGGACACGTAAACTGATGGAGCGGGGTCAGCAGATGCTGAAGAACATAGTGCAAAGTGGTTGCCAATTTTCTGCAGAGTCAATCACTACAGACCTCCAAACTTCATGTGACCTTCAGATTAGCTCAACAACAGTGCAGAGAGCTTCATGGATGGGATTTCCATGGTGGAGCAGCAGCATCCAAGCCAGACATTACCAAGTGCAATGCAAAGTGTTGGATGCAGTGGTGAAAAGCAGCCACCACTGGACTCTAGAGCAGTGGAGGAACGTTCTCTGAAATGATGACTCACGTTTCTTCATCTGGTAATCTGGTGGAAGAGTCTGGGTTTGGTGGTTTCCAGGAGAACGGTACTTGTCTGACTGCATTGTGCCAAGTGTAAAGTTTGGTGGAGGGGGGATTATGGTGTGGGGTTGTTTTTCAGGAGCTGGACTTGACCCCTTAGTTCCAGTGAAAGGAACTCTGAATGCTTCAGCAGACCGAGACATTTTGGACAATTCCATGCCCCCAACTTTGTAGGAACAGTTTGGAGCTGGTCCCTTCCTCTTCCAACATGACTGTGCACCAGTGCACAAAGCAAGGTCCATAAAGACATGGATGGCAGAGTCTGGTGTGGATGGACTTGACTGGCCTGCACAGAGTCCTGACCTCAATCTGATAAAACACCTTTGGGATGAATAAGAGCAGAGACTGAGAGCCAGACCTTCTCAGCCAACATCAGTGTTTGACCTCACAAATGTTCTTCTCAAAGAATGGTCAAAAATCCCCATAAACACACTCCTAAACCTTGTGGACAGCCTGTCGAGAAGAGTTGAAGCCGTTCTTTGCTCCAAAGGATGGACCCACGTCATTTTGATTAGGAATGGGATGAACTAAAGCTCATATATGAGTCAAGGCAGGTGAGTGAATACTTTTGGCAATATAGACTACTTTATTAACTCCCAAAAGCCTGATTCTGTCAGTGAAGACAAAAATCACTGACAGTGGAGCATGAACGTACAGGACAGACACCAGGCAGGCAGTGATGGGTGTGGTGTGTGTAGTTTGCTAAGGGGTTTGTGTGGTGTGCTGTGATTTTATTATAGAATTATAGAATTGAATGTGTGGTTGACCTCCAACACTGGCTCAGTATCAACCAGTGACCACAACCAGAGCTACAGGCTGGCTCACAGAGTCATGCAGCACACCTCTTTCAGTGCACTTGATTTCCTTCCAGGCCTCACAGGAACCCCCCAGCCGAACGACCAGGTCCCTCAACCCCCACATCCCCAGGCCTCGACCAGGATAAATGCGTGATCACAACCCCGAGCAGCCCAGGCAGGGCGGGACGATCTACGAAAACCAGCAGTGACTGCCCCAGGGATAGTAAGCTGCAGCAGGATAGCATCACAGACGGGGAGGTGCACCTCCAACCACACCGCCATCAAGAAGCCCTAACCCTAACTCTGTAGCTTGTGGTGAAATACTAATAATAATGTATGCTACGTTCTACAGCACCTCTTCAACGTTAGTTTGAACCAGGAGGTTCCAGTGCTGTGGAAGAAATCCTTCAGCGTTAGAGTACATTAAAAAAAAAAGACATATTTGTTTGAGACTGCTACTGGCCCTCCTAAATAACCAAGGCAGCACCTATCAGGACCCACTGTGGTTTGATCAACATCACGTGGCTGAAGATGCCTTCATCTCTCTGACTTATTATGCCCACTCTCATCTGGACAAGGCATGTAGTAATCTGAGGATCATGCTCTTTTGGTTTCTGCCTTATTGATTTCCCCAATAATTGAATGCCTCATAGATTTAAGTTTTTATTTGCCTTTATTTGCCAGAAAGATAAATAAACTTGATGCCTTTTAGGACATCAGAACATGGTGTGAGCTTGAGTTCAAGCCAGGAGCACAAAGCACATTTCACTGGTGTAGGGAATAATGAATTCAATAAAATATCAGCATATTCTGAAAGCAAACATCAAGCAATCTATAAAAGAGAAAAAAAATAGACAAGATGATGAGTTTTCAAACAGAAGTGTGATTCTGTTGGGTTGATCAGAGCACATAAGCTGGAAGGGGGCCAGATCTACGTCTCTTCTCCACAGGTCCTCCAGGACGATACTGAGGTATAGTCCAAGCCAAATATTTAATAAACAGAGTGGAGTGGTTAAAAAAGAAACCTCTGTAGAAAGACATTACTCTACACTACCAGTTTGATTTTTCAGCCAAGGCAAGGCTTTTTAATTACAATCTTTACTGCTGTTTACTCTGGGGATAAGCAGTTCTGTTTATATGGTGCACAAGTGGAAACCACAGCCACATGGCTCTGTGGGTCAGGTTTAGGAGTGAAAACAAACGCATGCTCTGTTTTGGCAGAAACTTTCTGGTCTAAATTGACAGTCCCAGGCTGCACAAAGGAATCCAGGGGAATAGGTTTCTTTTCGACATTTCACAATTCAGAAGTGACGAGCACAACAAAAAGTTTTCACTTCTTCTTTGGCATATGACTGAAGCATTTATCAAAAGTCACTGGAATACCCGACTAAACCACAGTACGGTACGTAGATTCTGAGATACCCCGCTATGTAACGGACAAACAAGCACACAGAATAGAAAGCACAATCTCTCTGGCTCATGTACCAAACAATATTTTTGTTCTGTCTTCCAATGATGCATACAGGCATGTAGACACAGACTCTCTCTAAAACACACAAACCAAGCTATTCCAGCAAGCCAGAGAAGAGCGGGGAGACAATCCTGCACTCACATTCAGGTCTGCAAAAAAAAAAGGGAAAAAAAATCTCTTGGCTGCTGCAAGGGTTGAGCACACATTACCTCGTAATGGGAAAAGAACGGGAAAGCACACAGTACACATTGAAGCTGTATCAAATTATTCCTTTGTCTCTCCCTGTGCAGCAGCTCTGATGGTGTCTGACAGTAGCAGGTTTATCTCTACATGCACCTGTGTGGGTGGTATGACACCAGAATAGTTGTTGATTACTGATAAAGAAATCTTTTATTTGGCAATCATATAAGCAGTGCAAGAAATACTAGAGATATCTGTAATGGATTCATCTGCACTCACAACTCTTCCTAGATTAGTAAGGCAAATATTCATCCTTCAGAGTGAGTGGAATGACCCATATATTGCAACATTTTACACAAAATTACTTTCTCATCATTTGAAATAATCTCACGGAACAGTTTGATGTCTAAACCATCAATTCAGTGAATCCATGACAAGTTTTAGATGTCATGATTGAAAAGGTTCGCCGCACTCTGTTGGGATTTGAGTGAGATATTATTGGTTTATTCATTAGGCTGTTTACGGGTTTAATGAAATGTGTGCGTTTTCCTGCAGTCTCCCCAGTGAATATGTTCAAATGAGATGTCTAGTGTGTACATTTACAGATTTCCACTGACTGTTCTTTAGAAACAGCTGGAGGTTAAGTGTATTTTTTCCTGCTGAAAAATACTGGAAATACTGGGGGAAAGATGCGCTAATGCACCGATAACTGACCACAAACATACAGCTTGAGTGTGACAGAACACAAAACTTACAGGTCAGAAATCATTAACAGTGATTTAAGGAGTGACATGAGAAGCTAACAGTTACATTTAACAAGCAAGTAAAACTCAGGAGTGCCTTGACATTTGATTATTTGCTACTAACTAGTTTCTTAACAATTCCCAATGAAGGACTTTCAATGACACTTCGTAACTAGAGAACATAGATCCTTTTATAATGACACATTATGTATTGACTGGTTAATTTTTGAGGTAATGCAATCAATAAAATAAGGAATATTTCCAGGTGTCCAGGTGTTTTTGGGTACTATATCTTTGCAAAGTTACCAACGTATTAGAGTTCTATGGGATACACACGTATTCATTTCTTATCTTCCCATTCAAGATTTGGTCTAACGCAACCCTTTATTTTCCCCTCTCTCTTAAAGCAGCACATGCTCCCATCAGACAAGATCTCGCATGTTTTAGTAAGACAGTGCAGGTTCCATCACAACAGCATGGCTTTGCAGGAGAAGAGTCCAGGTGCTAAACTGCAGTCAAGACCTTTCTCCACAAGAAAACATTTGGCGCCACATAAAATGAAAAATCCAGCAACGCAGGCCCAAGACTATTGAGCAGCAACAATCCTGCATCAAACAAGAATGGGACAGCGTTCCTCTCCTAGAACTCCAGCAACTATACCTCCCAGACTCAACTTGTTTTGAGATGTGTTGCTGCTATCAAAGTCAGGATGAACTAATATTTTCCATAAAATGGTAAATGTCTCAGTTTCAACATATGATATGTTCTTCATGTTTTACTGGGAATAAATTATGGATTTATGAGATTTGCAAACGTTTGCATTCTGTTTTTATTTATGTGTTACACACCATCCCAACTTTCTTTGGAATTAGGGTTATATAATGTTTTCTATTTTACTTCTCATGTTCTTTTTAATCGATCTTATCCGTTAACAGGCTGCAGCCTCAGTTCAGCTGTGCAGTTTGTTTGGGTTCCCATTGGTTCAAGTTATTTGAAGGTGTAAGAAGTTTTCCTTTAAAAAAAAAAAAACATTAAATCTGGTCTTGAGAAGTGAGGCCATGGTTGCTCACAGAGCAGAATCTAGACTTTACTTTGCTCAGTCTGTCTCAAGCTGCCGGTTCGCTAACTCTAACTGGCCAAATGTCGATTTTCAAGAAATCAGAATAGATAGTGTTAAAAGAAATACAGGTATTCCATTAGTCTAGCTCAACCAAAACAAGCTTTGACAACTCCTCCAGTTTTTTTTTTTTTTTTTAAACTGAATAAAAAACATCATAGCTTTGTTAATCTTCTGTACTATTATTTCTCATTCTACCTCACCTCTGGTCCCATAGGGCCTTGCACTTTTCACTGTGACTGACATTTTAATCCCATTCTCTATAAAAACAAAAAAAAAGTTCATCACTGTACTGTTGCTTTTAATAGGGCTTATGAGACAAGATTTAATTTCATGTTGCCCTTGGATAACAACAGGCTCTGTCCTTTATTTTACGAGTCAAGCTGACCTGCAGCGTGAGTTGAAATGGTCTCAAGGTCATACTGAACACATAATATAAAGATTCTATTTGTGCTCTTGTCAGTTTTTGCACCCTGTCAAACTGCTGGCTTACTCTCAACACTGATACTTGGTACCCTGTTGAGTTCTTTTATCAGCTGCTGACAGGTGCTATACAATTAGTATCCTCACATGTCAGTCTCATTTTTGCTCACTGTGTGTGTACGTGCATGAGTCTGAGATTAACTGTGGGGATGTGTATGTCACTATCACGGATGGTGTGAGTGTATCAATGTTTCAAGACCACCTTAAAATTGTGAGCCTTGCAGAAATGGAGAAGAAGAATGAATCACATTAAGCTCATGTTTTCATCTCTCTTCTCAACTTTCCTTTTCTGCCAAAAGAAGAGAGAACCCACCTGTGCCAGTTGTCATCACTCATGCCTGCCCCTTCATCTCAGTATGAAGACAAAGAGGAAGTGAGGAACAACAGAGGGAGACAGAAGGCTCTCAGTGCAGACAAAAACAAGTCTAAACATGTCATGACATTTCATTAGCAAACACTTTTGACACAATTTTCATTGTAACTGCACCCATTAGTTGTTTGTAGTAGTTTGTTTTGCATTAATTTTGTCAGTACTATGTTTGTTCTCCTCTGGTGCAACTTGTTGGGCAGATGTTATTTTCAAAAAGCATCCTTTGCTTCAGACACCTTCATAATGCTCATTGGCCTTTGTCTGATAGAAATAAATACTATGTTTACAATCTACCAAAAACAAGAATGACTGTGTAGCAGAGAGATACAAACACCTGGAAAAGCTGTCCTCAACCAATCAGATATTATTGATGCCTAAACTTAACTTAACCTAACCTACAGACACAGTCAGGGAAAGTGAAAACCATAACAAGTGAAAATAATATTTCAATTAAAAGGAAACTGTATTAAATCTGATGGGAAACTAGCTTGAGTCTCCTGGGTGACATTCATGTGCAATTCTACTGCTACACATTTCATAAATGCACTTTTTCACATTCTAAAACTCAGAAAAAATGTAATACATTAAAAAACAAAAGTAATGTCTCAGGTCACACAACATTAAGGCTTTGTGATAGTTTCACAAACTACATGAGAACATGTATCAATGGAAAAAAGTCAGCTCTTCATGTTTTTGGAAAACAGGACAAGTCTTTCACTTAAAAAAAAAACCCTTTAGGTGGGTATACTGAGCTTCAGTCTGGCATGTCAGCATTCATTCTAATCATCACAGCTGTAATATGCTGATGCTAAGCAGGTGTAATGTTGACTATGATTATCAATTTGGTATCAAGCTGTGCGGTTTGTTCCTAAACCTAACCAAATAATATCAGAAACGGGTAATTGCAGTAGGGGAAGAAAAAAAGACACAACAAATTCACTCAGGATTTTTTTTTTTTTTTTGAATGGATATGTATAGAAGAAAAAGTATACAATGTAAGCAATGTATACGAGACAAGAGCACTTATCGCCTCTCACCAGCCACAGACTTCATGATGCCAACCTGTCAACGGGTAGTCAGCATAAACACAACCCATCAAAGAGGTTGTTCTTGTTTCCTGTATGGCAGTGATTCCCAAAATGTAGGCCGCAGCCCCCTGGTGGGCCTGTCGTGGTATTGCAGGTGGGCCATGAAAGGTCCTTAAAAATAAACAAATATGTTTTAAATCCTCGATTTTTTTTTAATATGTTTTTAAATGACTGTAAAATATTTATTACATGATTTAAAAATATTTAGAAATAATAAAACAAACCACTCAAGTCTTATTCTACTGCCACCTTAACTTAATATGACAAGTGTCACCTTATTTGTTGACCCCTTACATTAATGTCTTGTATGTTGTTCAAAGTGGTGTTTCAAGGATTGCATGGGCCACAGAGATTTTTTTTTCTGAAGTTTGGCAATGGCTGCTGTATGGTATTATTGTGAGATCCAACTGGATGTGAGATTAATACTTAAATCTTTAGTGGAATTTAGGAAATCAAACTATGGTAAATAGTGTTAATCATCTGACAGCTATGGATGTTCAAACACAACATTGTTCCAATTTGAGATTCTGAAATACTTAACTGGATAAGTTCAGTGTTTATCCAGATGGCCACTTGGTTTCATCTTTTGGGCTCTGCAAATGTTCAACAGTCGCCCGTTTCATTTTTTTTTAACTATTGCCTTCCTGTCCAAAACGATGAATCCCTAACATGTTAATTGCAGCATTTACTATGAAGTCAACCACAAAGGGCATATTCTAAGTAATTCCTAGTTATTATTCATTTAAAACCAAAAAAAAATGTGAGGATATTTTGTAACAGTCATGTGTTTCATCCCAAATTTATGTACAGACAGAATCGTTTTTTCATTTTGACATCCATGATCATCTCCAAACTCTCAACATTTTGAGGAAAATTAAAATTTGTGACCTATCCTTTTGACCGAAATATCAAATAAAAACATGAAACATAAATGTATTCTGCAACATGGAATTCATGAGTTTCAGGGTCTCAGGGTTGTATTTAAGATGGTTTTCAGGCAAAAAATTTCAGAGTGCAGCAAGTTTCAGCGGGGGTACAAACACGCTATCCAGGGATAAAGATATGTGGGTTATAAACACACGAGCCTCGACTAAGTGTCACATCACCCAGCATGAGGAAAGAAAACTCAATTAAAGCAGGGGGTTTCAATCAGGTGTGCACTTAGCCTAATAATTATATCACACATCTATGAGATTAAAATGCATCACTTTAGAGAGCCCTCTTTTGTGTGCAGCTGCATAAACAAATAGTCACAGGCTGAGAAAGCTGCCTGCTCATTACCTGTTGTTTTATCCGTCATGGTTTATTTCACTTATCCACAACAAACCACACAGATATTATTGGTTTTTTGTTGTTTTTTTGTTTTTGTATAAAAAGCACTCCTGCATAGTGTGTATAATCAGATTAGAGTAGATGTTCAAACATTTGTTATATATCTATCAAAGACATTTAAGCGTGATGGTATTGTTTTTATACACTGCATTCTAAAACTATCTGCCCATCTATTTCTTGCCTTTAAAAAATGCTGGAGGACAGTGCAGAGACTCTCTAATCGGATTTTTACCTCACTGTCCCCAACACAATAAAAACTATTGCTGATTTCTGCTGTTGTCTATGGCTGTTTAACTTAATTTCTGTCAAGGATTGCATTAACTCCAGAGGACACGCCGCAGCTAGACTCGCCTCTAATTTGTGCTCACTATGCAGTTGGGTGCGTTCCTGATTAAAAGCTAAGGTTGTGCCAGCCACTTCGCCCATGGGCAGACCTGATTGCAAAAGTGAAATGGTGGTGCAGATGAGAGACTGAGAGGAGACGAAAGGTTAATTGGTTTTGTTGACCATCTGTCTATGAAGCAGGAAGCAGATAACGATGGCGCACTTCAAGATGAAAAGAAAGGACTGGGATCGACAGACGCTGATTGGCAGTGACCAGAATGGTCACTTGTCCTATTAATAAACCAACTCTGTATATCTGAATTATTCACTTTTCTTGTCTTTTTGCACATTTTTTGACAAAGGATCTTGCTTTCCCTTACGGGTTTCTCTGTTCAGTAATCTCTGAACAAGGTGAATGAGCCACAGACATCCAGCTGAGAGGAGAAGTAGCTGTGAGGTGCAGTCAGCAAGTTGAAAGGCACTGCTGGGGCCGATTCCCCCCAGGGGTCAGCTCTGCCTGTGAAGGACTGGGAATCTCTCCGTCTGCACAGCTGAGTTAAAAGTGGGTATTTCTATCAAAGAAAAGTGCCCACTCACACAGACACAGAGACAGACGAATGCAGAGAGACAACGAGAGGAAACCATCATCTGTAACTGCCTGTGACTCTTATGTGCAAGCTGCGAAATGAAAAACTGTCCTCAATTTCATCAACTCCTGAAAATTTCTTTCAAGTTAGTGTATATGGTCATGAAGACAGTTAGAATTACAGACCACAAAATGAAACAGATTTATGTATGTGAATTAAATATTTTGTTGCAGTGCTGATAACAGGAATGATTTGGATTGTTTGGAGCTGCTCATAATGATGTTGATGATTCAAAGCTCTAACAGAGCACCTGCTGTGCAGCTGAGGGTGTGAAGCTCAGGAGTAAAATATACGTCACATTGCTGAACTTGACAGTGGCATTGCCGTTTAGTGAACTGTTCTTGAAGATTATTATACATGTTATTACACACATACACCCAAGTGCAGAGAGCATCCAGGAATTTATTGATTTTAATGTCATTGATGGACAAAAAAAAAAAAAAATTTTTTAAAAAAGCTAGAGAGTACAGACAAAGAAAACTCTATATGTGAACCTTTGCAAAATTTGAGCCAAAACCGAAATTAAAAGGAAGAAAAACACCCAACGTTAACAATTATGGCCAAAGCCTGTGCATATAAACATGATGTTGGTTCAACTCCCCTCCCCCAGGCTGAAGCCCATCCAGGAAGTACAAAGAAATGCAATTCCTTGACTTGCCACTAGGTGCTGGCTCCAGAACAGAACACATTTTTTGTAGCGCAAGAAGTAAATGTCTATATAGCTAAACAATAAAATGGGGGAATATGGGTATATATATATATATATATATATATATATATATATATATATATATATATATATATATATATATATATATATATATATATATATATATATATATATATATATATATGTAGTGTGTGTGTGTGTGTGTGTGTGTGTTGTGTGTGTGGGTGTTTGTGTGTGTCAAGTCTGAAGACAAGAAGCTCACCCCATGGCCAATCGGAATATATGAAAATAAGTTGGATGTAGGTGAATCGAAATCAGGTCAAAGAAGTTTGCAAAGACACCATGTCTGTAGCGGTCTCTTACAATTGGTATGCCGTTATTATGCTATAAATGAAAGGATGCTTTAGTAAGACAGGGAGGAAAAAAATGATTTTGGAGCAATGGAATGTACAAATGTCTTTGTAAAATTGAAGGGATTCAAAGGTAATGGCGAGCTAATTAAGGCTTCAGGTGAAGAAGAGGAGAAGGACTGAATTTCTATACCACAAGAGATTGGAGGCTTGAAGCCATACATAAATTTAGGAATATCTGTGGAGCAATAATACAGAGGAAAGTTGGGGAGAGCAAGGCCACCTTCTGATGTAAAATCTTTTGATAGGATTAACTCAATCCAGGGGTCCTCCCGACCCCACAGGAATGAAGAAACAATCTTATCTAACAATTAAAAAAAAAAACTTGGGCAGAAACAGAGGAATGCACTGAAAAAAATAGAAAACTCGGCAAGGCATTCATCTTAATTGCTTAAATTTTCCCTATTAATGACAGAGGAAGAGAATTCGTCGGTGCGCTCCCAGTAAACACACTTTTGTCATCTATGGTTTAATTGGCGAACAAACCGTTTAAGACAATCTCTGCTATTTTCTCAGGGGTTCAACTGAGGCCAAATCACGCTTTTTTTTACAAGAGTTAATTCGAGAGGAGCCATTTGTACACTTCCACATGTGACCAGGTGGACGCACATTGATGCCATTTGGCATCAATCACTCTTGTACGTGCCGACATGCGGGTTGCAGGTGGTCTGACCACCCACTACCCACAACCCACGATCGCAAGATACCAAATTTGCGGAAAGGGCAAAAGACACGGCCAGAAGATTGATTTAACCACTGTTTAGTAAAAGTAATAATATGATTTAGCGGCAAGGAGGGTGATGAGTTCTCTGTTAGCATTAGCTCTGGTCCATAGTGTCAATGACTTCTCCACTATGGACCAGAGCTCGGTAGCCAGCTATAAACCTCATCTACAAATATATATGGCCATGGATATTTATTTTTTTAGGTATAAGGTGAGGCTGGTGATGTTAACGTTACTGTATTAATCATCTTAATACAATGCTGCGACTGTCTTATGTTAACTTAGCTCTGGTGTGGGATAGACCTATGGACCAGAGCTAATGCTAACGGAGAGATGTTTTCACTCATCGCTCTCCCTGCTGCTAAATCATATTATTACTTTTACTAAACAGTGGTTAAATCAATCATCTAATAAACAAAGTAAACTTACCTTGGAGCAAATGTAGGTGTGTGAATGGACACAACATGACCCACAGCCTGCATTTTTCCAGCTTTTGTTTTGGCTTGAGTCGGCCACTGTTGCAGGTCCCCAGCAGCAATATTTCACCATGGCGTTAATATAGTATAATATTAAAACCGATGACACACATCGGAAATATAGTGAATCAACACAGTCCTTGACACAGGAGCAGCAAGATTGTCTGACCTAGCAACAGTAACTAGGGAGGGGGCGGTTCTTACCGAAGGGTCAATTCTGCATGGTATTAACTGAGACCATAATCTCCTCTAGAGAAAGAGGTGCATCAAGTCTTCTGGCAAGCAGTGGGTTTGGGGAGTAGGAAAATCCAGATTATGAAGGAAAGAGGTCGTTTCACTTGGATCTGACAAAGACTCAGAAGCATAAAGGGAAAAGTGAACATTTTTAAAAGTTTGATTTATAACTATTGGGTCAGAATCAAGGTTTCCTGTGGAATCTTTAATTTGAGAAGTAAATTGAGAGGAGGACTAACACTTTTGGTGTGCCAAAAGCCTGTTTGGGTTTTCTATAATAAACAGCAGGAGAGCGTAAAACAAGACGTCCTGCATCATTTGTTGTAAGAAGATCTAACTCCAGTCGAAGGTCTTGTCATTGTTTCATTAATCTTTGTGATGGTTCAAGGCAATTCTTATTTCAATATGGTGAAATTTAGTTAGAAGCTCATTCAATTTAGCTTTACGCACACAATTACAGTGTTCTGAGAAATATATAATTTTCCCGCCTATAAAAGCTTTAAGTGATTCACATAATATTAAGTAAGAGACTGAATAATTATCAACAGATAAGAAATCTCCAATGGTTGATGTAATGAAAGCATTAAATTTATCATCCGAAAGTAACAATGAACTGAACCTCCACGGTGAGAGGAGAAGCAAAATTGGACTTTAAATACTATATCAAGAGTGAGAGGAGCATGTTCCGAAAGAACAGGTGGGTGGTAATCAGAGGGAATCACTTTTGAAATTATGGAACCATCAATAAAAATTAAAAAAAAAAAAAAGTAGTCAATGCAAGAATAGAATTGATGCACCAGAAAGAAAAAAGAATATACCTTGTTTGTAGATTGAGAACCGTCTAGGGACCAACAAATCCATCCTGCAACAAAAAATCTGATATTGATTTAGACATAGAAGACTGAGTGACAACGCAGATGCTTGAGTGGTCTAAAGATGGGTTCGTTACACAATTTAAATCACCACTGAGAATTAGCAAATGTGTCAAAAAAAAGAAAGAGGAAAAATGATCTGTAAAGTCAGGACTATTGAAATTTGGAGCAGGAGGATTTACCAACAGAACAGATCTGTGAAATAATTTTCCAGCAATGAGCAAATATCTGCCACTTTTATCTGCTATAAACTCTGAAACGGCAAAGCCTTTTATTAATGAGAATAGCCACACCTCTGGCTTTAGAGTCAAAGGATGAGTGAAAGACATTGTTAACCCAAGGATGTTTAAATCTGAAGTAATCTCTGTTTCGTAAATGCGTTTGTTGTAGAAAATATATCAGCTTTCCATCAAACAATGGAACAGCAGTTCAAACTCCAATAGGAGCTATTTGCAGAGTAGCTCTTACAGCTGCGCAGCCAAAGCCAGAACCTGCAGAACACTGAATCCGAGATATAAGGCACCTTGGATAGAGCAAATTATTAATACAATACAGATGGTGAACACAAAATAAATCAAGCTTTATAATAACCTGTAATAACAATTATGTTTAAATTTGGATGCAGTCAAAAAAATAAAAAATAAATGCAGAAATAAATAAAAACCCTAAGAGAGAGAAAATGTATGTACGGATGTGGTCACAGCATCAGGACCAACAGAAACATGTCCAGAGGAAACTGAGGAGGTCAGAACAGCTTATGTTCATTTTATACAGAAAATAATTTTCCGAAACCAGCTCTGGGCTGTGGGTTGGCTCTGGCAGCACACGTTTCAGAAGCGACAGTTACAATGAGGATGTTTTGACAGGCTTGATCGAAATGAATATAAGGTCAAAATAATTATCATCCTGGGTTAACATAAGCTAAGCCAGCCAAGCTAAAACTGCTAATTGATGGGCCTGTTCCAGCCAGTTTCTCAGCGCTGCTGGTTCCACCTGTTTGCAACATCACACTCACTTGAAAATGGTTTCATTCAAAAAAATTATTAAAAAAAACCTCCTAGTGTTAAATATAAGATGCACTCAAACTGTTGTGCAATATTGTTTATTTTTAGATGATATTTACACACAGCTCAGAGCTGTTGACAAAAAGTTTCGGTGAATTTTCCCAATTAAGAAAAATATTTATGTTAAAACAGTGGGTTTAAACTGAAAACTTTCAGTTTCAGTTTGATGGGTTAATATCTAAATTAGGAGAAGAGCGTAGCAATTCAAGCTCTTCAACATGTAAAATAATTTCATTTGAGGGATAATATTTTCCTTCTTTGACTTCGAAAACTTCTGTCTTGCTTCTGCAGTCCATCTTGAGGGACATCAGGTTGAATCTGAGCAGATGCCGCTTCCCATTTCAGAGCTCATCCAGCTGCTTCCATCTTTTGTCACATTGTCAATAAACAAAAATGACCCAGTTCCATTGGTAGCCATGCATGTCTGTGCCATCACACTGCCTCCACCTGTTTTACAGATTATGTTTTATGCTTTCCAGCCTTCCCCTTGCATTTTTTCTTCCCATCATTCTGGTGCAGGCTGACCTTAGCTTCTTTTGTACAGAAAAAGCTGTAAACAGCATTTTGTATTTTTAAGGTGACTTAGAATAGAGCCAAATCTGTACTTGTGTATTCTTGAGGCTTATGAATGCTTTGTACCTCATTTGTAACCCTCTCGATTTTTTCCCATGAAGTCTCCACTTTATATTAGACTTCCATGATGATTTGCCTACCTCCTGGAGTGCTTTCTTCATCTGGCTGAATGTTGTTGTCTTTTGATGAATTCTGCCTCACTAGACTGAGAGCTGCTTTGACCACATGTTGTTCAATATGCAGAGGCAACACTTGGAATCAACTAATGACCTTCAGCTTCAGACGAGAGGTAAGATAGGAAAGAAAAGGAAATGAGAGACATTTTGAGAGACCACTAGAATCAGACAAGTGATTCCAGGCAATACATCATTTGGGGAAAAATAATAATTCATGCTTTTTTGTGTGATTAGCCAATAGAATAATTACAATTTCTAATTTTAACCCTTCTAAAATTCAGTTCAATCCAATTAATTAACTTCTTGTCATGGCCTGAGTCGGCCATGGCAGAAGTTCAGTGTTTTTGTCAAGTTGGCTTAAACCTGGTCTTCCCCTGTCTTCCCCTGTCTCTAGTGTTTCCTGTTTGGTAACGCTTCCTTTTTACAGTCCGGTATTTATCAGGAAATTACTTGGTAAATACCGAACTATAAAATAAGTCCATTATTTACCTGGTAATTACCTGGTAAATACCGGACTATAAAACGGAAGCATTACCTTCTGTTTTACCTTGAAGGTCTGTCTTGTCTTTGTTGTTCTTGGCTTTTCTTCCTCCCTCTTGTCAGCCCGATTGTCTGCACCTGCATCTCGTTTGTTCCCCTGTGTATTTAAGTCCTAGTTGTCTTTGTAGCCCTGCATGTTTCTCGGCTCGTCTCCAGGCTCCCTTCTCGGATTCCCTTCTCCCTGGATTTAAGTTAAGTTTGGATTTTTGTATTTTTACTTTAATAAACCTTTTGTCTGGAACCCCTGCTCTCTGGGTCCTCCCTTTAACCACCCGCTACAAACCATGACATTTTTGAAGCGACTTATATATCAAAAAATACACGCCATGTTACCCCATGACAACAACAGGGCGTCGTCTACACTCTCGACAATTGAACACTGCTACCAGGAAAAATTACAAGAGTAAACCATAAAGACTGAGATAACACAAATATGCCACCAAAGAGAAAGAGTTATACTGCAGAATTTAAATTGAAGATTATAAAATATGCTGCCAAAAACAGTAATCAAACAACAGAAAGTTTGGAGAGAGTGAGAAACTTGTCAGGGACTGGAGAAAAGCAGAGGAAACCGACAGCTATGAAAAAAAATTTAAGAAGGCTAATCGTGGGCTGAAGGTGTGATGTCCAGAGATGGAGGAACAAGTCTAGCTGCTCCTGGATGGGGCTCATCAACGGTCCAATCATCACCCTCTAATTGTCTGATTCAACTTGTTTTTGTTTTTTTCCTCTTCACAACATGTTGTTTTGACAGATGCGACAAATACTCAGGTGCGGTATATCTATAGTGCGGAAAATATAGTATTTTGGTTCTCAGTCGTTGGATGATTTGGCTTCTTGAAATCAGCTACTTCCACTTATAAACAAGTCCCACATTGCGATGGTTACTCATCAGAACAGGTGTCAAAAAAATCAGAGTAATAAAGGAAATCCCAGCACATCAATAAGTGACTTAAAAATCAATGTTTTAAATAAAGAAGATTTTACAGAAAAAAATTGTAAAAAGAGATACCCTGAAAAAACAAATACATGAAAAAACAGATACAAGCAGGCACTATGAGCAGCACTACGCTAGGATCATGAAAACCCAGTCTAGAGTTAGTTTTTGTTTATTAGTTTATCAATTGTCTCTTAATTATCAAAAGTTAGTTTTCATTTGGCAGATTTGGGGTAATATGCCACTATGTGCTGTTAAAATAGATTTCAATATGAGTAAACTTATATTTTTGAAAAAAAATGTTAAGATTTTTTTTTGTGTGTAGTTCTAGTTTAAAACAGTTTTGTTTGCTGTAAATATTAATCAACAGTACATTACACACATTAGACCCTTTGAGAGTCATAAAAGTCAAGTGTGGTATACAGGTGACTCATCTCTCTATCCAAAAAATGCTTTTGGACCAAAACATCACAGCTGAATTTTCTGAAAATATCTGGCCTCACCTCCAACAGGGTGAGAATGCATTTACCGGACCAGTTTTAACACAATTAACACACCTTATCCTCTTATTTATATGCTGAATCTGTAAAAACTCTAAAAAAGCTTTGCATTCAGGTGCAGGCCTGGCTGTAAAATAGAAAATTACAGAGCGCGCACTGAGGATTAGAGGAGAAATAAAGGAAAGTCTTCTCTGTGTGGTGTTAATAGCATTTTCTGACCCTCAAATAAATAGCGTGCTTTTAGAGCACAACTGTGCATTTTTTTAAGGCAACAAAAAAAGCTTAATTCATGATGTTAATGTGTGGCAATATTTTAATTGTATTTGCAGTTCCACCAACATCATTCAGTTACCATTGGGTCCACCAGCAAACAGTAGTTACTATAAACTAACTGACATTTAGTCTTAAATGGCATTTATAAACTGCATACAGTGGTACCTCTACTTACGAACGTATCTATTAACGAAATTTCCAGCTAACGAAAGGCCTCTTCGGAAAAATATTGAATCCATATATGAAAGAAATTTCAGGTTACGAAGGCAAAAAATTTTAAAATACAAGCTGCTACTTGCAGCTCCCAGAGTCCACCGAACGTAAACGTACTTGTCGGCTCCTGTATCTCAGTTTAAAAGCGGCACGTCCGAGCTGCTCTGCCATTGGCTATCGCTCAGCATCTTCCTAGCATCCCATTGGCTAGGAGGGCCCCTTGTCTGTATGAGCGTAACCCAGCAACCCAGGTAAATGAACAATTTTTATCCTTTAATGTACTTTATTCTTTGTTCTTTATTCTTTACATTAGTATAAATTTGCAATAATCTAATTCTAACATATATTTCTTACAGGTTTTTATGTAATTTCATGTATTATTTATAATTTGTAAAAAATTATGTCCGACTTTTGGGTATCTTGGAACGGATTAGGCCATTTATAGGGATAAAATGCGTTTCTAATTACGAAATTTTCCGTTTACGAAATCAACTCGCAGAAGAATTAATTTCGTAAGTTGAGATACCACTGTATTATGCATTTCCATGGTCTAAAAGCACACAAATATAATAACTGTGAAATAAGGAAACAGCCCAAACATCACTTATCACTATCACCACACGTGGTTAGGGTCGAGTTCCTCCCTAGAGGCCCTCTTGATAGATGATCTGCCTGGAGAGGAGAGACACTGGGGGGCGTCGTGGTGGCCCTGGGTTCTGTCCTCCGTCACTGTCCCCTCTTGTCTGTCAGTAAGGAAAAAAATAAATAAAAAATATTTGTTGCCCAGCGATTTGGATGGGCAGCATAAGCAATGCGGTTTCTTATTAAATGGGCAAAACACAAGAGATGCATTAATGAATTAATGAATGGCTGAAATCTTGATCAATTCTACTGTTTGGTAATCAGAGTGTTTGATGTAATATACCCGAAAAGGAAAAAAGGTAGGTTAAATTTAAAACAGACAAAAATCCTACAGTGGAAGAAGACCCGTCTCCTTTAAACTCAAAATGCAAAAACATAATACACAGTGTCTGTGATAAAAGTCTATTAAAATGAATATGAATAGAGTTTTGCACTCACAGACTTTAAGGCTGTCAAACTTGAAACTCCATCCACACAGAAATATATTTTCCTTATGACCACTGGAGAGAAATATGTTCTTATACTGGACTATTTCTTTGCTGTCGAATAAAAAGAACCTCTTGGCAGCACCGATGATTAAATTTTAATAATACCGACTAAATAGCAGATAGAGCGGTGAACATTTGATTTCTTACTCTAGACAGTGACTCTGGGGATTTTAAAAACTTCTTATCACACATAAATAATGATGTGGTGCCATTAAACCACATGTATGATTTAGATGTATGTGCCTATTTAAGAGTAGCTTAATCAAGTGTCTCTATTCTCCTAAAGGTTCAGCAATAAAATAAAATGAAGGTCCATTTCTTTTCATTTATTACAATAAATTATTCATTTAATTTCTCCCTCTTCTTTTTCCTTTAAGACTCAAATGAGCTTTCAGCGGATCATTAAGGAAATGAGGAGTCTGTGTTGAGTCTGAGACCTTCATCCAGGCCAGAGAGCACTCATTGTATTTTCATTTAGACTGCTGATTGCTTGTTTGCATCAGACAGCAGTGGGGATTCATTAGTGTTGCTGCAAGTGTCAACAATGCTGCTGAACAAATTTCATCCTCTTCACAGTATGATGGTCTGTGGCTTGTTAGATGGTGGCAAAATTTTGTCAAAGTCAAAATTTGCACGGAGCAGGGGCCTCATGAAGAAACGCAAAAAAAGTTCCACACGTCATTTTCCGCGTGTCAGATGTACTAAAAGTGAAATGAACGTGAAGATGTGCAGTGCTCCAAGCACATTTCATAGCTGGCATACGCACTTCTGATGTTTTGTCCGTTGAAGTTCTGAACATTAGGAATCAGCTCCTCAAGTATTTGTATCCCAAAGTCTGGTGTTGGCTCAGCAACATGTATATTGTGAATCAAAATCTGAAATCTGAGAACCAAAGCCCTGATACAGAGAGAGAAAAATTCAAACTCTGGAACCATCAATCATCTATACCTGCTTAATCCTATCAAGGGTACCAGGGATCTGCTGGAGCCTATCCCAGCTGTCTTTGGGTGAAAGGCAGGGGTTCACCCTGGACAGGTCACCAGTCCATCACAGGGCCGCATGTAGACAAATAACCACACACACTCATTATCACTCCTATGGGCAATTTAGAGCCACCAAATGACCTAACATGCATGTCTTTGGACTGTGGGAGGAAGCTGGAGTACCCGGAGGAAGCCCACGGGGAGAACATGCAAACTCCACACAGAAAGACCCCTGCTGAGGGTTGAACCAGAAACCTTCTCGCTGTGAGGCAACAGTGCTGACCACCAAGCCAACGTGCTGCCAATCTGGAATAAAAAAAAAAAAGAAATTCCTTAAACGAGAACATGATACAGCTAACACTCTTTTTAGAACCAAAAGCAACGGCAACGGCAACGGAAAAAGCCCAACTGAGAAAGTCAGTTGGAAAACGGAGATGGTTTAAAAACTGATAGTGAGAAAAGAAAAGTGTGAATTTTCCTTCCCTGGTTCAAGACTTTGGTTCTTAGATTAGACTTCGATTGCGACTTTTTTTTTTTTTGGTCATTAACAGTGTGATTTTCTGAGCCCACCATACGCTCCCACTCCATTTTTCTCTTTTACTATTTTTGCCAGAACACAAACTATTTTTCTTTTTTTCAAACCTACTTCTTGAATGTTCGTAGTTTAATTTAATCATAACTATCCAGACTGTTGTACAGACTGGTGGTCTGTGAACTGCAGCTTTCGGAGTTTCCCTGAATAGAAAGATTTACAATACTATGTACAGATAAGGTATATCTTGTACTTATCACTAACAGTAATATTCAGTTTTAATTATAACTCTACATAGAACCTAAAAATGAAAAAAAGACCTGAATTATATCAAAGTGATGGTATAAAAAAAAGATTTTTTCCCTCACAATACTTAAGCTGATGTAATCTGTTCCCTGTTGTATGAACAGGCTGTTAATTGTCTCCTAACCTGCAAAAAGAGGGCTAAAAAATCATAAAATAACACTAAGAACATTTGGGAACGGTGTACAAAACAATCACCACATTGGTTTTGTTCACTTTTATTCAATTTGAATAGCAAATGTGACGCTTTGCCACAGGAGAAAAAAAAACCCAGCCACTAATGATCATCAAATTATTCAAAACTCAAGGTGTTTTAAAAGTTACACACAATCAATACACATGGCAGAAGTTTCTGCTCTGGCACTTACCTGTCCCATCTGTCCAGTTGAAATAAGGCCCATCTCTGTAAAAATGTCTTCCACACAAAGTCATTTTCTGTTTCTCTATATAGATGTAGTCACACTGTAAACATCCCCTTAAAAAGCACAAGACCTGAGCACAGTTTTTTGTTGTTGTTGTTGTTGTTTTTTAAACACAGATGTCATCAGATGTTTTTAAATATACTTTTTTTTTATGTTATTTAAATAATAATGACAGGTTTGATGGTGTCATCTGCAGTCAATTAAGCTCATATAACAGTGTACATTAATTTAAAAATAAATACTATTTTTATTCTGGGTTAGGAGATTTGGCTGCCCATCCTTTCACACCAGCCAACTTAGCTCCAAACCAGAAGAGACAGCATGAAACCCAGAGTGCAATTTTGCCAAATTTCCATCTCCACTGCTCTGTTTTCCCCAACGGTCTCCCTTTATTGCCTGCACTGTCCTGCATTCGGAACATGCCAAGTTTTTGGGCAGACAATTTCATTTGCTTTTCTTCTTCTCCTTCATCTTCTTTCTTTTAATTTGACTGCATTGCAGTATTGTCGTCAAAATGCTCTAGTGTATGTTCTTTAAATTCAAAATCTGTCACCAACAGCATACTTGAAATATGAGGTTAGGCTCTTGAGACTTGCCCTCCGAGGTGACATCTTCACTCCGGAAGGTGTTCTACATAGTTCTTAAACTGTCACCAAAAATATGAATGAAAATGTCAACACTTATGTCTGCAGCGATAGTGAAACCTGGTGATTGAGAGCAGTGGCCTTCAAGTGAACCCAAGTGGTGGCTTGTTATCGGACCTCCGTGCTAGTCAGAAGGTATTTATATGAAAAGCCCTGTTTGAGTATAGTGGCATCAGTTGGTAGCAGGACAATATAGATTGTAGGTCAAGGATTTATTTTGTTATTTTATCATTGTGTCAGGGACCACATACTCAGTTGAAGAAGAGATTTGAGCTGTCATCAAGCGGCAACCATCCCACTTCCAGGCTGAAGCCAAACCAGGAACGAGGTGTTGTTGCAGTTCTGAGCTCTTGCTATCTATGGGATGACACCATGTTGGTGACTGGGAGAAAACACAAGTCACTATCTATCCACATTCAAACAACATAACTGATTCTCCTGTGTTCTGGACCTTAAGTTTTAGTTTGTAGTATTCAGCAGCGGTTGTTTTGATGACATGTGGACTGGATTGTTGTTGCAGGGTTTGTTGACTGCAGGGTTCAGCTGCAGAAAACTATTAAAAGATTAGAAGGGTGTGAACACACATCAACACCTAATGCTGTTGACTTATTTCTTTAGAATGAAATTAACTGAAGCAAAAATACAATGAGCTGCTAAGGGGAAAAATATGAAGCAGGAACCAAGCGATACAGATTTAAATTAGATAACCTTAATGAATCATATTAGTGCATTAGTGATCCTTGAAGCATTTAATGCTAATGCAACAAGTAATCACTCTGAGGCCATTCAACAGAGCAAGATGGAAGAGAATATTCTTGTACGATACATTTTCCAGATATATACTTCGCCTCCCAGGTGTCTTTCATGAAAACATAAACCCTTTTACAAAAAGCTTAACCTGTCAAAGCTTTTTTAGACACATTTAGATGAGATTATTTCATTTTAATACAGGACACAATATAAAATTTTAGGGTTTGGTTCTGTCTGTCAGCAGTGTCAGCAGCTTGTCTGGCACAACTGGAAAGGACGTGTCACTCCGACTTGCTCAGCTCACCCTGACATTCAGATGCTAATGACCTGGAAGGATTCACAGTCTCATAACATATGGGCCTGCCTTCTTTTGAGAGCTTGTGCGTGGACGTGCGCTTGCCTGTGTGAGCGCATATCCATCCACCTGCAAAGGCACTTTCTGGTTTATGCGCACGCTTGCCCACATCCTTGCCCAAGCTGCTGGGTGTCTTTCTTGCGTCTTCGTGTGTACTACACCAGAAATGTATTGATGTTTGTGTTTCTGGACACGTAGCCGCTTGGGACTTTTTCTCACGCTCTTGGAGAGTCCTAGTACATCTGAGCCCCAGGTCCTCCCTACTAGACTAGTAATTAGGACAGGACACGCTGACCAGTATCCCGCTCACCTGGGACCACTGACAGAACAAGGACAGATGAAATTATACACCTGGATGCTTCACTTGGATTTTTTCCTCTGTATGGTGACCTACGACCAAGAGTTGGTTTTCGACCTATTTAAAGGACAAAATTTATGCCACAACTGACCACTGTGAAAAGTTTCCTGTTCTTTCCCTGCTGTTTATAATAATAATAATTACAATAATAAATTAAGGTGGAACATTTCAAAGGACAACCTATTATAGAGATTTGTCTGAAATATTTGTGGTGTTTGGTGTTATTTCTACACCTAATCGGACAGTACTAGTCTGTTTACTGATGGATGTGCTGTATGAATTTGTGAAATCATGCATTCAAATCTGTGAACATTAAGAAATGCTTAATTTCTTTTTATTTGTATTTATTTATTTTTTTGCATTATGCCTTGTCTCTGAAGTTTAGGTCAAACATGACCAGCCAAGTACTTTCACTTAATTTGACTTATAATATTTTATATACTGAAAGTGATGTGCAGACAATGGCAATACTTTCACAGCAACACAGCAGGAGCTGTGTTTTTTTTTTTTTTTACTGATGGTCTGCTATTTCTATTAAACTATTAAACGCCAAACATTTAATCTATCAGTATTTAATAATCTCTGCTGATTATTTGTCCAAATAGTTCCATACATTTAATAGGAAGATAGATAATAAAAGTTGTTTGTTGTTATCCTGGACCAAGACTAGAACTCACACAAGTAATGGAGCACAAACTTAAAGACTGGGTGATGTGCATTTAGTTTTAACCATCATATTGTTTTTGAGGCCTGACACAATCAGATTTGGAGAGTGATCATCTAGGAAAAGCAACACACCTATGTGTCCTGATTTATTTTTTTTTCCTCTTCAAAGGCAGGCCCCATGTTCCTTCAGTCATAGCTTAAACAGATGTGCATCATTTGGTCCACTGAACAATAAGCAACTGAATAGAAGTCATTAAGGAAGTAGATGACTTCCTTTTAATGTCAAAGGATGTGTATGCTATGTGTAAGGCCAGTTTAATTTGCAGGCTATTAAAAAAGGGTTTTTAGGTTTGTTGATAAGTGTTGATTGTTGATTCAAGGTTCTTCTCCAAGCTTACCAAAAAAAGTAAAAATGCAAATAATTATTATTAGAAGTCAGTTTTGCTGTCCTTCACCTTTTCTTGTGTCCACTTTACTTTAAAACAGAGGTCAAGAAAGGGACAGGTAGTTTAATGACGCAGCGCAGAAAATGGCCGCATTCAATTCCCCCTCCCCATTTGCCGGAGATGTGGAGGTGACCAACAGACACATCACTAGCCTCAAGGAAGAAATCCGCAATCTCTCAGACGAGCTTCGTTCAAAAAGTGAGATGCTCAGCTCTTTACTGGACATAGTCCATTAAGAATCAATGCACATACAATCGCTATAAGTGGCTCTCCAAGACACCGTAGCCTGGGATCCTAACAGCTCTCCTCCAGTTCCACGGCAAAACATCCGATGCCATGGACTGAGGTGGTTTGCCGTCCAAAGAAGGCATCCTGTGATGATGATCTAGCTCTGTCCAACCGCTTCCAGTTTCTGTTGGCATCTGTGTCTGATGATGTTGTCCTGCCAGGCCTTGCCCTACGGCCGCTGCTTCTCTGGGAGCTTCTCCTTTTCCTCTGATGCTGTCTGTTACGAGGGTTTCTGCTTCCCCTCTGCCGCCCTCTATTACGAATATCTCTACCCCTGTTGCTGCTGGCCTCTCGAGTGGGGGACCATCGACGGCCGAGTATCGCCTTCGCCCTTCCAGGAAGGGAATTTTAGGCGTACAACTCAAAACCTACAATAACTCACTCAAACAAGCAAGAACCACCCACTTCTCAAACCTCTTCACAGAACATAAAAACAACCAGAAATTCCTTTTTAAAACTGTTGACCTTTTAATGAACAGAAATTTTAACAAGTCCTCCATGCCACCATCAGATTCTGCATGTGAGGACTTTGCAGACCACTTCAGAAATAAAATTGATACCTTTAGATCCAGCCTTTTATCTCAGCGAAGTGCTGATTTTACCAGATGTGAACTGTTGCTTTTACCTGAGAAAACACTGGAGAGTCTTGTCCTGGTTGATGTAAAGATGCTTGATCAGGTTTTCTCCCAACTAAATCCAACAACCTGCTTCTTAGACCCAATTCCCACATCACTTTTAAAAACATTTTATGGCTTCTTTGAGTATGAGCTTTTAAATATTGTGAATTTCTCTCTTCTAACAGGTGTTTTCCCCACTGCCTTTAAAACAGCAGTGGTGAGACTTCTTCTGAAGAAGAGTAATTTAGATCCTGCTGTTACCAACCTGTATCTAACTTACACCATTTTTAAATAAAATGAGAGAGAAGGTTGTTTTTATTCAGTTAAATTATTTTTTTGAATTAGAACTTTATTTTTTGAGAAGTTTCAGTCTGGTTTTAATACAAACCACAGCACAGAGACGGCCCTATTAAAGATTGTTAATGACCTAAGATGTAATATGGATACACAGAAACTTTCAGTTCTGGATCCAAGTGCTGCCGTTGATAGATCACAACATTTTATTAAACAGACTTAGAAGTCTGCTGGGCCTCTCTGGTACTGTTTTAAAATAGTTTTACTCCTATCTCACAGATCGACAGTGTTATATAAGTATGGATGCATGCTCCTCAAGAACCCATAAGATCAAGAGTGGGGTTCCCCAAGGTTTCATTTTAGGTCCAATACTTCTTAATCTGTACATGCTGCCACCTTGGGGATGTCATCAGGAGATGGTGTTGGTTTTCACAGCTATGCTGATGACACACAACTCTACATCGCTGTGGCTCCTGATGATCTAGAACCAGTTAACGTCCTTTTAAACCGGTGGTTCTCGACCTTCTTGAACACACAATGCCCCCCTGAGCCACCATGATGCTGAGTCATCTTTGATTTTTCAAGAGCCTCGCCGATGTGCATAAGTCCCGGTGAATTCTTTGTTGCTGGATTGCTCATGATAGCTCACGTTAGCTCACGTTAGCTCACGTTAGCGCGATTTCCAATCTTTCAAAAGCGATGGTTACATTTCAGATGGCTGATCGGGCTTAACGTATTAAAGCTTGTGGTATTTTTCCCTCCTCGTGGTATTCGCTTGGAGCATTTGTCACAAATAACCAGCGAATTATCTTCTTCAGAAACTTTAAAGAAGTTCCATACCAACACCGCCATGTTGTTTTTTTTTTCATCAGCACGCTGTGCTGCATGCTGCATTCAAGGTGTAACATAAATTCCTCTGTTCCCGCGTTTGCTAGGCGTTCTTTCGGCCTTATCTATTTTTTCTATTCTTTATGTGTAACATGTGGGAAAATACTGCAAATATTCGAATATTCGAAAATACTGAGAATATCAAGTAAAGTCAGCAACTTCCAAAATTATGACCGAGTTAACGAGTTGTTTTCTGGCATGAGGAGGTATTTTTGATTTTTTTTTTTTTTTTTGAGAAACCGTTTTTCTGATTATGCTGACGTCACTTGAACATAACATTCACTGCCAGTTATTCGGGTTTCAGTGGGAGCGAGGCACTGCAATGTTGACAAAAATATATATATTACTGGGGCTGTTCGTCATGATATCGGACTTATCGAAATGACGTCACAATTTCCTGTTATCAAGATAATTATCGTGCATCCCTACGTGGTCTTGATTGTGCATCTTTTTATTGGTTGTTGAATGAACCCTGCAAAATGTGTTGGGAAGGGGTTTCTCTGTTGCTGTGTGTTTAGTGTTACTATGGCGACCGATCCCGCTCGGCTCGTCAGATTGTGACGTAGAGAGAAAAGTAGATTTTACCAGTTCATGGAAGCAGCAGACTCGGGGTTCTGGTCTCAGACAGCAGCTTTATTTTTTGAAAGGAAATCTGAGCACAACATTTTATTGAAAAATAAATAGATTTGCACTATAAAAAAAAAAACCTTGGGAAACTGTGGAAGTTTGAAATAGAGTTCTCAAGGCATGGCACCCCTCATTTGTGTCTGAGCGCCCCCCACTCAGCCCTGACGTTTCCAGCGCCCCCCCCTAAAGGTTCAGACCACCCCCGTTGAGAAACCCTATTTTAAACTGTATTTTAGATATTAAGTCATGGATGGAAGAAAACATCTTACAGCTCAACCAGAACAAAACTGAGGTTTTAATCACTGGTCCTGAAAACAAGGGAGAGATAATTTTACCAAAATTACAAAAATTTTTAATCTTCTCAGTGTGTGAGAAACCTGGGTGTTCTTTTCGACTCTGAACTAGATTTTATCCCACATATTGGAAATGTAACAAAAACAGGTTTCTATCACCATTAAACATCACAGGAGTCTACCCATTTCTCTCTCTTGCCAGCACGGAGGTGTTGATGGATGCTTTTATCTCCAGTAGAATAGACTACTGTAATGCCCTGCTCTCTGGTCTTCCCAAAAAGAGTATATCTAACCTACAATTACTCCAGAATTCACCGGCATGTGTGCTGACGAGGACCAGAGGGCGGGAACATATTACACCAGTTTTAAAACCGCTCCCCGTGTGTTTCAGGGTTGATTTTAAGGTTTAAGGTTGGAAACAGCCCACCTGAGGACCTGAGGGCTGCAGAGACTGTTGATGCTTTTAAGAGGAAGCTCAAAACCTTCCTTTTTAGCTTAGCTTATGTTTAAATTTAATTTATTCCTTAATTTATTTAACTCTACTTTTACTTTTACTGGTATTTATTTCTTGTTTATTTACTTATTTATTTGTTTTAAGTTATTAATGTAATTGTATAGTCATCCATTTATGTATTTCTCAGCAACTCTTATTGGTTTAAAGTCTCTTTGAAATGTTATCTTCTTTTACCTCCAGTGTTCTCCTCATCGGGGTCCTCCACGTCAGGAGCTACACCTGCTTCGTTTCTGGGGTCACTGCCGTGGGGATTGTCTGTGTTTTAGGGGGGCAGGACCCTACATTGTGGCTGGTGTCTGCAGTGTGGGTCCTGGTCGGCCTGGGTCCGGGTGGTTTCTGTGGTGGTGACCTCTGACATTGTGGGTGGGGGTGCTCACGACATGGATTAATCCCCAAGATATCATTTTCCTCACCTGCTTCATTGCTGCCAAGATGGATGTTGAGAGTCTCTTTAGAATGGGCCCATAGGGGGTGGGGGTGGCGTGGGCTATGAGTACTGAGTGTGTGCGTGAGAGAGAGAGAGAGTGGATGACTGGGTGTTGATGCTTTTTTTTTTCTCTGCTGTAACCCTGGGTGTGTGATTGCTTTTAAGTTTTAAGTCTTTTTTTCCTTTGTTGTTGTTGTTGTTTTAATGATTGTTTTTATTATGTAAAGCACTTTGTGTTACTTCTGTATGAAAAGAGCTTTATAAATAAATTTAATTTGATTTGATTTGATTTACAAACAGCATACAATACTACTCGTCTGTACAGATTTGGCCAAAAAAGAAGTCCCTAGTACACAGTATGGCAGAAGAACGGCTTGCTCATGCTGGGAAAATTTCAAGTGTGCAACTGACCAGTCCCGACTGCGCACTACATCCCATAAAGCAACAAGCCTCTACAGCAGGAGCCGGTCAGAGATGATATGCAGACCTCGCGTGGGTTTTCTGTTACATTTGTCTTTTATCAATGGGAAAAGAAGCAAATGCTAACTTGTAAAATTATTTTTAATGCACCCTGTACCACGGAGCTCATGATGGCATAAATGTTTCATCTACCATAGTGCAGTTTACTTTTGTTTATACAGAGAAGTATATTGGAGCTGAGAATACAATAAATAACCAGTTCAGTAAATCACACATAAAGCAATTAAGGCTCTTGACAGAGAAAGCACCCTTCCCTGTCCTGGTCTTATGGGAGGTGGCTCCACAGGCCCCCTTCCAGGCTGATAAATGTGATTTGCGAAGCATTACTTCAGTGTTTCGCCATGGATTCCCATGATTGATCCTGGCCCCTGCTGGGCAGCAGGCCCTTCCTCTTGATTTAAAACCAATTATATGATGATGATCTCGCACAGGCAGCGGGAGTGTGATTTGGTTGGTTAGGAGAGTGGTGGGAACAGGATAAATCATCAAGCAGTGTTGGAGAACACACTCTGCAGTGTATCTACTTGTCATCAACCACTTTCTTGCCATTTTTCCCCCTCCCGCTAGTGACCAAAACTAATTTTTTGCATTCTAGGACTATTATTACATGTCAAGATCAATATTATACTTTTTTTCCCCACAAGCTGCAGGATCTGCAACAACAGCCACTGGGTGATGTGAATCCGTGCTGTACCTGAAAGTGAGCCACAGTCTCAGCTTATGAGTACACTATTATTTTATCTCTGCAATATGAAGGCCCCCCTCCTTGTTCTACTACTCATGTGAATTAATCGTGGATTAACACAAAGCCACTTTACTGCCTCACTGCTTTATTGACTGGCAAATAAGTAATTGTGCATAACTAATACAGAACTCCCTCAATAATCTCAAACAGAGAGAGTTCCTTGCTGCTTAGGATAAACATGTTGCTTATTGAAGTTGAAATTAAAGAAGTTATATATTCATTTTTAATAAGTTTTTCTATTTTTTTTTTTTTTTACATTATAGTATTATCCTCTTAATAGTCTTTTGATAACCTATTGAGACCTCTTACATTGTTAGCACAGGGGTGAGTAATGACATCTGCAGCTTGAACAGTTAATAAGGGCTTGTGAGGCGGTTATTAAGACTGTATTAATCTCAATATCAGTACCATTAAAGAAGATATTAAGTCTACACATCTGACAGGACTGCTGATTTTTATAGTGTAGCATCTTGTCAAATGTCATCCTTGCTGGGATATTATCTGTCATATATTTCATTGCTCCAATAAAAGACATGACAGGATTTCAGTCCCAAGCCTCTAAGCTTGTCATCAACTGATTCCTGAAAAATGTCTTGTTGGCAGATGTAACAACAAGTTGATACAGGAACGCAGAAGCTACTCAGAAAGGAGACGGCTTAGAACCTGAGCATGTGCACAGAAAATTCTGTTTATTCCATTTATAAATTGTAAGATGCTGCTTTTCATTTACACCGTATTTTCTGTTCAGACACTGTTGTGCTGTTGTTGGAGCATAGCTTAGACTAGTGTTGTTCTGGTCCATTCTTTACTTGTTATTTGAGCTTTTAACTTAAAGTCCCAATGTGCACTATTTTCATCCTTAATACAACAGAAAACTACACGTTATTTTAAGATAAAACAGTGTATTGATGTTCTTACCAGATTGTACAACCTTGTTCCTACTACCTGCCTTGTATCTTTGTTTTTCAATGTCCAGGATGACTCTGTCTGCTTTTCTGCAAGTCTCTTGCAGAAAAGCAGTGAAGACAAGCAAGTCAATATTGGGTCAGAATTACACTTTTTGTCCAAGATGAAAGAGACTGCAGGATTGATAATCACCTGTTCTTGCTGCTTGTGGATTTTCTTACATTCTATGGTTTGTGAGTTTTCGGCACTAGTGGCCTTTATTGACAGTGGAGATAGGCAGGAAGGGGGGCAGAGAGAGAACAGGGAGGACATGCAGCAACGGGTCGTACGGGCCGGGAGTCAAGCCTGCGACCGCTGCATGAGGACTGTAGCATCTGTATATGGGCCACCTACCCTAACCATTGCACCACCTGGCGGCCCGATGCTTTGTGATTTTGAGCTTGACATTAGTCTATATTGCTGGACTTGTTCATTTGTCCACTGGTTCTCAGTTTATGCTCATAAAGGTAGCTCACAGAGATGCGCTGCCGGCCTCAATCAGCTTGTTAACTGCTATTCGTGTCCTGTGTTCGTTTCACTGCTGACTCCTAAACCACATCTGATCACCAAAGACTTTTCTCTTATGTTATTATTGGACAATGCATGTCCTGCTTTTAGATTGGATACCATAAATAGAATGATTTCTCTTTTTTTTTTTTCCAATGGAACTGTCGGTAGTCGGACCATGACAGGTATAGTACAGGTAAATGCTCAGTTTTATATAACGGGGAGAGTTTGATTGTGACCTATATTCAGTTTTGAACTGGGATTATATCCTGTTGAAGGAGTTCAACGACTGCACAAACACAGAAGGTGGAGCGTTAGAACTCAGGTGAGCTCGTCTGTGATTTTGACTCTGGCTTGTTGAAAGAATGACCCCCCCCCCACCCCCTCACTTATTACTTTTCTGATATGGTTGCAGCATGTTCCATTCTTGCTCTTCAAATGTTGAAGCAATGATTTGAGGACTGGCTTGTTCGTGCTGTTTTTTTTTTCTTTACTTTCATTCCAGTTTATGACTGTTTATGTCCAGTGTTAATGGATGAGTGGTGGATGAACCATAGGTGCTGTTTAGATTAGGACAGCTCCGATGGAGACTCTTTTACTTCAGCTACAGTATTCTTTCAGATACCAGGTGCGTTTCAAGGGACCACACCAAATCCTACCGTGGATTAAAGGTATTGTAAATCATTTCTGGTACTGCTTCAACCAAATCTCTTCTGAGGAGCAGTTCAAGGTTTGTCTGTGGTAACTGGTATGTTCTGGTAAATAAAACCAGTTTGGACTATGGGGTGCCGAATGTAAAAACTTGATTACAGTTTTCAAACTGATATATTTTCAATATTTAGCTCATTTTCTTCACATTTAGCTCATTTTACACACATTTGAGACATAAATTATTTAAAATGTTAAATCTAAATGTTAAATGTTAAATGTTAAATTTAAATATTAAATCTAAATCTAAATGTTAAATCTAAATATAAATGTTAAATATAAATCTAAATATTAAATCTAAATCTAAATGTTAAATGTTAAATCTAAATATTAAATCTAAATCTAAATGTTAAATCTAAATCTAAATATTAAATCTAAATCTAAATGTTAAATATTAAATCTAAATATTAAATCTAAATCCAAATGTTAAATGTTAAATCTAAATATTAAATCTAAATCTAAATGTTAAATCTATATGTAAATGTTAAATCTATATCTAAATGTTAAATTTTAAATCTAAATATTAAATCTAAATCTAAATGTTAAATCTAAATCTAAATATTAAATCTAAATCTAAATCTAAATATCTAAATAAATATTAAATCTAAATCTAAATATTAAATCTAAATCTAAATGTTAAATCTATATCTAAATGTTAAATCTATATCTAAATGTTAAATCTTAAATCTAAATATTAAATCTAAATCTAAATGTTAAATCTTAAATTAAATAATAAATCTAAATCTAAATGTTAAATCTAAATCTAAATGTTAAATGTTAAATCTAAATATTAAATCTAAATCTAAATGTTAAATCTATATCTAAATGTTAAATCTATATCTAAATGTTAAATGTGTCGCCGAGTGTAAAGCGGGGTTATTTAGAGGATTTACAAATGTCCCATGCCCCGTAAAGTCTCACAGCCGCACACAACCACGCCCACACCACTGATCAGGATCAATGGGAAGAGGGCTTGAGGGAGAGTCGGGACTCGAACATGGCTGCCTCCCTGCCTGTGGAAGACATTGAAAACGGGCGGTGTTGGCGGCTGTGCAGGCAGGCTGCACTTCAAGCGGTTGTTCAGCGGTACCGGCCCCATCTTCCACAGGCAGGGAGGCAGCCATGTTCGAGTCCCGACTCTCCCTCAAGCCCTCTTCCCATTGATCCTAATCAGTGGTGTGGGCGTGATTGTGCGGCTGTGAGACTTTACGGGGCATGGGACATTTGTAAATCCTCTAAATAACCCGCTTTACACTCGGCGACACATTTAACATTTAGATATAGATTTAACATTTAGATATAGATTTAACATTTAGATTTAGATTTAATATTTAGATTTAACATTTAACATTTAGATTTAGATTTAACATTTAGATTTAGATTTAATATTTAATTTAAGATTTAACACTTAGATTTAGATTTAATATTTAGATTTAAGATTTAACATTTAGATATAGATTTAACATTTAGATTTAGATTTAATATTAGATTAGATTTAGATTTAGTTATATTTAACATTTAGATTTAGATTTAATATTTAATTTAGATTTAACATTTAGATTTAGATTTAATATTTAGATTTAAAATTTAACATTTAGATATAGATTTAACATTTACATTAGATTTAACATTTAGATTTAGATTTTATTTAGATTTAACATTTAAATTTACATTTAGATTTAGATTTAATATTTAGATTTAATATTTAACATTTAGATTTAGATTTAATATTTAGATTTAGATTTAACATTTAGATTTAGATTTAATATTTAGATTTAACATTTAACATTTAGATTTAGATTTAATATTTAGATTTATATTTAACATTTAGATTTAGATTTAACATTTAGATTTAGATTTAATATTTAAATTTAACATTTAACATTTAACATTTAGATTTAACATTTTAAATAATTTATGTCTCAAATGTGTGTAAAATGAGCTAAATGTGAAGAAAATGAGCTAAATATTGAAAATATATCAGTTTGAAAACTGTAATCAAGTTTTTACATTCGGCACCCCATATTGGACTGTGCAATTATGTGTTCTATTCTGCAGCTAAATCTGCATGCTCTCCTGCAACATGTCTGCAACCAACACACAAGGGCAACTGATGAACCACTGGCTGAGAGCACACAGGACAAGCCATGGATATAACAATGTGACTGTAACCTGGTTTATGGGATGTCTGTTGATTTGAATGGACATTTATTCTACTCACTATATGATGTGGTTACAGGTTCAGCAGCTTATCAGGAACTGACATCCATCGTTGCTGACAAGTGTTGGTAGAAAGATGTGAGGATGTCCATCACCTTCAGGTCTGCGCTCTGTGGTTTTACATTTACGTTCATTACAACTAAACTTGGCATGAACTTATAAGTGTTACTGATACAAGCCTTTTTCAGTTTTAACCTAAAATCTGATGCTTTGTCACATCTGTTTGCTTAGCGTAGTCCCCTGAATTATTATTATAATTCTTATTTATTTCTTACTTTTTGTGTACACTCATAAGGCAGGTATTTAGAAAAATGATGTACTGCACAAAATAAATCTGCTGTTGTTGGCAAAATTGAAATACAATTCCCTCTTCCAGGAACATAAAAAAAATAAATAAATAAATCAGAGCTGGCTGATAACTGTAACAAATAGGAAATATTTACAGCTGCTTGACGTCAGTCTTTATATAAGGTAGAACAGTCTGAATTGACTGTATTTACCCCCCTGGCTCAGGTAATGTGTGTCTTATTTACCAAACACAACAGCATGATGTGACAACTGTTTCCTGAACCAGCAGGAATGCTACAGCACAAACTATCTGCCTCATCAGTGTGATTCTTGTCTGTAATCTTGCCAACATATTTCATTATCCTGCCTAGTCCACATTCAGATGCTTTACAATGAGGTCATGTCTAGTTGCTAAGATTGCTAAAGCAAGATCAATGTTCATACATTCCTTTCGTTTTTGTTATCTCTGTTGTTTGCTTAGTGTTCATCTTTGAATTCATCTAATAATATTACTTTACGCTTGTCAGTCGACATATTTTTTTTCTTTCTCTGTAAATCCTGTAGTGTTCTTCCCTGTGATATCGGTCTTGAGCATGTAAATAAACCTGCATGTATCGCTGCCTTGCCTGGTCAGCTCAGGGCTCAGTTGTATTTATGACAGTACAGGACCGCCACTGAGCTGTAAGGGGCTCCAGAAAGCAAAAAAGGCCAAACTTCCAAAGTACAGTGGTACCTCTACTTATGAACATATCTATTAACGAAATTTCCAGCAAATGAAAGGCCTCTTCAGAAAAATATTGCATCATAATACAAAAGAAATTCCAGGTTACGAAGGCGAAAAAATAAAAAATACGCGCTGCTACTTGCATCTCCCAGAGTCCACCTGAACGTAAACATACTTGTCGGCTCCTGTATCTCAGTTTGAAAGCGGCGTGTCTATGCTGCTCTGCCATTTGCTATCGCTCAGCATCTTCCTGGCATCCCATTGGCTAGGAGGGCCCCTTGTCTGTATGAGCGTAACCCAACAATTTTTATTCTTTAATGTACTTTATTCTTTGTTCTTTATTCTTTACATTAGTATAATTGTGCAATAATCTAATTCTAACATATTTCTTATAGGTTTTTTATGTCATTTCATGTATTATTTATAATTTATAAAAAATTATGTCCGACTTTTGGGTGCCTTGGAACGGATTAGGCCATTTATAGGGTAACATGCGTTTTTTAATTACGAAATTTTCTGTTTACGAAACGACTTTCAGAACAAATTAATTTTGTAAGTTAAAGTACCACCGTATTCCTTAAAGGTAGGTGCAGCTTTGAAAATGCAAAGCACCCAACACCAAAACTACATGGAAACACAAGGCATGATTTAAAAAAAAAAAAAAGTATCCATCTATACTATACCTGCCATCTATACCTGTTTCTTCTTATTTAAGGTTGCAAGGCTCTTCTGGAGCATATCCCAAATTTCTCAGGTGAATTCAGGTGAATACACCCTGGACAAGTTACCAGTCCAACACAGGGCTCACATATTTATAGATAAATAATATAAAATTAAAAAAAAATCACCGCCATCAGGCAGGAATACTTTCTTTTAGGATGACTGATTGGTGGCCACAGATAGTTCCACTTTTGTCAGTTAGATAAAATTAAATCCAGCCAGCATGGTGTCTAAAACCCATAAAGCTCAACCACCACGACAACTCTGTGATTTAACAACAGAGATTTTCATAATCGATGCATTTCTGAAACCATAATAATAAAAAAAAAAAGGATTTTCCTCTGGCTGTGTGAAGTTTCATATGTTGCACAAGTCATTTTCATTCTCATGAAGTGGGAGTAATAGTTTTCAGTAATTCTCTGAATTACTGAGGACTGATCACTCGCAAATGTAGAGACACACAGAAGTAAACACACACACACACGCATGCATGCACGCACTAAATTTCCCCTCAAGGTGAGTTCTGCTACACAACATATCCCTCCACAAAATTTAGCACTTACAATTCACTGGAGAGCATCATCTCATAGAGGGCTGCCATAAGGGGTCAATTACAGAGAGTTAGCACCATCAGGTATTAAAGCATTCCCTTTTATCAACTGAAACATGCTTCTCCACTTCTGTGTTAGCCTGACATCAAGCTCTTAACTTCCCCCCAATCTTGTTTCTGACAGATGAAGTTAACCACTGAGGTACTTTTTTTTTTCTTGTGCTATTCATTTACTGCCGGAAAACCTTGATCTGGCAAAGATGTACTTAACACTGCTCAGAGGATTCTTGGAGTTTATTTTATTTTCAGTTTATTTTGTTTTTTTTTTTGTTTGTTTTTTTTTTTTGGGAGGAGGTATTCATTTCCAATCCTAACCATTCCATGTTTTTAATATTGACTTCCTTATTGCATTTCATTTATTTGGACAGTAGTAGGTGAGGAACACAATGAGGGGCAATTTGGAGTTTAGTATTCTGTCTAAGGAAACACTGAGAGGGGAAGTGGTGAATCAAACCAGAAATATTACATCTGAAGAACAACCACCTACCTCCTGAGCTACAGCTACCTCACTGTACTTATTCATCAAATGAGATTTTTTTTTTTAACTTCATTACATATGTCAGGCTCCTTAAGATGATGGCCTTATATTCCTTCTGGACTGAGTGAGTGTTTTGTATTTATTCCTTTACAACAGAACTTAAGCCACCAGCGTTGGCAGTTATCCATGTTACAAGATCCTGCCCTGCTTTAAAGATATGAAGTTTGAGAACGTGAAAGCTTTTGTGAGTGTTAAGTAGACTATCACATGCTGATTCATCCTAAAGTACAGTCTCTCAGTGGAGAAAGCCTATTTCTTTTTCAAATCTTCGCTGAGAGCTTTGGTTGAGTTTTAGTTGAGGATCAGTCTGAATTCATGTTTGTCAAATTATCATCCAGCTCACACTGTTGCACTTGATGAAGTCATGGCTCAGTTTCATTATTAGTTTCATGTTTCAAAAGAAAAGCACTGGATGGTGCTAGTGCAGTTAAACATGTTTTAAGAGGGGAACTGTGTATTTAAATGCAGAAGAGTTGTGAAAATGTGTCTTAATGGGGACTGACCGACTCTTCCCTAAGTAGAGAATATTTAAAAAAAAAATCTAAACAAAAAAAAAAAACACCTCAGGATTGGACACTGAGCTGTAAACCATCATTTGATAATATTGACATCTCTTTCACAAATGCTCATTTGACAGCTAAAAATAACTTTAAATAATGCAAAGTGACAGGCTGCAGTGAGATGTGGAGTGTATGACCACTAACCTTGACCAATATGAAGTGGTCTACCACTGTTTCTATCTGTCTGTTTCTACCCAACATGTTTTTGCTTGACCTGATCACAGGTGATACACGTTAAGGCCCGTCATTGTTGTGTATTGTTGCTGCTCTGCAGGACCTACATCCACCTGTTGAAGCTTTCCTCTCACAGATGGAGAACAATTTAAAAAAAAAGAATGTCCCCAAACTTTAAATGTTGGCTGGATGCGTGATTGAACGGGCGATGTGAAAGACATTAAGATGTATTTTAACTAGGGCTGTCAATTTCTCAAAATAATTAATCAGATTAATCGCATGACTGTCAATAGTTAATCATGATTAATCACAAATTGATCGCATATTTTTATCTGTTCTAAATCTACCTTATACAGATCTTTTTCAAGTTGTATTACTCTTATTAATATGAGTCCTGACTAGAACTAGGAAATATGACCATATTAGTCCAGTCCTGAGGTCTCTGGCTTCCTGTCACTCAGAGAATAGACTTTAAAACAGCTCTGCTTGTGTTCAAGTCTCTTCATGGCCCCAAAGTCCATCTCTGACATGTTAAATCCATATGAACCAACCTGGACTCTGAGAACCTCAGGTAGTGGTCTCCTGCTGCTGTCCAGAGTCAGGACTAAACAAGGTGAAGCTGCATTTCAGTTTTATGCTCCTAAAATCTGGAACAGTCTTCCAGAAGATGTGAGACAGACCTGAACTCTGACAATGTTCTGATCCAGACTGAAAACAGTTCTGTTCAGATGTGAAGATGATGACTGGAAGGATTTTATCTGCACTCTTCATTTTGAATTTAATTAATTAATTATTTTTATTAATTAATTTAATTTATTATTGATTATTTTTATGCTTGTATGGAATGATTCTATTTGCCTTCTTGTGACTTTATGCATCTGTAAAGCACTTTGAATTGCCTTGTGTACGAATTGTGCTCTACAAATAAAGTTGCCTAATATGAGAGTACACAAATGCTTGCCTTATGCAAAACAAATACATGTTTATTTATTGCTACAATGCCAAAAATTATAAATTATATATATATATATATATATATATATATTATATATACTCAATATTTTCTCTTATGTTCTTCATACAAAATATTTTCGCGGTTAGCTTCAAACGGGGGGGGGGGGGGGGGGGGCTTTCTGCATCAGCGCTCTAATTAGCCGACAAGTGATATTTCAGTAGTCGGACTCCGGTGGTAACTAAATTCACATCGACAGCAAACACAAACAACATTTATCTTGTGGAGTTAGCCATCAGGCAAGGTTTTGAAGCTGAACTTACCATTCAAAATAGTATCTTTTGTATCCACGGTTTGTTTACGTCTGTCTGTCTGCGGCATGGCCGTCGACGTCAGTGCATGGCTTCCTGTTTTGACAAACTACGGAGGGCTACAACTACGGCGGGGCCCGAGGCTCATTAAACCTACTCTCCTCTTTACTATTGTACATCAAACGGCCAGGCGCGTTAATCCGCGTTAAAAAAATTAGTTGCGTTAAAATTATTTTGCGTTAATCACGCGTTAACGCGTTAACTTTGACAGCCCTAATTTTAACAATTAGCCCATGTAAAGAATAGCCTACCACTACCCAAACATTTCTGAAAACACCACAAGGGCCTACCTTAGAATGAAGTCCTGACAGGGCGTCTTTGATAGCAACACAGCAGCTGTCAGTCAAAGCACACAGGGCGCTCCACATATGTTTTGTAAGGAGAAATATCGGCCTGCATTCCAAAAGGAAATTGAATCAAATGTCACACCGCAGTTTTCCCCTCTCTTTATGTTTCGTGGTGTAAGAGTTCGAGAAGAAGCAGTAATATGCCTAAAAGAATAAAAACGCACTTGGATATATCCGTTGTGAACCTGTTGACTTATCTCGCGAAACGCGTTGTTCTTGAAGGCTATAATGTTTGGGAGAGGCGGACCTGTCAGTGTGCATGAGGATTTGTTTTATCAGTAGCCTAAACAGAAGTTTATGAAATCAGAGATCATTGTGTAGTGTTTGCAATATTGTTATTCAATTACAGTATGTTACAGTTCTTCTTGTAAATCTGTGTCATATCATATGGTTATTGATTAGACATATGTCATATTTTAGTGATTTATGTTTTTCATTTCCATTTACTTGGGAATATAAAGCCTATTTAATGTGTTTACGTTATACACAAAAATGTAATTTGAATACAGTCATAAAAATATTTACCAGAGAGGTAAGGCAAGTTTATTACAGTAGCCTAATATAACATGTCATACAAAAAAGTGCAACTCAGTGCGTTTGAGAAGAGGAGATATGCAAGTTATAAAAAATATTTGACTAACATCTTTTGTATTTCATAATTCAAACAGTAGGTTATATTTGTGCCAATTTTGCCTGAATAGACCTTAAGCAACAGAGGAAAGACCAGTGAATGCTAATCCTGTTGCAAGGGCCACGTCTCTTAATATGATTACTTTTTGATAAAGTCTACTATGAATAAACAAATCTGATATTATATTCTGTTCACAGATGACCTAGACGGTACAGGGAGGGACGATAAAAAGATTGACTTAGACCCCTTTCTATCGCTATTACGGGTATGTCGTTTAATTTTGACACATTTTGAAGTACGCATTGGCAGTATTTGGGTCTAGACAAGACGCAACGTGTCTTATAAGAATAGAGCTTATTTCCCGGGTAGAATACCCAAAACCATAAGGGTCTGGGCTCAGCCCCCAATGTTCTAAGTCCCAAGAAACACCCCTGGACAGGGAGATCTCCAGTCATGTCCCAGTTATATGTTAAATGCAAATTATAGGCTGCATAGCACAAGAGTAACACCTACTGTTCTTTGTGAGCAAAGTTGGAAGTTGTTCCATGTCCATCTGTGATCCTTACCCACCATATTTTTTATATTGCAATTCTTTTTTTCCTAACTACTTTGAATCTTTTGTACCCAAACAAATTTATTCTTGGAAACATATTTGAGAGCTGCTGTTTTTCTCTGAAAGAACAAAATGTCATTCAGGTTCGTTTTGACTGGCTGTGCTGACAGCTCACACACATATACGTAAACAGCAGACAGTGAGAGAGAGGTGGTCTTCATTTGTTAAGTTTTGATGGGTGAAATCAATTAATTTCTCCACACTTTTAAATAACACACGTTTTAATCTGTGGGTTTGGGGTAAAATATCAAATTTTTTAAGTCAACACGCTTAAGTCTAGTGGAAAGGCACAAGTCATTGGTGTAAAAGTCCAAGTCAAGTTGCAAGTCTTTTTACATTTTCTCAAGTCAAGTCTGTCATTAAATTAAAATAATCATTTAATCTGTGACTTAAATCCACACCTCTGCAGATTTGTTTTATGAGTACATGCAGTGCTTTTTCTGTCACACACACACAGTCACACACAGGTGAATGCGCTGGAGGCAACATTGGGTTCAGTTGCTCCAGTTACACTTTAAATAACTGTAGAAATTCATATATCAGTAATAGTTGGAAATAAATACAATACATGAGTAGAGCTTAGCACCAGAGAGCATTGTTTCAGGCAGCTCAATTGTATCAGATGTCTTAAATGTGAGTTTATTTTTTTGTTGTGTTTGAGTACAGGCTTCTTTTTCCAGGTGACCTCTGCCTGGACCTTTTACTTTTTCGGATCGAGCCATTGTTTTAATCAGAGAACATTTGACATAAGGGTAGGGTCATCACCATGGCCAACACACTGATGGATTTTTGGTTGACTGCACACAGCTTATTTGTGATGGCTGAATACACACACAATTCTTCCTCTGCAGGAGCTGAGAGCAGCATTGTTGGCATAGTTGTATTCACTTTGTAGGGCAAACTAGACTAGCATTGGGTCCAGAGGAAATCATTACACTGGTCACATTGGTTGGTAGGCTGGAAAGAGAGCATCTGCATTTTGGGAATGGGTATTTATACCCATTCCATCGGTGTGTGTGTGTATATATATATATACAGATCCTTTCCAAAAAATTAGAATATTGTGGAAAAGTTGTTTAATTTCCATAATTCCATTCAGAAAGTTAAACTTTCATATATTATAGATTCATGGCCCACAATTTAATCAATTTCAGGTATTTGTTTATTTTTTACATAATTTTGGCTTCCAGCTCATAGAACCCACAAAAACAGGATTTCAAAAAATTAGAATACTGTGAAGAAATCACCATTTATTTCTCAGTTTTTGCATATAAAATAAAGAAATCAATCAAAATATGGTACTTTCAAATATGATATATCAATCATCAATACTTGGTTGGGAATCCCTTTGCCTTAATCACTGCCTTGATGCAACGTGGCATTGAGGCAATCAGGCTGTGGCATTGCATAGGAGTTATGGAAGCCCACATTTCTTGGATGCTTGCTGTCAGCTCTTCTTTGTTGTTGGGTCTGGTGCCCCTCATTTTCCTCTTGAGAATACCCCATAGATTCTCAATGGGGTTTAGGTCCGGCGAGTTGGCTGGCCAGTCAAGCACTGTGATTGGCATGAGCATCAAACCAGGTTTTGGTGCTTCTGGTAGTATGAGCAGGGGCCAGGTCCTGCTGGAAGATGAAATCTGCATCTCCATACAGATCCTCAGCAGAAGGAATCATGAAGTCCTCCAAAACATTCTGGTAGACTGTTGCAGTGACCTTGGATTTAAGAAAGCAGAGTTTACCAACACCTGCACTGGACATTGCACCCCAAATCATGACTGACTGTGGATATTTCACACTGGACCTCAAGCAGCTTGGGTTCTGTTCCTCACCCGTCTTCCTCCAAACCCTTGGACCTTGATTCCCAAATGAAAGGCACACTTTACTTTCATCAGAAAAAAGGACCTTGGACCACTGGCCAACAGTCCAGTCCTTCTTCTCCTTGGCCCAGTTGAGCCGCTTCCTACGTTGGCTCTGTTTCAGAAGTAGCTTGACCCGAGGAACCCGACAGCTGTAGCCCATCTCCCGGATTCGTCTGAGTGTGGTGGTTTTTGAAGCTATGACTCCTGCCTCAGTCCACTCTTTCTGGATCTCTGCCAGATTCTTGAATCATCTCTGTTTGAGAATCCGCTGAAGCCCATGGTCATCTCTTTTGCTAGTGCATCTTCTCCTGCCACATTTTTCCCTTCCACTAGACTTTCCATTGATATGCTTGGAACAGCACTCTGTAAACAGCCAGCCTCCTTAGCTATTTTTTGAGGTTTACCCATCCTATGGAGGGTATCAATGATGGTCTTCTGGGCAGTTGTCATGTCTGCAATCTTCCCCATATTGAACCGAACTGAGACATTTAAACCAAACCAAAGCAATTAAATAACACCTGGGGAAACCTGTGCAGGTGCTTTGAGTTTAGTAGATGATACTAAGTTTACTCAGTTTAAAACATTCATGCCCTGATGATTTTTTCACAGTATTCTAATTTTTTGAAATCTGTTTTTGTGGGTTCTATGAGCTGGAAGTCAAAATTATGTAAAAAATAAACAAATAAATACCTGAAATTGATTAAATTGTGGGCCATGAATCTATAATATATGAAAGTTTAACTTTCTGAATGGAATTATGGAAATTAAACAACTTTTCCACAATATTCTAATTTTTTGTAAAGGATCTGTGTTTTATATATATATATATATATATATATATATATATATATATATATATATATATATATATATATACACACACACACCATATTGCCAAAAGTATTTGCTCACCCATCCAAATTATCAGAATCAGGTGTTCCAATCACTTCCATGGCCACAGGTGTATAAAATTAAGCACCTAGGCATGCAGACTGTTTCTGAAAACATCTGTGAAAGAATGGGTTGCTCTCAGAAGTATCTCAGTGGCCCCTTTCTTTTTCAACATGACTGTGCACAAAGCACAAACCAGTGCATAAAACGAGGACTTTTCAGTAAACATCACAAATGTACTTCTGGAAGAATGGTCAAAAATCCCCATAAACACACTCGTAAACCTTGTGGACAGCCTTCCCAGAAGAGTTAAAGCTGTTCTAGCAGCAAACGGTGGACCAATGTCATACTGATAAGGAATGGGATGCAATATAGCAATATAGTGTATGTGTGTGTGTGTGTATATATATATATATATATATATATATATATATATATATATATATATGTATTAGGGCTGTCAGTTGATTACATTTTTTAATCACACATTAATCACATTTTTTTAATGTTCTGTTTATCCATCCCTCCATCATCTATACCCATTTTGTCCTATACAGGGTCACGGGGATCTGCCTTTTTTTTTTTTTTTTTTAAGCCTTTAGTTTGAAAACCGGAAGTCCACCAATGCTGCCGTACTTTTTGGGGGCTTAATTCATCAGCTTCTTAGTGAATTTTGTCGGGGCTGCTGCTTGACTGCAGTAATTTGCTGACGGTCCCTAAACTCCACGGCAGCAGCGAGGTACTAAGAAGGAACATTCAGCGCTGTTCCTTAGAGTTTTAGCCACACTCACTGAGCTTAGAGGGTTGATGACACTTGTGAAATGTCTAGCATACTTACATCTACAAAACCTGGATGAAATCTGTGCTGTTTTCATGACGCTATTAAAGTTTAAAGAGAAAAAAACAAGCAAATGTCGGATGTGAAACAAACTTTACCGTGCCCTGTGGTGGTAACTTAATTCACAGCGACAACAAATACAAATAACCTTTTTTCTTGTCAACACACCCATCTGGCAGCATCTTAAGGCTAAACTTGCCGTTCATATGACCCTTTATCTATCGCCATGTCTGTCCCACAAGTTAACTGTAAATACACTTGGCCGAGGGTCATTGTTACAGAAACGTGTGTGCGTTAATAGTGTCATTAAACAGAATTTGGGGCGCCTGGGCACAACCCACTGCACCACCTTCAACCCTCGACATAGACACTCAGATCCACCTCTGTTTCCCCTTCCCGTCTGACGAGCAGCCCAGGTGTGGCACTGCACACCTGTACCTAGTCAGTCATCAACACCACAGCCTTCAAAAACTCTGCATTCAACCAGACTCGTCGCCAGATCTTCCCATAGAAACGCCTGGCAAGTATAGTGGCTCTCCAACAAAGTCTTCTTTCTTAGCTCAGAAGAGTATTCTAGAGTTTAGTTGCTGTGTTGGTAACCAGCCTCTCTTCCTCCCTTCAGATCCCGTCATCTGCAGTGCCACCTCCTTGCCTTCACCATTCCTCCAACTGGACTGTTGGTTTTGGCTGCCGAACCTCAAGTCCACCTATTGCTTGCTATTGGGAAATTAAACTTCAGAACTCCCTTTCTGTCTCCTGTGTGGTTGCATTTGGGTTCAGAGAACAACTCAATTGTTAACAGATTAATCGCTTTGTATATGGAAAATCAAATAATGAATTAAAAAGTAGAGTAAAGGTCACTTTTATTTAAAGGGGGAGTAGGTGTTGTTTGAAAAACGGTTCCAGCAATCCAACTCAAGTGAGATTTTGAAAATATACACTCCCTCCCTCCTCCCAAAGGCTCCGCCTCCTCCTCTTCAGCTCACCCCTCGAAACCACGCCTTCACATGATTCACGACTGCATGAACCATAGGGAGGGAGGGAGGGAGGGGTGATATTTGATGGACGTATTAGGCAGCCAATCAAAATAGTGATGATCACTTTTTTGATTGGTCAGAGTTTTTCTCTGATTATACCTTCTAGACTGGACCAAAATGTTTAGTTTTTTTTGCAAACATTTTATTTCAGTGGGTGCAATGGAAATGTGAAAAGGTTTTCAGGCAATATTGTAAAAAGTGTTGCAAAAAAACAACACCCACCCCACCTTTAAATGTTCTGCTGCCATATGAACTAAAGTGCCATAACATTTGTTGTTGAAACTCTTTTAACATCAGCACTTGTCAGTAACACATATTTAGTGTAAATCTCATCTTAAAAAAATGTAAAATAAAGTAAAGCTTATTGCCACTGCCAGGGCATTAATGTCATCCTGTTTTTATAGAAAATAAAAAAAAGTCTACAAACAAAATCCTAACAATCTAGAGGCCACAATCATAACATTAAAACAGGTCATTTCTGAGGTAACAGCAGAAAATTTTAATGGGGAGTTCAACTTGGCAGTTCCCCTCTGGGAGAACTTTAAAATGAAAATATCCATGTTAAAGTTCTGTAACTTTATCAGTCTGTAATTATCTGTATAATTTGTTTTTTTTTTCCATTTTCAATTTGTCATTTAAAATTTTAAAAAGTTACTTTTTATTTTTTCTGTTTTTTAATCTAACACAAAAACAAAAAATGCCTGTTTTTTTTTTTTTTTTATATATTTCAATTTTAGCAACGGGCCATGGGACTGAATTTGTTTTTAATATTTTATTGTCTGGTTTACGTGACCCAGAAATGGCTTTGTTTTATAATCAAGGAACAGACTTTCTGCTGTCATTACACATCTGTGCCACTAGATGGAGCCACACTGAAGTAACCAGCTAGAGAACAGCACGACAGTGAACACATGGAGCAGATCTGATGATAAAATGGAGGAATGACGTGATCATCTTGAACAAAGTGGCTTGAGAGTTGTTGTTTTTTTTTTTTTTTTCAGACAGAATTGTTAATATTGCTACCTGAAGTTGCTACCCGAACTGTAAAGTTCACAGATTTTTACCGCTCACCATGTCCGCATGTTTACCTGCCAACGTAAGCATGGCGGAAAGTGGTGATAGCACGCAGGACATTTACCAACCCACTAAAAGGAAGAAATTTGAGGTCTGGGTGTAATTTTGTTTTTTTTTTAAGAATGCAGAGGGACAACTGGTGGAGGACAGTTATTCTGTCTGCAGAGTACTTGTTTGCATTTTATTGTAATTTGTACAAGTAACTATTTCTTTATTTGCACATTTATACTTATTTAAGGTTTAGCTTGAAGTCCAAAGTTTATTTTATTTGTAGTTGCACTATAATTTTTGTTCCTGATAATTGTTCGCATATTTTGACCTACTATGGTTGTTACAATATTCATTTAAACTTTTAAATCATCATTTAAACAAGATTTTTTTTAATTTATTTATTGTGTGTCTTTTGGACATTTGTACAACAATTAAGAATACTGTGATAATATCGTAAACTGATAATTTGGTCACTATATTTGAGATATTATATTTTCCATATCGTTACATTCCTTATATCTGAAAAGCTGGATTTATATCAGCAGACCAGCAGCTTGAGTTTGAAAGTAGTGAACTCCTATTTTACCACACATTACTGTTCAAGTTTCATGAATATTTAAATGTGCCAACAAGCGTACTGATGGTGACTAAGTCCTAAGGTTAAGAGTAGAATATTTCTGAAATATAATGGATAGAAACTGGAAACTCCTTAAAAATTAGAGACCTTAAAAAAAAGGGCAAAAATACAACTCAAGCTGAGACAATCGACTCTAGAAAATGGTGCAGTGGAATAAGAGAACCTGGAATTTGATACTGGAGCCCAGTGATACAGTACCTTTTCTTGATGCTTTGTCCTCTCAAAAGTTAAACTGACTGAAGGCGTAAGAATTTTCCAAGATCCTACCCTACCTCCATCTATCCACCCAACAAAACAAAACTTCAAACAGAGAAACACTGACTTTATCCCCAACTGATTCCCCAGCCTCATGCACACCTGTGCAGCTGTACACAAACCACTGAGGTGTGTCTCTTTTCCCTGGCGTTTGTCAAGTCTAATTAAAGAGCAAGCTGCTCACTAGAGGGGTTGATGACACATAAGGGTGTTTAATTAATATTGGAAAGCAGTGACGCATGGTAGCGTCGCAGGATGAGCTGGGCTCCCGGAGCAACAGGGGAGGGAAGGAAAAAGAAGAGGAAGGCGAGTAAAAAGAGTCGTTGCAGGTTATCAAATGTATTTGCCACAGGATAGCATCAGCATTTATTTGAAGTTGAGTCTGACGAGCTGATGCAAACATTTCAATATTCGCTTTCCTTTTAGCTCTGGTTTGGTCTCAACCATGTCCTGAGGGAAATACACTGAGCAGGATCACTCAGTTTGAAAACGGAAACAGCTAAGAGACCCTGAAAACCCTATAGTTGTTCTGTTTGGAATTTTGACTCCTCCGTCATATTTTACTGGTTGGAATCAACAGTTTCAAAAAGGGCAGTGGAAATGAAAGTGAGAAAATCCAAGCACGGAGAGATAGACTGAAGGGATACGTGTGTGTGTGTGTGTGTGTGTGTGTGTGTGTATCAAGGAAAGGATAAAGAAAGGGATCAAAGAAAAAGAATAGGAAGCATGTAAAATCACTCATGACCAGCTGTGCAGCACAAAAGACTGCCATGGAAAATGAATTGTTCTGGAGGAAGCATTTTAATTTGCTTGCACACACTGCACAAAGCTACTGGGGAGTTGGAACAGCTAAACAAGCTTCAGTGTGTGTGTGTGTGTGTGTGTGTGTGTGTGTGGGCACATCCATGACTCACTGGGGCTTTTTGCAATATATTGCTATTGACCTTGTCAGGACCAGTGGTCCTATAGAGACCAAAACCTAGTCCTAATGAGGCAAAACATGATCTCTGAATCCCTGGTTAGAGTTAAGGATGAAGTGCAAAGAGGATTTAATTTAGACCTTAGCCTGGTTTTGTTGTCCTCAACGGGAAAGCTGTGAAGGTTTCGGTGTGTGGTGGACTCCGCATCTTCACAGCCCAAATCTAAAGAGGCTGACTGGTGGAACAAGCTAAAGCTTTACTCTCTAAACTGGAATTAAAATGAAAAAACCCTGACAGGCAAAACAAGAAAGGTTGGAAAAGTTCATGAAGTCAAAGCAAATGAAACGACATCCAGCAGTTAGGAAACCCTAATTGCAAGAAACAGGATCAGGTAATGAGAGGCTGAGACAAGAATTAAGTAATGGGTGATTGAAAATATATGTCAAAAGACAACTTCAACAGGTAAGTGAATCCAGAAGAACAGGGATCGGGCTATGCAAGTGTCCTTAAAGTTGGGAAATTAACCAGGCACCTTTTAATAGAGGACAAAAAGTTAGGCTTAGACAAAGGAAAAAAATATTCAAGGGTAGGGATATAACGATATGGAAAATTTGATATATCGATTATAGTGACCAAATTATCACGGTTTACGATATTATCGCGGTATTCTTAATTGCTGTACAAAGGTCCAAAAAAGACATACATTTAAATAATTTCGCAAAATCTTGTGATTTTCTTGTCATACTAAAACGTCAGAAACCAAAATCAAAATGAAACTTTTACATTAAAAGGGCAAACAACTGGCACAGAAAGAGGTTTTATTTTAAATAAACAAAATAAATAACAGGAACAAAGCTTATTTGTCTGGTGCAAATTTAAATAAACACTTTAACAACCATAGTAGGTCAAAATATGCAAGCAATTATCAGGAACAAAAATTATAGTGCAAGTTCAAATGAAATAAACTTTGGACTTTAAGCTGAACCTTAAATAAGTATAAATGTACAAATGAAGAAACAGTTGTATAGGAGCCAAAAATGTTATGAATTGTAGTTCACTCTGTGTGTCTGTGGGTGTCGCTGTGTTGTTACCTGAGGGTCAGGTATAAAGGTAGCTGCCTGTTAGCTGTTTGACCCGGAAAGGGAAAAAGGTTTTTGACCGCTGTGGCGCTAAATGCCGGCGTTATGGTTGTCAGATCAGTTAATGGAATAAATTAATATTTTAACTGCATCAGAAGAACATCGTTCCGGTCAGTTTTCAATCAACACACGCAGCAGTAACATTTACAAAATGCGAGTTAGCGGAAGCGCATCAACCAGGTTACTCTTGGTCAAACATCTCAGTAGCTTGAAGCATTAGGTTTAGCTCCTTCAAGTTGCTTGTACAAATTACAATAAAATGTAAACAAGTGCTCTGCAGACAGGATAACTGTCTGCAGACAAAAATATAACTGTCTGCAACAAAAATATGCCCAGATCTTGAATTTCGTCCTTTTAGTGGGTTGGTAAATGTCCTGCGTGCTATCACCACTTTCCACCATGCTGACGTTACGATGCCGATGTTACAAGCTACATATTCACCCGAGACACAGTTGTGAGTCACTCGCAGACTTAAATGAGGCTGATATTACAAATACTGGTAATCGACCGCGATAATGAGATGAAGTCAAACATAAACGGTAATCGTTATCGTGTAAAATTTTACTGCGCTTTACCGTAATACCAGTAACCATCCCATCCCTATTCAAGGGTCTAGTCAAATGTTCCAAAAAAGTACATCCTCTAAGATGTGAAGTAGAACTACAGATCCCCCAAAAATATAAAAAAAAAGAATATCTTTCAAATACTTCATGTAATACGTTTTTATATACTTGATTCACAGTGGCAACTGCACCAAAGGGAACATCCCAAAGTAAGTTATCAGTATAACATAAAATATTACTCTGTCACAGGATTGGTAATTCAAGGAAGTAAAGAAAAAGCCAGTCACGGGAGTGGCAACCCCCATGTTTTCTTCTTGAAGTTGAAGCACTCATGAAATCTTCAGAAATCTGACTAAATTTGCACATCAATCCACCTCCTTACTAAAAAACCTACTCTGGATTCACAAATGCTGCGTTCCTGGCTGTCTCCTCTCTGCCTGACCAGATAAATGATAAAAGGTACAGAGCTGTATATAGCTCTGGAAATATAAATGCGTTTGAGCACTTTAGTTGCTTTTCCGGGGAAACAAATTCACTGGATATTACCAAGACAATGATGAACTTCATGGTTTTGTTTTTTCCACACGGAGAGAATATCAGTGCTCTTCAGAATAATCTGAGAAAATTCTTCAGTTGTTTATGATGTTGTACAAACAACACTTATACACACACCGCTCAGATACTGTAGATGTGGATCGTGCACTACACACACACGAGCACTTCAAAGTATTCCCTGCATCAGCTGTCTTGCGCACACACAGAACCACGCTTGGCAGCTCTGCCAGGAGGCTTTGAGCCGCTCCATCTTCCTGTATAGCTTTATTTGTTTTGTCATGAAAGCAAATTTTTTAAAATTGACACTTGCCGTAACGAGCATCTGTTTTCGCCATCTGTGAGCTATGCAAATTAAGCCAATGAATATTCAGACAGGACTCAGTGTGGAGGCACAAGTCCTCAAGCTTGCTTACAGTTGGTGGAGAGAATCATGTGGACCAGAGGGACAGGTGGAAAAAAGGAAATAAAACTCTGTGCTGCAGCTCTCTACCTCCGTGCCCTTCCTTTTTCAGTCCAAGCATGCTGCCTGAAAGCGCAGCTTCCCCCACTCCTTATTTTCTGTTTACATTTGTGCTGTTTCACTAGTTTTCTTTAAATCAAGCTTTTCTTTCTGCTCTTCTTAAATTACTTTTAATTTTCTCTCTGCCTCTTTGTTGCTCTTGCTCTTTCACTTCTTCATTTCCATTTTTTCTTTTGTTTTACCTATCCCCCTCTCTTCGCTTTCCGCCTACAGCGAGGCCATTTCATGAATAATTCAAAGACATTGCAGGATGATAATGGGAAATTAGAGGTGAGACTGAGGAGCTTGTGTGCGTGTAAGATTAGTAGATTCATTCTGGCCAGGAGGCAACTGTAAGGGGCTCTTTATCCGTATAAATGATGTCAATAAAGTGACAGTTATGTTTAAAGTTGGAAAGTAAGGACAAGGAACTGCCCATTGAGCAATCACACCATAATGAACTCATGAGTATACTTTTCAGGTTGTTGTATGAACATTTTTGTCGATCACTATTAGAGCCATCATTCAATGCAGGTTTCTGGGGAAATTCAGTTTTGGTTCTTTGTGCCAGTAGCAGTGTCACCTGAGAAACATTTTTGTATTTCATTGATGTTGTAGGTCAGTACAAGTCATCTCAGCACCATGAAAATACAGAAGGAAAATTGAGCTTGTTCTCAATGTCTATCCAGATCCACTCACTACACAGCACTTCAGTGACTTCTGTCAGGTTATCCCCCTTGTTTTATTCTAAGGCCTCTTCTCTTCCAGCATGGAAATATGCTGCAGGTACAGGGAGGAACGCTGTGAGGAGGTCCTGTAAAAACATTAAAAACATACCCCTTTAAACCCCAAAACATTGTTACTCGCACACCTCCATCACCCAAATAAAACATTATGACCTGTAAAAAAAAAAAAAAAATTGAAAAAATTAAAAAAAACTCTGTTACAGTCCTGAAAATCAGGGATAAATAATCACAGAAGTAAGTATGATAAATATTAATTCATTAGGCCTGGGTCCTCACTTCTTCTCTTCCTTCCTCTTTTCCTCCTATAGTGCTCCCTTCTCTCTCCACGACCGCTATCTTCTAAACATGAAGCACACAGGATTGATATGAGCTCCTCACCCTGCTTTTTCCCCAAAATACAAAAACGCACTCCAAGTATTTCGGTTTTCAGTACATGAGCTCACCAAGTGTCATAAGCTGATGTTGAGGGGCCACAGCTTCAGATGGAGTGACCAGATGGAGATGCCTGAACAAACAGCACTTTTTATACACTTTCTGTACACATACAAATTCAGAATTACCCAAGTTTGTTTGTAGGGGCCGTATTCACACTATCATCAGTCTCATCAAGTGTAATGACATTTTTGAGTCTTGCCAGAGGCTTACAATAGTAATTTATTTTTGATTTATCCCTTACCGGCTGTGTTAACATAAATTGCTACTTCTGCTGCAAACACACATTAAATTCTCCGTCAAAACTGCCTCGATTCGTGCCATTTTGGTCTCTAACAAAAGCTTAGACTTTTCACCATCTAATAATAGACTTAGGGTTGTTTTAGCTCAAAAACAGTTCCTTTCAACGAAACTTTGACTGTGTGTTGTTGCTGTGATCACCTTCCTTTTAAAGAAGACATGAAAAGAAGTCTTCCTCAAAAGAAAGGGTAGAAGCTGCTTTCCCCCATCTTGCTTTCTTTTCTTATTTTATTTTATTTTTTTGAAAACCAGATTTTGCCTTTTAGTGGGGATACGTAGTGTTGTAACATCTGTTACTTGGCTCTGTGCAGCTGCATTTTATCTCTGAAATAAAATTCATAATATTTTTAGTCTTTATGGCCATCTTGCATGTTTTGTTTTTTTTTTTTCATTTTAGGTATCATAATTATAGTTGGGTTGTCACATCTTTGGTTGCATTGTGCATTATTTTATAATATAAACTAAGCACAAAAAGTAAGAAAGTTTGGTAAATTTGGAAGATAATTTCTTTGTTGTATCAATGCTGTCAGTAACATCTGTTTGTGGAGACAGTGTCATGGTGTGGGGCGACATCTCCCCGGCCCTAAAAAGAGGCTTGTCATCACTGGAGGTAACCTCAGTGCAAAGACAGAATATTGAAGTTCTGCAGCCAGTAGCAATCCCATATCTCCAGTCTAGGACCGAACTCTACCGCAACCCGCAGAGTGGAGTTTATCAGATACTACATCCAGAATTTGGGAGTGAAGAGGATGGGATGGCCTGCCAGCAGTGCTGATTTCAACCCCACCGGACACTTGTGGGATCAGCTTGGGTGTGCTGTTCATGCCAGAGTGTCCAACACAACCACACTGACTGACTTGTAACAAATACTGGTTGAAGAACAGGACGCCGTCCTACAGCAGTGTGTGGCCGGTCTGGTGGCCAGCAGGAGGAGGAGGAGGTGCCAGGCTGTTGTGGCTGTGTGTGGTTCTACCACAAGCTACTGAGGTTTGTTAAATGAATAAATTTAAATGATAAAATTGCCAAAATGTCTTGTTTCTTCAGACTTCAATTATCCAATCCACCAAACAAGACTCAATAGCAAAAAAAAAAAAAAAAAGAAAGAAAAAGGAAAGGAAAAATAAAGTTTTTTCATGGGTGCCACTCACATACTTCATATACTTTAGGCTCATCCCACAAATGCATGTTCCTTACAAATATGGTACCATTTAAAGGGGAAATAAACAGGCTTTCTGACAGTGTCTTGCCAAAAAGCATTGTTACAACTGCCAAATACAAATTTCCTTACTTTTTGTGCTTAGTTGATTTATTGAGACAATGTTTTAATATTATGCTATTACTTAAAAAGTGAAAATGAGTTTTGTTTTTGTTGTTTTTTTTTTTTTTCCTCTTCCCACAATAACACTACCTTGGTCCATCAAGGCCCCCCACTGTCTTTGGTACCCCTACACCCCCAATCCCACCCAACCCCTCCTCCCCCATCCACAACACCTCTGGCTATAATTGTGAATCTGTCTTGCAAGTATGACTTACAAGCAAATATCAAACACCATTATCCATCCATCCATCCAATCATCCATCCCCTTAATTCTGTAGAGGGTCACAGAGGTGTTCTGAAGCCTACTCCTTTATACTGTACATTGGGTAAAACAAGCTGGGGGGGGGGGGGGTACCGAGTAAGAATCTGTTTATTTTTCCTCTTAAATGGCCACACAATATAAAATGGCTTCACTGCTTTGAGCTCATACTGAGCTGACACCTGCTTGTCAGAGTTCCTTTAACGATCATCTGCTGCAGGCACAGCACAACCTCTAATATGCATTTCTTCTGGAATTTAAACACACACTCGTGCAAAACAAGCTACTTAGCATTATGGTTATTTGACATGCTCCAGTATACACACAACCAGCACTGCACAAACATGCCTTTATCATTTCATTGCAGCAAATGTGTTTTTTTTTCTTTTTTGTCAATGTAGACATTTCAAAGTAATACTTTGTCTACATAAAATACTTATCAAATATGGCAACATGTGCCTTTTATTAATACACTTGCTTTGCTGAGTAATTAGAGGTTTCTTATTTGTTTCCACTTGTGCTGTAATTTCTCAAATATGTGTTTTGTATTTCCTCTAAACTCCTGCAGGCATATTCTGGCCAGTATTGTCACAAACTAGTGTGCATGGACGCAGTAACTGACTCTTATTGCACTTAAATTAGATCATCCGCCAGCCTGCTGACAGATTAAACTATATAGTCATGTTTCAATGACTTTAAATGACCCTAATGACCTTAATTAAAAATGCACAAGGCTCATTATCAAACATTAACATGTGCGATCACAATCTTTTCAGATGAAGGTAGGAAAGGCTGGTGCTGCTGAAGGAGGGCAATAGATATATTTTTTACAAAAATGAAACAATGCACTGGGGACGGTCATGCTATTGGTGCATGAATTCTTTTGTATCCTTCTTATCCCACTCATGAGGGTAATTGCAATTCTTTTTATGCTCTTTGAAGGCCAGTCTTGTATTCTCAAGACCATTTTTGTTTTTATAGAATGAGCTGGGTTCAAGATGCCGGTCGATCCCATTTTCGCACACCTATGGTAGAGTTGAACATCAAGAGCACTTAGAGTAATGAAGCAGCACCTCTGGAGTGTGAACCCAGAACCTTCCTTGACCACTTTGAATATAAAGTGATATGGAGAGTCCTTTCTTTCAGAAGGCTTTTAATTACGGTTGTGAATTTTTAGTCGTACGTTGTCAACTGTCTTTGAGGAGACAGCAGGACCATCCCAGCTGCAGGTCAGCATGTACATGAAAACTGAAATCCACACCGCTCCGCTGGCTGCAGAGCTCACCGTCATAGTTCCTTAAAGTTGTATTAAAATCTAGCTACCTTTCACTCACTGCCACTTTGATACTATTTAGACCTAAAAAGCACCTGGATTAAAAGTTTTATTTCAGCAACTCAACATCAGTGTTTTGGATCAAATAGTTCAAACGAACTCCACCAACAATGCTGTTCAGAACAAAGTTGGCTTTGAAGGAGAACTGCCACCAACGAAGAAGAGAAGAAACAGTTTATTTCAGCCAGTGGAGAGATTATTATAATGAGCCATTAGATGATATATAAGGATCAGGTAAAGCTGTGCAAATCAACCCAACTGAATGAAGGAGATTCAGCAATACAACTTCAGATTTTCAAACATCCATCAGAAATGTAATTTTCTTTTTTTTTTTTTACATCGTCATATTAGACACCATCTGTAAAATGAATAAAATTAAACAATTGTTTCACAATCTATGACTTGTAGACAATTTTCTGTACACTGTTTACCTTTCTAACCCTGACACGCCAGATGGTTTGTTAAACAGAACCATATGGGAAGTCCTCCGTAGAAACCATTTGGAAAGTTGCAGGCGCATTTTAAGAGCGGGTGACTTTATGAAGCATCTGTGCGTCATGTTCTATTAAAAGAGAGCAACCAATCGGGTCTGTGAGGTATCTAATGAACTACTGCTGACCATCAACGCACCCGAAACCAGTACTGAAGTTAGTGGTGGGCCACACCCTGTGCATTACTTTGCAAAAAAAGAAAACAGCTACCTCACCAGAGGAAGAGAGAGGACAAAAAAAGAGATTAGAATTAATTTCCTGAAATATTTTCAACATGTTGTTGAACAAAAGTGAAAGAAAAAAAAAATATTTCACTTATTTTGTTTTACTTAGTGTTTCCTGGGTGCTGAAACCCCATACAACACATGAGAGGAAGCAGGGCCGGAGTGGGCCCTTTTCTCAGTCTGGGAATTTAATTCAAATTCAGGCCACTCTGATATGGAGGACAAATTTGAGTACATAGAAAAAGATAAAACAAAAAACAATTCTCTCACAATGACTTTTATTTTATTTAGATTATGGCATACAATTATTCACGCCCCTTTAACAATGTATAATTGAAATTCAAATAAAATAAAGATAATGATAAAGAAGTCCTTTCACAAATCAAAGTTCCTTTACATAACTTCTGTTGTTCTTCTGTATGCCATATTTTACATCATAAACGTCTATCTTGACTAACTCTCTTCCTCTACCTGGCCCTTCAGTAGTCCTGCCCTCGTCTGGATCATCAGTAGTGGAAATGGTCTGCTGCTTCGACGCTAGAAAACATTCCATAACAATAAAAAAGATATTTAATATTGAGTTGATAACAGTGTGCGCACCTCCCTCTTAGCATCTGACTTCATAGGCCTATAATAACAATTAAAAAGTAATGTAGGTTACATAGACAATTATTGATTAAACAGTGGTTACCTATTTCATTTGGTCTTATTTTGATGCATTTTCAACAATTAGTTCATTTAAATCCTGCTACGTGTTTCCTCTGTGGTCCTGGCCTCTCCATGACTGCATTCACCTTCAGGCACCTGATCTTCTGAGGCTACACAAACATTTCATTTAGGGGGCTTCTTTATGTTGCTGAAAAACACACTTTATGTATTTATCTAGCCTATCTTTTCATTCATCCTTTTCATCATTCATCCATTTCATCCTTTCATTAATTTGTTTGCATATTTAATTATGATTTTGTTAAATTATCTGCACTATTTAATCTACACATATCATGGTTTTCTTCTGTGGACTATGCCATATTTTCTATCATAAACGTCTATCTTGACTAACTGTCTCTTCCTCTACCTGGCCCTTCAGCAGTCCTGCCCTCATCTGGATCATCAGTGGTTCTGGCATCCTGCGCTGATGCTACAAAACATTCCAGAACCATGAAAAAAGACAGTTTAACATTGAGTTGATCTTTCATGGTTTTTGCGCGCCTGTGGAAATGCACGATATAACGGCGAGACGAAACAGGCTACAGTTGCAGAGAAGCTAAGGCATGTAGAACGTGCACACTCTCAGTAGCCTATTCTATTATTAGGCCTATTATTATTAAGAACATTTTTTTTAATAACACCTGCCCCCACGCCCACGAACCAAGCGCAATATTGGTATACAGCACTTCTAAATAATGCAGCCTAAATAGCACGTTTGACATGCATTTAATACCCTAACAAATATCCTGTTACACAACCTGTTTAATATGTCTAATTGCGTGAACCTGTGCGCGTTGGTGCTAACACAGGCAGGCTACAAATAAAGCGTGATGAAGCGTTTGGCAACTCTGTTCATCAAAATGGTTAAGTGGCATTTAAAGCAACAAGTTTTCGGTTCTTCTATGGAAATATGAATGCACTTTAAGCATAGATAATCCTATACCTACATTGTACATTGTGACATTTTTAAGTTGACAGTTGTGACAGTTGCAAACGCTCGCCACGTTATATGATAAAATTCACAACCAGGCCAATTATCCATCTCTCTTTCAGTAACCTACCAGCTTGTCTTGAGAAGATGTCAGTTAATTTGGCACATTTGGCCGCCGCCTCCTTTCTTTTTTTTATTTTAGCCCTCTCCGTTCCGCCCAGCCTCTTTCTGCTTCGCCCCAGTGTGATTTACAGTAAAGACGAGCCTTGGGCCAAACCACCTGAAACACATGGGAGGGGTCGGGGGGAATTATGCTGCTTACATGGTAGTAGAACCACAGATTTTCTAGGAAGGGGCTGTGGACCTATTTAATCCACTATGATGCAACGGGCGGTTGCAACTTAATTGATATTAATGCAAGAATAAGACAAAAGAAGTGACAAAAAAAAATAGTTAAAATTAGTAGTCCCCATGGTCCACATTGATGGTTTGGGCCGGGAAACGCTCCCGATCACTTTAATGTGCAGCCCGGCTTTGGGTACAGTGGTCTTTGCCTCTCCCAGTACTCTAGGTGGTTCGCCAGTCAGCCTATATTAGGTTCTGACGGGCAGCGCTGGACCTCCAGACTGGCATCTGCTGTCACATTTTGAGTCTTCTGTGCCTCCATGACGTTGGTGTCCACACGATGCCACAGTTTGCTACCTAAGAGAGGTGACACCACGTTAGTAAGTGTGCTAATAGGCATAACCGAGCTCAACATGTATATAATTACCTTCAGTAACATTAGAGAAGCGGAAGGCTGGGGGGGATGTCCTCTCTGGTTTGTTTTGGCCATATACTGGCGCCACACTCGGAGGTCAGTCGTTTATAGCCTCAGAGGCTTTTGTTTGACTAAAAAAAACAAAAAAAAATCCAATTGCCTTAAAGCGGGGGCCCAGGAGTCTAACAAGTGACAGGATACTCATTGACTGAAATGTGTACACTGTACAGCTTCTCCCGGAGTAGCCTGATGAGCTGGTCCCCATTTCCAGTACAATTGCAGGTGCTGGCTTTGTTACCTCCTCCTACAGAGCATGCTCCAGCATGTTCATGAGGGGATGACTTTGGAGACAGACATTTTCTTCTGCCGACAGCTCTACAGTGGCATAATAGAAGGGGGACCGCAAAGAAAGGCACCTTCCAACAATGTTGAACTCATGTGATGTCATGAAGGGTATGTTGTGTTGTAGCCCAGCTATTGTTGTAGTAGCTACCGGCATATATTTTGCTCGGTATCAAATGCTGATTTAACCTGATGTGTTTCCATTGCTGTTAATAAATACCAACTCCGAGCACGTCGTTGTACGAGCCTTTGTGCAAGAGTAACCCGACAAAACTGACATGAAGTCTAATAAACCATGAGAGCAACAAAAACATTAGGTTACCTGGCCCCTAATAATAACGTTTTAGCGGCCGGGCTACGCCAATAACAACCACATCAACAGTTTACAACATATTGTCTTCAGTGTCAGTGATTGGGAGAAATTGTACCTGTAAATCTGGCTCCCTGACCATGGTACCGGTTTTGGTGGGCTTGACTCGCTGCCAACAATGTCAGGTTCATCTCCAGGAGGATATGTGTCCAGCTTTTTTAGTTTAGTCTTTTCTTTCCCTTTTCTTTGCGTTTTTTTAACTCCACTTTTATGCTTGTATGAACTGCCACTCATGATTGAATTAATCCATGATCCACCTACCCTGCACCACATAGACTCTGTTGACTAGTGACTGAGGATGACGATTTAACCCAAAATATATTCTCAGATCTTACCAGCAATCCACTTGTAAATTTGCACATTGTAAAATTAACTGTGAGAGTGAACATGAAGCCCTGTTCACACACATTTATTTCACTGTGTTGAATAAACCTACATGACCAAAGTAAATCCTGAATTTTTTTGACCAACTATGATTCATTCTGGCTGGGGAAACATATTTATAACCTCATACGTAGCGCATATACTTTTCGCAGAAGTTGTTGTATCCAGTAGTGCGCAAGGTGTGACTGATGCCTGAGGAAAGGTCTGTTTCTTTGTCTTTCACCGGGCCCGGGCCGGGGGAGTACTACCCCCCACAAGTTCCGCCACTGGTCATACCATAGGATCTGGGATTTAATCTTTTAGGCAAGGAGCAGGCAAAGCAGTGGTTCAGAGGGCAGAGAATGGTCGGGGTTGTTCAGAGCTTGGTTCTTTCTTTTTCTTTAAAACAGGCTGGATCTCCTCAGCTGGTAGCTTCAGATAATCTGGCAGTAGTGCAGTGGCTGGGAGTGGCATATATAGATAATTAGGCAGAACACAGGTGAGCTAGATCAAGTGACTGGGGAGCTGAGGAGTAAGGAGAGCAATGAGAAATGGAAAACTGGGAACATGACATGAATATTCCACAAACAGGAAACATGACAGTAATATGTTTAACTTCAGCTGGTCCAGAATCCTGCAGCAATAGTTACTAACTAGAACGTGGAATAGAGATCACATCTCACCAGTTCTAGATTCATCACAGTGGCTCCCTCTTAAATCTAGGTCTCATAGTTCCACGGTGTCCTTGTAGAACAATCTGCTCTCAGATTTATTTGTTGTTCCAGGAGTAGGTCTAGAAAAGGTGGCAGAGCCTTTAGCCATCAGGCCCCTCTATTATGGAATCAACTAACGGCCTTGGTCCGGGAGGAAGACTCCCTCCTTACATTTAAGGTTAGACTTAAGACCTTCCTTTATAATAAAGCCTTGAACTCTGTAATCTCGTTGACCATCTCTTAGTCATGCTGCTGCAGGTCTAGGCAGCTGGGGGGACTCCCATTGAGCACTGAGCATCTTCACCTTGTCTCACTCTTCTCAGTTTACTCTCAGCGTGCATGTGTGTGTGTGTGTGTGCGAGTGAGAGAGAGAGACTGCGAGTGAGAGAGAGGGTGTATGTGGCAGTGAGAAAAAGGTGATTTCACTGTAAAGCATCTTGATTGGTCCCTGGACTAGAAAGGTGCAATATATGTACATTGTTGTTGAAATAATTTTCAGACAGAAGTACATACAAACATACAATGCTCCCATGTCCCCATCTGATTTTCTTTTGTTTTTTTTTTTTTAACCAATGGTCAAATCAGTTAATATGAATTTCTGAAAAGCTGTCAAATATGCTGCACAGACCTGCAGTTTACAGTTAACTCTAAGGACGTGTGCATTGTGAAGAAAGCATAAAACTACGCAGCTATGCACGGTATCATTAATCTACCTTGGAGAGCATTCTTTTGTTGAAAATAGTTTAATATTTCATCACACAAAATAGGTTTCCTGGTGATATTACTGCAGACAAGAGACACTGTGATTTAAGTTCAAATATTTTACATGTTTACATCCTTGAAGGAGCCAATGAAGCAATCTCGTCGTCAGACCAAATTACCTTTTGAATTCAAAGCTGGACTAACTGCTCAGCTGAAATACCTACGCTTTATTATGTGAAGTGATATTTTACTGGAAGACATACTTGGTATCAAAGCTGACATTGTTTTAAATGGACAAACACACCTGGGTATGAAAGATGTGTGCATACACTGTCATCACCTGAGACTATAAATTCTTGCAAGCCGCTCACATTTATCATGTTTTTTTTTTTCTTTCCTTCCTATAGCTCTTCGTATTTTTATGTCTCTACTAACGCCTGAGAAGTCCCAGAAAGGCTGTTTCAGGATGATGTCATCACAATGCAGCATGACAGAGACATTTGTCAGGAGGCAAGGTTTTGGCTTCAGGGTAGGAAAAAACACACACTTAGAGGTTCCACCTTCAGGTAAAGGTAAGACCATTTTATCCTCCCTTGGACTCTGAGACTCCTTTCTCCTTTCTGGCACACGTCAAAATAAGACATTTTTTTCTTTTCCTGATTTATTTAAAATTTTCTTAGTCGGCTTTGGCTCTGCAGGGAGGGGAAACTTCTATGCGACACCCTTAACAAACTAACTAAAACAAAATTTCAGTCTCAAAACACTCAAAACTCTGTGTAACAGTCCCAAAAAAGAGCATTTAGCAGTTTAAATCAGTCGAAAAAGGTCTGCATTTGTGGTTGGAGGGTTGATAGTGGGACCAACAACTTTGCTGTCACTCATTTGTCCTCCAACAGGCAGGATGGAAGTTTGATCCTTACTCTGTTGTTGAAGGGTCCACATTGTTCTTAACTTTTTATAAATGCAGATTATATGACGTGATTTGCTCCTATGGTGTCACTCTGGCTGGCTGCACAGATTAAAACCTGACTTCCATGAAAAAGGGGGACCCAGAACTGGGGAAGGGTAACCCACAACACAACGAAATGCCATTCACTGCCCCATACAACATTATTTCAGATGAACTTTACAATGATCCTTCTTGGTACCATCCATATTTCCACATTCATGTAGCAAAACTTCAAAGTGCATCACAACTGACCCCTGACCTCTCCATGAGGACACACGACAGATCTCTAAAAAGGGAATTCACTCATTTTTTGCTCCTCCACAGTTATGATTTAAACATAAAACCACCATGAGCATATTTCTGTACTAGAAAAGAGCTGATTATTCATGCACCCTTGGTCTGTCTGTTGAGGGGGAGCTCATCAAAAATGTGTCGGTAATTAATCTAATAGCTAAAACATGATTTTACTGGACAGTACATTAAGTCTTCCCTTTTTTTTCAAACTGAGTTAAGCAGTGACTAGGCAGCTAGTTATTATTCAGAGGGATATTATTCATCATTTTAAATCATTAAAGCTTTTAGATGAATATAGATTAGGAGAACTCTCTGAAACTGCACTCAAATGATGCCATTACTGGCAGGAATGAAGTACACCGGGGGGGAAAGAAAGAATATTTACTGACACTGCATGTTAAAGCAGTACGGATCGTTTGCCAACACCAACCTTAACTTCTAACATGATTCGTCCAGAATCAGCTGGTGTGATTCACACTGCTGACATTGTTGGTCTGAGGTTTCACAAAGTGTCCCTGTAATATTGCAATAATCAAATTTGATAATGGTGAATTTATGTCACAGTGATATAGAAAATATGTTTTCACAATACATAAGACAGTAGTGTTAAAACATTTTTGCTGTGTAGCACTTATTTCCGTGGAGCCCTCTCCTTGTGTCATATTTCCCACTTCATATTTTTACTAATGCATTAAACATCATTAGCACTCAGAGGTGTTTAAATAAAAAGGTTTGCCCCTGGCATACAGTGAAATTAGACAAATATCCGCAATCAGGTCCAAAGGGTGTTATTTCTTTTGTTCTTTAATTATTCTCTTTTTCCCTCCTTTTTTTTGTTCCATTTACATCCTTTGCTTCACTCCTGCTGTTTCATTTTAAAATATAATGGTATTGAAAGAAATCAAACAATGTTTCATCTTTTCCTTTTAAAGCTAACTCACAGAATATAATAGGAAATGTGCTGTATTTTATGAACATTTTATAAGACCCAGTTGATAGATTTTGAACATACACCACCAGTCTATTTGCATTTGTGCTTTACTCAGTTCATATGAAAGACTTGCATTAAATTTCTGTAAAAGAGTAACTTTTTCAAGAATAACTTTTAGAAAAAGCCTTCATAGTTTTGATAGCATCCTCTGAAATATTGATTTGGCAAAGAAGGTTGACCAAGACTGAACCAGACAGATATTTCTTTGTTTGAGAGGTCCACATTTAAATTAAAATGCTAATGTTGCGCAGCTATTGTTGAATTAAAAAGAGGCAAGGCAGACTGTTCGCTTAAAACTATTATGACCTCATGCAGCATTTTTGGACAACTTTGGCTTTTTCAGAAAATACAAGTTTAAGAAAGCATTTTTAAGGTCGATTGTGAAAAGTAGCTCTGTTCTGTTACAAAACTGTATTATTCAAGAATCATCCACCTGGTTTACATTTCAAACACTGCTTTACTCATTACTTTGAAGTTTCTGCTGCCAACAGAAACACTTAAATCGGGGAACAACATAAAATGCAGTGTTTCCACATGAGTTGAGAGCTTTGGGCCCCACCACACAACAATCAATAGAGGCTACCTGAGTAGCATGAATTATGACATGTAAGGGGGCAGGACCCACACTCATCTGTGGCTCTACAGATTTACACCTTTCCAGTCTTCCCCAGACTAGTGGCTTCCTCCTGTTATTCCAGGTAGAGCAAACAGGATCACCATTCATGTAGCCGTCAGTGCTGATCTTTTTCTTGTCCAAATGATGGGAACATAGCCTGGGATTTCTTGTGAGGTGCAGCACGTTGGCATTCTTCCCCATTTTGTCCTTCTTCTTACGCTAAATTAGTGCCTTCCATCGTCTCTGAACAGAAAGATCTTTCGGCCACTTTACCCACGTCACATCAGCCATGAAGGGATAGATGTGTAGCATCTTTGCTTCAGAAGTTGGAGAAAATGACGAAAAATTAGAGCTCTGTATCACTTGTTTTGGATTGCTGCTTTATTTACAAGAAGCGGCTGTGTCTGTAAAAAAAAAAAAAAAAAAAAAACACTGAATGCAGTGTGATAATGCCATGTTGCGGATAAAAATTGCACAATTTTATTCTATTTATGACCCCTTGCTCTAAATGGAAAATGTTGAGAACACTAGTTCTCTCATTATATAAATGCAGGATGCAGATCATTGCAAAGAAGACTTTTGTATTGATGATTCTTGAATTACGTCAAATGGAGGCATGTATGGATGGATACATGAGCTGGGTTAATCTGTGCTTGGAGTTTAAAGTCAGTCTGCAGATGCAATTAATGCTTTCTTTAAGCCGACTTATTAGAGCGACGGTTGGGAGCACACAACTGGACTACATTTTGTGTAGATTAAATAACCTGAAGGAGATCAGTGACTGCAAAGTAGTGGGAGGTGAGGGTGTAGCCAGACAGCTTAGGATGGTGCTGTGTAGGATGACTGGTGGTGAGGAAGATGACTTCAGACTTCAGAATATTTATTGTACCCTTAGGTAAATTCGGTTTACAGTGAGTGAATTCTCTTGTATTTGTAACACGCACAAAACAACAGATGACAAGACAAAGTGACGACAGTACTTCGGCTAAAAGAACAAAAGAGGTGGTTCCAAAGTAAAAGCAGATGAAGAGAACAAAGGAAGCGCAGAGGACGAAGCTGAAAAAGGAAGAGTTTAGAGAGGAGTTGAGACAGGCTCTGGGTGGTCAGGAGGTGCTCCCAGATACTGGACAACTACAGTTAATGTGATTAGGGAGACAAGTAAGAGAGTACTTGGTGTGTTATCTGGCAGGGAAACAGACAAGGAGACTTGGTGGTGGAATGAAGAAGTGCATAAGTATGCACAGAGAAAGAGGTTAGCCAAGAAGAAGTGGGATGCAGAGGACTGAAGAGAGTAGACAGGAGTACAGGGAGATACAGCGTAAGGTGAAGGTAGAGGTGACAAAGCCAAACAAAAGGTGTATTATGATTTGTAAGCTAGGTTTAACAGTAAGGAGGGAGATACTGACTTATACAGGTTGGTGAGGCAGAGAGATAGGGATGGAAGGATGTGCAACGGGCGAGAGTGATTAAGGATAGGAATGGAAATGTATTGACTGATGCTAGGAGTGTGACAGAAAGATGGAAAGAGTACTTTGAATAGTTGATGGTGAGGAAAATGCAAGAGAACGAAGAGTAGAAGAGGTGACCATTGTGGACAGATGTAAACACAAAGTTTTAAGAGCGGAGGCAGGCCAAACAGTTAATCCGCCTCTGGTTGTTCTGCGTTGCTTAACTTCTTCTGTCTTTGGTGGGAAGGAGTTTTTATTTATTAGGCCTGAGAAGGGAGTGTTAGTTCGATAAGCCAGCCATCTGCTGGTGGGGGGGGAAAGCGTGTAGATTCCTCAAAAAAAAAAAGGGGGGGGGGGGGGGTTGTTGGTAGAGCTGGGTGCGAGTCACAGCAGGATCCAGAACACCGGGACGTGTATTCACACACTATCAAGCAAAAATGGGGACGGGGTCTCTACAGAGATATGCAGAGTTGTGGAATCTACAGAGGAATAAAGTTGATGAGCCACACAATGAAGTTATGGGAGAGTAGTGGAAGTGAAACTAAGGACAGAAGTGAACATCTGTGAGCAGCAGTATGGTTTCATGCCAAAGAAGAGAACTACAGATGCAACATTTGCTTTAAGGATGCTGATGGAGAAGTACAGAGAGGTTCAGAAGTAGCTGCATTGTGTCTTTGAAGACCCTGAGAAAGCATATGACAGGTTGCCAAGGGAGGAGCTGTGGTATTGTATGAGGAATTCTGGAGTAGTAGAAAAATATGTTAGAATTGGACAGAACATGTATGAGAGCTCTAAGTCTGTGGTGAGGTTTGCTGTAGGTGTGACAGAAGAACTCAAGGTGGAGATGGGACTGCATCAAGGATCAGCTCTGAAGCCCCTTCTTGTTTGCTATGGTGATGGACAGACTGACAGGTGAGGTTAGACAGGAATCTACATGGACTATAATGTTTACAGATGACATTGTGATCTGTTGTGAGAGCAGGGAACAGATGGAGATAGAGACAGAGAGGTGGAGGTATGCTCTGGAAAGGAGAGGAACGTAGGTTAAGCCCAGCAAGACAGACTACATGTGTCAATGAGAGGTACCCAAATGGAACAGTGAGCTGAGATAAAGAAGTTGGAGAATTTTAAGTTCTTAGTAGGGATGTCCGATAATATCGGCCCACCGATATTATCGGCCCGATATTGGCATAAAAATGTAATATCGGTAAATATCGGTATTGTGTTGTTTTTTTTTTTGCACAGACAATGTGTTAATTCCATGACAGGAGATATGTGATGTTACCTAAAATTAGTTTTGAGGAAAAATAGCCTGCATATATCAGTATCGGTAGATATCGGTATCGGAAATTGAGAGTTGGACAATATCGGCATATCGGATATCGGCAAAAAAGCCAATATCGGACATCCCTAGTTCTTAGGTTCAACAGTCCAAAGCAATGGAGAATATGAAAAAGAGGTGAAGAGGATCATGCAAGCAGGTTGGAGCGGGTGGAGAAAAGTGCCTAGGTGTGATATGTGATAAAAGAGTATCAGCATGAATGAAAGGAAAGGTGTGCAAGATGGTGGTGATGTTGTATGGTTTAAAGACTGTACTGAGGAAAAGACAGAAATCAGAGTTGGAGGTAGCAGAGATTAAAATGGTGAGGTTCTCCTTGGGAGTGACACGGATGGATAGGATCAGGAATCAGTACATCAGAGGAACAGAGCACGTTAGATGTATTGGAGAGAAAGTAAGAGAGGCCAGACTGAAATGGTTTGGACGTGTACAGAGGAGGGATAGTAAATATATCTATAGCAGGATGATGAGGTTGGAACTGCCAGGCAGAAGGTCTAGAGGAAGACAAAAGAGAAGATTTATGGATGTAGTGAAAGAGGATGTGAAGTTAGTTGGTGTGGGAGAAGAGGAGTTAGATGGAGGCAGATGATTCACTGTGGTGACCCCTGAATGGATCAGCCAAGAAAAAAAAAAGAAGCCAAAGGTGGTTTTAAGCAGGGGTTCAGGAAACATCTCAAAACTGGGTCTATTACAGTTTAAAACTATTTTGAAGCACTGAAAGTCAAGAAAAGCGTGTTATATATGCCCTTTAAATTTATTCTTCAATTATAGTAGAAAAGAATGGAGTTATTGCCGCCAGTAATGGACAGGGGAAGAGACAGGGTAAAGAAGTCAAAGTTTTGAGAGCCAGACAGACTGAAATGACAAAATTATCCTTTTAAGATTTCCAAGTATATTTGTCAAATACATAACTGATTGTGAATTTTTATTTTATTTTTTTTTTCATTTGAGTATTCACAGAAAATGTAGCAGAAGAGAATTTTCTAGTTGTGAAGCTACCCAGAAAAGACTTTAATTTCTGACTGAAAGAGAGATTGTCTGAGGATATTGAGTTTCATTGTACCCGAGTCATACCAGGCACCCTTTCTTTACAGTGGTTATAACAATGTGAGAGGGTGAAAAAAGTTTGAGGATGAGAGTTTACATTCCCTCCACCATCATTCCTCATGTGCTGAATATAAATGGGAACAACCTGTGCGTTTGTTCCAAAGAGAAAATTGCTTTTAACTGCACAACAAAACTTGCAAGGATTGTGTCGCAAATGAAGAACTGTCCCTGAAATTTCATTCAAATTAACCCTTGAGAACATATAGCCAGACTTGATTATTTGCAACCAGATCACTATTAAATTTTGATTAGTTCAATGACCATCCCTAAAATTTTGAGCAAATGTCCAACTATAGTTCAAATGCTTTTGTTTATTTTTCTTAGCTGTCTGTTCACTCTCCTTCCTCTGCCTCCCTCCCTCTTCATTTTTATTTACTGTGGGATCCCAGCAGCTCTTTTACTGCAGGTCAAGGCAATGTGCAGGGAAAGGGAGATTAGCTCTGAGCAATTAGAGAAGTGAAATTCCCTGGCAATGTTTATTATCTTACCCGCAGTCTTGTTCTGGGGATAGGCCGGTGAAATATGGATGTACATTCAATATTTAACATAAGAACATCAAAGTGGGCCATGGCTTCAGTGCAGGGAAAAGGGAAGAGAATGAGGCAACTTTACCCAGCAGAATGAGCCAAGATTACTCATGTGGGTGCCAGAAGTTTGCAATTTCCTTCACATTTTTTTTTTTTAGGCACTAGTGGCCTTTATTCACAGTAGAGAGAGACAGGAAGGGGGGCAGAGAGAACGGGGAAGACACGTGGCAAAGGGTTGACGAGCCGGGAGTCGAACTCGCGACCAGCCGCACGAGGACTGTAGCCTCTGTATATGGGCCGCCTGTTCTGGATGTGAAACAGAATTTATTTCCCATCTGCACATTTTGTGTCAAGATGCATTTTAAACCTGATCATACTTTGAGATAACATGAAAACCCAGTGAGCTAATTGCACTGTTGCTAGCGTAGCTGATGTTAGAGTTTTAAAAAATCGTTCAAGTCCTGTATGACGTAAAACAAAAAGTCACGTGAGCTATTTGGGCTCCAATACATTGTACTATTTCTTCAGTCATATAGAATTATAACATCTCACGCTGTACAATTTGTCAAGAATGGTATGCACGAACGTCAATGAGCCCTTTTGATTCGTGACTGATGTGGGCAGGTGCAGAAATGCATCACCAGTAAGCGTCGACGGTAAGCTAGGTAAACAATTGAAGCTAAAACATTCTATTGTAGCGTTTATGTATACCATAAATGCTTTAAACAAGAAGCAGGGAAAGAGAATATTGTGGTCCCAGAGAAGAGGCCAACTTGGGATTCTTATTTTTCTTTGGGTTAGCACTAAATAAAATAATTAATTAATAGGGCTGTCAGTTAATTAAATTTTTTAATTGCGATTAATCGAAAGATTTTCATAGTTAACTCGCGATTAATCACACATTCTTTTTTTAATGTTCTGTTTATCCATCCATCATCTATACCCATTTTGTCCTATACAGGGTCACTGGGATCTGTTTTACTTGTTTAAGCCTTTATTTTGAAAACCAGAAGTCCACCAATGCTGCCGTACTTTTTGGGGGCTTAATTCATCAGCTTCTTTGTATATTTGTCGGGGCTGCTGCTTGACCTCAGTAATTTTCTGACAGTCCCTAAGCTCCACGGCAGCAGTGAGGTACTCAGAAGGACATTCAGCGCTGTTCCTTAATGTTTTAGCCACACTCACTAAGCTTGGAGGGTTGATGACACTTATATATATCTGGCACAAAATGATACCAACCTGGATGAAATCGGTGCCATTTTCATGATGCTATTAAAGTTTAAAGAGAAAAAAAACAAGCGAATGTCAGATGTGAAACTAACCTTACAGTGTCCTACAGTGGTAACTCAATTCACAGCAACAGTAAATACAAATAACCTTTTTTCTTGTCAACAGATGCATTTGGCAGCACCTTAAGGCTAAACTTACCATTCATAAGACACTTTTCTGTCACCATGTCTGTCCCACACTGTAAATACACTTGGCCGAGGGTCATATTTACAAAAACGTGTTAATGTTAATGGTTAATGTAGCAATCCACATCATCAGAAGCTTATTTTTTTTCCTAAATCTTTTTTTGTAGGACTGACCATTTGTTTCAGATTTTACAGTTCGGGCCCTATCTTACACCTCCTGCTACCCAATACCCACTACCTGCAAATTGCAGATTTAGGAGCCTCTGCCAACCGTTAATGCAATCTTCCGCTCCCAAAACCTGCTACCCATTATGCCGACTCCCTTACTCACATTGTAGGCGCGGCAATGGGCGTGTCTCTTGCGCTTTCCACAAATTCGGTATCTTCCGGTACCTGTATCTCGCAGATTGGGTAGTGGGTGGTCCACCCACTACCCAATACCCAAAATCTGCTCTTTGACAGCCCTATTAATTAATCATTCATTTATCATTTCAAGTTGCATTTCAATTGGCTAGTAAGTAGACAGAGTCGTAGAATGGCATTGTTGGACACAGGACAGCCAGCCAGTTTGGAAGAGCGACGCAAGGTATCCTCACGATTCATTCACAATGGTGATCTTTCATCTACGACAGCCCAGGATCATACAGTGTACTGGTGATCTTTAACATTATTTGTCTGTAATTAGCAGCTGTGGTTTAACCTGCAGTTGCAGGTTAGCTTGATTTCAACTGCTGTGCTCTCAAAATAATTTTATATCAACCACTAGAGGTCTCTTGTGCTGCATTTTTGTTTAAACCTGAACAGATAGTCTTCAAAAATCTATGCAAATTCTTTTACAAAAAGAGACATGCATCTCACCCTACACGCTAATTATGTTAATATGTGCTCTCATCTTAGTCCATCCAGGCTGTATACAGGCAGTTCTAAATATATAACTGCCTGAAGTTAAATGTTTCATTGTTGGAAAATAACAATAATAGAAAAATCATACCAACTACTACTAATAATAATAATACTAATAATAATAATACTAATAATAATAATACTGATATGCATGAAAGTTTTATCAACCATAAACGCATGTAGGCTAATAACCCAGTCAGGAATTGGTTAATAAGGTGAAATAAGCAGAATAAAATACATCTAAAAGTTATTATAAGCCAGGTTTAAAATGTGACACATAAAAAAAAGGGGGGGGGGGAATGAGAATTACAAGCAGGGGTCCCTGCTCTGTTTTTCTCTCATCCAAGGGGTCCCTGGGCTAAAAAAGGTTGAAGACCCCTGGTTTAGGTAGTAGCTAGCACGTTAAACATTTCAGAACAAACTCCAACATGGCTGCACCACCAACATTTGCCTGATTACCTGATAATAAGAGTTCTGTCTTATTCTTTCATATTAACTGAGACAGACACATAGGACTGTTTGCTTGTATCAGTGGATTTGGTGCTTACTAAATATCACATACAGCACTGGTATGAATCGCTAACAATGACTAGCAGGACCAGTCAATCTTTGAAAAAATTCATTTTCTGACTTTGCGAACTTAACACAGTTCATTCTGGTATGACATCATTCCAAGTTCCAACTTCTGAGGAGAATGAAATGGACTATTTGTGTTGAATGGTCTAACCATTAGTATGCATATCTCAAAGAAATCTCATTCAAAATTGATCATTGTGCTACATTTATGAACCACAATTTTTAACACCCGAAGACACCCAAAAACCACTCATGGTTGTGTAAGTATAATCTAATTTATGATAAGATGGTCTGCAAAAGTGGCCCCTGATCAACTACTCAAATTGTATGTTCACTGTGTATTTATTTACATGTGCAGGGAGCCTAAGTTAGGCTTGATATGCAAGTCCAGTCTGCAACAAATGAAACACCGGTACACATTTTCTTGTTATATATTGTTGCAAAACATTCATTAAAATGTGCATTATCTGTAGCTGCTTGGAAACTAAATCTTCCAAACTGACTCTAATAAGTCTCAAACTTAGAATTCAGCCTAGTTCAAAAGGTTAACCACCTGAGACCAAAAAAAAAAAGAAAGAAAGAAAAACTTGCTTCTTAGCTACAAATGTTTTTCTCCCCAAATGTAGATTACCAAGATTCAAGGTGTAAGTGGTCTAAGGTGAGACAGAAAAGTGAGGCCTTGAATTTTCCCATGAGAAGGATTTTGAACTATTGATCAGAAGTTTATCTTTTATGTTAAGCCTAAGACACAGAACAGAAAAAAGGCACTTGGGCAGTGCAGTTTTCAGCCAGCCTTTTTATGCATTTTTGAGTAAATTGACTCAGAGCCACACCAAAGGTTTAATGGGTTCTCTGCCTCTGTACCAGATTTTCATGAAATCCAGCCTGGTAGCTTTTTGTGTAATTTTGACAGACAGAAAAACAAGTGGAAACAAAACATACCCCTGGAGAGCATCTCGCCTTGGCAGAGAAATCACATTATTTATATCTAAGGGGAATATTAAAATCAACTACTAAAACAAATGCCCTGGAGGTAGCTATGGTGAAGTGCTTAAAATAAAAACTGAAACAAAACATAGTTCCTGGCTGGCTTCAATCTGGAAGTAGGATGGTTGCCACTTGGGTTTAAGTCATTATTGTTGGAAGAAGTGTGCTTTGGCATGGTATAGTTGCACATGTATGTGAACGAGGGCATGTATGTATGCATAAGTGTATGTATGATGGATACATATATATGATGTTTATATATCACACGATCGAGAGAAACTCATTGTCTTGTATATCTGACCCTAACAGCTCAAAATCAGCCATGAAGTCTGGAGAGTTTCCATCATATTTCCTGTGCTTTTGCCCACTGTGCTTATTCTGAGGCTGCGTATGCTTTCAGCAGTCATACATGATGATGCACAAACAAGCAGCAATCAAAGAATGGAATAATGTGAATGCACTTCAGCAGGGTAGCTGGGAGGGATAGGTCACTTGTGTCTGGGCACTGCACAATAACATGCGTCTTGTGTGAGTGTGCCCTAAATTCACCTGAACACCACTACAAAAACATCTGGGTTTGGGAAGTCAAATAAATAAACAACAAGCTATTTACACTGTAAAAACACTCTGAATGACATTTGTTTGAAAATATACAATGGGTAAAAGTCAGTTTGCCAAAATCTACCCTCCAGCCGATCCTCTTCTCTCCTCTGCCTCTGGATATTCAGCTGCCTGCATCAATCAAAGTGACTAATATCCATCAAGACTCCGTTGTTTCCTGCTGACTTCACAACGGTGGAATGAGCTTGTCACCGAAGTCAAGGCAGAGGAGTCATTGCCTCTTTTCTGTCAACTTTATTGGCTCAGGTTTTAAACAGACATTAGTCATTTATTGTAAACTGATATAACACCTCTCTCTTCTGATTTAAATGTACTTCTAAGTCACTTTGAATAAAAATTGTTGCGATTTATTGCAATGAAAAGTAATGTAGCTGTCCAGGTTTGTCAGTCAGTAGAAACAAGATTTATGTTTACGAGACCTGATTTAGATAATAATGTTCCCTATAATTTATGTACCATTTTAGAAGCAGTCATCTCAGCATGTTAGAGTTTTGTCGTGTACCAGAGAATCCGTGCCCGTCTGTAGTTGGGTATCCAGGCCGTGCCACCGACACCGAGCAAGCACAACATTAAATTCGTCTAATCAGTTATTCCTGTGCATCTTTCCAGCTCAAGCTTATTTGTTCCATAAAAGGTAAGGTGTTTTTAGTAGTCCAAGTGTGAATGACCTGGAGTCAGCCGCAGCAGTCATCATCTTCATCAGTGTCATTGCACGTATTCTGGGAGTTGGAACATCTATGAAATACCGACTTAAACTTGAATAGAGCAAAAATGCAACATCACTGATGACTCTAGGCCAGTATGATATCCATTAGCATGTTTGAAACCATGCTGGGTTTTTTTCATTTATTTATTTATTTTGTAAAGAAGCAAATTTGGAATTTTACTGAATGTGTTCCACTTTTTCAATCTAAATCAGCCTGCTAAAACATGGAAATGTGGAAAAGCCAGAAAGCCTCCAGGTTCAAATCCTGCACATTTCCTGCAGTTTCTAACCTCGCATGTGACAGACTCAAATCTACTCAGTGAAATTCATGTGAATTCTCAGTTCCTCTGCTCATCATCCCCACTCCCCAGATACTGACTTTTATCCCTTTCCCGTCCATTAACCCATTAAGACCTGATGTAGCACATCGTTCTCACACACAGGAACACAGTTCCCATCTTTCGATGCTGCATCAGATCTAAACGGATTAATGACAGATTTCTAAACAGCAGTGAGTTTGTGCTCCAATATACAAAATTTGGATGTCGATTTACGTCTCAGGACAAGAATAATTAACTAAACTTCAACATCCTCTTATAAACCTTCATGAGCCTGTATTTTTTCAGTCAGTTCAGTCAGTTTAGTAAGATTTAGTTCCATGAAAAGTAGAATGACTTAGACCTTACACCAAAACCCTACAAAGAGTAGTTTGCATTATTTTCTTTAGCATGAAACATATTTACAGTAATCCAAAAAAAAAATAAAAATCTGGCAGCTCTATGACATTTTACATTAATGTACATGTTTCCTCTTGTCTGCTGTTCCTTCCTTCCCTGCCAGTTTAATCTCTTTAGCTCTGTCAACTGTTAACCCAGTGAAACAGATCATTTGTCTCCAACATGTAAGCAACATGCAGGGCCACTCTATCTGCTCATGGCTGTGTAAGCTTGCATAGTCATCCATGACAGGTACCCCATGCTGTTTGACTAGGAAGATGAAATTACCCAGACAGCCGTGGAGCGCTACAAATAGTCAAAGAGGCAACTTGTAAAACTATTTACATAAAACCATGCTGCCAAAAATGGAAGTAGCCTCTTAGTTGCACAGATTAACTTAATCTTGTGTCAGAACTGTAGTGAAAATGTCATATCTAGCAGTAAATTCTGACAGTTTTTTTCAAATAATAATCATTAAAAAAAAAACGTATGTGACAATTACATGTTAGCACATTTTAGTCAGGGGTAAAGTGAATTAAAAAAAAATAAGAAATTTATTGGGCTGCTCCGGGAGTGGATATGCTGAGAAAATCTGGATGATTGCACCTGCATCCATCTTTGTCTGCGTTTCTTTTATGCGGTGAAGATACAGAATCCTGTTTCCTCAATTTGCATTTAAATTTCTACATCCAGAATCCAGTCATGGCCATTGCCTTTGTGAGGGCACCATGTATCCGGACAATGAATAATGAAATCCCAGCCAGGTAATGAAACAACATTTCCTCAGTGGCCTGTTGCTGGACGTCCACTATAATGTTCTTCCCAGAGGTCCTTTTGTTCTTTTTGCCTTTTGTTTTCTTTTTTTACCTTTTACATTTGAATACCCCTCAGCACCAACTTTTTTTTTTTTTTTTAATTATTGCTTAATCTCCTCTCAACTTTGCCTCCATATCGGTTTCAATGTTCTAGGCTTTAAACCAACTGATACTTTAAACATTTCACGCTAATACATTTATGTGTAGCCTACATTATTAACTCTTTTCATTTCAAAATTTAACATTACATTCTTTCCATCTTTGCCTTCACCTTGCTGTACAGCTCTCTGCAGGAAATATCTCCTTTCCCAGGTGTCCTTTCCCATCCATGATTTCTGCTTGCCTTTTACAAACCTCCAGGACATTGAAAGCCAGCCATTTATCATGGCTGCAGAGCTGCACCACGTGACCTGAAAGTATTGAGGCGGTCATAAATCTGCAACACATGGGGGGGCACATTTCACTCTGCACTAGAAAGAATCAGGAAACACTGAGCACCGTGTTTGTAATGACAGGACTGCAGATGGCACTGGGAACTTGGCTTAAATCCAGAACTAATTAGTCATTTGCAGTTTTAAAAAAATGCATAAGCACTAGGGATGGAACGGTTACCGGTAAAGTGCGGTAAAAATTTACACAATAACGATTACTGTTTATGTTTGACTTCATCTCATTATCGCGGTCGATTACCGGGATATGTAATATCAGCCTCATTCGAGTCTGTGAGCGACTTGTGATGGACTGAATTTGTAGCTTGTAACATCGGCATCATAACATAAGCATGGCAGAAAATGGTGATAGCACACAGGACATCGAAAAATGACCAGAACGATGTTCTTCTGATGCAGTTAAAATATTTATTTATTCCAATAACTGATCTGAAAACCATAACGGCGGCAGTTAGCGCCACAGCGGTCAAAAACCTTTTGCCCTTCCGGGTCAAACACCTAACCAATAACAGGCAGCTACCTTTATACCTGACCCTCAGGTAACAACACAGCAACACCCACAGACACACAGAGTAAACTACAATTCATAACAACATTTTTGGCTCCTATACAACTGTTTCTTTATTTGCACATTTATACTTATTTAAGGTTCAGCTTAAAGTCAAAAGTTTATTTCATTTGAACTTGGACTATACTTTTTGTTCCTGATAATTGTTTGAATATTTTGACCTACTATGGTTCTTCAAATGTTTATTTAAATTTGCACCAGACAAATAAGCTTTGTTTCTATTACTTTTTTGTTCATTTAAACTAAAACCTCTTTCTGTGCCAGTTGTTCTCCGTTTAATGTGAAAGTTTCATTTTGATAAGATTTTGGCTTCTGATGTTTCAATATGACAAGTAAATCACAAGATTTTGTGAAATTTTTAAAATGTATGTTTGTTTTTAGACATTTGTACAGCAATTAAGAATATCGCGATAATATCGTAAACCGTGATGATTTGGTCACTTTAATGGAGGTATCAAATTTTCCATATCGTTACATCCCTAATAAGCACAAATGTAATCCAGAGCATTCATGCTAAACTATACATTATGAGGCAGACAATGCACTGATATAAAAAGCATATTGCTCCACTTAGGGTCCTCCGTGAAACTTTTCCATTTCAGCATTTCTGTCAAAAACAATAAGCAAAATGAAAATACTGGAAAGTTTAAAACTAAATTAAAGGAAAGTGTATCAATAGTGGTCCCACACTTTTTCTGACTTAATGAATACGTACAAGGTGAATCTCTTACCAGTCTTCCAATTATATAAGTGGCGGGTGTTAGAATCAGCACCTGAAACCATGGATCTCACTTGGAAAAGGGTGGAATTCCCTCTGTGGGTCAGGGTGGGTGATATCCAGCCTCAGGTGGAGGAGTTCAGGTATCTTGGGGTCTTATTCATGAATGAAGGAAGAATGGAGTGCAGGACTGACATGGGTTGACATGAATCTGTTGTGGTGAAGAGAGTGCTGACCCTAAAGGCGAGGCTGTCTGCTTACCGGTCCATCCATGTTCCTACAACCACCTGTGGTCATGAACTGTGGGTAGTGACTAAAAGAACAAGACTCCAGCTACAAGTGGCCACCCTTCTCTGCGGGGTGGCTGGACTCTCCCTTAGAGATAGCAGAAGCAGTGCTCCTCCATATCAAGAAGAGCCAGCATGAGGCGGTTCAGGCACCTGGTTAAGATACCCCCAGATGTCTTCCTGGGGAGCTGATCCATGCATGTCCAGCTGGAAGAAGGTCCCGGAACAAACCCAGGACACACTGGAGAGACACTGGAGAGATTACATCTCTCGGCTGGCTTCAGAACACTTGGTTCTCCTCCAGAGCTGGAGGATTGGCCAGGGAGTGAAGAGCCTGGGCCTCCCTGCACAGACTGCTCTTACTGAGACCCAAACACAGAAAAGCAGTTCATGTATGAATGGATGGAATGTCATACCTTGAATATGGAAATTGTGTTTACTGGTAGTAGCACACACACAGATTGTGGTGGGTTGTGTCATATGAATTTAAGTTTGAAGTATCCCAGTGTCACAAACATCCATGTCATTCGTATGTTCATATGTCTTCCAGCTCCAGCGTTGTATGTCCTTTTTACTGTTGTACGTGGAGTTGCAAGGCTATCAGCAGCAGTTACTTAACTCGACAGTGCTGAAGTCTTTTCTACTTCTGCCAAAGGCCTTGTGAGGCCCATTTGAATCTGTGCATCCTATGAAGTACAATATTCTGTATGTTTTTCTTTGGATTATATCTTGTGTTTTTCCTGCAATCAGATGTCGCTAAGACCCATAGGCCTTCGTGTAGATGATACTAAAACATGTACCATGAACATAAACACACCGAACTTCCTACCCACCACGGCATCAGCAGCACTGATAACGGCTTCGGCAAGCAGAACAATGCACATAATACCAAAAGAAAAAACTACTCAGGAACATCTCAGGATGTTACAAAAGTTATTTAGAGTTGGTCTGGCCTCCACACTCCCCAGATCCCACTCCAATCAGTCATCTGCAGCAGAACAATCCTGTCCAAAGATCCTTACAACACCCCGCAAGCTCTGAAAGAGTATCTGCTGGTAACATTTTGGTGTCAGATGACACAGGACACTCCCTGAGGTCCCACTCATGGCACATGGCATGAAGGGCCAGAAGTGTGTTGATAGCTTTCTGAAAAGTAGTTAAGTGGCTTCATTTTCTTGTTGGAGCTGATTTGATTATTCTGTAGTGCTGGTCACACTTCTACAGTTAAACAGTAATGTGAAAATGACAACACGCACTGTCAATTCTGAATGTTTTATGCCTAAAGAGAAAAAAAAGTGTGGTTCTTCCTAGGTTTTAAAACGAGGTAAAAAGCAATCTCAGATGCACAACACATGAAATATTACAGTTTGTCCTTTACTTTTCTTTCCTTCAAGGATTCAAGTAGTTGATTTTGAAACCAAGTTAAAAAGCAAAAACTGAGCACACTCCATGACTCAATAGCTTGTGGGACCACCTTCAGCAGTAATCACTTTCTATATTCTGGATCTTGGCCCACGCTTCCTTAAAAAGTTGATTCAATTCATTGAAGACCACACCAAATTTGATGGAAACCAAACACCTCCACTACCTTGTCTGTCTAAAGTCTTGTGTTTTGTTCACATGAAACTTTGTCATGTATTGTTTTTCATACGATGATGTCGTCACCAAATTTTAAGATTTGGGATGGGCCAGATGATTCCCTTTTATGTCAAACATAAAACCTTGGAAACAGTCTACATTTTACATTTCTTCTAATAATGCATGTAAGTGGTAATTGTCCATTCCGCACTAATAATTTAAGAATATTTGAGTAGAATTGGTTTCCACATTTTCACCAGCTGGCATACCTTACTGGGTCTTTTAAAAATGACTTGACATAAACATTATAACTCAGCAGAGAAAAGGCAATACCACTTGACCTTCTCAGAAAGATAAATGACCAGCGTTGCTACCTGGTCTAGCTCTGTATTTAATATAAACAAAACCACTATCTTTTCTCAACCTTAACAAAGAGCAACAGAAAACAAATAACAGTCCGATGTGGTAATTAAACTCCTGTGGCAACTCTTGGACAAAAGTCCAACAAATTTCTATTTTTTAAAAGCGTTTTGTTCTTCATTTAGCACCATCGCTCTCCTGTATATAATATGCATGTTTTTTATTTTATATTGTTAGTGCAATTTTACTTTTGTATCATCACAGCAACATATTTGTGGAAAAAAAAGAAAGAAAATGAAGATACCAAGAGCACTTAACGGCAGAACTGTGGGAGGAAAATTCCCATCACTTTTATCCGAACACTTCACTTTGTGTCCGAGTTAACTACTCCACCAAGAGTACTTAAGCACAAGTGAGAGCTCTCACGTACCACTGAAAGAACTGAAATGAGAGCCAGAAGCTGAATGCAAACCACTGGATTATAAAAATGCTAATCATGTTAGAGGTGGGACCGGAATCTGAAGAGAGTGCTTGTGATCATTAACTCATGTGATTAGTTTGCATGCTGGTAAACTCTAAAAGATGAAAGCGATAAGTGCACATTGTACAGTACCACATTCATTTAAGGAAGCATCTGCTTCCATCTGGTTTACTGACACTCAATAATGAAGATGTCAAGAGTAAATACTTATTTGTTCAATTAACATTATATGTTTGTTTGTTTTTTGTATTTTCACATTTATATTCCACAAAACACCTGGATATTTGGGTTAAAATCAAATCAAGACTTTGCCAAGGCAGCTGAAGATTCACAGCTGGCACCTTTCTCTGTGAGTGTACATTACTGTTGCTGTACCTGCTTGTCTTGGCTGTGCACACAGTTAAGCAGTGAGGGGTCTTCAGAGGATGGGCCTGCATCGGAAGTGAACCGCTCAGGTGCCAGACACTAGAACATGATTTTTTTTTTTTTTTCATCTAAGCATTTTCAAAAACAATTGCTGTTTTCAGTGTCTCACAGTTTGAATGTAAACACATTTTCCACTACATAACTTTTCATAATGCTGACATTTGTCTGGGAGAGTGACAGTCTAACGGTTCAATAACCCCAGTCCCCATCCCTCACAGCAGTGTACGACGCTGTGCAGTCCTTTGGAAAAGTTATAACTTCGTATTATATTGGAGAGAGAAAAAAATTGCACGAGACCAGGGATTCCCAGTTGGGTTGGTTTAATTTGGTAAAAACAATCACTGATGCTTTCAGCAGTGACATAAATGCAGAACCTCTCATTAAACCAGAAATGCACACCCAGAGTTGGACGCTGATAACTTGGCTAAAAAATGTAGGTTACCTTCTGTTTACAAGCATAATGAATATCCAGATTTACCAAAACAATTTATAAATAACTCTAAACCTCTTTGCTGAGACAAACTGAAGAACAGAAGAGTGATTATTCACGTAAACACAACCTCCAAAGTATTTAATGTTTTCTAATTATTTTTTTGTGTGGTCACCATTCACACCTTGTCAGGAGGTTCCTTTTGCGTTAATACTTGTTCTCCCCAAAAAAAAATTTTCCGGCTAGTTTGGTTTTCCCGCTCCTAGGACATGTGTTTAATTGTTCTCTCTTTGCATTAGCCTTGTGATGTAACAAGTCGTTCAGGTTATGCCCCACATCTGCCCCACCGACGGCTGGAATAACTGTATTAGGAGATTCAGGATCCAGCCAAATTCAAAAAAGACACTACGAAGATATGACACACACCCCTAAACCCCCACCCTAAACTGGCATCTTTCTGTTGTCATAACGCCAGTCAAGTGTTGAATGGATGGGAACAAAAAGGGAAAGAAATTATTTGTTAGTTTAATTAGCCTATTGTTTAAATTGCTTAATCTCGGCATCTTGATCTTCTTTTGTTAAAGAGGATTTAAACAGGAGGTTCAAATTGAGCTTGGCCCTATGAATCTTCAAATTAAACAGAAGGAGGCTGTGGTGAGTGGAGGGAGGGGGCAGATGATATTAAAGTTATAGGGATGGAGTACAGGTGGAGACAGCAGAAAAAAAGGAATTATGAAGGTGAAACATTGCACTCAGGTGACAAAATACAAAATACTGGAAGACGATGAGATGAGTTTTAAACAGGTTCATTATCCTTCGTGCTATGACAAGTCGAAATTGGAATATTTCATTAAACAAACAGAGGGGTTATGGAATAAAGTCTAAAGGCAGATTTTAATCCACTGAAATGTTGTGGGGGCACTTTGAAGCAGGCAGTTGATGCAAGAAAACCTCAGAACATGCAACTGAAGGAATTTTCAATGAAAAAGTTGCCACAAATTCAGCAAGCCAGTCTCATACTTCTGGACAACTGTGCAAAGCTTCAGCAAGAAGTGCTTTGCTAAAGGGAGCAACATTGATTAGAATGTGCCTTTTTATACACACTCAGGCATTTCATATTTATATTATACAAATGAAATAGGAAAATTGTCATTCTTGTTCAAGTGCACCACCTTTTGAATATGCTCTCCTTAAGACAAGAAAAATATAATTTCCAAGTTTTTTGTTTTTGTTTTGTTTTGTTTGCTGTAGGTTTGAAGGGAATAAAGGTGAATCTAGGCAGTAAAAAGAAACAAAAAGAAGAAAAAGCAGAAGGCAAGAGGACCTGGGCGAAAGGGGTGTTTAAGTGGAAAGATGAAGATTAAAAAATGGAAAAGAAAGTGGGAAGGGTAAACATAAAATGAAAAAAGCGGTAAGTTGTGAAGAGTAAATAAGGAAAGGTTGATGAAGGAAACCACAATAGGGTTTAAAAGGTTTGTGATGAAGGTGAACAGTCAGAAGTGGCTTTTCCACCATCAAGCCAAGAACCAGCTCTTTGCTTTTTGACAAAACAAGCTACGGTTCAGAGGAAGGAAAACCAGGATTTCTCTGATTTCACAGAGCACATAAGAAACAAGGAAAAAGTAATTGACAAAGAACTGAAACAACAGTGGTCCATGGAGATGACCGCTCCTCAATGCACGAGCACTGCTGACCAAAGCACAAAAATTTGATGGCCTAACAAGGACAAAGCCAATATTGGAGCAGCTTGCAGTGAGGGATGGCAACATGTGGGTTCAACCCAAGCATGGAACAAATGTATGTCAGAAAGCTAAAGAAAGACTGCAGGAACAAAAAAAAAGGACCTTGGGTGAAGCGGCAATAGATGCCTTATTATGATATGTTGGACTCAGTGCTTGGTGATGGACCTGCATGCCAGTTATCTGGAGCGTTGAACTCACAGCCATGTTGGAGGCAACAATGAATGACAGTTAGCCAGAGTTCCAAAGATCCTGATCAGATAGACTCATTCAACTCAGTCATTGTGCACACTCTCTGGACAGCCAACAAAAACGTTCTGGAAACCATCTACTAAACTTTGCAGAATAATAGATTGCTGTCCTTTCAGGCAATAGAAGTCTTGTGGATGCGCCACAGGTTCTCAGTCGCAGTCGCAGTTTGTGGCCACTTTCCAAACAGCTGCAGCTGCAGCCCTCTTTTGAATAGGGACACACAGATAGTGATTTGTGTTCCCTCTTCTCTTCACTTGCTTCATCTGATGGGTGCGCACACAAAAGAAACCTGGGACACAGAAATTCTACATGAGGTGGGAAGGATCAAAATTCTGAACAACTGTATCCAAGCTGCACAGACTGTGACAGAGAACATAGCTGGTGACCTTCAGCTTGCCTTCTGCAGCAAGACTAGGGACACTGGCAAAACAGTCAGTCAGGTATTAATACGAGGCTTGTGATAGCATAACCTGAAACCAAGAGCTCTTATTTAGATAACAGATGCATTATGAGATGGCTGGGATTTGAAATATTTAAATCATGCATATTGTATGCTGTACAATAAACATTTCCATCTGGAATGCAATCTGCATCAACATTCTCACTTTCTTACCATTTTTGTTTGGGGGGTCATGCTCTATGTCTCCCAAAGGGGGCTGGAGACAATTTGTCTTTATTTGTATACTTTATTTATATAGTGTCTATTTTTAATAGACACTATATAAATAAAGTTCAAATTGAATCTATATCTTTTTTCAGACTAAAACCCGTTCACCATTGTTGTTGTACTTCAGGGATTCAGCTGGTCAGAAACTGGTTGAAGAGACAAAAATAGTGAGCAGAAACAGACAATTACAACAACTGTCAGCCTGGCTTGTCAGAACTACTCAAATGAGCCTGTAATGGGTTTTTTTAATTTCCACACATACCGTGTGTGCCACAAACATAAAGACATAAGAGCACCCTTAGACACCTGAACATATTTGAATGTGTCATTAACACGTGTGCTGTACATGTACCGTGTGTGCTGTGCAGCTGTAATATAATCAACTACAAATTCAACCCCGGAGATGTATTATAGCTGACAAAGAACAGTTGGTCAGGAAACATTTTGCGTGACAATAACAAAGAAATTGTTCCAAATATGTACAACCTTTGCCCTTTTCTGTTTTGGAATTATACTTTTTTTTCTTAACTAAAGACACTGTAACTTTAAAGAAATCTCTGAAACATTTTTTTATAAGACATATCCTCACTTCTTTGAGTTTGAGTCTATCTTCTAGTTTACCATATAAAAAGTGAATGATTTTTTTCTGAAGGTGTACTTTTAAAGTCATCACATCCATAAGGTTATGAAAAAGGAAAAGAAAAGAAGGAAAATAAACTGAAACAAGATTTCATAAAGAAGCTTGTTACATTGGTGTGTAAATGTGATTCAAATGGCACTTTTTTTTTTTTCTCAAAGCACCTTTGATTTGTAAATCAGAGATACTGTATGCTCAGGTTATGTCTCAGATCAAGAAGCTTCCTGGTTCAAACCATGTTCTCCCCGTGCTTGTGTGGGTTTCCTCCAGGTACTCCGGCTTCCTCCTTCAGTCCAAAGACATGCATGTCAAGTTAATTGGTGGTTTCTAAATTAGCCCTCGGAGTGATTGTGAGTGTGCATGGTTGTCTGTTTACATGTGGCCCTGAGATAGACTGGTGACCTGTCCAGGGTGTACCCCTGCCTTTCACCTGAAGAGAGCGGGGATAGGCTCCAGTGGATACCCATGACCCTGAATAGGATTAAACAGGTATGGATAATGGATGGTTATTTCTCCATCCACCCATTATCTATGCCCGCTTAATCCTATGCAGGGTCACGGGGATCTATTGGAGCCTCGTTCAGGTTATTCATAGGTGACAAAATAGCTAGAACACATGTGCATATGTACCTATATGGGTGAATCAAACTAAACTTTAAAAGAAATCCCAACAACAATTGTCACAGTGATACCTGTTTTCTCCTGCTTTCCAGTCTGCTCCTGTGACAGCAGCAGACTGGACCAGAGAAACATGCAGCTGCCTGGTGTTTTACATACCACTGAGCAGTGGTGTGTAAAAATGCTTTCCGTTTTCTTCCCTCTCCAGCTTCCTTTCCAGCTGCATCTCTGACTCCCTTCTTGCTCTCCGCTGTTACGTCTTCATCGTTGCTTGACAGTCAAGCTCTTCTTTCGGCCCTCTCTCCTGTTCCATCTCATTCAGTTTCCCCTGTCCTTCTTCTTCACTGACTCATCTGCATTAACCTTCCCAGTTCTCTTTGTTTATCTCACCTGTGTTGAAGTGTTAGTGCTTCCATTGCTTGCATTGCTTCCATTTAACGGCTGGGCAGGGAAATAGCAAACTTGGTTTGATTTAAAACCAAATTCTGTGCCTCAGTTAACTGCTATCACCTCTTTATTATCAATTGTGTATTCCATTGCTTGTATCAAAAAGTATTTGACAGATACAAATAAGGCTTTAATTCTTCTACAGGATAGCAATTGCCTCTGCAACAACAGCAATTTGTTTTGGCCCGTTCCTTTTCTAAACCCAATCAGAGAATTTGGTCAATTTTACAACCACAAGGAAAATGAGCAGTTGACTAATGTCCTGCCATAATCACATTTTAAACCATTAAGGTAATGAGGTAGTTAATTAAGCTAAATAAAGTTCACATGTGTCCCAATAATTAAGCATTACAATCTAAAAGAAACTGCTTTTGCTTCATTTCTAGTAAATATATGGAACGGCGTGCTAGAGACTTTAATCATCTCATTTAGTTTAGCAGGTGCTGTTATGTTATTGGTTTGTTTACAATGTTGTGCCACAAAAGAGGGCATCATAATGCCTTTCAGCAATCATAATGTTAGATTTAATGTCCAATTAGAAGCAGGGATAAAAGCAAGTCTGAGATCAGCACACCGCAGAAAAAAATGTGAAACCTGTCTGTTGAACACAATGAAAAAAAGTGATTTTATCAAGCATATTTTAATAGAAATAGTTGTGTTATTTAAATCTACTTATAAAATATAAGTAATTTCAACCTATATTGTCAAAAATATGACTATTGTATTTTACTATATTATTTATATATATATATATATATATATATAATAATATATATATATATATATATATATACATATATATATATACACACGTGGAGAAAATTGTTGGTACCCCCCCTCAGTTTAAAGAAGGAAAAACCCACAATTCTCACTGAAATCACTTGAAACTTACAAAAGTAACAATAAATAAAAATTTATTGAAAAATCAAATAATCAAAATCAGCCATCACTTTTGAATTGTTGATTAACATAATTATTTAAAAAAACAAACTAATGAAATAGGGCTGGACAAAAATGATGGTACCTCTATAAAAGATTGAAAACTATTTGACCAGAGTGACATGATTAACTCAGGTGTGTCCTTTAATTGACATCACAGGTGTTTCCAAACTCATAATCAGTCAGTCTGCCTATTTAAAGGCAGACAAGTAGTCACTCTGCTGTTTGGTGAAAAGGTGTGTACCACACTGAACATGGACAACAGAAAGCGAAGGAGAGAATTGTCCCAGGACATCCGAAAAAAAATTATAGACAAACATCTTAAAGGTAAAGGCTATAAGACCATCTCTAAACAGCTTGAAGTTCCTGTGACAACAGTGGCTCATACTATTCAGAAGTTCAAGACCCACGAAACAGTAGCCAACCTCCCTGGACGTGGCCGCAAGAGGAAAATTGATGACAAATTGAAGAGACGGATCGTTCGAATTGTATCCAAAGAGCCCAGAACAACCTCCAAAGAAATTAAAGGTGAACTCCAAGGCCAAGGTACATCAGTGTCAGATCGCACCATTCGTCATTGTTTGAGCCAAAGTGGACTTCATGGGAGACGACACCACTGCTGAAAAAAAATCATAAAAAAGCGAGACTGGAATTTGCAAAAATGCATGTTGACAAGCCACAAAGCTTCTGGGAGAATGTCCTTTGGATAGATGAGACCAAACTGGAGCTTTTTGGTCAGGCACATCAACTCTATGTTCATAGACTCAAAAACCAAGCATACGAAGAAAAGAACAATGTCCCTACGGTGAAACATGGAGGAGGCTCAGTAATGTTTTGGGGCTGCTTTCCTGCATCTGGCACAGGGTGTCTTGAATGTGTGCAAGGTAAAATGAAATCTGAAGACTATCAAGGCATTCTGGAGAGAAATGTGCTGCCTAGTGTCAGAAAGCTTGGTCTCAGTCGCAGGTCATGGGTCTTCCAACAGGACAACGATCCAAAACACACAGCCAAAAACACCCAAGAATGGCTGAGAGAAAAGCGTTGGACTATTCTAAAGTGGCCTTCCATGAGCCCAGATCTGAATCCCATTGAACATCTGTGGAAGGAGCTGAAACATGCCATTTGGAGAAGACGCCCATCAAACCTGAGACAACTGGAGCAGTTTGCTCATGAGGAGTGGGCCAAAATACCTGTTGACAGCTGCAGAACGCTCATTGACAAATACAGAAATCGTTTAATTGCAGTGATTGCCTCAAAAGGTTGTGCAACAGAATATTAGTTATGGGTACCATCATTTTTGTCCAGCCCTATTTCATTAGTTTGTTTTTTTAAATAATTATGTTAATCAACAATTCAAAAGTGATGGCTGATTTTGATTATTTAATTTTCAATAAATTTTTATTTATTGTTACTTTTGTAAGTTTCAAGTGATTTCAGTGAGAATTGTGGGTTTTTCCATCTTTAACTGAGGGGTACCAACAATTTTGTCCACGTGTGTATATACACACAGTGGAGGAAATAAGTACTTGATCCCCTGCTGATTTTGGCAGTTGTCATACTAAGAAATAAATGAACAGTTGGAGAAAATTACACTATATTTACTATCAACTAATTTCATTAAAATTATCATTTAATGTTAATAAGTTAAATGTTTCTGTTTTAAATTAATAATTTATGCAATATCTGAATGCTGTGAGGTGACCTATAATAATTTATAAGAAGTATAGCACATAGAAAGTAATCTAGTGGTGAATAAACAACATAGCATCTCTTTTTTTTCCCCTTTAATCTGTCATCTGATGCATATTTCAGTCGTGGTTAGGCACAGTTGAGATGTAGACTTTTTCACTCATGATTATGTACTTAATATTAAGCTTAACATTTCTTTACAGACACAATGTTGATTGTGTTTATACTTGGCAGGTTATCACATCTGATTTTCAACCAAGCTTTGGACCAATATATTCTTTAGGTAAGTACATATATCAAATAGATTCCTTACTGCCATGTTAATCTTGGAAGTCATGCAATTATCAGTTTAAATTTAACATTAATTTCATCAGTAAACTGCCAATTGTCCCAAGGGAATGTAATCAAATTTAGGTGTGTGTAAGTGTGTGGCATGTCTCTCAAGGTCTCACCATGGTCATTACCAAAGGATGGGTCAAACTAAGAATGCTGTGCCTTTTTTAAAAGTGTTCATAAAATCATCAGCAGATTGTCAATAAGGTGTACTCATGATTTTCCAACACCTGTAGTGGTTTAAAGTGCCTGTACTGTATGATTCTATGTCATTGCTTTTCATATGGGACAGTAACACCATATTAGCATGTTTGAATAGCTTTACTCTCTTTTGGGAAAAGGGATTTTAATATTACATTCCCTCACATTAAGTATTTTCAAGGAACAAACTTACAAAGTTTTTTTTTTTTTTTCTGGATGTAAAGTTTTTGGTGATGCTGTGACTGTAAAACACTTAAAGTAATGTTTGATTAACTGTCTTTTTTTCTTCTCCCCTTTTCTGTATTTGTTTGTCTAGTTTATGTGGCAGTGTAAAGACTGTGGTGCTGAAGTGTCTCGACGCTCAGAGTTTCTTAAACATTACAGAGAAAGACACAGTCATTTTGGGCGTGGTCATCATATTAAGTGTATACATCCAGATTGTCCATAAATCTTTAAGACGTGGAACTCACGTCTTTAAGGAGCATAGCAATGCCTTAAAGCACTCTTGACAAATTTACATTTTCCTGCCAACTGTGTGGCTTTAGTGAACTTGGAACTGAGCGTGATTATTTTGTACATGTAAACCATCATCTAAAAAACATTGAGACTGTCAATTGTATGTTTAAAGGCTGTGAATACAAAACCAACGTGTATAGTACATTCAAGTCTCACAAAATTTTAGAAGCACAGCTTGCATTCATTTGTGGATTTTAAGGATGGTGTAGTCCGTGGACTTTCTATGGCTGAAACTGCAGAGCCTTGTGGTTCAGACAATGAGGAATGCTGTGACAACAGCCAATCTGATGTTGATTTTAATACAACAAAGGATCAGGTAGATATAATTGAAGCAAAAACTTGCAGCATTATTATTAAAACTAGAAAATATTTTTCATGTGCCAAGTGCTGCAATTGATGAATTCCTGGAAGAGCTTCAGTACTTGTTGAGAACAGCATCTCTGTGTAGTACAACAGATGTGATACAAGACATGCTCAGTAGTTACAGCCTGCAAGGTGATCAAACTTTCATTAAAGAACTTGCATCCACTCTCTGTGTATCTAATCCCATATGCAGGTCAAATGGTAAAGGCTATCCCTTGGCAACATCGTTTAAGCGCAAAAAATACTACAAGGACAATTCCAGAGTTGTAGAGCCCATAGAATATATATTGGATGAAAAAGGCAAAAGAACACTGCAATATGTTCCAGTATTAAAGGTTCTGCACCAGTTTTTCGCAGACTGTCAGATTCTTAATAAAGTATTAGACAATAGTCTCACATCAGAGGGAAAAAGGAAGAGAAGTGATATACAGGTCTTACCGAGATGGTTTGTTCTTTAAAGAAAACAACTTTTTATCAGGAGGCCAATTGAGAGTGTTACTTAATTTGTACGTGGATGGTTTTGAGATTTGTAATCCACTTGGCACATCTTGCGAAAAAATAAAATATCTGTGCTGTTTATTGGACTCTCAGCAGTTTACCGCCTGACTTCCATTCATTTGGCTTTACTGTGCAGGTCTGAAGACGTCAGGAGTTACGGTTATGAAAAGGTCCTAGAGCCCTTATTGAGGGGTCTTGTAATTTTAGAAAGTCATGGTATTTTTATTGCACAGCTTGGCGATCTTGTTAAGGGCACAATACAGTGTGTTATAGCAGATAATTTGGGAGCACATGGAATTGCTGGATTGACAGAGAATTTTGTAGGTGGATACATTTGCCGCTTTTGTTTGGCCCAGAAGTCTGAAATTTAGCAGAAAGAAGTGAGTTCAGATGCGTTTACTCTCAGAGGCAATGAGACACATGAAACACATGTTAGTTCAGCACAGGGCAATGTGAAACCATGTTATGGTGTTAAAAAGCCCCGTGTTCTCTCTGCACATCTTTCTCATTTCAACATTTGCACTGGCTACCCCCCAGATGTTGCACATGACATCTTTGAAGGCTTAGTACCAGTTGAATTGGCACATTGTCTGAATCATTTAATGTCCAAAAAATATTTCACACTGGGCAGTCTCAATGAGTCCATTTTGAAATTTCCTTACAAATGGACAGACAAGAGTAATCGTCCACATTCTATTCCAAAAACCTTCATGCAGAACAAAACTATTGGAGGGAACGCTCACGAAAATTGGAGTCTCTTGCGTTTTCTCCCATTTTTGTTTGGACAGTTAGTCCCCTCAAATGAGCCAGTATGGCAGGTCATTTTGGACCTGAGGGATATTGTGGATTTAGTTGTTGCACCAGTACATACTGCGCAATCACACAATGAGATTTTTGCAAAAAAGCTGCAAAGTAAGCTCTTCTAACTACCACTTTACATGTAACAGGGATAGAACTGTTCTGCTGCAGAGTATCTGATCAGGACACTACACAAAAGTGTAGTGTCCTGATCAGAGACCTCATGGTTGTGGTTGACAGTATCTGATTAGCAGGTTTCTGGTTCCTTGTGTTTGATCTCTTTAGTAGAGGCTTTTAAAATTAAAGGTTAAAAGCTAAAACAAGTATTATTGATTATGCACTTTGCAGTTCATAGGTTCTTGTCTTATAGAAGTATTGTACATGTTGAGAGCAAGTGTTGCCTTCTGTCTTGTCGCATTTCAGGAGACTTTACTTTAACAGGTGTCAAGTTTATTCTTTTTTTAAATGGTTTGCACAATCAGCAAGATTTTTTTTTTCTTTTGCAAACAGATGAATGTATCTGTTAAAGTTAACAGCGTTGCTATCTATGCACTGTGTATTTTACAGTTTTTCATGTTAGAAAAATATTCTTGGGCCATTAGACTTTTTATATTTGTACCACATTAAAGTTGGTTGTCTAAACACATTTTGTGGTCCTGTGTGATGTATGAAAACCAAAAGTATATCATTAGAATAAACTTAATAAAAATAGTATTTAAACAATTTAATTTGATTTGAAAGTGCACAAAAGAATTTAAAAAAGGATACTTAATTTACTTAAGTACATTTAAAATGGGTTTAATTGGATTTACTAAGGAAATTTGAGTAAAATCTACTCAAAATAGTTGAGGAGTTACATAATATAATTTATTTCAATTTACTTAAAAATTATTAGTTCATTCAACATAATAAAAATATCTAGCTTTAGATAAAACTTTTGTGCAACCACTTGACATAATAAAATTATGTTCATTCAACACAACATTTTTTTCAGTGCATGAATGAGGTCTTTAAAATAAATTTCAAATAAAGTAATAAGAAAAGCTGTATTTTCTGCTCCTAGATGTTGCATGTCCATTGAGGACTGACATCTCAAACCAGCTTAAGTGAACTGCACCAACAGGACAAACACTGTTTGCTGAGTTTGTCAGTTCTAACAGAACTAAACAGCTTAGATGTGAAAAAGAAAACACACACACACATAGCAGATCAAATCTTTTAGTCACCTTGCAGCTTTCGACTACCAGCATTCTCAGATTTTTACTCACATGGCAGACACGTCCTCCCATGATGCATCTGAGGGAGACTGTACCTGTGAAAAACCATCACTGATAATGGACACACAGCTGTTTCAGTTTTATTCTTTTCTAAAATGATCAAATTCTTACCATTGTTACCTTCATCAATATAATTAGATAGCCCGAGCTCTGAAAATCCTGTTTAATCCTACCTAATGTTCAACTTCACAGTTCACTCAGTGCGTTTACATGGGAAGTTTAATTCCTCTTTAATTCAGAATTAAAATTAAATCCGAATAAAAATTACCATGTAAACACCTAATTCTGAATGAAAATGTCCATCCCGAATTAAACTTAATTCCGAATAAGTGGCTGGTTTATTCTGATTTTAAATTCGAATAGAATAATTCCGCTGTCATGTATACACTCATTCCACTTTAAATTAATTCCGGTCTTTCTGCGCATGCTCGTTCCCTTGCCCGTCTGTCGCGACTACGCTTATATTCCGCGCTGGGCTTGTTTTTGAAACAAAGTTTCAAGATGGCAGCACGCAGTAAACTGTGGTATGATGTTGCTTCAAAAATAAAATCAAAACAAATCCAAAAAGGATGCTAATAATGTAGTCCTCCATGTTGTTTCTAATTGAGTAAGTTTGTTTTCTTCTGGTAGACGTACATACGTAAAGACGTCCGCCCCCCCTATCCAATCAGAACCCTTCCCAACCCCCAGACCTGAAGCGGAATTGGATAAAGCCGATCAAACATGTTTTCCATGTAAACCTCAATTCAGAATTACTATTTCCATGTTAACTCGAAGGAAAAAAGTTAAATTCGGAATTTTTTTAATTCGGAAATAATTAATTCCAAATTAAAAAACATCATGTAACCGTGGCCACTGTTAACACAGTTTTCAATCTTTTTAGAGCAGTCACTTTCTAAGCACGAGCAAAGTGTTTCAGTTCAAAGCTTTGATTTTGTTTCTTGGATAAAACACCAGAATGAATGCAGGATTACACAATACCAGGGAAGTTTGAATCTGGAGCCAGCAGGAGCTGGATCTCCTCTTTTAGATTAGGAATCATTACAGCTGACAGGTCCTTCTGAAAGGTTATCTTCAGCGTGCCACAAAATGGATTTGCTTAATCAAATGTGAGTGCATACAATCTGTGTGAGCTCCGGTGTTGGACCAGTTACATTTGATTAGTTACAAAAAAAAACATTTTAATGCAGTGAAGTGTGAGGACCAGTTTAAAAAGGATGAAAAAGTGAGTTCAATAAGAAAAATAGATGTTAGAGTTGGGATGTTTTTTAAAGCGTTTACTGGGCCTTTAAACAGGATCCCTGACCAAAAAAAAAAAAAGTTTAAGAAACCTCCTCAGTCCTGACTATGAAATTCAACTGGGCTCATAGAAAGTTGGAATCGCTGCAGTTTATCAGCACATCTGTTAACTTGTCTTCTGTAATCATTTTCGGATTAAGATGCATCCCATTATAACGTTGCATATTCAAATGCTCAAACACATGGCAGCTCTAATCAGGAATAATGCATTAATGCCTCGATTTTAACCCTCCGTCTAAACTCATTTACAGGCTGCCATTTTATCTGGCTGCTCCAAATGTACCTGTCCTTATGAGGCTCATGCCTGGCTCTATTCCTGCCTCAGGTGACTCCCTTCACACAGCTGCAAAAATGTCAAACCCCCCCCTCCCCACCGTTTACTTTCCTTATGAGCATCTGTTGGCCACCAGTCATGAGCCATACTGCAGCCACGTATGAACAGCTGGCATGTTAAGTGGAAACCAGAAGCAGTAAGATTCTCAAAGGGCCTCGAGTGCCTTCTATCTGACACAAACTTCTCTGGTGTGGCTTTTTTTCAAAGGTATTCTAGCACCCACAGCTGGCACCGTGACAAAGATCACCAGCAGAGCTCAGGTTCACTAACGGCTTGATATCTCACATTCACAATGTGGTAACAATGAACTTCCCCTGCTATTTTCATGAGTTTTTTTTTTTTTTTTTTTTTGAAGAAGCAGCATGGCACACAGATGGCACAGTTAACGTTTGCATTTGCATGTTTTAAATCACAAGAAGCGCTCATCCCTATTGGTTCTTTCTCGGTACTTTGAACTGCATATGTTAGACTTGAATTTTCAAGGAAACAAGCTGAGCTCATCTCAGAGATTGGAGGCGTTTCACCGTATCCTGCAGCAGCCGTGAGTTAGACTGCAGACCTTTTCTGTTCTTTTTAGAATTTCAGATAATTGTTGGGTTTCATACATGCTGAACCAGCTCTGAAATCAGCTCTGTAATTTCAGTGAACTGGAGCACAACAATCCATTTGCTGAGGCAAAAAGTTACCATTGTGCAGTTTTAATATTTCTGAACCTCTGGGATAAAGGAAAATTCAAATTACTTCAGCATCTGCACCATGGCACAAGGAATGAAGCGATATTTGAAGTAAATGCTCCAATAAAAAGCAAAAACTGAATGGATTTAGGTAACTGTTAGAATTTGAATTAGCTTAAAGATTTTAGTGCACATTTAGCTGTACAGTTCTTATGTTTTTGATTATCGCGTGAAGCATTTCAAATGAGTACACATGTTTTTTGGTTTTGTTGGGGGTCCCAGTTATATGGTTTTAATTTGTTTTTACACAAAGGTTTTTATATGAAAGGGGGATATAGAAATCTGTTACATACATATAGATTACTGGATAATTTTATACTTTTGTTTTGGAAAACATGAATTAATCATGTTTTGAGTGGAAATGGTCAGGATTTGAATTAGCTTAAAGATTTTAGTGCACATTTAGCTGTTAAAGTCTCAGGACAGAATTATGTTGTTTTTAGGAATGCCTGCTGTTTAGGTTTTTTGTGACCTGAAAGGTGCAATTTATTGTTTACAACTGGGACCCTGACCCTCCAAAAGTTTTGTGGCTTGCACAGCTAAATGCATTTTGTTTACGATCCTTTCCTCCCGAACCAAGACAACGTAAATGGCACATATATCTGGAACTGTGACGTGTGAAAGCCACATACCTACCATCTGGACTCAACAGACAAGACGAGAAAATATCTCGGGGGACGTAACCCCCCCCCCTTCTTCTTCATATAAAAGGAAGAGGAGTTCAAGACTCAGTGTGCTCTCTCTTCATGTCTGTGTGATATTTAGAGGGTGTACCAACTTGGCCAAAAATATTCTGCACGGCATAATAAAGCTTGTATTAATCTTTGTTTTTGGTCTCTTCTTGGCACCAGATAAAAGAACGCAATCTGTCTTTTCACAACACAAGGCCACTTTGTCTGCTTTACGAAATGTTCATGGTTTGGTTTCAATACATACCTTTCATAAATGTTTGCAGAATGCCAGCCAGTAGATGACAATGTGAAAACAAGTTGTCCTGATTACAGTTGTCAGTTCAGGACAATTTTGGAGTTGTGTTTGATGTTGCTTTTTTCATTGTCAGCCCCCCCAGCCACCTATTTTCTAAACTAGAATATGGGCACGGATTATTGATGTCTTCAAATAGTTTTAACTATCTAATCTGTACATAGAAAAAGATAAGACATAAAAAAAACAAAGATACACTGGATTTACTTTCACTGAATAAGGACCTTGTTTTCAGCATTCTGTATTTTTTTGAACCAATGCTGGCACAAAATAAAATAAATTAATTTAAATAAACATGTTTCCAGGTGTAGGGGGAGCTAGTAATTGAATATCAAGATTCATGTCTGCAGAATCATTTAGTGTAGTTTGCTTCCTAATTTTGTGATATTGGTTTGATAAATCTCTCACAGAAGCATTTACTTATTTAAACAAAAGTCAAGCACTTTTATTTGCTGTGTACAGAATTATGAAAACATTAGCATTCAGCTGATCAAGCAGCGTGAAAATAGCGGTCATGTCCTTTGTCCACAATTCATTTTCTTTATTTCTTCATTTTTTTCCCTGCTATTTCCTTTATTATTATTATTACTATTTCTTGTTTCATACGTAACCTTTCATCAATCTTTTTTACATTATACTTATTACTTCCAAACCTCCCTCATTCTTTTTCAATTATTTCCTTTTTCTTCTCTCCCTTTTCCGTTTTTCCACCATTTGTCATTTGTTTTTTTTTCTTCACTCCTCCTGTATGCCTCCATTTCTCCCTCTTTTCTTTACACCTCCTTTACACATCCTTTTTTTTCCATACCACATTTTTGCTTTTTTTGGCATACAGATGAAACTTTAATTGCTTTTCAACTCACCTGAGGAAACACGGCGCCAACTGCAGTCAGAACATGAGGATCTATGAGAATGAGTTGGATGAAGCGTCTTTCAGTATCATTTCTTCCACGTGTCATCTGACATCTTTACTGCAGTGTCACTCCACGGCCCAGCTGTTCTCTGCATGACTGGCTAGAATATGACTCAATATTTTTATATTTTTGAGAGAATATTTCTTGTATTGCTTTAACTGCAGATTTGACCTTGCTTGGGTACCATTTCTTGACTGACTGTAAATTGTGGTAATACAACTAGAATTTAACCCTCTATATAAGCCCTGTATGATGTCAGACAGTCACAGGACCTCATAAACAGTGCAGTGCATTTATTTATTTATTTATTTATTTTAACTTGTGGATGCCCCTGCAACTTTCAGCTCTAACCATCTTCTGGTTAACCATTAATTCTCAGCCTCTTTGCAGGCTTATATGTGCAAAGGTCAGTTACGCTGCACCTGCTCCTTTGCACCAGCTCTTGTGCAGAACTGACTTCAGTGTGTGTACAATTATGTATAGTTTCTGAGGCTTTGGTGATATTAATTTTAACCTCATAATTATATTGCGATGTTATAACTCTTGGCCTTTCTGTTAGATTGCAATATCACAAAACAGATTAGGTCATTAGGATATTGAAGTTATTAGGATGCCCATTTCTTGCCAGTCTGATCTAAGTGCTCCTTAACATGTCAGTTCATGTTAATAATTATGATTCTAATACCGACTAAACTTTTGATTAGATGGTCAAGATGACATCGTGTCAGCTTGTCTTCATATACTTTAAATTCAAATGTAAAAAAGATTCAATAGATGTACTTTGTTACAGTAAGAAAATATTGGGTTGCTTCTGACATACCTTCGTCATACCAAAAACAACTAATCAAACTTCTTTCTGCTCACTGTATGTAACCACAATATGACTTGATCACACTTTCACTTAAGTGTGAAGAGCTGAAAATTTCTCCAGCTTTCTACAGGAGCACCTTACTACCTACTTACATTACACCCTTACAATTTTTCTTATGTTTAAGTCTGGAGGCTACTTCAATCACAAAACCCCTGAGCAGGCAGAAGATTACACCAGTGGAGCCAAGGACTGGCCTTGCAGTGCCCCTGCAAGGCCAGTGGTGGTACAGACAGACTTATCGTCAAAGATTTTGGTGTGTTCTTGGTGCATTTAATTCTGAATGGTCATCAGAATTTGTTTTTTTGTTATTTTTTAAATGAAAGAGTTGCACAGGTGGGACTAAATTCAAGTCTTTACACACCGTCAAACAGATGTAGACAGTCACTTGCGTGTTTGAGCTTGAGGCATTGAAGTGGCGCAGAACAGAGGTAGCAAAAGGCCCAGAATCAGAAATCAAAATAAAACTGCAGAGTGGAGAGATGGATGAAGTACTGGGGAATAGTACTGGTGTACCAGAAAGAGGTACATGTGAGTGGATTGCAGTGAGACCCCCAGCAGGATATCAGGAGAGAAGCCAGAATGTATGAATCGCAAAGAAAAAAAATTCAGAAGTCAATACGTAATTTTAGCAAAATGTACACATTTGACTTTTTGCTAAACAATTGCACCGTACTCACCGAACAAGGATGGCTTTACGCTGTTAGCAGTGAGAGCTTTTCAGATAGCTGGTCGTGCTGTCCTTCCATGTCGTCCTCTGCCTGACTCAGAGGCGCACTTCAAACCTTCCATCCCACCTCCGTGCCTTTCGAGCAGGACAGTGATGCATACTGAAGGGGCATCAGGCCGGCCTTGAACAGTAAAAAGGGCTTTCAATAGTGTTTACTGACGTCACACAGCCAGGTACTTTGGCCCAACGTCGCAAAGTCTTTGGGGTTCTTCAGTCTTTTATCCTTCATGTACTCCCAATTCAGTAAATCTGTATGCATCCAATCTGCTCTTGCATCCATGAAAAACACACGCATGTGGCATTTTAGCGACTTTAATGGCGATTTCAGCCCCTGAAAAACTTGCTTTAGAGCAGAATGTAAGTAGCACTCTCACTGCACACTGCGTGTTACAGTGTTTACGATTGAGCCGCTTGACCTACAAAATGGTGGAACACTTGTTGTGACGTCACATGAATGCTGGCTAACGTCATTTTCAAACATGAACTAGGTCTAAATGGGAAAGTGTGAGGTGTGAGTGCGTGGTGGGGGAAGGGGGGGCTATCCTGACAAGAGAAAAAGCCTTTATAAGGCAAAAGAAGTACAAACACCAACAGGGCGGCACCATGTTTGCTTTACTCAGACTAGTAAATAAACTGTTGAAGAGACCAGACTAATCCCATTTTAATCTGCTTCTGACGCTAATTAAGTGATGGCCATATATGAATCAGAGATTTTCCTAATTATTTATGCACGTGTGGTTGATTTAAAATTCCACCGAGGTTTCCCAGCGGGTAATTTTGTGCTAACACCGTCTAGTGTGAATTCAGATGAGAGGTAAACTCACTTATGCAGGGAAATCATTTTATTCACTCTCCTTAACGTGGCTCCTCTTTAGGAATGTGGCACTACTGACATGTAAAGCGCCAACTAAAGAGAAAACACTGGAAGCCAAACACTTTTCTCAGTGGGCTGGGTCGAAGGCCTGGAAGCTGAGAAGTGAGAAATGAAAGAAAAGAGACAAAATAATAAGACTGGCATTAGAGCTGTGCTGGACTCAGGTCAGAGTTAGTAATCACAGTGTTTATTTAAAAAAAATATAGTCAATGCAAAACCTCAGTCAAGTCTTCTAAAAAAAATAGCTTATTACTTGTTAAACACAGCAAAGGGTTTTAAGGAAAAAATGATCAGTGTAAGATTAGTGACAGTGATATAACGTTAGTAATAATTCAACTTTACAGTCTATTTAATGCCTGGAAGGTCCGTCTGAGACTGCGAGCAGATTACAGAAACATTAGCTTTTTCCCAGAGGCAATTTATCTTGCAGCACAAGTTAAACATTGTGATTAAGTCAGCAGTCACATATCCAATCAGAGCAATCTGCATGGCACTGAATCAAATTGCCTAAACTCAATTCTGATACATATTCTGATACCTTGTAATTAAGGATGGAAAGAAAGATAGGATGTTGAAAGTCAGCCTTAATGTGTAAAAACAGAAGACAAGCTTGTTCTCATTTTTACAGCATCCTCTCGCACTACTTCATATTGTGATGCTGTGGTGCTTCTGCACTGGAACCGTGCGCAGGGTAAAGCGAGTACAGAGTCAATGAATGGATGATGTTCCAGTCTTTTATCCGCCACAGCAGGTCAGAGAGCGACTCCTCAGGTCTTATTCACCGTGACCCCAAGTAACCAAGTTACCTGCAAGGAGATTCTGAATCCCTGCGGCACTGCCAGATCTCAGGATTGCTGGGTTTTTTTTTTATAGTTTTTTTTTTTTTTGTGGTCAAAGTTCTGCTTTTATCTCTCTGTGCTGTGTCACCCCTACATCCACGCAGAATCAAAAATCATTTGGAGAAAACAGAATACCAGGCAGGAGGGAGGTTTGCTACAGTTTTTATAACTGACGGCGATTCAAAGAGAAAAAAAAAATCTGTGTATGATTTGTTCTTTCCATTTTCAATTGTCCATCAAAAATTAAAAAATTAAAAAGTGACTTTTTATTTTGTTTTTTGTTTTTTAATCTAACACAAATAATGGGAAAAAAAGCCTGTTTATTCTATAAACTTCCCTTTTTCATTTTTTTAATTTTTGATTGACAATTGAAAATGGAAAGAACAAATGATACACAGATTATTATTATTCCACAGGACTGAATTTGTTTTTAATATTTAATTGGTCCAGTTTACGTGACCCCGAAATGGTTTTACGCGCAGCAGGTCGGGTTGCATGGCGGCGCTGGAGTTCCCAAGTAATTATAAGAAAATATGACTCAAATCTTCTTTCTTTTTTTAATCTAATGTATTTATTTATCTATTTCTGCATTTATGCAGGCTGGTCTCATCGAGATGATGAGTGTCATTTTCAAGAGAGACCATTACTGGACCAGACAAGTGTTTTAAAAACCAACCACAGCCTGGCAGAAAAAAGGCAGCACAAAGGTCTTTGGCATTTAGGACTTTCAAGGAGGCAGTAGCTGTGCTGTGTTGCTTTCTAAAACCAGATTGATTAGCTAATAAAATATTATTGACATATAAATGGTCTTTAATCTGTCCGTTAATTAACTTTTCAAGAATTTTGGCTGAAACACAAAGTTTTGAAATGGGTCTATAATTGTTTAGTGCTGAGGGGTCAACACCTCTCAACAGAGGTAAAACAAGGACAGTTTTCCAAATGTCAGGAATGACTTTTTTTTATATGTTATTGGTTCAGCTATGATGTCAGGGCCAGCTGATTTTCTAATATCTAGATGTTTGTCATGTATGTCCAATATCTGACACTTAAAACAACACAAGTAATAATACAGGTCACAAGACAGCTGATATTTTTCAATTCCTCATCCATTTTGATTCTGATTCAGGTCAGGTTATTGTGACCTCAGAGTCTGGGCTACACTCGTCACTTTCTGGCACAATCAACAGTCAGCCATCCGGCAGATAAAAAACACTGATGACAGCTGTGATGGAGCCAGAAAGTGGAATAACAATGAGGTGTTAGACTTCAGTGTTTGTACTTCAAGTATTTGGAATGACACCTCTGCCCGAGCCAGATGTTGTGGAAATTGAATCACACTCTCGAGGGAAATAAAAGTGAGACTAGAAAATTCAACACTTGTCTTTTGTGCATTTATTCAGTCGCAGACCCTATAAGGGAGCGTTCTGACACCACTGAAGCTTCACAGTTAGGGGAGAAAAATAGAAATGATAAAGATACAGTTATTTCTGTTGTGTGAACTCATCTTACAATGTATTTTACATGGTTTATAAATAAAGTACAGGAGCCAAACAAGATACAGAAAGGAACAGCATTTCTTAAATATTAGAACCATGAGACATTTTTTAACAAAAAACAAATATAGACATACAGCAATACAGCAAATATATAATGGAAGAGGTCTTTGTTAAAAATGAAAAGTAAAGGAAACAGTTGTAACTTGAATCATTTGCCTGTTTTACATTAAGCTTGTTGAGTTTTATGGATAAACCCAGTTGTCGGCACTCTGAAACAAATATCTTTAAGTGAACTCATTAATCCCCACCCATATACTTTCTATGAGTAAATAAAGCAAAAGGGAGAAAGTGCAAACACCACAGAGAAGTGCATAGTCCTCTTTTTTACTTTTATTTGATTGCGGTCAGTGTGAACCCAAAATTTATCATGTTTTTCTCTCCAACTTCATTTCATTTGTTAAAAGAAAAAAATCTAGGAATTTTAATAGACATTTTTGTAATCATGGCCTGCGAAACATTCTGCAAGAAGTTAAGGCGGTAAAGCTTTCTCCACTCCGTGATGCCATACTTTCTCAGAGCACCTGCATTTAAAAGATGTTCTGGCGTTGAGGATAGCAAAAAATGGAGCCTTTCAGCTCAAATTTTGTCTCATTTGTTCTGTAAATGCATTCCAAAGGGTGCAACTTCATTTTTTCACATCAAAATTCTCCACTGGGGACATGTGAGCAGTGCAGGCTGTACCAGTACAGTCTGGTGCAGCACTGTAATGTGTGAGGAATGTGGTTTTGCATTGTCTTGTTCAAAAAAATGTACTGAACTTCGAGACTGCATGCAGTCTTTAAGACAGCACGTGTTAATTTTAATGACTATAACATCAAAATCTCTGGTAACATCTTACTCCACCCATTAAATAAACAAAAAATAAATAAATAAATAACTCACACAGCGGGCTTGGTACGTGGGAATCACCTGTCATGATAAATCCATATTTCAAGTAGGACTCCTGGTATTGTCTGTTAAAAGCTTTCTTTTTCTCTGAAGTCGTAGGTTCTTCTTTCTCTTCACTGTGCATTTTCTCCTTCACAAGGAAACTTTCCAAAGACGTCTGTTTCTTACTCATTTTTCTTGCTTGGTTAAATTTTGACACTCAAGTAATCGAGATGTAACTGAGAGAATCTGGGCATTTTTCTTTTTTTTTTTTTTTCAAAATAAAAGCTTGTTGTACAAAAAAAATGAAACTTAAATAGCTAATTTTTTCTTGTGTGGCCTGGGACCATGGCCCGGTACCGGTCCGCGGCTAAGAGGTTGGGGACCACTGCTTTAAAATGTACTTTTCTGCATTAATGCTGCAGTCACAGAAGTGCAGAGAGTGCTCATACAACCCCATACATCCCAGAGTCTGGCTTTTGGACTTGTTGCTCATAACAAGTGCATATGTCACCTATTTCTTCAAAAAAAAAAAAAAGGATGGGATATTAATTCGTGTGACTTCATCACACATTTATACTCTGTGATGGTCCATTCTAAATGCCTCAGAGTCCAGAGATGTCAACCCTCTGGTGGAGTTTAACACAGGGCTTCTTCTTGCACCGTGGACCTTTCGATTAGCATTTCTGAATGTGCCTCCATATGGTAGTGCTTGATAAAGGTTTTCCAAAGTAGTCCCTTACACACGTGGTTATATCGGTTATCAACGACTGGCGGTTCTTGACGAGGTGCCGTCTGAGGGACTGGAAGTCACGGGTGTCCAGCTTCGCCTTGCGTCTCTGAATCTGAATCAGAATCAGAATCGTTTTTAATCACCAAGTACGTTCGCACATACAAGGAATTTTGTTCGGGCAGGTGGTAACACTCTCAGAATAAGAAGAAAAACAGGATATCTACATCTATATACAAAAGTAAAAAACTAAGTTAAAAAATAGAATAAAATAAAATAAATAAGCAAGTAAGTAAAATAGTATGTACAAGGGTGGTGCAAAGTACGCAAGATAGTATAAATGATAGTGGTTTATGGTTAGTGCAAATGATTGGTTGATACCATTTATGGACTGTTCATTAAAGTGATGGCAGTGGGGTAGAAGCTGTAAAAGCTCTGCCTTTTGCTTCGTGAAATTCTTCCAGATTCCTTGAGTTAATGAACATTATTGTAGACTGTAAAAGAAATCTGCAAATCCTTTAATTAAAAAAAAAACATTTAAAAGACATGATCCTCTGTCATCTTTGAGTCTTTCATGGATATTACTTTTAAACCAAATCATTATTACAATCACCTGTTATTTAATGGCTTTTTTTTTATCACCTCTTTTCTTCCTCTTGCACTAAATTGCTGCCTACCAGCCCTTTGTGGAGTATGCTGAAGGGTTGAGATGCCAAAAAATATGTATAATAATTAATGGGTTTTGTTTTATTTGAGTTTTCCATATTGTGCCAGCTTTGTCTGATTTAGGCTTGTAACTTCTTCAGCATGGCAATGCAGAGTATATTTGTACAGTTAACAAAATGAGCCTAAGCATTGAGAGTGTGGATATAAAAATGTGTGCCCCAGGAGTGTCATTTAGTCTTTAGCCACAATAAAAGCATGGCTCGATGGACTGTAATATCAGCTGGTTGGTTCTCCAATTTGATGCAAAAGGAAATATCCCAACAACTACTGGATGGATTGCCGTGAAAAGTGATACAGACATCTGTGGTCCACAGAGCACGAATCCTAATGATGCTTTCCATCCTGCTAATTTATGCTTCCACCCATCCTCGCCCCTCCATCTTCCCGCTGTGGCAGGGAAACCAATCTCCCGCTACCATCATGAAGAATGTCCCAGTCCTTTAAATTTGTCTTGGAGAGAGAGGAGCTCAGAGGGAGGATTCACAGGTGTGTGGTATGCAGAGATTTTTCTACATTTGCTTACTGGATAGCAATACCCTCGAGACAGGAAGCTGCTAAGCATAATTATTCAGTTTGTACTTTTTTAATTTTCCAAATCAATACACTACACTCGAAGCTTCCAGCTATTAGTCTTTTAATATGAGTCTGGACCTAAATCAGCCTGAACATATCTGTGATCTCTCACAAACAAACAGAATATTTGCAGCTGTAAGTCACTGCAAGTAAGTCAGCATCTAAGTCTATGATGTTGACACACATGCTATCAAAAGTATCAGGTGTTTCCTGCAGTTGCTGTTCCCTATTTGTGCACAGCCAATTTGAGACACTGTTCATCACAGTTGCTGTCTCTTCAAAATGATGCCAGCAGCAGTGAGAAAGTCCCTTATGGTAAATACGATTCTTCCATCCTCACGTCTCTTCCCATTATCTCACTTTCTGTTATCCCCAAGGAGCAAAGGCAGCAAAGTGTAGCAATCACATTACCTTTCCTCTAGTGCCACCATGATGTCAATATTTAAAACTGTTGAAAGCTTTGGTTTATGACCAAACACCTGCACAGCTAATGGAATTTCCATCAGCCTCAGCTGCACGTTCTGCTGAGACTAATTTACTTCCTTGGCATACTAACAAGCTGGGTAAAAATGCTCACTATTTAGACAAGTTAAAGTGGAAAATAAACAAAAAAAAGACAAATACTGTCATTAAGGGTAATGCATATTAACAGGATGTGCTCTATACTCACATCTGAGTACGCATGACCACACAGATGTGAGGAGATGTGACTGAAAGAGACCTAAAAGAGAGATAGATCTTGCAAACTGTATTTACCATCTTTATGAGGGGCAGAGCTAAAGTCTTCTCTCAAGAGGCAGAGTACTGTTTAATGGGCCTTATTATAAAGTCCCTCTAAAATGTACAATTAGACAAAAATCTGCCCAAAACCATCCTCAATGGGAAGAAATATTTTAGTTTAGTTTTTGTAACACCATCTCTTTATTAACTTTATCTAAGTTCGAGTCGCTGTGGCAGCAGCCTAAGCAGAGGCCCAGACCTGCGTCTCCCCAGCAACCTCTTCCAACACGGCCGGGAAATACCAAGGTGCTCCTAGGCCTGCCGGGAGATGTAATCTCTCCAGCGTACACTGGATCTGCCCCAGGGACCTCCTCCAGGTTCAAATATATCCCCATGGAGGTATTCAGAGGGAGGTGTTTTTACACTAAAATAACACAATAAAGTTCAAAACAAAATTTAATAACGAAATAAAAAGGTATACCTTTAACAATAATGAATGATACCTTTAACAATAATTTTCAGTGTATCAAGTGTATTCTTTTTTTATTAAAAAGTTTGAATTTGATGCCAGCAACACCCTCAAAAAATTTGAGAGAGACACATGTTTGCCACAGTGTTACTCACACTTTTATTTATAACAGTTTGGAAACTAAGAATTATTTTTCTTTTTTTCTTCTCTCTCTCTGTCTTTTTTTTTATTGAAAAAGGCTTCTGTGTCCATTCTTGCTGAAAACAAGATTTCAGCTGCTCAGCAGCCTGTGGTTGTCGTCTGATTCTCCTCGTCATGAAATGCCGCACGTTTTCAGCAGCAGATAGATCCGGACTGCAGGCCAGCACACAGACGCTGCATCGACGAGGTCACATTGTTGTAAATCCCGCTGAATGAATTCTGGCATTGTCCTGCAGGAACAACCGTGGACTGCCTGGGAAAAGATGTCACCTTGACGGTCACATATGGAGCATTTCAGTCAGGTTGTAGTTTGGACTTTGGACCACTGCGACAACTTTCTTTTCTTTTTTAACCAGTCTCTTGTAGTTTTAATTGTGTGTCTGGGATCACTGTCCCATTGCATGGGCCAGTTTTGACAAAGCTTGGCCTCAAATATGACTCTAGAATACTTCGTGGTGCCCAGGTCAGCCCTGCACCACCGTGCCTGGAACATGGAAATGAGATGCTTGTGCTGATGTGTTGTATTTCATTTTTAGCACTGTGTATTGTGTCCAGCTTGGTCGTGTCTTTCCAAAGGACGTTGTTCCAGAAGTCATGGGATTTGTTCAGATGCAACTTTGCAAACCTAAACATGTCGTCATGTTCCGTTTAGAGAGAAGGAACATTCTTTTTGCAGCCCTTCCAAATAAACTACACTTGTCTTTTTCCTCATTGTGCAGTCATGAACATTAATATTAAACATGCTAACTGAGGCTTGTTGCATCTGGGATGTAACACTTTGGATCCTTTGTGATTTCTTTGAACATTGCATGGTTTGACCTTCGGGTGAGTTTGCTGGGACACCCACTCGCAGGCAGCTCTCTTCACTGTATTATACTTGTGAATAATCTTCCTTTCTGTATGATGGCATCCAGCTTGTTTGGAAACGGCCTTTTAACCCTTCCCAGATTGATGAGCTGGAACGTTGCATCTCTAAGATCATCACTGACATCTTCCGTGTTTAAACAAACCTTAATGCATCTGACCAACAAGCTGCCAAATCCCCTATTTTCATCGAGGTCTGCACACTTGCTGCTGATCCACTACAGTAATTAAGTGCATTTGATTAGCAGCACTTGGCTGTTACTTGGAGCAGTAAAGGTGTACTTGGTTTTCTCACGCGCTGCTTCTGCTTTTTGGCTCTGTCTTGTGCCATGTTTCAGTGCTCATCTGAGGTTGTATCTGCGCACAAGATTATTTTTTTCGTGTTCTGATGGAAGAAATCTTAGAATTCAAAGAGGGTGTAATTTCTTTTTCACATGACTGGATGTCTATATTGAACGTGTGCTCAGTCTTTGGTCTATTTAGGAAACATAAATATGGGAAAAGGAAAACTTCTAAAGCTGAGACTCTTCATAGTATCTCACTGACAAAGCCAAGAGAAGTTTATGTACTTACTCAAGCATGAAAGCAGTTTAAAGTGCCTTACATAACGCAGAGATGAATCAAATGCATCACTCGTTTGAGATAACATGCAGGTAAAAACAACGAAGTCTGTCTTTGTATCAAAAATCCCTCGAATTGAAATAAACAGTACAAATATACAACACTGTTTGGCATGACTCACGGCTTGGAGGCTCACTGCATTAAAAAAAAGTGTCCTTGTGGCATCATAACAGGTAACAAAGCTTAGATGAATACATTTTTGGAATAATCTTGTGATGTATGATTCCCTTTATACTCGCTGTGAGTGACATCGTGTTTCCAATAAATTTCCATGTAACAGAAAACTTTTTTAAAAAAAAAGAAGAGTGAGAGGGAAAAATTGGAAACTGGATGGTCTCCAAGGTTTAGTGTTATTCAGTGGAGTTTATTTTTCAGCTGTGTTTTCACCCCACAGCGAAGCAAAGTCCAAAAATACAAACAAAGCTGGAGATGGAGGTTAATTAAGGCGCAGAGATCCAATTGGCCACCCTATCGTTTTTCCGATGGAGCTGGCTAACCACTGCTTTGGGTTATTATAGATTTATCCATCTCTGCTTCCTCTTCACCTCTTCACACATCACAGACTCTTGCTAAATGCTTCCCTTTGGGAATGAATGGAGGAAGGTTGATAAATGGCGCTCATGTACAAGAGGCTCTTTAATGATCTCTATCTACACAAGACCAGTGGGAGTCACTGGATCACGTCCAGTGGTTTTCCGCCATTATGTTTATGTCAATAATGTTGTTTATTATTTTCATATTTTTATGTTGGGTCTTCTAAATCACATAATTTAATTGCTATTAAATATCTTGGGTTCAGCTGAGACATGAAAAAGAAAAGCCGCCCATTAAAAACATGAGGCTGCTTCCGAAACATAACTAATGACTGAAACAGCAGCTTAATTCAATGAGGCATCTGCTGAGATATCAGAAATCACATAAAAGTTTAAAGTTACAGTTTTTCTGTATTAGCAAATAGGTATTTGTAACATTAAAGGTCAGTTTATATCAGGAAATTCTCCCTCGAATTAACTTCAATCAACTCAGCTAAGCTTACTCCAAACCAACAGAAAATTGACGTTGCATTATTTATGATAGTTCATGTGTGAACACACCAAATTAAGTCACAGATTATTATCATATTACTTCTTTTTTTTTGCTTGTTTTTGAACTCTTGAGGAGTGATTTCTTTTTTTCTGCAACCAGTCTGCATATCATGTATCGCTGAATATTTTACACACAAATATGCCCAAAGCTTTCTGCTGTGCGTATGCAACAACACAAGACTGGGTGACACTAGATCCCATTCAGACCAAAGAGATCCACAAATGTTGATATTTCCACGGCACTCCACTCCGTCTTCAGACACTTGACACAAATGAACAGCTCCTACATCAGCGTGTTGTTGACTGATCTCAGCTCAGCAGGCTGCACTTCCACCCACATTAAAAGCTTGATTTTTACACTCGGTAATTGGAATTCCTCATGAACGGGCCCCAGATGTTTTTGTACTAAAGACACTTCCTCCTCTCTAACCAGCAACAGAGTCCTTCAGGGGTCGTGTGCTCAGCCCTCTCCTGTTCACCGTAGACTCATAAGACACTGAACCCTAACTTGCCCCCAGTGGGTTGGCAGCACCTTGCATGGCAGCAGCCCCCCATTGGTGTGTGAATGTATGTATGAATGGGTGAATGAGAGGCCATTGTAAACTGCTTTGAGGGCACCTTGGTGTGGAAAAGCGGTATATAAGTGCAGTCCATTTACCCAACCGTGGAGCGAACTCTCATCTGAAATTTCCATCAGTGTCTCCATCATCAGTCAGATTAAAAACAATGGGAAAATCAACTGTCTTTCAGTGTGTAGTAGGAACCTACTACTTAACTAAACCAAAGAGTAAAAGGAGGAATCAGGAGGAGATAAAGGGGCTCGGAAGGGTAGTTTTAGATTTGTAGAAATCAATGTAAAAGACAATCATGATTCTCCTTTTTTTTTTTTAAAAGAAAAAAAAAACAGGATTTCCTCCAAACCACATAATTTGGCTAGAAAGTAGAGGTCTTCGGAACAACCCGAAAACCCAAGGTTCCGACCCAACCTGAATCAGGTCTTGGGTCCATTCACAAAACGTGACTCCGGGTTCGGGTCGGAATTGGTAGTCTTGAGTCCAGTCGGTGCTCTCTGACAGGCTGGGTCCGCGTTTACCCGAGAGAGATAAAGGCCATCCAATAGGCAGCGAAATGTCAGATGACAGGTCAAGCAAAAGTAAACAAACAAACAGTAGTTTGGTTGTCATAAAACAATCGTGTTTGTAGCGTGTTATTACCGGTTGGCCTGGCAGCTGTAAAGCACAACGGATCGCCAACATAACACTGGATGAGAGAATATGTTCCCGACACGTCCTGACCGGTGTGGGCTATTAGCGTTAGCAGTTGCTACAAATAGCATCTGTATCCACAGAGAAAATAACGACATGGATTTATTGTTGTTTACATCAGGTAGCCTATGTAGCAACTGAACCAGGTAGAAGAAGACAACTTTAGGTAAGAAAATCAAGTTTTATTCAACGCTAGACAACTTTTTACGTGAGCAACTATGTATTGTCTCGGTTCTTTTCGGGTATCTCGGTTCGGTTCGTGGTCGGAAACTAAAGACTCGGGTCGGGTCGGTTCCGGGTCCAAACATTGAAAGTCCATTTGGGTTCGGAACCCGGACTTATGGAAATAGCTCCGGTCAGGTCGGTTTCGGGTCAAATTTTCACGGGTCTATTCGGGTCCATGAAAGTGAACCCGTGCAGACCTTTAATAGAAAGTTAAAAAAAAAAAACGTTTGCCTTAGACTGAGATGCGGCTTCTTCTGATGAAAGCCCAGTTGATTTCTAAAGTTATATATTGGAAACAGAACAAGATGCAGGGAATATTAACTTCTTAATATGTGAATGATGAATGATTTAAAACTACCCAGAACATCATCGGTAACTGTGTCGAGACATGCTGAGGTGTCTGTGCACAGCAAACAGGACGATAAGGTCCACTTTGATGCACTTTCATTTTGAAACCTTAAACTTTTGTTACAGTTATGTCTGCCGTTTCAGCTTGTAAATGCAGCTGTTGTGATCTAATGTGGGTAGACAAACACGCAAACATTTTCTGCCAGATTTGACCAGAACACGACAGAACGGCGAAGGATAAGAAAGGCTCAAATTTCTCTCTATTTTTTCCTCACTCACTCGACCGTTCTTCTGCTACTTTAGTGTTTCCTCTCCATTATGAAAATTACACCACCCCCACCACTTATCCCAGTCTCACCCACTGTTCCCCATCCACTACTGGCTTTTCTCATAATTTCCCCTGTGATATGGCTGCTGTCAAGGGATGAAATGGCTTCCTTGACCAGAGCAGCGCCTGGCAGTTGTTTTAGTGTTCAGGTTTTAGCAGAGCAATAAAGCATCGTTGGCTAACCCCGACTGACAGAAAGCAATATCAAATTGGCCTGTCGCTCTTGTGCCAAATCGCTTGTTGCATTTCAATTAAGAGTTCTTCAGAAGTGAGAAGGGGATATATTTAATGTTAGAAAAGCTAGATACCGTTTAAATCCTTTACACATGCTTTAATAGTTCATTTTGAGGGCTAACACCAGGCTTATAGCTCTCACCCCACCCAGAGATAAACACTCCGGGAGGTCACAGTTTCACTCCAAAACAAAGAAGTTATTTTACCACTGAAAGAGCACAAACAAAAACAGGATCAAGCCTCACATTTCTGGTTGCTCCACAGACTGTTGGCTCTTCCCCTAAGTACCAGCAGACAGCAATAACTCAGCTGTGTGTCGTGCCAGGGCAAAATCTGTGCAGGACCATACTGGAACCTTCTTGCTTGGCCAGTCGGTCCACTAATGTTGGACAGAAACCTCAGCCAGAAACGATCAGAATATGAATTATTTCTGTATAAAAGCAACTAACTTTTTAATCCAGTGTGGCGTTCGCCAAAAAGGTTTGTTGGAAATACTGACGAGGTAAAGCCGGTGCTGTCCTCTGTATCCACTGTCAAGTATTTTGTTATATTCTATAGTTTCCTTCTCAGTCTTGCATGTGCACTGTAAACACTTTGGGTTCCATTCGTGTTTAAAAAGTGTCATGTAAATAAAGCTGAGTTAATATAATCAAGAATGTTTGCATTCTCGTGGCGTCTGTATTTGTTTTCTTGTTTTCTTTTTCATTTCACTAGTGTCAAAGATCAAAAAAGACAATTCACAACGCTCTTCACGAGCTACAAGAGCAATTTGTTTCCAGATTTAAGGGCTAAAAACATGATTTATTTTTCACATCAGCAGCTTTCCTTCTCTCGATCCCTTTTCCCCTTTCACGCCGCCTCACTTTGCATTCTTTGTCTGTCTACTCGTGCTCTGAAACAGCTTTATCCTTTGTACCTTCTGTTCTATTGTGAAGCGACTGTGCCCTCATCAAAGAGAAGAAAAAGGGTGTGGAGAGGGTTCAGGGTTGCATGTGTGTGTGTGTGTGTGTGTGTTGTTCTCATCCTGGCACTGCAACGAGAGTATCTTATTGAGATCTCTTTGGTTTTGCCTCATGCAGTCAGTCTCGTTTATAATCATAATAAGTTGTATGCATGCAGCACTATTCTCAACAAAGTTATGAAAACTCGGCGACACAAGCAATAAAAACTAAACCTAAACAAATACCTGCAGTCAAAATGTAAACAATAGAGCAACATGGGGGGGGTGCTGTTTGTTGCTTATAGACGTTACAGCTGCTATTAATTAACCACTGCTCATATTGATGTATTAATGCTTAACAGAGACACTGAAGCATTTTGGAGCATCTTATACAACGACGGCATGAATGAAATATCAGTGTTCGGTGTGTAAGTGTCAGCAGCTTCTCTCTCGAACCGAGGCAGAGATAAGATGGTGTCATTTGCAGTCAGTTGGCGATGCACAGATTAGTCTTTACGCTAACAGAAGCCCTGACAACGGCGGTTCGTCTTGTCACAGTGCAGCACTCTGCTGGGAAACCTCAGCATTAACCCAGACTGAGCACAACATCTTGTTTTATTGTGTGGTTCCTTGTTATTTGGATAATTTCAATTTATGACCACTGCAAGTGCTCTAATTCAGTCTGCAGACAAACCCACTCTCGCATCCACTCTCATCCCAAGAAATCACATACGTGATGGGAGGGGCTGCAGTGAGTAAGTCACAAGAGGCGGTTTTACTTTGGAAAATTCTATTAAACTCCCTTTTGAGACTGTTTCTTTCTTTTCTTTTTCTTTGTAGTATTTTGAATAATTTTGACAACACAGCTGAAGCATGACTCAAATCATGAGGAATCTCAAAAATGATTTTCACATTTTCACAGACAAACATGGCGATTTGTCTTAAAATAAACCCTTTCACAATGTTAACTCTTCCAGTTGATAAAAGACACCTAAGAGGTCCCGAAAAAGAGAGGTTTTGTGACGAGCCGAGAGTGATGCCCGCTGTGCGCAGGAATGGCAGCGGGAGTGCAACAAAGATCCCAGACCTTCGAACATCTTTATCCTGTGTGGCGCTCCACACAATGAGGTTAAAATTCTCTGTAATGGAGCAGGATCTGTATGAATGATTTACTGGGTTAGGGTCAGGGTTATCTCCTCTGCTTCACAAACAGGATGCCGTTCATCAGGTAGAAAATAATTGCCATTAGTTTTATATTTTCAAACAATTTTTAGAATTAGTGAAATGTATGCAGAATCATAAATATCAATATAAAATACCAGCTTTAGTTCACAGGGTGTGAAGTTAGTTTGAGGTTCATGGACTCCACACTGCATAAGATACTTCAGATATACTGACAATCTCTGTTTTGTTTGTGTTAACTTCTTTTTAAAATAGACCAGACAGCCAGTGGTGAATATTTAGATTGTAATTGCACAGCCTTATATAACTGATCAGCATCTTCCACAACTTCTGCATCTGTTTAACGGTGCTTGCCACACTTGGTCACATAGATTTAACTCTAGAAATGCATATTGTTGCATCAAAGAATGTTGTTATCACTCTAGCAGCCAAGTATGTTGCTACCCCACCTAAGAAAACAAAGGCAGCAAAACACAAAAGAATATAAAACCCCATGGAGTAAGTTGCCCCATCATTCATGATTGTGTGCTTATGTTCATGTTTTTTTATTGCAGCCAAACAAAACATACAAACAGAAAACATACAGAGATACGCCGACAGAGTACATAGATGAAAAACAGTGGAAAACAGAAAACGAGGGAGGAACTGTCAGCTGAGTTCTGCAGATAACTGTATGGGGACTCAGTGGACAAATGTTTGTAGACATCATGAAAATGTATACAGTACATATACAGTATCTATGCATTCATACACATGTGCATATAGATGCATACACGTACTAATATACATGAGAAAGGCATGGGATATCATTGGCCAGCAATGGCAGCACCACTCCCGCCGTCGGGCAGCTTCCACTAAATAAAAGAATCAGAAGAATGCAGAGAAGGAGAGAAGTAAAAAGAACAAAAGGAAATGGCGTGATGAACTTTTCTCAGCTGGTTTTCAGCCAATGTGATCAATAAATTGAACAGTGACTTACAAGCCAAGATTTTTCATGCACAAAAAAAATTTTTACTCGTGGAAGTAAACTCCCACCTTTCTGATTTTCCTTTTTGCCCTCCAGTGTCTTCCAGTAATAACCATAACTTACAACCACTCTCAACAAGGGAGAACGGTCAGATTCAAAACACGTTGAGTCTGATAATTAATTCACAACACTTTTAATTATGAATTATGCTCTCATCCTCTTAATGAAGCTCATGCAAAGTCTACCACAGGTGCAGACCCATGTGAGTGTTGTGCACTCATAAACAGAAGTACCCTTTAACATTATCCAGGTTCTACACAGCACTTTTCATTGTGTTTGTCATTAAAGTTCACACAAACTATCACACTACAGTGCTTCTATTATGTATTCACTCTACATACAGCAGCACTTTGATTTTTACAATCATTCCCAGCGAGCACATGGGAGGTTCATGCGTGGTTTGACGGCCAAGGACCTTCTGGTTGCAAGACAACCGACTACACGCCGAGTCCCACCAGTTTGAGGCATGTGCTCCTGTGTGCCTCGAACTGTCACACTATCACATTCTAATTCTTGTATCAATTACAAATATTTTCAAAGGTGTTTAAATTCTTTTAACTAAAATTATTACAAATAAATGAGTGAGAAGTTGCCAAACTCCTCTGTGTGTGTGTGTGTGTGTCCAAAAAAAGTGGGATCAGTGTTACAAAAACTCCCTGGCAAAACAGTAAAAGGATAACAGGATAGAAATGTTTCCTTCAATGTCAAAAAATACCGAGGAGAGCAATCCAAGTACACTAGAGCTAATTAATGCATAGAGACATACCTAAAAATACACACGTACACTTACGCACACTACACAGGCTGCTCATCAGAAGTTTAGAGAGGAAGATCAAAGTAGCAAGAGAAAAGCATGGAGGAGGGCTCGAGACAGAGCTGAGAGGTAAGATGCGTGATCCAAAGAAGAGACACAATAAAGGGGGAAAAAAAATTATAGAGAAGAGGCAAAATGACAAGATTGATAGGAAAAACAGAACCGCAAAATGAGCCTGAAACGAAATGCTCAGATCCAAGCTGTCTGAGAGGAAGGTATACACAGGCAAACATTCAAAAGTTCATGGAGGCTTTTTTTTTTAAATATTGGTTTGATGAATGGAAGAATTCCCCCAAGTAGAGAAACGATACAGCTTTTAAAAAGGCAAATGACGAGGGTTGTTAAATATGAGCAGTTCAGAATGAAGAAAAATGGAGGTAAAGCACTGTGAGGCAGACGTGACAAGAATTTGAGGGAGACTTGAAACTGCTGGCATAATGAAGGATCACATGTGAAAGAAGAAATGGAGATATCAACACGCTCCACTGCAGGGTTGAGGATTATTTTGCTCATGGGGACAGGCAAATTTCACATCTTTGCTTTGAAAAGTGCGATTTTTGAAACTATTCTTTCTTACAACTCTTAACTGATGTTAATAATAATCTTTACTTTGAATCTCAAGCAACAAATACAAACTTTATTTAAAAAGAATAAGTAAAACAATCTAATTTAAGTTGAACAATACAACTATAAACTATAAAAGGAAAAGGCAGCATTGTAGTCAACTCATAAAATCAAAATCAAGAGTCAAATAACATCAGGAAAAACTCTCATATGACAGTATGTTTTAAAAGAGATTTAAACCAGGATGCTGCTAATCTGATTTCCTCCGGCAACTTTTCCATTTTAGTGGATTTCACAGCCAATGCTCGGACTCCTGGTCCTGGTTTATTTTATGACAAGGCTCAATTTTACAATAGAAAAGCAGAAAAAGTGACATTTGTTTTTTTGCTGTTTTTTTTTTTTTTTTTTTTTGCTTTTTCTTAATTGTGACTTAAAAAATATTTGTAACCTTTGATAGCATACCCTAGCTTAGCAGTTGCGCTTTGACATAAAGCAAGAAGCTAAAGTAAACTCACCTTAGCTACCAAGAAAAACAATAAAAGGATGAAGAATTCCATATGAGCAGGTTTATCCTGACCAGAAACAGTTTGTCAAGGAACACCTTTGTAGACCGAGTCCAGGAACTAGCAAGAAACCTGACAATACACACTGATGAGAAAACAAAGAATAACCTCTTTGATGGTAACCATGATGATGTAGCACAGCAGGACACAGTCTCACACCCCTCCTTTAAAAAAAATGGAGAAAACTAAAGTTTTAGCACCATTTCCTTGAAAATGCATACACACAGTAGCACTCCACTCATTTATGTGTATGCATGGCTACGTGGACTTTGAATAAAGTGATGTCAACCATTGCCAAACTGAATTGTGAGTTCTATGCATCACGCCCATAATGTCACCTCTGGTCAAAAGTTGGGGAATTTTCAACTTTTCCCATTTCGAGGCATATGTAGGCCGGTCAAGTTGCAGCTACACAGCTAGAGCTAGCCAAAGAAAATTGTACACGGGGCGGGACCAATTCAAAGCCCAGCTTTTTCCTGCAGCAAGCGAGAAGAAATTTGATTGGCTATTTCTGGTGTGATGACAGAACATCAGAAGCACCGCGCCTGGGGCATTGCCACAACGTGACGGACTACATAACCATCCATATGAAATGATGATGTATAAAGTTCATAACCAGCCAAACATTTTCTTCTTCTAGTTCCTCCCAGTGTTGTACATTAGCTCAGAGAATGTGACAAGTGCTAGTTAAGGCTAAACCTGAAATTAAACAGAGAATAAAAGTCAGCAAAGGTAGCATGGTGGTGGTAAAGGTGCAAATCCAAAGGAAAACTGTATCCAGGGTGAATGCATGGAGGGGGGGTGAGTACACAGCAGCTTTTATGGCCTGAAGGTCCAGGTGAATGACACCAGCTGCCAACCCTCCCATGTCAGCCAATTACCTGCTGATGTTGGCCATGGCAGCCTCTAAGACAGTGGAAGGGCATTGCATATGTGTAGCACAATGTGCTGTTAATTAGAACCTCTGCAAGACTTTGTCTCCCCCCTCAGTCCTCGTCTTTCTTTCATGTCACTGAGCCTCTTCTCTCCCAAACCATAAATGTGATGGCTGCCATATTTTTATTCTGAGCAGAGACCCCACCCCAAAAAAACAGAAAAGAAAAGCAAGAGGAAAGAAGCTTAATGCCAGCCAAGCAGAAGATAAAGTACACACTTTGTCAACACTGAAACACAACCCTTCAAGATAAAAAGAATGGAAGAATGGAATATATAAAAGCCGGGACTGTTGATGTAATACACCACTGTTGTGAGATGCTGTTACAGTCGGTGAGAAATTAAATACAACCCCAGGCAAAAAAAATATGGAATGAGTGCCCATAGAGAATGCTGATTAAGTTGTTTTATTGTGGAAAAAAAGCAAAGTATAAATATGGTACAAAACTATTTTATTTAACAGCTGAACATTCAGACTTTGTAAAAAAAAAAAATAAATAAATAATTTAATTTAATTCAATCTAATTTAAGGAAAATGTAATTAATGCTCCCAGCAAGGAGATGTCAGCTGAAACCATAAAAAAGATTACAAAACTCCTCCAACAAGGCAATTCAGTAAATAGTGAGACAAAGGATTTACTGCTGCTTCCAGTCAGCTAAGTCTAACATTTGGAGCGACTTCAAACAAAATGGGACACATTTGATAGGAAAATCTACAGTTAGACCAAGAAAAAATGTCAACCGCAAGAGTATGGAAATTGAAACTAATATACTTTGAACACAGCAAAAGAAAAGAAAAACAAATGGGGAGAGACAAGATTCCGGTGTTTGTGACTGAGCGGTAAGAAAGTGACTAATAGAAGTTGGATTTAGATACTGACACCTAACCAGAACAAAACAAGGTTACAGAGGATGAACAGAAGCAGCAGTCATGGGCTGATGTCCGGTGCTTCCTTTATCTTTTTCTTTAGTATAAGAAACACTGGGCCATCCTTTATGTGTCATATAGAGACCCAGAAACTAAATAATAAAAGTGTACTATGTATAGTAGTTATTGTGGAAACCTGGGATCAAGACAGTTTTTCAATTATCTCCAATATTTTATTTTATTTTATTTTTCACAATATTTTGTTTCATTATTTGAGGCAGAAACAATGAAAAAAGATCATAGTTTCCTTTTTTTTTTCCCCCTCAACATACCATGGACATTATAGGGTCTTGTCAAAAATCAAAGTTAAAAAAAAAAAAACTCTAGTGTTAAAACTGTTTTTCAAGTCATGCACACACACAGACACACACACATACACACACACACTGAGCTGGCTGCTGTATACTGTAACCTGTGTATCACTTGGTTACTGCTGATGCATAAATTGGATCGGTAGGTGGTAAAGGGCATCTCCATGAGAGCTTACAATGGAAGGCACTTATTAATTGTCTCTCCCTAAAAATAAATTTCAAAGAGTCCTAGTTAAAAACAATTTTCACATGCTCATACCTGCAACAGCAGATATAACGAATCCTTTAATCCATGTCCAGTTGCCAAACAAAATAAAAAGCATCAGCTGATAACTTAATATAGACTGAAACCTTTTTTTAGTTTCTGCAGCTGAGTGAAAACGCTTAAAGCAGGAAATTTGGACCGAATTATTATGGAGATGCAAAGCTAAGGAAAAACGTCCTGGGCCAGGACTTTTTATTTTCCTCTTACATCTGTGCTCCGTTTGACCTCTCCCACCGAGGAGATGGCTAATAGACCACATGACCTGATCACAACAGCATTTGCTTTGTTAAGCTCTGGCCTCAACCCAGTTGTTTTATTTGCTACACCTCCTGATCTTCTGCAGCTCAATATATTGACTCTGTATAAAAAAAAGCATACCTGCTGGACTGAGTTTTAAAAAGCGGGTCGACCTTATCCAGAAAATGCTGAAAATACAGAAATTATTGCACATAGGCCAGATTGGTCAATATCAAAGAACTGTCCTTGATGAATAGTTTCACAGAAGGCATTGGATTGGTCAAAAATGTATTCCAATTGTGTGAATTATTCACATGAAGCTACCTATGCCTTTGGTTGCTTTGACTTCTTGTTCAGGTTTTTCATACATGTTATTAAGCATTTTCAGACAGCAACTCTGTTGTCTGCTGTTCCACATACGCTACTCAAGTTACTGCTTGATTAATGATGTACATATCTGCCAGTATTTGCACCTGCATTTCTGTCACAATAAAGCCCACTCTCAAGATAATTCTACAGCTATTAATTAAAGCAGAAGCTTAGGTTTTATAATGCCTGTTAGTGCAGGCTGATCTGCAACATAGGAACATATTACAGATTTAATTATCCCTGAGTATGAGACAAAACAACCAGATAGTCGTGTAAATAATTACGTATATAATGCATGCATGTATGGATAGCCTCGAAGCTGTGAGATTTTCTAGCTGATAGTTTCAATTTGTTGCTTTCATTCAGATATATTCAGCCACTATAACATTGTATGAGCATTCACAAAGTCTGGTTATCTTAGCTGCTGATGACATGCACCCACCAATGATTACATCCTTATTTATTTATTTATCTATTTTATCTTCAGGTTTACACTTCAGGCATTTGATGGATGCTTTTATGCAGCGAGGTCTGGGTTGGATGATGTTTCGGAGCTTGAAATGTGACTTTCACATACCTCTCTGGCTAACCTGCAGAAAGAGCAGCATCATTTTGGACAGAAATTACTCATATGTACATTTGTTTTGGGTTTTAACGTATTCCAAATCAATTATAATATATCTATTAAAGTGAGACTATTTAACATTTCTGTGAGATTTTTTTTTTCTTAGATTTCTGTAGTAGTAGAACCTAAAAAATGATTTTCACAAAAGTCCTACAAATACATAGAAAACCAAACAAACACAAATGAGAAGATTTATTTATTTAAGAAAATGATCCAGCATAATCTGTTTTTAAGTGGCAAAACTGCATAAACCTCTTGACTTGGCAGTTAATTTAAAGCCACTCTGTGTAGCAATACCACTTCTGACCACATGGGGGCATATTTACCTCTGCCAAGGAGGTTATGTTTTTGCTGGCGTTTGTCTGTCTGTCTGTCTGTGTACAAGATAACTCAAAAAGTTATGGATGGATTTTGATAAAATTTTCAGGAGTTTTCAGAAATGTGAAAAGGAAGAACTGATTTCATTTTGGCTGTGATCCAGAAGAAATCCTGGATTCTGCATCACTTTCAATTTTTCGATAACATTGCGGTCAATGGGGCCGAGAACTTTGTTTCTCAATATCTCCCTTAATTATTGCCCAAAACTCATGAAATTTCACTCAGGGATTGACAATGGGAACCTCTATCAAATTTCAAAGGCTGATCCAGATCTGATCCAGAACGCAGATTTTATCGCGATCTGTAAATCGCTATATGGGAGAACTGTTGTGCTTGGCGGAGGTCTGCGCCCTCTCTGAGTGCTTTTCTAGTGATTGCTTTGTTGACAAAAGTCCTTTGGCAATACTGTGCTAAAGAGTGGGTACGGTCTGGCACACCTTGCAATACCACTTTGTCCCACTAGAGATCCACTTTGTTGTGTCTAACACCTGGAGCTGACACATTTACGTCTTGTGATATACTGCCCCCATGTGGTCAGAAGTGATACTGCTACATGAAGTGGCTTTGAAGATGTGAGCTTTTTCTGTTTTTATTTAAAGAATCAGGCTCTGTCATAATCTGAGCCTTACTGTACATCTGGAGAAAAATGTGTATGTAGGCACAATGATACCTATTCAGAGCCCTGACTTTATTCTAGAAGAAATCTATTCTATTAATCTTGTAGAAAAACCTGAAACACGGACTGAACAGGAGAAACTCGCTAACATCTCAGAGATGAATGTGTTCTGGATTGACCGAAATTCCTCAAAGCTGATGTTCAAGTCAGTGGTTTCCAGAAATGTTTAAGAATCAATTACTGGAGAAGACAATCACACCTGATCCCGGAAGAAAGTTAATACACTTTTGCCACACATAAACAATGTAAATTCAGATAATTTTCTTCAACATGTGAGAGAAGAGCATGCAGAAGATAGAGTTAGATGGAGGCGGGTGATTCGCTGTGGTGACCCCTGAAGGGAACAACTGCAAGTAAAAGAAGATTCTTCAACAACTTCTTTCTCAATTCTTAACCAAATTTGTTGAGTTTATTTATTTGTAGACCTCTGGAGGATTGCAAAAAAAAAAAAAAAAATGAATCAAATAAACTGTTGCATAACATTTGTTCTGTCTTTAATTGAACTCATTTTATAGTTCGATGTGCTTGTAGATGAGGACTAGTGGAATCAAATGAATCATGCCTTTTTTCATGAAATCATTATTACTCTAGTTTCTATGCAGATTCTATTATTAGATTTTCACCTCAATATAAGGGTATCTTGACTTGTTAAAGAAAAAAAACACAGATACAAAAAAAACTTCTGATGAGATAAGGTGGTTGAATACTATCTCAAAAATAATATACAATAAGTGAGATGATTTTTGTTATCCAGCTGTTGTGGAGTCAATGAATCACTACTTCTGGTATAAACATAAGTCTTTTATCTTTTTTCCCTTCCTGTGTGTCCAATCACTGTTATTTAGTATACCAAAATATAATAAATATTTTTTTGTGATCAGTGGTGTTGAGTGCCATTAAAGGGAACATTGTAGTATTTCTGCATAATTATGTGTACATGTAACACTAGAAAAAGTACAGAAGTGCTGAAGGATTTTCAGATCAAATTCTTCACAATTGTACTGAGAGGAAGCAGTGGAAATCAAATTTTAAAATCACATTTGCTTGTGAGTCACCTTCACATGCACACGATTATTTCCATCTCCTATACGGTATATGAGTATATGCTGCCAATCAGACATCCAACTTAAGCACGGTAGAAAATCAGACAAACTGAATCAGACTTGTTTGCTGGATCATCTATTTGTGTGTGCATACTGCCTCCTTGTGGTGGAGTCTGTTTGTTACAGCCAGCCCTGAATTTCGCCAGCCTGCAAGTCACAGAAATTAATAAAACATAAGATTGCTTTTAACAACATTGTAGCTCAACGTGCCCATGCTACAGTGAAACGATATGTCCTCTGAGCCTATTTAGATCAAAGTGAACATCAGCAAAATTAAGATGGTCAGATTCACTACATAAAAAAAAAGATAACTCTTCATCTTACTCTGAAAAAACCTTGAAGGCTATTTCCATGTCAGTACTGGTGTCACCCAAAATAAATCACAAAGGGAATATTTATACAATTTGTGCTTTATTGACAAAAAAGGATTGTACAGTTTCTACTGTTGATTGCAAAAGCAGTGTTGATCATCAGGGCATCTTTCCCCTTATACTCTAAGGACAATGACTGAGCAGCACAGTGCAAATCTGTCTATCCACTGTAGACCTTGTGTACAGACAAGACTCTAGAAAACATCTGACAGAGGGTAGCAAGAGACTGATAACATATCTAAACTTATGTGGCAATCATGGCATCAAATGTGAAGGCATGAAATAGCAATAGATGCAGCTGTGATTAACAGTAGTTTTGACTTGTTTTGTCTTGTTTTCAAATGGCCTTGCAGGTGACAGATTATACAAATCGTGCAAAAATTTCTGATAAGGTTAGGAGAGGGGGAAAAAATAAAAAAAAGGTCCACAAACTTACCCAAAACAGTGACCAAAGAAACAAACAAAACAGTCATGTTTTAAACATTGGCGAACACAGTTAAGTTAGATTCACATAAAGAAAAGAAAATAAAAGACGAGCCAAAAAAAGACTTCATCGAAGTCATAAAACAAAGAGGGCCAGCTGCAAAATTTGACCAGTAGATGTACAAGTGGTACATTTTAATGAGAATAAAAATTGATTTAAAAAAAAAAGCACAATAATAAAGTTCTACCCTGACCCCTAAACAATATAGGGTATCTGACTGCACTTAAATGGCTTAAGCACAACAACCCATCACCTAAAGATCATTCACCCTGCCCAACACAATAGTTTATGTATCGCTCAATTTGCCACATTGTCATAAGGACTTTACATTCCTTCCACAAAGTCAAAAAAAAATTAAAATCCAACCAAGGATTTTCTTTAAAGGAGTCATCAATATGTAGTGGCTAAGAAACTGAGAAAATATTTAACATTTTGTTATAAGATTTGTAGGATTTCTGAAAAATAACCTTAAAATATAAACATTTAAACAAAAAATGCTAGTACTTGTCCATTTGCATGAACTTTTCCAGTGCCGACATGTCTCACTTCAACATTATGACTAATCCATAGATACAAATGTACTGTATGCAAACATGTTTCAGCTTCTCTTATATGGTTGCTTTGTTTTTATACATTTGCTCTGGCAACTAAAAGTATGCTTGAAACTAAAAGTGCTTTGTGTATCAGTTCATATATTGTCTAAAGGCTGAAATTAAAATCTAGTTCCAGCAACTCCCATAATTTGGAATGACATTCTAGCCCAAGTGACGTTATTACTGTAGTTCTACCAGCTTATAGACTGAGCATTAAAATTAAGACACTTCAAGAAAGAAAAACAGGTCTATTAGGACCATAAGGCTGAAATCCTTCACACACGCAGAAAAATAAACCATAAGGTCCCTAATAAATCAAACCACTGTAAATTTTTAATTTAGAAAATCAGCAATGTACAGTAAAATACCATAACAAATTAGAAGCCCAGAAAACAGAAATATCTATCCTGATAACAAAAATTCTGAATAAACATAATTTTGTTACAAAGTCATAACATTTCCTGCTCTCCAACATGTCTATAAAGCAAGAGAACCCCTCCACAACAAACCATACCATCTGGACAACGCAAATGACCCGGCCTGAGGGCCAAATGGCTGCGTGCAGGTCTGGACTGAACCGTCGATCAAAAGACGTAATCTCGGGTCATCTTGAGGGACGGCATTGCCTCATTAACGTTCTGATCCAGGCGGTGATACTCCACTGTGTTACGTGAACACAAGCCATCTTTCCACCGTCGGCTCTGGACCAGGAGAAGAATCTGAAAAGGGCAGTAGAGAAACCAAATTAAACTGCAATGTACTTGTGCTGATAGATTTTTTTTTTTTGACAAGCCACCAGAAAAGATGGAGAATCCATAAAGAATAGGAAAATCTAAATTTACACGTGGGAGCAGATTCTGAGTAATGAGAGGACAAACTTTACATAAACATGTTTGCAGATTTTGAATCAACTTCATGTGAAACAGGCCCAGACAACCATTTTTCCCCCACAGACACAATTCCATCAAACCCTTAAATCTTGGTTGTGAACAAGATAGCAGCTGATGAGTCTGAGGATGCATGTACACCCGATGACAGCATTTTGCAGCGTCATCTTAAAAACTGAGTCTCCAAGACTCGGTTTATACTCTAAGCGTAGAGTATAAGAGACTGATACTTTCTTTCCCTTTATTGTTTTCAGACACTCCCTCTGTTACCCATCTAATTAAGTATGGTATTTATGTGGAAGATGCAAAACCTGCTCAGCAGCATTTTTACCAGCTTCAGAGAAGCACAAACTTCTCCATGTCTGCTTGTAAAGAGATTTTTTTTTTTTTTTAATGGGACTGGGGCTGATGAGTGATTTTAACCATGATAAATACATTTTTTAATTTGGGTATATAATTCCATCTGTGTGGACTCCTGATAACACTATACATTGTCCAGCCATTATCAAATAGTTTTGATTTCTTAATAGCTGAAGTTGGAAACAAGTTATGGCTCACATGCTAAGCAGTCCATCTCAAAAACAGAGAACTTCAGTTATATCTTTACTTGGTTTCTAAATGCTGAGTAGTTGCTCAGCTGTTGTCATGCCAATACTCACCTTCCTCTTGTTGTGATAAGTGATGTAGACAATGGCCACCAGAAAGGCCAGAACGACCAGATGAAAGAAGAAGTGCGAGTCCTGATCCTCTGTGTTATAGGTGTCTGTCTCACGATAACGGCTCACCTCCATGTCAGCCTGCTGCCTGTTTTTTTGGTCTTTGGAGTTGTCATTTCTCTCATATTTAATGTCAGTGTTCTCACCGTCCAGGAAGGTATCTTCGTTGTCACCTCTCTCATAATCATATTGGTAATTTTCCCCACCAATGGAAGTTTCTAGTCCCTTCCCAGTAGTCTGCGTCAGGTATGAATCAAGACTCTGCAAAGTTGATGTGCTCAGTGTGACATCAGAGCCTGGTACTTCTGGTTCCTCTGTTGCCTTTGCTGGATGGATGTCTTTGGCAGGGATGGTGGTAACTTTTGTGGGAGAAGGTAGAGTTGAAGTTGAAGGACTGATTTGTGTGGGAGAATGTTCATCTATTGGTTCAATTTTGGGTGATTTTGGGGTTTCATTAGTGACTAAATTATGCTGTTGACCATCAGATGTTTCGATTACGGTGACCGACAAATCTTTCGTTGTATCTGGAGGCAGTTTTGGTTCAGTGTTAATTGCAGTGTTGTCTTCTGAGGCTTTGGTTGTTGCATTTCCCTTTCCAGACGATGCCAGTTGGGTCAAATTAACCGTTGTGTTTGCTGGACTCAAAGTGGTCAAATTAAGATTTTGAGATGTGTTTCCTTGTACCGGTAATCCTGTTTAAAAAGCAAATAACAATGCAAATCACATATTAAAATATACATACACACACACACATTTATATACACAATCATGATATATATATATATATATATATATATATATATATACAGTCATGGAAAAAATTATTAGACCACCATTTTTTCTTCACTTTCTTGTTCATTTTAATGCCTGGTACCACTAAACGTCATCATGTGACTAAAACAGACAGAAAAGAAACACTGAATGCATAAAAGCAGTGTTTTTGGCAGTACAACGCCATAGCTATTGATGTAAAAACTTAAGTGATTTAGGTTATAATCAAGAAACCATGGAAAATGGTAAAATATCAGCTCTTAAATAAAACTCTTATGAGCAAGCTTTGTGGTTATCGTTATGTTTGTCCAAACAAATGTACCTTTAGTTGTACCAGGCATTAAAATGAACAAGAACCTGAAGAAAACAAGGGTGGTCTAATAATTTTTTCCATGACTGTGTATATATATATGTATATATATATATATATATATATATATATATATATATATATATATAGATATATATATATATATATATATATATATATATATTATATATATCTATATATATATATATATATATATATATATATAAATATAATCACATGACATAAGACATAAATAAGTCTATATTATTGTTTCCATAATGCAGGGTAGCATTACCAACAAGATGTTGTGGCACACAAGTGCTTTTATAACCTGTCATAACACAACACGCCTTTATTTGATTACCCCCTAAAGTTATATTTGATCATACAGGTTTCTGTGACATCTCACATCTATGGAATTGCCACGCTAAAATTGTTACAACAAGCTCCAGGTGTGTGATCTCAATGTCTGGCTGTATTGTTTAGTATTGCCAATATGCATGTGTGTTTGGAGAATTATAATACAAAAGATTAATTGAGATAACTTATGTCTGTGCTATTCAGTGATTTTAAAAGTTGTTAAGATTTAAAAATCATCTAATGGGCAGCCAGCCATATCTTGCTACTTGTGTGTAATGTATGGAAACATTTATTCTATTATAAGTTTCCATTTTACTATATCCCAACGGCATACACGGTGGCAACACATCAATCTCAACTTGAAGGACTTTTTTTTTTTTTTTTTTACTTAGTGTGAATGTTGGCAAGATTTTCCAAATTTCAAGCCTAGTCAAATTACAGAAGGTTACCGTAAAGGTGATTTAACCTATTCAGTTTCGTTATTTATTTGTATGTTAGAGATCCTGAACAACTACATTTCTTTACTGTGTCTTTAAGCTGTGTCATTTTGCCAGCTTTTCTGACTCAATGACACCATTTATCTAACACGTGTCAACGTCATTTCATCCTCTGGGGCTAGAAGGCGTTGCTTAGGCCAGGATAGGAGGAGAACGCTGGGGACTTTAAGCACGGAATAAGACATCACTAAGAAAAGAAAGGGCCTATTCACAGGCATCAGCGTTTGCCAGCATAAATAATCACTGAACAGGAGACCTTTGTGGAACCAACAGTTATGGTCTTTACTGCATGAAATAGCGTATCAGGAATTCAGTCAAAAAGCAGTTGGGTTTTTCATAGCATCACATCAAGTCATTTGCATGAATATTTGTTTTCCCCAGCATACAGTGTTGTGATCTGACAGCAAAACTGTACCATGTCACACAATTTTCCTGAAAAATGAAGATAAACTAAGATTTTATTGGTCCCACAGCAGGGAAATTTAAGAAAATGTTCTTAATATTTATCTCTCCTCTTGTACAATCAAGGATTAGATCTCAAATAAACACAAATTTACTCCTAAATATGATAAAGTATCATACTACACTAAAATCAAAATTTTCCAAAATAATGGCATTTAATTCCAAGATCCAATGAACTTGAAATATGTTTTCCTAGTAATGCTTTCAACAAAATCCATGACGTGTTACTCAATATGGCATGGAATTACCCTAAAGACAATCTCTGATATAACCAACAACTCCACACCTGTTTCTATGGCCCCATCTCATTGATCATTAGGTTTAAAAAGGGTTTCTTTGATGACTCACTGACAGAGGACTGATTAACAGCACAAATATAAGATACAGGCACCTGGACCCTGTCACTTCTTCTAACTATAAATCTTTGTTGTTTCGAAGTCCCTGCAATGATCCTATCCTTGAATGTTATCGTCATTATAATGATCTCGTAAAAGAAAGAAAAAAGCCAAATTTAATGTCCAACTTAGCCTAGTATCCTGTGTAGTGTTATTTTTGTTTGTTTGGCTTTTTTTTACTGTTTAGATAAGAAAATAGAAAAATGTGACTTGCTGTTTGGTAGTGAAGGTTTTATGACCATATTCTCTCAGCAACCTTTATACAGTAGTTCTTAAAGACAATAAAGGGCATGTACGTGCGAAGTTTGGGCAATAAATTTAACCATCTGAATTATCTTAGCTAACGTTCATGCTCAGCACTGTGACAAATATCAGCACTTCGTCCTATAAGGTATTTTTATTTGGGAAAATTACGTCGTTTAGATGTACCACTGTGCTCTGATAAGACTTAAGAAAACAGCTCATAAATATTTGGAAACAAACATAATACTTGTCTAATCTGACACCAATGTTACTAACGTGACGTGTTGGCCCCCTAGCAATAGTCAGGCTAACGTCACCTAGCTAACTCGCTAGCCTCCCGTTGGTAAGTTGAAAACAAATCTTTTCCACCTCAGATACCTCACACAAGAATCATACCGTTTTGGGTTCCAGGGGTTGGAGCTGAAAGGCAGTCATGGGCTAACAGTCGGAGGAAAATAAACAGAGAAAAGGCATAAATATCTCTCCGGTATCGTCCTGTACTTCCGCTCATCGCCATGTTGATGAGTGACTGAAGAGGCGTGGCTTAAAGCGGCTAAACATACCGGAGTGGGCGTGGTTGTGTGAGGCGTGAGAGTGAATGTCCTATTGACTCGTGTCGCGTCACTCTGTAAATGCTATACTGGCCTAAAATCAAATTTTCTTTCTCTTTCCTATTAATTGTTTAGAGTCCACCCTCCTTGGGTGAGATTACAACAGCAGAATATACAATAGTATAATTTCTTACCTTAAAATCTAAATTAATATAGCAATGGTCAAAGACCTGTTGTCTGTATGAGTAACGTCACTGTCACTTGACTCTCTTAGAGCTCGCTTTTTGGCTTTGTATTGGTTTTGTGTATGTTTTACATGCTGTGAGCCCTAAACACCAGCTATTTTTGTGTCTAATTTTGGTCCTCTTACATGCATCTACTTTCCTGTTTCTCTTAATTATAATTTTCATCCTACAAATTATGGCAATCCTAGTCAAGATACAGAACAATGAAAGATTAGAAGCATTAAAGTGATAAAAGAAAAAAACACACACCTCAAATGCCACATTTACCACAGTATTCATTCCGGAGAAGTGTCCACCAGTGACAAGCTGGGTATTTAAAGTTTCAGAATGCACCCTACATGTCCGGAGAAACACTTAGTAATTATTTTTGTTTTATGTCAAGTGTAGCAAGACAGTGAAAGGTGAATAATAAAAGGAAAGGAGTCCTGAGAGTTGGCATCCTGGAAAACTGTGTCGCCAAACAACATTGTTCAGGGAAGAGATTAAGGGCCCTTACACCTTACACCTCCCACTAGCCACTACCGACTACCCACTACCCCCAAATTGCTGATTTAGGAACCTCCGCCAACAGCTAATGCAATCTTCCGCTCCCTAAAGCCGCTACCCATTATGCCGACTCCCTTACTCACATTGTAGGCGCGGCAATGGGCATGTCTCTTGCACTTTCCACAAATTCGGTATCTTGCGATCACGAGGTTAGGATAGAGGGTAGTGGGTGGTCTGACCACCCACTACCCTCTATCTTAAACCCGCGAGATACTGGTACCGCAAGATACCGAGTTTGTGGAAAGCGCAACTGGCATGTCGGCGTGTAAAAGAGCGCGTCCAAATCGCGTCATTGCGCGTCCACCCAGTCACATGTGGACTGCACAACCGCCTCTACCTCTCGATTATGCATCACTGTATTACTGTCATACGTTATTATTCTCTTAAGGGCAGATGATGTCTGTACAGCTGTGGCATGATCTCATTCAGATGTTTGCTGTGGAGGAAACGAGGAGATCACAGAACTCTGTTGTGGAGTTTCTTGTACTGTGCTCGTATCCCTCTGACCCTCTCCTTGAACTCGGAACACCCGAGATGCGCTCAGTGGTAGAAGGTAAATGTCATCATACGTGTTCCTCTGGCTCAATGCTCATCCAATGATCCGTTCTGCAGTATTTTAAAAAGCACCACTCCCAGCGGCTATGTGTCTTGGCGCACCTGTGTGTACTTGGTGCAGGGGATATGTTCAAGATAACTCAAAGAGTTATGGGTGGATTTTGATGACATTTTCAGGAGTTGTCAGAAGGTTTCACAGGTTTCGGGAGGTGGAACATTGCGTTCTTTGTGGGGGAACGCCCTTCCTGCTACCTGCTGTCCCTTAATAGCAGCTTTAGGGGGTTTGGCGCAAGATAGGGCCCTTAGGGCCTCCTCCTTAGGGCGTTCCCCCACAAAGAACGCAATGTTCCACCTCCCGAAACCTGTGAGATTACCTGCGTCACTCGGAGAGCACAGACCTCCGCCAAGCACAACAGTTCTCCCATACAGCGATTTACAGATTGCGATAAAATCCGCCTTCTGGATCAGATCCGGATCAGCCTCTGAAATTCTATAGAGGTTTTCATTGTCAATACCTGAGTGAAATTTCATGAGTTGTGGGCAATAATTAATAGAGATGTTGAGAAACAAAATTTCCACCCCCATTGAGCACATGTTACGGTCCCAAGCCGGATTGTGAACCCGCAACCTTCCACCTCGGGGGCCCCCAAGCACAAAAAACTGCGCCACCTTAAATTCTCTACATAGACACTCAGATCCACCTCTGTTTTCCCTTCCCATCTGACGAGCAGCCCAGGTGTGGCACTGCACACCTGTACCTATTCAGTCATCATTCAACCAGACTCGTCGCCAGATCTTCCCATAGAAACGCCTGATCCAGCCATTCACAGTGCCACCTCCTTGCCTTCATCGTCCCCTGGATTGTTGGTTTGGCTGCCAACCCTCGAATCCTCCTTTTTTACTTCTGAGAGAATTAAACTCTTAAAATTCCAGAACTCCCTTCCTGTCTCCATTGTGGTTGCTTTAGGGTTCAAGAAACAACTAAACAGCGCAATGTTATCGAAAATTTGAAAGTGATCCAGAATCCAGGCTTTCTTCCGGATCACACCCAAAATAAAATCAGTTCCTTTTCACATTTCTGACAACTCCTGAAAATGTCATCAAAATCCATCCATAACTTTTTGAGTTATCTTGAACACATCCCCTGCGCCAAGACACACAGCTGCGCCAAGACGCATAGCCGCTCCCAGCAGCTCTCGTGGCGGTTCTCGCGGCTCTGCCTGAGCGTGTTTACCGGGAGCGCACAAACTATCTGGGACTTTCAGGTACCGATAGGAATTGTCTGTGTAAGAATATTTTTACCTCTGCCAAGGAGGTAATGTTTTTGTGGCGTGTTTTTGCCGGCGTTTGTCTGTCTGTCCTTCTGTCTGTCTGTCTGTGTACAAAATAACTCAAAAAGTTATGGATGGATTTTGATGAAATAGCCTTTCAAGGAATCTGTAAATCGCTATATAGGAGAACTGTTGTGCTTGGCGGAGGTCTGCGCCCTCCGAGTGCTTTTCTAGTTAAGAAATGCTTTCCTGGAAGCTCACTGCGCCAAGACGCACAGCCGCTGGGAGCGGTGCTTTTTAAATACTGAAGAACGGATCAATGGATGAGCATTGAGCCAGAGGAACAGGTATGATGACATTCTATACAGTGATGCATAATCGAGAGGTAGAGCCTGTTGTGCAGTCCACATGCGACTGGGTGGACGTGCAATGACGCGATTTGGACGTGCTCTTTTATGCGCCGACATGCCAGTTGCGCTTTCCACAAACTCGGTATCTTGGTACCGGTATCTCGCAGATTTAGAATAGAGGGTAGCGGGTGGTAAGACCACCCGCTACCCTCTATCCTGACCCCGTGATCGCGAGATACCGAATTTGTGGAAAGCGCAAGAGACACGCCCATTGCCGCGCCTGCAATGTGAGTAAGGGAGTCGGCATAATGGGTAGCGGCTTTAGGGAGTGTAAGATTGCATTAGGGGTTGGCAGAGGCTCCTAAATCAGCAATTTGCAGGTAGTGGGTTGTGGGTAGCAGGAGGTGTAAGATTGGGCCCTAAGCGCCCACAGACAGCCTATAAGGGTTTAAGTTCTCTGCAAAGATTAATAAAATCAAACAAATTAGGTGAACATCTCAGCACCTGTTTGTCAGGCCGAAAATGCAGCGCAACTAGACGAAAGTCACTTGAAAGGCGAAAAGACATTTTGCAAAACGTAAAGACTCAGACGCAAAACATATCATTGAAATGCAACTCTCCTAGCAGGCACTCCCAAATGATGGCAAGTGATAACAGCCTCTGCTTATAATCTCACAAATAACATTCTTGCAGTGAGGCATGGAAGTGGAAGCATCATGCTACGGTTGTGCTTCTCAGCTGTGGCGTGGAGGTGACTTATCAGTTGAGGAACCACCTGATATACTTAATTCCAGAGAGGGTTTTTAAGAAATGTTTTTTTCTTTTCCTAGAGTCGATGTCAGTTCACTATCCAGAAGAGCAACAAGGTAATGCTTTCTAGACAGAAAACACTACAGCACCTTCAAGTATGTGACTGTCACTGAATGACTCAGCAAAACCCTGACTTTGAACGTGTTTCTACAATGTATTTAACCGAGGGCCTAAAAGCCTTTATGGACAAGCAATTCAATCATTTTACTTTGAATACACTTGCAAAAAAAAAAATCTAAAATTGTCTTCATATTGCCGTCATAGCTTATTAGTCCTTTCAGACATGATGCAACATATGTATGATGTTAACAAAACCTGACGTGACATCCCTGTTGCATCATCATTTGATCCAAAATTTTTCTTTGATAAAGGCAAAATATATTATTCATTTTTAAACCTCATCTTTAAATCTCTCTCATGGTTATTTCACATTTCTTATTATAAAATATTCAGTCATACCAAAACTTGACTTCCCTCACATCTAAAAGATGACTTACAGTTACAGCTCTTAGCCAAGGTCAGGTTTGTCAGTCTACTTAAACTATTACACAGATTGTGACACAATTCCTCACACCTTTAAATGACTATCTCAGATCCTTAACCATTATAGCCATCACAAATAAGTATGATTTTAACAGTTAACTGAATATAGAGCATCATATTTCAATACATCCTCAGGGGGAAAAAGGAAAAAAAAAAAAAAAAAAAGGTTATTTCACTTATCTGACAACATAATGTTGGGATTTGGTGGTTCACTTTAGACTGCCAGAATAAAATCTGCTTGTGAAATAAAAGTACTTCCCTGTCTTTAAAAATATTGTGGTGCCATTGAGCAAACGCTTAATTCAGACATGGCCTGTGGCAGAAATCAGGGTTTTTGAAAAAGATAGGCTATTCTCACAGTGAGACTAGCATAAATAAATGTGTCACGTCATTTTCAATTATCACATCATGTAGGTGGAAAAAAAAAAACACAAACTGGTTCAATGTTTTTAGTTTTTATTTAATTCAGGGAATGACAATACCGTCAAGAACAATAAGAATGACTCCCATAACCAGTCTTGGAAGACAACCATTATCTTGAATGCATTATTTTTATCCTTCCTTCCAAAAAAGCACAAACTTCAATCAACAGTAGTTGATTGAAGTTCTATACTTGATTACTCGTTCATACTTGAACTTCAATACTTGATTGTTTCCTTGACCAGTGAGGATTGACATGTGTTTGCCTTCGTTAAGACTCCTCAAGTGGATTAAACTATGCAAGACCTCCAATAAAATATTTTTTTTGCTATATGTAACAAAAAGACATGAGTCACACCAAATTCACAGACACAACAGACAAGTGAGACAAAAAGAAAAAAATAAAAAATAAAATAAAACAGAACGTAGATTTGGGGGTGTAGTGTCTCTTAGAGCTAGGAAAAGCTGTTTGTACCAGGAAACACTAACCCTTCCCATTGTATACCAAGACAGACACGATCTCTCAGTGCTCAAGTGTTCTAATAAAACTTATTTCACCAGAAGAGGATGAGTGAGGAGTGCTTACTAGAGCTACGCAACAGCACCATCTGCTGGAGTATCTATACAAGTATATTCTAAAGGTGTCGAGCCCTCACGGTGTTGGGCTGAACTGGATTGAGATTTTCCCTTTTCGCTGCATTGACAGAGTGACACAAATCAAAGCATTGTATACAAATGCATCAAAAACAAATGGTGAAGCCAACATGGATATCCTCGAGGTTACTTTCCCTTGCAAGCTACACAATTTAGTGTCAACTTTCCTGTTAAACAGCTGAAGTTTTGTTCTTAAGTGCGTTCTAGAACTTCAAATATAATGTTCACTTCTGTGGTCTTTTAAAACTGGAAAAGCAATGCAACAACAAATTGACCTTTACATTGTCTTGCCTCCACCTGTAAATTGTTAAGGGGGTGGGGGTGAATCCTGTGCAGGGGGACTATTCAGAAGGTTTTTTCATTTTGTTATCTTTTCTTTAAATTGTTGGTGGGAGAATATGTGTGCTGGGAAAACTGGAAAGGTGTCTGCCTCTTCCCCCTATGCCTGGAACTCAAGACCAAGACCAAGCTTGTGGCCACCAGCGTTGATGTTTTTGCCATCAAGTAGAGCAGAAAGTGTCAGCTTGATGCCTATAAAAAGAAAAGAAATTTATACATTACTTGCTCCTCAAACCATTAAGAAAAGTATAATTAATTTAATTTAAGACACCAAACACCATCTATAATTCAAACTGTATTCGCTGATAATATTGCCACTGCTGTTTTTCTTGTGGACACTGTAATTTTTTCAAAAATAATATTCCATTTCCAAAAAAGGCATCCAAAGAGTTTCAACCAGTCTGAAATCATTTGTTCCAATAGTAAACATGCAGCACAAATTTGAATTGCACTTCCCAGACTATGGCCTTATTTATTCATCCATCCCATTAACTATACTATCATTCCTTTTATAGGGTCGTGGAAATCTGCTGGAGCCTTTCCCAGAGCTTTCTTCAGGTGAAAGGCCAGAGTACATCCTGGACAGGCTGCACTCCATCACAGAATTAAATACACAGACAAACAGCTACACACTCACATTTGCTCTTATGGTCAATTCATAATCACCAAATAACATGTCCTTATTAGATATGAACATTGCCTTTTTTTTTTTAAGCAAACATTTTATTTTTTGTTTACACAAAAAAAACAACATCTGGTTCCATTTTAGGATATGACTCACCTGGCTTTAGAGTCTGAGTATAACCTAGACCCACGAGGCTGGAGTTGTTCACCTTGGCCTGTGTTGGAAATAAAGATTAAAAGATTTGAATAGCAAAACTTTAAAAACTTTCAGTCAAGTCCAACAGGAATAAACAAATATGAATGAAAATTTTAGGAATTGCAGTCATTTATTCATAATTTATTTATAATTTACAATACTTTGTCAAGTATTATTTTAAGATGACTACAATTTAATACAGGATTTGCATGTTGTGGTGAACATTCTGTATTTTCTCCTGAGATGTTTTTATTAACAGAAGACTTGTAATGACATCCCTAACAAGAAATTGGACTTCAATTGGATTAATGTTGTGAAGGAATTATACTTTACCATGAAAAGACTGTTGAACCCTGAGCAAATCTCAGTGCATTTTCCCTCTTCAGACTACGACAAACTGATTCTCTCATTAATGTGTTTAGCTTCTGCAGCATCAGGACAGTTTGTTTCACTTGATTACAAACTTCAGTGAATGGATGCTATAGGTTGACAGCAACAGAACGACTGTCTAATACAAATCCTACATTGGTATATTGGTATATATATATATATATGAATGAAATAAAAGATGAGGTGGTGTAGGATTTAAAATAAAAAAAAGAAAAATAGAAAAATGAAGGAGGCAAAAGATCTGGAGGTCCACACATAGATACACTTATAGGTAGGTGTGTGTGTGTGTCCATGCCCAAAGATATATTGCCTCAGCTAAATACACTATCAATCAATCACACTAATTGGCTCTGCGGCAAGTGGGATTTAAGGACTAATGTGATGGACAGGACTAAATTAGCCCAGGCTTTTCTGTCACAGACAGATTTCTCCTGTGGGTCATTTTGTTTTTTTTTTTCCTCTTAGTTCAGATACAAACGTGATGCATTTGCTTATGTGGACAGGCATCTTGCCAAGTTGGTCAGCTAGTCAGGAGAGGCAGCAAAGCATGTGACCCCGTCTGAAACTGCATTCTGTCATTTTCAAAGTGCAGCTGATAAAATAACTTTCTATCAGGGTTCAATAAAGTTCAATTACTCAAGGTTTTATCATTCCAATACTAAAATGACTCAAATCAAAGGCTACTCACAGAGAAAGATGCATCAGGGTCAATCTGATACTTGGCAGCGATGCCAAAGCGGGTGTTGCTGTTCCCAGCGGTCCAGGCCAGGTTGACGGCTGTCTCTAGCTGATCATTCACCTTCTGGTAGATGGAACCTCCAAATTCCGTGCCATCGTTTCTGCAGAAACATAAACATTAACAAAAGCCTAGATTTCATTTAACTGCACTGTAAAAAAGAAAAACCACATGCTCCTCATCCTAGCTGATCAACAGAAATAAAATATGCTTTTGCTAACAAGCGATAGTTGGAACCTGTGTTGGAATCTTGCATGTCTGTTAATCTTACATCAGTGACAGTACACCTCAGTTGGGTGCAGCGTCACTAACTTAAAGCCCACATTACCCTTTGTCTGACCTCACACAACCATTTCCACTACAGACTGAAACAGACAGGCTTTGCCAGGGGGCTCAGCAGGAACAAGACTAACACTAAAATATTCGGTCCCTCATGTCCACTGTCTGACTGCCTCCATCAGCTTTTCACAGAGGCCTGCCACCCCCCATCTTACTTATATAGTAAATCCCATCACCTGGGTATAAAAATAACTGTGCAGTGCCTGGGCACCTGCCGGTAAGCCAAACAAGCAAGAAGAAAGTTAGTCCAAAAAGAGCAAGAAAACTCATCAAGCACTCACATAGAAGCACCAAGTGTGAGAAAAATACCACAAGACGAAAGCAATAACCTAAAATCAAAATGTTTAGTGCTTAATTTAAACATATATCCTGATAAAATGCATGAATGTATAATAAAGGATGCATGGTGCCACATGCTTGGAGAAGCTTCAATGCCAATGCTAATCAGATACATCTCTAATGTTTAATGATTTCTTTCCTCATCCTCCTATCTACTGATTTTCCACAAGCAGTGTCAAATTATTAGCTGTGATGACAGTAACTCAAGATGTAGAAAACTAGACACACAGGTTCTCAGGTCTGTTGGAAATTCAATCTGTAGAGGACGAGGGAAAAAAAAAATCACGCTAGCATATGACTTAAGTCAATGTGCTGCTTCACGTAGTCTTACACATTGGTATGGAGCTGGAACTCATCGGTCTTGTATCCAACCGCAAAGTTGCTCTGAGTGATCCTGTTCCTGCCAGCCTCAAAGGTCATCTGATAGCCGGCGAGCCAGCCCTCATAGCCCACCACCGCTGCACCGTGGATGGCTGTACCATTGATGTCATAGTGAACATCGCAGCCAAGGTTGATGTGCTCACGCTTGTAGCCAGTCTTGAGCTTGCCGCCTTTCTTGCTGGCCAGATTTTTAAAAGGGGGAAAAAAGAAAAGGTTGGCAATGTTACGCATATCTGGAAACATCACAACTTCTGTGGCATTAAACTAAAAGGAGAGCGATCCAAATGTCAAGGTCTAAATAGTTAAGAGACTTTAAATGCACTTCAGTGTTCTCACTCAGTTATTCTTACCCAGTGTTTGGAGAGAAGGATGAATCGAATGTAAGCTTCAGCCCCTTAGCCAACTGTTGGGAAAAAACAAGGGATGACATGCCAACACAGTGAATGGAAGAATGTGTTGAGTGTTTGAGTGACAGGCCAAAGTTGATAAAGAAAAAAGGAACATACACACATATTATAGTGTTAACATTTTGGATCAATGAAATCGACTGCTTAATATATTCACAACTTAATCTGAAACCCTTTCAGATCTTTTAAACACATTTATAAAATTCATCCACAAAATGTATTAACCACACACACAATATCACCTGGTCCTCGAGGGTGATCTCAGTTCCCAGGGTGTTGTCAGTGTTCCACTTCTCCGTGAAGGTTAGTCCATGCTCTGCACACTTGTATTTAGTTTCCAACGACCCAGCAACCTTGCTGGTCTCAGTATTGGCAGAACCTGCGCTGGTGAACTCCTGCAGATGATAGAATTAGTCAGGGTCAGATTAAAAAAAAAAAAAGGCCAACTAGCTAAATATTTTATTGGGATAACACTTTCCAATGTGAATATCCTACAACAAATTATGTTTGAATATGCTTAAATAGTTGTTCATCAAGACGTAATTTACAGCTAAGGATATTCATCAATAAAATTAGGAATTTGGAGGATTTGTTCAGATTCAAATAAATAAAAACCAGTTAAAGGTCCAAGACTTAATAACACTTGATCCAGGTATCTGGCTTAATCATTAAACCACTTTCCTTTTGGTGTAGAATTTTTTCCTATTTTTCTTTATTTCATCAGAACCTATGGCATCTATCTATGGTCACCTTTGGTGGTCAGATAAGAAAACACTTACTGTCAGCCAGGAGCATTTTAAGATGTGATTGGACTACCGTAGTCTGGACTGGAGTCACAGATAATCTGATAATGACTGGTGATGACTTACCAGTCCATTCTCAGACTTTGTCTTCAAGTCCAGCTTGATGAGCCCAAAGCCTGTAAAACAGTATTCAATAAAACATCAATATAGTGTCTGGATTAAAATGCAATGACAATCAGACATACGGTGAGTTTGAAGTGCTAAAGGTCTCCTAAAAACTCTACCTTATTGACAAAAAGAAAATATCACAAACTGCCTACAAATATTAATATACATTTAATGAGTACCCTTGAAGATTCCTAAGCTTACTCAGTTAGGTCATTGATCATCGTCAGAGAAATTACCATTTATCAGCCTCCAGAGTGCATTGATTTGATGTGAACCCCGTAAGATCACTGGTACTGTCAGTTATGATGCCAACAGTTCATTTAAAAGTATATGACCCTGTTTGTAGCCCTGGTCTGTGTCACAGTCATCCATTAATTCACCCAATCACAAGTTGAATGACCAAGATCTGCTTCAAACTCTTCAATCGTTTCTTGACTGTCTATGCAGACATGCACTACCTTTGCTAAACTACCTCAGTCACCCATCGTTTTTCCTATTTATTCAGATGTAAACTTGACCATGAAAATTCTCAGATTTATCGAATCAAACTTTATTTATATAGCACTTTTTATACATATAAAATGAAACACAAAGCGCTTTACAGAATAAAATAAAATATAAAACAGAAACAACACAAAGGTTTCTTGTTTCTGGTTTTATGTGGGACTACACGTGACAAACTTTTTTGTCAAGCTTTCCAATTAAATGTGTGTCTCCATGACCAAAAAGCTATAATAAAGTATGTCTGGGGGATTTTCTTTTCTATTTTTAATGGATGAATATTAAGCTGGGTTTAGTACACAGACTAAAAATGAGAAATAAATGTTGGTACTTCAGAGTAGGCAAGTTTTATAAAATATATTGATGCACATCTAATAATACCAGTATGATATGTGAAGTAGAATATAATGTGATATCAATATGCACTTATTATTGTTTTAAGACTGCTTGAGATTTCCACTTGTCTCAAAGTTCATAGAAAGAGTGCAACTCCACTTTCTCAGTTCGTTCCATCTACGTGACCTCTCTGCATCTGCACCCAGACCTCTTTGTCACATATGGTGGCATATTAAAGCCATTTGGGGAAATAAAATTGTGGGGTGGGGGGAAACAATTCCAAGAAATACATGTTGTATAAATAAAAAATAATCCTGACTTTGCAAAGTCAGGATTTCAGAGTCAGAGACCTCCGCCAAGAGCAACAATCCCCCCACATAGCGATTAACAGATTACAATAAAATCAGTCTTCTGGATCAGATCCGGATCAGCCTTTGAAATCTGATAGAGGTTCCCATTGTCAATCCCTGAGTCAAATTTCATGAGTTTTGAGCATTAATTAACAGAGATATTGAGAAACAAAATCTTCAGCCCCATTGACCGCAATGTTATTGAAAATTTGAAAGTGATCCAGAATCCAGGATTTCTTCTGGATCACACCCAAAATGAAATCAGTTCTTCCTTTTCACATTTCTGACAACTTCTGAAAATTTCATCAAAATCCATCCATAACTTTTTGAGTTATCTTGAACACAGACAGACAGACAGACAGACAGACAGACGCCGGCAAAAACATTACCTCCTCGGCGGAGGTAAATTATTATTACATAATAATGAATAATTCTATTGGAGCAGAGGTATGTCTATGTTCTTAATAAAGGATTATTATTATTATTATTAGATTACCTTTTCAGTTAAATGTTATTGAATACAATGTAGAATAGTGCTTGTGGCATCGGAACGCGTTGCAGCATCTTAAAATTTATCAGAGCCCAGTTCATAGAAAATCCCAACTTCTATCGTATATCAGTATTCAGGCCAAAACTACCGGGATATGAATTTTGGCCCACATCACCCAGCCCTACTTAAGAGGACTGCTGGGTTAAGAGTATAATGTTAAAAGCCATAACATTAGTGAGAAACACTTGATAAAAGACCAAAGCTTAAATCCAACAGAACCTGAGAAAATGCATTTTCCAGATTGTGTTTCTTCATAAATGAATTCATGGCAGACTATCACTCACTACAAATTTTGCCTAGCAAAATCTGTTGGTTATTTTGCTACAGCAATTTTTAGGGAAGAGGGGAAAAAAAATCAGGTTAAGATAAAAACCTCAAATGTAACAGAGAGTGAGACGGCTGAGATCAGAGATCACTTAAATGTACTGGGGTGTTTTGTTTGTAGCCTGGCAACAAGTGAAGTGATGACATCGGCACCATTGGCAGATAACACAGGTAATAATTGGTTTGGAGCCCTCACACTTACACACATATGATTGATGATCATTATTATTACTTGGCAGCTGTTTAGTGGAATATCAGTCATAACATTCCTGCTTAATACAAGTAATGTTTTTTTTTCTTCAATAATTAACACAAAAAATAAAATGGGACACAGATCAAAAAATATTAACTTTAAACCCACAACTAATTATAGTGACTGTTAAAATGTGCTGTGATTCAGTGTTGCTGATAAATTCCCTTAAGAACTTGACACCCCTCCCCCTAAAAAAAACAAAAAAAAAAAACAAAAAAAACACAGTAGACATTAGTCACCACACAACAGGGTGGACGTTTACACACCAACACAGCCGGAGTACATCCATTATAACTGGAGGCTCACTTCCATATGTCACAGCATGTAAACAAAATAAAGGACTGCACTGGGTTTGAATCAGGCATTTTTATTTGACGCTGCAATTTGTACTGGATTTGCGTGTTCCCCAAGGTAAAGTATCAAATCTTTGAAGACCTGTCGTCATTCTTCAAATAAGTGAAGAAGGTAAGAATAGCTTTATATTAAGAAAGATGTATAAAAAGACTGAAAAAGGTAAATGAACCAGTAGAAAAAATCAAGAAAGAAGACATGCAACAAAAAGGCACCAGCAGCTGCTTGTAAACCCCTTGACCTCCATCATGCTATAAATAACACCCAACCAAATAATGTCATCTCTACAGTTTCTCTATAATATGGAGATTTGTGGTCACACTTATGCCCTCAAAATTGACAAATATTGTGACTCAAACTGCTTTTCTCTAAAAGGTTGATGAAATAAACAAGTATCATTAGCTGTAAGGTATTACCGTATCCCTTTGTAAAAACATCCCTGGCAGACTTTCCAAGGTCAGCATAGGTGGGAGGTACAGCCATTATCTAAAAAGGAAAGAAACAATTGTGTTAGTTGTATCACAACTTTGGAAAATCTAGGGCTTGAATCAACATTACAGTTGCAGAGCAGAATGGACTAAGAGCAATGCTCTGAAAAAAAGGAGGAGGGCCAGCTAGAGGTCACCAATGGATAGAACTGGTATACATCTGATACACACATAAAAAATAGTAACTTCACCACAGCACAGTCATTTCCCTCCTAATTAACAAATCATTTCCAGTGTTGGATGTTGAAAAATAAGCCTAGACATTTTGACAGACTAGTCATTTTTCCTAAATCAAAATTCATGTTTCAAGAGTTAAAGTTCAGAATGGACAATGAAGGTCACAGACTGAAGCCCAAAGCACAATCTGCCCCCCCGACTGCCTGCTCATGATTGTGAGCAGCTCTTTGTCCTTCGCTTTCATGAACAGCCAGTTGTGCAAGATATTTCATCAGCAGAACAGATGCAGGAACCATTTTCAATAGTGCAACAGTTAACAAGCGACGGCAGTTGCGCAGGTGTATTGATAACATACATGTTAATGTTGATAGTAGATAGGACATAAATTTGAACAGTTTACTGAGTGAATAGCACATTGAGGGGGTCACGCAGTTTCTCAGCTGGTGTTTCCTAATTCTCAAAAACTACAATTATTCTATAGAATCTAATAATAATAATAAAAGTTATTTCCTAAATTTAACATTTCCCAAAGTTAACAGTTCTAGCTCTCAGCACTGTCCATTAAACAAAATGAGCAGCCACAACTTTCATCAGCATTTCCTATCTTTTACTCCAATTAAAACATGATGAAAGGTGAACCACAGCCAAGTACATTTACTCAAATTATATAATTTTTTTGGCGCTCTTCTTTTACTTGAGTATTTTCATTTGAAACTTTCACTGCATTTAGGATGAAAATATTGTACTTTCTATTCTACTAGAATAGTAGAATAGAATAAAACCAAGTAGTTTTAGTTACAAGCTCGTAGTTGCTTTTAAGGTCAAGGTTTAAAAATAAGGATAACATACTCTTTAGAAAGAAAACAGTAAAACATCCCATTCAAAAGGCATTGCACAAGTGGATGTCATCTAACTGTTAACAGTTATCTTTCCATTTAAATTCCTCACTTGGTTTAATCAACAAATGCTTGACAAGTCCATAACCTTATTACAAAAACTAGCAAACAGATCAAAACTCTTAAAAATGGATCTAGTTTCCTTAGATACAAAACTGCATATAGGATACATATAATTGTTTTATTGAAAGATGACAATTTCCAATGATATTCCACGATTTTTCACAGGGATGCAGTATAAAATAATCTTTTTCTACCATCATCTTTACACCTCTTGTCATAACACCTAGCCTTAAGGAAAGGAGTCACCCACCCACCCTCTTCTGTAAGGCCAGTCTCCTTTCAAACCGGTGTTACCGCTTTGCTCTGTCCATTTTTGAGGGACCACAAATGCATTATGATCTGTACATGGGTGGAGACAAGGATGCAAATACTGGAGAGTTCCACTCTGATCAAGGTGTGTGATGTCCCACTATCCTACAAATCTGATCAATTCAATTAATTATATATTTTTAAAAGTTTTGTGGCTCAAAGCAAATTGACAGGATTGTGATTTTGAGTGGGCAGTCATTTCAATCACAATAATAAATGTTCAATAGCATAGAATATTGATGTTTTTTTCATACATACTCGTTAAGTATTAAATAATTCCACTTCCTGGAGCTACAACACCAGTTTACTGACTCATGTATGGGTGGGAAGGACATTTGGCTGGTAATACGTGAGCTCTTATACTTGAATGGGATTTTTTTTGAAGCAGGAAATGTGACTAAGGACAGGTAGTGCACCGTTTCACCTTGTTCTTTCTTTGCAACCAGCCATGTGCTCACGAATTTCTTACCAAATATTGACCTTCCCAGTAAAAGATCATCATCAGCTTGAAGCCAGGGGTCGTGACACCAAGACAAACGCTCAAAGAACTTGCTCATTAAGCCACTCACATCCTGTTGCAATGCTTAAAACTCACAATCTGTAGTGGTGCATCCACTGTATCCGCCTGTTACGGCTTCCACTCGAGGCTATAGGCAGAAATGCCAGAGGCCTCAGAGGACGCCGGAGGTCAGACTCTTTTCAATGACTGCTTGGGTGTCTAGTAGAAAGCCGAATAACTTCTGTTTGCAGAGGGTTCAATATTCATATTCACCAAATAATTTGACAGAGGCCATCCTTGAATATGACGTGGGCCATTCCGGGAATGTAACATTTAACTTTGCATCTACATCGCTGACTGTCCTTTGCTACCACTTTAATTCTACTCTCTTACAAGAAAAAATAAATAACCGTGAGATCAAATAACTGATTTCAAAAGGTCGATTTAAAAAGTCCACGGTCTTTTCAAAAACAACAGAACTGACTATTTGACTCAGACAAGAAGGTTATGATAAGAGCATCCTCCTTCCCTGGCCAGCTAACAGATTAGCATTAGCTCGCTATCAAGGTGGTCTGCGGGCGAAAGCATCTCTGGTTAAAACTATCACAGCAGCTTCTCAAGCCTGATGACACATATAAGCCATGAAGAAACAAAACTTTAAGACTACTTGGTACCATATACATACAACTGTATGTCACTTTTCCACTGAAATGACCGCACTCCTCTAGCTATTAGCCATCGAGCTAGCAGCTAGTGGCTTATAACAGCAACAGGCCGAGCATCTCTAATACTCCAATTTAAACGGGCGGAGAAATCGGACAGCTTTGGTCTCCGCGGCGAATATTTACCCACCGATGGCAGGGCTAGTGTGGCGAATAAAAGAACACTTAGCTGGGTTATTTTTATGTGTTAGACACACTACTTACCTCTGAGTTCCAGTCCTGACCGAGAAGGAGCTTGTCAACCGCACAAAGAGAAGAGGGAGGTGGGGCCGCGGCACTACGTTATAACACACGAGCAGCAGCAGCGGAACAGCGCCAACCTGTCACAATCAAAGACGACGCCTTTACTTTCAGACCAAGAGGGTTCACTCCACATGCTAACATTTTATCCTAAGTAGTATCAGAAATTTAAGTAAATAAAATGAGCGAGTCAAGTACATTCAATCAACCAACAACGCACTTGTATTAATGTAATTTCAGAGAGAAATGTTGTAATTGTAACTCAATACACTTTTTTGGTTTATAGTGACTTTGTAGAATTCTATCCATCACCCAAAAGTTACCAATTGTAAAATCATGTACTTTCTCTAAATGCCCAGAAAAGTAAAAAATGTACTTTATCTTTGACAGTCTGATGGAGCTCAACACGAAACGGAAATAGCAAAGAGGGAATTATCTTACCCTTGAGCCCTTCTTGAATCCTCTCGCTGGGATGAGTGACGTATTACGTGAACGCAGGCGCAGTTTTCACTTCAAACACGCAGCATCGGCAAAATTTAAGTATAATGTTTAGTCGGATGATTTTTGTCTCAGGCTAACAGGCAAAAATAAAAAGATCATTAATTAAAATAATTAAGAATGTCAACCTGGCGGGATTACGTTCATTTCAGTTTACTTCAGAAATATCGCCTTTACCAGCTCTCTCTGAAAGAGGGATACACCATGGACAGATCTCCAATCCATTGCAGAGCAAGAGGGAATATTTTAACATAGATATGACAAGTAATAATATATTAATGCATTGAAATTATATTTATAAAACTGTATTAAAATCTAGTTAAAAAAAACTGTAGACAAGTCAAATTCCAGTAATAAAGTCTTAAAAATACATGCTTAAATTAGAGTCTATGGGACATCTAAATATGCCTTAAGGCAATAAAAATATCCAATTCTGAAAGACAGCTAGCTGAAAGCCATTTGACCATGTTTGGTTTAAAACCTGGAAACCATTTACTGAATGGCCCCAGAAAAAATATTTATTTCTTATTCTAGTCGCAACTTGCACATTAGTTCAGAGAAATGCAATAAAAATGATTCTCAAAGAAACTTTGACATCCCTCATCCTCCCGAATGTGCAAGGCAGGGCTGTGAAAAGTTTTGCAGTTTTAATTTTGGGCAGAGAATTTCACAGAAACACAGCCGTGTGGTTGAGACAGTGGAATGCTGCCAAAACCCAAGGTGCTTCCTTTGCAGCAGGTAGGCCTACAGCTGCCAGCAGAAAGCTCACAAATGAGACACCTCCTGCCGCAGAAACATATTCAGTCTTGGAGTTTAAGGGCTGTAGATTTTAGCCTGTCTCTGTTTGGGAATTACTGCATTAATAAAAACAGAAATTGTTGATAGAAATGAGTGAAGGACTTTATCAGTTGATCAGGAAACTAATTAGTGAATTATGCGGCTATCTGTGGCTGGTTATGCTGTTTTGTGTGTTTTTTTTTTTTTTTTATTCATTATTATTTTTTCGGTCAAAAGCTTAAGTGCAAAAACCCATCAGAAAGCTTTCTGGACTGGAGGGGCTGAGCTACGTGTTGCATTAAAACATTTCACCAGTAGATGTCACTGTTGCCGTTGCCGCTTAAACCTGGATTTTCAGAGAAACACTGCAGCGGTTCAGCCTGTCGGTTCTTTAAGTTTTCCACAGAGTAATTTAGATAATGTGTCGGCAACGTTTAAGTACTTTAATACGTTTATTTTCAACTTTAGATCAATTTTCTGGCAAATAGTAATTTTCCAAACTTGAAGAGTTACTTCTAACAACAATGAGACGTTTTAATTTTGATACACTTGTGATCATTATCTCACAGGTTTTTTTGTGTTTTTTCTTTCACTGAAAAGACTCAGATTTTGTGAAGTATCTTATCTTTTTCTCTTTAAAAAAATACAATTTTACTGTATTTATTGAAATGTATCGTAGAATGATGTTTTATTCCTGCACAAGCAGCAGCAGAGATTCTTTTTCTTTTTTTTTTACAATTTATTTTTCAGACTTTTTGGGCAGTCCTGTTTGTTTCCAGCATAGGGATCAAATTTTTTAAGTACGAGTAAAAGTAAAATATTATGCTCACACACATTTCTCAAAGAAAATAAAATACTAGCATTTGAGTTTCTTAAAGGGAAATGATTAATATGCAAAATATTCAGTTTATAAGCTTAACTTCGGGAGAAAAATCAATGCTGAATACATTTTGTCACTTGCCAAGAGATCTTTTAGCTAAAGGTGCATTTTTAAAATTATACTGAATATTAAGTATGGATTATCTTATTTCTCCTGCCACGAAATTATTAATTTTAATTAAGATGTCTAACTTTTACCTGTGACAAGCTGCAGCAGACAGACTGATCTGCTTTTTAAAAGGTGATTTTTTTTTTCTTTTTCTTTTAGATAATTGCTCAAATAATGCCAGCTGGCTTCTTTTCAACCACCTCAGTGATCTTTCCAGAGTCCTGTGGTTTTTGGCACATTTTAATGGAATGTCATTATAAAATGTTTTCATGGATTTTATCTTTCAAGATATCTAAAGGCAGTCATGATGGGAAACAGTGATTAATAGCAATAATTAAAGTCACAATTGCAAACAGCGTGACTCATAAACAAAAAAGGGACGTCTGAGGATGGATGAGAAGAGATAATCAGTTCTTTACTCATTCACCAACAGGCACAGCTTGTTGCCATTAAATAAACATATTTAAGTTATTTCCTCATGTCTATTTAGGAGCTCCTTCTCTGTTCTACGCTCTTGCGTCACTGAATCTCAAGTAACATTTAATCAACAGCAAGTAACATGTTTGTCGCCTGTCGGTCGCCTTCAGAGGCAGCCAAAAAATTAATTTCTAGATTATCCTCGAGTCATATCTGGATTCCCTGCTTTCATCCCCCAAGCTTCAAAGCCAGCGCTGTGCTCACTTCAAACAGTCGTCACCGAGTGCCAGTCAAACCCTGCTCCAAAAGACAACAAACGCTGACGAAAATGTTAATCAACCCGGGCCAAGCATCACCAAAGTAAATAAAATAAATTGTAAACAGATGCCATAATATGTAACATATGTAAAAAATATAGCAGCCTGTCATCTGACTTCTTATTTTTTAATTTAGTGGTTCATGCACCGTCCAAGCTCCTCCACCTCTTCCCCTTCTTCCCTTGCCATCCATCCCAAACCCTCTCTTATGAGTCAATAACTTCACTGCATGCTGCTGCTTTTTCCAGCCCTGAGTGGAAGTCCATAACCCAGGGTCTGCTTAATTCGCTGGTATAAATCACTTCGCTCATGTTCAAACAGTCCAACAGCCGTAACCTTTTTACCTTCATCTCTGCGGGATCAAATGCATCCTGCAGCATGTGTAAAAAGGTTTTTGTAGACCATTTAATGGCTCAGAGTTTCCACTGCTTCAAATTTGGAAGGATATCTGCCATTAAAAGGAACGCTGAGAGAGATGATAGGTCTAAATGGGTGGATAAAGTCACTCATTCGGTCCATGGACACCTTCCAAAAGAATCCAAATGAAAACTACTGATGCAAAGCAAAGGAGGTTTTCATTGCGAGACAATATTTGTGTCGGTTCAGACTCATAAAATAGCATGACAATATCGACGGGACTCTCACTGAGGCAACTAACGAAAGAAATGTTTTTAAATTATTGTTTTCTTGTTGTTTTCGAAGCTGAACAAATAACATATGCTTGTAGGCACTTGATAGAGAACTTAGATGGTGAATAACACATCCACATCTGTGTCAAAGAGCAGTCCTGCTGAATTTTATTGTATTCAATCAATTCAAGCAGAAGTCAGTCAGTTCACTGTTGATATTGCATGAGAGTGTCCGTCTTTGTTTAGTATGAGTAACCAAGCGCAAGATGTCCTGGGACACGCTGATGTCATGTCGCCTTGAAGGAACAATGAGAGTCCTTGGACCAAACAGTAGAGTTTGTGTGAAGTTTTCCTCCTCCTCCTCTCAGAGTGGCATTGATGAGACCTCGCGCTCTGAAAAATCAGGAAGAGAGTAAAGAAAATCAGTGTGCAGCTTTCACTCCATTTATCTGCCTGAACCATCAGACCTGTTCGTAATGTGAAGGTATTAGAACGACAGCAACCGTAAAAGCAAACATCAAAGGGAAAACAAAGTGGAAACAAGCGTTTTGTCATTTTACATTTCAGCCCGCTCAACGTGAAAATTCACACATTTGTTTGCCTTTTTAGTCTTGATCAGCATTGTGTTGATAAGTGGGTGGTATGATTGGAAAAGTGAGATGCTTTCCTGTTTGAACTTTTGCTCATAAACTAAGAGGCATGAGAAAATGTCAAGGCTCAGCTGTGGTCAGAGTGCTGCAAACGGAGCAGTGACGCATTTTCAGCTTGAGTTTGTGTGCGTCTGCTTGCAGGAGAGAGAGAGAGAGAGAGAGAGAGAGAGAGAGCGATGTACTGTTTGTGTGTGACACTGTACGTATACAGCAGATGCTGCGATCTTTATCTCTCATTCATGGCATCCAAGGAAATGTAGCGTAAGCTGGTTAACAGTCAGTTTCTCAGTATCTGCAGCGCACAGATGAGCTGATAGTCACCAGCGCCGCTCGTGCAGACACCTGCTGTTGCTCTGTGGAAACTGAAGTAATGCTAAAGCATTGCCCAACGGGGTGTGCTTTGCCTTGCTGCTTCACCGATTGCCTTTTTCAATGTTTCATAGTTGATTTAAAAGGGAAATGTTATCTGGATGTAGTGTAGATCATCAAATCACAGTATTTCACATGCAGCATCCAGTTTAAGTCCAATATGACACGATAGAACAATTTTATAAATGAGCTTTGTCTAATGGAAAATTACAAAATAGATACAAAGTGAAAGTTGTTTCAATAACACTGATGCCAGTTTTTGTCACGTGGCCCAGCCTGACTTTAAAAGTAGCTTTAATTTGCACCTGCTCCACATTTGTACCTTGCAGATGGAGCAGGACTCATCAACCTGGCTACTCAGAAGTGGCACTTGTGAGTGTCAATCAGGGGTCTATTGTAGCCACAAGTCTCGATTTGGGTGGACTTATAATGTCCAAACCTATGACCAAACAGCGAACGAACACAAAAGTGAAATGAGTTATAAGAAAGAAAAGATGTACGTATATAAGGATTTACAGCCCCAGGGAAGAAACATATGGCATGTCTGATCTCCCAGCCATCACCCATCAAACATCATGATGCTTCCATCTGTTTTTTATGTCTATGTGGCCAAAAAGAATAAAATTTGTTATGGATTGATATACAGTGATCCCGTGGCAATTCGCGGTTTTAGTTATTCGTGGATTTTTCAGAAATATATAATATAATTAAAAAAAAAAATTAAAAATTGCGGCAACATCATAGGATGTTGTGTTGTTCTCTCACAGTGAAGAAATGTTGTGAGCCAGCCTGGCCCCTTTAAGAAGGTAGCCTTATGGGTAATGATGTGGCCTTATGGGTAATGGAGTGTGTGTGTCGTGGGACGGCAGAAGAAAACGGGGTTAGATGAAAAGTGGAGTGAGCATCAAGAGCAGCCCAGCGTGTAAAGATTTAGATTCTCTGTTAACCGACAGGAATCCGAACAATACAACCTGTGTGATGTTACAAGTTCCTGCAGTGCCAGAATAAAGTGCCGTTCCATGCAGAGAAAACCAGACTTTTTCTTTTGTTGTTGTTAGCGTGTTACCCGCTAATTACGAGCCAAAAATAGCACAATACCAGCGGTTTCTTTACTACGGTTCAGAGACCAGAGGCTGTGAAGGTAACAGAAAGACCACAGTTGAGCCTTTGTCTTGTTTCGCTGCAGTGCCTCGCTACTTTTTTGTGGTTTTAAAACATATTTTAAACACATTATTGAGGCTCGGAGGGCTCTGGCTCCAATTCGCAGATTTTTGATTTTTTTTTTTGGGTCCCCATTAACCGCAAAAAATAAGGGATCACTGTATAGCTTCTTCTTTGCATGATGGAGCTTTAACCTGCAGTTGTGCATGGCACAGCAACTGTGTTCTGAGACAATGATTTCTGGAAGTGTTCCTGTGTTCATGCAGTAATTATTTACAGAATTACAGAAATCATGTCTGTTGTTAATGCAGTGGCACCTGAGGGCCCAAAGATAACTGACAACCAGTACTGATTTTGAGTCATTGCAGCACCCAGTCTGCCCTCAGTCCAACAGGTAAACTGCTGGAAAACGATGCTCTTCTACAAGCTGTGACCTGGTTTGGACATTTCAAAAGGGATTTTGGTACAGCTGATGACAACAGAAACTGTACGAAGGAAAAAGGTAATTTTAAAAAGCTTTCTAAATTACAGTCTGTGTCGGGAATATCTCTCCGACAGTGGCTCTTCATTTGTGGCGGCTGAAGAGTTTCCGTGAGAACTGCAGGAAATCATGTCTTTTATTAATGCAGTGCCACCTGAAGACCACAGTTGAGCCTTTGTCTTGTTTCGCTGCAGTGCCTCACTACTTTTTGGGGGTTTTTAAACATATTTTAAACACATTATTGAGGATCTGGGGGCTCCAGCTCCATTTCGCGGATTTTGGGGGGGGACACCGGTCGCCATTAACCGCGAAAAATAAGGGATTCCTGTATGCTGTTTTGTGACTATTTTCTAAAGCTTCCATAACACTCTGAGTCCTACATCTTCCTCAGCTTAAACTGCAACCGAATGTTGGTTTTAAAGTTTTCTCACCTTATCAGCCTTTATTTTTCTCCCCCTAAATGGATGGATAAGCACTGGTATTATGCTAATTGCGACTCTTGAGGAGTTAAATGAGCACTGACAGTTTGCTGCTAAGCTTTTATTAAGGATGTCTCTTTAAAGGTGCCCCTGCAGTAATGACAGAGCTTTACTGACGGGGCGGCTGAGCCACCATCCACGGCTCTCGAAGGCCCTTTGGATAAAGCGCATTCACCAGCTGACATACAATACCCCGAATCGGTCCAAGTAAATTCTGCACTCAAGAAAAGCTTCTCGCTTATAGCCCGATTCACATCTGCCGCTGATAACCACAATGTAAAACCACAGACTTGGCAGCAGCAGCGAGGCGTTGCCCCTATGAGCACTTTTACCACAAACTCTCAAACTGCCAAGCCCCCTGCTGTACGCTGCATCCAGGATCAATGTGTGTCCTGAATACTGGATTCTGTAATCAACCCATTCTCCATATTCTGCCCCTCAGGTACCGCGCCAACATCAAAGGAGGTAAAAGATGGTGTGGTATCTCTGCGTGCCTGTGCCCTCCGCTGTGTAAACCAGCCCGGCTTTCTGCCCCCAGACACAGGTGGGGGGGGGAGTGGAAGAGCAGCCGAAGAAATTTGATTTCATGACTGTCTTGTTGTTACCTGGAAGGTAGGGCTGTGGTTTGTGAAATTTAGCAGGTTCTGCCTGCACCTGGTTACAAGCTGATCACACCGATGCCTCTTTACACCACAAGATCAGATATAGAAATCCTACAACTAAAGGATCAAGTTTTATGATTACAGTGTACAGCAAAGGTTAGAAGCGTGTCGAGATGTCACTCGGTAAGGCAGAGATAACATTTCAACTCTGGAACTTGACACAAGAGAGAAAAGGGGTTTAAAAAAAAAAAAAAACATAAAGACATTTCACATTTTCTACAAAATAAAACAAGCATAAACTATATTCTTTTGATTCACAGTGAATTATCCAAAATGAGATTTTTTTTTTTTTCTTTGCTCATCTTGGACGACTCACAGCTCAGTTAGCACATATTTCCACTACTGCAGTGACACTCTCATGGACAGATGTCTGGAACGTTTACCCTTCACTTCCAAAACATTTCTCCTACCTGTTCATCCCACAAACGCCTCCCACTTAGACAACTGATGATGCGAATTGGATAAAGACGAAAAGCCGATGAGTGAAATTGCACTCAAATCATTAGGCTTATATCTGTAATTATATCACATCTAATTTGTATCAACATGTAAAACAAAACTTTAAATACGCGAAGTAATTGCGATGGTGTGGCTAATCAACTTGGGAGGTTTCTTGGTTGTTTTTACCTATTTGCTTTCATTTTTTACTCTAAAATTATTTCCTCCCTTTTCCTCAAAATAAGGTTTTCAGTCGATTAACAAAAGGAATTGAAAAAAAATGATTGTGTAGAAACGAGAAGAAGCTAGGATTTATTGTGCCATTTCAGTTTCTAGCAAGTAAGAAATGTCGAGTCAGTTAGCAGTCACACAGTGTTGGTTTCATTCATTCACAGTAAAAATGTTTGGCATCTTCCATCGGCTGAGTGCGATTAGATCGGGTTGTCAACATAATGACTTAAAAGGACTTTATTATTTGACATTAAATAAGTCAGTTTCTTTTATCAGGTGAGTTTTGTTTGATTCGTGTCATCGGCCACCTTCGTGGTTTGATGAAAGAACTTGGTTGCTCTTTGACACTTTTGCTCAAACATTAAAACTGTGGTGAATTACAGAGGAAAAGGCCCAGAAAGAGAGGCCGCGCACTCAACTGAAAGTTCCTGGCACCGAATATCAAGCCCAGAGCAAGTGGTAACCTTAGTGCGCTTTCTGATCTTCAACGGAATTTCCAACATAAAAATCAACAGAATTGGCTTTTATCTTCTTAGGATGTCAGCCAGATACTGAAAGGCAGATGAATGCTTTTATCACCAACAGACTTGACTACTGTAATGCCCTTTTACTTTTCTGGAAAATCCTGGATAAACTGCTAATGCAAAAGCAGAAGCAGATGCTGGTTTAGATTTTAATGTTGCGTTATTGCTTTTAAATCCGTCAGTGGACCCTTGGTGCTCACTATATTACATGTTCCCCTTGGATCCTCTGTTTAAAAGTCATCTAGTCTTTTTATGCGTATTTTTTATTCTATGACAAACACCATCAGTGTTGCAGCTTTACTGAAAAGCACATGATTAGGCTTGACTTTGCTTAACATGTGACATTGAGCAAAAATCCCATTCTACAATTTCCAGCGATCACACACCTTTTGATTCTGTAAAAGTAACCCTTCCACTCTAAAGAGTTGAATCATTTTTTTTGTAAATGCAGTATAGGTTGCATTTGCATCATGCAGTGGTGACTTTGCTTTAGTTGTTGAAACAGGTCTTTTTGATATATAAAAGACAAAATATGTAAGACTAAATCTTTTTTTCTGTATTCTAAAAGTTAGATTTAACATCAGTACCTACGTTTTGCAAGATTGCAGCAACATAAGGCAATCTTTAAGCATTGAAAATTCACTTTGAACCTGAAGGTTTATTCCATTTACAGAAGGCAGGCACCTCTGACAAGGTTACAGTTTGTTCTATCAGTGCAGTACAAAGAATTTTCCATACAGGGGTCTGATCAACGCAGATCTTTCAGGGGTTGTGCAATTTGTTCTGTCCTGATACACCGTGCCTCACTGTCTTCACAAAGCCTCAACAGGCGTGTGAAGATCTTTGAACTAAAAGAGATGTGGAACAAAAAAAATCAGACAAGGCTGTTGTTTGGGCGTAACGATGTTGTTTGTTGAGATGCTGGCGGTTGAGTGTAAATGCCAGGAGCATCTGAGCGCCTAACGAACAGCACACAGGCGCGCGTACGCTACTCACCCTGAAGACCCTTGAAGAGGCTGCATTCACACAGAGGCACACAAACCAGCTCTCGTCTCTTCTGTCTGCCTCTTTCAGAACCAGAAACTTTGCCAGACGTGTCCGTTGATCACCTGAAAAAGTCAATATGAAGATCAATATTGGTTTCTGTACAAAAAAAAAAAAGAAACTCGATGGATCCAATCAATATTTTGTTGTCTCAGACATTATCTGTCATGCTGTGAAGGAGAACACTTCTTCTTTTTCTTTGTTTTCTTTTTTTAACTTGTTGTGGCTCTGGAAACCTGTGTTCATACATTTACATGCATTTTTACGAGGAAGCTGTGCCTCTGCGGTCTAATCTGCCCAACAAATCAGATGTGAAAACTATCATCCTACAGTTAATACAAAAAGCACTATTAATTGTTATTGTATTCAATCTGATTAACCTTTTTTCCCTTTTAGAGGCTCTTGTGTAGGCTCTGATATAAAAATGCAATCATCAACATTTTCTTTTCTTTTTTTTTTCTTCAAAGGTTTCCAAGCGTGATACATTCACTGAAGAGGCTGCAGTTCAGCAGCATCATTTTTAAATATTCAATAGCTGAGGCTGTTGTTTAGTTCCTAATTATGGGTTTGATTGGGTAGGAGTAAAGATGCCAATTTCTGCGGAGCCCCCCGAGCCTCTATAATGTGTTTAAAATTTGTTTAAAAACCCCAAAAAAGTAGCGAGGCACTACAGCGAAACAAGACAAAGGCTCAACTGTGGTCTTTCTGTTACCTTCACAGCCTCTGGTCTCTGAACCGTAGTAAAGAAACCGCTGGTATTGTGCTATTTTTGGCTCGTAATTAGCGGCTAACACGCTAACAACAACAAAACAAAAAGTCCGGTTTTCTCTGCATGGAACGAGCACTTTATTCTGGCACTGCAGGAACTTGTAACGTCACACAGGTTGTATTGTTCGGCTCCTGTCAGTTAACAGAGAATGTTAATCTATACACGCTGGGCTGCTGTTTATGCTCACTCCACTTTTCATCTAACCCCGTTTTCTTCTGCCGTCCCACAACACACACACAGTCCATTACCCATAAGGCCACACCATTACCCATAAGGCTACCTTCTTAAAGGGGCCAGGCTGGCTCACAGCATTTCTTCACTGTGAGAGAACGCGCAATCAAAATCCTGTGATGTTGCCGCAATGTTTAAATTAAAAAAAAAATTATATTATATATTTCTGAAAAAAATCCGCGAAGCACCAAAACCGCAGTACTCAAACCGCGAATTGTCAAGGGATCACTGTATCTCAATCTGACCTGCAGAAAAAGATGACCCATGTTACTCATCGATAAGAGCTGTTGCTGGAGATGAGTTGCACTCCTTTCAATTTCTCAAATTCTCATCAGCTTCAACAGGCGACGAGTTACAGATAACCGGGCTGATCAAGTCAACACCAGATTGAAATATAGATAAAACAGCGCTTCTTTCTACATTTACTAATCTGTTAATTTAGTGGTATGGGTGTGCTGGATTTATTCTAATGAAAACCTTTTTTTTTTAAGCTGTTTTGTGTTATAAGTAAGCAGAGATGTGTGCAGAGTACAGTGCAATGCCACTGTTTTACATTGTGTGTTTGTGTGTGAGCATGCATGCACGTGCACCAGTCCTCCCGGGTCAAATGGGTCATTTGGAGGCTTGTGCAGTTTTTGTGGACAGGCTGATGGTGGTCAGTTCATTTGAATCAGGTATATTAGAGAGGGAAATATCTAACACGTGCTGTAAAGTGGCCCTCCAGGACCAGAACTGGAGAGAGGTGTGCTCGACTGTCCACATGACATTAATGTTGTCATCAGAGGTCCTCCGGTGAAAACTGTGTACCCAGTGATTGGTCTCGACTTCACAGTCTCATCCATTGATAACCACGGAGCTGTGCTGCCTGCAATTGTCAGTTTAGTCTTATAGTTTTGTATTTTTACTGAATGTATTTCAAAATGATGTTCAGGTCGAGGTCATAGTAGTAGCACCAAAGAGCTCAAGGAGTGAATATAAATGTGTCACGCATCAGTCACACAATGCCAGTAATGCAGGTCAGTGGCAGTCGAAGTGCTTTGGAAGTGGCTGAAGAGCTCAGAACGAAAGTATTCGAATTGAACCAGTGAGCGCATTAGAGTCAAAAAACATAAAAACAGCATTAAACCGAGGCTTAAAATAATACAGCAGAAAAAAAAGACAAATAAAATGCAGTTTATTAAAGGTAATAAATACTTTTAAAGGCCTCGTGCCTGGAGGCTGGAGTCCACATTGAGGCTAGCATCCACCACTCCGCACCCCCACCCAACCACAAAAAGAAAAAGTTTGTTGTAAAGCTTAAAAACTGTCCCACTAAATGTTTTTGTTCTGAAGAAAACCGAAGGCCCAGCTGTCATTCATCTGTGTCAAAGACTTTCATTCCTGAAGTTTTAATACTAAAGAGTAAAGTCAGTATCTGACTCTTCAATAATGGGAAAGATGTTCTGAGCCTGAAGACCATCTAAGCAGGTAATAGTTGACAACATAGGGTTTGGTGCTGTCTAAACTTCTCCATCTTATTTAGTTCTACTTGCAAGCATCCAGAACCAGAGTTCTTTTATGAGAATGTATATATATATATATATATATATATATATATATATATATATATATATATACACAGTGTATATAAAATAATAATTCAGTCGGCATGTGGTTCAAAGAGGCTTTTTAAAACTTCCAAAAACAGAAAACTAAAAAAAGTGAAGCAAACTTTAGAAAAGTTTGTAAATACAAACAACATGATTTAAAATGAAGCCTGTACTTTGAAGTCCATCCATGGCAGAAAATAAAAACTGTTGCTGCCTTTTTTTTTTCTGCTGGTTTTATATGTCACAGCAAAATATTAGTACAATTACTTGTTATAATAATAAAGGCGTTCCATACAAGGTCACGTCTCTGTTCAGCTGGGCCTCATTAGTTGAGATTCAATATTTTATCCTCTTTTATTTGAGTGAATGAGGGAAAGAAACAGCCGTGTCTTTCCCAGCTGACTTCTTCAATGATGCAGCCCCAAACCTCAGTTAACTCTTCTCAGAGAAATTCAGTTTGTCAATCTTAAAGTAAGGCAGCTAAACATCAAACCCCAAGTGATGGTTTTTATTTGTAAAATGTAAAATTCTTCCACAGCTGTATAACCGCAGTATTCCCATTAGTCCATATCATCCAAATCTTGCCAGAGGTTCTGCATCAAGAGACGTCCCTGATTGTTTTCTCTGTGTGTTTATAACAACCAAGAGACAGAACCAATGTGTGATGACATATTTGTCGCCAGAGCAATCAGGCCCTATAATCTTCCCAGTCAGGAAAACCAGAACAAATTAGGCTGTGCAGCACTTCCAGTGTGCTATCACTATAAATCATCATCATGACCCCGAACATATACAGTCAGCTCACGATAAAACAACAGGCCTGGGAGAATAACGTTTGTTCCCAAGCTCGGTCCACGTATACATGGTGATATACTGTGAGAAGAGTCCCATTCAAATGTATTTCTCACACGCTTATTGTATGCTGGGGCAAAAGCATTTCCCGACTGAAAGTATGGGCTGGGCCCTCATTCTTTTTAATTACAGGGTTTGCTGATTATGAACAAACATCAGGGAAGTTAGTATGATTGTTTACTGTCACTGTGTGAATATTTGTAGATGCTGTGCCAAAAGAATTTCAGATAGAAGCTTGACAATAAAAGTCACATGAACACCAAAGAATATTGTTTAAGGGAATATAATACTATACCACTAGTCATATAACATTATACAACCGTGCCAACTGATCCACATTCACAATTGTTGGTGCACATTCTGTCAGAAGCTGACATAAACTCATCGCTGGTAAGCGAAGCAACTTCCTTTGGCTTTTGTCTTTTTGGGGTCACCGCAACAGACCTTTGTGTTCTGCATATTTGATTTATGAGAGGTTTTACACCAGATGCCCTTCCTCACACAACCGTCCTGGGAGTGGCACGAAGAGCAACTGGGGCCGTGTGAGGTTCAGAGTCCCATCCAGGGACATTTTAGCCTATTTCAGGCCCGGGGACTGATCCTGGGATCTTCTGGTCCCTCTGGTGTCCGACTCTACCAACTATGCAACAGTCATTTGGTTCCAAAACTGATATAAGGTTTTCCAAAACAATGTGCAACGATGTGACGCACAGGCACATGGAAAATTAATAAGTTATATTAATCTGTTTGAATTTAGTCATAGTTGTGTGAGTATGAAAGGTTGTCACCTGGTATTGTCTACGGCCCCCCGTGACTCAAATAGTTGTCGTATTTCAATAAGGAAGGCCATTCCAAAATTGACTTTTTCCATTTAGCAGCCAGTTTTAATGTGCATCTGGGGTCATCGGCCTATTAAAACATTCAGCTGTACTACATGTTTAATTCAGGGGTGTCAGACTCATTTTCACTGAGGGCCACATCAGCATTGTGGTTGCCCTCAAAGGGCCAGATTGACAGCATGAATGTAACAAAATGCAATGTAAATCAAAATAAATTAAACTACACCTTATTATAATCTTAAATAACGGATTCTGTATTTATTATGTATTCAAGTTTCAAACATTTAGGTCATTATTATTTTAAACTCAGGGTTTGTGGTCGTAAGAGTATCCATTATCTTGGTTTCAGAAGCGAAAGCGGTTCTTTGTTTTTCTTGCAGGCTAAATTTAGCATACTTAGCTCCATGTTTGCTGTCAAAATGCCTACGTAGATTATACAACTTCACGACCAACACCCGCCTCATAACACAAAAGACATACTGTTATTTCACCTTGAGATACAAACTTGTAATTGTTTTCCCATCGTTCATGAAACTGCCTTCCTTGTGCATCAATTTTTCTTTTCTTGGACATGTTGGGGTTAGTTTGTAAAGGTTTTTCTTAAGTCCATCAGTTCTGAAAAATCGTCTTGCTCATAGCTACCGTTATCGTTGTGGGTAACGACGAAATGCATGGTGGGAGATGTAGTTTATTGTCAATATGCACTTTAAAGCAGTTTAAGCTTATTTTAAGTCTTAAAATATTGGTTTAAAATTTAAGCTAATAATACCCAAGCTCTCGAGGGCCACATAAAATGACATGGCGGGCCACATTTGGCCTTGTGTTTGACACATGTGGTTTAAATGGACTGACTGAAAGTTTGATGTTTTACTGAGGTAGTTGTGTGGAACCCAAAATCCACTGGCAGGGAAAGAAAGAAAGAAAAAAAATGCCCCAGAGTATGATAGTGCCACCACCATGCTTAACACTGGTGAAGTGCCTTTGAATGTGGATTCCTTACCTTTACTCCTCCAATCTTTGACAAGAAATAATTCCTTCACAAGACTTTTTTTTCCTCCATACTACTAACTAAAACCATTAGGTAAGGTTGTAAGAGCTGATCTTGGAGTAAGGAGGTTATTCTTCGATGGCAGCCTCTCAGTCTGTTGTGATGTACTTTAATGGCACACTTAAAATAATTTTTAAAATAACAAACTGAAGATTTATTAACATATAGTCTGCTATCAATAACTGCAGTCAAATTAAAAAGTGCTTTTTATTAAGGAGTGGGCTAGCAACAAAAAGTCATTTATTTTTTACTCAACTGATGCTGCTTTCAATCATTCGTATCGCTGAAAGATTTGACGTGGACTTTGGAGAGCCCTCATTAAAAATGAGAAATCAAAAATAATGACTGGAGACAGTAAGAGGAAGGCCAAAAGTGTAAAAGCAAGGAGACGCAAAAGGCAAAAGAATCAGAGAAAGCAAGAGGACGACAAAAAGAGAAAAGAAAATACGAAGAGGAAAAGAGAGAACCAGAGACGAGGAGTTGAGCTCCAGTTGGATATCCAATCTGTATTCTCAGTCTCTGACTCAAGTGAAAACCATCAAAGCCTGAGGTTTGGGGACTCAAAAGTCGGTTCAATCTGCAACCATTTCCCACAGCCTTTCAAGAACTGCCAAACATTTATTTGTTTTGGATTAATGTAATTAACTCCCCCCCTTTCCCAGTGTCACACAGAAGAAGCGAGTCACAGTGAACAGATTACAAGGACTCTGCTTCTCAAAACCTGCAGCCTGGCACTGTGGCTCACTGATTTCATATCAGTGGATTTACATTTTGCTTTAGCTTGACATGTAAATCGCCTCCTGATAATTCTCACAAAGGCGCCGGCAAACATTTACAGCCCAGGGAGTAAAAAAGATGTATCGCAGCCAAGCAGTTAAAAGCATGTGCAAAGTGTTTGCTTTTTATCCACTTGAGAGTTACTTATACATGCAAACTTTCTTCCAGTGGTGCTGTTTGTTTTGTAACAGTATATTGCAATGAATAGACTTTAATTTGGGGGATATTTGTTTCCACTACAGCTAAAAAGTCTTAATTGCAATAATAAAATAATAAACATCCTGTACAAGTACATTTTATTTGCCTCGTTTTAGAGATACTTTCACAAATGTTTCAAAAGACTTTAGTAGCTCCATATATAAGCAAAAACTGTAATAAGGAGATAATATTTACAGCCCTAAGTAAATACAGCAAGTGAGGATATTGACTAATAAACCTCTGTGGAATTTTTGTGATACTAATGCTTGCTCTGAAATCATACATGGTGTTTAAAGTGGGTTTTAAAGTTCCTCAGTTTGGATCATTAAACTTACTCAGTCAATAACAGTCTGTTTAAAACTTCCCTCAGAGTAATAAGCCAGGTTTTCACAGTCCAACTCATCAGGCCCTTCAAGCAGCCCAGAGTCATAACTCCTCTGGCGTCAATAATTTTTCATGCGACAGAAGTCACAGTAAAAATGATGTGTATGTATGTAATACATTAGCCTTCCAGCCGTAGTGAAATGTCCCATAAATCCAGAGGTTTTCTGTTTCATATACCACATCTCCCTTCATGGGTAGGGGAGGGGGAAAAAAAATTATATCTAAAAAGTATTGCAAAGATTTGGTGATCAAACCCAGATGGGAGTGAATCATTTCTCAAAGTCTGCTGGAATAATGGGCCGTTCTTCAACAACCATTCTCGTGAGAAAGGGCTCCAAAGAAACGTCGCTTTACAAATTGTGATACCAGCGCCTCTAAATGATATTCGAATTGTTTGTAGAATCGATATCGATGTGTTTCTCAACTTTTAAGCCGATTTTTTAAGATGAAACCCTCCCATCAAGTGGATTCTGCCATTAATTCCCTTTATGTACCTGAAGAGGTCAGTCTATCTCCCTCTGCCAGCAGCAGCCGCCACCTAAACTGATGACCAGCAGCAAAACTATCACCATTCATTGTAGTTTTCTTTTTTTGCCTTTAAATTAAGAGTTAGTTTAACCATCATTCCTAACATAGCCTATTCAAGTCTTCTCTAATGTTTTCCAAGTGGAGACACAACCCCCCTTCCTTCGTGACCACTATGATGCTCCTCATGGCATCCAAATGATTTTTTCATGAAGTTTTTTGATATTGTAACATTCACGGCTGATTGATGATTATAGAATAACTCTTAAAGACTTGAATGGAGGCTCAAAGACTTTTTTTTTCTGTGCTCTTGCCAACTGACAAAGCCTTCTGGACGGAAGGTGAACAAAGAGGAAATTGACCTGGACGGCTGAGAGTCATCACCAGGAAAAAGAAAACATATGTTCGGTAGATTTCTGTATTCTTGGATTCCTTCCTGTCAGAAAACTGTCTACATTTACGTGTTTCCTGGACAAACTGAATTGCATTTGTTCACAAAACTATATCAGTAGCAGAAATTGACTTTTTTGGAAGCAGTCCGGAGAGAAATTACCTCAAAAACTGTCTCCAGTGTTGAATAAACAGGAAGGAAGAACCAGAGACAAAAGTGTTTGCACCTACCGCTCCTTTGAAAGACCAGAAAGCAAAGCAGTGTCACGGGTTGAAAGACCGCTGCCAGTTTTGATGGGGAAATCTGTTGTATCTCATGTTCCAGTCCATCCTGAAGGATTCTGGGACCTGCAGCTGGAATGGTTTGATTAAAAGACTTTAATGGTTGACTATTGGAGGTCATGAAGGGCCTGTTTACCTTGAAGAGAACTGATTCTGTTCATGTATAAAATCAATTCAGGGCATGTTTAAAAAATAACAATGATGATGATGATGATGTAAAAATAATAAAAAGATGGTTTCTAGAGGCTTTGTTTATTGTGAGTCCTCTGACTGCCTTCAGTTATCTGGAGGGAAAGAAAATGATGTTGATTTGTTTCGGGTTTCTTTTTTTTCTCAGACACACTCCCGACAGTCGACCCTGGCTTCAGACAACACTTTTAAGTTCTCTGTTTCTGTGTGAGTCAGGAAAGTCAATGTCTTAGCTGTTTTTATAGTAAATGTCCTGCAGTGCCAACAAGAAGAAAATGGATTTTCAAGATTTTTACAAGATTTTCACTTTCTGAAAGGTTCACTTTTGAGACATTCGTAGTAAGTTCTAGCTTATTTGGATAGTTACATCAGTAAAACTAGTTGCAGTGACGGGGTTTCGGCACATATACTTCTCCCCCCCACAGACTAGTTAAAAAAAGGGACAAACACATTCACTTTTTTTTTGACCATTGCAAAAATAAGACAAAAACTTAATCAACTGGTATGTTTCCAGAGACAAGTTTTCTAAATTTGTAATGCAATTTTCTCCGTTTCCTCACGTTGAAGATTTGTAAAAGGTAAAAAACGACTCATCTCCCATTCGATCCATTACTCTATATACATCAGTTTGTAGCATTTGTAACTCGCTCAACATAAAAGGCAAAATAAAAAAAAAAGAAAGAAAACATGAGCGGGAAATCAAACCCAAAAGCTTAAATTTATTATTTGAAAGTCGTGCTGTGTGTCACGACAAAAAACCACACCGTTCACATCCATCAGTAAGAACTGACAGATTTTTGTTTCACTTTACACACACACACACACACACACACACACACACCCTTTATCCAAGGAGAGCTGGGATAGGCTTCAGCAGACACTGTGACCCTGAATAGGAAGAAACAATTAAGACGCCGCAGCCTGTGCCCCAGGTCATACTTTTTTTTTTTTTTCCTTTTGTAAAAGTTTTTTTGTGGCTCTAGTGGCCTTTATTGACAGTGATAGAGAGGAAACCAGGGCAGAGGGAGTGGGGAAGACACGCAGCAGGTCAGGAGTCAAACCTGCAACCTCTGCAGGAGGACTGCAACCTCTGTACATGGGTCGCCAGCTCAAACCGCTGATTTACCCAGCAGCCTGATTTTATATTTTTATTTTTTTTCATTCTCCACTTGTATCATGAGTTCCACGTCTTCCACAGATGCCGAGACAGCATTGCCATCGACAAGCTGCAACCCAGTGAAGATGCTATGTTTCTGTGGCTCTCATTCAGATCCACCACATGCTCATCAGGCCATTATAACTTGTTACCTGTTTTTCCATCTGCAGACAAAATCGAATTTGAAGAAAACTTTTGAAACATCAGTTTAAGTGAAACTAGCATCAGCACCTTTTCCGTTTACTTGTTTGATACTAATGAACAAGACTGCGTGGAAGAGTTGTCAGCTGCTGGTTGTGTTTATTGTGTCGTGTATATATTAGATCAAAACCGGACTGGAACTATTTTTTGGATAAGACACAAACAAAATCAGCACTCCATACAGTAAAACTTCGAAAGACATCTTCAGGACTGGGTTTCTCCTTCATCCTTCTCCTTATTCTTTCATGTTTGTGAATTATTTCGTCTGAAAGTGCATCATGTTTTTTGTTTCTTTTGTCCTTTTTCTACCTGACCCTGTGCTCCAAGGCTCCATTGTGATCAAGGCGCAAACCACCTGAAGCAAAAACATCATGTGTATCCAGGACATCTTTTAGAATCTCACTATTTCTATCAACCTTTTCAAAAGTGTAACTTAAAAAAAATTACTCCAAGCTTCAAAAACCACTGTCTTCCAGCGTTGTAATTAGTTTCTGCCTTTCCTTCCATAGTGTCACAGTCCAACCAGTCTCCTCTCACTTTTGGTTGCATTTCTACGCTGTCTTCACCAGAACCACTTTCTCAGTGCGATTTTTATCCTGGTACCCGGCTGAACATTTGGATCTTGTATCTCTTTGGTTCTGGTCATCACATTAAACGCGGGCCGTGACTCAACTTGACATTACGTTCAGAAGTAGATGACAAACTCGCATGTAAACGAAACCGCAGAGTTTTTCCGATTTTCGTCAGCAATTCTCTCCTTTTCTTTGTAGCCGACTTCATTTTCATCCGTACCACCTCCCTGCTCTACGCAGGGCTTTCATTTCTAGTTAAGCTCCATGGCTGGAGTGGACACAACTTTGTCAGTGGGTTTCTCATTTTTCATCACAGGCACTTAAGGCCAAATGTACTCTCAGTTCGCTTTCAGTGTAAATTTTGAACAGTTATACAGAAATACGGATGTTGCCATGCTTTTCATTATACCACACTATGATGCACAGTAAAGTATCAAAATTAACAAGAAGCAGGAACTGATTTCTGAAGCATTAATTCCAGCCTCTTTTTTTTAATTTCAATCATTCAAAGGCGTTTTAAGTTGTTTTAGTAGCTTAAGAAACTGGATTGTTTCTCAGTCTATGAAGTAACTTTTTACAAAACATGGAGCTATGTGGTATAGAAATGGGAGGGACAGGGTGAGAGATGTACAGCAAACAGTGCTAAGTGAGAATATCATGTAGACCGAGAATGTGGAAATTATGCTTTTTGCTCTTTTTCCCACTAATTACTGCTTCCTCCCTCTAAGTCATGAGTGGGGGATGTGTAGACATGCACAAACATGTACAGTTATGTAATGTGCATGCTAGCTGATGTACTTAGCATTTCTATGCTAAGTACATCAGCTACTTAGGCATGTGTACATACCTGCACACATGCATGTACATACTGTAGAGCTTGATCCTTAATCCTTGATCCCCTCTGCACGGATCGAAGTGGAAACACACACATACACACTCACACACACCCTCCCAAAACCTAAACAATGATCCATCACAAGAATCCACATCCTCCTCTGGGCCACATCAGTCCCTTTGCTGCGGAAAAACTGATCCCAGAATCGGCTGCTAACTGTCAACTGCAGGACTCCGAGCCGCCCACTCACCACTAGAAAGAGACCACTGTGGATGCACGCATTTAATAGGCCTGCCATCAGAGTAAATGGAGGCTTAGTTTGCGAGCACTCTGATCTCTCTCTGGATTTGTGACTCTTTTTTTTTTTTTTTTGAAACACCAAAAAGGAGAGCAAACACAATGGTGGATTTGTCGAGGGTGTAATCGCGATTTTAATTTTAGTTCTGTTGCTCGTCTGTGTAGGTGAATTGTCTGGCATGTCGCAGCTGTCATCGAGGTTCGTGTGCGGCGTCTGCGTTTGCAAAAGTGTGTGTGCTTTCATGTAGGTCTCGGCTCCCTCTCCCTGAACACACACACAGACGCTTGAGCCGGCTGCTGGCACACGGAGTGACTCGCTTCAAATGGGGGTCTCATGTTTATCATATGAGAAATATCAACCACCAGTAACTGGGTGAATGTGTAAAATAAAAACTGATGAATAAAGGATGGCTTGGTAAGATTAATGTAAACACTTTTTTTTTCCAGAATTATGCGCGTTTCTGTGTGTGTGTGTGGTTGAGTCTACATGCAGTCATCATTAACCGCCACTCTCCTTGAGCTTGACCACCGCTCCAGTACGATCACGACCACCCACACACTCAGCCCCACTAACATCTATATCAAAGTTCACACAGTGGGCCATCTGTTGACCCTGTGTGGCTAGCTCGTCGGCATCACCACAAGTTCCTGTCTGCGCCAGCTAGAGAGTATTTTATTTTTACCATTTTCCAGACTCTTGGCAGTCAAGTCAACCGACATGTCAAGGTGGACGCAGTTGAGATAAATGTTGATTTTTGGTTCAGTGATAGTTTTAAACATCATGGTTTTCATGGAAGGGTATGAACAAGGAATGAGTATAAATCCTGCCGGTTTGGTTTTACAAATTTGATGTCAATTTATTGCTCTTCCGAAGGGGCCTTAACCCATGATAAAAGGGACAATATGTGTGAAAGAAGACGTTTTTTAAATATTACTGCTGCAAAATCTGCTGATTTTGACTGTAGAGCCTTGAAAGAGAGTTTTGAACCTGCAAGGAGGTTGGGTTTCTCTTACGGCAAGTAAAACAAAACCAAAGGCTTCTCCATACTAAAGCAGAACAAGAAGTAGAAAAGAGCAATCTCTTTATAAACTGTCAGCACCGTCAAAAGTTTGGTTAGTTTGAGGAGGTTCTTCTTTCCATTGAAAGCAGATGGTTGTGTGCTTTGTGTCTCCTTCTCAAAATTCTTTGGAGACCAAAACCAACGAGCCAAAATCATGCAGATGCGAGACATGATATTGCAAAATTAAGTCTGTCAGATAGGAAATAAGTGAGACCAAAGCAGAGAGGGGAGGCTGTAAGAGACTTACAGGGGGTGTTAATGTGGTGTTTCACGCAGCCCTCTGAGTTCGGATGAAGCTTTTGGGTGCACCCTCATCAGACAGTCAGGCCTCTCGGGCTGTGGCGAACACACTAACCACTAATATCAGGTTGGTTGAGCGGAAGAGAACAACAGCAAGGCCACACTGACCAGACAACTGCATCTTTCTGCATCACAATAAGCAAAGAGACGGATGAACCACTGATATAGCATAATGACAAGAACACTAATGGCGCTGCAGGAAGCTGCCTCAATCACACCAAGATCCTGAAAATACTGCGTTCAGTATACAATAGATAGAGACAGTAGTAAAGCTAGATAAATCACTATATTTGAAGTTATGGGAATCAGATTGGGGTTTTATAGACAGTAAAGATGAACTGAACATTTACATCACACCAAGCTTCTCTCACTCTAGTGGACTTAGAGACAGATGCTAAGGTCTGATTTATGCTTTTCGTGTCCAGACGGATTCTCCGAGGTGACCGAAATGTGGAAATCCTTCTGTGGATGTCCATGACTGTGTGCAAAGTATGTTTTTAACCTGTCGTGAGAGGAAACTGTGCCAGAACATTAGCCAGCATCCACACATCCATGAATAAACTTTCAGACTGTAAGTCCAAATGGGCAAACTTTTTTCCTGACTTTTTTTAGCTTTCATTTTGGTGTTCTGCTAGCACAGAAGCTCGTCTCTTTGCCGTCTTGACGTCACCATTGTCTTCCCTAATAGACATTTGTTGGTATGTTCGACCACAGTTCCAGATAAGTCATGAAAATATAAATGAAGCACTGATCAGCAAATCTAAAAAAGTCTATTTCAATCACAAAAGAATATAGGAAGGATTTTAAATGTTTAAGTGATTAAAATCTACCATTTTTAGAAGAAAAAAAAGATCATTTTGAATTTAAGAGCAGCAGTGTGTCTGAAAAACATTGAGAAAGAGCAACTTTTACCTTTGTGAAGCATCCCCTCTTCTTTTAATGACAGTCCATAAAAGTCAGGAAACTGTGGTCGCCGGAGTTTTGGGAGAAGAATGTTGCACTTTTCTTGTCTGATAAGACGCTGAGCTGCTCAACAGCCCTTTTTCTTCTTTATCATATCCGACATTCATGCAGTGACTCGCATCAATCCCTTCAATTTGCTTTTATTTACATTTTTATACAGTATCCCAACCTTTTTTAGAATTATGGTTATGGAGGGTTAAGTCACATGAACACTAACCTATCACCTTAATTTTGTCTAGTTTATATTAAATAATAATTATAATAATAATTATCAGATGTGACCAGATAGTAGAGTCAGATAAAATGTCAGCAAAGTTATTTGTCATCTTTTATTCTTCCCAGTATATATAAACATCCAACCAAATGTTGCTGAGATGACCACTGAAAAACTAAAATAGGATCCACAAGATGACGCTAAAGGGAAAGCGGCTGGACAAATAAAGGGTCATGGATCAAGACACTGTTATGATCCCCAGTCCCACTTTCTGTGATGTGCACACAAATGGTGACAGAAATCTGAAGCTGGGTCAGCAACATAAACCCACAACCCTGCCTGCAGCCCCGACAATCTCCACTTCTGCGACACTCGACCACTGCCACAACTACTGCTCCTGAATCTGACAAAAACAAATCATTTCTACTGTAATCCAGATTTTTGGGGGGTATGGGTTACAGTACACACCTTTTATGATCGACCCCCTCCCCCATCACCCCTCCGCCAGACCCAGCTTTCAGTTTTACAAGCTGATGACTTTCTAGTTTTGTAATCAGTAAAATAAAATGCCAGCGGAGGGAAAAGATATGACCAGACAGGGGTGAGAAATGTGTAAGAGGAGGAAAAAAAAGAAGAAGTTTTTTTTCCACTGAACCACTGTGCTGCTTTGCGGTTCATCAGCGTGAGTACGTTAATTGTCGGCTGATTCAAATCTGATCCATTGGGGCTTTAAATAGCAGGCCCGCTGCCTCAACTCCGGCACCCTGCTCTCCTCTTTTCAACGTTTTCTTTCGTTCTGCGGTACAGATCACATGTGCATCTCTGTGCGTGCGCTCACGTGCGCGTGTGCGCATGTGTGTGAGTCGAGGAGTGAATGGCTTGGCTCCACATCAAAGGCCCCTGCGAGTCTCTGCATTAACGAGGCCCTTTGTTTCCTGCCTCCCAGATTACAGCACGTCTCTCCCCTGTGCTGCTAGTGTGTGTGTGAATATGTTTATGCATGTGTGTGACTGAGTGGAGGGCACAGTAACCTGCAGACCAAAGGCCAAGGTCTGATCCTCCTCCATAGTTTTCTTCTTCTAAAATAGCCCAAATTAAGCCGAACCAGCCTTCTAAAGCCTCTCAGTTTCATTAAAGTGGCTCCTTCTCTGCAATTCTACATGTTAACTCAAAACTTTTTTATTCTTGTTGCTCCATTGTGCTTAGATTTTACAGAAACTATCGTGTTTTTCTATACCACTTATTCATTTATTTCTTATTCGGGGTGTGCGCTGTGCAGTAAAAAAAACAAACAAACAATGAATGTATGTTGAAAACTGACTTGTTTTAGTCAAAAATTATAATGTTTTACACTTTAGGTATGTCAGCTGTCACTGCTACAGGCTGACAAATCAGTGCGTTTACATGGGAAGTTTAATTCCTCTTTAATTCAAAATTAAAATTAAATCCAAATAAAAATTACCATGTAAACACCTAATTCCGAATGAAAATTTCCATTCCGAATTAAACTTAATTCTAAAGTGGCCACGGTTACATGATGTTTTTTAATTCGGAATTAATTATTCCAAATTAAATAATTCCGAATTAAACTATTTTCCTTCGAGTTTACATGGAAATAGTAATTCCGAATTGAGGCTTACATGGAAAACACGTTTGTTCGGCTTTATCCAATTCCGCTTCAGGTCTGGGGGTTGGGAAGGGTTCTGATTGGATAGGGGGGGGCGGACGTCTTTACGTATTTACATCTACCGAAAGAAAACAAACTTAGCAACAACTCAATTAGCAACAAGATTCCACTTATTTTTGACCTGGGTAGCGTCTCTATCTGCGAAATTTCCTTCATTTAACGTAGCCGCTACAACTTTGAAAAGCTCACAATTTTTATGTTTCCTGCCATCTGTTCTTTTAATTATTTCCAGTTCCTCCAAGCTATTTATTAAATAAATCGTCTCTGCTCTTGACCACCGTTTACTGCGTGCAGCCATCTTGAATCTTTGTTTCAAAAAAAACAAGCCTAGCGCAAAATATAAGCGTCATCACGACAGACGGGCAACGGAACGAGCATGCGCAGAAAGACCGGAATTTAAAGGGGAATGAGTGTATACATGACTGCGGAATTATTCTATTCGAATTTAAAATCAGAATAAACCAGCCACTTACTTCGGAATAAAGTTTAATTCGGAATGGACATTTTCATCTGGAATTTGGTGTTTACATGGTAATTTTTATTTGGATTTAAATTTAATTCTGAATTAAAGAGGAATTAAACTTCCCATGTAAATGCACTGATTGTGTTTACATGGGAAGTTTAATTCCTCTTTTATTCTGATTTTAAATCCAAAAAGAATAATTCCGCGGTCATGTATACACTCATTCCTGTTTAAATTAATTCCGGTCTTTCTGCGCATGCTCGTTCCCTTGCCCGTCTGTCGCGATGACACTTATATTCCGCACTGGGCTTGTTTTCGAAAACAAAAAAACATCGACATGAAGTTGTTGTGCTGCTGCTTCAAAAATAAAATCAAAACAAATCCAAAAAGGATGCTAATAATGTAGTCCTCCATGTTGTTGCTAATCGAGTAAGTTTGTTTTCTTCCAGTAGACGTAAATACATAAAGACGTCCGCCCCCCCATCCAATCAGAACCCTTCCCAACCCCCAGACCTGAAGCGGAATTGGATAAAGCTGATCAAACGTGTTTTCCATGTAAACCTCAATTCGGAATTACTATTTCCATGTAAACTCAAAGGAAAATAGTTTAATTCGGAATTATTTAATTCGGAATAATTAATTTTGAATTAAAAAACATCATGTAACCGTGGCCACTGTGCCAGGGTCCTTTACTGAGTCTTTATCCTTCTTGTGAGCACAGGTTTTTTGAGTTTATCTTAACTTTATTTTCACTTTAAAATAGCTCTAAAATGAATACACTTATCATCATGTGCTCAAGTTACATTCGCTGCTTTCTTGATCTTTTATTAGACTCAAAGTCACATCGAAACTCTTTCTATCTCCGTCCACTGATCATCCACTGAAGACCAGGAACGTTTTTTTTTTCCACAGTTCTCTCCTTTCAATGTTTGTGTTTGTTGATTTCATTCCCAGAGCCCTCTGCAGATCTGTGATCTGAACTCATAAATGTTTGATAAGGAGTTAACGAAGAGGTAAAGTGTGGCTGCATTCTGCAAAATCAAAGGAGACAGATTCAAATCAGCAAACAGTCAGCAAAGTGGATCTCGAACAAACCTCGTTATCTTTCACACAACGTTGAGTTCTGTCTGCTTTTTTTTTTTTTTTTAATTTGTGCTGAACCAGTATCCTCTGCTTTCTACACAACCGCAGAGCTTCATGGGAGCTCTGCTGCTGTAACGCAACAACAGTAGATATAAACTGAATTCAGGGCGAGGATTTCTGTGCGGCAACTGTTAGGGGAAAATACTCAATCTCTTTTTCCCTGTTTGCTCTTTTGCTTTCCAGCTGATCAACTTTCTTTTCGAAATGACCTCCGTAAGTCCCCGTGGCTGGAGGTGTTAGTGTTCCTTCTAATGTTTCCACGTTGGAGCGTATGGCTTTCTAAATTAGTTCTTGACACTCTGATATGGTTAGAATGTTTTTTTTTTGTTGTTGTTTTTTTAGCCTCCTACACACATTAAACTCACCTTTACATGAACTTTGTGGCATCCTGTTAGTGAACTATTCAAAACTCTTTAAACAAATAAAAAAAACACACACACACACACAACTGTACACAATTAGTGGTTTTGACATGTCAAATGCACGCCGTCTCTGAAGTCTGACCGTTTATAATTAGTAAATCCAAGTTAAGTTTTTGCATACCTGATTGCCGGTCATCTTGCTTCATGTGTTTTTAGAAAAAAAATATTTAAAAATGAGTCACTTTTAATCGATGGACATTAACATAAAATATTTGGCACATGGGTTGACAAGTTCAGTGTTTTATTGCAGGAACTTGGACACAAAATAAAACAGTTGAAAAGATTTGTTGAGGTTCCACATTGCCTGCTGGATGCTGGACATGGTTTTGATTGAAGGAAAACTACCAATAAAAAGCACACAAGTGGTTCCAGTTAAGAGCTGTTCGCTTGGATGTGGCTTAACCCCAATGAAAAGACATGATTTAATTACTCTGCAGCTTTAATGCGCCTGATGTTTCTTTAGAACGCACATTGTGGATTTTTTTTTTTTTTAGACCAACTGTGATTCATCTTTAAAGGAAAAAAAAACCCATTTGAGAGAGACTGTTTCCACCGCTGCTGATAAAGCACTGGAAAGGGACTCACTGAAAACAATCCTCTGACATAAAATAGGTGCTTCACACCAATGGCGTTGCAGTTTTGAGCATAAGTCACTTTCAACGTAAAGCTCTTTTTAAAACAAAGTGTCTCCACTGAAGGATGAGTGTGATGACATGTTGTTTGCTCTTGTATTTCCTTGTGAATCATCGGGGTTCTCAGTCTGCTCAGACTGTGATCCCTCAAGTCAAAACAATATATACTTGTGCTCCCTACTTGTCACAGGTTGTTATTTTACTTGTTTTATTTAATTAAAGAGGACATATATTTTTTGAGGGGGGTCCTTTACTTTGAGTGTGTGGTACATGCTTTTTTTTTTTTTAAGGATTATAAGTCTACAAAGTTAAAAAGACTAAATTCCTCTCAACGAGGGAGTTATTCTCTCCCACAGAAAGCCCTCCTCCTGAACTGCTTTGTAGGTCTGACATTTCTTTTCAGCCCAGAGGAAAATGTTGCTATTTCATGTTTCCGGAAACCACGGATGTGTGTCATCTAGATGTTTCTCGGCCAGTGCATCCCGGAGTCTCCACCAGGCCCTGACATGAGCCTTTTTCACACCAGAGATCTTCAGGACAGCGGGTAGAGAAATTCTACTGCGGTCTTCGTGCCGCATTTTTGGGCTAGAGGTGTGCTCATGCAGTTGAGTGGAGTGGACAAGAGGAAGAACACAACGCAAAATGGCGACATCGTAGATTTTCTTGCCGTGGCATCTCTACAATAACTGTTAACTGTTAATAATGCATTTGCGTGCATCTGGCGTCAGCAAGCAGAGGACACGCAGCAACGATGATCCAGAGGACTACCAGCTACATTCACACATCATTGCACTCTGCAGTCTCATGGACATTTTACTTGGAACTCGGGGCTTAAAGTAAAAAAAAAAATGCTGAGCCTGAACTTTTTTCCGGGGGTGCAGTGGATCCAACGCATACACATTATTGGCAACTTTTTGGCATTGTGACTGGTAATATACAAGATGACCTACAATTTAAATGTGAATTTTAGGAAGTAAAGGTTATTAACTTATAATTGAAAACATGTGAAACTGAGTCAAGCCAATTAATTTAAATCATTTAGCAACTATTTAATTCAGTAAAGGGCAATTTGTACAAAAAAAAAACATATAAATTGCAACTTTTCCATCATTTTTGTTCAAAACAATGGCAAATTAAGTTATAGGAAATACAATCCATTGAGTCTGACTCGTCTCCTCTTTAACATATGTATTTGCAGAGGCAGTTATTAGATTATTAGATGTTTTTACTCTGGATGCATCATCATTAAAAAAGCGAACTATTACATTCAGTATTTTTCCATGTTTTGGGTGGTTGCTTCATACACATTCAGAGAAAACATCCATCCTTGGAACTGATCAGACAGATGTTTCTTGAACTTTAGAGCTATGTCGTGTGTTCATATAACTGGCATGCTGAGTGGAAACGGACAGTTTTTATCAACCGCTTCTTTTTACACAGATTTACGAGCGGTTGAGCGATCGTTAATGATAAGTCGTGTTCCGCAGTGAACGAGCACACGCGTATTTTCAAGTCGCAAATACGACCAGTCATCGGGGCCGCTACATCCGCTGTGGCTGTTGCTGTAGTACACGGCTTGTTGTGTGTCGGAGCCCGCGGACGGCTGCTTTATACCCGGCGTCTCCTTCGTGAGGGCAAAAAGCTTTTTTGCCGCTAGTTGCATAGACCAGCTTCTTGGAGCACAACACACAAAAACACGTACCAGGCTCCCTGAGCTTCTGGGACCAGCACCCAAACGGCTCTCTGTCCCCGCCCCTTTCCTCTGTCCAGGCCCCGCGCCACTTGAATTTTGCCTCCATTCTTCTGATTACGGGAGAAAAAACCGCCCGCTCGCCTCACCTGCGTTCAAGACCACTCAGAGATAACGTGTTTCTGTTTGTGTATGTGTGTGGGTTTTTTAAAATCCTGAATCAGAGTCAAACGCCGGAGATCCGGCATGGTGCCGGAATACTTTAAGCCCTAGGAACTTGCTGGAACGTCACCACAAGAGGTCCAGGGGAAAGGCTGTAGGCATTTATGCTCCGATCCAATTTTCTGGAACAGCTTTGGACTCCAGTGCATCTGTGAAAATGGTCACATCCTGACAGAGTTCGGAAACACTATACTTTATGCCAAATCATGATACCATGGCCTCTGAATAAGCAGGTGTCTCGTGGAATGATTATGTTTGACACAACAATCATTGCGCTCATGTTGTGACCGTCAGTGTCACTAGTGAGAAAATCATACCACTACAAAGCAAAAACAGTGCTAGGAGTCAGACCAGCAGCACATTTAAAAAAAAAATAAATAACAACAACTTTCACTCCACGGCTTTAATTTAACTGTTTTCGGTTTTTGACTTTCTTGTAGCATTTAAAACGATCGTTGCTTAATTTGTTTGTGATGTGTAGTGCTGGTGGTGGACAAGCTCTTCCTGTTTTTTTAAATCCACAATTTGTACAGCTTCAACAGGTTACGAAAAATGACGATGTGCATGACCAGCTGAAATGAGAACAAAGCGTTAAGGTATTGTGACATCAGTTTTTGGGAATGGTGATGATAAGTTTTTTCAACTACGGCTGCTACTCGTGCATACTGGTCTCTGCCCAACTCTAACAGAATATGAAGTATGCAAACAGCACAATCTGCAGTACGAGAAGAATATTCCAATGGTTTGCCATGTCAGGGAAACTTCTAGAGTGCATCTGACAAGTCTAGCTTGCATACAATATCCCATTACCCACTGTGCCACAACAGTGGGAGCTGGTCAGCGTGGTCACATGACCAGCATCCAATAAGTATAGCTGTTTTTACAGTAACATACTGTGCACTACCAACGGTCACCATGCCAGCGTGCAGTACTTACTGTATATACTACACTGTAGGTGCAGTAAGCAGTTTTGGAAGCTTTAAAGTTTTGGCTTCACACTCGTTCATTCTACCCCAATGAACTGACCAATCAGATCAGACTGGGCTCCTCAGACGTGGGGCTTAAACAGAAAGGAGCTAAAACAAAGTTTTCCAACAGAAAGGATGAAGAGGTGCAATGTATAGCATAAAGAGATATACTGGTCTTTGAACATTAAAGTATGTAAACCTGTTCAAACGGACCTCCTAAATACAATTTTGAGTTTGTCAACAAGCATTATATGGGCTCTCAGTTATTTAAAACCTCGAGTGGACTATTATTTGGTGCTAAACCAAAAAAGAAAAGAAAAAGTGAAAAAATAATATGTATGCTTCTACCTTAGAGTCCTTACCCAAGTCAAATACAGCAAAATACATACATTCCTTTAGCCTTATTTTTTCCAATATAATTCTTACAAAACTATAAAACATATAATATTACCTACGAAATAAACTTCACCCAGGAGATGTATGAAAATTGAGAATATTCATTAAGTCACATATGTTTGCTCCACCAGTTTTTGCAAAATATTCAATTCAACTTTATTTGTAAAGCATCTATCACAATACAAATTGTCTCTAGGGCGCTTTTCAGAGACTCAGAGCATGACCCTGGGCAAATATTAAATTAACTATAGTTAATATTGCGTACATATAAACACGAGCATGTCATCAAACTTGTTTCCTTTATCAGAACAACCACAGCCAAGTCTTTTTCAGATATAAACCTCAAACTGCATCTGTGTCGGGGTGTGAAACTCATGCCTTGTGGCGTCACAGCATGGTTGTGTTTTTTTTTTTTCTTTCTTTTCTGCGTAGGCTGCTTATCATTTCTATCTGCTCAGGTTTCCTTTTTTGGCCTTTCCTGTCAACAGTGTCTGATGTCACAGACGACAGTCATTAGAGTGTGAGATAAAAGATGAGGAGAAAGGCTGCACAGGATGTGTGTGAATCACAAAACCCTTGCTCTGATAAAGAAGGCTGATTCGTAGGTAAAAACACAACCATAACCTAACAAGAGTTATGACGTTGCTACAACATAACAAAAACAACAACAAAAGACAAGACAGATATGTAGGGTTCCCTTTAAATGTTTTGAGACAAGACACCTTGCTTGTATAGAGAGAGTGCTCTTCTCAGGTTAACTATAGGCCTGCTTAGCCTCAGATGAACTTATGCACCCATGTGACAAATGTGTGTAACTATCAGTGCAGATATTCATGGGAACTGTGTTCAGATCAGAGCGTGGCATGCTCATGAGGCAGTGAGGCCCATGCTGGAGAAGTGCTGTCTCTCTGGAAAAACAGCTGTCTATATTTAATCAAGGCGAATAAACAAGGAGTTTAAACAACTCATTTATAATTTAGATTTGCATACATTAAAACTGCTCGTTTTAATCTTTTTATTAATATGCATCAACGATATTGTATAAATATGCAGTTTTATGCAAATATCAGGCCCATTTTCTGTTTGTATTTAATTCTGTTTCCCAGCTGTGGATCATCATTTTCATTCAAGACAACCGACTCAGATTAAGTCGAACATTAAGTCACAGCATGGAAGTGTATAAATATTTCTCAATTAAAAAGTCTGAGGACCAGCTATGTTCCTATATCAGCATTAAAAATGCATTGGCGTTGGGAGGAAAATAGGGGAAGGCAAGTTGCGAGTTTGATAAGACATCAGAACTTCAAATCTGCATCTTTGAACTGTTTTTTTTTCTCCATCTTTCCCTCCTCCTATCCAGTAGTTGCAACAGTTAGCACTTTTAGCTGTTTTGGAGACTGTTACAAAATATGGGGGATGTAAGAACCAGCCAAAACATGCTGTGCCTCTGTTATTGATGAGCATGCCTCTGATGTTTTTTACAGAATGTCCTACATTTTGGTGCTTGTTTCTGTTGATGCAAATGAGAGAATTTATTCCAAAAAGTGAAAACTACCAGCAGTCTGATAGTAATAAAACTTACAATGATATAGGAGTAAAAGTAACAATGCAAAATAACCAACTCAGTGTTGAAATAGCCTGTGACTAGCACAACATTTGATATCTTTGAAATTTAAAAACAAAAATGTGGTTATGTTTTTTTCTTATTACATGATAGCTTGAAATGAATAAAATATGTTTGGTTATTGCGAAACGGCCAACTTTTAACTGGGGTTGGAATAATGTATACTGTATGTTCTCTGTAAAGCAAAAACAAGAAGCCGAGGGAAGCGGGCAGCTAATGGCATTGGCTGTCTCTGTCACAAAAGCCAGAAAAGAAAGTTCATCCCTTCAATTTTTTGTGTCGTCTTCATCCTGCACAAGGTTGCAGCAGAAAGTGTTGATAGCAAACTGAATGGTCCCTCTCCTCTTTAGCCTGCAGGATGCTCTGTTCTTAGTTTAACCTAAAAGACTTTCAAATTTTGATTGATCTGACCACAAAGCAGTTTTTCACCTTCGTCTCTCTCAATCAACAAATGAAAAGAGGAGACAGCTCTACTTTTGGTTCGTATTCACATACACTGATCCCGCGCCAATTCCTGATCGAAGTTCTGCGGTTTTAGTTATTCGCGAATTTTTCAGAAATACCGTGATCCCTTGCCACTTCGCGGTTTAAGTTCCGCGGTTTTAGTTATTCGCGGATTTTTCAGAAATATATAATATCATTTTTTAAAAAAATTTAAAAATCGCAGAAACATCACAGGATGTTGTGCGCGTTCTCTCACAGTGAAGAAATGCTGTGAGCCAGCCTGGCCCCTTTAAGAAGGTAGCCTTATGGGTAATGATGTGGCCTTATGGGTAATGGAGTGTGTGTGTCGTGGGATGGCAGGAGAAAACGGGGTTAGATGAAAAGTGGAGTGAGCATAAACAGCAGCCCAGCGTGTATAGATTTACATTCTCTGTTAACCGACAGGAGCCCAACAATACAACCTGTGTGATGTTACAAGTTCCTGCAGTGCCAGAATAAAGTGCCCGTTCCATGCAGAGAAAACCGGACTTTTTCTTTTGTTGTTGTTAGCTTGTTACCCGCTAATTACGAGCCAAAAATAGCACAATACCAGCGGTTTCTTTACTATGGTTCAGAGACCAGAGGCTGTGAAGGTAACAGAAAGACCACAGTTGAGTCTTTGTTTTGTTTCGCTGCAGTGCCTCACTACTTTTTTGCAGTTTTAAAACATATTTTAAACACATTATTTAGGCTCTAGGGGCTCCGGCTCCAATTCACGGAATTTTTTTGGGTCCCCATTAACCGCGAAAAATAAGGGATCACTGTATAGCTTCTTCTTTGCATGATGGAGCTTTAACCTGCAGTTATGCATGGCACAGCAACTGTGTTCTGAGACAACGGATTTCTGGAAGTGTTCCTGTGTTCATGCAGTAATTATTTACAGAATTACAGAAATCATGTCTGTTGTTAATGCAGTGGCACCTGAGGGCCCAAAGATAACTGACAACCAGTACTGATTTTGAGTCATTGCAGCACCCAGTCTGCCCTCAGTCCAACAGGTAAACTGCTGGAAAACGATGCTCTTCTACAAGCTGTGACCTGGTTTGGACATTTCAAAAGGGATTTTGGTACAGCTGATGACAACAGAAACTGTACGAAGGAAAAAATAATTTTAAAAAGCTTTCTAAATTACAGTCTGTGTCGGGAATATCTCTCCGACAGTGGCTCTTCATTTGTGGCAGCTGAAGAGTTTCCATGTGAGAACTGCAGGATACTTCTAGACCGTTGGTAGTGCACAGTATGTTACTACTTCTAAAGATGACCATTGAGGGAGTTCTGATTGAGAGTATCAAAACCTTGACACCAGGTGTACTGCCCCTAATGCTGAAGCTCTGCAGATGTTGGTCAGATCAACACATTTCCAGGACTTATCTGATAGCTGTCTATGACCTCTGCTGCCAGAACTGGAGGAGGAAAGTACAGTTGATCCTATCTGAACAAAAACTATTTCACCTCCAGACTTTTCCCATTCCCAATGTCAGGCAGGACCACCGGGACCCGGACCAGCACGTTCAGATAAGGTTTTCAGAAGCTGAAGGGCTGACACTGACAGTTATGCACACATTTTTACACACACTGAATTAATGGGGGGAAAGCACAGTCATTGGAGACATTTAAAAAAGAACTACTTTTAACAAAAAATGTTCGTATGTTTTTGCCACAGCTTTTTTGTTTTTGCCTTTTTTTGTATTTATTTGAATAATTTCCCTTTTGTATTTGAAGCTCAATTAGACTCTAAGAATGTTATTGCTGGTAATTTGCATTATTACCAAGTACATAACAAGTTTATGATGTCACTGACTGACAAGAGAGTCTAAAGTTGCTGAATCTCCAAGTTCTTTACTGTTTGCTCTGTGAGCACCACATAGTTTACTTATTTTCTTCTTTTTTTAACTGAATAAGATAACAAGAAATCATGTGATGGGCTGACGACAGACTGGACGCTACACTTGTGTCCATAATTTATTTCCCATATGGAATTTGAAAAATCACAATGGAAAATGTTTAAGGAGATGGTAAATATGGGAAGAATCTGTCTACTCCTAAATGGAAGTCATTTCCATAAGATACGTTTTTTTCAAAATAAGTTTTAATGTGGTGAAAAAAACAACTGTTTTTCCAAAAGAGAAGAAAAAATTACATTCAGTATACTCACCTGAGACCAATATTGATTTAATGGTCTGTATTAAACTTCTCAATAACCAGTTTATATACAGTATTATTTAGTAATTCTTCAGACTTCGATAAGCATATTTGCATACATTCAGCAGTTTATTTTAGATATCCCAATTGATTGTGTTTTACATACGCCTTTTCCGTATTTTATCAACTGTATTATTATATTAGCTTTACGCGTGAACTGAATTGATTTACGGTTGATGGAAACGATAACGTATTTGCATTAAGTCACAGACTATTTCCTGTTTATGAGAGCAGGCTACTCAAGTTGTTTCCACCTCTCCACATAATGAAGAAAGACACACGGGCGTGCAATAAAATAATTTCTTTTTCTACTCAAACTATAATTAAAGAAGTAAATGAAAAGTCCTGACCGCAGCAGTGAAGTTGTTTCGGCGGCAGCGAGGGGAGCGCGGATGAACAACGTGAATAGCGCCTGTTGATCGCGCGCAGGGAGGTGATGTCTCTTTAAGAGGCTCAACCCTCCGCAGAAACAATCGTACAATCCCCCAACAAGTCATCGGACCTGTCAATCATCCGGTCGGCGCCCTTTGATGTCGGGACTCCTCGCCTTGTCTCGGGCTCAAATGAGCTGTTTGCTGTTGTAGTGAAACATTAGTCTTCTACCGACCAGCCAGCCGGGGGACGCCACATCTCAACTTTTTTTTTTTTTTTTTTTTCCCTGTATGTGGTGGGGCTTTCTCTACTTTGGAGGCGCCCCAGACTGAGGAGATTTAACTGAGAAGCGGCTTCTTTATTTGCACTTTTTTTGTTGTTGCTGTTGTTGTTGTTATCATTTCCTTTACACGCGCACACACACACAAAAAAAGTAAAGTAACCTCGCAGAGGGGGAGCAGACATGCCTCAGCTCAGCAGCGGCGGAGGGGACGACCTGGGAGCGAATGATGAGATGATAGCGTTCAAAGACGAGGGGGAACAGGAGGAGAAAATCCAAGAAAACGCGTTCACGGAGAGGGACTTGGCCGACCTGAAGTCCTCTCTGGTGAACGAGTCGGAGATAAATCAGAGCCCGAGCGCGGCGGTAGGTGCCCCGGTGTGTGTGTGGATGAATGTGTAGTAGCGCGCGGAGACTGACGTGAGGTGAATGAAACCCGTCAAGGTCTCAATAGTAAAGTTTACTGCAGGACGGGGGGGTCAGAAATTACACCATAAAGAGCGATAAGCTCGCTGTAAACTCGGTGTAAACGGCTCAGTTCGTGGCAGTTCATGTTGACTTGTTTCGGAGTGTCTCACCTCATCCCGTGTCTGTTGTCGGTCCCTTCCAGGCGGTCAGACGGGGACAGCAGGCCGAGCAGAGGGGCTTCCAGGACAAACACCGAGAGCATCTCGACGGAGGTAAGACACCGAAAACCCCTCTCCCTCTGCTTCTCATCCCACCTGACTAGGGCCAGTACTCCCTCACGGAGCTGTACAGCCACCCACTGTGATAAGTTAAAGAAGTATGTTGGTCGGGGACACGTGTTGCAGCTTTAAACTTCAAAGACTTGTTCTTACATGAACGCTACAAAAGATGCCCATCGTGTCACCAACCATCAACTGATGGGGAGAGTTGCTCTGTTCCTCTTTCAAACCATGAGCTCAGTAGAGGACTGACGTAAACATGCTCTACACGTCCAGAAAGTTTAGTGACAGGTTAATATCAGTCATTAGTTTTGACAATTACGCTCTTGTCTGGTGCAGTTTGACTGTCACTTTTTATTTGTGATAATGAAATCTGTCTGGTATTTTTGTGTACTCGGATGTGTGTCGTTTTGTTTCTGTGTGTGTATATGTGTGTGTTTTTACCTTTCTAAAAGAAGGGTCAAGACATTTTATCTTAACTTTCTTTTCTGTACCACCCAAAAAGAACAGTGGTTCCCCTCCCTGCAAGTAGGCGCATTTAGAAAATGTATAGTTTACATGGTGGCTATAATTACAGGCTGCGAGCCAGTTGTGCAACTCATTTCGCTGTTCACTAAAAGGAAAAATGTTCTCACATTGTGAATCCCTTGAGCAAAATCCTCATCAAATCCGGATTTGCAGTTTCAAATGGGTTCTCTTCGAGGGTCTGCAAGCAGAAAAGGAACCCACAAAAAAAATAATAAAATCAGGCTTGACTGCCTTGGGATTCACTATCTGTATTCTTTAAATTCTGTCACCCTGATCCCTGTCACGTTAAAAGGTTTCTTAACTTCAGAAAAGCTCGGCTCGTGACAGTTGTTCACAGTGTTTGTGTTGCAGTTTTTACTCAGGTGTAACCACGGCGTCGTTGACCCACGGGGCCTCTCATTCTTAATGTGGGTGGTGGAGAAAATAAAGTAGCAGACAGGCTTCAGGAGTTCACGCCTCCCTGGCTGTAGGTGACGGCTGTAACGGTTTTGTTTCGAGTGTTGTCTTAAGTCTGTGCTCATACAAGAGTATGACATGATGTAACTACTGGGTAATAGTTTACCTGCTCTGTGTGCATGCATCTTTTTTTTTTTCTTTAATGTCTACTTCTTTTTTGTGTTAAACCTTTAAGCAGCACTGTGGGAGTAAGTATCAGATTTGATTTTTGTCTACACGCTCAAATTCAAAGTTACATCCACCGAATTCATTATTTCCTTTCCGAGTTTTATTTGAATTGAAGCTGGATCTTTAATGGCACACTGATGATTAGACATCAGTCCAAAAGTGCTGCATTTTAACAGTTAAGATGAGCCTAAAAGTCATTTTTATTGTACTGATTTCTTTAACTCCTGTTTGTTTGTTTGCTTTTTCCCATGTGACCTCAGTGTCGAAGCAACAAGATGGAGGCATGTACAAGTCACCGGGGTATCCGGGGTATCCGTTCCTGATGCTGCCGGACCCTTACCTCCCCAACAGCTCGGTTTCTCCATCAGTAAGTCCCCGCTGGGTTTCTATCCTGCTGTTTGCTGCTGCTGACTGGTCACCGCCGTTCTCCTGATGCTCTGGCGTGTCAGAAGCGTGCGCCAGACTCGGGCGAGTTGTCTGCTGTTTAGCATCAGGTCCAGACTCCGAACACACGCACACACTGTTGTGTTTGCGAACCCTCAATAATAAATTATTCATTTATTTATCTTGTGTTGAGGCTTTTGGCGTCGTAGCTGACAACAGCTGAGGAGATAAGGAGCATAAAACAAATGTATTCACGAATGGAAATCTTTTGGCTCAAAAAACTGGCTGGTATTTGATAGCGACTTTTTTTTTTCTTTTTTTGTCTTATATCTCCTTCAGTATCAGCAAACTTGGACATAATGAATGAATCCACAAACTTTTCTTCTTGGCATTTCTCTCTTTCCTTCACAAGCTCTTGCACATTTGAAGCATGTTGTGTTAAAATCCAGCCTGAAATCAGTGAGGGGGGGGTTTTTGTTTTTTTTGTTTTTTCCTTGCAACCTAAGATCTTTGACATATTTCATAACATTATACAGAATTTTAAATCGCTCTGCTTTCATGTTAAGCAGTTTGAAACAGCAAATATTTTTTTTAAATATTGATTCTGGTTATATAGTTTTATGAGAGTTAAAGCCGTAATACATTTTAGTCTGTAGTTTTCCTGACGCGAAGACTGATCTAGTTTCAGAGGAGACAAAAGAGAGGCTCTGTCACTCTAAGATGACTGTTGCCTCACTGCAAAAGCATCACAAACTTTGCATGTGCTCCTGCTGGAGCTGTTCAGCCCCTGACGAAATAAGCTGCATTTAAAACAGAATGACATGAAATCAAAGCACTGCAGCCTCACAAAGCGACGCAGGGACGGAGCTTGTTCTTGTTTAAACCTTTTCTGAAGTTGGAATATGATTGGTGTCGTCATTGTGAGCCATTTCACATGACATTTTCACATTGTTGCGCCAAGCGCGAATGCTGAGAGGTTTTCCAAAGGCTTGTGATAGTGTTAAGCAAATGAGAAAGACTTGTGGGAGGATTTCAAGTATGTAGCATCTCTCATCCAGTCAGACAGACCTTGAAAGCTGATCAGAAAATCCCTTTGAGTCACCCATGAAAACCAGTATCCACGAACACGGCAACTACTTCCAATCAATGTTAGCAGTTGTGCCAAATTCATCTTTAACATTGCTGTGTAATCCTGCTGCCTAAATGATCCCCCTCCTCAAGACGTTGCTAAACAGCACATGTGCCTTTTTGTGAGGCTGCATAGACTGTAGGCTGCTTTAATGTGAGGCACAGTGAAGTGGGAACCTGCTGTGCCATGAAACCTGATTAGTATCCTGAAAATATGATTATTTTGTGACACCTTTGAGTTTCTGAGGAGCTGGTTAGGAGACGGTCAAAAGAAAGCTGAGAGTCATGACAGACTGTCCCAGTAAAATAATTCTTTTAAATGCCTTTATCTTCATGCATTTTTTTTTTTTTACATTAAATTTTCAAGCTATAGCTTATGGAAAATATTTTTTTCTTTTAATTTTGCAGCATATGTAATCCTCTTAAATAGGATGTTCGTTCCCGCAAGATTTTGACTCAAAGCTGCAGGAGTTGTTTTTAAATAAACGCTTAAAAAAAATGTTCAGGTGGCCACAGTATGCTGCGGCTTTTTCCTAGAAAATACCAGCGTGTGTTTTGAAGAAGTTTAAGTGTCCACAGCAGCAACATTCTCTCTGCTGTTCGGACGCCAGTGCTGTGATTGTCACGAGAGAGCGAAAACATTCCTCTCTTAAACACCTTCATACTTGCCGTTGCATAATACGGCACATCCGGCATCATGTTCGACAAACATGGTGAGCAAGTGTGATGGTATTTGTCACTCATCAGTCTCTTCTCTTCTCTTCTCTTCTCTTCTCTTCTCTTCTCTTCTCTTCTCTTCTCTTCTCTTCTCTTCTCTTCTCAACCTTGGGAGTTCCTACCACAGAAGCCTCTCGATGATTGTTCATGTTAAGGGTGGAATTGGGGGGGGGGGGGGGTGAGGGGGGTTACATGAAGAGATAAAGAGCACTTTCTTTCCCTGTGTGTCCTCCAGACTCCACACAAAGCTCACTTGTTGCTGCTTCACTTTGTAATTAGCCCTGTGGTTGTGAGGCAGTAGCTGCGTTTCGGGGTCCATCTACCTGCCACTTGAAAGGGCTGAGAGCAGTGGTTTGGCAAGAGTGTGTTTCTTTTTTTTTTTTTTTTTTCTGGAGTGGGGCAGGGTGGGGTAGGGGGCCTGGGATGCAGACGGGGAGCAGAGCAGTTTTCCCGGTGTTGCGGTCCTAACGTGCATCTCTGCTGCTCTGTGCTGACTCTGTGACTTCACTTCTCTGCTGATTGTTTCTCGTCGTGCTGACTTCCCAAAAACGCAGAGGAAACTTATCAGTTGTTAGATAATTGCGAAGCTTAATGTCCCTGCATCTGATGAGCGGTGCAAACCTCAAAGATATTTAATGTAATCATGATGTAAAGGGTGGCAAATGCATCCAAGGAGATGAAAGCAGTTTTTATCAGAGACTGTTCAGGCTCTTTCTGGCAGCTGTTACATTGATGGGTTTTTTTTTTTTTTTTTGGTCAACTTGCAACCTTACTGATAAGAACACACGGTCTTTCTTATATTTTCAAAAAAACCCAACTATGTCCATTTTCCATGTTCAGCCTCAGTCGGCTCAGATTACATTTGTTAAAACTCGCTGCATATGTTTTTTTGTAAATCATTATGAGATGACTATCTGTTGCTCAGTCAACAGGGGCTTTAAAGATGCTGCCTTTGACTCTGCAAAAGCGTGAGGTGTAATTTTGAAGCTTTACAAGCCACATGCTTGCTCCATGTAAAAAAAAAGGGGGGGGAAACTGATTATAACAATTATTCATTGTGGTCCTTTACTTTATTTGCATCCATCTTCTGCTGTGAAGTCATTTACCAGCTACGTCACGCAAAGAAAAGTGATTTCTCAAAAACCTTTTTGCAGGTTCCCGTAAACTGCTTTAAGCTGCTGAACTCATTGTGAGAGCATCAGTCGGATGACTGAAAGTCTTACATTAAGTGTAATATTTGTTTGGCTGCACCTCTCCCTCCCTCTACCCGAGCATACAGGTTTATTTTCATAGCATAGGTTAAGTCCAGTTTTTTGTCTGGACTCATTTGTGCTTTTTATTTATTTTTTCTCCTGTTTGCGAGAGCGTTTGGACGAACGTAGAGGAAGTTTCATAGAAAAACCTGTCCGAGAACATACAGGCACGATCGTCGGGTCTTGCAGCGCTGCACTTTGCGGAACAAGAGGGGACATAAATTCCCAGAGCTATTGTTGTTCACAAAGATTAACTGAAACACAATGTGCACACAAAGACCAATAAATCACATGTCCTCCACACGTCTTATGTTAAGAAGCTTCTAATCTCTGTTGTGAAGTCTTTTTCCACAAAGTGACTGCAGACTGGAGAAGCTGCTGGAAAGTGTTTTCCCTCCTTATTCTGTTCAGTGATAATGCTCCTATTACAGCGTGCCATGGGACATTTCCCTTTTTGTCACATTAATGGAGATATCAGCCATCCTTTCAGGGGAAAAGGCCAAAGAAAGAAATTTGTGGCATTCGGAAATCTGACTTAACTCCCTCGGCTTCTTGTCTTTGGATGAAGCTTTATATGACGTATATAAGACACTGCGTATTATGCTTGTGTGTGCATAGTTGTGCTATTTAAGTTCATTACACAAAGTATGTATCTAAGTCTTTGGCTCATTTCTTCTTTTTTTTTTTAAGTACGAGTGTCTTCATCTGCATGGTTTCTCCTCAAGTTTGTTGCCTTAGGCTTGTTTGGATCCAGAGTTCATGGTGTATTTTGTGTGCTAATGTTTGCCGTACAGCTCTGCTAGCTGTGTGAATAATGCTGTGGATTACAGGCAGGCGGTGTTGTTGAAGAGATCATGAGTCTTTCCCTCTCAGCAAGAGGGAACTCTATCAGTTGTCTGTTTTATTTGATTTTTATTCATTTTTTGCTTCCATCTGTCCGTCCACCTCCTGACTCCCCTGTCCCTTCTCCAATATCTGAGATGGTTAAAAACATCAGCCTGCTTCAGCTCAGCTTTCTTTAGTCATTTTCTTCCCCTGTGAGAGAACTTTATGGGACTTGTGAACTTAATGGGGTGAGGACTGGAGAAACGAGAAACCTCCAGAGTCCCTTTGATTCAGAGTTATGAGAACATCACGGACGTCACAGTCAACCTGGAGGATCTCGTCAGCAAAACATCCGAGATGGTCAAGAGATTTTTTTAAGCAACTTGATGAATCTCAAACAGCGCAGGGACTGCTGCTGTGAAGCCGAGCAACCGTTTTACAGTTTGTTTTTTCCATGTTATTAAATAAAGTCGTTGCAGATTAGCAGTTGCGATGATAAATGCTTTATTCATTTGCAGAAGAGTTTTTATAGATGGTGGTCAGAGGGGGAAAAAAGTAAAGATAGGAGAGAGCAAAAAAAAAAAAAAAGTCTAATGACTTTGCACTGCTCAAGATTTTGATTTTGAAGTTCTTTTGCTGGCATCGTGTCATGTCTGAAGTCAACTGAAGACACTTTCATCCCTACATTTTATGACATGGTTGGGAAGTGTTGCTTATTAATGGGGTTGTAAAAAGTTTCAAAAGCTGTTCACCTTCTTGGAAAAAATACTTTGTGCAGGTGACAAAATCTCATCTAACTGTCCTAATATTTCAAACTGGTTGTTGGACAAAAATGCAGGCAAATATCTGTTTATTATCCCTGAGTTAATGTCGTTTGTCTCTGTCCTCCCTTCCTCTTTTCCTCTTTACCTGGCTGGCCTTCAGCAGCGACGTCCCCCCTTATGATTCAGGTTCTCTTCCAGGTTTCTTCTCTCTTAAACTGCTTGGCTTAAATGTTTCCCCCTTTTTTTTTAGCTGCTATAGTTTCTTTAATTAAGATTTAATAGTATTACTTATAGTTAATAATATTTGCTTGGGGGTCATGTTCTGGGTCACTGAGAAGCGCCTAGAGAGAATTTGTATTGTAATAGATACTATACAAATCAAGTCGAACTAAACTGAATTGAATTGTTAGTTTTGTTCCATAAATGAAGCTGCACTTCCTGCAGCCACTTCACAATAAAAGCCTCTGAATGAATTCGGATTGAAGGCTTCTAACATGAAGCACCGTGTAAGTCAGGGGTGTCAGACTCCTGGACGGACTCTGCAGACTATCCATTACCTTGGTTTCAGAAGCGGAAGCGATTCTTTGTTTTTCTTCTAGGTTAAATTTAGCATACTTAGCTCCGTGTTAGTTGTCAAAATGCCGACTTAGATTATACTCTTTCACGACTGACACCGCCTCATAATACAGAAGACATACTGTTTTTTTCACCTTGAGGTACAAACTTGTATTCGTTTCCCCATCGTTCATGAAACTGCCTTCCTTGTGCATCAATTTTTCTTTTCTTGGACATATTAGGGTTAGTTTGTAGAGGTTTTTCTGAAGTCCATCAGTTCTGAAAATCATCTTGATGTCTTTCTCAAGGTAAGACACTGTTATCGCTTTGGGTGACGAGGAAATGCATTGTGGGATATGTAATTTATTGTCACTATGCGCTTTAAAGCAGTGTAAGCTTGTTTTAAGTCTTAAAATATCAGTTTAAAATTTAAGCCAATAATGCACAAGCTCTCGAGGGCCACATAAAATGACGTGGCGGGCCACATTTGGCCCGCGGGTCTTGTGTTTGACACTTGTGGTGTAAGTGGACTTGAGCTCAGATTTTAGGACTTGGACCTCACTGTTAGACAGAAGAGCAGAGGTTAAAAATTACGTGAAGTCTCTGTGATTGTTTATGGAAAGTGACACGTTGTGTCCTGTGACTCACGCGTGGAGTCATTCATGGTTTTTTGAGTTATATCTTGACAAGCTAAGAATTTATCAGAGTTTTTGATCAACAAGGTCAACTGAAGATCACGTGAGGTGTTCTGTGTGTTTGACGTCCATGTTTAGTTTGAAGGAAACACACCTTTTTAGGTAGAAGTTTGCTTTCAGAACAGCTGGAATGTGTTTCAGTTGAAATTAGGAGACTGAGAGATGGTCAGCTTAGCCTTAGTAGCATTTAATATCTCATATTTGACTCCGTGCAGTTTTATTCACCGCCAGGGAGACCGTGAAACTCCCTGTGATGTGGAAGCTGTGGTCACATTTGACGTCAGCAAGCTCCTGAAGACAGCCCGCTGCTCTGAAACACCGATTGGTGTGAACGGTTTCTTGCATCAACTATTTTATTTGGGATAACAGTAAATGTTTGGTTACACTGTTGTTTGACAGTATGCAGTCAGTCAGTGGAATTTACAAGTCCGCGTTTGCCAGCTCAGTGTGCTGGGTTGTTGTCTCATTTGGGGGAATTTCCTGCTCATTTGACACTTCATTTCACCGACCAAAATTGAAAATTGACTGGAAGACAACTGAGAGGCACTTTGCACGTTTGGGAAAGGAAATGGCAAAGCGTTGTCATTTCTAAAATGCTAAAGCCTCAGCTGGGGTGTTTGTTTTGAAAATTTTAAATACAACAGCCCTCGAAATGCCCCTTAATGGCTTTCTTTTAAACAAATTAGAATTTCCAGACCAAGCAAGGAAGTATCAGTTTGACCGCATACTTAGTAATGTTTTGTTTTTCTGTACGTGTGTGCGTGCGTCGTTAGTCCACAAAATGTTTCTTCTCCCTGTTCCTCGTGTCCGTTCAGAAATCCACTGCCCCCCCTCCATCCCCCATTCCTCCCCGTTGAATCGCCCAAATAATATGAGGCCGAACCTCCAGGATCAAGGGAACGGCATGTGTGTGTGCAAGTCTCTCGGATCTCGCCACTTCCTTGTTTCCCATTGTATTGCTGTGTTGACAGGGGGTTTGTTCAGTCTTCCCCTAGTCCCTTGGTAAACAATGGCAGTAATGCAGGCTGAGGCCTCGCTAATCCACCCCCTTTAACAGACCCAGGGGCTGGGATGAGCGACGCTGGGGCCTCCCTGCCTCTGACTGGCTACGATAAGCACCACGAGCACTGAGATATAAGAGGGCTAAAAGAAAAGCAGCTTTTACTAGAGGGGGGGGGCAAAAGCTGGGGTCTAAAAGCATGCAACTTGTCTTTTCCCCCTTAAATATTAAGATTCACTCATCTTAAAGTAACATTAAAAAAAAACCCTCCGTTCACATTTTCTGTTTTTAATCATTTTCTTAAAAAGAGATGGAAAAAAAGTTACTGCGATGTGCAACAACTTTACAGGTTCTTGCACATGCAAGCTTCACTTGCCAGAGTGTTCGACTTGCTCGTGTCGTTTCTGGTTGTAGAAATGTCCTTTTCGTGACGTTAAAAACGTATGAGTTTCCGTTCAAATCCCTCTCAGCTAATTAAGAAGACACTGTAGTTCATTAAAAAAAATGACAGGGAAACCTTGAAAAACCTTGAACCTTGAAAAAGAAACCGGAGAAGTCAGAAAAAAATAATTTGATCACTTGTGAAACATGATGAAGCGTGCTTCAAATGTATATAAAAAATGTTTCTTATGTTTTTGAGGGAGTGGGATTCTGTGTTCTCCTGTATTACAGAGAACAGGAGGAAAGATGCAGTTTGAAAGAGTTTCTATTATGTGTTTTTCTTTATGTGTGTGTATTTTCTTCCTGAATAAAATGCCAATATAAAGGTTAAAATCACTTCTAACAAATTCCCACATGCAAAATGATGTCCAAGAGCCCAGAAATAGTAAGTTCACTGTCCTAGAAAACAAAAAAGTTGCACAGATTTGCACCGGACGTTATTTTCTGCTCGATAGATTGAACTTTTGATGTCTGCTTTCTTTCAACTTCTTGTGATAAAAGATAAAATAAATAAACAAATAAATAATGCAAATGTTCTGTCAGGTAGAGCAAAGCCCCCGCTGCTACTCAGACCTGCAACATGAGAGAGATTCAAAATAGATGTGAATAAGGACAGATAAACAGATTTTCTAGGATGAGAGCTCGAGAAGTAAAGTGAGCATTATAAAGGGAGGGGAAGAGGAGGGAGGAAGATTAAAATACAAATGATCATAAGAGCCTCCTCATCGCCGTGCTGGCTTTGAAGTAGCGGACTGTGAAGGCACCTGAAGAGAAACTGTTCAGAGGACTCTTTCAAGAGGCGGAAATGTTTGAAAGAATATCAGAAGAAGAAGGAAAAAAAAAACCCTTTGGATAGCCCCGAGGTGTTTATACCTGTAATTATTCATCCACTTATTTCTTTCCGGCGCAGAGCGAAGGTGGGGTGGGGGAAATGGTAGAGCAGTAAAAGACAGGTGTTAGCAAAGGAAGTGTGGGTTTCTTTAATTATTATTAACTCTGTTTTGCTATATCCTTGCATTCTGTTATATTAATGCAGCCGCAGCAGCTTGCTGTTGTTTACACAAAAGAGCAGCAGAGCTTTTGCTTAATCAAGCTCAACACCAGTGAAAACAAGAACAAGAGGTCTTGATGGGTGGTTACTCATTGGTGTTTCTTTAAAATGGAGACCACATTTTCCATAATTCCTCCCACGCTTTCCTGTCACCAAGATCATGTTAGAGGTCAAGGACATTAGAGAAGCTTTTTTCTTTCTTCTGTCAGCAGTAAGTGGAACAAAGCATGAAAACTTCAGCTTAATTTCGCCTGCCATCTTTTAACATTAATGCTGTCAAACAAACTTCTTTTGTGCCATAAAGCAGCTTTTCAGAGAGGCGAGCATCTGCAGAAAGCAATAAACAAGCATTTGCAATTATGCAAATCAAGTCTGGATTCATTTTAGTAATTAACTTATTATACCAGTGATTAAAAAGGCTTCACTTCCTCAAAGATCTTGTTGTGATGTGCTTCTTTATTATTAGGAGGTACATATCAAAACATGCAGCTCTAATAGAAATAAATAAAATAAAGTGTGCTCACGCATAGACACACATAAGATCATCAGTGCAGTTTTCACACTGGACGTGTTCCTGTGTCAAAATGAATGATGCATCTGTAAAGTCCAGATAAAGTTGCCAAATCTACTTATACTCTTTCCTCTGCTTGCATATGACCTTTTCAAGAGGAACACAGTTATTTTCATTTCCAAGATCCATCTAGTAATGAGGGGAAGCACATTTTCTGGCCACACCCGTAGAAAATTCAATGAATTTGATTTGGAACTTCAAAGGTTTCTTTTTTTTTTCCCCATTAAATGTCCTAAGAAAGAGAAGTCTGCATTTAAAGACAGGGCAGAGCCCGTGGTGCAGAACCGTATGAGAAGAGATCTAATCTCAATATCACATCTAAACACTTCTGCCACAAAGTGAAGCTTTGTTCGATATGAGTTCGATTTTGGGATAGTGATGGAGCAGTTATAATGAACCAACTTGCAGAGTTGTTACCATGGCTCTTTTTTTTTTTTTTAATTCAAATCTGATTCCCATCGCTCTCTTGCTCTGTGCAAACACGGTTGAGGACTCTTTGGCTGATTGTGAAAGTCATTTTATGGGATGGGAGCCAAATTAGAGGGGACAAGTGACGTGTTGAAAGTGGAGTCTGAGACACCTTTCGTTTCAAAATAAGTCGTGTTCGCCGCTCGAGAAAGTATGAAATTGGCAATAAATGAGAGGGAAAGTAGAGAACTGCTCAGTGAGTCCCTTCAACACTCATCTGGTAAGGAGATAGCGGTCGTGTTTTTGAAGGATGGACAGTGACGAGAGGCCAAAAAAAAAAAAAAAGACAGAAATCTTGACGAGAGGTCAGAGGTTTCAGACAGCAGCTCTTTGCTTGGGTCCTACTGTTTGACTGGGAGGTCTTTGTGAGGTGTGTGTGTTGCAGGATGCTGCACCCAGGTGAGTCATTGGCCTGTGGAATGAAACCGTGCCAAGTTTCTCCAGCATCATTTGTGTACAGAGTGAGCTGTCCAGACCTCCCAGATGCTCGCTCTCGGCTCGTAGCTGATCAGTGAAGATACGGTGTCTCTGAAAAACTACTCAAATCTTCTCGTTCGAGCTGCGCTAAGCGTTTCATAATCATTTTCAAACATGCAGCCAAGATACAGTTGGGTTCTGTATCGCAGCTGGTTTTCAGTCTGTGAGAATGAGGGGCTTTTTTGGTGTTTTCCCATGATTCCTTTCAGCCGAGTTGAGCCTTTTGTCTTTTAATTCAATAAGGCAAAGTTTTTATTTGGAGATAACATTACCCACTACAAAATACTACATTTTTCATTTCACCTCATGTCTGTTTTATTCTGAATTAGTCAAATCCAGCATTGCAGTGTAACCGCGTTGTGATTGTGCTTTATGTTTGGTCTCGGGGATGAGCATGTGGAGACATGCCTCGTCGAGATGGCCATTTTGGAAGGAAGGAAAAAAAAAAAAAAGCTTGTGTACACTCAGACCCACATCACAAAGTTTTGTAGGTTAGCGGGCCACACATTGATAATCTGTTAACAGGCTGTATCCCTCCGCCCCGCTGCGTCCTTGGTCAGTGAGGAGTTTCAAAGTGCACAGTCGAGTAAACACCTGCAGTCATCCGCCTTTCAACCTGTTTGGAGATATTAGTTTGATTTTGTCGTGTTTCTCTTTGGTGTGTGTCAATTTCTGACGGTGTAAAACCCCACTTGAAAAAGTTTTTATTTATTTGATAATAAGCAAATAAACAAATGTAGGTTTAATGTCAGGAAATCCCTTTTCTTCCAGTTAGAACAAACATTTTATTTTGAAAAAATAAAAGGGAAAATCCACTTAAATATCATCTTGCGGATGTCACTTTTACATAGTTGTTATTGTGGTAACTCAAGTGATTTTAAGGTGATCGTACTCTACTCTGGGTTTCTGTGGGTGAAAATGATTTCTTTTTTTTTTTTAAGGGATCACATGACCTATGGGAATTAAAGTCTCGTTTCATTTCCTCTTCATTACTGTCAACAATAATCAGGCAGTTTCACAAAGCAGTCACAACCTTTCTTGATTAGATTCACGCTCACATAATCACGTTGTACTTTCCAAAAAAAAAAGAAAAAAGAAAGAAAGAAAGGAAACCAATTCAAGTGTAACAAAGATATATTTATCCTGAGACTCAAAATAATTAATCTTAGGTGGCGAATCAGAAATCAGGATGTAGCATAATTAAGTTATTTAATTAAAGAGACCTGATGATGTTTAACCTGTCTGCCACTGAATCTACAGATCTAGTTGGGCAGAAAATCAATCAGCGTGACGACCGTGTGTTGAACAAACATGACAATTTGCCTCGTGCTCTTCCTCTTTCATCTCTCCCCTGTAAGGAAATTTACGGCCTGTTTACACTCTCCCACTGAGAGATGGAGCTGCGTGTTTCCAGAGTGAGGCAGACCAACATCACATCTTGATTTAAGTGAACCTCTGGTACTGTGTGGTACGTTGATTGTTGTTTGTGGGTGTTTTTTTTTGACTCGTTCTTTATTCTTCATGAACTGATGGTTATTCTAGGTTCTGTGCAGCAATGCAATTTCACCCATTTCCTTCTCAGCGTCTTCTCATAAAGTTTTTGTCAGGAAAAGATGTTGATTCTTGGTGATACTTTTGTTAAAGCTCTTACACATATTTTGATTGTTAACCCCGGTGCATTTGGCTTGATAATATATGCCTTTTCCTTTGTACAGCACTTCTCAATTAAATACATAACCAAGTGTGCTTTACTGCACAAAACATAAGAAGAGACAAGAATGGATATCAAACTGTGTAATAAATGAACATAAAATCAGTTTATAACAACAGGATATTAACATAAATAGCACTAGGAACTGAAAAAAAAAAAAAAAAAGTCAAAAGGATTAAAAAGCTATGAAAACAAAAAGTGAACCTGTTAGAACAATTTGCAAATCAGTACAGTCTAACTAAGCATTAACTGGAGTGGCTTGGAAAAAGAGCTTCTGACAGGGAAGCCCGTCTTATCGAACAAACCTGTTGGTTAACAATCTGGTGACCCGATCTCTGAGTCACAGCTACGCAAATTATTTGGCTGCTGAAATGTTATCATTGTGGGCTTTTCACTGTGAATAAACATTCCCAGTCAGTGTGTCGATGTTAGCAGCTGATAATGTTCTGTGATGACTGTCCCTCCTCCAGACCTCAGCCTCCACAGCTGACCTTTATCATCGTTTTAGTATGCACTTTATTAAAATAGTCTTCATAGAAATAGTCAAGCAAATCAAACTAAAACCCCATCCCTCTCCTCCGCCCCTTCAGCACCCCGTGCCCATGGGCTCTGCCCAGACCAGCTGGAGCCTCCACAGCCGCATGAAGCAGCCAGGCACACATGGCTGTGATCTAAAACACACACATGCTCACAAACACACACACACACGCATTAGCAGACATCTAATCCTCCCTCTTAAGATGCTCGGCTGCTGTGGAAAGGAAGCAGACAGCACCTTCATTCTCTTTTAATATATGCTATATGCATGCTTAAACACGTGATATTTATTAAAAATCCACCACTGTAGTCGAGCTGAGTCTTGCTGAGCTCACACACTGTTACGAAACAAAGAAACAAAGCTTTGCAGTGCCTCCAATCTAATATACACATATACAGTATAGATGGTACTGTGTATCTGCACTTCCTTCTTCCGCCTTGTTTACACCGACACACTAATGTACAGGATGCGCACACGCAACTCAGCAAAGATTGAAATGCAGTGTGTGTGTGTATAGTTGTAGGGACAGTACATTGTTGCATCTTTTCTGATTTTCCTGGTGAAGATAAGTCGCTTTGATTTAAATGCTGAGCTCATACACACATTCAGTGGAATATAAATCATCTTCAGTCATATTCTTGTTGTTTCTTGTTCACTTATGAAGCCATCAGATCGGTTCTGAGTCCTTTTTTATGACCTGAGCGTGAAGTATTGTGCAATGAAAACAGTAAATGCAGACCCTTGGAGAGATTATTAATGCCAAATGTGGGGTTATTTTCAGAAATCTGTGGTATGAAAAAACCAAGAAAACAACAAATGAAATAAACATGCATTGATGTTTATGGTGAAATTCCTTCCTGCTACTCTATATGCATTATTCAGAGTTGCTTATGAAACTTTCGTTTGAAAGCTAAATGTCACATATCGTGCCTTACAAAAAAAACAGTAGACTTAACATTTCTGCTTTTAAAGCTGCATTGCAATTAAACGTACCCAGAACTTAAACTCCTCAGCGTAGTTTGGATACTGGGTGCTTTGTCCATTTTTATCCCATCACTTTTAAAGAGTTAAAAGGTCATTTGTGCCCTGTGCTTTTTGAGGTGGAAGGTTCAGGGCAAAAGAGGCCAGTTAAGTTCATTAATGCGCCTGGGTTCTCAGCAGATTGAAGTTCCATTTATCCCAATGTGAATGTTGAATTGCCTGAGGAAGGCTTAAAACACTGGGAATATTCGACCAAATAGAAATTTACAGCACTGTAAGCCCCAGCAAAAAGGTAGTCTTAAAAGTGCTGCCCCCCTCCTCAGGCTGGTTTTGAGGGTGAACGTCCTCTTCCATAACAGCCCCTTGTTCCTGCAGTCAAAGTTGATCTAGCTGGAGAAAGACCCTCCTTCCTGGAAAGGGTTTCTGCGGTCAAAATGCAGCTTAAGAGGAACCAAAGTCCCCAACCCTTTATGCTAGATGTAGAAACAGAAGACGTATTGTTATACTCCAATCAACCACAGCATTAAATCTCCCTGTTACATCTGAAGAGTTTGGAGGCTCTTTGTTGTCTTCCTCAAGCCATTTTTCAACGGGTTGTGCAGTGCGGAGGAGCGCACGCTGGTGCTGAGGGAGTGGATTTTGCCATGGTGGGCCATGGTGTGCTTGTTGTGTAAAAACATTCAGATGGTTGACATATGTCAAAAGCATCCGCACGAATAGCAGGACTCCAAGATTTTCCAGCAGAGCGTTGCGGTTAAACAAGGTCGGCGTCCCATTTATCACCGTACAAAATGAGATCGTATAATGAAATTGGAGATGAAGTATGTCAAGGTACCAAATCATATAAATGGGTTAAAAATAGATGTCTGTAAGTCAGTTGAAGGAGGGAGAACTGACGGCGTTTCCAGTTGCCAAATGTGGAAATAGGTTTCTTTTGTCTGGTAGGGACATTGACATGCTGGTAGAAACAGATCTGAGGTCCATTTGGTTATAATCATCAGCCATGATGCAACACTATTCTGCTGATTTAGCATATGACATGCTCAGGATGTATTCAACGACTTTGCTCCATTTTTGTGTTTGCACCTGGAGCAATGCTAACAGCAATAACTAACGCGAGGGGGAAATTAAAAAACAACATTCAGATATAAAAATACTTGACATCAGGCAATTATGAAGCACGTCTCCAACCTCCCTTTATACCTGGACTATCGTGCTCTGCTCACGCAGGACACCATAGACCTGTCGATTTATGATAGCGGCAGGTCTCTGCAGAGATGTGGGCAGAAACAGTCTCTGGTTTCCTGTTGCTGCACTTTGACTGTCATCCCTCACACTTCATTCTCCTGCAATCAAACATCTGAAATAGACGGGTGAGGACAGTAGCCTTGGATCCAAGCTCCTTTTTGCTTAGTTATTCACTTTACCTGCGTGGCGTGCGTCTATGACGGAGCAACTTTAAAACGCCCCTGGGATCACCCCTTTCATCTGATGTCAAGTTTATGGTGGTCCTTTGAACAGAATAAGGAAAATTAAGAGAAAGTGCACATGCTTTTTCTCATCCGTTTGAGCTGCTGAGCCCATCTGTTAATGTAATTTTTAAGAAAAAAAAAAGGAGGAATTCCCTCTTCAACAGGTTTCCTCATAAGGAGCTCGTTCATGCGTCAAATCAATTTCCTACCTTTGTTTTGTCATGTATGCAGTGATACCCATAACCACGTTATATGGGCATGGGAAACTTTCCGGTTGGTCCACAGAGAAAAAAGCCTGAGGCCTTAAAGACAGGCTGCACTCACGCACATAGACAGATGAACACGCAATAAGGGAATGTTTTTCATAGTAGACCTTCATCCTCTGATGAAGTCAGAAGGGAGGATGGAGAATAACAGTCAGTTGGGCTACTAGTTGATTCCAGTGCTGGTGAAAAAGCAAGGAATGAAATATTCAAACAATAAAAACACAAACTTTAATGACAACAGACTTGATGTCACTGACAGCTCAGTGTGTAACAGGAAGTACTGGAGCTCATAAAGCATTTTATTCAGTGATTCGAGCGTGTGCGGGGGTGTGTGAGAAGGTGTTGTGGTAAATCAACTTGTATGAGCATTTTTTTTTTTCAGGTCCAAACAAAAACTAGAGCAACTGTGATATGCACAACACTGTGGTTGATGTAAGTGAGCGTGAGCGTGCGTCTGTGTGTGTGTGTGTGGGCGTGCGTGACAGTGTAGGTGTTGCACATAGTACAGGACGTGTATGTGGGAAACACTGTATGCACACCAGGGACAGATGAAAGGGAAGAGGTGGGTGGGCAGGAAGTGAACAACAAAAGAAACATATCATCTGATTTATCAGATGAGGACAGATTGGGCTAATCAGACAGAGGGAAAAAGCTGATGGAGAAAGTGGAAGAAGGAGCTGCAGGAGAGTCTGAGAGAAACTGAAAGAGGCAGAGCGAGAGTGAGTGATGGAGAGAGAGAACAATGACGGAAAGAGATAACTGCAGTAGCGGAAGGGAGTTAGCAGTAAACAATGAGAAGCCGGTAACCATGCTGTGCACCTGGTACAACAAAACCACAGCCCCAGTTGAAACTGACTCTGTCACCGTAAGAACACCTTTAACTGTTTCACCACCGCTCTCAAGGAAAGGGAACACAAATCCAGGGTTAATTTGACTCTCGAAAGTCACATTTTGCTTTCAACAGTAGGAAGTGGACCTGTTTGAAGTAACCAAAGAGAGCAACGGGGTTGCCACAGTCATTGTCATCAAGAATCCTTTTCACTACCTTTGATTTTTTTTTCCCTCTTTGCTGCTGTACAAGATTGGTCCTCTGGCCCGTCATCGTCATCTTGTTTCTAAAACAAGTTCCTTTTCATCAAATAGGGCATGGGCTCCCTATTGGTCTTGCTCGCTCTCTCTCTCTCTCTCTAGTTTTTGTACTTTTGTCGGTTTAACATAGATACTAAAATCAAGATATGTGATTCATAAGGACTCTTGTGCTTCCATTACATGAGAAGACACCTTATAAGTACACCTTTTCAAAGTGCATGACAAAGTCTGTTGTACGTGACGCAAAATAATCCATTTACTTTTTAATGATGCCAGTGGTGTTCAGAGAACGAAGGTGCTCTCTCTCTGCAGGTGACTATCCACATTTCTGTCATCTAGATCATTCACCTTCATTTGCCTCAAAGCCTCACACAAAGAGGGCTCTGAGACCAGATCCAATCGTGCTCTGGTTTTCCTGAGATAGCGATCTACAAGCTGCTTGAAGGGCTGCAAGTTAAGCTTGACTTTCAGTTTTGGCTGCATTTGTTTAGAGTGTCTGCTGCTGCTCTAAAGTGACACACAGTGGTTTTCTAAGATCATATATGACATCCTTAAGAGTTCAACACTGTTAATTTCAGAAGTGAACAGTGGTCAAGAAATTCATATGTGACACTTAACATGAAAAATATCAGTTTGCTAGCTGGTTAGTGCTGATGACAGAGCAATGACAGAGCACATGGTTAACCATTTAACCGTTAACCGATAACGGTAACTCTAACCGATTAATACTAACAGTCAATTTTGTTTTTAAGCTACGTAATTCAATCAACTCATGGGGGGGTGTCAACAGGTGCAACAGGCCTCTGATTGGTCAATTCTACATCCGCATAGAAAAGAGCGCATCATCGAAAAAATGAGGAAGTACCCACATCTGTACGATTCTGGTTCTCCACACTACAAAGACAGCACATATTCTAGTAATTCATGGAGGGAGATTGCGATGAATGTGGGTCTGGATACGGTCAAGACGGTGAGGAAGTGGAAAAACGCAAGTTTAGTAAGTTTAGCTAGTTCGTGATTGTCGCTCTTGCGTTGTGGCGTGAAATAACACAGCGGAGACCGCGCTAGTATAAATCAAAAGTGACCTCTGCGACAAGCTGACGGCGACACATTGCCGCGAGAGTATACACGGGGAAGTGTCCGCATGCGTCCACGACAACGTGCGCAACATCGCGGCAGCCAACCCTCCCGGACTTATCGGTTAACGGTTATTAATCATCAAAGGGCGTCGGTTAACGGTCATAAAAAAAAATCCAAAATGTGCATCCCTAAATGATACAGAAAAATTATTGACATTGAAAAATTGCAAAGGTGCTTTAGCAGGTCCTGTTGCGTAGAACATGATGAAGAGACTGAATGTAAAGGAAAAACAGGAAAACTTAAAACATAAGTACTTTCACTGTTTTATATTGTCCTCCTTATGATTAAATATTTAATTTTTAAGCTAGAAAAAAAAAAAGGATTCTTAGGGTAAAGTGTAGTGACCATCAGCCCAGCAGAGTTTTCATACGTCATTTTCGGCCATAATGATCAAACCCCAGCCTTTTGATAGTTTGACACAGTGGCTATACATTGTTTGGATTTTTGACAATTTGAGGTTTAAACAGTAGTGTGAAAAGCAGGGTCGTTAACCCCCCAAAAAAATAAAAAATAAAAATTATGAACATATTTGATATGAGACGGAAAAACGCATAAGATTTAGAAAAAAAGTATGTTTTTAATTCATAAATTGTTATGGTGAAATGAAAAATTATGTCAACAACTGAAAATCTGGTTTGATCAAACTAGACATCCATCATCAACCAGCTCCAGTGTGAAGAAGTCACACTGTGGAAGAGGCACCAGTGACTGTTATGTTATTTCATTTAGAAAGAATGTAACAGAAAAGACATGCAGTCAGCCAGACAGTCTCCATCAATGATGTATTTATCGTCCTCTTGCCAAATCATCCTCCAGATAGGAACAGATTTACACCAGGCAAAGCAGAGTCCGCCCCCGGGACCCCAGAGGACTTGCTGACTCCTCCACCACGATGCGATGCTCGCTTCTTCCCGCTTCTTTTCATGTCTTGCATTTCTGCTTCTGCTCTCAGCCTCTCTTCTCCAGGTCATCCACAAATCTAATTAATTTTTCTTTAATTGTCCCTGGCCTCTTAATCTCGCCTGTTAAAGAGGGTCATAACTCTTTAACGCTGCCTCAAACAAGTGGCGCAGCATGAGTGGCGTCCAGGCTCCAGGCCGTCCCCCTCCAAGAGTCAAAGCAGTCCCAGGCCACTTGAGGGAATGTTGATTTCAATTAAGCAGCCATTAGTAGAACAGTCAGTCACTTGGATGCTGTTTTGATCAAGAAGAATCATGATTGTGTTTTCCTTTTTTTTTTCTTTTCTTTTCTTCAGTGAGAGACAGACTCTGAGAGAAACTCTTGGTTTGGGCCTCTCCCAGCTGTCACCCGTTCAAGACGGCGTAACCCAGAGTTCAGCCCAAGTCGCGTCAAGATTTATCGACAACATTTACAGATAAAATCACGGAGCTCTTATTTAGATAATCCATGTAAATCGTATTCCTAGAAGACACGCAGGGTGCGTGGATGTGGCCTGGGTGTTACAGTCGTGAGAATTATTTACACTTAAAACAATACCAGCCTCGGTAGAGCTACAGGGTGCATTTAAGTGTTATTTGAAGGTTCGTGAGAGGAGTGAGTCTTCCATTTTATATTTACAATAAAACTGTAATCGGGGCAAAATTTTACTATGTTTTGGCAAAACAAGTTCTCTGTCGTATGCAGGCCCTTCTTGCTCTGTGTGTGCACGCAAGTGCAACCTGTTTTTGTGTCTGTGTGAGTGCTTGTGTTTAATGTGTACAGTTAAGCAAGGTTAAGCCTGTTGTGGTTTACCATGGAAAATGAAGGCTTTGAGTCTCGTTGTCACCTGAAAAAACACACACACACACACACACACTCAGCGCTCCTCCCTAAGTGCGTGCATCTCTTCTTGGTGGTGGAAAATTTTAAAGGTTCAGTTGCTCGACTGCATCTCCTTTTTTTTTTTTTTTTTTTTTATAGTGCCACTTAAGAAGGAGAAGTTTCTAACCAATAATGGAAAATGTTATAATTGGGGGGGGGGGGGGGGGGGGGGGGGGGGGGGGGGGGGGGGGGGGGTGGGTGGGGGGGGGGGTGGGGGGGGGGCTGTAGAAACAGTAAATAGTTGATAGAGATGTGATTGAGATTTTTTTTATGAAAGAAAACAGTCTTCCATTCTGAAACTATATTTTTTAAGGATTTTTAAAGATGTAAAAGGGGTGACGGTTCAGTCGTCATGACGATACATCACATTAAATTCACATCGCCGTGTCCGAGAACTGCATGAAAAAGCAGACCGGCGATGGGCAGCGGAGGTCATAACAGGTTGGTTCTGGATGAGGCACTCCGCCACAAACTATTCATGGAAACGTCGCGGCGTCCCAGCAGTTGAAATAATCAGCTCAAAGTCTGTCTGTGTTTCCCAGCATGCATCACACACTGTAGCTGGAGTAAAAAACAGAAGGAGGAAATCCAGGATGGAAGCAGTGCTTTTAGTTCCCCACTGTGTTTTTTTTCTAGTTAAATTAAACATATTAAGGAAATGGTAAATGTACACACAGACATCATACGGTGTGAATAAAAGTCATATAGAGCTTGTAGTAACTGTGGCATTTCCCTAACAGCAGTTAAATTCAAAATGTTTGCTAGATTTGTATTTTTGTAAACGGACAGTGAGAATGTGAATAAAGAAGTTAAATCTATCCCCTTAGATTTTAGTAAGTGGACAGGATTTGATCACTTTATTTATTTATTTATTTTCATATTGTCCTGTATATTTACTCCAAAAGGATAATCAAAAGAATGAATTGGATTGAACTGGATAATGGATCAGTCACAGTGATTTGGACTGAACTGAAGTACAGTTTGGAATTAATTGGATCAAATTTAACTTAGTAAACTTTGAATGCGTCCTGTGTGAAGTGCGTTGAGATAACTTTGTCGTGAGTTAACTCTGTACAGCTAAAGCTGAAAGTGAACTGAACTGAATTGAATTGAAATGTAAACCCATTTTGAAATGAAATGGCAACAGCAAAGTAGTAAACTCTTGTCATTCTTGCCAAAACACATGTCCTAAGAAGTAACATGGCCAACAGAGCCGTGTAACTTCACCAGCAACTTTTCTTGTCCGTAAATTATGCTTTTGTGGTGTTGTCCATGCTCCGTGCTGCCTTTGAGACTATCGGCTGCATCGCGAGGCGGTTGGATCCCAGAGGCGAAGCGAGCCATCAGGGCTGCTGATGGTTAGCCACTTGGCTCGGGGTGGACCGGCGCTGAGAGGGGAGAGGCCCGGGAACAATTATGGCTTAGTAGGAGTACCGGAGCTGAGCCAGGCAGCTGCTGGTTGTTCCCTGAATATGCAGAGTTTGTGTGCGTGCTTGTGTTTGTGTGTGTGCTCGAGGGGCGTTGAGAAGGGGAGCGATGCTCTTCTATGCAACCACGTATTTACATTACAAATCACAGCTAAACAATTCAGCCGACCACAGACGCAGACATCAGACGTTTTTATAGTCAGTATGGATAAGAATGATGGACGGGTGGGCAGAAGAATGCAGGGACCAGGGCACACAAACAAGAGGGGGTGGATTTTTGGATGAATGGGGCGATAGATGGATGAGTGACGAGAATAAAGCAATTGACTTTTAAAGAGCCTGACCAGTGGTTTAGGATGTTAAACGATTTGAAGGCAGATCATACGATTTTATCAGTGTGTGTTTTTTATATTGGCTAAATCTGTTTGCAGACTCTTGAAACCAGAAAAGTAAAGGTAACTTTAGAATCGACTTAGATCACATGTGTCAAACACAAGGCCCGCGGGCCAAATGTGGCCCGCCACGTCAATTTATGTGGCCCTTGAGCGCTTGTGCACTATTGGCTTAAATTTTATACCGATTTTTTAAGACTTAAAATAAGCTTACGCCGCTTAAAGGCGCATATTGACAATAAACTACATGTCCCATAATGCATTTCGTCGTTACCCACAACGATAACAGTATATCGCCATGAGCAAGAACTCAAGACAATTCTCAGAACTGATGGATTTGAGAAAAACCTCTACAAACTAGTCCCAACATGTCAAAGAAAAGAAAAATTGATGCACAAGGAAGGCAGTTTCATCAACAACGGGAAAACGAATACAAGTTTGGTATCTCAAGGTGAAAAAGCAGTCTGTCTTTTGTGTTGTGAGGCAGTGTCAGTCGTGAAAGAGTATAATCTAAGTCAGCATTTTGACAGAAAACATGGAAATAAATACAGAATTTGTTATTTAACAATATAATAAGGTGTAGTTTAATATATTTTGATTTACATTGCATTTCGTTACACTCATGCTGTCAATCCGGCCCTTTGAGGGCAACCATGATGCTGACGTGGCCCTCAGTGAAAATGAGTCTGACACCCCTGACTTAGATAATTAATGAGCTGTTTACACCCAAAGAGACTTCTTGAATTTCTTATCATGTTGGTCAGATATCACAGTGTTAATTCACTGACCTCCACACAGCAGGGCCTGGGATCAGGAGCCATTTTCCACAGTCCTTTCACTTTTCTACTTCTCTCTCATTCGTGACTCTTACTTTTCTGCTTTGCTGCCACACAAACGGCTCAGGATAGGAGTTAAAAACACATGTTTAGGGTTAGATATTACAAAATACATGGTTAGGGTCAGAAAATTATACGTGACTAGGGCCTACATGTTATAATGTTCATGGTTTGCGGTTACCCCTACACAAAAAACCACCGCCTATAAATACGTTGCCGTGTCACGAATTTGACACTGCTGGACATGTGGACAAACGTACCTGGTAAACATTTTCCTTTTGAGACTGAGCTGCTGCAGTGATAAGTGATTAAAAAACCCTCAAAAACAGTGAAACAGGAAAAGGTATCAAATGTAAAGTTATGTAGTCAACATTAGTGACTTTAATTATCCAGGTGAGAGCATGGTTTTTGTCCGTCACACAGATTTTGTCAAGGGAAATGTTTGGTCAGACTGATCAAGGCAACTTTTGCTCACATTTTTATCTTATCCTTGCGTACTTTACCCTGTTGCCCCCACAAATGTAGAAGAAGCTACACAGAACCGCAGGAACACTTGACACAGAAAATTACCTGCAACTTTATTTCCTACATTCCACCCACAGAGAAAGCTTCTTGAGGAGTTGCACTTTAGGATTCGCAGATTTAACTTTTACATGAGCAGTGCAAGTGGAAGAAAACGGTGCAGGATCGAGCAGATGACAGAAACCCATTCCAAAGCAGAGGTCCCCATGTAGCGCCAGCCACTTTATTTTGGGGTGATAATTATACACTCTGAGTAAGCCACCATGTTATTTGTATTTGATCGATAGCAGAATATCAACCCTGGCCATGTAAGCCAACTGGGCAGCTCAGTGGGCGTTGTGTAAAACACAGCTCTGCAGTCCTCTGGAGGGGATCCTCGCACAGATGTGCACAAAAATACGCACATACATACAAAGACGGGCGCATGCTGTGAGCTTTTTATAACATTATGCATGTGCGCACATACACACACGAACGTACACATGTGGCGTAAACACGTAGTGGATACACAGCACACATGAAGTGGTGATGGGCGGTCTCTGTGATGCTGCTGCGCAGCGAGGACTCCTGGGCCTCTGCATGCAGCTCTGCGGTGAAACGCACCAGTGCTGGCTCCTGCAGGGTTTTGGAGCGGCTCCTCGTGTGGTCAGCTGGATGGAAGCGCCCTCGCGTCCTGCTCCCAACATTAGCCTTATGGAGTGGCACTCTGTCAAAATCACTTTTAAAAAAACAGTCATGGACACTGGACTCCTTCACAATATGGGTCAAAGTCACAAAGGATGTGGACTGTCTGTGGGGACTCATTTGTTTTGACTCTAAATATACTAGATATGCTAAATTAAACATGATTTTTGGAAAGATTTCCAAAGTTAGTACATGATCTCCCAATGCACCTCCGAAGGGGGCTCTCACTACCCCAGTTTTAAGAACAAAACAGAGACTGCGCGATTAGACCTGGTGGGGAGTGCATCTCCTCTCCAGCACTTCTTTGAGTTCCAGGAGATAAAAGCAGGATGGCTCACCAGGAAATCAATAGGTCCATCAATGGTAACATCTCCGGAAGATTAAAGAGAAACTCGCTCAGAGGCAGCGAGGGAAGGTGGGGTGCTAATACGGTACAAGACCTGGCCTATGGTAAGAGATTTAATTGATGTGAAAGGAGATGGATGAAAAAGGAAGGAGCTGGCTGTATTGTAAAGGGATGGGGTGTGTCGAGGGTCTTTTTGTAATTTCTTATTTCGTCCATTAGTAGGTATCTTATTTTATTTGCCTTCATTGGTATCACATGTGCACTCTTATTTATTTTTCCACTTTTTTTTCAATGATGTGCATACTTACCTGTGTTTCTGCACGTTGTTTCTTTGTAGTTTTTGGTTTTCCCTCCACTTCATTCTCAGTGGCTTCCATTATATTGTTCATCTGCTTTCTAAAATCTCTGTTTGATCCATCAAAAGGCATAAAAAAATGGATCTTCAGAACATCACAATCATCTCTGATGCATAGACACACGTGAATACTTCCCTGGATGTAATTTAATGTACATTATATAGAATTTATAGCCGATCCAGAACGACTTGTCGATTGCTTTGTTTCATTAAGATCAAAATGACATATCTCTTAAATTAATACTTCATTTTTTACATTTTTTTTTCTTCAGCAGTGGTCTGATGAATGAGACAATTCTCATCAAAGCTCATCTCCTTTTTGTTTTCTTTTCTTCAATCGATTGTGAAGTTCCCTCTAAAGTTAGTTGTGGGCCCATAAATAAAGAGCCTTAGATTTTTGGTATAAAAAACTTGCTCTGATATCAATAAGTTTCAGTTCTTTCCAACCCTGCTCACCAGAAACCTTGGTCCAAAACAGAAACCTGATAAAACTCAATATGCAGCCTCACAGCCACTGGCAGAGTTTGCCCTCCCTTCAATAAGGGGGGAAAAAAAGGCCTCTAAATGAGAGCAGCATGTTAGGGGGGTGATGTTAGGGAATGTAAAAGGGCACTCAATAATATTCCTCCATAGTGAGGATGAGACCGCAGGATGGAGCCTGCGCTGAGCTGGTCTGTGTGGTTGTGGGCCGGGGTTTGTGTGCTCTCTATCTGAAGCCACATCAGAGCCCTGAGCCATGTGTAATGTGATCTGGATGGGCAGAGGAGGGTGCTCCCCCGCTGGATTCAGAAGAACCGCCGCTGAGGTGCAGCGCCGGGACGGGTAGTCAGTGATGTAAGCCGTGGTTAAAGGAATAGTGACTTTTTAAAGGGCTGCGCTCTGTTGAAATGTCCTTTGTGTGTGCGTCACAGCATTGTTTGCTTCGTTTTGCTTTTGGCATATTTGGCATATTCTCATTTTTTTTTTTCATCTTTTTAGATCTTTTCATCTTGCTTCTTTGTCCTGCGTGTGTGTGTGTGTGTGTGTGTGTGTAATGAGCTTCTTGTCCTGAATGAACAAACGTGTCTTGCAAAGTGAGCTCAATATGATCGAACCTCTCAATGACATTGCTGGAGCCTGTTAAACAATCTTCAGACTCCACGGGGACTCATACTGTCATTTACATTTTGAAAAACTGAAACATCTTGTTTCCATGAAAAGCTAAGCGAGGAAAATATTCACTAAAGGCTTAATGTAAAAAAAAAAAGGACACATTTTTTCAAACAAAAAAAAAGCCAATCTCACTTATTTTTTTCATGCCCATATCCATTGTTACAATTTAAAAAAAAGGGAAAAGGCCCTGAGGAAACCATTTAGTCAGTAACAAGTATGTCAGCTTGTAAACACACTTTGTACCTTGCAGAGAGTCTTTCAGTCATTGTTAAGGAGATTTTAGCCCACGTTTCCTGCAGAAGGTTTCCTCCTGTGAGGTTCTTGGCCAGTCTTGGAGCTCTGCTCCTCTGACGTCTGTCCACAGATGAGTTTTATGCTGTGAGACTGTGAGGTCCAGTGGTAAAATGTGGTAAAACGCCCATTATGGACAGTGTGGTTGCTGAAATGCTCTTTTCAACATAAGCATGATCACCTCCCCTCCCGTGCTTACCTAAGAGAGAGATGAAGGGCTTTTTTTTTTTTTTTTTAATCTATTTGCTTTTTCGATGGCATTCTGCATATTGTGCCTGAAGTGTTTACTTTGAACCTTATCAGTCTGTTCTCCAAATACATCTGGCTTGTGTAGATTGATTTCTCATCTGTCGACTCATCTGCGGTGGTCATAATTACATAACAGGTGCACCACTCCAATCGTCTGCTGTCTTCCTGAAGGTCTTTTTGTAGTCAAAATGGGGTTTTAATTTGCCTTTCTAGCAATTCTGTGAGCAGTTTTCTCAGATGGTGTTCTTGATCTTACAGACCACAACTTGACTTCAATTCTTCCTTCCAGCTGCTGTTTCATAATTACATTTCAGAATGAGTGAAACGGTGCATTAAAACTCTCTGCATCTCCTGCTTTGTTGGCACCGCTCATGTAAACCTTCAGAGGGCTGGGCAGCTGCTCATTTGTAAAAAATAAATAAATTGAATTGCTGAGTAATGATGAATGTTTAACTTGTATCGCATGACTCTTCTGGTGATGACTGTGAACACGTCATGGCTCTCAGAAGCTAGTTAGGATTTTGGACGTTTGTTAACACTCAAAATATTCAGAAGAATGCATCATCCTTGTCTAACCTCATTTAGAAATCAGCTCAACTCGCTAGAAGAATTTTAAGTGGTCCAGAAAAGGATTAATTCAGTCTGTTTTGAGTCAAAATGTTGCCATGGTGGTAAACAGGAATCAAACTCCCGACCTTCTCAGTGCTCTACAGGCTGTCATGGACTCGGTTTTTTTTTCTCCCCTGTTGCGGTCTTCTTATTTCCATCTTTTTCAGCCATTTTTTTTCCTCTTGTCTCACATGCAGTTGCTCTGCTTCTTTCTTTCTGTTTCTTTCTTTCGCTCCACTTTTTTTTTTTTTTTTTATTTAGCCTCTCCTCTCTTTCCTTCTTCACTCCCATCTCTCTTTTTTCATTTAGTTTGTGTTCCCTCTTCTTACTCCAAGTCTTGAACAAACAAACAAGCAGCGGGTGGCTTGCGTCTCCTATCTATAATTCAAGCCAGTGAAACTACAGCAGGGATGTTTGCCAAACACAAGAAGTGCATCTCTGAGAGAGAGCATCGTGCAGAAAGAAAAAAGGAGCATGTTTTACCATCATGGTTTGGACCCAATTCACAGAAAGTCTCCAGAACTCAGCTAAATAATTATGTTATGATGTTTATGGTATTTTTGCTTTGTTTTGATAGAAAACACTACGGGGGGAGGGGAAATCAAATAAAATGAGGGATATGATGTGATCAATGGGCTCTGGCAGATCACCATGAACCTGCAGAGGATTAAGCGGGTATAGATAATGGATGGATAGATGGATATGATGTGATCAATTTCTGAAAGTAGCTGAAACTTTAGTTTTTAACAGATTTTTGATAGAAACAGCCTTCAGCGAATCCAGTGCTCAAATACCACCTAGTTAGAGCCTCTGACGTCAACCTGAAGAAAATAAACTCAAGCAAAAGAATCTTTTCTCTTTTATAAAAGAGTTTTTTTTTTTTTTTTTTTTTTTTTTACCATTTCAGGCCTCTTGTGACATAGTCAAGGACACCGTCACAGCTGTGTAACAGTTACCAACAGCAGGCGATATCCATGATAGAGAAAACAACCTATCGCCTCGTGAGACCAAGCCACCACCGCTTGTGGTAACAACAGCTTATAACGATACATGTGAGTCGAAAGGAAAAACCAAAGCTGTTTCTCCAGGTGTTTGGAGGAAACTCAAGAGTAGACTTTTTTGAAATCCGTGCAATATACTTTGCCCGAAACCTTTCGCACTCACACCTCTGGTCTTCTGATCTCGTCAGCTGGACCTCGTCTCAGCGCTGAAGTCCAGGCTGAAAGTACAACAAGGGAACTTCTCGATTATTAGGTTGATCGTCTGGCAGCAAAAAGCAACTGCCCCCAAAAGAAAATGTGTGGAGCTTGAAGCGACGCCACCACTTCAGTCAAACACAAAATATATTCAGAGTACTGTGATGTTTGATGACAAAAAGCAGCCTTTTAGAGGCTGAAACAATTAAATGTTTAAAATGTCACCTGTTACATGACATAACAGGTGACTATGTTATCAATTTGTGTGCAGAGAAAATAATTTTGATGGGAAATTCAACACAAAAAACACTGAAAAATTAAAACGTTAACTTCATGAATAAAAATGGAAAGTTTTTCCTGTTTTTGGTAAACTGGCTCTTTCTTGTCCGAAGATTTTTTTTGGTGTTTTTTCTGTATAAACTGAAGAAGGGAACCAAAATTTCTTGATCAATTTCTGGGACTTGCGGCCCGCAGGCTGTGGTTACAGCATGCCCCCCGTCTGTTTCCTCACCTGCTTGCATGGCGTGCAGAGAGGGGACCAGCCCGGCAGGTGGGCCTGAGAGAGGAACGGGGTGTGCAGAGGAGAGGATGATGGGAGGTGGGGCGCCGTGCTCATCCAGAGGAGTCACTGCAACCGCTGGGGTTGAAGGAGTAAATCAGACCGAATTAATTAGAACATGAAAGGAGAAAAGCAGAGACGGGGCGATTTCCAAACTTCCCATCCATGGCTTTAGTTTAGAAATGAAACTTATTTCATCGCCAAAAAAAAAGAAAAACATAATACAGGTTGATATATAACAGAGGTAATAGCAGCTAATCAACTACACACGCACTTCTTTCCTAATAAAAATCCTGTCCTGATCACTTTCTCATGAAGCTCGGTGATGTCATGAAGCCAATGTGGAAGTGCCAAAAAGCTTCTAAACAGTTTACAGCCTGGTGCAACAACTGGCTGGTATCACGTCTTTTAAACGGGGCTTTAATCACAAGTAGGTCCTGATAGTGATGTCACAGCCGTTTCAGGGCAACAGACCTAACAGGGTCTTTATTGTCTTTTTACAAGTGGAAGATGCACAAAAGCAGCTTCTTGAAAAAAAAGATGAGTTTTCACTACTTTCTTCATCTGTAGTTTCCATCTTTGTTTTTCTGCCGAGGTGATGTTTCATTTAAATAACTGAGTTTAAGAGAGGCACTTTAGCTTGTGGCTTTTAGTTTCTTGTTTTCTTCCAAAAAAAAAAAAAAAAAAAGAAAAATGGCCAAAATGAATTTAATTCTCTGAAAATTATATTCTATATCTTTTCGAGCACTGCAGAGCCTGTGTGTGCATCCAAATAAGAAAAAAAACATAGTGATAATATTTGTGTCTCAGGCCATTCAGAGCGGTCTGTCCACCAGCTGATTCTTTCACACGACTGCCCTGGGATGAAATGATTTCGATACAAACATCAAAGCAGCAGATCAGACAGGAAGTGGCGCGCTCACCCGCAGGTCACCCTCACCGGCTGACCCGCAGGTCTGAAAGCGCGTAAAGCTGATTGAGTTTTCTGCTTCCCCAAACTTGTTGGGCTGCTGGTAGAGTCAGCCGTTCCTGAACAGCTCGTCAATACCTCCGTTAACTCAGACACATGCAGAAAAAAAACACGCACCTGACAGACATTGGCCTCTTTTTACTTGCTGAAGTGGATTTGCATCAGATGTAATTTTAGGAATAAATTTTAATCATTCATTTTAGTTGTTGACATCTTTATTTTACTTTAATTTTAATAAATGTTGCCTCACTGCCAGCAAGCATGAATCCTACATTTCGGAAAAAGTGATTTATTGATTTGTTTCAAGATATTTCTGTTCTTTTTTTTTTTCCTTTTATACTTTTATTTTGTATAAAGCCCAATGTTATAATCCTGAATCTAAAATAGAACACTTTTTTGAGATGAGAATTGCAACGTATAGTTCAAGCCTAGGTCTCTCTGCATGCTGACAAAGTTTGGGAATCATTTATCAGTAGAAAAAAAATGGATAGTAGAAAGTATTTTTGTTCAAATGGGAAGAAGTATTTAGATATTCCAATGATTGAATGTGTTAATGTCTCTTTTTCAAAGGAAAGAATGCACAGCTGAGCTTTGTACCATTAAAATAATTTATTCAAACAGTGGGTTATTGTAGGATCATCTCCAGGATGAAGAAAACGTCATCAGAATATCCGACTCCCTTCATGAAGAGACGACTTGGACGCTGTATTTATGTCGATCTGTTCGTTCACGTTACAGACCACAGAAGACGAGCTCCTCGACCCAAATGCCCTCAAGTTAAATAATCACGTCATTGCATTTTAACTCGTTTTCTTGTTAGAGCCATTAGATGATGTTTTTGCTTTGATTTCGTTAATGCTCTAATTTCTTAATAACATGGATTTTTTTTTTTACCAAAAAAGACTGAAAACGGAAGAACCGATGCATCTCTTAACATACGCATTCATCTGAGAAGAGAGGACAGAAAAGTACTTTCACTATGACCTGTGTGATACTTCTATTGTGGTTCTTCGGTTGCGATCTTCGTGTAATAAAGGCATACTGGCAGACAGGAAACGCGTCACTCCAGGGGTTTTTTTTTTCTTTTAATGTGCCGCGGCATTTCCCATTTGGGCACATGGTTTGGTATTTAGGCTGAGCTGGTTAGTGAAAGCGGCGCTCATCAGCCATGGAGGAAAGGTTTCACAATGATTGAGCGACAGACATGTGCTCTGTTACCTCAGCGGGGACGGGACCATATAACCTGCAGATGGGATTGCTATTACTCCAGAGATCTCACACAAGTAGAAACCAAAGCTCATCATTTGCTTCCCTCATGCACTACGGCATGAAATTCTCTAAAATGTCACTCTCATTTTATTTTGTCGAATTTATTTTACTACTTGATGATTGGATAAAGTTTTCATCCTTGACTGCAGCCTCCAGATAAATCAAGTCAGAAAAACACAGTCATTGCAGTTTGACATTTTGCACCGGAAACAATCGTGGCTGGTTTGTCCGAGAATAAATGCAAACGCTGACGCCTTTCCCATCGTGGTGTGCTTCGGGCGTCCTTTTTGACAATGCTCTTATCAAACCACAACATTTTTTTTGCCTCTGTTAACAGGCTCCCACAAGACAGACAAATAAGGTTGTGGCCTCAGTAGCTCTACTATCTATTGTCTGAGTAAACCAAACCGTGTAGGAAGTGCGCCTCAAAGAGGATTTATGTCCTGTGTGGTCGCCCTGTTTCCTGCCGACTCCATGTGTCAATATTTTTGTCGCAAACGATTGCCCAAATGTCACAAACAAGTTGTTAATTGTGGGACGTTCTGGTGGAAATAAACAAGTACACCATTAATTAGCTCTCTTTAGGACCAATCATTAGAGGTCATTTCTGCCAGAGGGAAACTGTTACCGCATTCTTGGAGAGAAAGTTGCCTGCTAGTCTGTCTCCGTTCAGTCATTAAGAAAGTGATAACTCATCTCTAAATGCCATGGCACTGGGTTGGATTCTGATCTTGTGGCCTGTCATATTCAGGGTCAGGATCAGGGTGCAGCAGAACGCCGTGTTGTCTCTGTGAAAGCTCGGTGGCTTTCTCTCACCCCCCCCCCCCCCCTTTGGGCCTAAACTGGAATGAAAGTGAATCTTCCTCGTGCTCTTTGGCAAGTCTGGTCAAATTTGCAGCTGCTGCTGCTGCAGCTGCTGCACTGGGAAGGTCACAGGTGGTATTGTCTCATGCATGCATGACGCTGTGCAGGAGGCGCGGGGAGCTGGAGACTTACAGGAATTAATGAATCATGAACGAGAGAACACGTAAAAGTGATTACAGGTGAAGCCCAGAGTGAGGTTAAAGTCTGCCCCTGGTGCTGATCAAACATTATTACATACGATAGTTGGAGGGTTTACGTTTTTTTGTTGGGATTCAGACAAAGCACCAGAAATAAATTCATAAAAAGGAATGCCAAGGTAAGACATAGTTGGCATTAATCGCAAAGTTAATTATTTCATTATCTTGAAATAGCAAAGTTCGTTTGGTGGTGACAGCAGGATGATTTATGTCATCATCTCAGCAGCTGAGCAGCTGCGGGCTGTTAGAGGTGTGTCTTGGTCAACCGGTCGTGATAACACACAGTAGCGACAGCAAATAAAACGATACATTTATGCCTTGATCTACCGTTCAGCTGCGATCCTCCCCTGCAATCATGACAACGATACACCAGGTGCTCCTTTTGTAAATTATCCAGTGAGTTCAGGAGAACAGGTTCATTGGGAGATAAATTAACTGGAGAAAGCTTGCTTATCTTATCTTAAGTTAACCAAACAGCTGAACAGTACTCTTGGAGATAATGACATTTAAATAAATCGTTCTTGGCATTTCTACTTAGGTCAACCCCTCAGAGTGTTATTGTGAAGGGAAAATGTTTGATTCCCAATAAATCTGTTTACTGTTGCTTGAAAAGCAGTTGAATGTGAATATACAGGCACAAAAACAGCCGTGAGAATCTGTTTAATTCAACAGATTTTACTTTGATCACTGACATCAGGAGCCTTAACAGGCTTTTAAGTAATAATCCATCTAAAAAATGAGTCTCCGATTGAATCGTTTGGTGGAAAGGGACATCCTAATGTGGTTTGAAGCTGATTTTAGCTAAAAGCAACAGTCCCTTCCACCTCCAGCATTTGTTAAAGTATCAGAAGTGAATGTAAAAGTTGTGCTTACATGAACACGATCTATTTGTGTTTCAATAAAATGTTGTGCTCAGATTTCCTTTCAAAAAAAAAAACCTGCTGTCTGAGACCAAAACCCCGAGTCTGCTGCTTCCATGACCCGTAAAATCTGCTTTCTCTCTACGTCACAATCAGACGAGCCGAGCGGGCTCGGTCGCCATAGTAACGCCCGTAAACACACAGCAGCAGAGAAACTCCTTTCCAACACAGTTCATGGGCTTCATTCAACAACCAATGAAAACATACACAATCAAGACACAATCACGGTTAATCAAAAACATTTACAAGTAAAATCAAAAATAGCGGAAAACAAGAAAAACTGCCTGCAGTACAAAGCTAATTACATAATTTATGGATTTATTCCATCACCGAGCAACGTACATCTGCCAGATGTGCTGCTATGTGAGCAGGTGTTCTCCAATGAAGACCGTCGAAGCCGTTTACATCTAAAAAACATCCAGACAAGGCATCTAAAGACTCGACTTACTTAACAGGGATTCAGCCAAACTCTCCACATGCAGACAAAATACCGAAATCATCTGGACCTTGTGAGCTCTGGTGCAACTCAGGCTGAAGCTCACGGTGATGTCTCTAGATGTGAAAAAGCTGGCAGCAGCCCACCAAGCGCAGGGCCCCCACTAAAAATGAAGAGCAGCAGTCGTTCCCTTTTGTAAATAGTTTTTCTTCTTTTTTTCTCGTTGCTAGGCCAGGCCTTGTCAGGAGTCTACTCCGAAAATGACCGTTTGAAATGTTTAAGGCGCATTAATTGACGCACGAGTGGTTCCAGGATTTTAATTAGTTAATTTACCGCTGTTCACGTGAAGTGTGCATGATGTTGTTGTCATCTTCAGTTAGCCTACCCATAAAACAGCTTTTCAACTAATTCTGCTGTGGTGGTATTTTTTCTTAGTTCCAATAATTTATTTACAAATGTTGTGATGAATTCAAAAACTATAAAAGGCGGTGTGGCCTTTCTCTCTGTAGAAAGATCGATTTGGTTTAAATTCAATCTTGCAGTTCAATCTCAGAAATTCAGCCTCACAGTCCAGAAGATCAACTGAAGAGATTTCGGTCCCAGTGCAACTAAAGTACTGTAATATTACTTCCATGTTATTTCCTTTGCTTAAGAGCATCATGGTGGCTCAGGGGGGCGTTTGTTCAAAAAAGGTTGAGAACCACTGCTCTGTGCTGACGAAAAGGACACATCTGGCAGCCATCTTTCTCTGCAAACGTCACATTTCAGTCCAGCATGTATGCTAATATGAACAAACACACAAAAGCATTTCTGTCTGTTGGGTACAAGCCGTGGTCACTGATTCATCATGGCCATGGCCCAGATGTTCCAGTGGTGTGTGGCAGCAGTGGGGTGAGTGTGTGTCTGCACACACGCCACTGGGCGTGTCCTTGCATACATGCATCCATGCATGTATATGAGGAGTTGTGTGTGTGTGTAATTTGGGGAGTGGGCGGGCGTGTTGGGGGGGTGGGGGGGGTGTTTGGTCCTTTTTTAAACATAGCTGCGTTGTTATGGTTGCCTGGGCTTTGATGTTGCCCAAACCTCCAACTAAGAGGCGCTCATTTTCGGCTCCTGACTCTGGAGAAGGCAATGACTTCCAGATTGGGGGACCTACTCACTGCTGGAGTCAGACTGCTGGGGTCAGATGGGCTGGTGTTGGTGGGTGGGTGGGGGGGAGGGGTCACAAATGGCAGAGCATGTCACCGTGGTGGCACTTCGGTACATATGTACTAATTGCACCAAACGGTGTAAGTCAGTGTAATCAGTGTAAGTCTACTTCAGAAAAGACATCATCACTGGTTTGAGTCCACATGCAGTCTCTCATTCTGGCTGCTCAGACGCTTGATGGCAGTTTGCAGATGCGTTCAATTTAAACATCTTTTAAGTATGTGATGTTTCAAAAGGAAGAAAATAAAGCAATCCAAGCGGCCTTATATTTCTTACAAAACATATTTACCAATGCAAATTAGCTGAATACTAAACACTAGACTGTTGTGACAGAGGGAATTACTGTGCGTCAGTGTTTTCTATTGAGCGTTAAATTGAAGCTCAAAGGAGCCGAAAATTAGGAAAGTCAGAAAGGAACTCTCAAACATGCTGAAATATTTGATGATAGCTGAAACAAAATTATGTAAGTAAAAAGTGTAACTTGGGGTTTACAGAAAATTAACATTTTACTTTTTTATTCAATTTTTTATGTGGACTGTCCATAAACACACTGTGTCCTTCATATAAAACCAAAGATGTGATTTTTTAACTTTCTGGCAAATAATGCAGGTTCTTCTCAGCAAATATAAAAAGCCTTTCCTCTCAAAATCAATCATAACATGTTCTTAGTCATAAAGGACAGTTTCACAATTATTCCGCTCAATGTCGAGCAGTTCCAGTATTTCATACGGGGTTAGGGGTTTCTGTGTGTTTCCTCTTTTTATACGTTAATGTCCCAGTTTGGAGTTCGTTTACAAGTTGGTTTAATCTCAATGGGATTTAGGACATGACTTTTCATGGGATCAAACAGGCACAAATCTCTTAATGAGCTCATATTCCCCTTCTAATGTTTTCTTTTTCTTTCTCCTGTTGTTGTCTTGTGCACTTTCTCTGCATGCAGGTGTGGGGAATTTTACCGTTCGTTAGACTCAGAGGTTTTTTTTTTTTTCCACTTCTGTGCACCCATAAACCCAAAACCATTTATGTACTGTGTGTGTGTGTGCGTGCATGTCCTGTGTCCTCTCAAACGGTGTTTCGTTATATTGAGATCCTAAGAAACAACAAGGAAGTGCGAAAAAAAAAAAACTTTCCATCTGTCATACAGCACTTTAATAAAATAAAACCCATGTACAAAGTGCGCAAAGTTTTCATCATCCTGTGATGTTTCAGTCTGCATCATTTTTACACAACTAGAGCTTTTTGCTTCCTTTCCAATATGCTTCTTGAACAAACAGATGATCCACGAAATGCATTTCATTCTGGTGACAAATTACAATCAAATTCTCACGTTATTGTGTTACCATCGTAACGACGAGCACATCTCAAGACAAGAAAACGTTGTAGGTGGTCTGAGAAAAAAAAAAAAGAAACGACACCAGTAATATAATATGATGATGTGAAAAAAAAACCCTGTGTTGAAAGCTGAATCCCTGTTATGATTCTTAAACTTATATATAATTTATGGATAGTTGTTTTCATTAGTCTGTGGCTGAAGCTTCAGTGAGTACAATCTTAATTTATTTATTTTCAAAGCTTGACATAAGATCTCTTTGTGAGAAGGCTCTTTGCTGCAATACAGTTTGATTGGAGCCACTTAAAAGGACAACGGCGAGCCAAGGTGAATCGACTATTAATTCCCGATGTCTGTCTATGTCTTTTGTCCACAACGCCAGAAACAGCGTGATTGTGAAAGACACAGTGAATGGGTGTTTTTCATGTGCCATCTCCGCGAAATGTGAGATTAAAGACATTAGACTCAAAAGCACTCTGAGGCAAGAGAGAGGATGCTTTAATTTCCTCTTCAATAATAGAAAGAGCCGGATCTACTAAGAGTGTCATCTCCAAACTAAAGAATACATTAGAGGTGTTTTATCAGCGTAAGGTCTGCGTTTCATTGCACACACGTGTATTTGAAATGCATACATATGTGTGTGTGTGTGTGTGTGCTTGTGTGCGCGTGCGCAAGGGTCAAGGTGGAGGGCTTGTCATCACAAACAAGTGATGTCTGAAATCCCATTAACTCTTGTATTCAGCAGCAGATTTCTGTTCAAATGGAGAGGAGATAAAAGGCAGCAGCAATATGCTGATAAATCAAAGGCCTTTCAAGTAAAATGAGACTACAGAGACTCTGAAGCCTACATTTACGAGTTCCTGACGCACTTAAAAAGGTATTGATATCTAATTGTAATTTTTAAAGTAATCACCTCTTTGAAGTAATTACATCTTTGATGTAATAAAAAGATATGAGGCCTTATTATTCCACTCTGCTCTGTGGTTGGTATCCGTCAGTGATTTTCTTTGTCTACGTTTATGTCGTCCAGATTACTCCACAAGCTCAACCAGCTTCACTTAAATTGACCGTTTTATGAAATGTTCTCGAAATCCATTCAGAGTGGCAATAAAGGCAAAAATGGCACAGTGATGCTGTCGTGTGGGTCTTTACCCCCTGGACCAGATCGCTCTGAGTCTGTTCATCCTTTTTGTTAATCCCTCTCCTGCAAGTTTCCCAGCATGTGAAAAACATGAGAACTGCAAAGCACTTATAGGATCTCCTGCACTGTAAAACTGCAGTGCAAGTGGACACACACACACACAAAACAAAAAGGAGAATTGTGACTGATAAAGTCTATGAAGAGCTCCGCCCATCCCCAGGTGCAGCCACCTGGCCAGCACTGCGGACCGGAGGCGAGGCTGAAGTTACTGTTGTCACAGGTCCTGCGTGCGAGCGCCTGAAAAAGGCATTTTCATCCCATTCAAACTGTCCTCACACTTTGACGGAGCATATGTTGACCTTGAGTCGTATCCGGTTATTTGCCTGCTTAAAAGAAATAAGTCAAAGTTTCAGTCACCCACAGCTTTAAACCCCCCTGTATTTACTATTGATTAGTACCATGAATTTATAGCCCAGTGATTTACGTCAGCCTTCAAGGGTGGATTATTCATTTGTTGTAAATTAAAGGGTGAGTGAACTTTTCCCTCATCTGTGTGTGTGTGTGTGTGTGTGCACCTAAACATATGTGTAAATCTGCTGTTTGTACTTCTAATCTAAAAACTGCAGGTTTTTGATTCATTGATGGCTTAAGCGTTATTCGATACGTTGCGTGTGCGTCCCATGCATGCGTGTACGCACTTGTCTGTTTCATCCAACAAAGGTAATTATGTGTAAGTTTTGTGTGGCGGGGGTGAGGGGTTGAAGGAGGGGGATTTTTCTTTTTCTTTTTTTTTTCCCTCTTAAACACAGAGGGGTTTATAATTACGGGTTAAATGAGTGCTCTAAGTCAGCCTCCCTGAGTGTGTGTAAAAAAAGGAAGGCACAGCAAAAGCCACTTCAAGGCCGACTAATTACCCCGAGGAAGAGAGGAAACATAAATGGACGATTTTGCGGCTATAATGTTACAGCAGAACGGCTACATCAACCTCAGCACGTGAAACGGAGCCACAGCTCCTTCTGAAGGCTCAGCGGCCTCGCTCAGATGTGCATGTGTGTGCAGAATATGTTGAGGGGACGGATGTGTGTGCGTTAGTTTTGTGCAAAAAAAAAAAAAAAAAAAAAGATCTAACTTATTTATATTCCTTGTGTGCCTCTCTGAAAACTGATGTTTTTGGAGCCACATTTCTTTCACGCCGAACCTGCAACTTGTAGTTAAATGAAACATGAACATTAGTTTAGATATTTGGGTTTTTCATCTACTTTAATTCTGGTTTACGTAACATTTATGCACATTCTGCTGATGATTTTTCCCTGAGAAATGTCAGTGCTTCTGCTGAAAATGTGAAATTGCATCATTTCCTTTACCTAGACAGAGCTGGGTGACTTCTAACACAGATGAACGAATGTTACTGGATATCAAAAAGTCATGCAGCTCAGCAGGGGATTTACCTGGAAGGAGGGGGATTCACTTGGATGGTTAAATATTATTAGGTGACGTTATCATGCTGATAAAGTATAACCCCAGTGATGAATATGCACATCTGTAGAATCAGAAGTACAGTGACCCAGAAGTGCAAATCACAACGACACATAAAATCAGTAAAAAAAAAAACACTGACGATGTATAAACATAAGAAACAAGAACCACAACTAGAGCTGTTTCTGTGTTAGATTTCCCACTATATGAACACTGTGACCAAAGGAATTCATGATATTATCGTAATATCCACTTACTGCAACAAAGCAAAGAACAAAAAGCGGAATTAGACTTTATGGAGAGTGAAAAGGGAAATAATTGGTTTGAAGAACAAAGGATCTAAAATGCTTACATTTTAAAACGAGAATGCATTTGTGTGGAGAAAATTTAGACTGATTGTAAATCTTGTCTTTTCCTTCGTATGTCAGCCAATGATTTAATGAAGCTTCTATTCTGATGTGTGCATCTGTTTTTCTTTTCCTTCTTTATTCACTTTTTCAAACAGCATTAACTGACCCAAGTCCATGGCTGTCTGTCAAGAGGAAACACTGTCAAATCCAACACTGTGATAACAAAGCTTTAACAACACAGTTGGGATTTAAATGGGAAATCAGATTTACTGCAGCATACTCTGAGATCTGCAGGATGATGGACTCAAAACTGGCTGAGCAGGTTAATGGAATTCCAGCGTTTGGTGTTAACTTTATATCAGCTTCCCCTGCAGATCCTCAACACTCTGACATACACTTGTTTTAGAATCTAAAAAGACCCTAAAAAAGCACGTCTATGAACAACAAACAGTTCCTGTGTTGTGAACACCAGAGAGAACATTAACTGCATCCAGTTGTTGTAGGAACTACACAAACTTGTTCTAAAAATGCCTGAAGATGTCTCCTGAAAGCCAGATTTATTGAATATGCAATCTCTGATCTTTTTTTTAATAGTTCTACAGTTTCCAACAAGCATCTTTTGTTTGTTTGTTTGTTTGTTTGTTTGTTTTTTCATATGTACTTTTTTCCAGGTTTTGAGGCAATTTTATTCACTTGTGTGCGTTTCTGTTCAGGTCCAGCACTATCACCAACTACAGCTCCAATACCTGGTTTCATGGCTGAAATAACGATCAGCCCAGTTAGAAATCACCTCTAACGTTTGGTTTTGTAGAATAATGTGCCATCAAGACGACATTATGTCTGGTGGTATAATGTTGTTGCCTGTCTTTTCACCCTGTGGAGTGATGAATCAGCCATTCTCTTAGAATCTTTGCATCTTCTTTGAAGTGTTAGACTTTTTCCCTTTTCATCTTTGAGCACTTCTTTAGATTTTTTATGAAAACGGACCAGCTTATCGAGCCCCCAACGCCTCCCCTCCCACCCTTCCTCATACATCACCTCCGGGGCATCGCCCTTCCCACCCTTCGGCTCCTTTAGCAGAGGCGGCATGTTTTTGTTTTCGTGAGTCTCAACATTAAAAGCGGTTAGGCAGTTTTGATCTCAGCTGCACCACTGGTCAACTATCTTAGACGTGAAGGTCCAGCTTTGTGTTTGTGTGTCTGGTCAGAGAGAGACTTTTAAGATGGTGGATGGATACAAATAAAGCTGCTGAAAGTGTGTGTGTTTGTGAGTTAATGTGGACTGTAGCGTGTGGAAGCTCTGCCTTTAAGTGATAAGGTATTCACTTTGTACCTCAGCGGGAGGCCCAGCAGGTTGCAGCAGATCTGCCCCTCTGTAGTGCTGATGTTACGCACATCACATTCAGACATTAATGCAAATGGCCTAACAGATGCAGACGCGCATTTGTCCATAACAGTTTTCAAAACGAGAAGTTTTCTCAAAAATATATTCATATACATGAAAATCAGCATTTCTGCCAAACTTTTTGGGTCTGAGGACAGCTTGCGGACACACACGTGCGCCAGTATATCAATTCATACACACGCTCACACAGAAAGATTCCCATAGAAACAATGACGATGCTCCCCCCACAAGCGCACACTCACACACACGTGTACAAGCCTGCCTGGTTAACTGTGTCCAACTTTGCATACCACTGCGACATATCGTATGTCATCCAGCATGCTGTGAGGCTTTAATAATAACTGGATTTCACGTGAATGATGGAAACCCATTTGTACTCGAAAACATTAAAGCAAACAAGCTCGCATGTAGTGTCAATTGATCATCAAAGGCATATCGATCAAATGGTTCTCCTCCTCTCTGCTCTACTGAAAACCAACAGCAGTAGCATCAGTTCAGATTTAAAACCTCCAGCTTTCCTCCTGTTTTTCTTTTTCTTTATTTTCAGGTATGGTTTTGTGTGTATTTTTGTATCTGCAAGCAAATGAGAACATCCCTACTGTATTTTCCGGACTATAAGCCGCTACTTTTGTCCCACGCTTTAAACCATGAGGCTTATACAGAGATGCGGCTTTTCTATGAATTTTTCTTCAGCCCTCAGGGGGCGCTCTAGCAGGAAGTGCAAAAACCAAAAACAAACAAAGTAGTTAAAGGCTATTCTGTTTTTGTTAAAAAGCCTATGTTAGCTATGCTACTCTACATTCATTTTGTGAGCATCAATACCTATTATTATTGGACAAACTGATTAATAAATTTGTCCAGTCAGTTTGTTGGTTCCTCAGCGGATTTCCGGGCTCTGAGCGGACCCACCGCTGAGGTAAGTTTTAATCGCAGATGCGGACCGGATGCAGCGTGGAGCCAGCGGGTACGCGATCCGGCTCCAAAGCAGATCCGGCACTGAGTGCAAGTGGACCCCGATACGGGTCCATTTCGTGGGTCTGTTCCAGATGTCTTTGCTGTGTGGGTTGGTTTCAGTACACAGGAGGAGGAAAAATAAAGCAACTTGGTTTTTAGTGTACAGGAGGAAAATGAATAAAACCATCAATGACTTTTCTGTTTTGTTTGATCAGCACTTTTACTGCTGTGTTACAGTTATCAGTTCAGGTATGTGAATAAACACTTATGGTAAAATCTTTCGATGTAAATATCTTATTTCTCAGCCTGGATACCGGCGGCTTATAGTCTGGTGCGGCGTATATGTGACAAAATATATATATTTCATTTATATTTTAGTGGGTGCGGCTTATATTTAGGTGCGCTTTATAGTCCGGAAAATACGGTACTTGTGTAGGTAAATGCAAATTCCAAAACACCTAGATTCGTTCATCTGTGTACTTTCTAAACTGTGAAGAAAATGAAGATAAAACTGGGATTTGACTAAACAACTTAATGTCTGTGTCTCCTTCCACCCATAAAAACATCCATAAGTGACCTGTTGATCCTATCGCCAATTCATGTCATGTTAGAGAAGTGATGAAAGCCTACAAAAGCCATGATCTTCATTCATCCTGTGTTTTGTGTCTCCTCAACAGTCCAACAAAGTCTCGGTGGTGCAGCAGTCTCACGGGATGCATCCGCTGACGTCTCTGCTGCCCTACAGCAACGATCACTTCAGCCCGAGTCCTCCACACCTGCCCACAGACATGAGCCAGAAGAGCGGTGAGAACACACATGCGCGCACACACACATTAGTGCTGCAGGCGTGTACTTGGCGACAAAGCGAAACACACGCAACGTTAAACTCAGGTTTAAAAAGTTTCCCTCACATACACGCACATGCACAAATAAACACATTGTACAGACAGCTGCCGCACTGTTGCAGAAATCCTCCTCCGAACACAAACACACTGTTTCTGACCCATCAATCTCCACATCTGCAAAGATACAAAGCACTCACATATACAAGCATTGTGTCATTGTTCCAGATGTGCTCAGGAATGTCATATTCGTATTCCTGCCTCCTCTGTCAGACGTGAACACATGCACTTAAGCACGCACAGATTGTGTGAAGTGGCATCACCGGCTCTGTCGGCCTGTGGCGGTCCGACGGTGGCTCTGAAGTGGCCTCCTCCTCTGAAAGGACCGCCAACCGCTCACACACGCATTCACACACACACACACGAACACACACAAAGATGGAAACAATTAGGGTGACAATCGCTCAGACCATCACAGCAGCTCACACACGGTTCTCCTTAGTTCTCCAAGCCTTGCGCATACAAACACACTATGTTTGGAAATCACAAACAAGCGCGCCCTGACATTTAAACTCTATAGGAGCTTCGCCTTGCTGGAGGCGGAGCCTAAACAGTGGCTGGTCTGTCTGCCTACCTCACATTTTGTTCAAGTAAAGGATGTCTTACATGTAACTACACGTCACTTTACTTACTATATACATTTGATTTCCTGAGCCTTTTTTTTAGCTCCTTCATGAACACATGAATTCTCTTGTGTCATAAGTCTACATTTGCCATTCCTCGATATTTGTATTCTATTCTAACTTTGTTTACAGCCAATATGCACTACATTATCAAATGATCATCATTATGGTGTCAGTGGACTTCTGTTTTTAATACTCAAGTTCAGTGTTTGACCGGTGCCATCTTGTAGCCAGAAACGACTGGAGCTGCTAAGTTCTACTATATTGGGTAAAAATACCTCCCTATGATGCCTAATATCTATTTAATTCTGAAATTATTCTCAGAAGGACCACCAGCACACTGATCAGAAAGAGGGAATTTAGCTGATGGCACTATAATAACTTCTGGGAAAGTTTGTTGGAATGTTTCATGAAAGTAATTGATCCTGTTAGAGATCTTCTGAGATGGTGACTTTTGGAGGTAGCCCCTGGTGGCTGCCGGTGGTACTGCAATCTCAGGCACTCAGCCAGTGTTGCTGTGTGGGGCTTTTCTGGCGTCATTTCAGTTGGTCACGCACCTCCCTATGTTGTAACCTGGCACAGTTGATGCGAGATGAGCAAGCTGGAGCCTGTGAACACGTCTGTTTTTACAACGCTGGAGCATCGGGATCCCAAATGGCACAAAACGTGTTGAGGGATGTTATGGTGACTACTGAAAAAAATCGGGATGAACTAATTTGTTATGTCTCTTCCGTTATATAGTTGAGCTGAAAATTCTCTGGATAGGAGTCCCTTTTTTGTTGTTGCTGTTTACCTTGAGTCACATGTTTAGGTTGCCCTCCACAAGCTTCACATAATATGCTGCAACGTGGGTCCATTTCTGCACAAAGGAATGGTGTTGTTGAGTCACATTTGTGGGCCTTATTGCTCACTTTTTGCTCTTTAGTGCAGCCCACAATTTTTGCGTAGGACTGAGGTCAGGTCTTTGAGAAGAGCCGCCCCTCCGTTGTCAGTGATCCGCTTTGCAACTAATCTTGAAGTATGCAATGCTGCTTCATAAAATCCCACCGAATCTTCTTTTCTTATGTATGTCTATTTGGTGAAGACCTGTCACAACAGGAAGACCTTATCCCTAGACTCCACGGCTGGAAAGGTGTTGTAAGACCTGTAAGCATCCCCCTTTTTCCTCCAAACATAACTAATGGTCGTCATTACCAAACAGTTCAATTTTAGAGTCTCCAGAAATTAAAACCTTCTGTCTCCATGTGCAGGTGCAAACTGTAATCTGGCTTTTTTTTTTTTTTTTTTCCTTTTCCTTTTTTCAAGGTGGTTTTGCAGTAGTGGCTTTTTCTTGCTGCGTTGCGTCTCAGCTCTTGTTGCTGCGGAACATGTTTTATTGCAGATAATGAGAATCTCTTTCTAGTTTCAGCAAGCACTTTTACAAGGTTTTGTCTTTATTCAGGCGGTTGATTTGCACATTTCACAACAGAGCAGCTTCGTCTCTGGGACTCCCTCCTGAGCAGCATGACTGTGTGCTCCCACCGGTGTTTACCCTTGCATATTATTGTTTAAACAGACAAACGTGAGCCCTTCAGGCCTCTGGAAACCGTACCAAAGACAAGCCAGGCTTCTGAAAGTCGATGACTCCTTTCCTAATGTCTTGATTGATTTGTTTTGGTTTTCCCATGATGTCATGCAGCGTTTGAAGATGCGCCTTAAAATACTTCCACACCTGTGCCTCCAGTTAACTCAAGTGATGTCAGCCTAACAGACACTTTTAATACTACAACATCTTAAGCTGTTTCAGGCTATAGTCAACTCATAGTAACAAAAAAAATCAAATTTGTGTTCCCACCACAGTTCATATGCGAAACCTGGCAGTATGACCCACTCTAGATCAGTCCTCCGTCTTTATTCCGATCAGAAACATGAAGTTGATGCCGTCAGTCTTCAGACACTTTGCAGTTCTCCAAAGAATGCCGGTAAATTCAGCGGTATGAGTATCTAAAGGTTGCTTGATTTAAACAGACTGTCAGAGAGAGGAAGAAAGAAAAAGAGGAGGCGAGAACAAGAGAACTGCACGCATGATGGTAACTGAGCAGCTGAAGGAGTGTGTGTGCACACTTTGAGAGAATTGAAACTAAATCATAACTTTTATCAAGAAATTATTTGATGAATTCTTTGCTTTCCTAGTAAAGCGAACGGCAGTGCAGAGTTTCTGATAACAGTAATAACCAGAGTCTCGCATGAAAGACGAATCATTTGTGTGAGCTGTTTGTATCATTTAATGAACTTTGTAATTCTGTGTTTTGGACTTACAGGAAATGAGTCAGAAGAATGCAAAGTTCAGAAATACTCAAAGGTTCTTCAGTAAATACACACACTAAAGATGAGAAGGATGGTGATGCTCATTAATAGTTCTGATATCCGCCCATGTGGATTTAACATTGTCCTACCTGTGTCAAGAGTGGTCTTAGGTTTGAAAGAGGCAAATGGCTTGGGTCCCAAGTGGTTTCAGTATTATGGGCCCCAAATGGAAAGCCTATGTGGAACCAGTTTAAGGGGTATGAGGGATACCAGTGGACTGAATGGGTATGCGCTAAGGAAGAAAGAAACCGTGTGGGTCCCGCATAGACTTAGTTACACATGTCCCACACTGGAAAATTAATGTTCCACATGGACGAACACAGGTGGGGCCTCCATGGAGCCGACAGTCGACTCTAGTCTACTTTTAGCTCATATGGGGCCCAGTTATAAATGCTGGCTGGGACTTGTCTTGTTATGTCATAGGAGTCGCAGTTTGATCAAGCTCACTATCATCAAATCAACACCCAGATCCGGCCGTGTGAAATTCAGAGGTTTTATATCACATTTCGCTGAGGAGCTTCAGCGTTTAACACCTCTTTAAAGCTTACAGTTTCAAGCGAGGCGGATTAAATATTTTGACGGCGACGGCAACGAAGCGAGCACTTCTGCGAATTTTTTTTTTAAATGCTGAGAGTGAGACAATAGTGTGATGAAAAATAGACACAAGAAGAATGAAACTATTGTGGAACTGTGATTAGGTATTAAACAGAGAGACCTCAGGCAATCTCCTGCCTCCTGCGTCTGGAAATCCCCCTTTCCCTACAAACACATGCTTCTTGTCTCATCCAGACTGTGTGTATTTGTGCTCGTACGTGTGTGTCCACGGCTGACATTACCACGGTGACTCAGCCGTTAATGACAGACTGAGCCACCTGCTTCTAACTCACACGACCCACACACACTGCTAACACCTGGCTGCTGCCGCACATAACCTTTCTCAGACCATGTCACCTGAATTACGACCACGTTTCCCTGCATTACCTCACACCTATCATTTGTCAGCTGATCACAGGTATGGGCTACCTCACTGGTGATGTCATTTGTTTAGGCTAAAGTTTCCTACCTCTTTTCAGTCTTGTGCATCGCTGAACTCGGCGTGGATCCTTTTGTACCTGTAATCCAGAGGATTACAGCTGAAGCATGGAGAGGGGATGTTTGCTATTGAAATGTTTACTCTTGAGTGCGGCAGGAGAGCTGAAAACACATAACAAGAAACAGTAGTACATGATTTAGACGTGTAGACAGTTTCCTCAGAATTGCATGAGATCTCGTGGAAATAGTCGAGCGTTTTTATTTTTTTTTTGCAAGTTTAGATAATCAGTTCCTGATCTCTGTGGCTCATGGTCCTTCATCATCCGTTGCATGTCTCTACCAGTAATGACCAAGCAAAGCAAAGAGTGTCAGCTTGCTTCACAGAGAGCTGTGCTTCTGCCTTGATTTGATTTTAACAAGCTGTAACTCATCCGCCAGGGACCATGTATGAATAAAGGCAAAGGCCAGATGTTCAGATGAGGCATTCAAAAGCTTCACTGATATATCTGTGTTACCAGACCAATGCCAGGTATGTTTAATATTATTTGATGAAAACATTTTGCACCAGCTGGGTAAAATGTATTTTATTAATATTCTTTTTTTTTTGGTCTTATTCAGTTAGTCTTGGGTAAATATATACTACTGTCTTGTGAAAACACTGTTTTGTATCAGTGTGAGCTTTTTGTTGTTTTAACAGCTGGATCTGCTCATTGCTTTTGTGAAACAGTCAAGCATCATTTCCTCAGAGAGAGGGGGGGAAAAAAACATTTTAAATTAACACTGTATGGAGGGTTTTGTGTCATTTTGGTCTGCTCATAAAATATGAAGTACTTCCAAATTAAGGGCTGTTAATTAAAGTATGCGTGACCTTGCCGTCAAAAGTACCGCTTCTCCAAAAACTCCCTTGATTTGTCTGTTTTGGAAAAAAGTTAACTGAGTCATTACAATGCAAGAGACGGCAAGCTCCCGATGAGAACCCATAAAGATGTGGGAAGAGGGCCTCCCCCGTAGAGCAGTGGTGCTCAAGAGGCTACCATCCTCCTGCAAGCGGTCGCACGTTCGATTCCCAGCCTGTGACCCCCTGCTGTATATCTTCCCTGTGATTTCATGTCTCTCTCACTATAAATAAAGGCGGCTAGAAAAAAAATGTAGGAAGAACATGTAAACTGCAAAAGATATGGAAAATTTGAATCCGCAACCGTTAAAACTACTACCCTGCTGTACCACCCACATCACAGCTTCTTATATGAAAACAAATGAGGATCTAAGCAACAACAACGTACTTATATAGCATCTTTCTAGTCTGAGAACCACTCAAGCCGCTTTTCTCAGAGATCATCGGATGTCGAGGCTCGGTGTTGCAGTTTTGTCCTGTACCTTAATAGTGCTGATGTTCCACCTCTCCGAGTCTCAGAAGATCAGTCAGCCAGACGTGCAATCAGAGGAAAACCATCAGTAGAGTCAACAGTTTACAATCAATTAAGAAACTTGCTACATGGATTTAAAAAAAATAAATAAAAAGACAGAGCTTCCAAGTTATAGCTGCATTTTCCTCATTTTACAATACAGTTTAATGAATTCCACAAATTATTTCAATTCAAAAATTGATTTTAAATATTATAAATGATTGTCTCAAAATAAAATAAGATGAAAAAAAAATGAAAAATCAGTTTTCAAACTGTCAGAAAGATGAAAGTGTTGCAGAGAGATGTGTTGTTGAAGTCTCCACAGATCACCACAAATGCACTGGGGGATTTTCTTTGTATCCTGGCAACAACCAAGCTGATGAACAAATGCAGCGTCATCAGGTAACACAGTGAAACTCTCTGCGTAGATGACATAGACAGGAACTCAGAGCCAACAGTTCAGTATCCCTGGTTATGTTCTTGTTGGTCACTATCATACATTTCACTGTGTCCCTCTAGGGCTCCGAGCTCGTCCGTTTTGTCAGGCGGCGACATCAGATTCCTCTTGGTGACTGAGGGAAGAAATTGTTTCAACTTTGTTCCTTGCTCTCCAAGTCGCTCCAGCCCTACATCCTCAATTTCTCTTCTTCTCATCCCTGGTGTTACTTGGGCTTTGAGAGGCTCAGTTGGCTACTCCCATAGATAAATAACTTCCCTGTTCCCATGGTTATTCATCATAACAGATCTTAAAAAAAAAAAAAAAAGTGCCAGGATTACCAGCAGAAAGCGTTACCATTAACCCATAATTTCAAGCCGTTGTTCTGGCCTTAAAGCTTTCCTTCAGTCACTGCACGAGTTCTTTAGAGCATCAATTTAGTGAAGGCATCTCATAGTTGCTGACAGACTTATTTTTCTTAGATTTCTGTTCAGAGTTGATACTTTGCTTCCTTTACCCTCATTTATTGCATGTTTTGTTCACAGCAGTGACTTTTTTTTCTCACTGCGCAGTTTACTTCCTGTGTTATTTCCATCACCACCCACTGTCTGTTTTCAGTGCTGCCTGAAAATATGACTTAAACTTTATTGATAATTCAACTAAACATTCCCCTGATTTTCCCTTTTAAGTTCCCCAGCTGTGTCTCAGGTCTTTTTATTTTTTCTCACTGTACCTTCCGCATGATAGCCTTTTACAATCGATTTATTGGACGTATGAGAGCAAATTTACTCAGTTAAAAGTTTTTGTTTGAAGTATAGATGGGCCTGCATCTACACAGGGACACACACTTCTGGCGCCAGAAGCGGTAGACTAATCCAGCCTGGTTAAAACATGAGGTATTTGCAGAATTTCTTCCTGACACAAAGGCCTTCCTGATGTCAGGTCTAAATATAGCAGCACAGCAGTTGTAACACATTAGTGGCAGCGCAGGGTGTCATATCTAAGCCCAGCTTTACGACATCGCTTTGCTCTCTTACAGCCAAAGACGTAAAGTTGGAGACTAATGTGTGTGTGTGTGTATCCTGCATGTCTAGTTGTCTCAGTTTAAAGAAAACCCAATCTACTTGAACTAAATTTATGCTTTCAGATGGTGAGCACAGTGGCCGCCATCAGTGTTTTGCCCGACGCTGTGCGACCCAGCTGGTCAGCTCAGTCACTTGAGTCATTTCTGCATCAGCTATAGCACCACATTCAAAAACTCCAGTCCGCTTCACGCTCGAGTGAGCGCCGTCACATCGCCTTGGTTTTCTGTTCTGACTGTCGGCCCAGTCAATAGAACATAAAACAGAGCGAGGAAAAAAGCAGAAGTGAGGTGTGTTTGCACTGTGTGTTTCTGCATGTTGTGTTGCACATGTGACCACGGTCAGTGTGAACAAGCGGTCACATTCAGCATGTTTCAGTTTGAGCTTCTTTCAGATTATTGCTTAAACTCTGCAGTTTATTATCAAATCAAACGCATCCAGTGAGTTCCAACAAGTGTCGCCTGTTCGCAGTCTGGGTTAACTTTAATGTCCTTGACTTGCCTGCGTGCGCCAAATTTGTATCAATGCGCAGCTTCAGACAGTCCCAAACCAAAAGCACTTCTTACACAAGTAAAAATAAGCCTATCTTTCACTTTTATGTCCACATGTAGGAAGAAGTGGCTTTCACAACTTCTGAGACCATCAGACACGTCTCTGGTCTGGTGCTTTCTATGAATTAGTTACCATTAAACCATTATAAATACAGTAATATAATTTTTTTTAAGTGTCAGGGTTTACTGTTTAATTTCTGAGCTTATTCGTGTTTAACAACCCTATATCTCATCAATCATTTGAGTCATTTTGCTTATTTAACAAATGTTTACGATATTGAGATGATAGATTATCTCATAATTTTGTCATCTTTGTTTTTTTCTTTTTCTTTGTCTTTTAAAATAATCACAATTTCAAAGTAAAAATGAGTCAAAAATGAGAACAAGGTACATGTGTGAATATGAAAATCTATTTTTAAAAAAAAAAGTTTAAACTGTCCCAGTTGGATATTTATGCACGTGTTTCCTTTTAAGTTCACATTTTTGAATTGATAGCGAGAGTGTGAGTCACTGCTTAAAAAAAAGTTGCGACAGAAGTGAAACTGCATATTAGAAATGAAATATGTTGAATAGAAACATAAAATCCAGCAAGTCATACTCGTCCGCGGCTTTACAGTCCGTCAGCTTATGCTCTAAAAAAAAGGAAAGAAAAGAAAAAAGAATTTTACTGTACTGCACGTTTGATCTTTGCTGTGAAAAAAGTAACTGTTTCTGTACTTGTGTAAAATTTGTCAGCACTTATTACCACTTTTACTGTCACAAAACACTACAAAGTTTCTTCTGGTCTTGGGCTCTTTTATGTACACCACACAGGCCAATTGTCAAGTCATTTAAAAGCTAAGAAGCTGCAGCACTTTCACTTTCAGTGGTTATAACCACCGCAGTACATTATCAGTGCAGGAATACTATTTTCAGCTCCTCCACTCTCAGTTTGAGATGCACGCATTCTGATACCGAGCTCATGCAGAACCATTTTGACTCAAACGTTTTCCCTTTGAAGTGCCTCCCGAGACGCTGACATGGAGACCGTGAGATAGTCGCTGTAGTTGCTATTAGACGGCCGCGTTAAAAGGGGCATTCCAAAGAAAACTGCCCCATTACTGCAGCTAATCTTCCCCTTCAGGTTTCCCAACAGCGCGCAGGGCTAATCGTGAGTCTAAAACGTGACTTACAGAAACGGGTGTCTTGTTTCCATCACAGTGGGGTGGGACCGTGCAACGGCTTGTGTTCGGGATTTTCGGTTTTGATGTTTCGCAGTCATTTTAGGTAACACGGGCGCTCTTTCAAAACACTTTCGAGTTCATGTCCTAGAGTATTTATTTATTTTGTCAGGTAATGGCACTCGGAGTGGTTGCTCTCAAATCTGTTTGTCAGATTTGTTCATAGAAAAAGTTTCGATTCATTTTTGATACTACACAGTGTTACTATTTCCTCAAGGCCACTTTCAGACCGAGAGTAGCACTCATGCTGATGACTGGATTTAAAAGCAACTTTTTTACATTTCATATAAGTTCCGACAGCTAGGGATTCACGATAACTGTTTTTTAAAACCGATACTGATAACCGATAACTTTCAGCTCCTAAACGCCGATACCGATATCGATAACACACACATATACCTAAGATCATTACATCAATACTTTGAACAAAATCAAAAATAGTTTTGACTTTTTAAATGAACAGATATTTATTTTTTCCAATGAAAAACTATTGGCAAGCCTCTCAAACATTTTCTTAAAGCTATCAAACAAACCTATTTGATATCTCACATCAACTTAAATAGGTGCCTTACTGACTGATATGAAAAAAAATAAAGGCTCCTTGAACTGATGGAAATACATGCATCAAAATTACAAACTGAAAAAGGATTTTTCAGTTTGATATTTAAAGGCTTTTGGCTTGTGGTTCCATTTAAATCAATACCTTTAATTAAAGTAAATGAGGTTCAGTAGTTTTTATTTTTTAATCTCATGGAAGCTTTAGATGAGAGGAATGAGGGAGAGGAGAGGGGGAGCACGTTAGCATTAGCTTCCGTTAGCTCACGTTAGCGCGATTTCAAAACTCCATGGAAGCGATTGTTATGTTTTATGGTGGCTGATCAGGTTTTACGTATTAAAGCTTGTACTTCCCTCCTCGTAGAATTCTCTCGGAGGATTCATCACAAATAACCACCAAAGTATCTTCTTCTGAAACTTTAACAAAGTTCCACGCCGCCATGTTTGTTGTGATCAGCAGCTGTGCTGCAGGCTGCATTCAAGGTGTAACATAAATTCCCATGTTCCCTCGTTTGCTAGTCGTTCTTATTTTTTTCTTTTTTTATATGTAACATGTGGGAAAATACTGCGAATATCAATTCAAGTCAGCAACTACCAAAATTATGACCGAGTTGACAAGTTGTTTTCTGGCATGAGGGGGTATTCTTGATTTTCCTTATTAAATAATCGTTTTTCTGATTATGCCAACATCACTTGAACATAAATTTCACTGCTGTCATTCAAGGCTCAGAGGGAGCACTGCCGTGTTGACAAAAATATATATGTTATTCGTCGTGATATCGGACTTATCGGGATGACGTCATAATTTCCTGTTATCGGCCCGATAGTTATCGTGCACCCCTACTGACAACACTAATTATTTTTCTGTTTTGTTGAGCTAAATGTGCTGCAACTCTTAATACATGTGACATCTACCAGATGCCGTTGATTAAACCTTGGTTTAAGTGTTTTCTGTTAATCAGTTTTGGCATCAAAAAGACTTGGCCAGCCGTGACCCTCCACCACTGTTGCCATGGAGAGAAAGCCAAAACAAAGATGCAAATCAGTTTCTGAATGAATTCAGACCATTTCTCCAAGATCTTCAGCTCCGATTGGGAATTTTTGCAAATGAACAAAGTTTTCACGCACACATATTTTGTCTTTCCACCAAAGAGGTGGGCATTTTCTTGATCTTTTGTACTGGTGACTCAGAACGGAGTTTTAGATGGACTCCCACCCTGAATCCCCGAACATCTCTCTGAAAAATAAATGGCTCCTCGATAGACGCAAAATGTTGTCTTTGCTGGCACTAAGCGTTCCCAAATGATGTAGTGCTTTGCCGTACAACCTTGTAATCAAAAACCCCTTTGTTTGGCTCCTTGTGTGTGTCTGTTATTGTGTTGTCCTTCTCCAAACAACCTGAGAAACCTGAAGTCTGTACGTTCGACTTAAGTCATGTGTGATTTTGATGCAGGGGACTGTTGGGGAAAAACTCGAACACATGCAGAGCTTAATGAGGACACAAAAGTCCCCTCTCCATCTTTTCATACAGTCCTTTAAAATGAACTTTCTCATGTGAAGTTATACAGTGGAGCCTTTTTAGCTTTTTAAGTTTGCACATTCTAGTGGTATCTTCAGCTGTGATCCTATCTTACCTGTTCAAATAAAAGCTTGACAGTGTGTCTGTTTGCCAAATCTGAATCAGATTTGTGGATACAACCTTCTACATTTCCTTTCCCGGGTCTTATTCAACCTCCAGTTGTGATTTTTTTTTTTTTTTCAGACGACTGAAAGCTGAAGTTTATCTGGCCACACAGTCAGAACATTCGATTTAAAATAATTAGATGTTACTAATGGGAGGAAAAAAGAGAAAATGGTGACAGAGGGACAAAAAGAGCTTTGGAGTCTCGTGAGGAAGAGAGAAGAGGTCGGAGGTAAAAGAGGTGAGAACGAGGGCAGAAACCAGGAGACTGGATGGGGGGAAGGTCAGAGGGCAGGGAAAAAAGCTGAGGGAGGTGAGGAGAGGTGAGGAAGGGTGTGGTGGGAATGATGGAGAGAAGGAAGGGGTAGGGGGAGGGAAGGGGCGACTGGAGTGGTGAGACAGGTCGACTGACTCAGTCACATTCCTGTAATCGAGATTTATAGCAGCTCGGGGTCTTGAGACAGGCCCGGAGCCGCTGCCAAATTACAGTCATCTAGAGCATTCCTCTGCTCCAAATACAGGTAAGCAGCCCGGTCGCGCTAAGTGCTAGGTGCTGCCTGTTGACAAATGACTTCCTTTGAAGGGCACAAAGAGAGAGACAGTCAGCGAGAGGCTGCGTGTTTACCGTTTGAGGGCACGGAGTCGCACAGTCTGTGTTTCTTTTGTTGGAAAGCACTTTTGCTCTAAGTAGAGATGAAGCATGAGTGTTTGTATGCATGTTTGGGTGTGTGTCTACCAGTGTGTGTGTGTTTTTACAATGCAGGCACTCTTACCACAGACCCGATCTTGCGTAGAACATCAGCTCTTGGTGGACACTCCCACACACACACACACACAGACACACACAGTGGGGACAGCATGGACCAGCAGTGTGGGATCTGAGTTCAGAGAATCTGTATTTATTACCTGGTTCCCAGGCTGCTGGTGGAGCTAATAGCAGCTCAGAGCCGGGTCCTGACCCGACCGACTGTGTTTGTGTCATTCTAACAGTCATTGAGGTGACACTGCCTTACAATATTTTAGGCAACATTATGCAACTGAGAGAGAACAGTGACTGCCGTGCACTAATGTGTGATTAACGCTGGTGTCCGTATGTGTCCCCCAGGCGTCCACAGGCACCAGTCCCAGGACCTCTCAGGGTATTATTCCCTCTCTCCAAGTGGCGTCAGCCAAATCACTCCCTCCATGAGCTGGTGAGTCGCACGCCGAACACAAACACACCACTGAATAACTTGTCCCTTTTCTTTTCTCTTTTTCTTTTTAAATAAAAAATCCCTAAACCATCGGTTGATAAACAGAATATTCTTCTGGAAAAGCAGAAAGCTTTTTAAGCCGCAGCCCTCTGGGATCAGCACCGGTGTTGAGTTACAAGACGTTTAGCTTTCTGTCCATTAAAATGTGAACATGTTGTGATTTTTCTGTTGCAAAGGATCTTTTGGTTCAATATCAGTCAGTACAAACACGCAATTTCAATATGTGATTTTAGTTGTAATGGGAGTGTTTGCGATTTTTCACCATGGTGAATCAAAACACTTTATCCAAAAAAATATTTAGATCAGCTGGTTAACAAAAGATTACTGATCCCATCTGTACAAATATGACCACCATGAACTTTTTACCGTGTTTCTGAACCCTCAATATTCACATCACCTTTTTTTTTTTCTACACACCCACAAAGTACACACTAGGTCATCGGTACATACATCACCGGCTCACCTGCTGTCATGGTAGCTAACTTAAACTCCCGTTGTCAAGGAAACCTGGATGTTTGATCGTGTTTGTTCAGGGCTCGGGCCTGAAGCCTGTGGCCCCTGGTAAAAAGCTGAAGGAATGTGCACAACTGCAGCATTTTCATGAATTTTCAACCAGATAATGTTGCGTCTTGTCACAAAAAATGCCTCCTTAGTGTATTTTCTTTTTCTTCCTGAAATGAGATGATCATTTAAAGGAACTTTTGTTAGTGAGCGTTGGATGATGCTGCCAAGGAGACATCTTGTAAAGGATGTTGGAGACAGCTTGTAAAGGAACAAAAAGAGACAGAGGGGAACACAACTCGTGCGGTACCCTGGACTTGTTTAAGTCCAGGGTGTAGTCGAGTGTGTATATTTGTGGTCTTCTTCAAAATGCGGTGGATTCTGTGAAATATTGACTCTTTCCTTTAGATCTTGCCCTCTAAGAAACTGAATGAGAGTGCGTTTGTCATTGGCTTTTATCCACGATGGTGTTTCAGTGGGTTGTAGGCAGCGAAGCTCTGCAGCGAAGGAGCCTAAAACCACATCTGCTCCAGTATTGTCTCATATCATTTCAGGTTTCAGAGTTGATTGTGAACTCACAATTTTATGCCGGTTTATTGTGAATTTATAATGTTGGGCGTCTATTTATTTGAGGATCAACATAAATCCATTTATTATAACCTACAGAATCTGTGCCTGGACAAATCCCCTCCAGGAGTAGTTACATCAAATGTCACAGACATTTGGAATGAAAGCTTAAAAACTTGCTATATGAATTTTCTCATATATGTCTGTTTATCATGTTTCTGTAGGACAAGCAGCTTTTGGTCCCCAGACTTTTCTCAAGTCTCCGATTTACAAGCGTTTTATCTTCTTCGGTCAAGAACACTTCACTATGGATTTTCACAAGTATTATTAACAGATAATCTCCTTTAACCCAGATTATCTGCTTGTTTCGGCCCATTGTGGTGAGCTCCTTTGTTGAATGAGGAGGAGGAGGGGAGAACACAGAGAACGAGCAGTTAAATGTCAAACCGTTGTTTTCTGTTGTTCTTACTTTTAGCCTGGGATTCCCGTCCCTCCATGACCACCTCTTCATGTCTCCTTCAGCCTGTCGGCAGTACTGGTTAGTCGCCTCACACCAGGATGACAGGAATTACATGAGATGATCTCTGCTTTTCGTTGTTGTTGTTTTTTTTTCTTTTTGTTGTGATGCAGCTTTGCAGTTGTGACTGCTGTGGTGTAAACATGACATTCACAACAAGCGTGTGACAAAAGCCTCTTTGCTGTCCGTGAACTGAAGATGCTACTGTGAAACTTTACTTATAATGTGCAAAAAGGAGAATTAAGACTCGGTACTGCAGTCCTGCAACCGAGCAGCTGAGACTGCATGTGCATCTGGTCCAGGAGAAGATTGGTAAAATCGCAAATCATCTTTTAAGGCAGAAAATTTGAACTACATGACCAGGAGAATAGTCCTTTTTTATGGCATTAGTTACTTGACAGTTTCATACTTGGTCCATATGATGAGAGTCATCTTAACCGTTACTTTACCACAAGTGAGAAGGTGCAGAGCAGCTCAACAGAGCAGGTCATGTAGGTTTCCATTCATTCCCAGCATACCTCTGTTCAGTCATGCCTTTTGCATGCTTTACGATGGTTTTTAATGCGAGTACGTCACATTCAGGACCTTCTGTTTGTGGAAAGTTAGAATCATTTTTAAGCCGTCAACCAAAAACACTCACTGATGGATTGTGGGTGTTTACATTAGTTTACTAAATAGAATGTTGGTGGGTTTTGGTGAGATAAGGAGCGAAATGAAAAGTGTACTTCAGTTTCGCATGCCTTTATCTGAACAGCACTTGACCTGTAGTGCAGTGTGACCTCAGTTAAAGCAGAAGCAGTGGTTTGAGGCCAGTTATCTCAAGATGACAGCAAAGAGCTGCTGCTGCTGCTGCTGCTGGGCTTTGCTGCAGGACTGCCTCCTGGTGCTCAAGAACAGAAACAATAGAGGAAAAGAAGAGGAGATGAGAAGTGGAAGCATGCTTGACGACAGCGATGGCTGTAAAGCTTGTTTAATTGAATGACGTGAACTGAATCGTGTGGGTTTGCACGTATGCATCCACAGAAACACGAGGATGAATCTGCTGAAGAAGGACTGGTTGTATTGGCTCTCAGGGGGCGCAGTTTTCTACATATCAAAGGCTCCGTCTTACACCCCGTCCCCATGCTCGACCTCCCACTGAGTGTGTGTTTGTGTTTGTGCTCCCACTGCGTGAGCCCGGTGTTGACACACAGCTGTCAGCAGTGCTGGTACAGACTTTTCACGCGGGATCATTGTGCGCCTCCAGAGGCATTGAGCCATTTGAATTGAACTCAGGTTTTCTTTATCTGTTCGAGTCAGCTGGTTTGCACATTAATGCACAGAAATGTAGTATAAAGACAGATGGGTTCAACTCCTTTATGCTGCGTGCACGACCCAAACACATAAAAGATTCAGCTCAAGAAAAAAAAAATGTCTCATAAACAACAAAGAAAAGACAAATTACAAACCAAGCTTACAAGGTAGGGAAAAATACATTTTCTTGAGAGCACTGGGTGTCTGGAGTGACGACCAACTTAAAAATTCAGAGATAGTACAACCATGTTGGCGTTTGTTCAGCCGTTCATATTTGCAGAAGACCCAGATTAGCTGATCACCTGACTTAACGTCACGTTTCATTTGCTGTCTCTTGAAAATGGGTAACTCAAAGCTGTGGGGCAGATGTATTAATAAGGCACAACCTGCTGAATAGGAGGGTGGAGTAGAGTCAAGTGGGTCGCTCCACCCCCCTAAAAACCAGCTGCTGTGAATAGAGGTACTGTACAAAGACATATGTGATCTCAAAATTGATTTTAAAGCACGATTAAATAAAACTTTCTTTTTTTAAAAAAATGTACTTTCACTTTTAAAACTAAAAGCCAGCACCTGCTGCCATCTCTCCCTCTGCTGTGCTGTGGCAGGCAGGGCCAGCCAGTCTATCCTGCCCTGTCCCCCTGTGGATTCAGGCAGCCCTACTCCTCCAATCTCCCCAGCGCCTCGTCCTACTCCAGGTACCGAAACCAGTTGACTGGACCGAACCAGGAAAAAGCCAAGAAAAAAACAAAAGCAGCGCTCCGCATCATCAGCTCCTGTTTACAGCACATTTAGAATCCCTATGCTGTAGGTTTTTTTTTTCCATTCACTGAGACAAATTCACGTTCAACCCCTCTGTTAGACTTCAGTGGACGGCAGCAAGCCAGTGTGCTGTAAACAGGACCAGTTCAGTGGTTCGCCAAGCTGGAGACGAGCTGGGTCGAGGTGAACCGAGCCCAGCCAGGCTAATTACTGCTACATGCATTGAATACCATTCGGGCAACTGCTATTCCTTATATTGCTGCTTTTAAGCTTTTATGTTTTGTTCTTATTTTTGTGTGTTCCTGATCATCAACTTCATGATATTGTCATAAAAACATTAAAAAAAAATAACAAAAATACACAGACACAGTATAAAATGCAGTCCAGTGGCTTTCCATGTTCTTGGATACATGCATACACATTAGAAACAAAAAGTCTGTTGTGAAGTTTTTTTTTCTTCCGTTCATTCATTGCTTTAACATTTTTGATGGTTATAATTGACCGCAAGATTTCTGCACACACACACACAAAATGTAGTCTGCTTGCAACACATCAGTGCTTGCCCTTCGTTAACCAGCCGTTCATATGGTTTGTTTTAGGCTCGTATAAAATCTAATAGGTGGGGTTCCTGCACAGTAATTGCCTAATCACAGAACAGTTATGTTGTGAGTGAGATATATATATATATGTGTGTGTGTGTTTGTACTGGTTTATGGTGTAACTGTAGTAGAAACATTTGTTCAGGTGAAAAAAAAATCCATCTGCATGCCATATTTCCATATGGTGTGTGTTACCTAACTTGCATGTCTGTTTATCATTGTGCATTTTCAGAAATGCATGAATTTTAAAATGCAGTAAATCCCACCTGTTAGCTGCCGAGCGCACACAAAGGCTAAAACAAATAATATGAAGCAGTGTTTTGTTTTGTTTTTTTTCTGGCTAAGATGCTTATTCAGCTCGCGCTTACTGCTGCTTCCTCATTAGTGAGTCTGTTAGGTCATTCTCAGCTCTACACTCTGGAAAAGTGCAGAAACAGACAGCATCTATTTTGTTTCTTTTTCCTGAGAAATTAAAGAACAGTTGGGGGGAGAAAGAAGCTTATTATGGCTTAAATGTAACAGATTTGAAACATATTGAGATAGATATTTATTGAGGGCGGTCACTTGACTTCTCAGTAGTGCTTGGGCGCCCTCTAGTGGAGGCAGTGGCTCTTGAATCTCTGCAGTTTTAATGAATTCTGCCCACCAGTGTTATATAAACTTTTAACATCTAGGTCCTATCTGTCCACTGACACATACTTTAGATGTTTATTGAGTCAAATTTCTTTTAAAAGTTTGATTTTCAAGAACTTTGTTTTCTGATTGGTCCTACCAAGTAATGTTAGATCCCTTCTGGACCCTTGATAATCATCCAGCAGGCTTTCTGTGCTTTCGTGCTCCTGCTTTAATGTTCACTTTCCTCTCAGGCCCCCGACCACTGCATCTCTCTGAACTCACTTCTTTGTCTCGTCTTTTCCACTTATTTCTTTTATCTGCAACAGGTTCCCTCACTCCCTGATGCTTGGGCCATCAGGCATGCATCCCACGGGGATCCCCCACCCTGCCATAGTGCCCCCTTCAGGCAAACAGGAGCATGAACAGTATGACAGGAGCATGTACGCGTGAGTATTGCCCAATCTTAATTCCTGCTTTCATCCATCTCTCTGACAGCCTTCTGCAAGTTATCCTTCCTTCATCACCACCTTTGGACTCACTGCTGTTTTGTGGCAGCGTTTAATCCATTAAATTTTTAACCTATCACAGTTGACGTTATTTTAATGCTGATTGATTTTTAAATTTTGGGGCTGTTAAGAGATATGAATAAAGAACTGTTAACCATAATCCATGTGGTGGATATTTCTTTAGCCATCCTTACCCTGTCACCCTCTTCCTCCTCTTTTAGGAAACCACAGGTGGAAACCAAGAGAGAGAAGGAGCCCAAGAAACCAGTTATCAAGAAACCCCTGAACGCCTTCATGCTCTATATGAAGGAAATGAGGGCAAAGGTTATCGCTGAGTGCACGTTAAAGGAGAGCGCTGCCATCAATCAGATTCTGGGACGAAGGGTGAGAGATTTTCACAGAAGCATGAAAAAAACCTAAAAAGGATCACGTTTAATGACAAATGAATCCCGTTTCCAAGTGACGTGTACCGATGCTGCTGTATAGTTGTCAGTTTCTGTTTCTTTATTTCCTTTTAGAAACCAACTTCTGGGTTTCTGTGTCTCCTGCATAATATTACACAGCTTTTTTTTTTAACAATATTTACACATTTGTTGTTGTTTTTTTATTATATAAGATCAGACTAGCGCAGTAACAGTAACAGTAACAGCGTGTTTTAGTTGAGTTTGAGTTCTCAGAATGTCGATCAGGAAAGGAAAACTTCTTCTTTTGTCAATAATCCAGTTTGTTATTTCATCTGTTCTCGTGTGTCCAGTGGCATGCGCTGACCCGGGAGGAGCAGGCCAAGTACTACGAGCTGGCTAGAAAGGAAAGACAGCTGCACATGCAGCTCTACCCGACCTGGTCTGCTAGAGACAACTACGTAAGCACTTTCCCTCCTTACTCCTCCCCCTGTTTCTCCTGCTGCTCTCCCCTCCACACTGGTGCCATGTGAATGTATTCAAAATGAGGAGCAGAAATCAAAACCAGGAAAATATTAAAACCCTTCCACTTTGTTTTGCAAACTGAAGTCATGAATTTTGTATCTGGGCGTGTGGTTAGAGCAATCTCTACATCTCTAGATGGTGAAGACGTCATTTGGTTGCTATGGTTACAGCGAGCTTGTCAGAGCTATAAATCTCATAAATTAGAATAGTCTGTTTTTTTTTTTTATTATTCTTTTTCTTTTCTACGCAGCTTAGCTCCGAAAATGCCACAAATGTTAAGTAAATAAAAGAAGGAAATCAAAGCTTCTTTAACAACACAAGAAAGAGTTTCAGTGTTTGTGCTGCTGAGGGTCTTCAGTCAGATTGTTTTTCTACCAGTTTTTCTGTTTTTTAATTTTCTCAGCATACTAAAACAAACACCTACAGGTTTCTCCCCAAATAAGAATTAAAAAAACATTGACTTTTTTTTCTCTCCCCTCAGTCAGTCCTTGTAAATAAAACCACAATGCGATTTGTTTTCCTTGCCTCAGAGTTTACAACACGTATGACTTTTTTTGACCACATGTCCACAAGCGTAAACGATCTGTGGCGCTCAGACCTGCTAAACAAAAGCCATAGATCATGACAACGAGCAAACCTGTGTGGTGCATGCGTTTTAGTTGAATGTTTTGGGGATGTGCTGAATCTAGGCTGCTGTGTGCCTCTGACTTCTCAGTTTGCTGTTGAACTCTTGCAGGAGGCGGGCCTTAGCGGGGTCGCAGGGGAAAAGAGTAAAGCTGATTGGGTAGGGACTCGTCTTATGGTGGATTTATACCTCTGTGGTGGAAAAAAAAAATGAGGCTGTGAGGAGCTGCATGAGAGGGGTTGTGGGTAATTTCTGTGCAAAGTCTGCATGCACCTTCCAAAAATCTTAATGACTCACACGCTCCAAACCTCACCAACAGCACGTAAGCAACGGCAGTCGACGAGCTGATCTGATTGGTCAGTTACGGGCGCATACCACAAACTCTTGCACTCTGCCATGTTTCGGGCTACAAGATTGTTAACCTGTAAAACACTGCATTACACAGAGGTATAAATAAGCCCCATTTTACTCAACTAACAGAGCAGGGCTGCATGGCTGGCCTCGCTGCCTCAGTTTATTTATTTATTTACTTGGTATCCCTTTAAAATACCTTCACTCCTGTGTTAGCGCAGCAAGACGACACACTGTGAGGAAAACATTTGTGAGTTAAAGAGTGGTCACCAGCGTTGGGTTTCGATAGAGACTGCTGTTTAGTTATGTGAGATGCACACTATTAACACTTTTTTTTTTTTTTTTTGTCTGCTGCACTGTTTGCTTCTCTGTATGTGACTGGGTTTAACTCTGTATCCAGCCGGGCATCGACTCTTGTTTGTTAAAGAAAGAAAAAAAAAAATCGTTCATGCAGCACCACATCATACATGTCAATGACCAGTTGGGGTTTTTTTGTTTGTTTGTTTTTCAAAATAAAAGTCAAAAACCCACCCAAGGAGTGGTGCTTCTGAATATGTTATAAAGCAGAGCTCTATTACAGTAATTATTCCCAACCGTTTCCAAGTCATGCCCCCCACCACACACTATCACCAGGCAGTTTTCCCAACCCCTTACACAGCAAAAACCTATTTGCGTGCATGGTTTGACCGTCACAGATCAAACTTCTCAGGGGTCATAATCTATGAACATGTCCCTGTCTAGAATACATCCTTTTAAGTGTAACATTTTATCTCGTCTCCATCACAACCATGTGGTGGTGTGCAGAAGTCTTTCACAACCGCTCTGGGAGTCCTGACCCCGAGGTTGAGAATCACTGCTCTTATTTATGTCCCATAAACACATGTGGGGACTCAGGGGACACAGGTAAAACAATGTCCACACATGGTGGCTCGTTCAGAGGGTATTTCTTTCCCGTCTGTCACCATGTTAAACCATATTCTGTAATAGTTCAGCAGCAAAGGAACTTTCACAGAAGCCTCCTGTGGACGTGCTGCGTAGGAAAGAACAAATGAGCCTGTGTGATGATGACATACACATGCATTCATGATGTCAGGACTGGGCTTCAGTCAAAGAAACTCCTCATCCCCTGTCACTTTCCAACCAAGTTAAAAAAAAAAAAGTCAGTGGTCGAGCGAGCACAAGAGCAAAAAGAAGTTCCACATGTCGCCCCCGCACCTGTAGAGGGTTTCTCCTGCAAGTCACCGAGTGAAACAGAAGCCCGCATGTATACTATCTATGTGCGCACACACTCAGACAAACACGTACACCCACATACAAGAAAAAGTTCATTTGCAAGATGAGCTGTTGTAACCACATAGACAAAGCTGACAAGTGAGCTGAGGAGGGCAGACATCGAAGCGTAGGAGGTAGATTTCTCTACCCACATCCTTCACTTCACCCAAATATGAGGCCCCACGCCACCATCACCGGCTCCCTGCGAACGCCTCTGATGTTTACCTCAACAGTCACACACTGAGATCAGCCTGCAGACGCTGCGAAACACCAACAGAAATATGAAAACAAGACTGTTGGAGATGAGGTGAACCAAAAGTCTTTGAAGCAGAGTTTTGGATCATCTCACATTTCCTTTTAAATAGTTATTTTCGGGGAGGTCACTCAAGGTCTTGCATGAATCAAGTTCACATCGACTGAAGAGATGCAATGTTTTCTTTTTCTTTTTCTCTTTCTTGCTTTCGTCTTGCTTTAATAAGGCATTGCCTGACCTAATTGCTGGTTGTTGCTTTTAATATTTCACATTTTGCTTTTTTTTTTTTTTTTGAAAATGTCCAAAAAAAAAAATCTGATTCCTTAGTTTTTGTAAAAGTGCAGATTTCTGTTGATTAAAGACAACAGATTGGGAAATTTCCCTTTTCAAAGCCATTATGCCAACCAGACAAGATATTTCAACACATATGTTTGCGAGAACACATTCCCAGAGTCCCGTTAATGTTAGACATCAGGACTAATCTGGGGATATTATCCAGCTTGAGAGCAACCTGATAAACTGGATATATCAGCCTGATCATTTTCAGCACTTAGAGGACATTGATTGCAGTGTAGTAATGTCAACAGCTGAACCAAACTCATTTCATTGGGGGTGGTTGTTTGTTTCTCTTACAGGGCAAGAAGAAGCGAAGAAAAAGGGAGAAGCAGCAGGACTCCAACACAGGTAAAGATATGAGCGCGCACGCAGACACATGACCATTGTCAGTTCCCGCGTGTTTTAAAGAATACAGTTGAGCTTGAAGTTGCGTTGGCGCTCTAAAGCATCGCAGAGTGTTTGAGGCAGGATGTTTTTCTGATGTCAAACCGACCCACCCACTCCGCTTTCCACACAACCTGAACTGCAGAAGCTGTAATCCCTGTGTGCAAAACTTTAATGTGCTGATAACCGCTCCAAGGTTAAGATGTCGGACATCATCATCATGGAAAAGACCGGTGTGGGAAACTGACGAGAAGTCTCAAATTCTCTTTAAAAGGATGTATTGTGCTTTTATGGTTTTTCCCTTTTGCTTCTGTGTGCATGCTTTTTTTTTTTTCTTCTGCACATAAAAAGGAGACCTTAGCTGAAACGCTTGTTTGTAGTCCAGGTTACAAGCACGGAAGTTGGAAAGTGGATACCTGGACTTCAAAGAACAGTTTGTGTCTGTTCTCAGTAGAGAAAATTATTATTATACATATATATATATATATATATATATATATATATATATATATATATATATATATATATATATATATATATATATATATATATATATTAGGGCTGGGCAAGTTAACCCGTTATTATCACATTAAGTCATTAATTTATTAACGCCGACGTTTATTTTATCGCGCGTTAACGCATGTTGCTCACATGCTTTTGTTTTAAAAAGTCTGTTACTGGCTGCTGCGGAACCGGAAGACAAAGAAAAACCTAAAACAGACATGGAGAACGGTAAAAATCCGTGAACTTTACAGTTCGGGTAGCAATTCAGGTAGCAATATTAAAAATTCTCTTTGAAAACAAAAATTCTGGACTGCAACAAAACTTTCCCATCATTCCTCCATGTTACAACAGATCTGCTCCATGTGTTCACTGTCATGTTATTATCTTACTGGTTACTTCAGTGCGGCTCCATCTAGTGGCACAGATGTGTAATGACAACAGAAAGTCCAGTCCTTGATTATAAAACAAATTCAGTTCTGTGGCCCGTTTTTTAATTTTGTATTTTTGATCCAAGTCTAAAATTGAAATATAAAAAAAAAAACAGGCATTTTTCCAGGTTTTTTTGTGTGTGTTAGATTTAAAAACGAAAAACATAATAAAATATCACTTTTTGATTTTTTTTTTTTTTTTATTGACAATTAAAAATGGAAAGAATGAATGATATGCAGATTGGTAAAGTTACTGAACTTTAACATAGACATTTTCATTTTAAAGTTCTCCCTGACGGAGGATTCAACAGAAACAAGGTTATTTGTAACAACTGCCAAGTTGAACTCCCCGTTAAAAGTTTCTGCTGTTACCTCAGAAATTACCTGTTTTAATGTTCTGATTGTGCTGAACCACAATCTTTTTTTTTGGATTTTGTTAGTAGACTTTTTTTATTTTTCATAAAAACAGGATGACATTAATGCCCTGGCAGTGGCAATAAGCTTTATTTTATTTTATATTTTTTCAAATAAGATTTACACTAAATATGTGTTACTGACAAGTGCTGATGTTAAAAGTGTTTAAACAACAAATGTTATGGCACTTTAGTTCATATGGCAGCAGAACATTTAAATGAAAGTGCATTTTACACTATTTTGAATTCATTATTTGATTTTTCGTATACAATGCGATTTATTGTGATTAATCAGGGAAATAATGTGATTAATCACGATTACAAATTTTAATCGTTGCCCAGCCCTAATAAATATATATATATATATATATATTATTTATTTATTTTTTTTATCCTGTACTAGTAAAGTTACAGGAACACAGCTGTCTCCCCTCCCTGTATCTATCTGTATGCCTTAACTGGCTGACTTTAAGTAAGCTGTGTGTTTGCTGGACTGTTGTGCTGCTGCTGGTCGTTGATGTTGCATCGTGCAGCAAAACTAACAGTTTTACCTGCTGGCTCTCTGACTGGACAGCCCCATTGGTGCTTTATTTTCCCTCCCTGCCCTGATGAGCTCTTGTTTCTCTCTTCTTTTCTCTGTGTCCTCACCCTCTAACCTTTTCTTCTGCTCCTCTGTTTTTCCTATCCCCTCCCTCTCTTTCCTGTTTTGTGCATGCTGCGCGTTGTGCTCAGACCCGGGCTCTCCTAAGAAATGCCGGGCTCGCTTCGGCCTCAACCAACAAACGGACTGGTGCGGTCCTTGCAGGTGTGTACCAAACATCCACCCCCACCAACTCCATTGAACCGCTGTGCTGCTGTCCCAAAGACTCCCAGTGTCTCCTCTCATTTAACCGCATGTCATCTGTCACTAACCTGCTACTCTGAAGATCAAAGCATGTGGCAGTGTGAAGCAAAAAGAAAAAGATGGGAACTCTGAGAACTCAACTTTTATATAAGTTCTGTTTTGTCCAAAAAAAAAAAAAAACAATGTTCAGAAAAAGCTACTCTACTTTACATATTTATTCCAGAATCCTGAATCAATCCTGCTCAAACTGAGTCATTCTGACAGTTCAGAAAAGCCCTCAAAGAGGTTTAACTATCATTGAAATTGCAGGTTAAACCTTTGCATACTTACTCTTAAGTTACAGTAGCTAAAGCTTTGGTTAAATTCAGATTTTTGTTTTTAAAAAAGTTGCCAAATCTTCATAATCTGTGACGGCAAACATGTTCCTTGACTAGACTTTTACAGTTTTTCCACTTTGCAGTAAATTTCCATCAGAGGTGGAAAGTCAGCGATGAACATCTTTTTCTTTTCTTTTAAATCTATGAGCATTTTTGTTGTCAAGGTGAGGAAAAAACCATTTGCTATGATCAACAAACACTCAGCGAATGTTATATGAAGCTTAAAATAAATAAATAAATAAACCCACTGAGATAGAGAATAACAGCAGAATTAAAAGATTAAAAATGTTTTGTCTTTAGAATCTCTCAAAGTTACAGCAGCGTCAGTTTTCTCTTTCTCAATAAAGTGCAATAAATGGAAGCAGGACCGCATAAACCATAAATGGCTTTTGTCACCTGCTCACGCTGCCGCTTTCAGTGAGAGCGGGATTTACAGTGCACGATGGTCGACAGCTTTGCTGCAGGAGTCAGGAGTGTGTGTGGTTCTGCATGAGAGGTTGCTACCACCACAGCACTGTAGCAACCCCGTCGTCTTCCCCACTATCACGTCATGGAAATCTGAGTGTGTGTGTCTTTTCGGTTTGAGAGAACAAAGAGGGCTGAATGTGGTTTGAGCATATCCCTATCACCACAGCTCAGCACACACACACAGAAACACTCTGCAGCATCGCATTCTGACAGCATTCTCATGCCCATCTGCTTTCAACTTTCTCCATTCATGCGATGTGGTAATGGGCACCTTTTGATGGTGAACTCTGACATTTAGAAATCACTCTCAATTGCTCATTCTTCCTCCCTTTCTCTCCTCCTGTGTCTAAATATGGTCTAGCGCCTTTCCTGCGGTTAAACCTGGTGACTCATATCATATTCTGGTAATGATCATGGGATCCTGCTAACGGCTTTGATGCTGCACTCAGCGGTACACGAGTCTGCTTTTAAGTTTTAACACCTCACAAAGTACAGCAGTCGACTGCTGTTTCCCCGTAACATCCAGTAGTTTTGGCTGAAAACAGAACAGCACTTGAGAGCTTCTGTGAGACCGTTAGGGTTGACACGTCTTGTTTTGGGAAGTTAATTCATTATAATATAGCTAGATTTTTTTTTTAAAAAAACATTAAAAAAAAAAGTGGCTTTCATAAGTTTGGGCCAAGTTTTGTCAAGTGACAGATTCCTAGAAGAAATAAAGTGAAGAAACAAGTTTTTAATATTGAAGATCAGTATTCTGATGTCGAAGCCATTTACTTTTGATCCTCAGCTTTTTTTTTTTTTATCTTCAGATGTGACATTTACGGAGCCCTGGAGGTGACATGGAAATTTTTTTTTTTTTTTTTATCACAGAAACAACTTATTATCTCGCGCGTACAACTTACTGTAACTAGCGCGCATTAATACACACTTCCACTCTCTCAAAGGCTTGAAAGAAGTGCCACCGTAGAAGGTAAAATGAAGGCGTTTTAACTGAAAACATTATGTCTCCAGGGCCTCTCAATTGCTCACTTATAAAACCAATGACATCCTGCAAGTCCGAAAACTGTCGACGGCTGAGTTTGTGTTCTCCAAGGATTCTGATAAGATGCCTCCAGCTTAAAATAAACCCATATAAGGCTAAGCTTCTAAGTATCTCTTTATGAAGCATTCCTAAACTTAAAGAATAATCAACTGAACTGGTTAAGACCTTTAGTAAACACAACTAGTTGATTGACTAAAACAAGTCAGCTGTGCTGCGGCATGGTTGGAACAAAAACCTGCAGCCCTTTCAGGGATCAGTTTGACACCTGTGATAGATCCATTACAACTGACCAGTGTTCTGTTCTCACTGACTGAAAGGAGTAGTAACTCGCACGTGCATAACTCATAAAAAAAATAATTAAAAAAACAACAATATTCATGACACCTAACTCGCACGAGATAAAAAAAAAAAAAATTTCCGTGTCACCTCCAGGGCTCCGTAGACATTTGCTTTCACATGTTGCTTGTGTTTAATTGAATCCATTTTTCCTTCTACTGAAATTTTTCCCGAGCGCATCTGGGTTCAACAGAGGCCCACAGTATGATTGATCCACTCCCAGAAAAGCTTCTTTTCACAAGATTCAGAGCTCTTTTTATTCCAAACATCCAACCATCCTTTTTGTCCCTCTCATTGTCACGGGGGGGTCTCGAACCTGTCATCGCTGGACACACAGAGACAAACCAGCGTGCACGTTCACACCGAACATTTAGCTGTCAAACAAGTTAACGTACATGTCTTTGGACTGTGGGAGGAAGTCGGAGCAATTTCAGCAAATCTAGAACAACGTTGTTTATATTTAAACAGTAAAATATGGAACTTCAGTGTGTTTCATGCTAGTTTATATTTTTAGGTCATGACCATTTGTGTCCATGTTCATTAAGCTCACTGTGAATGCTGCATCTTCACTGAAGCCTGCTGACGTTTACCATCCGCACTTTATTCACAGATAACTCTCTCTGACTGTTCCTAGGAGGAAAAAGAAGTGCATTCGCTACCTTCAAGGAAGAGGCTGCCCCAGCCCATCTTCTTCAGATCTAAGTGCTATAGACTCTCCCCCCTCCCCTTCTCCTGCCCGCCACCTTCTCTACCAGCACCCCCCCTCCCCGGGCTGCTCCCCGCCGCCTACCTCCCCCTCGACGCGCTTCTCCCCGTCTCCGCAAACTCGCTCACACGCACGCTTCCCCCCGGAGCGCGGTGACCTCCGTCAGCCCGCCAAACACACCCACACACACCTGGAACTGTCCAGCAGGCAGACGCACTGCTCCAAGGTGCTGTCAGCTGCCAAGGTGGCAGGACTGTCGCTCAAAGTGTTAACAGAGACTCAGTGATCACTGGTCCGTTCACATCACTGACATCGCTCGCCTCAGCTTCCTCCAGAGTCACTGAAGACCATCCCGTCATCTGGCTTTATTCTACCATTTCAAGTGTTAAATGTTTCTCTCCCATTTGACATTTTCTTTGATTTCCAAAACTTATCAACAGGTTTGCAAAATAAACTCTTGAAAATAAATCAGCACAGGAGGCCCAGAAAAAATACCTGACTTTTAGCCATTACTGTCCTCCATAGTAATCCACAGCATCTTCTCTCCATATATCAGCATCACATCTGCTACTCACAAACAAAATCAGTCAAATCTTAAATCATGTGAGGATCAACAACCCAAACAGGCCGGCAGAACCACTGATTTTAAGAAAGTTGGATTTCTTTTCAGTCAGATTTTATATATACATACAACAGGTCAAGAATTCCACTTTTAGTCAGTCTCTGGGTTCAACTGTTTTGTTTTTTCATGTCATTGAGATCAGAAGTTTTCCCACCAAAAAGAGTCATTTTCAAAGTTTTTTTCCCCCCCTTGGACCAATCTCTGCAAACTCACCTGAGACCAAATGGGTAATATTATATTGCATTGTGTTGTAAAGTTTTATATTATAATTAAACTTTTGTATGTTTTTATGGAAAATGTTAAACAAGTAAAAAAAAAAAAAAAGATATATTCTTTTAGTCTCAATTTCTTAAAAGCAATACCTTTCGTCTTTTTGTGCAGAATTTTACTTTTTTTGGGTCAAGTGTTATTGCGGCAGCATTCAAACTATATATTGTGTTCTCAGTCTCTGCATGTTTTTAACTTTAAGGTAATGTTTTTGAGTAAAAAGGCTTTAATTTACTGCTCTGCTCGCAGCTTCAAACTCAGCTCTTGACCGTGGACTGTACAGGCTGAGGTTTTGTACTGTTTTCCTCCACTAGAGGGGGCTATTGTGCTAGAATTTTTTTTTTTTTTTTTTTTCATTTGAGGACGTTCAGGACAGTGGTAGAAAACGACCCGAGCTTGTGGTTAATGCCTTGAACTCCTAATGTATTGCTCGTGTTTCTGATTTATGTAATAAAATGTTTTCAATACTTTGTCTTTGGCTGGAATTTCAAGAATGAGGTTTTCAGCAGGTGATGAATTTAGAAAAAAAAAAAAAAAAGTTGAAAAGAGATCCTGTCCCTCAAAAGCTGTCATCATAACAGAAATAATACACACAATGCATTTAACAAGTTTTATTTACTCCTTCAAAGGTTTAGTCATTCCAAAAACCAGCATCAGCTTATCTGAGAAAAGTTTCCCATTCAGCACATGAATCAGGGATGAGTTACCCGACGCTGTGTGGTGGGACATTACGCAAAACACGGTTCCACCTCAAACTTAACTTTTCCCATTAACAGCTTCTCCTAACATGGTTTCACAAAAAAAAACATTTACAGAGCAAAAAATAACATTCACCCTTTTTCCATCGTCAAAAAATCTTTAATTCAATTAACCTAGAAGAAAACTAATATGTCCAGTAAAAAAGACAACCAGAGCAATTAATGATGGGGAAAATCAGATTATTTCATTTTTTTTTTCTTTACGGTATAAAGCCATGAAACCAAGACTGTTTATGTAAATGTCTCACGAGTGTGAAAACGGTACAGAGTATTATCGCTTTAACTTAATGACACCACACAGGCAAGTTAAAATGGTCATGCTATTTTCGTTATATGGGAAGTGGGGATGAGAAGGATGGTACATGGCTCTAAATACACTAAATGTAAATATTAACAAGTATGAACAACGCCAGTGCAACCAGTTAGAGACAATCCTTTTCAGTGTGGTAGTGTTGGCAGGATCTTCTCTGTTTATTTTTCTTCACACCACTGGTTCTCTTTGCGTACCTGTAGGAAAAATGAAAAGGATAACAATTGAGTTTACAAAAATATAAAGGCAGGACAATTCTCAAAGCTTCCTTTGCTTTGCCTCAAGCGTCACTCTAAAGAGATATATGAATATCTCCTATCTTAAATAAAACCTTTTCCCCCTAGCAGTTGATGGATGGATGGAATAACTACCTGGGCTTCCTCCTCCTCTGTGAAATCGTTTTTGATGTTGAAAGTCTTCCTGATCTCCTCTGGGGTTTTGCCTTTGATCATGTTGGCCACTGTCTTGCAGGTGACATCTAACAGGCCTTTGATGTCCAAGTAGTTGGCGGCCTAAACAGACGGAAGGAGAGGGAGGAAACAGTGATATAATCAGTGGAATAAAGAGACAGGGGGGGGGGGGGGGTGGCAGTGAGAGAGCACAGAGACTTGACACCTTTGCAACACTTGCAGTTAGCTAAATATGCTTTGAATTCAATCCATGTTAACAATTCCACTTTACAAAAAAAAAGTAAACTTTATATTAATGCTCTTACAGCAAAGAGGCACCTTCTCAGCGTCTTTAACACTCTTTGTAGCGTCTACTTCTGTGCACGTAAACAAATTAAAAACAGTGAGAGGATTAATCCTCTCATGTTACTGAGACTGACTTGTGTTTCAATTCCTGGAAGCTTGCAGATGTTCTAACACCTATTTCCCAATCCCTCCCAGGCACGGCTTAGGTTACCCCTCACATGATCTGATTGCTTTACCCTCACATAACACGCCATCTAAATCCATCACTCCCCGGTTTACAACTCAAATCCCAGTCTCTTAAAAAGCAGCTATCCCACCATCTGCATTTTTGTTAACCAAATCATATTTTGGTCAAGCTGCAATAATCAGGCCATAAATACAACAAGGTTTTCAGCTATGTTAAACATCAACTCTTCCAAAATTACAACCATCATAGAAAAAAATGAAAAAAAAAACCCATCTGCATCAACATGAACTATTGCATTCTACCTTTTGTATTTTTTTGCTGAAAGGTCAGGTGGTAGATGAGATGATGTATATAACAGGTGGTTTAGATTAGTGTAACCATCAAGGACTTAATTCAGTGAAAAATCATATTATGCAAAAACAGACTTACCAAAATAAGCTCAAACAAGGTTCCTTGGTCCACTTTTAGAAACTCTTGGTCCCACACAGGAATGTCATCCGTCCTCTTCTCCTTATTCTCATCGTCCTCAGGAGGAGGAGGGTCATCTTTGTGATGAGTGCACCACTGAATCACCTGATAGGAAACACATGCACAGCTTTAATCCAGATTTTAAAAATGTGTGCAGCATCTGCAGATATGTGAAGATGCAGCCTACAGACTGATGTACTTTTAGCTACACCACATCAGACATGTCACAAGGTCTTCATTTTCCTCTCTCGCTCTAATGCAAATCCTCTTGGGCTGCCGTGCTGTTCCTTGTTCTCTCTGCTACTCACCAACCAGCCACATGCTCCGTCCATTTCATCACATTAGTTGTCCCTAAATTTGGAGGACATCCTTAAGGTGATTACAGGGCATTATCTGATGTCCTCCTTCTCCCTCTGCATCTGAACTGGGGAAGTGCAGCATGGCAAACTCTCCTCCACAGAAAGTAATAAAGGTTTGTTTTAAAAAATAAAATGCTTTTTTCACAAGGCACTTTGACACACACAACCTTACTGGTTCCTCAGGAAATGAGGAGAGTAAGTAGAACCCATTTTCTGATACTCAAATTTACTTCATTAACTGATGATCAGCAGGTCTGATGACCATTATAAAAAAGTTTGCAGATCTGGATCCTTCAGTTTTGTATTAACATAATGCAAAAAAGGGAAATCTATTAGAAACCAGAGCTTTGTGACATGGAAAGTAATTATAGTTGAGAACTCCCACTGGGCTTTATCAAAACACTGTTTTGAGAACTACAGCATCTGTATGATCTTGTAGATCATACAGATCTACAGCATCTGTATGATCCTGTCTGTCCTTAGACTTTTACAGTTATGTGCCTGCTAAGTGCAAAAGAGCTTATGGGTGTCGCCCTGCCAAATGATAAAGCTTATAAGGGCCCTTTACATCCCTACTTGCCCTTTCACTGAGTCTGTGCATTTGCAGACTATGCTGCAAGCCGTCCTCTCCACCGATAAAATGTACATACATATATCATCATATCAATATCATTTCGAGCAAATGAACAATTTCCAGCAGAAACAGTGGATGCTTGAAAAATACAAAAGCTTCTGTTCCTAAACAGAGCACTTTGAGAGAACTGCATGCACGATTACAAATGAAACATGAACAAACCGTTAACATGAAAAACGCAGAACTAACTCAGCTGATGCTGTGTACAAGCCCCAACTCAAGCCTTCCTGTCGGTATATATGGTCTCCAAGTCATGATAGCTTCAGTTTTATCAAATTCACAAAGGAAAACTGCTGCAGAGGCAAATTTAATTAGGTTTGCATCGTGGTTTCAAACACACAACTTGACAGACACTCTGCTGCTTTACTGGAGACAAGACTTACAAGCACCGCATCAGCTGGTATTCTGAAATCTGAAAATAGTTCTCAAAGAGAAGTGATCAAGAGCCTGCAAGAGGAAAAACACCACCGGATCCTCCTGTATCCCACTGTTATCACAGATGCACTCCGAGGACTACGGACTTTAGCTTTTCAACTTTCTGTCAGCATCTGAACAACGGAATGCCAAGATTCAAGATGATACCAGCATGAGCCTGAACAGGAGTTAATCAAGAACACATTAACTCAGGGGTGTCCGAGAGTGAATTCCAATCCCTCCCTTAACCCTCAATCTCAACCCTTAATCTCAACAATGCGCGCTCCCGCAAAGTGCAAGTGCTGTCCTGATTCTCAGAACATCAAGTTGAGGGACAAGTTTGAGGGCTGTAACGCCCTCAGTGAGATTATCCAGCACCACCCTTGGGAGTAAGGGCTACCTAGAAGACAATGAGTATTTTCGCCAAGACATCTTCAAAAAAAAGATTTCGTTTGGCAGTAGTCAATCTCATGAAGATCCTCAAAGCCCACGCAAAGGAAATCAGCGATGCAGACAGCATTCAATAGACTCCTGCCCAGATGTTTGCCCAAATGTTCTAATCTCTGAAAATAACTGATCACTTAAATAAATAAAAACACTTAAGTGATAGAGCATACTGAGGGTTAACCAACTGCCACTGGAAAGGCTTTGGTCTCTTTGTACTAAAGGTGTAGGTGTATATGTGATCATTTTTCAAACTTGAAATGGCATAAGTGTTAAAATGATGAAACAATAATCTCAGTGATTAATAACTACATCTTCCTTAATAGAGGAAAAGGAGAATACACTTGAGGAATTGTTGCTAAAAAGAAAGCAGAGGCACTGACACAATTACAGCCAGTTTCCGGTGTACCGTGTTCAGTAAGTTGTCATCTACGTCACAAAGTCTACCATTTAATGACCAGGACTCTAATTACAGCAACTGTAATTCTGATGTCACAGAACATCAGCAAGACTGAAAACTGATGGTCATCAGTCAATAATGTCTCTATAGTTGTGTTTTCAGTACCTTCTTGAGGATGGCAGCATTCACATTAGGGAGGGGAACTGGGTCATCATCGCCCTCATCATCCATTCCCAAGTCTGTCAAACAAACCCATACATATTAAGATTCAGACTCATACAAGAATGAGTTTATATTTCATCTAAACAGGCATTAAGGTGCTTATGAAGACGTCTTAGTCTTACCTTCTAACATCGTCTTGATAGTGACGGACTGTTTGGCTATCTCAACGTCTACCTCGAAGATTTCCCCATCAGAGCTCTGTAGCTTTATCGTGGGCATTATCTGTAGAGAGCAGCACAACATATGTAAATACTGACGGGGAGCTTCATGTCAACAGAAAAACTCACATTAACCGACAAACAAATTTACTGTGCTACGTCTGGGAACACAAAACAAAGTGGCCCTGGCTAATACATTGACGTAGAAACTAAAAAAATAAATAAAATCAGTTCCTGCGAAACTAACAGCAGAGGAAAACATGATTTTGCGTTGATTACATTGGCATTAATGTTGACTACAGACACATAGGGAGAAAAAAAATACAAGCGCTACCAGGCTAATCTGACATGAGCTAAACGACAACACCGCTAAGTCCCAAATACTTAGCTGTTGTAGATTTAAAAAATAAAATATATTCCTTTACATACGAAAAATTCAAAATATCGCTTACATGTTGATAACAACCAAATCAGTTAATTCTGTTAACTGTAACTCCAAGCAGGCAGTTAGCGTTACTGTGCACAATGCTAGCTTCTTGGCTACGTCGCGAGGCCTCTTAGCGTCCACAAGGAAGAATTTTAAGTTAACGCGTCACGTAAATCTAAAAACTACTTCACAAAAACATCCGCTGGCGAAATCGTATAAAAAGGTACACAGGCTGTGCGAAGCTACATACCGTGAAACGTTTCAACGCAAACCTGGAGGTGAATTTCCCCTGTAATACGAAGCAGGGCCTTACAGACGTGTAGCTAACGGCAGCGGTTGGAAGTATTTATGGTGTTGCTGCTGCCGCCCGGAGGTTGATGCTCGCACGGGCGGATGCTGAGGGAGGTGTTTGGCAGCTCACCCTCGATACCTGACCCTTTTACAAACTTCAAACCCTGAGAATTTCAGTTACATTGAAAACACTGAATATTTTGAAGTTTTCGCGTCTCTGCATTTTCGCATGACAGTCTGACAGCTCACGAACAACCCTTTCTGTTCGTACACCAATGTATACATTTAAAAGAATGTACCTATAAGATGCGAGAATATTCAAAATCACAAAATATTAAACTTTTTTTTCTTCTTAATGCATTCCTTTACACTAATGATCTGCGACATGACTTTTAGACACTATTCATACATAATACAAAGTTGTATGAAATGTTTTTTTTTTTTTTTTTTTTTTTTTTTGGGGGGGAGGGGTATTTCCAATTTAGTGGCACCATTAAAAGTAAATGCCACTGTTTAAATATATATTCAAAGGGTTTTTTTACCCTGTTAACATTGCCCGTGTCATCAGCATGTTAAATGGTTAAACTGGGCAGGCGGGTTCAAACGTTTATTCAGGCGTTACCCGCTTCTTCGCCACGAGGTGGCGCCGTTTTGCTCCTATGGATCCTTTCGAGCAAATTCCATCCTGTTTGCTGATGCTGTTGCTACCATAAAGCTTTGAAGTAATGAACACTGCTGGTGGTAATAACTCCGCTTCGTTGTCAAAGTACAACTAAACCATTTTTTAAGTATTGCATCAACATCAACCACAAATACTAAACCAAAATGTTTAGTGTGGGATTACTACTGCAACAACACATCAGTAGGGTAAAACAAAAAAAAAAAACTAAGTAGAAATTGGACACCTTTAAAAACTTTTAAGACCTCGCCAGTAATTAAAGATATTTTGGTTCTGTATTAAGCTTATTCAAATCTTAACATACCTTGTAGAATGGAAGATGGTGAATTTAGGATATCAATTCATATTGAAATTACATCGTTATTGTTACAGTGGAATTTTCCAAGAATTTCTTTTGAATGCAAACCTCTTCAAAGCACTCAACTCAAGCCAGCTCCTCGGTAAGGTACTTGCGAATCCATTCACTGGTTTCTGAAAGGCCTTCTGGTTTAAATTCATAAAATCACATATTCATATTGAAAAAAAAAAGTCACCCAAACAATTGTTATATTTCAAGAAGCATAAAAGAAACATTCACATCAAGAAGCCACCTTTATTTTTATTATTCAAATAGTTTAATACATAGAGCCTGTAGTTCAGAGGGAGTAAGTGAGTTGATGAGGACCAACACTCCGTCATCTATCGTATAGGCCAAGCTGTATCACTGCATGAGAAGTGTTTTCCTTAGTCACACAAGACAAATGTACCCTGTGCACAGCTTGTCTGCGGTGGAGGTTATTTGCGATTTTAAAAAAAAAAGAAAAAAATGAAAGAAGAACAAAAAAAAAAAAAAAAAACACTTTAGTGTGAAATCTTTTTCATCTTTAACATATGTTACATTTCTTTAAAATTTACAAAAAGTGCAAACAGATAATGTTCAGATCTTCTCAATGTAAGCCTGTGGGACTCAAACCACCTGGGTCTTGGACTTTGATATCATCAGTCCAGCTGCGCATGTGCAGAATAAGGAATTTACAGATTACTGTCATACAGTTGGGGGAGGGGTTTCATTACAATTCCTCAGCAATGAATATTGTAATGATAATGGCACATACCCTTTGGTCCATCCATAGACACAGACATTGTTTTTGCAAAATACTTAAATAGGTCTTTGTGTGGATATACAATGTGCACTGCTGCAAAGCGCCACCCCAAGTCTCCTAACCTCCCTTTCCTCATTCATGTTGATATAATTTGAAAGTCATATCATGGCAATACTGGACTTGGACTGTACACAGGCAAAAGATCAGAGTTTACAGGAAGTAGTCTGGGGTGCGGCGGGTTACATGAGGCTCCCCTCTGCGAGGTGCGGGATCAAACTGCAAGCTGAAGAAGGAGAGAAGATTGTAAGCTAAGCAAACCTACAGTACCAGCTCAGTGACAAATAAATAGATAATAATCAATACAAATCAAGTCCCTGTATTTCAGAGACCAGTTTATGCACCAAGTCTTTTTTTATTTATATTTCGTGTACTTACAAGGAGTATTTGAGGGTGTCATCTAGTTCCATGATAGCTGCCTGGTTGCCACAACGGTAACAGTAGTTGGGAGCACTAAATATTGTCACCACATTCCTCTCATGGCACCAGTTGTAACCCTGAGGGAAGCACATGTGTTAGAACCATTCTCAGTAGCTGATGCGTAACACACCCACCAACATCAAACACCCCGTAAACAGACACACACCTCCATAACCAGCTGGTGGGCTCGAGACACCAGTGTGAGGCGGTTGGCGTGGTTAAAAGTCTCTGAGATGTCCTGACCAAAAGTGTAGCCGGCTCCTCGAGGTGAGATGCCCCAGCCGCCGCGGTCATCAGGGTCTGACCACAGCAGGTCGCACATGGGACCCTGTGGGAGATGAGACAAGAAGTTAAAACAGTTATCTTCAAAAGTAATTCTTATGTAAAATTTTTTGTTCTCGACATGTTTCTAGCAGTGAGGATGCTTATCATATTTTGTTTTGAAACTGTTACCTCATGTGGCACTTCTTGTAAACGATCCAAGTGCCCTAATGTGATCCAATGTATCTATAGATGGCGACAGGCCTCCATGAAGGCAGAAAATCTGAAGGGAAGAGCAGAAAATTTAAATACTTAAAGAACCTTTAATATCTGAATTAGCTGCCAATCAAATATCTCCCAACTAATGATGCTAAACAGATGAGACAAAAAAAAATGTGTTGGTATCTCTGAAATAGCTCAAAACTGACCAAATCAAAAGCATGCAAAAGCATGATTATTAAACCAGGTTAGGCTCACTGAGATCAAGGATCTCTTTTACAGAGGAGACCTGACCAAGAGGGCAGCTACATCCAACAGAATAAAATTAACATGCTCACATAAATGATTTGCACACAGACAAGGTAGATTGCAGATCATCCACAATCAAATTCATACTTCTGCAACCTGGGGTCGTATCTGCTCTTGCAGGTACCTCCTGAGAGTTCAGCTCAAAGGAGCACAGAAGCATAAAGCTGCTTGGAGGTGGTCTTATAGTCTTTACCTCAAATGTGCTCATCTTTAAGTTCTCATCTGGTCAACAATTAAGTGTGGCGTATATAATGACACCAAACTACAGAGCTGCAGGTTTTCTTTCCCTTAAATGTGCTGAATGGTTGATCAAAAGACTAAAAACACCAATGACACTAATTACTGCTCCAGCAATTACTTTAACAATAATTGGAGATGGTTATCTTCAGGAGTACCAACTCACTGGTTCGAGCTCATTTAAAACATCCTTGTAAAATAAATAATAGGATGGAATCACTTTTCAGTAGGAATGAAAACATTGTCTCAGTGAGCTGTAAAGGAAACTCAACAGATCCAGCTGGATTTTCTGCAACTGTGAAACAGACTATGGTGTGTTCTCACCTGAGAGTCTACTAAAGCAGTGAGGGGGAGGTAGTCGAACAGGTCTGTGAAGTACTTCCAAACGTTGGCGTTTCCATATTTTCTTAAGCACTCGTCATAGAAGCCATAGACTTGTGTGATCTGTCTGCTCTCGTGGTTCCCTCTGAGGATCGTGATGCGTTCCCGGAAGCGTACCTAAAAATACGAGCGGAGGACGGATTCTGTATCACCACGCTCAATTTCAGCTTTAAAACACCCCAAACATGCGATGGGTTTTATTACTCACCTTCAGTGCTACAAGTAAAGTGACAGTTTCTACAGAGTAGTATCCTCGATCCACGTAGTCCCCCATGAACAAGTAGTTGGTGTCGGGAGATTTCCCTCCGATCTTGAACAGCTCCATGAGATCGTGGAACTGGCCGTGAACGTCGCCGCACACCGTGACTGGACATCTCACCTCCTGGACGTTCGATTCCTTTGTCAGGATCTCCTTTGCCTTAAGAAAGCACACACATTTCATTTTGGTTTATAGATTGAAAAAATAAAAACACAACAGGCAAAAAGAAACACAAAAACTCCAAGTGAGACAAATCAGAGGGCTTAATTACAGTCAACGCTTTAATCCTTCACTCATTTAAACCAACTCGTGTGGCACAATTCATGTGAGAGTTTATTGTGCAGTTTTTCTGTCCTTCTTTGTTCTCCATCTTTATTTCAGGAATTAACCATTTCCCGTCAAGCTCAGAGGATAATTTCCACAACAGTGTCCATTAAGTCTCATTAAGATTCCACACACACCATGTATGTGTGTGACCATGATTATTTTCCTGAGGGTCTGCCCTGCCTCCAGCTGCACTGCAACATTCACTAAAAATCAATGAGTCTGATGCTCAAAAATCTAAAACCAGAGTGGAGAGCGCTCACTAGTATTCTTGCATGAAAAAAATAATGTTTAATTAATCAGACGTGGTGGCAGCGGTTAACTGCACTCTGAAACAAGGTTCATTCTACCCATGATTCATCACAAAGAGATGTAAATCCTGCTGCAGTGTATGACTCATTCTACTCATTTTCACCGTGCAGATGCCTCACTATAATGCAGCCTTCAGCAGAAGAAGCCAAAATAAAACAAAACTAAAAATAGAGGAAAGCTTTCCTGCGCTGGGAGACTCACAACAGGGCCTATTCTTGGAGTCAGTCTAGCATGGCATGCTGGTCTCACTGGGGAGGCAGGGAGGGGTCGGTCAGACGGATGAGCCCTTTTAAGAAGCTTTGGAGCCAACAAACCTTGGATTGAGAGATAAATATTCAGAAATGAATGACCACACGCACACAGCTGACGTACTGAAGCAAGAGGCTAATTTCAAAGGGGTTCACGAGCCAGAGATGTGTTTCTTGAAAGCTGCTTGTGATTTTACTTTGGCAAACCGATGCCTCTAGAGTTCTGTCGGTGGCACCATTTGAGCAGCGTCCATACAGTTCCCTTCAAACCACAGGGTGACGGGAGGAGCATGGACATTGACAGAACACTGTTGCTGGCCCGGCGCCAGCTGATGGGATTGAGGCAGACAAACGGTGGCCAGGACGGGGCTGCAGCGCTGAACTATGCTGACCTATATTAAAACACACTCTCCACGTGCCCACACCACCATGTGGCAGGAGGCCTTTCAGTCACTGGATGGCAGATTGACCAGAGCCTCAACCTCTAAAGCAATTGACTCACTAAGCCTGAGAGAATATTCCAGATATGTATATTAAAGCAGAACAATATACAGTATTCAGTCCAAAACTGCAGTTGAGATGAAAGGAAATGAAAAAAAAAAAAGTGGGTCAGGCCAGTGTGTGCTCCTCTCTGGGAGTTCTGGAATCAGTCTTGTAATTACCTTTACTCATTGCTCTGGTTTCATAAAGTCTAATAACAGTTAATCCACCCTGGGCAGGACTGAAGTGGCTGATCATTATCTGGCAAATATATATTACTGTGCCTAAATGGTTTTTAATTATTTTATGGTTGATGATGACACTTTGACAAAAGAGGGATGATTTGATTCATTTTTGCTACTGCTGTGAAGACTCATCGATTACCCAGACTCCCCAGGTCCATCTCAAATCCAAACAGGTCCATCATTCCGACTGTAAATCCTCTTATCTTCGGAAAAGAAAAAGACAATACTGGGTTTAAAAATAGCAGACTGAAAGTAACATCCTTAAGTGCTATTCCTTCAACCCATAATTCATGAGCACCTGTTGCTCATATGTTCAGTGGCCCGCTCCTTCTTGCATACAATATGTTCAATAACCCATCAGATGTAGTGTCCTAGAATCATACATAGAATTAACTTGATGGATTTAACGATAATTCATTTATATGAAGTCAGCATGGTGGGTGCATTGTATTTTCTTTCTGTAATTTTTAAGTAAAAACTTTTTGTTCCCCCATTCTTATTTTTCTTTATTGCTACAGACTTTAGACAATTGTAGGCATGTAAAAAAAAAAAAAAAAAAAAGGAGGGAGATAAAGTGAGGAGTAAACCCATTACTGGGCTTTTATACTTGATTACCATCAGTAGTTGTAGTTAAACTTCATTATTCTCACAAAACATGTCGTCACCTGCTGTGACTCAAGCCATCCAGATAAAGAGTTGAAATCCTTTACAACATTTCATTTTATGATGATGTAACACCACAACATTGCATTAATATGCCAAAAAAAAAAGAAGCAAAAAAAAAAAAAAAGAATGCCAACAACAACAATGAAACGCCTCAAAAGGATTAATTTTTATCAGAACAAATATTGCATAAATGTGACCTGCCTATTTTGGCACAGGCACCGCTTCGGATTATGTACAATTTTAAGCTTGGATTTAGTTGTTTCTTTTTATTCATTCAAAAATAGATTTGTTAAACACAATAGTGACAGGTAACGGCATGCACGGCAGATGCCAACCCAGATGTGAATGAAAAGGATGATGGCAGAGGTTACGTAAGCACATGCTCCAAAGTCTCAAGCACACCTGAGGCAGCAGAGGAACACCCTGGTCAGATGACAGCTACGCCCCGAGACGTCAAACGCCACACAGCACATAAACTGCTTAGCTGGGCGTTGAGAAATCAAGTCAGCATTTTTCCAGCTGCCGCAATATAATCCCATTAAAGTGGGTTAAATACGGCTGAAGGTTGTCCGGCAGACATCTTAGAGCAAGCTGGGTTTGATGACCAAGCAAAACTAAAACCAAAAACGATGACCTCACTGAAAATGTTTACTGTAGTTAGAAGTTAAGCATCCAGCCAGTGACACACCACTACAACTACTGTAGAAATCAACATCAGCAGCAGCCAAGTGATGACATATCATCTGTTCTTCTCAGAATTTACATAATAGACAGTATTCTATTTTGAATACACTTATATCATTAAATTGTCTTGTTATTTATTTGCACGTCTTCATGAACCTTACTATTAAACTGTATATTAATTCCTGCAAATTCTGTTGCTGCAACAGGAACACAATCATTCAAACAGCTGTTATGAGTAAAACAGTAACCTTACCCCTGTAAAGAAAAAATAATAAAAATAAAAAAATTAAGCTTTATTTGCTACTATGCCTTGCTGCCTCAAACTGGTTTTTCATATAACTGGAGGTCATGCAGAAGCCTTCAGCTCCAAACAAGAGATTCCCGCAAAATGATGTCAATACTTGAAGAGGAAGTCAATTTTCTCCATATTTCATGAAGGCGTGTGGCGTGAAGCTGGATCAACTCTACATGTGCACAGTATGACCAAAGCTGTCTTTCATCTCTCCTTGAAAGTGGTTCACTTTACCAAAGATGGATCAGACCAGGCCTGGCTGCTTTAGAAAACAGGCCTCATGTGGGAATCAGATGAGCTGACATGTATATCACACAGAGCAGTGGCCTTTAAGCAAAAACCGGTGGTTCAGAAACATAAAAAGTTGACTTCTGAACAGAGGGGTGTTAAAAAAAAAAAAAAAAAAAGGTCTCATTCTGAGGCATGTGTTTAGCAGTTAATAACATTTTCTCTGTCTAATTGACAGGAACATAAATCCAATTTTGAACTAATACAGGATCATCTGCAGCTACTGAATTTTAAACTAGATTAAACATTATTAAATGACCAAGAAGACCTCATTATTCCTTATACAAACTACATTTGCTAAACAAGATCAGGCTCCTGGAAGTGCAAAGATACCTACAAAGCTAATAATAATAATAATAGTGATAATAATACTGTGGTGACCAACTTTTTTATCTTTTTAAAGGATGTTTTAAAATATTCTTTCATTTGGACTAGAAACCAGATGAAAGGAACTCTGGCGCGTTATGCCTGGAAAACTGAGAACAGACTACACAGCACCCCTCATTACTCCACACCCCCACACATCCCAAAACAGAGACGGCTGCTCTCTGAATCACAGCGTTATCCTCACTCTCACTTTCCGACGACCCTCCCCCGGCAACAAAGGATTCAATAGTGTTGGTGATGCAACTCCTCAATCAATAATATCCTCCGCTATTTTTAAATGGAGGGAGGATGCTGTGTGGGTGTGGTGTGCTGAAAGTATTAAAGCTCGCAGAGGACTGGATGGATGCGAGCAGATATCCCTTTTGAGCAGCTGAGCTCATGTGAGCTTTGACAACGGCACAGCCTCGTGCTGACGAAAATGTACCTCTCCTTTTTCCTCTCAGCTATTTTTATGATCTCTTCGCTCCTTTAGGGAGGAAGCAAGAGAGAGAAACAGCATTTGCACTGTTCCTCCATATATACGCTCCTAGATCGGGTCTCAAGCAGCCATTCACACAATCGGTCCTTTTTGATGGCAGAAGGACAGAGAGATACACGACAAAACTACCTGCATTGAGGATCTCACACACACACACACACACACACCATTGTATTAGTCTCTAAAATAAAAACAAATGCGTCAAGTTCAAGATGGAGGACCATCACACTTCTGTGGCGCATGTCTCCAGGATAAGTATTGCTTTTAAAACGAGTGGAACCAACCATGAGAGCTGAAATGTAAAAAGATTGGGATTAATGAGCCACTTGAGAATACTGTCAACTTAATCTTCAGATCAGAACGCTCCAAACATGGTAATGAACCGTGTTCTTGTGTCCTTTTAGGAGGTCAGGCGGCCACAGCTGTGCTTCAATGTGAAATGCAGAGCTGGAAAAGGAGCTACAGTTCAAAAGAAAAGAAAACACGTTTGTACAACTTTTAACTCTGTATCATCACGAGTAAGCTTTCTGGGAAATATACAGAATTATAAAATACAAAGCCACAACAACCTGGGGTCATGTCTTCCTATCCGTCAAGACATTTGACACTCAGCAATCAGAAACTTACCTGGTCATTTCCCTAAGAGTGCAAGTATAAATAAAGACCAACAAAATTCTTCTAGCAGATGTGAGAGTCAAAATATTGAACTTTTTTTTTTTTAAAGGGCGAAATCTAAATTCTTTAATGAAAAAAAAAAAAACAAAAACCAAGAACTAAAAGGCACAAACTGACAACAGTGAACTTTGTTTCAGAGTATATCAAGGGGTACATTTTTCCTTTTAGCCCAGACTTTGAGAGCTGGAAATCAGCACAGACGACGTTGAGGAGAGATTGGGGTTAAGCTGCAGCTCAGACTGCTAAAGTGCACAGAATCTGTCAGCCAGTTATCAGCCAAAGCACATGCACACGCTCAGCATCAGGCATGAGGTAACTGATAAGCTGCCCAGAGAGAAGTAACTACCAGTGAACTGGCTAGAAGGTCAAAATGTTTGTGTGAGACTTTCTCTGGACCCCAAAGATGCCAACATGGGGTCCAGGAGGGGAGGGGTGGCCCCAATAAATTAGTTAAATTTAAGTTAAACTATTTGTTATTGTCTTGATCTTTGCATTTCACATGAATTAAGCAACGTGAAACATTAAAAAAAATAAGAAGTAAACCAAAAACAATCATAGAATATTTAGCAGGACTCAAATTTGATGGAACATTTACAGAGTGAGTCACGTTAAGCCTGTCATATGACTACCTTATCGCCCCTTTTAAAAAAAGTTATATTCACTACTTATTGACTACAGAAGTAAATGAGAAGCTGAAGATGAAGGACAGATTCTGCAAGTTTCTCATCGTCTGATGATAAATGCAGAGAAATCCATACAAGCCCATGGGATGGTTCACCAGGTACACCTGGCTACCTTCACTGTAGTTGTGATATTGTGTTTGGAAATGTTCTGGTTTAAGTTTATGTTTATTTCTGCGGTTTGTTTCGCCTCGCGGTTGTGCGTCATTGTATGAGGTCATTCTGATCTTTGCTCTGTCAGTATAATAAAAACACATAAAACACACACACACTGACAACAAGTACGGGTCAACAGCAGCACAAGCTACAGTCTTAAAATAAAAAGGCAGTCTAATCAACAGCCCTTTCAACTGGTCTCAACAAACTCTCCATTAAACTGCGTTGGTTCCCCACTGATGCAACCAGTAAACAACCAACGGGATGTGCCCCCCCTCCCTCCCTCCAAGGCAATAAAGCAAGACTGTTTGATTCCAATAGATAGTTATAACCTGCAAACGAAGGAATTGTCTCAACCTATGAGGTAATTAGAGGCTTAATGTGGTTAAAGTTACTGAGAAGTCCGTCGCACACGGGTTGTGACTGCTGCAACCAGCTAACAGAGATGCTGCAGTCATCCTCCCAATGTGAACGAGGAAAGCTGGAAAGGTGTTATAAATTCACAGCTTCATATCCTGCCCGCCTGGTAACTCCCCCGTAATCCCAACAACAGCCCGCAAGTCGTAATAAACCCGCGTTTCGAACGGCCAGCCGCTCAAATGGCTGTACAGTAGCGGCGACGAGTAATGATTGTCAAACACAAGCATCGCTAAGTGAAATCTACACGATAGACGCCATTTTAAGAATGTCTGCGAGGCGGCGGGGAGGACAGACAAGACGTCGGAGGAAACTTGAGGCTCAGGAACGCTTTTTTTTTTTTCATTGTGTTGAATAAATCTCACCTTTTCGCATAGCGTCTTCACTTGTCCCTCAGACAGCTGCTTGCAATCGTTGAGCTGCTCGATCCATTGATCGAGTTCTTTAGTAAATGCCTTTTCGTCCATTTCTATGTTTTCGGGTTAGCTAATTGTTTTTTTTTCTTCACCGATACGTTAACTAATTTTGTTCAGCGGGTGACTTTCAAATGTGTGCCCGTCTCTCTCGAAACTTACAAAGCGGTCACACCAGACGATAATTTGTTCTCTTGTTATCAAACGCATGTACCTCCTGTTGCCAAATCACTATGATTTGACTGAACTGAAACTGAATAGGGGAGGAAAAGGCGTCAGTTGCTGATCCACCCTGGTCATCTGTTCTCGTCGAGGCCCGCGCTCTTAAATAGCGCAGTTCCGCTTAGGCTCTTCAAAATAAAAACATCAAACATGTAAAGGCCTGCGTTTTGCGTTCCCTTTAAAATATATTTTAAAAAGCTATGCAACATACTTCTGGAAAAGAAAAAATAAGAATTGGTGATAATTGAATTAAGATACTTTTGGTAAATCAATTATCAAGATGACAAGAAAACAATCCAAACATTTTGTTATCGATTTTTATTTTATTTTTTTATTTATTTTATATTTACTTTATATTGTCAAACTGTTGATAGATCTGACTTTTTATCTCAGTATTGTAAATTTCGATGGAAATTATCATCCAATAAAATAAAATAAAACTTGGAAGTAATTTATGGCTGATTGTCATGATATTTGGAAGTCTTTTTTTGATATGTATATCTCCAGTCTTCATCTGGTACTGTTACAAAACTGACCACTTTTTCTAAACACAAACCCCAATAAATAAATAATGCCTGAAACAATCTTTATGATTTTTGGTAATTTTGTTGTTTTATTATTATCATTAGATTATCACATCTATGATTGGTTTCTTTCAACAACAAAAGATGTCCCAAACAACCTGAAACTTGGCAGCATGTGATGAAATATATTGCGTAATGATATCGCCAAAATGCTCAGTGTCCTCGGTGGCTCCCATTCTGCAATCTATGGGTCACTTAGATTCAGTTTATCTATCAACCAATCTAGCTATTTATTCTGAAACACTTCACTTCCGGTTACACTCTGTCCCGTATGTCTCGCTTGATGCAGCATCGGAGCGCGCCCGATACAAACAGAACCAGAGACCGACGAAGGCCGCTTCGTGATTGGTTCACCGAGCTGCTTCCTCTGCTCTGTCATTGGCTCACCGTTGAATAGAGAAGTCGTCAACACGCATCGGAGAGAATACGTCATCGCTACCTGGAAACATGAGGGGAATTTCATAGTTGGCCGTGATGTCACTGTTCTATTCGTTGGCCACACCAAGTAGAACAAATAAACAAAACAACAACAACAAAACAAAAAACTCCAGAAGTATATTTTTCACATACGTTTCAGCTTTTAAGTTATATATGTAGGTTATCCAGTTACTACCCTACTCTTGAATCTGAAATTCAGTTATTAGTAGTAAAAAAAAAATAGCACTCAGGAAAAACGTTTTTCTTTTGATTTTATATTTCATTATCATTTAATACTGTTATTATGATAGCTTAATAGTCATCATTAAGCTATCAACACATCAGTGATTCAAAGTTTTCACTGGGTAAAACATTTCTTCTTCATTGTGATGAACATTGAAACTGAAGTTTATTTTAAGTTTACAGACATATCTCTTGTTATGAAAAGTAAAAAGTGTAAAAATTTAAGTGTACCAAATTGTATGAAAAAAAATCTACAAGTATGCAAAAATAAATAAATAAACTTGTGAGCAGATTATATCAGTTTGTGTTTGATTCCAAAGTACCTGCATCTTCAATAATGGCTGGAGATCTGACTTCTTATCAGAACCTTTTTAAATTTGAAATACTGTATACAGCAGCAAACATTTGTATGTCAACCATCAGTAGTTTGTGCCTGTGACTTGCCAAAAGCCAGAAATGGAGTGATACAAACAATATACCATAAAAGATCAAAGGAGTGGCTGAAAGTTTTGCTCAAAACTCAGAGTATTGTGACATCACAGATCCAGATAAGAGTACAATATCTAGTCTACCTGTCTCTACCCAAATTCACATCATGCTGCATTTGTTGTACCTCATAAGTGGCTCCTTTAAAGGTGTAAGATCAGTTTTAAAAGGGACACACAGCTGGTTACTTTAACTGGCTACCTTTGTGTCTGAAATGTGGCATTTATTTGACTGCCTACAGGCATATACAACTGAAATCCAGGTAGAGGCAGAGTCTATAAAAGAGGAAGGGAGTCCACCTTGATCTTTCTTCCTGTACTTAAATTACATTTGTCTGAATACTGATTCAGGTAAAACATTTAATCTTGTGCTGCTGGATCTGAGTTCAGCCTTTGATACTGGGAACCAGACTGGGGGCAGGCTGGAAATCTGGGTGGGGTTGTCTTTGTTTTATTCTTTTTTTGTCTAAATCTGCTTTTTGTGATTTTATCATGCATTTTATTTGCATTCTTATTCTGTTTTTTTATTCATGTAATTCCATTTAATTCTATTCTTTTAATCTTAACGTCTTAGTGAAGCACTTCGAGTTGCCTTTGTGTCTGAAATGTGCCGTCCCAAAAAAAAAAAAACTTGCTTTGGCTTCCTGTCACAGCTGAGAACAGCTCAGACATGCCTTTGTCTGATGTATGATGTTATTCATGTTTAGTGAGGATCTAAAGACTTGGAGGGGTTGCTTACACAAAACAGTCAAGATGCAACGGTTGCACAAGCAAAACAGATGTTAAAGATAATTGTGCAGCAGCCTAGAAAGATATATTTACCCTTTTTATGTACATGTTTTGTAAGATATTTGAAAGTTTGTTTTTCCACATTCAGTTTTACTAATATTTCTTTTTCTGCTTTAGTTTTTATACTGAGACACCATGAATGGCCCTAACCACTGTTTATAGCACTTTTAGATTGTTGGGTGCTTTTAGCTTATCAATTGAATGAACCATTTAACGTCTTCTTTGTGATGATCCCTGGAAAGGACTGTGTGGAGGGAGAAATCACGTTGCATGTGTTTTATGGTGTTTTGAGTCATCATTGCTCAGCATGAATAGAACTTGTACCTCGTGCTTGGTGCTGTTTATCGTCTAATTTGAATGTATTGATAGGTCTCAGCAGACCCTGTGATACCAAACAGTTTTAAAAAGGTTATATGGATGGATGAATGGATCCTCCAGAGATAAAGTGATGTTGACCTCCATCACCAGCTCAGCATCAACCAGCGAGCACAACCAGAACTGCAGACTGGATGGATCATTTTTCTGAAACCTGTGACTCCTTGATAGGGCAGCCTAGTTCAGTTTTTATGTTGATTTACTTGGTGCATTTTAACGGATGAATTGCTCCACTGTTGCTACGACATGGTTAGTTATTATGCTGCCTTGAATACCCCTCTTGTCCTTTAATCTATTGAAGAGATGTTTATAACATTACAGCAAACTTATATTGGTGTTACAGCCTCTGGTTCTAGGTCATTTTGAGCTGTGTATGCTGAGTAAAAGTCGGTCACATAAATCTGTGCAGTGAACTATCAACAGCCTAAAACAGCCTTGACTCTTACCTGAGAGTCTTAAACTGAAAATATAACAAACAAAATCTTTTTCAGGAGGACACTGTCCAGGTTTGTCAAATATTTAAGCGGATGGAAGATCATGTTTATCCATATACTCATCAACAGTTTGCTTATTTCATTGGTTTCTTATCCATCCATCCATCCATTATCTATACCCGTTTCATCCTCTGAAGGGTCACGGGGATTGGTTTCTTATCCATCCATAAATGAAATCTTTTAATCAGGAGCTAAAGTCAGCTTCTTGTTAGCATATTTAGCAGCGTAGCTCAAATCTGGAAGCGGGCCACGAGTCTGCTCGGATCCAAACTGCAAGTCTCAAGGAAGTGACTGCTTCTGGCCAAGAAAGAGTAAAGCACATAATATTTTATAAAGAGCATGTGAGTTTTATGTGCTGGCTGGTTCGGGACAAGCCAACCTAACTGTCAGTTGCTGGACGCTTTCTTTAAATGTGACAATCTTCGTTCTGTTTTCATCAGTTTTCTTTTAGTTCATCTATCGTGAGTTAAATCGTGTTTCGAATTGTGCTGAAGTATATCTCTTTGAAACAAAACCACCGTCCAGTAGGTCCCCTTGCACACATGCATCTGCAGTCACTAGCTCTTTGAGTCTGGATCTTGAGCCCAACACATTAGGGCGTTACTGCTTCTCATTATTTTGCCATCGAAAGTGGGATCGTACCTGTTGACACACAACTGCTTTTTGAGTAAACTGATTACAGGAACATGCAGGAACGTGTTCCCATTTGACACTGACTACTACATCTAAAACTGAGTCGAGAAATAGAAATACAATTTTCTCATTTATCACAGTCATTATTCAGTCCTCTAGTCCTCTATATCATGTTACCCCCCGCACCCCTTAAATCAAAGTACAAACCTTATCCATTTTTGGTTCTTTCTATTTTGGAGGGGTAAAGAAATCAAATTCATTATCTCCCAGCAGTCACAGTTTCACAAGTGATGCTTTTGTGCTGTTGTGGTGCAAATCTTGCCTTCTGCACAGAAGCACTGCTGGAGTGTTTCTGAAAACCACATTTCTTTCAGAGCACATACCTTGTAATTAAAACTCTCATTTCCACATTTATAATAAAAGGAAACAACCATTTTTTTGCTCCATGAAGAAAGAAAACAAAGACATCAGCCGCATCTGTTAAATTAAGATTTTAAGCATCGTCCTCTAGATCACACTTGTCAAGACGTAAATTTAAGACCTGTCTCACTTTATTTTTCTGCCTATCTAGTAATGTTTGTGCAAAATATTGGCTTATATCATGCTTAATGTTTTCCAAATCTCCTTGACTCATGACAAGCCTCCACAGTTTCAAGTTTCAAATGTCTTAGACAGTGACCCTGTTCGCCTATTTTAGATCATGATGCGCATTGTTTGGATCCTTGTTTTCCACATTAACATTTCATTGATCATCCTGTGAACATCAGTTGTCAACTTGGCATGCCTCAGTGCCTTGACCTCTAAAAAAAAGGGCAGCCTGCTTTTGGTTTACCTGCTCGGGGCATAGAGATCTCTTGCAGGTGTTAACTCTGAGGACATTTTTATTTGAACTCAAATCATGATCTTTTTCTCAACCTCACCATGGATTTCTGGTCCCTGATCCCAACCTAATGCTAATGTAAAATAACAAAGAGTGAAAAATATCATGGCAACCAAAGAGACCCATGTTAACAAACGCATTAAAGTCCTACTTTTTTTTTTTTTTTTGGAGTGAATCCACTTCACTGCAGTTTTTTTGTTAAAACAGATAGTGCCACAGATAGAGACAATGAGTTCATAAGTCAAATCCAGAACTTTCATCCAGTGGTTGTAGCAGGGGCGATTCTAGGGTCAGAGCTTTAGGGGTGCTGAGCACTCAATTAGCCCCACCACAACCCACAAGTAAGTTTAGTGAGCAGAGGATGATACCATTAGGCAGGGTCGTTTTCATTTTCATTCTTAAAATGAAAAAGAAAAAGAATATGTCGATAGTTAATATTGTGTTGTTTGGACATAAGCGGTTGCTGGTGAGTATAAAGTAAAAGCATGAATCCACGCTGTAATTAGGTGCTTTAACGGCCCAAAAAGAGGCAAAACAAAATAAATAAAAAGTAAGGTTTGTTGGTGGGTAGTACTGCGTGGTGCCACCATGCACTACTAACCACCAACAATGGATGGTTGGGGTGTTATTTTTGAGTTTTTAAAAGAGTGGGCCACGCCGGCGGCGCACGTATGGGCCGCGGAGATAGGGCACTGGAATCCCCTGGCAAGCCAAGGGAGATCACGGACCACCGCGCAATGCTCGGCCCGCGATCCCCTTGGCTGGCAAGGGAGAGAGCGAGCCTCTGCGCGGTGCGGATCTGGCGCGTGCAATGGGACCGTCTGCTGCCCATAGCAGCGGTCCCGGCGCCATCCAAGCACCAGGCTCCCCGTGGTTCCCCGAGGGGACCCACTGAAGATTTGACAGTGTGTGACCTCTTTATATACTACTTTTCTCACGTGCCATCAATGACGTCACATTGTAAAGCCACGTGAGGGAGCTCCCATGGAAATTTCCTTCAGGGTTGTCATGACAACACTGTACGTGGTGACGCGTCTTTGCGCAGAGCCCGCACGCACGCCGGTCTACCAGCGCAACGTCGCGCGCAGAGGCGCTTACTGGCTGATGCAGGAAGCTGTTGACCAGGGGCGTCACTAGGTTTAGGGGAGGCTTAGCCCCCAAGAGATGCACAGGATGTGAGCGAATGTAGCGTGTGAGCACAACATTTCACAAACAGCTAATAAAGACTGAGAAATAATTTATTAATATTATTATTTCAGTCTGTTTTATACAATACAGTATAAGTATACAGTATAAGTCTTATATCTGCTTGCTCTCCTTCTCTCTCTGTGATAACTTGATCTTCCTCTGCCTCTTGATCCATCCCTGGATCCCCTTGCTCTCTGACTTGACCTTGCCTGTTGATCACACAATGAGTTGAATTAATAACTGATCAACATAGAGCCTAATGCCATAACTTTCGCTCACAGCACAATAATTGTTTGTTCCCAAATATTTTGAAGTTGCACAGATTACATTTTGGGCACATATGTGACTAAAATGGTTGTAATTTCAAGCCCTGAACAATATATTATTTAATTACTTGAATTAAAGTAATACTAAGATACTCTTGAAAATATTTGGGTCAGGCTAATATATAGATATATATATATATATATATATATATATATATATATATATATATATATATATATATATATATATATATATATATATATATATATACATATATATATATATATATATATATATATATATATCTGTGTGCTTCGGGGTACACACAGGAGTGCAAGCAAGGTCGCAGGGAAAACGTGGACTGGATTTTCAGTGATGTGGGCGTTCTCAATATGAACAAGTGGAATGGATTAGATAACGACAGACTGACAGATTTATGATCATATTTAAGTGAATAGTGACAGGTTACACAATTAATTATTTAAACTCATATTCTGGTCACTTCATATTGAATTTGTCAGCGCTTTTTGTAAAAAAAAAAAAAAAAAAAAAAAAAAAATATATATATATATATATATATATATATATATATATATATATATATATATTTTTTTTTTTTTTTTTTTTTTTTTTTTTTAAACCTAATTATTTAGGGGGTTTAAGAATATTTTAGGGGGGCTGAAGCCCCCGTAAAATAGGCCTAATGACACCACTGGGTTGTAGGTTTTTTTTTCTGTGCCAGTTCCCTTGATATTTAAACATTGTCTTGGTTGAGTTCTGGTAACATAATTCGTGATTAAGGAAAGAGCAAGGTTTGGATTTTACTCTTACAACCTTAAAGCATGCATGAAGTCTCTGCTGCCCAAGACTGACCAAAAATTTGCAGCAAAATATTGTGCCATCCCAAATAATTAGAGCTTTTACTGTGAATCTGCTATGCTTTGTGCTGTAAATGGTGGCAGCCTTTCAACATTTTGATGTGAGATTGAGGAGGATATCTTGCACTTCTGGCCTGTACTTCAGGAGGAGCTTTGTGTACATTATCCTTTCACCTATGTCTTCAAACCAGAAGGTTACCGGCTCTAACATACCACTAAAGATTCATCAACATAGAGGATTATTTTACTGCTATCAATCTACTCCAGGGCTTGAGCCTCTGTTTTACACCCTATTTTCTCTTCTGTTAAAGCAAAGTGCGTACCTGCTGCTGCTCACTCTCTATATTTAAATTCATTGTGTGCGCCAAGGAGGTCTGAATAAAAGCCCTTTAATTCCCGACATGCAGATGCAGGCCGCATGTTTGATGCCAGCGCAAAGCTGTCGGCGGGATAAAAGGACTGGCGCCTTTTGTTCACAACATTTTCACATACAAGTGTTTGTGTGTGATGTGGCAGAGGAGAGGATGATGAACGGGTTGTTATGGAAAGTTGGAAGATGATCCTGTTTGCATGATCAGAGAAGAGGACAATGACAACCTTGGAGGAGGACGGGACATGGAGCAAATCCACAAAAATGTCAGCCAGTGGTTGTGTAATAATATCTTATTAGGCATATGTAACACAACATCAGTGGTGTATTGTGAAGCAATGAGGTGATTGCCCTCAGTATGATTAACTGGAAACATTTCATTGTGTGCATCACAAGTGAATGTGTTTCCCTCACATGCAGGAAACTCAAAATTAAAAAAATAAAAACAACACAGAAGCCAGGCTTCATTTCTTTCCTCTATCTAGATAAATTGACTGTTGGAATAACCTGTAAAAAGGAGGGGGGAAAAAAAGAAAAAAAGGGATCCACAACTTCTCCTCCTCCTTCTTTTCCTGTCTGCCAATTAGCATCCAGTATTGTTTCTCCCAGATACCTGAAACCATGACAACAGCAGGGTACCCATCCCATCAGTGATCTCGAGCACCATCTGCTGTTGACAGAGGAGAAATTCAGGCTGCTGGATCTTTCACTGAGGGGGAAAACACTCAGACCTTCAGAAGACCTTCCAAGACCTTTTTTTGAACGGTGTGTCAAGAAATAGTACTGGTGAAATTAAACAAGCACATGAACACTTTTTGCAAAGCGTTTAAAGGAATACGAAGATTGTTTCACAAGGTCTTTCTGCATCTTTCGACATCATCGCACTAACTTCACTGACAAATAACATTTGGAGAAATAATCCAAATTCACTGAGATTTATGACTGAAAAATTAAAACAACATAGAGAAAGAGCACTGAAATAAAACTCCAATGCCTGAGATTATCTAGATTTTTCCATTACTTTCATACTTAATGTTTTATTTTTTCAGAAAATCACATAAAGAGGACACTTCACCCACACGTCTTCAATAATCCACCACCACACGTCTTTATGATGACTCAGACAAAGAAAGCAGCCCATCTAAGGCTTGTTCCAAGTGAAGAGCTCACAGTCTCAATTTAGACTTAGATATGGACTCAATGCAGCTGCAACCTACACAGTTTATATTTGAGGTTAAACAGAAAACTCCAGATCTGTTTATCTGAATTTTATTGTCCTGCAACTGAGAGACCTCTTTTTTTTTTAGCTGCACGTAGCCGAAAGATGTTCAATAAGAGCAGATGCTGCTGCTCATCTTAAAAAACATTTAATATTATTGTCAACCTTTTTGTCGACAGTCTTTTCATTTTTCCACGGACACATTGAGGAACCCTGTTGCTGTAAAACTCCTCTGTGTTGCATCAGCGCTGAATAATGAGTTGCTGCTCACTGTAATCCACAGTGTGGACCTGCTTTGGCATCTGTGGATCTTCAAATTTGCACATATTCTCATAATTGCAAGCATTTTGGGGAGGTCTTTGTGACAGCAGAAACACTAAAACATGAGAAAACAAGGTAGTTCTGACCACATAGACATGCAGGTGTATACACAACCAAATATTAAGTCACAGTAAGATGATATATATATATATATATATATATATATATATATATATATCTATATATATATATATATATATATATATATAAATACTATATGTGGTGTGTGTTGTGTGTGTGTGTGTGTGGGTTATATACACACATGGGTTATATACACACATATAAGGCCTATAAGGTCTATATACACATATATAAGGCCCTTAATGGCCTAGCTCCACGCTATTTACAAGACTTGATATCACGCTATGCACCTAATAGAGCTCTCCGCTCTCAGAGTGCAGGATTACTCGTCGTTCCTAGAATATCCAAAAGTAGGTTTGGAGGACGGGCCTTCTGTTACCAGGCACCTTTTTTTTATGGAACCAGCTACCAGTTTGGGTTAAGGAGGCTGACACCTCCTCCATCTTTAAAACTAAATTGAAAACATTTCTGTTCAGTAAAGCCTACAGTTAGTCTAAACTATAGTGTGTAAGGCTAATAGTTATAGCCATGGTTGTAGGAGCTAAGACTAGAGTTAGCTCGTCTTAATCACAGCTTCGCCATAGTTATGCTGCTATAGGCCTACACTGCAGGGGGACACCACCATGATCCGCTAAATGGTGTCTCCACTGCTTTTCCCCCTTTTCCTTCCCTTTCCTCCTCCCTTCCTCCTCCTCCAGCTCATTCATAATTACTTCTGAACACCTTGTTACTGTAGCTGTGCTCCATATTCTTTACTTTCCAGTGGTTTGTTGTGTGTTTTGCCCCCCTTTTTTTCTCTGTGTATTTGCAGGCCAGAGTTTCCTGGGTTTCATGCTGACTTGCAGTTCCATCCTTTGTCCATCCCGGGGTTCTCCTCCACTTGTGTTTGGGGTGCCGACTGGTGACCTGGTCCTCTGGCCGTCTCATCCCAGTGCTGCTACCTCCATCTGTTTATGTTTATGCTCTCCTCTCTCTGTCCTACACCCTCTCTCTGTCCTGTCTCCCCTATTTTCTTTCTTCTACCCGGCTGGCCTTCGCCAGGAAAGTCCCCCCATATGAGCCAGGTCCTGCTCAAGGTTTCTTCCTCTTAAAGTGGAGTTTTTCAGGGGAACCGTGCAAGTAGTTGTGACAGAGTGAAGGGTGGCATGTTTTCCTGGTTGAGCGGGAAGGGGATGTTTGACTGTGTATTTATATTTATTTATTTATTTATTAATGTAGCACCAGTATTTATTACCGTAGTTGATGTTTTTAATGTTGTACTGACTGTTTGGCACTTTTTAAATTTCGTTGTACTTGTTACAATGACAATAAAGGACTATTCTGTTCTATTCCTTGCCACGGTTTGGCTTAAAGTTTTTTTTTTTCTCCCTCTGTGGGAGTTTTTTACTTGCCATTATCCTTGATTGGATTTAATATTATAATTTAGTTAATAATATTTGCTCGGGGGTCATGCTCTGGGTCTCTGTAAAGCGCCTAGAGACAATTGACATTGTAACAGACGCTATATACAAATAAAATTGAATTGAACTGAATTGAAAGCAATCAATACCTATTACGTAGCAAACTGTACAGGAAAAATGGTGGTAAGAAGATGGCTAAAATACCAAAATCTAATTATATTACAGATGAAAGAAGCTACAAAATGCACAGGCTCACAAATAAAGACAAAAGTAATTGAGAACAGATGAGCATGCAGCAACGACAGCAGGTCTGTCTGGATGGTTGGTCAGACCACAACTCAAGCTCTGCAATAAAGAGGATCAAACCACAGTCACCCAGTTAAACACTCAGGAGGGTACAGAGCAGCCAAAGGTTCATAAAAACATCGGTCTGTCCGTCTACGTAATTTTCAGTCACCCGGGTCCTGGTACTTGTAATCCTTGAGTGGAGGTTCATTCATTATCTATACTCGCTTCTTTTTACTGAGGGATGAACAGAAGTCAGTTGAACTTATCCAAGATCCAAGAAAAGAAGTTCAGTAGCCATGATAAGAATGTACTCGGTCTGACTCACTTCTTTCTCAACAACCATGTTTGATTAAAATATGCAATCATTTAAATACTTTGTGGTATTATTTCTTTAATCAGCAATGTCTATCAAATAAGAGTGAACAAGTTTTATTCATCTGTAGAACAGAACTATTTCCAAAACAAGTTGCAAGGTCACAAAGTTTTACAGCTTCACTGAAGGACGCTGTGTTGATGAGCGGTCTGCCGAGAGTATACCTCCATCTTTTGCACATTGACAACTGGGATGGGATCCAGGAGACCTCAGTGGGCTTGAACAGGGTTGAAGCAGCATTAGATAATGGATGGATGATCATTATCTATAGACGCACAGATCTTCACTGAACATTGTCACAATGCTTTGGGCTGAGTTGGAGCAATTTGTAAATTTCAGAGGATAAAGAAAAATCAACATGAACTGGAAATTTGGCTCAGGGTTCATTTAAAAGCAGCTGAAAAAGATTGTAATAAAAACTCTGACATATTTTAATCCGTTTAAATTTCCTCACTGCCACTGAAAGCCCCATTGCTCATTCCTGTGGAACACCAACGATCCACAGGACTTACGAAGCCCTCAGTCAGCCAACTGTGTAATTTAATTATCACCATCACCCATGTAGATGTAACATGACATTGCAGTTTTAATTAGACAATTAGCTTGAGCCATCTTAAAGGTTTAAAGGTTTGTTCCTCATTAGTGCTGATATCTGCTGCACATGTCGATGGCTCCATCGTGGCCCCACCCCAACACCCCGACTAGAGTCTGCCAGCCACCAGCAGAAGGTTTCTGTGGAGACTAAATGGGTCACTGGGGGCGGGGGCGCTGGCAAGTGAAGTATGGGACTGTCTGAGGGATTTTTCTCTCCACTGAACGTGAACAAGAGGACACCAGTCATTGAAACACAGTGAAGTTCAGCCCACTATCTCTGTAAATGCAGAGAGAAGAAAGGGTATTTCCAAACCTAAGAGGTCTGCATCTGTTCTGTTATATAAAGAGGACAAATCAATGCAATTCAGTGCACTGATTAAGTGCAGCTCTGCACAAAACCATGCTCGTTTCAACATACAAGGTCAGTTTTGTTCAAAGGTTGACTTTGATGACCACATTCTAACATCTACACGCTTTTACCTGCACAGTGACAGATAACAGTTTAGTTTTAAACGTCACGTGGTTTAAGTATCCAACGGTCTATATAATATTAAAAACCTTCTAAATGTATTGTTTTTATATGTCAATGTCCACAGCAGTAGTACAGTTTCCCTGCTGGTTTTGGATAAAAAACAGGTTTTTGTCCAGCTGCTGGCACACACACACGCATGTGCACATACACTGGGTCACCTTTTCCTCCACGAAGCAGCCAGAGAAATGACTACAATTCAATTTCTTCATCAAAATGGTTAAGTTATAAAAATGGCTGATTGAAAAGGCTTTATAGTTCTGATGTGGCTCTCTGACTAAACAAAATCTGTTTTTTTTTTTTTATTTTTAAATTATAATTATTATTGATTTTGCTGCAAATGAAATGTCATTCATAATATAAGATCCAACATATAAACGCATGATGTAAATGTTTCATGCATTACATTATGAGACATACTTTTCATTCATGGTTGTGGAGAGGAGGTGCATCTCAGGCTTTTGTCCGTGTGTGACCTACATTCTCACAATAGTCAAATGGGCTAACAGGGATTTAGGATTGTTGATTGCTGCAGTCTGGACTCTCTCTGGGAAACTGTGAGGAGAATGATTACATGTGATTAAGCAGCCACGTATATTTGCTTTTCTTTTTTTTTGAGCTGGGACGCACTGAACCCCTGCAGAGGCAGTGGCGCTCTGTGTGACTCACAGCAATGAAACATGCCAATTTAAAGTCCATCTTCTCTTTTAATTAAAAGAGATGATAAAGACATCCAACTGTCTCCCAAACATTTTTGGCAAATGCAAAATCCTAGTAAAACTTGTTAGAAGTCTAATAACACGTTATTCATTGATTCATACACAGATTTTTTTCCCCCCTCAAGTTCATCAGAATTACAGGGTTATTGTATAACTTCACATGAGTATACAAATTCTGACAGTGCCAATAGGATTTTAGTCCCTGCCCTGTTATTAACAGTTAATAAATGAGAATTTAATTTGCTGACCCAGAAACCTATAAGATCAACCTATTTTTATGAAGAGATCTTCATGTGGCAGGGTGAGATTTATGTTTCACAGCTGGAGCCTGATGAACAGATTTATCTGATAAGCAGTTCATTAGTTGTTCTAAAGTTACCCTTGTGCCTTCAGGCAACACACATTAGCTGAGTGTCTTACGCACAGAAGAGTCATCGGGAGGAATGGCGAAACTAGGAGTCAAAGCAGTGGTAAGATGACCAATCTATGTGCTGAACCATAGATATCTTATGCCAATTTTTCAACAGTTAAGAGATTTCTAGTGTATTACTTTCACCTGGCATGAAATTCACCAACTTAGTGAGGGGTTTCGGTTTTTGAACTTATATTTTTTTGGGAGGAAAAATAAAATCTTATTCAACAACAGGGATGAGGCGAATGAAAAAAGGTTCTAGTATTTAACCTCTTCGACGTGCAATTATTCTGCAAATATTTCCCATGGTTTTGAAATCGATGTGCTACAGCCCTAGATTTATATTAATATTTTAATAGATATAGCAGTATTTGACCCAAAGTCCTGCATCATTAATCCATCCAGACTCAATGACGCCTTTAAACATCATATTTTCAATCTCCTTTTCTCATAAAAATTTTCTTGTTCTTTATTTTCTGTCTATTATTTCCAGCACCTCCATCATTGACTGCCTTTTTAAAATTCAGTTCATATTTTGCTGGCTTGATGAGGGCAGGCAGGACGACAGGCAGCGTGCATTAGCAACAGATGAATTATGTTGATGATAAAGTGTTCCCCTTAGTGCTGACTAGATTATAAATCCGCTACACATTCATTTCTTTTACCTGCCATCCATCCACAAGTCTAAATTAGATTATCCCAGGTGGGTAACATTGTGCATTTTGTATAATTGCGATTAATCACATTATTTCCCTGATTAATCATGATTAATTGCATTGTATACGCAAAATCAAATAATGAATTCAAAAGTAGTGTAAAATGCACTTTTATTTAAATGTTCTGCTGCCATAAGAATTAAAGTGCCATAACGTTTGTTGTTCAAACACTTAACATCAGCACTTGTCAGTAACACATATTTAGTGTAAATCTCATGTTAAAAACGTGTAAAATAAAATAAAGCTTAAGCCACTGCCAAGGCATTAATGTCATCCTGTTTTTATGAAAATTTTTTTTAAAAGTCTACAAACAAAATCCAACAAAATGACTGTGGCTCAGCACAATCAGAACATTAAAACAGGTAATTTCTGAGGTAACAGCAGAAACTTTTAATGGGGCAGTGGTCACAAATAACCTTGTTTCTGTCAAATCCTCTATCTGGGAGAACTTTAAAATGAAAATGTCCATGTTAAAGTTCAGTAACTTTAAACCGGACTAATTAAATATTAAAAACAAATTCAGTACTGTGGCCCAATCCGTGTATCATTCTTTCTTTCCATTTTCAATTGGCAATCAAAAATTAAAAAAGGAAAAAGGGACGTTTTATTTCGTTTTTCATTTTTTAATCTCTCCTCCATGAGTCACCACCTTATCGTGGTGGAGGGGTTTGCGTGTCCCAGTGATCCTAGGAGCTATGTTGTCGGGGGCTTTATGCCCCTGGAAGGGTCACCTATGGCAAACAGGTCTCTAGGTGAGGGACCAGACAAAGTGTGGCTCACAAAGATCTCTATGACGGACAAGAACATTGGACCAAGGCTTCCCTTGCCCGGACGCGGGTCACCGGGGCCCCCCTCTGGAGCCAGGCCTGGAGGTGGGGCTCGGAGGCGAGCGCCTGGTGGCCGGGCCTTTGTACATGGGGCCCGGCCCGGCTCAGCCCGAAAGGGAAACATGGGCCCCCACTCCCGTGGGCTCACCACCTGCAGGAGGGGCCATAGAGGTCGGATGCATAGTGAGCTGGGCGGTGGCCGGATGCGGGGACCCTGGCGGTCCGATCCTCGGCTGCAGAAGCTAGCTCTAGGGACGTGGAATGTCACCTCTCTGGCGGGGAAGGAGCCTGAGCTGGTGTGTGAGGTTGAGCGGTTCCAGCTAGATATAGTTGGACTCACCTCGACACACGGCTTGGGCTCTGGAACCAGTATCCTCAAGAGGGGTTGGACTCTCTTCCACTCTGGAGTTGCTCCGGGTGAGAGGCGCCGAGCTGGTGTGGGCATACTTATTGCCCCCCGACTTGGCGCCTGTACATTGGGGTTTACCCCGGTGGACAAAAGGGTAGCCTCTCTCCGCCTCCGGGTGGGTGGATGGGTCCTGACTGTTGTTTGTGCTCATGCACCAAATAGCAGTTCAGAGTACCCACCCTTTTTGGAGTCCTTGGATAAAGTATTGGAGAATGTTCCATCTGGGGACTCCCTCGTTCTGCTGGGGGACTTCAATGCTCACGTGGGCAATGACAGTGAGACCTGGAGGGTGTTGTTGGGGAGGCAGGGCCCCCCTGATCTGAACCAGAGTGGTGTTTCGTTGTTGGACTTCTGTGCTCGCCATGGACTGTCCATAACGAACACCATGTTCAAGCATAAGAGTGTCCACATGTGCACTTGGCACCAGGACACTCTAGGCCGCAGTTCGATGATCGACTTTATAATTGTATTGTCGGACTTGCGGCCGCATGTCTTGGACACTCGGGCGAAGAGAGGGGCGGAGCTGTCAACTGATCACCACCTGGTGGTGGGTTGGCTCAGATGGTGGGGGAGGATGCCGGTCAGACCTGGCAGGCCCAAGCGTGCTGTGAGGGTCTGCTGGGAACGTCTGGCGGAGTCTCCTGTCAGAAGGAGCTTTAACTCACACCTCCGGCAAAACTTCGACCATGTTCCGAGTGAGGCAGGGGACATTGAGTCCGAGTGGGCTATGTTCCGGGCCTCTATTGTTGAGGCGGCCGACCGGAGCTGTGGCCGTAAGGTCGTTGGTGCCTGTCGCAGCGGCAATCCCAGAACTCGCTGGTGGACACCAGCAGTGAGGGATGCCGTCAAGCTGAAGAAGGAGTCCTATCAGGCCTTTTTGGCATGTGGGACTCCGGAGGCAGCTGACAGGTATCGGCGGGCTAAGCGGAACGCGGCCTCGGCGGTTGCTGAGGCAAAAACTCGGACATGGGAGGAGTTTGGATAGGCCATGGAGAACGACTTCCGAACGGCTTCGAAGAGATTCTGGTCCACCATCCAGCGTCTCAGGAGGGGGAAGCAGTGCTCCGTCAACACTGTATACAGTGGGGATGGGGAGCTGTTGACCTCGACTCGGGACGTTGTGGATTGGTGGAGGGAATACTTCGAAGACCTCCTCAATCCCGCCGACACGTCTTCCGATGAGGAAGCAGAGTCTGGGGACCCAGGGGCGGACTCTCCTATCTCTGGGGCTGAGGTTGCCGAGGTGGTTAAAAAGCTCCTCGGTGGCAGGGCCCCGGGTGTGGATGAGATCCACCCGGAGTTCCTCAAGGCTCTGGATGCTGAGGGGCTGTCTTGGTTGACACGCCTCTGCAGCATCGCGTGGACTTCGGGGACAGTACCGCTGGATTGGCAGACTGGGGTGGTGGTCCCCCTCTTTAAAAAGGGGGACCGGAGGGTGTGTTCCAACTACAGGGGGATCACACTCCTCAGCCTCCCTGGGAAGATCTATTCAGGGGTCCTGGAGAGGAGGGTCCGTCGGATAGTCGAATCTCGGATTGAGCACCCCGGGGAAGACCCAGGACACGCTGGAGGGACTATGTCTCGCGGCTGGCCTGCGAACACCTCGGGATCCCCCCAGAGGAGCTAGAAGAAGTGGCCGGGGAGAGGGGGGTCTGGGCTTCCTTACTCCGGCTGATGCCCCCGCGACCCGACCTCAGATAAGCGGAAGAAGACGGTACAGTACGGTATTTTTTAATCTAACACAAAAAACAAAAAAATGCCTGGTTTTTTGTATTTTAATTTTAGACTTGGATCAAAAATACGAAATTAAAAAACGGGCCAAGGGACCGAACTTGTTTTTAATATTTAATTGGGCCGGTTTACATGACCCAGAAGTGGCTTTGTGCGCGGCAGTTCAGGTAGCAACTCGGGTAGCAATACTAATAGTTCAGTCTATCAAAAAAAATTATAATAAAAAAACTGGGCTGCATCAAAACTTTCAAGCCCCTTTGTTCGAGCTGTCGCGTGCGTACTCCATTTATCATTAGATCTGCTCTATCCGTTCACTGTGATGCTCCATTTACCTACTGTTTACGTCGGTGCATCGCCATCTAGTGGCGCAGATGTGTAATGACAATAGAAGAGTTTTGACCTCGATAATCAGACAACCTCCTTTAGGAGAATATGATTTTCACTTTTGTGCACACCAGCATCTTCTGTACCATGTGAAAGGCCAGATAGGTTGTGTAAAAAAAAAAAGGAATTGCTCAAAACCTGTTGAGAGACTGTAAGTAATTAACAAAAATGACTAAAGTTTCCCCTGTCCTGTACATCATTATTCAAGTTACACAAACATATTTAGTTCCATCTTTCTAGTTTGACCAGCACTTTAACTGTCCTCTACCTGTTCAGGCCCATGCTATTCTCCTAAAGTGACAAAAAAAAAAAACACATTTACACACACGGAATACATCCATGGCATATTTTATTATACACGTACGTAGAGAATTTATTTGGTCATACATTCTTTGTAATTCATAGTCATTGACGTTCTTTGTAATTCATAATCATTTCCAAGGGTCATGACAGACAAATATTCAATGCGCCACAACCAGCTGTGGTTGAGATCCAGCTGCCTGTGATTATACACCTGTCCAGTAGGTGTTGTCGTGTGCAGATGAAGCTTCTAGGAATTAACCCTTTCTGGAACCGATCGGCTCAAATGGTTCGATGCCTCATGAGGCTTCATCTCACCATCACTAGAGGATACCCATCTGCTGCAACGTGCAGGAAATTTCAATGTGTGTCAAACCGCTGCTGAATAAGTCCTTGATCAAACTAGTATTTGATTCTAGCGCTGCCACGCTACTGGAACTGCCACGCACAAAGCCACTTCTGGGTCACGTAAACCGGACAAATTAAATATTAAAAACAAATTCGGTCTCTTGGCCCGTTTTTTAATTTTGTATTTTTGATCCAAGTCTTAAATTGAAATACAAAAATCTATGGATTTTTTTGTTTTTTGTGTTCAAAAAACAAAATAAAACGTCCCTTTTTTAATTTTTGATTGCCAATTGAAAAAGGAAAGAACCCCCCCCCCCAGTTAACACAATGTGTATATATGAAAAACACTCTGCATAATACACAAGGATGAACACATGACAGTGGAACACCTTTTTTTTTTTTTTTTTTTTTCCTATATACAGTGGAGGAAATAAGTATTTGATCCCCTGCTGATTTTGGCAGTTGTCATACTAAGAAATAAATGAAGAGTCTCAGATTTTTATGACAGCTTTATTTTAACAGTTATAGAAAGAATATTTTAAAAAAAAAAGAGAAAATTACATGAAATGAAAAATAAAAATTAATTTGCAAGTCATTGAGGGAAATAAGTACTTGATTAAAATTTTATACCATCTGCCAGTCTCTGGCTGCATTTAGCGGACCCGGATCCGGGGTTAAGGGGCCAGATCTCAGCTTGACCCCTCCTGAACAAACAATGGTGGGTGTTGGTGCACATCCTGGTTGCTGAAGGGTTGGGCATTGATGGATACCCTCTTGCGCTCCAGTTTATCGGCCAGACACCTGAGGACCTGGTTATGTCTCCATGTGTATCTGCCTTGAGAGAGGATGGTTCTACAGCCGACCAGGATGTGCTTGAGTGTTGCTGGGGTTGTACACGGGGGGCAAGATGACTCCTTTCCAAGCCATAGTTGCAGATTTACTGGAGAGGGAAGCACATCATATGTAGCTCAGTTGATGAAGCTCAGTCTGTTGGACTCCATGCTCCAGAGTTCGCTCCATGTGAGTTTCCTCTTTTCGACCCCTTCCCACCTCATCCAGCGGCCCTGTTTGGCTTGTGCTACAGCTTTGGAACGTCTGGCTGCTTCCTCCTGTTGGCACACCTCCTTTACCACCATGGTTCGCCATTCGGTTGCCGATGCCTTTCGCCAGAGAGGTGTTGACGCTCCAAGGCCAAGGCCTCCCCTCCCTTGTTGGACATGGCCCACTACATCACGATGGAGGAGAGCCGACTTGGCCTGCAACACAGCTGTGGCTGGAGTCCACTTCTTCCCTGTCACCAGGGTAGGAGCGGCGCCTCTCACACGGGGTCCCGGGAGTCAATGAGGGACATGTCCAGCCTCACCTTGGCACACTTGAACTCTTCAACCAGGCTAGAAATTGGCAGCGACAGGGCTCCATCGCTGTAGAGTCCAACGCTGCTGAGGCATTTGGGAAGTCCGAGCCACTTCCTCACATGGGAGTTCACTAGCCTTTCTAGTCGATTGGCAAAGGTTAGCGAGACCTCCTACATGGTCAACGGCCACATGAGTCTGGGTAGCAGCCCAAACTGGAGGCACCAGAGCTTCAATTTCCCTGGTAACGCAGTGTTGTTTATCTGCCTGAGACTGTTAGCCGTGTCTTGCCGGAGTTGTTTAAGTTGCTGGGTGTCTACCATCATCCTAGGCTCTTGATGGGCTTCTCTAGAACCATTGGAATTGGTTCTTCCCTGATGTTAAACCGTTTGCTGGATAGCTGGCCTTTGATGATGGAGATGCTGCGTGACTTGGTTGGTTTAAATTCCATTCGTGCCCACTGGATGTTTTCCTGGAGTTTCTGCAGCAAACGTCTAGTGCATGGCTTTGTTGTGACGATGGTCATGTCGTCCATGTAGGCTCTAATAGGTGGAGGGCGCAGGCCACCCTTGGCCCTCTTGCCTCCCCCCACCCAACGAGATGCCCTTATGATCAGTTCCATTGCCATGACAAATGCCAGAGGGGAAATTGTACAGCCTGCCATGATCCCAATTTCCAGATGCTGCCAGGCAGTGGTGTTGTTCTCCGCTATCACACAGAACTGGAGATGCTGAAAGTAGCTCTTGACCAACTCTGTGATGTGATTTGGTACGCCGAAGAAGTTGAAGGCTGTCCACAGCATATTATGCGGGACTGATCCAAAGGCGCTGGCAAGGTCTAAGAAAATCATGTGAAGGTCTCTCCGTTCCTTTTTGGCAGTTTGTATCTGGTGCGAGATGACGTTGGCATGCTCCAGACATCCCGAGAAGCCCCGGATCCCGGCCTTCTGCACCGAAATATCAATGAAGTTGTTTCTTTGAAGGAATGTAGAGAACCTTTGGGCAAGGATGCTAAAGAAGATCTTTCCCTCTACATTAAGCAGGCTGATCTGGCGAAACTGGTGTAATGGTTGAAGAGTCCTTCTCTTTGGGGATCAGGATGTCTCCTGCTCTTTGCCATGCCTTCGGTATCACTCCCTTTTGGCCATGCTACCTTCATCAACTTCCAGAGGTATTTAAGGGCTCCTGAGGTGTTCTTATAGAGCCTATACGGGACACCATTGTGCCCAGGCGCTGATGCTGATCTTGCCTGCTTCACGGTCTCCTCCACTTCGCTCCATGTAGGGGGCCTTATGTCCATCTGGTGTGGGCAGGTGCATGGATTGGTGGCATATCGTTCGGGATGGTGAAAGGCTCATGCCTGCGATCATCACCGTAGGTCTTCCTCAGGTGGAAAATAAAATAGTAGTAGAGTAGAGAAGTGAAGAGAAGTAGTAGAGAGAAGTAGAGAAGCAGCACAGGTGCCTAATAATGGGCACACAGGTCTGTACCTGCTTCAGCAAATAGACAGAAACCATCCATCCATCCATCCATTTTCTATACCCGTTTCATCCTAGAAGGGTCACGGGGATCTGCTGGAGCCTATCCCAGCCGTCCACGGGCGAAAGGCAGGGGCACACCCTGGACAGGTCGCCAGTCCATCGCAGTAGACAGAAACCATGACACTTAAACTTAGTCCAAGTTAAAACACTTCTCTTCTCTCCAATAAAGATGTGCTTTGTTCGACTCACAATGTGTCTGCTTCTTGGTGGTGCCCATGGAAACACTTAAAGTATGATATCCAACTGCTGAGGGGAATTAAATTATTCGAAACATCAGGAAATGAATTACAGTTATCATGACAACAGGAAAAACTGTGGTTTCTGTGGTTTTGAGAAGAGGCTTAAATGTCAGCCTCTTGTCTCAGTCCCAGATTATCTCCTCACAACATTCCCTTTTATTTTCAAGTCTCAATGTTAATATCCAACTGAATCTGTGAAGACATGACCACAACTCATGTTTTCAGCCAACAGGACAGGACCTTGTCTCAGAATCTGGTCATAGGCCACAGAGAAACTTATAGGAGATAGTCTACGAGGCTTATAAACAATCCTGCTTCTGAAAAGGATGAGATTCTGTTAAAAAAATAAAATAAAAATAAAGTAAAATAAATAATAATAATACAATGACTTACATTTCAGTTAAACCATTGTTTTAATCGAAAATAGAACAAAAACAGCATATCAATACCTAAAGCTGAAAGATTTGCAAATACTGGCATTTCATAATATAAAATCACAGAGAAACTAGGTATTTTCATCATATACACTACAAGTTGTCATTAAATAAAGTGAATTTGGAGTGAATAAGATGTGAAATGAAAATTAGATTAGATTAGATTAGATGTACTTTATTCATCCCCCAAGGGGGAAATTCAAAAATCTCATCAGCTAATCGATATCATTATAAGTGCATCTGGGTTTTTGGTCTGTATCCTAGCAACACATTCATGTAGTATGTCAACTGGAACTGAAAGTAAACAAGTACTGTTATTAAATGACTGAATTCTCTTGGTAGATAATAGGGTCGCAATCCAACTGCCAATAATTCAATATCTGGATAACACATCTGCTCCCTGACAGTTCCATGTGCAGGAACACACCATCTCTGGTTCACTAATAAAGCCAGTCTCCCTCCTTTCTTCTTCCCACTAGCTTTAGCAGCTCTGTTTGACTGTATGAGGGTGAATTCAGGTAGAGCCACGACGGAGTCTGAGATGTTTTGATTCAACCAGGTTTCAGTAAAACACATAAGGCTGCACTCACGGTACACTTTCTGTCTCTTTACCAGCATCTCCAGTTCATCACTCTTGTTGGTCAAGGAGTTTACATTTCCCATGACTGACGGCAGAAAGGGCTTGTATCCCCATTTCCTGGCCTTCACCTTTGGCACCAGCACGGCAACCATTAAAACTCCTCTTAATGAAAATGAAATTAAATGAAAAATACTTTATTCATCCCAGAAGGGAAATTCAACACTGTAGCAAGGGCTCTTCTTCTCTTTTTTTTTCAACAATAAATAAATGACAGCAATAATAATAATATTGACTTGATAATAATAATAGTAGGTTTTATGTCTTGTTGTGGAGGCTGCTGGCAGGAATGATCTTCTGTATCTTTCTGTCTTCCAACGGACCTGAAGAAGCCTCTTACTGAACACACTCTGTTGTTTGATCACTGTGTCATGGAGAGGGTGTGAAGAGTCCTCCATCATCTTCATCAGCTTGTGCAGCATTCCTTTTTGTATAATCAGCTCTAGCGGCTGCAGAGTTAACACCAGCACAGATCCAGCTTTCCTGATCAGTTTGTTGATTCTGTTAAGGTCTCTGGTTCTGATGCTGCTGTCCCAGCAGATGGCTGCAAAGCTGATTCCACTTTCAACAACAACAAGACCTATAGAACATGTGCAACATCTTGGTGCAGACATTAAAAGATCTCAGCTTTCTTAAAAAGTAGAGTCTGCTCTGACCTTTCTTGTAGATGTATTCTGTGTTGCATTTCCACTCTAGTCTGTTGTCAAGCTGAACTCCAAGGTACTTGTATTCCTCCACCACCTCCACCTCCTTTCCCAGGATGGAAACACTGCTTTGTTGATTCTTGCTCCTCCTGAAGTCGACAATCATCTCCTTAGTTTTGCTGGTATTTAATATGAGATGATTGTTACTGCACCATTTCACAAACTGACAGATCAGTTCTTTGTACTCTGCTTCCTGTCCGTTGCTGATACACCCAACAACTGCAGAGTCATCAGCAGGGCAGGAATTTCATGGCGGCCATGGCGGCCATGGCTGTCGTAGCCCTTCTTCTTGGCCGTGATGCCCTTCCGAAAATTGATGCTTAACGGCCACTGTGGCCTTGGTGCCCTGCCCTCTCCCCTTCCTTCGACTATCATCAAGTTTGCGCCGTAGTGCCCATCGGTAGGCCTACCTGTATTAAAGCTAAACAATCGGAGCGGAGGTGCGTCCTACTGCGGGATCCGTCCAGAACTCTACGGCCGCACAGCTTCTATTTCCATTAACGTTCTGTCTGTGGGATAAACAGCACAACGATACCACGAAGACGACATTAAAGGTAAGTGTTCAAAAAGCCATCTGTTTTCTGGATCAAATAGCTTGTCAATGAGCCTAAGGACTTTAAAGATTGAGCCCAGGACTATAATTCATAATAAATCGCTCCCAACTTTGAATTGATAAAGAGTTGCTAGACATAGCAGTAGCCTATTAGCCTCCCTGAGGGGGACCTAGCTATCCAACAAGCTAAATCAACACTTCTGTAAATCTTTGGTGTCATATCTTATTGCTATAGCCTACTAAGAATTTTTAATGATTCAATATCAGACGGAGACTGTCATGTCTCGCTACTGTAGCCTTCTGAGCTATGGTTGCTAAGACAACCCAAGTAAACGGTCTCCTGCAATCAGCTGTTTTATCGTAAACTAAAGCCTTCAAATAATCCTTTTCTCGCCGAATCAACTTCTCTGTCTCTCTTCTATGAGTGCAGCGAAGCTTTGCTTATTAGTCTTCATTTCATCGCCAAAATCAGGATGCCATTAAATCGAATTCGATCATAAAGAAAACGTCTGTGACTAGAAAACACATCATAAACTCATGATTGACATATGAATCAACAACAACTTACAGGCAGGATGACGATGCTGAGATAGATTGATTCAAACTCCAACATTCCTGTTCTATACACAATACACTTCTGAGACTTCAGGTGCGCGAAAGTGAAACCTAAACTCTTTAACACGTATCATTACAGAAATACTCCAGGGTGGCTTAAGCATTTGAATAACTCGTAGGCTATGAAAACATGATAATTTTTTTTTTATCATTATTTAACATATTCACTCTAAACTTTTTTCCCTCAGAAAGAAGAATGCCAAGACAGGAACGAGTCGAGATTAGTCGCAAAAGAGCTCGAAGATGTAGCAAAAAAACTGCCAAAAAATGGACACCTACTTCAAAAGGTTATCATGGAATAGTTAATTGTTAGATTCTTCTTATTTTAGCCTAAGTTTATGTGGTACATTTAGGAAATAACATTTGGAAGGAATTAATACCCCTTTTCTGTTGCTTTTCATGTTAAACCAGATATGTGTTTTGCGTATGTATGTATATAAATCCGTGTGGTATACATTGGAAATAAATTTTGTTTATTTTTTATTTTTAGGGGGGAATATGTCCATTTGATATTTAGATTTATTTACAAGAGGTTCTATATGTTTCTAAGTTATGGTTATGCACAAGTGTCAGTGTATATTGAGTTATGCATTATTACATATTTTATAAATATATTGTATTTTTTTTCAGATACATAGATTCATGATAGTGTTAAAATTGTCTATGATTTCAAAGATTGTTGTGACATGTCTGGAATGAATCAATAAAATGAAATGAAATGAAATATATTAACTAGTTGTGCCACTATTATTCATCATAAAACTGTTTTAAAATTTTCAGCCAGTGCAAAAAAGACAGAGGGAGCATAGAGAGGTGGAGGCCAACTGTTTTTCCTTATGGGCCTAGGAAGACCCCAGGTTCTCCATCCCCATCATCAGATGACGATTTAAATTAAATTTATGGATGTGTAATAACCTGATAAAAGTCAATGACATTGCCTATTTTGTTGTCTGTTTCCTTTTGATAAAAGTCAAAAAGTTGTGGTAGCCTATTAAAAATATCCAAGGTTCTGAATTCAAAAACTGTGTTGTGCCGTTAATTAGCATATCATGTCATAATGTGTTTTTTCTTTATTATGGCCTTGTTGCCCTGGCATTTGGACCTTTGTGCCCTCAAAAAAAATTGCCCCTTTGAAGGCCAAGTGGCCTTGTCCCTCAAATCACGAAATTCCAGGCCTGGTCATCAGAGTATTTCTGCAGATGATAGGAATCAGAGTTGTACTGGAAGTCAGAGGTGTAGAGCGTGAAGGGAAATGGTGAGAGAACAGTTCCTTGTGGTGCTCCAATGCTGCTGACCTCCATCTCAGACACACAACCTTTCAGTCTCTCAAACTGTGGTCTGTTTGTGAGGTAGTCATAAATCCAGGAGGTTTTGGAGGAATCCACCTGGAACTTATGGAGCTTCTCACATAACAACACAGGCTGAATTGCATTAAAAGCACTTGAGAAATCAAAGAACATGACCCTCAAAGTGCTCCCTGATTGGTCCAGATGAGAGTGGGCTCTGTGAAGCAGGTAAATGATGGCGTCTTCAAACCCAAGCCCAATACGATATACAAACTGGGATCTCAGCTGGAATAGGATAATGTAGTCCAGATTTGCTTCGTTTCAGTGAAAGAAACTCTTCTTTCCACAGTAATATCCACAGTAATATCCATCAGTAGTTGATAAACACCAAAAATATCCCACTCATGTCTTCTGTGTACGCTCCCACTGTGACCCACGGGTCACTTTTACTGTTGCATTTTAAAGTATTTTTCACAGCGGTATATTCTCGATGTTTATTTTATATATACTTGCATTTTTTAATTCTGTGCTGAGCCAACTGTTATGAAATAGCATGCTGAACACTGGTTGTATACTGGATGGCAATAAAGTCTGTCTTAATCTAAGAAATGCAACAAATGCAAACAACAACATTAAATGTCCAAATTCTATTGGCTCTTAAAAGGCAACACTCTAAAGACAGTTACAATTCATTTCAAAAATACTTGATCCCTTGAAGTAGTTGTCATTATTTAAGCCTCTTCAAAGATTCATTATAAATGGTTCTAGCTGTGGGCAGGAAGGACCTCCTGTTGCGGTCTGTGTTGCAGCAAATCTGAAGAAACCTCTGACTGAAGACACTCTGTTGCTGAATCATGGTGTTGTGAAGAATGCTCATGATGTTTTTGCATTTTATGAAGAATCCTCCTTTGGACTATCAGCTCCAAAGGCTCCAGAACAGAGCCAGCCTTCTTCATTAGTTTGTTCAGTTTCTTTAGGACACTGCCTCTGATGCTGCTCCACCGACAGATGACTGCAAATAGGAATCTGCTCTCCACAACAGACTAATAGAACATATGCAACATCTTGCAGCAAACACTGGAGCCTAAATACTGTTTGACTTAATCCTGGCACCATTCTCAACAAAAAATCATTGCAATCGGCTCAGAACCTTGTCTTTGTTTTTGAACAGTTTGTCATTTATTGCATCCACACATTCAAGCTGAAACACTCAAATGCAGAGGAAGAAAAGTTTAAATATTTGCGATCTACCATGGAACTCATGAAGGATGGGCAGAGAAGTGGAAAACTATCCTGGTACACAAACACGTGAAATTCTGGAAATTTCATGAGGATTGGGAAATGCATGCTGTATCAAATTATATATGGCGTTTTTTTTATGGTTTTTTTTTTTTTTTTTGCAATGATCTTTTTCATGGGAGGCTTTGCTTATGTCAGCAAGACAGTGTCAAATGACAGTCTGCTCTTGTTGTCCTGCCATAGCTCCCTAAGTGTAATAAATTAGTCACATTGGATAAAATGTGGTCTGATGACATGCATTGATGCAGTACTACATGCATGGCTTAAAGTAAAAATGATATTGAAAGTAAAAATACCCTGAGGAAGAAGGAATAGCTAATAAGAAAAATAGTATTACACCACAGTACACTCTTCAGATATGAAACAGTTTAGCTACATCTCGTATTCCAACGGAAACGTAACTGCCGTGTAGTTTGTAGGCGGAATAACTCACGTTTGTACATGGGCATGTTGGTGTGGGAAGTGTACCTCAGTTGGCCACAGCTTCGAAAGCAACCGACGTCACCATAAATAGCGAGCTAGCTTGTTGTTTTTGGGAGAAGAAGAAAAGGGCTGCGGGCGGAAGAAGCACCGGATTTGATTTTGGGGGTTGTATTTGCTTTATGCTACTGTCTTAGTTTTCCTCCTCAGAAAAATAACAGCTATTGAGTAATGTCAACACCGGCGAGGAGACGGCTTATGAGGGATTTTAAAAGGTACAGCAACGATTTTATCAGACTCTTGTGTTGTGTTTTCTGGACGCAGCTAGCAACATTAGCCGACGACGCTGCCGCTAGATAGCTTAGCGTTAGCCGTTGATGCAAACAATACCGTCTATGAAACAGAAGTCTGAGAAACAGACGTGCTTCACAGTTAGGATTTTCTGGATATTTGGCACACTATGGACAAAGACACAGTGGGGTCCTCGGAGTGTTACGGGTTGACATCCGACGGGGGTAGATTAAATCGTTTTGGTTAAAGACATCCAATATTTCATCTGTTTGTCTTATGTTATGAGATTGATCATTAAGCAAAAGTAAGAGAAATTTCATAATTCGATTGCCAAATACATTCAGGAAGCCAGAATGCATTTTTAGTCTTGATTCTTTTTTTTTTTTTTTCATCAAAGCTTTATAGATGAACAACTCGGGGTTTGTGGTTAGGGGAAGCCCGAGTTCAAACTTGAGCATAAATCTATGTTTCTGCAGCCTCTGACAAGTGGATTGTTCATTTTTATTGTTTGCATAAAATTCCTGTCTGCATCATTTCCACGTATATGATGGCATCTGTCATGCTGTTGAGACAAAAGGAGTATGTTACGCTTCCTTGAAGGGTCAGACTTGACAAGAACCTGCTTGTAGTTCCTGCTATTCTCAATCTGTTGCCTTGCTCCATATGGCATCCAACAGTGACTTTGTTATTGACACACACCTGTCACTGGGGGAAAAAAGATGCTTAGGCATTCTATTAGGAACAGCCGTTGAAGCAGAGCGGATAAGATGTCACTGTAACTCTACTCTGTTGTGCCTGTCCCCAGGTGGTAAACTGCAACACTGTGGAAGGGAAAACACAATGGTTCAAGCCTGAATCAGCCTGAGTGGCTGATTGAACCTAGTAAGGAATTGTATCGCTTAACCTCACAAATTATTTAACCTGTATTTGTACCGCAGAGTTCTAAAAAAAACTCAACAGCTTCATTGTGTGATGTTTTAGACTTAAACGATGATTCTTTTTGGTGAAGATTTTCTTTCAAATTGTATTCAGGAATGGATTACTTTCTTATTCAGAATCAGTTTGTCAGATGTGCAACATCAATAAAAAAGATATATAACTGGTTAAAAAATACTCCTTAGATTGCATCGATCCCTTAATTCACAGTGAAATCCATGAGCATTACTGCACATTGATGTGAACATTATGGTGTGGAATTTAAAGCTTTTATATCTGCGGGATGGAAAAAAACATTTATTTTTTTTTATCGTACAGTTGGTCTAATGGTAACAGTTCAGAGAGTAAGCGAAGTAGGATGCTTCCTTTAAGTTATTATGGACTTTCTTGAAGCAGAGGGAACTGTGTAGGTCCTCCAGAGCAGGGAGATGACACCCAGTTATTTCCTTGGCAGTGTTGGCGATCTGTCGATGCTTTCTTTTGTGTGCCCCTGTGCAGCTGGAAAACTATACAGAGGCAGTAGGCGAGGATGCTCTCTAGGGTGGAGCAGTAGAAAGACACCAGCAGTCTCTGGCTGAAGATGTTCTTCCTGAGGACACTCAGGAAATAGTCCTGTACCTTTTTTTTTTTTTTTTTTTTACTCATCTTGACCCATCATGTCAGGTCCTTGTCAGTATAGAGTCAGAGGAAGCAGATGTCTGACCCTCTCCACACAGTCCCAACCAATGATTATAGGTTGAATGGTTTTTTTTCTTATTTTCCCCTTGAAATCCGTGATTGATTTGCCTGTGTTTAATGTGTTCAAGAGGAGGTTTTTCTTCCTGCACTATAGTGACAGCTGCTCCACCTCATCCTGGTAGGTGGACTCGTGTCATCCTCAAATTTGACAGTGGTGTTGCTGGACTGGACGGGGGTGCAGTCATATCTCATGTTCTAACCTGTTCTTAGAAGTTGTCACAGTGAAAATATCACATATGATGCTTCAGGTCATCACTCTTCAGAATAACTTCATGATGATTTGCTAGCTAGTTTGGCTTGTAATATAAAATAGGAATATTTTCCCTGCATTGAATGTAAATTTGTAGCCCTGGTTGTTGCATCTCTCATGTGAATAATTTCTGACTCTAGCCAAGAGAGTGGTATGTACAGCAATTAAAAACCTATACCAGGGGTGTAGTCATTTATGTAAAAGTTCAGTTAAGTGGCTAGTAGCTGACTTTTTTTGTTCCGTGAATTGCAAGGAATATTATAGTCAGGACAGTTTCATAGAGTTCAAGTTGGATGTTTTCATATTTTATTTTATCCAACCAACAATCTAGAAACCCCAATATATTCTAACATTTGTCAATTCATATTGAGTTGGATGTAGTGCAGTCTTATGATTATTTACATACAGTTTACCACCTCACTGTCCCACATTTCATCCACATCTAGAGACTATCAGACTCTCCTAGCAGTAGATAAGTAAAGTGGTGCATTGGTCCACAAGCAGAGAGCTTGAGCAGATTACTGTAAAGGAGGTTAATTGCAGTGGGTCTGTCTGGAGCAAAGGACTTGGATATAGATCTGCAAACAGGCACATAAATCACCCTACCTTGTTTATATAGTTTTTATGTAAGCACTTTTTGAACTAGCTTTTACTTGAGATATTAGGTTTTAAGTCTAAGCAGTGCTTGAGGATTCCTGGACTTTGTCTCCGTTTATTGTTGATCTCAGTCAGGAGTTTTAATGTGACAGAACGTGCTCATTTCAACACAGTACCTTTTTATTCATCAATCCACCAGAAGTCTGATGAAGAGCTGGTGCTTCTCAGTAGTTTATGAAGATAAGGACCAGTGTTGGGCACTTGGTTTAAAATTGTCACTTGTGATCCCTGTGTGTTGTTTTGTTTTTTTATTTGTTCACGCCCTTGTTGCTAGGCAAATAATGCTGTGGCATTTTCCACTGCACTTAACAGAGATCATTTGTCAGTTGAACAGCTCTGGGCAGTTTTCTCATTGGAGCCTTACACAATTTCTTTCTGTTGTGGCGAATCCCCATACATGATCATTTTTGCTTTTTAAAATCTTTTTCTTAGATTATGTTTAAACAAATGCCAAGCAAATAAAAATCTCTCATAAAATGTTCAGAGATGCCACTGTAGGAGAAAAGGTTAAAAAAAAAAAAAAAAAAAAAAAAAAAAAAGTAGATAATTGCATTGATTTCAAGGAGCAAAATTACCTGTGATTAACTGGATGATTATTTTTACTATTGAGTTGTTCATATATCTTTAAGTAATTTCTACCTAAGGCCCCAATTAATTGCATTTACTTTGTGACCTGCTTTCAAGGATGTAATCTATTAGACATCTTCAGTTTTAGGAGATGTTGCCATAAATTACACATCATTTCATCAAATGGGATTAGTTGTATATGTAGAAATCTACGTGAAGTCCATCATGGGACCTTCTACGATCCTGCTGCTGTCTTCATACTCAGGAAGGGAAAAAAGATGTCTGGCTGTTGCTAGTTTTAGATGGATTAAAACCTGTTTGAAAACATTATCAAACTTGTGTCAACACAGCAGGTTTTTCTCAACTTGAGTATCATTATCTTTGTTGTTCAGTATACCACAAGGTAAGAATGAAATAGGAATGCTGTTTTCCCCTTTGAGTAATAGTCCTGACTCCATCATCAGTTTTGCAACACTGTTTACATCTGTTTCCTTCTGCTGCTTGTGCTGTGAGAGATTTGAGCAGGATATGAAACCTCAAAAGAAATGTTAGATACTGGGCTGAGAACGCCAGTTCAGAGCAATTGTATTTCCCTGTAAGGGGAACAGGAAGAATCAGGGGCTTTAATCCTTTAAACCAGCCATTCTCAAACTCCAGAATACCGAGGCCCAATTTGAAATGTGAAAAATCTCTGCAGCCCACCCAAACCTTTAGTCACAACTGTGATTAACAAACAAGGCAGGAAGCTACAGTCATGGAAAAAATTATTAGACCACCCTTGTTTTCTTCAGTTTCTTGTTCATTTTAATGCCTGGTACAACTAAAGGTACATTTGTTTGGTCAAACATAACGATAACCACAAAGATTGCTCATAAGAGTTTTATTTAAGAGCTGATATCTTACCATTTTCCATGGTTTTCTTGATTATAACCTAAATCACTTAAGTTTTTACATCAATAGCTATGGCGTTGTACTGCCAAAAACACTGCTTTTATGCATTCATTGTTTTCTTTTCTGTCTGTTTTAGTCACATGATGACGTTTAGTGGTACCAGATATTAAAATGAACAAGAAAGTGAAGAAAAAATGGTGGTCTAATAATTTTTTCCATGACTGTATGTCCCGATATTAATGTAAGAGGTCAACAAATATGGTGACACTTGTCATATTAAGTTAAGATTGGTTTGTTTTATTACTTATAACTTATTTTTTTATCATGCCATAAATATTTTACAGTAATTAAGAAATATATTAAAAAAAAAAAAACATCAAGGATTTAAAACATATTTGTTTATTTTTAATGACCTCTCACGGCCCACCTGCAGTACCATGACAGCCCACCAGGGGGGCGTGGCCCACACTTTGGGAATCACTGCTTTAAACATTTGTCATCAATCAGCAATGGAGAGTAACGGAACAAATATGCATTGATTAAATTTTTATTGATCCACGATGGTTCATAGTACTATGTGGACATTGTTGATTTTCCTAATCCACCTAAGAAAGAAAGGATCATTATGACATTGGTTAACCACAAAAGCCGTGTAGATATTGTAATCAGTTCTGGTCCACACTGAATGTTTTTTTTTTTTTTTTCTTTTTAATTCAAGCATGGAAAGCTTTTTGCACATCAGTATATGTTCTTCATTCACATAAATCATGACAGCAGCAGCAGGGCTTTGATCACTGATACAGTCTCAGTCCAGTAGATTGTCAGATGAGCGTTCACAGCTACTTGTGTTAACTGGAACGTGATGGGCAGTCTGCAGTACAACCTATTCACTGAAAGTCATTGATAATGCTTGATCATTCTTTTACTGGTAAACATCAGTCAAGGTGTTTTGCTTATTCTACACTCACCCTCTAACTTGTTTCTCTTTCATCTAACTGCAGTTATCTCCTTTTTATTTCATTGTGTCCCTGTCTCTTTCTCTTGCCAAGTCTCTCTTCATGTTCCATCTAAAGCCTGTCTTTTCTCATTCTTTTCTATTGTCTCTTTCTTTCTCTCGCTCAGGCTTCAAGAAGATCCTCCTACCGGCGTGAGTGGAGCACCTTCAGAGAACAACATCATGCTTTGGAACGCTGTTATTTTTGGGTGAGTCATGCATTTAATTCAGCTCTGCCATACCGTCTACATGATGCCTCTCTGATGCAGAGATTCTGCAACCCACTCATGTCATTTCATTCTCCCTTTCCTTCTGCGTCCTACCAAAAAAAAACACACACAAAAAAAAACAAAACGCAGTCCTCATGGTTTCAGAATGATGATGGAGGGGTGTATCTAATAACAGTAGGTCTGGGGCTTGAACCGGAGGGAGAATAGAGAGAATTGAAGGGTTGACAAAGAATAAACCAAAATAATAAAATTTTGCTTAATTGTGATATCTGATACCTGCTTATCTGATATCTGTGATATATGCATAACTTTATGTAAAGGTAACAAAGAATGCCTTTTTAAAACTGTGGAGTGTTAGTGGTATTAAGTTGGAGGAAGACTTCGTAAAACAAATTAAAGCCAAAAAAAAAAAACATAAGTGAAAAAGCTGGCGCTTGTAGTCCTTGAAGAACGGTCTGTATTGGTCATATTCTTTACTAGTAAAGATTTTTTTGAGGGGGGATTAGCTGGAGAGATTTACAGTATCTGGAAATAATTTTCTTCTCTCTGTACCTCCTGCAGGCCTGTGGGAACGCCATTTGAGGATGGTAAGTTATAGATTTAGATTCCACATGTGCATAAAATGTAGATTTTTTCATCCTTTGGATGTTGATGGAACTTAGGTGAGAAGTAACAACTGCATTATTCAGTCCCTATACTACAGAATTCTGGCATGTGTATTGTAAAGATGTTTCATATACCAAAGCAAATGTGTTCCACACTTGTTTAAAACGAATATTCTGAGGGGGGAAAATTCCTTGACATGTGTGTGACAAGTTTCTGATTTAACTGAATTTTTGGCATTTCTTGCTGATAAACATGTGCAGTCTTTCATACAGACTTAGCTGGGCAAATTATCTTTATAGTCACAAATCATAAACCAGACTCATGAGTGTCCTAAACCTGCATCCATACAAAAAAACCAGGTGCAACTGGGTTTTCTGGGTTTTCAAAAGACACAAAAGGCTGTTTTAATTAGAAAAATAAACACATTGAACTGGAAAAGTTGGTTAATAATCTGGACTGTCTCTAATCAATAAATTCCTAAATATAACAAAATGAGAAAACCCTCAACAACAGACTACACTGCATTGTAAAGTAAGTTCAAAGAATACTCTACAATTTCTAATATAGTTCTGCTGTTTCAACTGAGTTTGAGTTTAAACACCCTGAAATTAAAGCTGTCCTTACGTTGGTATCCCACATTTTACAGAGGCTATTAAAAGACCACACATCCCCCCCCATTGTTCAATTGCATCACCAACAAATATATATATATATTTTATGCTGAGCGAAAACAAGGGAAATATGTGGGCAGTATTTTTTCTGATAGATGGAAAAACTTGATCAATTTTACACATTAGCAACATATTATATTTGCATATTTAAATACATTTTGGTAAAGTGGTATAAATGAATTATCCCTGTTTATTGAGACTCAACATTCTGTATAGAATACAGCATACATGCACACATCTGGATACATGTACTCTGCTCCATTTCATACCCCCCCCCCAAAAAAAAAAAAAAAAAAAAAAAAAAAAAAAAAAAAAAAAAAAAAATATATAATATATATATATATATATATATATATATATATATATATATATATATATATATATATATATATATATATATATATATATATATATATAGTAAGAAGAGGGGAAAAGAAAGTTTACATTTTTCTTGTTAGTCATCTTCCACCAACATTTCTGTCTTAGCCTGCAAAACCAACACATCTGCCTCAGTGAGGAACCACTTTCTCCTTGTGTTTGGTGTGATATTTCTAGTAACGCTTCTCTTTCCCTGACCTTCACATCTGTATTCTTCTTGCAAAATGAAGTTCTTGCTTCACTCTTGGCCCCCCTCCCACCTCTGTAGGAACATTTAAGCTGCTGATAGAGTTTTCCGAGGAGTACCCAAACAAGCCCCCCACAGTTCGGTTTGTCTCCAGAATGTTTCATCCTAATGGTAAGTGTTGTTGCAATCCAAACTTACTCGCATGCCATTGACGCTGATGCCACATTCACTGTTTACACTGTTTAAAACTGTCCATCTAAAAAGGATGAGGCTGTGCTTTTTTTCCCTTAGTAGTATGTTAAAGCAGGGTTTGTACTTTACATCTTATATATATGTAATCTCAAGGTCTGCCTCAGTCTCCCTTCTTTCCTCACTCAAGCAGTTTCTTTCCCCTCATGTTAAAAACCAATAAATTTTGGTTTTGACAATTTAATTTTTTTCGTGACCTTTTGTGTTGTTATTGGCATTATACATTAACTTTAAAAAAAAACTGTCAACTGCATGGTATGCTCATTTTGAAATAATGTAACTTGCATAAAGTGTTTCAAGAGCTGTCTCTTGAAATGTTTAAGGAAATGGAGAATGCATGTACATTAACCTGGTGACTTGTTTTATAATGTTGATCTGTTATCTGATACTTTTTTTCTCTCTTTGTTTCCAAGTTTATGCAGATGGCAGTATATGTTTAGACATTCTTCAGAATCGCTGGAGCCCAACATATGATGTTTCATCCATACTGACCTCAATCCAGGTTTGTGGTTTTTGGCTGGCTTTTGTTTCAGTTTAACTCGCAATGACTGTCATCAGGCTTAAAACAAATACATTGAAATACATTTTCATGATTCATGCTGAACAGACTGCATGCATGGAGGTGGCTCATATTATCAAGATTCCACCCACTTCAACCTCTCTTGTAACCAGCTCTTAGGATTTGAGTATTAATCATACAAAAAAGTAATCTATATCTTTCTGCAGTCATTGCTGGATGAGCCAAACCCCAACAGCCCAGCCAACAGTCAGGCTGCACAGCTCTATCAGGAAAACAAGAGGGAGTATGAAAAGAGGGTGACGGCCATCGTGGAGCAGAGCTGGGTGGACGTCTGAGCCTCTTTCGCTCTGTGCTCTATCCTCTTCATCAACTTCTATATATCATCCCCTGTACTTCAGTCTCTCACTTTTACCTCATCAAGGAAAAAGGAAGGGAAAAAAAACAGTAACTATATAAAAATTCAAGTGCCACCCTGAAAAAGAACAACAAAATCTGACTGGACATTAACTTGCTTGCCAATGCGTTTTAGGAAATTCACAGAGGGGGGGGGGTCAATATATTCAATCTTACATTTGTGTTTCTTGTCTTTAATTTTACTTTTTTATTGCATGATGTGAGATAAGTTATTGCTAAAGAAGTGCTTGAGTTTTACAGATTTTTTTTTTTTCCTTTTGAAAGATATCCTTTTTTTTCCCTCTCACTTACCTGCTGGTGTGCACCCAACTTGGCTTTTTTTTCTTTTTTTGTTTTTAAGGACACATTGATGACCAAATCAGTATATTTTGAAAGCTGTTGAGAAACCCATGAAATGCCTTTTAGAGCTTGTAGCATCATCATTCTTCTCTCCAACCACTGACATATCAAGATCTGATCAAGAACAATCCCTGGCCTTTTCTCATCTGTTTAACAGCCACTGCAGGTTTGGGCTCACATACGTCACAGGCTGCAAACAGCACTGATGAATCACGTCTTTCTGACTGGCTATGTCTGAGCTTTTCTGTTTCCAAGTCTTGGTAAAGATGCTTGGACCGGGGCTTCTGTCATTTATTGGTAGATGATAGAACACAGGTGCCTCAAAGCCATGACATCCTTGGGTGTGAAGGAGTTGTTTTCATTAGGATTCAAGTAGAATATTGAATTTTTAAAACAAGAATTTGCATGGAGTTATTAATCATGAACGACAGATGTACATATGTATCATGTTCTGCCCACTTTTACATTAAAAACTTGCTGTTTTTCAGAATAAACAAAATGAAGAGCGTTTAAAAATCACTGGAGCTTTTCAGTCTTGCAGCCACACTGATCTTATTTCCTTGCCAAAATAAATGACTAAAATGCTTTGTTCCCTGTGACATGTGTCAGTCTAAATACAAAGATTGCATTTTTAAGCCTCCTCTTAAAATGATCCAGGTGACTAACAAATGAACAGAAGATAAAAGCAGTGTGGTCCAATCCATACTTCTTTTTTTTTAATAGTGGCTGCCAAAACAATACCACTTGGATTCAGTTTCACTTTTTCTTTTTACAAGTTTTACATCAAATGCTTACATTTTTATGCCTGTATTTATCTCTTACTTTATTTATTGATACCCAGTTAAAATTGCACTTGATCATGAATTTGTGAATTAGTCCAGCCCAATTCCAGGTTAGTAACAGAATTCCTATTTCCCAAACAGATACGTTCATATTGTGGCTTGTGACTTTTGTCACCTAATAAGCAGAAGGGATATGCTACAATTTTGAGAATCAAAAATGTATACTTAACAATATGCTGTATAAACAGAATAAAAACACATTTTTCAGACTTTGACAGATGCTTGTTTTTATCGTTTGTTTTTCTGTGTATAAATGCTTGGAATAACACCATCCTGTGACTCAAGATCTAATACTTGATATTTAAGGAAATACTCAGCGTGGAATTTAGTTTCAGTTCACCATGTAAGGAAACGTTTTGAAGTCCAGGTTTGTCGTTTTGACACACTTTTGCTTCAGTTTAACTTGCAATGACTGTAGTCAGGCTTTAAACAAATACATTAAATCTTCTCGTTCTCATGAATTTTGCTGGAAACGCTGCATATAGGTGGCTTATATTAATATTCCACCCACTCCAGCCTCTCCTGGAACCAGCTCTGGTTACCTCTGGTTATTTGGATTTTTCCAGGAAGAGTATCCCATTTTCATTAAAATTTCAAATGCAGTCAGAGTTTAATTGAAACAATTTAGCCCCTAGCTGTGGAAAATTAGGAGAAACGAGTCCCCACAGTGGAGCCAAAATGTAAGTGATTAGAAAACATGTCCTTTATTCTGCAATGGATACAAATCTCAATGACTATTTTTAAACATTGCATAATCACAATGAGTATGATTCACATTAAAAACAGTAATAAAACAGTCGAGTCGAACTCACACAATTTAAAAAAAAGTATTTGCTGGCTTTGTCTAGTTCAAATTCATGAAAAGCTATTTTTGTTCTAAAATATTTACAGAACATTATAAAATCCATTTAAAAACAAAGGTTGTAAACCATAAAAAAATGTGATCCTTGTCAACACAAGTCCACCCAGAATCCAGTTACTGTTGGTCCCAAGCCACTGGTGCAGTCATCGACCCTGTGATGGAGGAGGGCAACACATGAAGAACCGTCCTCTGTTAAAACATCATGTAAGTGTGTACGTGTTCATCAACATACCTGTTGATTCTTTATAATCTCATCTCTTGTCTTGAAGACCGGTGCATCCTCCACCACAATACCTTCAGCCATTTCCTTCACCTTTTCCAGGAGCTCTGTGCTGTACCTGCCGCAGGTAAAAAAAAAATATGCATTAAGTCAATATAAGAAAGTCTTCACACTGTTTTTTTTAATTGCCATACATCGTTTTGTCATCCAAAGCACGTGAGTGAGAAAAATGAAAAGATGCACTGTGGTGAATCTACTGGTGTTTTGCTTTTTGTGTTGCACATAATGAAAAGTGCTTTACAAATGCTACTGATCTACAATGAGGTAAATTAACAAAAAAAAAAAAAAAGATCTGCACAGCCCTTGTGTGTGTGTGTTTTTTTTTAATGGAATAAGTGTAAGCTTGTATCTTCCCAGCCAGGAGGGGGCAGCATAGAGCCCATTTATAAGCATAAACATGAGACGAATTACAGTCGAAGTGGCATCTAAATATTACATAATTGCATTGATATCAAAAACTTAACTACACTTTCAAACGAAAGTTAAAAAAAGAAAAAAAAAACCATCGTGAGAGTATTGAACTGAGTAATGAATTTGTCGAACATATGGTCGGTTATGGTAAAGTCAAGCGAGTAGCTGAGACGGTGACCACTGAACATAGATTACAGATCTAAACCGCAGAGCAGTTTAATCTCAGCGATCTTCAGAAACCTGTGACCCGAAGACCTGTCCAACAAAAGCACAGCAGTCATGAGGAACATAATGTGGGACGAACCGGCAACCGAGGAAAACGTTGTTGGCCCAGACCATGGACAGGGAGAGCAGCTGGTCCTAGCTGCTCGTTTTCAAAACTCTGCATGTTCCGCAGGATAAACTCCCTCCTGGCCTCCCAGTGTTTACCGCTCTCCCAGTAACCCCGAAACGTCTCTACCCGCTCAGCCACGTCCCTGTTTTGTTGAATAAAATCATCCACGTCGGCCGCAGACATGTTGCTCCTCTAGCGCTCCAGTCTTCCTTTGTTGTTGTTGTTTTAGCTCAGTGTTTTTAAACAGCGCCACGCAGAGGCTGAACTGTGACATGGCAGCTCATAAAACCAATATTAAAGGAATATACGTAGTTGAATCAATCCTGGGTACATTACTCGATAGTAATGAGAGTAAACCTTCCTCAGGAAGCAAAAAATAATAATAAAAAACACAGAAAGATATACAAGAATGTCTTTCCCGTCCACTGCTATATTACCATACGTTTGTGCAAGTCTATTACAGATAGAGTGAAAAGAGGAGAGTTCATGGCCTCTGCTTCCAAAGAGATTGATATGTACTCATATTTTTATGACAAAAAAATTCGAGCTTTAGAAGAAGAAGTTGTGAACACTTCTCTTTTAAGATCTGTTGACAGGACTTTGCACAATGTGCACAATGTGGGTACTTGACTTGTATAGACCAAAGACAATGTGTACACAGTTTTGGGCACTAGCGGCCTTTATTCAAAGTGAAAAGAGGACAGAGAAAGTGAGGAAGACGCAGCAAAGGGTTGCAGGCTGGGAGTTGAGCCTGTGGCTGCTGCAGGAGGAATCCAGCCTCCGTACATGGGCCGCCTGCTTAAAGCACAGAGCTACGCAGCAGCCCAATGTATACACTTTCTGTACAAAAACAAAAAATGACTTTGGTTCATCTGTAGGGACCATATGTACACTATCACTTAAGTTAAATTACATTTCTCAGTCTTATCAGAGGATTAAAATAGCAGTTTATTCTGTCAGGCTAGTTGCCTTCTAGCCCAACAAGAGTAGCCACAAAACTGCAAACATATACTCATTTCTAACTCAAAACTACTTTGATTAATATTGTTTTGTCCTAACAAACATTTACGTTCATTGCCATCTAGTGATAGACCTGCAACTGATTTAACTCCAGAATATTCCTTTAAATTTAAAATCAAGCTGAGCAGAAACACTTAAAATCTACATAACCATTTAACAGTAGTATCCTGGAGATTGTTATAGGTTTTAACAACATTTTCTCTAGCAATTTGTGTTTCAGAGATGCCCACTTACCCTGAAACCTGTATATAGACATGAACAAATGCGTAATGAATATACAGTTAAAACCAGATGTTTACATACACTGTATTAACCTTTACTGTCTGACATTATATCAGAGTAAACTTTTCCTGTTTTAGGTCATTTAGGAATTACCAAAATTATTTGTATTTACAAAATACCAGAATAATGAGAGATACCTTTTTCAGAGATATTTTTTTATTACTTTCTTCAAAGTCACAGGTTAACATAAATTTTCTTAGTATCTGGTAGCAGAGCGGCTTCATTGCCTTGAAGCTGTATGACTTGGGATCAAACATTTTGGGTGTCCTTCCACTAGCTTCTCGCAAGTAGTTTGGAGTTAAGATTGAGAACAGGGCTTTGTGATGGCTACTCCAAAACATTGACGATGTGGTCCTTAAACCACTTTGTAACTAATTTGGTGGTATGTTTAGGGTCATTGTCCATTTAGACCCATTTGCATCCAAGCTTTAACTTCTTGGCTGATATCTTGAGATGTTCCTTCAATATTTCTTCATAAATTTCATCCTAATGATGTCATCTATTTAGTGAAGTGCACCAGTCCTTCCTGCAGCTAAACACCCCCACAACATGGTGCTGCCACCCCTGTACTTCACAGCTGGGATGGTCTTTTCAGGCTTGCAAGTTTCCCCCTTTTTTCCTCAAATGTTACAATGGTCATTATGGCCAAACACTTCAGTTTTAGTTTCATCAGACTACAGAGACATGTCTCCAAAAACAAAAGGGCTTTGTTCTGTGCATTTGCAAACTATAATCTGTCTTTTTTTATGTTACTTTTGGAATAATGGCTTCTTCATCTCTGAGTTGCCTTGTTGGTACAGGACTGGTTCACTGTAGATAATGACACACTCTCACCAGCTTCAGTCAGCATCTTCACAAGGTGTTTTGTTTTGTTTGGCACCAAAGCACGTTCATCTCTGGGACACAGAACCCATCTCCTTCCTGAGTGGCATGATGGCTGTACATTCCCATGGTGTTCATACTTGCTTATAATTATTTGAACAGATAAACATAGACCCTTCAGGCATCTGAAAATTGTACTCAAGGATGAACCAGACTTGTGGAGGTCCACAATTGTCCTCCTGATATCTTGGCTGATTTTTTTTTATTTTTACATGATACCACACAAGGACGCGGTGTGTTTGAGGTGTGCCTTAAAATAGTCCACAAGTGTGTCTCCGTTTAATTCAAATGTTGTCAATCTATCAGAAGCTTCCAAAGCCATGACATCATCATCTGGGCTTTCTATGTAAAGGCATCTTAGTGGATGTGAACTTCTGACTTAATAATAAATAATAAATAAATAAAATAATAAAAATTCTATTAAAAAAAAAAATCTTTCAAAAAAAAAACAAAAGTTTGGTTTGACTTACTGTTAGACAGTGAGGGGGAAAAAAATGGTTTGGAGTAAATTTAAACATGGTATATGAACTTCTGGTTTCAGCTGTACAAAAAGGAACATCTTTATCTGTTTTTCAAATTTTCAAAACTGAACTTTTAATCTCCAATCTGTAGCCTATGTAAAGAAACGTGCAGTCTTCAAAGCTTGCTCATTTAAGCAGCATCCATTTTCTTCTCCCTGTACAGACATTACATGCTTGCTGTAATCTCTGCAGCACTCCAAATAACTAATGTTTTCACATAGGACTATTTGGGGCATCAAAAATGTTCTCATCAAAGACCATTTTTTCTTTCCCTTTCGCTCTGACTAAGTCCCAGAAAAGAGGACTCACAAATACACGTGCACCCAAATCCACCTTCTCTCAAATTTCCCCAGAAAAACCACCAGCCAGCACTTCTGTGTATGGTATATTTGGACATCTTCCAAATCATACAAGTCCCTCTTTATTGAGTGAACTAACCCATTAAGTTTATGGCCTCCCCTCTCAGCCTGAAATATATAGTAATGCTGAAATAATACACTCTGTTCCAGCCGGCTTTGGCAGACGGAGAGACAGCTTTTCCTGATGAGTCACCTAATGTGTGCTTAGTCAGGAGAAAACTGTAATTGGGAAACACACAGATAACAGGTAGCCTTTTCAGCTGCAGTCCTAGGGAAGCTTTAGTGAGAAAAGATTAACCCACTCTGGGAGTATGATGGGTAAGAATGTTGTTTGATCATTACAAACCTAGAAAATGTTAAGTACTGAGTCATCCTTAAAACCTGCTTTCTGTTGAGAGGATAATTACATTTTTAGTCAGCTTCAAGCTTTAGCTAAGAGATTGTTCCCTTTTCTGACACGTGCATTCCATGAAGTGGTCAATATGTCTTCTTGATCAATTTTCTTTCAGTTGATATTTTGGAGGTTGTCTTAAATGGTGTTTTAGCCGAGACAACTACAGCTGGTGCAGCTGCAGTAATTGTGATAGTGAATACATAGAATACATAGATAGTGATAGACATAGATAAGTCACAGATCAAACATCTGTCATCATTTAAGGTTAGGATCCAAAAGCAAGAGAGCAGGAGGCAGGAGTATCCAGCAAAAGTCCTTTATTCTCCAAAGTGAGTAACTTAGATAAACCAAAGTCAAATAGAAAAAAAAAAAAAAAAACAGGGCAGCAACACAGAGAATAAACAGGGGTCAAGAGAGACAGGATAAAAACAGAACCAAACCAACAGAACCAAGAATAAATGCCTCAAAACATGAAAACCGAACCCAAAACCTAACATCATCTGACTTGGCTTGACTTGTACGTATAACTGTAGCTGCAGATATAGCTATAAAAAATACCCACGAGTGGAGTTTATGTGCGAGAAAATAATCAAATAAAGAAAAAAACAAAACAAAAAAAAACACATTCAAGAAACCTGGATTTGACATTCTTTGTGCCTGATCCTCCTTGCATGACTTTTCTTCCTTCAGTGGACTTGATTTCTCTTTTTATATGTGCAGGTTTTCAAGAGATCTTGGGCCCGATCTTCTGCCAAATCTCCTAAAGCAGCTATTAAGGGATAGCGGGTAGCGGGAGGGGCGTTCCCCTGCAAAGAACGCAGTCTTCCACCTCCCTAAACCCGCTATCTTATCTGCGCTAACTGCTATATATATATATGGGAGTGGTTAGGATGTTCCACCTGTTAAACCAATCAGTGCGTCAGTAGCCATTGCCTTTAAGAGCAGGTTGCGCTACCCACAACCTGCTACCCACAACCCGCTACCTGCAAACCGCTATGGAGTGTTTTTTCATGCTGACTAGACATCCTCTGCCCTCAAGAGAATAAAAACGTATGCAAGTAATACAGTGATGCATAATCGAGAGGTAGAGCTGTTTGTGCACGTCCACATGTGACCAGGTGGACGCAGATTTATGGCATTTGGACGTGCTCTTTTACGCGCCGACATGCGGATTGCGCTCTCCGCAAACTCGGCATCTTGCGATCACGGGTTTAGGGTAGTGGCAGCTGCGGAACATGTCACTGCCGGGCCGGGGACGGGGCTCATGACTGGGCCCTTCAAACCCAATAAAGCTTGTGATTACATCGTTTTACAACATACACATGCCCGCAACAGCGGGGCTTACAAGCATTACTACATTTTTGACACATAGCTCAAAGCATTTGATAGTAAGAGCGACCATGCCAGTTTGAAATCAATCAAACCTGTAGTATTATGGCATAATATATTGTCTAAAATGTAGTCAGTGGTATGCAGTTGTGACGTCGCGTGGGAGACGCACCACTGCTATTGTTGTAGTAGCTACCGGCATTCATTCATTCTGCTCGAGAATTCTCATTCTCTCCAGGGAGATATGTATCCAGCTTTTTTAGTTTAGTCTTTTTTTTTTCTTTTTTTCTTTGCGTTTTTTTGCTCCACTTTTATGCTTGTATGAACTGCCACTCATGATTAGATTAATCCGTGATCCACCTACCCTGCACCACATAGACTCTGTTGACTAGTGACTGATGATGACGCTGATGGACGGCTGTTGATGACGATTTTACCCAAAATACATTTGGAGATCTTACCGGCAATCCACTTGTAAATTTGCATATTGTAAAGTCAACTGTGAGAGTGAACATGAAGCCAGTCATGCAGCACAACATTTAATTCATTGTGTAGAAACCCACATGACCAAAGTCAGGCCTAAATTTTTTTGACCAACCATGATTCATTCTGGCTGGGGAAACCTTTACATACCCTTGTACATAGCACATATATTTTTCACAGAAGTTGTTGTATCCAGTAGTGCGCAAGGGTGTGACTGATGCCTGAGGAGAGGTCTGTTTCTTTGCCTTTCACCGGGCCCTCCTGAGCCCCCAGCCCCCCCTGAAGCTCCACCACTGGGTAGTGGGTAGTCAATTTATGGGATTTTTTTTGCTTTTGGAATCCCTTTTTCCTATTTTATTTTGAAAGCTGTCTTTTCTGTGTCCCTTGCTTTGTTTGCCTGCTCTGTACTAACTGTCTCCACTTGTGTGTGGTCGGCTTATGTGTTCCTGTGTGTGTATTGTCTTATGCTTTTCCTCCTGCCTTTGACAGTCCCTTACACTTCCATGTCGTGATATAAGGAGAAAAGGACCCAAATGCAAGAGACAGTGAGGCAGGTGTAGCAGACAAAACTCCACTTAATCATGAAACAAAAATGCCGCATAAAGTAGGGGATCAGCAAATATCCAAAACTCCAGAGAAAATGATAAACAGAAGAACAGCATGAGAAAAGGCAAAGGGAGCAAAACAAAGAAAATTCTTACAATCCAGCAAAGGGGGAGTAAGACAAAAGGCAATATATAGACACAAACACCCTAGGAATAACAAGACACAGGTGCAGACAATAGAAGTTACCACGAAATGGTACTATTTTTATCCTCTAGGTGGAGTTCAATGCCTTGTCTTTTGGGCTTTTTGCAGACACAGTTATCCCTGGCAAAGAGCCAAAACAATTAATACAGCAAATTCGTTTTATGTCATTTTATGTCATTTTCTTCCTTCAAACAACCACGATGTATTTTACTGCGATGCTATGGAGTGTACATTAAATAGTTCTAAAGCAAAGACGCTACACTTCTATCCCTTCGTTGCTGATGTGACGTGAGTAAATTGGCTGAAAGTACTCTTTGTGCAGAGAAGAAGAGAAGGCACTGATTCAGCATGAAGGGAAGGAAAAAATAGAGAAGATTTCACAAGAAACTCCAGACTATGTTCAACAAGGAAAAAAATCAGCACTGACAGCTCTAAGAGTGGTGATCCTGTCTACTTTACCTGGAATAACCGGAGAAAACCACCAATGTGGGGAAGGCTGGAAAGGCACAGATCATCAAAGCCATGTTAATTATAATCCCATCTTTCATCTAATTCTATTTTGAGGTAAAGTAGGAAAACCAATATCAGAGAATTGGAATACTTGATCAAAACACTAGATTGATTTTTTTTTCTTTTAATTTGTCATCAGACCAACAGGAGGAACTCTATGACTTTGCTAAAAAAAAAAATAAAAAAAAGTATCATAATTTGGTGACACTTGACTTTGCACTGACTTTAGCTCTCAATAAAGGAGGGGTGCTTTAATATTTTAGGCTTGGGACCCAAGTGATAATTGTGGACTGACACTCTGGGACACAGACTAATTAAAAAAAAAATAGTACTCTTGACATGCTGGAACAAAAGGCCCTTGTTAGCTATTTCAGGTCCTGAATCCTGACCCAGAGTTTAGATAATCAGGATATGCAATATACCTCTTTTCCACTTGACATGGACACTAAGATCGTGATACAATACAAGCCTGTAGCATCCCTATATGTGCTTCATATGAGCTTAAGGGGATAAAGTATGGACATTACCAATATTCTGTGTGTTATTGTTAGTAGTGATTTCAATACTAATAAACCTAACTGCAACACTTCACAGCACACTTTCAAGGTGTTGAAATAACTTCTACAATTTGTTCCCCCTTTTTCCTATTTAATTTTTTAGCTATGTGACTGTTGCTGTCTTTAAAATAATAAGTGGAAGCTCACAGGTGTTTCTAAGCTGTGTTTCTGTGATTTCAGCTTCAAAGAATGTAGCAGCACAGCCACCCGTATGTAGTATAAGTTTCACATGTGATGTATAAATGGTGCATGGATGAGTTTAGACATCTCTATGCAAAGATATGCCATGCTGCATATGATTGGACATATTCAAACTATAAAAGTGAATTAAATCTATCATCAAACACCTGCAAACCACACCAGGACCACTGAAGTCACAATCTGAGTCCAAAGACTGCATCCAGTGCGTTACTTTCTCAAATACAAAATGTGTTTACGCAGTAGTTAGCTGGCCAGTAAACCAGATATACCAAATCCAACACCATAACACTGACTATTTTAAGAATCTGGATTACTGTGATTCTGTTTCTTCTGCCTTCTTCTTGCCAGTTTTTTGTTCTCATATAAGAATGGATTTCGAGATTTGATTTAGTACACTGATAGAACATCAGATGTAAATCTATCTGTCCATTCTAGAACATTCACATTGCTCAGCTAACTATAAATGTGCATGACATTGCATTTGTGTTTTTTTAGAATCTTCTTTTTTTTCTTAAGAGGCTTTTACATATCGCAATATTTCCAATATTCCCCACCTTAACTTCCCACAGAAAGTTTCCACAAAAGTTCTTTTAAACACTACAAATGGATAATGTAAATAATTTGAACTATTAGCTGTTTTCTATAGCTTGCTTCCTCTTGTTGGCAGCCACGGGGGAATTGGAGGCTGCTGGTCAGGTGAGAGTCAGGGTACAGTCAGCTGGACAGATCACTGGACCATTACAGGAAACGAACAATACAATCAACTATGCATGCTGGGGTTTTTTTTTTTTTGTTGTTGTTTTTTCTCCTAAGGACAATTTTGAATCATAACTCAACTGAACATAAATGTCTTTATGCTGCAGAAAGAGGACTGGGCAGGCGGAGAAAACCCACACAGACTTTGAATTTCCCTTCTGGGATTAATAAAGATTTTTTTTTTTTCATTTCATTTCATTTCAGACACAGGGACAAACCCCACAAAGAAAGGCTCCAGGTGCTATGAGGCAACAGTTGTCACTCTAAAGAAAATTTACAAAGTGATTTTACAATGTTGTTTTCATAAGTCTTGGCTCCAAACCAACACACAACTATGAGCACAACAGAGCTTTATAAACCTCTCCAGTGGCGCCATGAAAAACAGCAATGAATTCTTCATTATATCCTTTAGTTCAAGCGATTCAATCAATATCTTTTTCAACCCAAAGGGGAAATTGTAGAAAGTCATTCAAATCAGTCAGTATAATAAAGTTACTGTAAAGAGTCGTGTAGAAAGTTATAATTATGTAGAGGAATGATCTTCTGCACCTGTCTGGTTTTTATCTGTCTCTCACGATGGAAACAGTGTTTGACTTGGTCCTGCTCCTCCTAAGATCAACAATTACGTCTTTTGTCTTTCTTTTGTTCAAGCATGTGGTGATTGCTCCCACACCATGCCACAAAGAGGTCCAGGAGCTCTCCACTGACACACCCCACAGCAGTCATCTGAGTATTTCTGGAGATGACAGCACTCCGAGTTGCACTGAAAGTCTGATTTGAACAAAATGAAGAGAAATGGCGAGAAGCACAGCCTCCCGTGCTGCTGACCACACGCTCAGACACACAACCCTTTGGTCTCACGGTCTATGGTCTCTGTACAAAGAGTAAGAAGATGCCTGCAACATAGTTGAAGTAATTTTAACATGAAACAATTTCGCTGTCCTTTTTAAATCTTTTTTTTTTTTTTTTAGCACCCTCATTTCTATGAAAATGGGCTTGATGTTTGTGCCATGCAGCTCAGACAATTTTCTACAGTTCTTCTATGGACTTGCTGTTTTATTTGCTTTTTTTTATCTCCTTTGTAATCCCAGACTTACTCACCCTCAGCCTGCAGAGACCATACCATCTGCTGCAAGACTCCTCGTTATTTTTGTTGTTTAAGATCTTTTTTTTTTTTTTTTTTTTTGCTATATATTTGAAGTTATTGTCATGCACCACAAAGTCATGAACCTCCTTAATGGAACTGCAGCTCTTTCTCTCTCTTTAAAAAAAAAAAAAGGCACTTAACACTCTTTGAGCTTGATTTTCATAGACCTGGTGTTTACTAATTTTTTCCTAACGCTGACCTCTCTAAAACTGAAACCCCACCCATGTGGTACGCCAGGCAGATTAAACAAACTACAATTACCATTTGACCCAGATCTGCGTGAGTCTGCTTCCTAAATAAACAATGCGTGCATCTCATCAGCCAGGAAATTGCATTAGTGCACATTAAAAGGACCATAGAGACGGTCACAGGCTGTTTCCTCAGGGGACACCAGCTACCTGCATTATGTGAAGGAGAAGGAGCGAAGAAAGAAATTGCAGGATGCTGGTGTTCCAGTTGAATGTGTGCCAGAGAAATCCCTCCTCTGTGTCCTTCACCGCCTCATTTCACTTTGAGCAAAACAGCATCACACACTCTTCTCCAGTCCCTCTCTCCATCCCTCCGCTGTCTGTGTGACACCTGATACAGATGAAATGAGCGTTTGTGCACCTGACATCCCTGCCTTTGAGTGTGTAGGTGCGCTTGCAGGTCTTTTGTGTTAGATGAAAGTCGAACTATTCCACTTCATCTTCTGCGTGAACTGGGTCTGTGTGTGTGCCTCTTGGCTGTGCATCTCTCCACGTACTGACCAGACAATTTTACCTTCAGAGGATGAGCCAAGATGTTGAGATGATACTCTGTCAGTCACTGCAGAGGTGAAATTTTAACAGCCGCACAGGCTCACTGAAAAATAAAATCATGTGAAATGAAGATGGAGTAATTTGTAAAAAGAAAAAAAAATGGCTCTGCAAACTTTAGACTGCAGAAAAAGTACTGACTGCTTGATGACAGGCAGAGGACAGTGATTTAAACACAGCGAACAGTAGTAGATTACGTATTGATCAAACACCCCTCTTCCCCTTTAAATATAGATTTTAGAGAAAATGTGAAGGTAGGTAATTTACTTGCCAACCATTCCCCTTGGATCACTGTGCGCAAATCAATCCCTGTTGTGGAGATATTATCACTTACAGTAAAGTGCAGCCACTGGCCCTTACTCCAAAGTAAAGCTCCAGCTGCCAGTTATAAGTACGTTCAAAGTTTTTATGATTTCCCTTTATACACCACCAGAATGGACTGGATATAAAACCATTCAGATGCAATCAAAGTTTAGACTTTCAGTTTTAATTAATTACTGAAAGACAAATAAAGCAACTGAAAGGTCTGGCGTTGAGATCGGGTATTGAGTTGGCGTTTGGCAGCTGTTTGACTGGAGCTACAACTATAAAGTCCAAGGAGAGCTTAATTCAACTGAAGGAGGCCATAATTAGGTTAAAAAAAAAACATAAATGTTTATGACAGATGGCAAAAACCTTGGGTGTGGCCAAATCAACAATTTACTGAAATACTAAGAAAAAAAATAAAAAAAAATCAAAAGACAGGAGTTTCTTAAATGATGTTAAGAGCCTGTTTCTGGTCAGGACAAACCAGCTTCATATGTTCCAGTTTAAAAATGTATCTCCTGAAAGACACTTGGAGAACTTAGACTTTGGAACTCTTGTTCATTTTGTTGTTTTTAAGGTTAGTTTACTTAGCTCCATGTTTTGTGTCAAAGCACAACTGATCTGTTGGGGTGTACTATCATGACTGCAACTTTTTGACCTAAATTTGCATATTTTTGTTGTAAAATTGCAAATTCACAATATTATGACTATTTGTCCTGAAAAAAAGAAAAAAAAGTGAATTTTTGTCACAAAATCTATATTTTGGCAAAAAAAAAAAAAAGGTTGTGACTTTTTGTCCTAAAATTGCAAAATAAAAGTTATTTTTTTGTTAAAAAAAAAAAAAAAAAAACCTCAGCATTTTGTTGTAAATATTGAGTATTTGTCGTGAAATTGGAAATTTCCCCAAATCATGACTTTTTAGCTCAAAATGAACAAATTCTTCTTGTAAAATAGGGTTAGAGTGAACCAAAGCTGCAACTTTTTCACAAAACTATGACTTTGTCGTAAAATTTCAAATCACAAATTTTTGTTGTAGAAAAATTTATTTGACAAAATCATAACTTTTTCTTGGCTTTTGTGAAACTGCATGTTTTTGTTGTAAAATTGCAGCATTTGCAGAATCATGACTTTTTGACGTAAAATTGCTTGTTTTCACCCTTAAACAGCTGCTCAGTGGTCTCCAAGGCCACTGAGCTGCTCAATACTGAACCAAGCAGAGAGTTGCATCGGCACCCCTTCAACATTTATTCAGAAATGTTCTCGTTATAACTCTGTCGGAGCTTGCTTATTGACTTTTTATAATGTTTATGGAAAGATGTGCCCGCAGCTTTTGCCTGCTGGCTTTTACATACTGGACCAAGCTAGGTTGGAACAAAGATCGACCGGTAAACAGAGAGCCAGTTCATGACCATAGTTGAGGGTTGGGCAAAAATCAGCTCTCTCTCTTCACCACAACGGACCGGTACAGAGTCCACACCACAGCAGATGCTGCACCAATCTGTCTGTCGATCTCCCGCTCCTTTCCTCCCGTCACTCGTGAACAAGACCCTGAGATACTTAAACTCCTCCACTTGAGGCAGAACCTCACTCCCGACCCGGAGGAGGCATTCTACCCTTTTCCGACTGAGAACCATGGTCTCAGATTTGGAGGTGCTGATTCTCATCCCTGCCACTTCACACTAGCCTGGCGAACAGACAGGACCAACAGGACCACGTCATCTGTGAACAGCAGAGACAAAATCCTGACACCACCGAACTGGAACCCCTCCGCTCCTTGGCTGCACCTAGAAATTCTGTCCATAAACGTAATGAACAGAATCGGTGACAAAGGGCAGCCCTGGCGGAGTCCAACTCTCACTGAAAACGTGTCCAACTTACAACCGGCAATGCAGGCCAAACTACCACTCCATTTGTACAGGGACTGGACAGCCTGTAACAACGGGCCCAGCACCCCATACTCCTGGAGTACCCCCCACAGGACCCCCCGAGGGACACGGTCAAATGCCTTCTCCAGTGGTTCTCAAACTTTTAATACTGCGTACCACCTGAAAGACTGTTCAGCTCTCTGAGTACCACCATGATGACCAGTTTTAAAATATAGCCATATATGCCTTATCAAGCTTTAAATTCACAGGAGAGATGTTTATTCCTTATTGTGGTTATTTATTGTTACTTTACTGAATCAGACATTTACAACTCTGTCCAACAGTTCTCACATACTCATACTCTCATACAGAGCAAAATAAACACACTCAAAAGTTGTTACACTGCAACTGAATATGCAACAAATATTTTTTTAAAGACACAATTTTAACTAGAAAAGCATTCGGAGAGCGCAGACCTCCGCCAAGCGCAACAGTTATCGAAAATTTGAAAGTGATCCAGAATCCAGGATTTCTTCCGGATTACACTCGCAATGAAATCAGTTCTTCCTTTACACATTTCTGACAACTCCTGAAAATTTCATCAAAATCCATTCATAACTTTTTCAGTTATCTTGAACACAGACAGACAGATAAATGTCAGCAAAAACATAACCTCTTGATGGAGGTAAAAATTGTTCTACAGACAAGGGGCCCTCCTAGCCAATGGGATGCCAGGAAGATGCTAAGCGATAGCCAATGGCAGAGCAGCTTGGACTCACTGCTTTCAAACCAAGATACAAAGCCGACAAGTATGTTTACGTTCGGTAAACTCTGGGAGCTATGAGTAGCAGCGCATACTGTATTTTTGCCTTTCGTATCCTGAAATTTATTTCGTAACAAGAGGCAATATTTTCCCGTTGAGGCTTTTCGTAACCTGAAAATTTCGTATGTAGAGACGTTTGTAAGTAGGGGTACCACTGTACTGCTATTTTTTTCCACTAGGTGGCAGCACTAGCAGTAGAGTGTTGTATTTGGGGCTTTTTTTTACAGACATGACAACTTCCTGTAAAGAAAGAAACAAGCAATTAAAACAAGTGATATAAATCATTAGTTTTATGTAGCTTTCTACCTTCCAACAACGATGGCGTACTAGAGCGATACTGTGGAGAGCAGATCACTTAGATCCAAGGCAAAGAGTGAACACATCTAATTCTTCTGTGACTGACATAACGAGATTAAGGTGGGACTAAAATCCCTGTTTAGAGAAGATGGAAATAACTGATCCATCATGAGGGAAGGATAAAACGGCAGAATTTTTAAACTCTGAACCTCTCAAGAAATTCCAGTCTATGTTCCTGTCATTTTGACAAGAAAAACATCAGCGTTGGCAGCAAATTTAGTGGTAATCCTGTCTACTTTGCCTGGAATAACTGAGGGAAGCCACTAGTGTGAGGAAAGGCTCCTTACATGTCATGTTCTCATGTAGTCTCTATTTTCACCTTTCCAGAAAGTGGCAGGTACATACACACCATGAGACTGAGAAAAGGTAAAAATATTGCCCAAAGAAAAGCCAGTAGAAATTTAAGGAACTAATGACTGTTTTTGCACATTCTCATGGGCCAAAAAAAAAAAAAAAAAAAAAAAAAAGAAAAAGAAAAAAAAATGAAGTGGGCTGGATTGGGAGTTTGACATTTGTGATGTAGATGTTAAAACATTCAACATGATAATTTTTGAGAATTAATGCATTGTGTATTACATGACTGAAACACCCATTATTAGAATTTTTTATCGGAAAATGATATTCTATGAACGTAGTTGCATGGTTTTTTTTTTTTTTTTTTGGATGTTGTTGAACATTTTAACACAAAATCTGCCTGCACCAGTGCCAGGGAATTCGCAGGTGAAGCTTCAATGCCCATCCTCTCCTCTCCGAGGCGCAGTAATCTAGCGTTTGTCAGACTAGGAAGTGCAGTTTGCTGTAACAGTGAATTGAAAGTACGCCATAAATATGGCGCCAAAAGAGTTTTCAAGCAGATGATAAGAGCTGAATTTTTCTCCCCTTTCTGTGTTGTCTTTTTTTTTTTTTTTTTGGTGGGGGTGGGGGGAGAGGTTGCTAAAACTAGACCCGCCTGTGCATTTCTGCAGAGCGGCGTTCACGTTCACCGGTTTAGAGGAGCGGAGGAGCAAAGTGAAGGGGGAAGTGGAGACGAACAGACCTCTATGTTTGATTTCTGAAGGAGGGACGTTGCGAAACTGGCGTGCAATCTTTTCTGACTCATCGCTTGGAAATATAGCACCATTTTCTTTTTTTCTATTTTTTTTCTCTTAATTTACCCCTCCTTCTTCTTCTCCTCCTCCCTCCCAGTCCCCCTTCTCCTGTACCGCTGGCACTGAGGAGGAAAACAATCCGATTTTGACACCACGTTTGGACTGCTTTTTGCAAAAAAAAAAAAAAATGCGACACGCTTTCCCCCGCGAGCGCTTCGCCGCGCGCACCTCGCAGTGCCGTCGCGCCGTGATGAGGAGCAGGACCGCCGGTGCCGCCGCGCTGTTTGTTTTGGACTCGTGAGGGCTGCCACTTTTGGATATTTTATTTCGGATTCGGACCAGAGCGCTGTCAGCTCACACCGCCGAGGGGAGGAGGAGGGGGAGGAGGAGAAGGAGGAGGAGGAGGAGGGGGGAAAGGCAGGCGAGAGGGGGGACAGTCCTGTCACCCTGCCTGGTTCAAGTGTCGGGGCTTTTTAGCAGCGCTGCTAGCAGCCTGCCAGGGCACCGACCGGGCATTCGTCCTCAACCCTCCGCTCTTCAACTACATGTGCCCGGCTTCCAATGGTCTCCTGATCTCCGGGAATCGCCCGCCGTCCAGGACTGAGGATGTCTGTGTACCCGAAGCTGACCACAGTCAAGGTAAAACGATATTTAACACTGATATGCGGACAGAAGAAAAAAAAAAAAAAAAAGCCCGAATATGAAATAAGTGTTTGAAAGCAGGGACCTCTGAAGTCCACTCCGCTGCCGCAGCTAGTTAGTAGCGCCGTGTCGGTGCTAGTAGGCTAGCAGCAGGGCAGCGGCTCCGTACGCACTTTCGCAGCGGGCTTGTCAGTCATCGTCAGCGGCGGCGGCGGCGGGGGGGGGGTTTACAGTGAGCACCCCCCCCCCCCAAGTTTGAAAGCAAAGCGACAAAAAATTAAACTAACCGGAAAAACTTAGCCATGCGCCGCAAACATAACCTAAACTAACCCCGTTCTCACCTAAAATTATAACGAAGTCTGGAGAGCGTCCAAGTGTGCTTATTTTTTTTTAAATGATAATTTTGCACGTAATTGCAACGAATAGGATGATTTTCGGCACAGTGGCGAGGAATGTTGAGTGCCAACTTTGTGGATACGGGTTAGTTAGACGCACTGTATGTGATGGTGAGGTGTGGGGGGGGTGGGGGGGGCAAACATGCAGAGCGCTTCTTTCAGGAACTGCGCAGGTTTCTTCATTCTTCGCTATAAGGAAGGGGGGAAACGGTGCAGATTTTTAGGAAGGCTGAGCACGCAAGCTCACACATGCACACATCAAGGAATTAGAGCAACTCCTCTCTGCCTCCATCACCCCCCCCCCCTCCTCCTCCTCCTCCCTCTCCTGCTTCGTGCTGTGCAGATCTAGCTGGCTTAAGAAGAGGGGGGAGTGGCTGTTGTTTACCTCCTCAAAGTCAGAGCTCCATCTGTGTGTCTGAGTTGCATCCTCACCTGAAAAAAACAACCCAACCGCCACTCCAAATTTGGATGCAGGTGATGCTCGCTGCTGCAGATGTGAGCGAGATTGACGGGGCTGTAAGTTGGGCATTTGGTCGTGACCTCTTCAGAATTACAAGCAGAATAATTAAATAATGCAATCCCTGTTTATTAGGACTCATCATTTACAATTGGCACTTAAAGCGTTTTTTTTACAATTTAAGGTGGCATTTGTGTTGAATCAGTCAAGTGTTGGCAATGGTCTGGGGACTTCTTAAGTGTTCCCAGTTGTGACAGCAGACCTCCACACAAATCATTGCCACAGACTGCAACAATCCTGTCTGTTTCTTGCTACTATGTTAAGTACAGAGCAGGGCATGTGTAGTCTTTTTAGACTGCCTTTCCCAGAGATGCACACAAGCCTCCTCCTGCTGGGTGTGAAACCAGAGATGAGTCATGGTTTGCGGGGGCAAAGCAACACTCTGTCCCACTGTCCCCCCTTCCCGGTCTTTTTTATCTCTCCTGATGTCGTGTTATCGTGTTTTCGCTCATCCTCTTCCCCCGTTGGTTCTCCTGCATGTTGACAGCGATGGTTTACAAAGCAAGTCAATTGGGATGAGAGCTCTTCCTGTTTTGCATCTGTTTTGTTTTGGGTGACAGCCCTTCAGCCAAACATTTATGTTCTATAATTTTAATTCCTCAACCCTCTCCTCCTCTGTGCGCTCTCCGTTTCCAGCACCTCATCCGTCCTTCCATCTTTTTCTTGATCAAGTCTTATTTGCTCGATTCTCTTCGGAACACAGACGGGGAGGAATGCATCAACCCTCCACACTCAGTACATGTTGTGTAACTCGAGCATGCAGACCTTTTAAGCTTCACATGTGTCCATACGCACACACGTGCATGTGTGTGGGTGGGGGTGTAGCGTTGCGTGTGTGTTTGTGTCTGTTGCGTTAAGCGCTGAACTCTGATTGGCTAGAAAAGGGGGTAAGGACCCCCACGTGGTATGTTGTATCGCATTAGCAGCTACGTTGTGCAGACACGGAAGGAAAGGAGGAGGAGTGATGCTGTTCATGAATGGACCTCTGACGTCACACAGACCCTCTCTCACACGCGCACACATGCACATATTTACACACGTGGATGCAGAAGGCTGTAGGGTAGAGTGTGTGTTATTCAGAAACAGTGTCATGTAAGGAGGATGGGAGCCAAGAGAGAGGAGTGATTTTCTGCGGGTGTGTATGTAGCTGCCTGCAGGCATGTTGGGTAGCTGTCAGGTTACCATTACTCTGCTTGCTAACTAAGTAGCACGCTGTCTGCAAGAGTATTACGAGTGGCTGAGCTGATTTTAGGGTGTGTCTGTGGTCTTCTGTTTTTATTTATGTATTTTTTTTATTAATTTGAATCTTCTGATACTGGACTTGTGGTGTTGCTACTAATTTAACGTGCATTTATTGTTATCATAAAGTCATATTGTCCCTTTAATTTGTCTTATACTTTTATTAAACACTAAGAGAAAGAGAGAACACTTGAATAATCAAACACATGATAATATGCTTTAAAAATGTTAGAAATCTGGTTAAGCTTAAACAAATGTGGTTAGTGTTGATTAGTTTATATCATGTGCAGGTTTTTTTTATGTCTAAGAAATTTTTGCAACATGAAGTCAACCATGTGGTTGATTAAAATGCTGGAGGCATGCCTTTCTCTTCCTCTCTTTTTTTTTTTTTCTTTTTTGCATTACCCTGATGTGTTTTGCCAGTTCTCATGCTCAGTTGATGACCCTGCTGTGGCTTAGAGAGTCATTAGTGTGTGTTTGTACGTGCGTGCACATGCTAACCTGCTGTTCAGTGGGCAGGCGGTGACGTCAGACCTAATTCATGCATTCCAGGAGCTTTTTGCAAAGCTGAATGGAGGTGGCATCTATCATAACTTTGAGCTGCAGGAGCCATCCCTTGCAGACTGACTGCTGTCGTTCATTGCTTTGCAGATTTTACATTAATGGTCAATCTTTTCTCATGCCGTGTACAGGTAAACCATTAGAGGATATCTCACCAAGCAAATATGGTTTTCTTTCATTCTTATTTAAATTTCTCTGCACTAAATGAGTGATTAACTATACGTGTATTTAACAATCATTTAACTATTTAACTCTGTGATGTATACAGGCTGTTTATGGTATCATTCAAATGCATAATGTTTTCTAGTTTCTTCTTCTGCAGTGTGAAGCTTATTTCAGTTTGACAGTGTTATGTTTTGTTTTTGCAGTAAGCTTTTTGTAAGTTTATATTTTATTGGATCCTCTCCATTTTTGTAGTTTTAAACTCATGGAGCTGAAGAATGGCCCTTAATCTGATATGACAAAGTACCTCTTGTTAAGAAACCTACTTATTTATCACTGAGACAGATCACCAGCTGATAAGATCAGAATGATTTTTTTAATGTGAGTCTTAAAGCAACGCAAAGGAACATTTGCAATCTGTAGCTCAGTGGGTCCCCCTGTATGTGTGGAGGTTAAGTAGCTTTTATGACACAGATATACCTTTATTTGGTCTCTTGCTCGGTCACTCTCTCCCTTTAGCTTTTGCTGATAGCAGGAACAGGAGACTCCACGACACAAAACTTCTTGGTGTTGCGTTAATGGAGCCAAAGATGATTTGAAGCTGCATCCTCGAGGTCATAATTTGCATTTTACCAAAGGCACTTCCTTTCTGGTTTCCTTTTTCATCTTTCATCACGTATTCTGTGCTTTTTATTTACTGGAAAAAGCAAACAAACATATGGCTACCCCCTCAGAGTGAAGCTGACTCAGAGCTAAAGCTAAAGCAAATGAGCCAGGAACATTTATCACACATCTGATACTTCCTTTTACTTTTATCTGATTATTGGGTCATTGTGTTTCTGCATGCTGCCTCCTACTCTTATTTTCAGAAGAAGAAGAAAAAAGTTTGCTCTGTATAACCACGTTGATAGACTGGCAGCCAGATGCTACCTGAGCTCCTGAGGGGATAAAGTTCAGGAATATACCATTTGTGGAAATTATATATCAGAACTGGTTTTATACTGTAGTTTAGAGGGGAATGGTGAGAAATGAAGATGCTTATGAGAGCGATAGAGGGTGAGTGAGTGACAGCAGAAGAGAAGAGAAGGAAGGTGAAGCTAACTGAGATGGGAGGGAGGGAAACAGCTGAGTGTTGAAGAGGGAGTGCACAGTGACAGACAACAGGAAAATGTGGAGGACGGGGCATGCAGGTGGTTAAACATGGGGTTGGTGGTTGAGGTCAGTAGGAGTGAAGGGCAGAGTTCTCATCCTCCACCTCCCCATGCTCTTCATCCATCCAACAGTCTCTTCCAAAGCTAATGAACTCCTGATGGCAGTGGGGACAGTAACTACAGATCAGTCTTCATCACTCTCCCTCCTTCTCTCCTCCCACCTGTCCTCTTTCTCTTTGCTCTTTCCTCTCCTTCTGGGTTCGTTGGCAGGGGCCCAGCCACCTTGGCTCTGACTCACCTCCTCCATTGTTTGTCAGCAGATTTCAGGAGATGAAGTCGGAGGCTTAGAGAGGAAAAATACTTGGACCTCAGCCTCTTTTTTTCTTTTTCTTTTCATCTTTTTTGCTGCTTACTGCTTGCCAGTTCCTGCTCCTATAATGCAGCATGAGTTGTGGCAGTTTGAATGAATATAGTGTTAATGATCTGGGGGCTGGAGTTAGCAAGGTGACAAAGGAAATCTGTTTCATTTCTGTGGCTTGTTTTTGTCCCACCATCTCTCTGGCTGGTGTGTGTGTTTGTATACATCTTGTACATTGATGCTCCAACTTGGTCCATGGTTTTACAGAGGTTAGGTGAGACTGAGTGTTTCTTGCTATCATAACATTTATTTCTTATAAGTAAAGTAAATTATTAAACACATCTAAATCATAATTTCCTGCTCTGTTTCTTACTCCTGTTCGTCCTAATTTCTTTCTGGTCTCGTTTACAGTGTTTAATTGAGACAAATTTCCTTTAGGGCCGAATCTTAATTTTTAATCACCAGCAGGCAGATAATATTGTGATTTAGCCCCTTGAAGATAATTCCCAAGTTCTATCAAGTAAACTCCGTAGATTTTAGGACATGCTTTTTGATCTATTTTGAAGGCAAAAAAGGGGATAATGCCCCTCATTTGTGGATAGTCTTTCCAGCAAGGCATAAATGAAAAAGATAAGATCCTGACTATTTTATTTTCATGCACAACCTGCAGAAAGTCACAGCAGAAAGTTGTTGTAATTGTGTAGTAGTCCCTCAGCTTTATTGTTTCATATAATTTTATGTGATGCGGTACAAAGAAATTCACCCCCTGTACAGTTGTCCCGATTTCAAATCTTATTATAGAGACCAAAACTGTTTTTTTGTACATGGCTGTATACTTAACTCTCCTGCAAAAGTGGGCATTTTAACAGGGGAGTCAGTGGGGATTTGCTCTGTTTTGGAGCCAGCACCTAGTGGTCAGTCGAGGAACTGCAACAAAACCTTCTTCCTGGATGGGCTTCAACTCAGAAGTGGGATGGTTGCCACTTGTGTCGGACACCAGTTGTTAGGCAAGCAAAAAACTTTCCAGGATGTTGTTAACTGGTATTAACCTTTTTTTTTTTTTTTTTTTTTAAGATGGGGACTTGGATGCAGGCTGTATCTTTTGACCCGTCAGTGAAAGTCTCTGGCTTTATTTGTATTAATAAGGAAAGAGGAGATGAGCTGTAGCTGTAGCAGAATTGGCACTCCTGTCTACGAGGCAGTAAAATGTTATTTTTAAATTTCTTTGAAAAGAAAAAAGCAAATAAACCACCTAAAGACAGTTCCTGTGGGGAAACAAAGTGTTTTCTTTAGGACCAGCTTCTTATCAGTGTTGTCATTTGAACAAAGCTACACATAAGAGAGGAAATCATTTAATTTATAATGCATTTTTATTTCAGTTATTTTACTCTTCCCTGAGGAAATCTTCACCCCCCTCGAAGAGCAATACCAGAAAACTAACTCACTTAACGAAGACAATAGTCTTCTCTGTTGACATTAGAGGGAGCTTCCTTCCATCGAGCTGATCCCCATGGAGTGTTCAGCAGGGGTCCATCAGGAGAAAGGGATGATGGGAATGGTGGTGGTGATATCAGCATCAGAGAGTGACTCATGGCTGATCTTAAGTGGCTTTGCTACTTCCAGTCAGTCACGAGATGTTGGTGTGTGTGTGTTTTTAGTGAGGAAAGTCGTGAGCATGACATTAAAGCTTCCTGGCTGAGGAGTTGAGCACAGCTGTATGTGTTGGTTTTGTCTTTTCACTTGAGGTTCAGTTGGTGGTTTTCTGTCTTTATGTAGCAGCTTTCACAGTATCAGTGATTCTGGTGCACAGAAATTCACAAGATGTGTTCATTTTATCGTCCGCTTGAGATAGTAGATTAGTGTTTTTTGTTTTAATTATAGTTATTCTTTGTGTGGTTATCTTTGGGAGAAAAAAGTTCCACATTTGCTGTGGTCATGGTAGTATCATTTTGGCAGAGCAGATTATTAAGACTATTTGATCACAAATTTAGTTTAAGTCGTCCTGTGTGTTCTTAAATCCTTGGAGCGGAGGGGTTGACTTGCTGCTGGCTTGCTGATGTTACCTCACGTTAGCGCGATTTCAAAACTCCATGGAAGCGATGGTCATGTTTCAGGTGGCTGATCGGGTTTGACGTATTAAAGCTTGTGCTATTTTTCCCTCCTTTGCTTGGAGCATTTGTCAAATAACCAGCTAACTATCTTCTTCTGAAACTTTAACAAAGTTCCATATAATAGCCGCCATGTTTGTTTGTTTTTATCAGCGCACTGAACTGCATGCTGCATTCAAGGTGTAATGTAAATTCCTCCGTTCCCTCATTTGCTCGTCGTTCTTTCAGCCTTATCTATTTTTTCTATTTTGTACCTGTAACATGTGGGGAATACTGCAAATATCAATTAAAGTCAGCAACTACCAAAATTATGACCAAGTTAACAAGTTGTTTTCTGGCATGATGGAGTATTCTTGATTTTCCTTACAGAGAAATCGTTTTTCTGATTATGCCGACGTCACTTGAACATAACATTCACTGCCGGTCATTCAAGGCTCAGAGGGAGCGAGGCACTGCCATGTTGACAAAAATATATATATGTTATCGGGGCTATTTGTCATGATATTGGACTTATTGGGATGACGTCATAATTTCCTGTTATCGGCCCGATAGTTATCAGGTCGATAATTATCGTGCATCCCTAAAAAAAATTAAATAAAGAAACAAATCAAACATAATTAGCGTCTTTTGACTGATTAGCTGAAAGCTGCTGTCATCACTTTTGCTACTTAGCACTTGGCACTGCCTTAACCTCTGAGCTGTGAATGAACTATGAGGCCGTGTTATTTCGGATGTTGCCACCGAAGCGTCATTTAAAATGGAAGGTCCTGATGTGGACCTCCGCAGGGAGCTCGAGGCCCGGGGGACTGCAAGGCTGCTTTCATTTAGCGTCACCTCTTTGAGCGTTCTGCTTGATTGGACTTTTGCCTGCCCTCGTTTTAACTCTGACAGTACTCATTTCAAATGTTTCAGTAGCAACATTAGAAATGAAAATGGATAGACAGATTTGATCTTAAGGAACTCAACCGTCACAGGTTAGCACAAGCCCAGCTGAGCTCAAATCATGAACTTTCAGGAACTGAACAAAGGTGGGCGTGTTCCAGGTGGCTTCAAGGCCTGGTCTAGAAGGGTTCAAGTGCACTTTTCACAAAACCTGCAGGTAACATTGCAAAGGTCCGCCCCAGTCTTCTAATACGGTCTGTGTTTCACACGCACAGGCAAAGAGAAAGGAGGGCAATATGACTACCCGTGAATGAGAGCAGAGAAGCTGCATCTCCTGGAGGACGAGAATCTCCGTCAGTTTTTGTGCAGGATGCGTTCGGTCACATTTCATTGAGTTTGGGTCACCGAAGGGAGTGAAGTGTGAGCTATTACACTGCCTGTGGTGGCAGTTGTATCGATTAAAGCAGAAGCGTGTCTGTTCTGTCAAATATGTGTGAGACGGACAAATGAAAAATACGCCTGAAATGGCACGTGTGGCGACAGGCTGTGACGGTCCGCTCTGCAGCCACGCTGGCTGTTCTGTGTGGCTGAGGGAGCGCACACACTGAAACGATAAACTTCCAGAGTGCTTAACATATTAAGAAATTCAATCTGACAGCATCTTAGATATGCTATAGATTACCAAGGTAGAGTAATTTCATAAATACAAATTGGTTCCACTTGATAGTTAAAACTAAATCTAAAAATACTGTGGTACACGAGGGCACGGGATCATTAAGGTCAGTGGGCTCATCCTTTTGAGACTTTGGGCGGTCTGTGGTAAATTTCCTGGCTGTATAATTGTGGAAATTGCATATTGTGATTCCATATTTTGGTCAAAACCAACATGCTGGGATGACAAGTTGAAATTGCCATCTATTAAGTCACAGAGCTGAACGTTGGAAATTGGAGAATTGCATGAAGAACTCGTCTCCCAACCGCAGTGTTTCACGCCAACAACAGACCCAAAGAACTAAACTCTTACGCTTCGTGTTCGTGTGCCAAAATATTGTCGGGCGGCTGTGTGTGTGTGTGCTTGGATTTCATGCCCGGGTGTGTGTGTAGGTTGCCGTCTTTCTTACACACCTGTTAGCATGGCTGTGATGAGGGTGTTTGATGTTTGTGATGCGTGTCAGATTTGTTTTTCTTTACTTTTCTTTTTTTTTGTTGTTGCTGCTCATGCGTCTTTACTCTGTATGTGTGCGTGTCTGTGTGTGCTTGCTCATGTGTTTCAGTGTTGAAATGAATACTTGACAACCAACGATCCACAAACATCTTCTCGCATGTCTTATTTTTACTCCTGTTTCTTTATTTTCTACTTATCTTTTGGATTTCTGCTTGTGTATTTATTCTCTGGTCTGGTAAAAAAAATATATTTGTGATTCTTTTGTGGTCTTTTTCTTTTTTACCTGTCAAACTCATTGCTGTGAGCTTCCCTCTTTTTCCTTGTTTCTATCTAGGGATTCTGTCCAAAAATAGCTGTGTGTGCGCTTGTGTGTGGATGGAAGAAGTTGGAGATGTTGGGGAGAGTCAAAATAGGCTTTGTGCTTGTGTTGGATGTTTATGCCGCCATGTTCTTTTCTCTCTTCTCTAAGCTGTTGCTGTACTGCTTGCAGATGCAACTTAAACAATGCGCAGGCAAGCGGTGCACACACAGTTACACACACGTAATCTGGTTATTGGTTCCTGTCTGTTGGTTCTCATCTTGTTTGTGGTTTTCATCCCACATGAAGGAGAGAAAAAACATCAGCGTTGAAGAGGAGAGAACAAATAAGGTTTGTAGAGTGAACAGAAGATGACCAGATCAGGAAGAGAGTGATGGAAGGAGAGGAAAAAGAAGTGAATGAGCATGGAAAAATGTATATATGATGTTGGAACTGGAGGGCGTGCATCATGTGAAATTGAAAGTGGAAAAAGTGAAAATGAGGTGGGACAAGAACAAAAATTAGAGTTCAATAAAGGCAAAATGGATGTGCATTTTCCTGTTTTGGTTGCTGCCAAAGGCTTTTAAGAGCTTTTTAGGGTTTTGCTCCCCAGGCAGGCGGGTCCTGCTCTGCTCAGTCAACTCGCATGAAACACTAGGAAAGGAGAACACACACTTTAAATTCTCTGAGACACGAATCTCCTCCCTGGACATGCAGCCAGTCATCTACATGCACACGCAGCACTGCCTCAGAGAGATGGCTTGTTATGAAGCAATTTATATGCAAGGATTCTTTATCAAACTGACTGACCTCTAGCACCTCAAGGAGTGCCAACAGTGCGTAACTGTGTGTGTGTGTGTGCTCATTTCACATCTCCAGATTGTTGATGCTTGTATCATTTGACAGTCTTGTGTTCTGCTTAAAAGGCATGCATCACTGCCGCAGAGCATCGAACACCTCAGACTCCTTTCTCAAATCTTTTTGCTTATTGTTGATGGATCTGTCTGCATCTTCTGACAGCCAAAGACAGGACTCTTTACTTGTGTGTGTGTGTGTATGTGTGTGTGTGTGTGTGTGTGTGCTGGGTTTCTGCAGACACAGCCTCTTAATAATAAATCACCATTATGGTAACGCTTATTCCATTGCTAAAGTGCTAAAAAAGGCACCAGCCCTCAGTGGTGTCTGTGTTGAAACAAATGCACCGTCATCTACGGAGCTGTCTGAGAGAGAGGACAGCCTGCCATGCAGGGGAGTGACATACTTGCAGACAGATAAAACAGATGGCAGGCAAATGGGTAGACGGGCAGTAAGGCAAAGAGTCAAGCAGTCAGACAGACAGAAGGACAGATGGCAGGCTTACAGGCAGACAGACGGATGGACAAAGCAACAAATGGGACGCAGCCAGTCAGACAGATCTGGAAGCTTGAGTACAGAGGGTACGGTCGAATAGTTAAAAGAAAAAAAAAAACCCTCCTTTTGTCTTTTCCTTGACCTCACTGGAAAATATCATGAGGTTAAAGAAGAATAGTAGGAGGAAAGATGACTGCGAACCAAAAATTACAGTTTCACTGTTTTGCAATTACAGCTGTAAAATGTCTTTTCTTTTTTTAAAAATCTGAGTAAAATGCAAGATTTCTTTTAATACCACTTAATACAGTGGTATTAATTATGTACAGCTTAAGATATTGAATATTTGGAACATCGATTCACATGTTTTATAACATTAAAATAATGAATGAGGTGATTTAGGTCTTCTGCATAAGCTCAAATAAATCTTATCGCTCTAAGTGAACCAGTACCTCCAGTTCATGAAGTTGCAACCATCAAATGAAGCAGACTGGTTTTGATATCAAGTGTTGAGTTGGCATGTCGCTGTTGTTTGACTGGAGCTTCCTCTATGAAGTCCAAGGAGATCTTAATGAAAGTAAAGGAGGCTGAAAAAAAAAAAACCCCAACATAAATCATGAAGGGAGAGCAAAAATCAAATCAACAGTTTGGTCCATTCACTAAAAGAAAGCAAGCACTGGTGAGCTCAACATCAACAAAAGACCCGGAATACTACGGAAGACATGTACTGTGGATGAATGTGGAATCCTCTCCTGGTGAAGCAAAACCTGATTTCACCTGCACAGGTTAGCTAAACTAAAAACAAGTGAGAATGAGCTGCTATAAACCTGCTGGTAGTTAGAGCACACCCTAAAACAGTTGTGTATCAAGTGCATGTTATTACTATTTGAACAGTAACAGCTGGTCTCTCCTGATTTTCTTCTCAAACACACATGCTTAGGCGCTATAAAGCCCACCCTCCTTTATTAGCACCGGGCTGTGTTATAGAGCCTGTGAACTGGTTAAATGGCTAACACGTGGTCTTTCCCACCTGCGATCCCTGTGTCCACATAGAACTGTTTTTTTTTTTTTTTTCCCCCCAGAATGATTTGTTGCACATTTCAAAGAACGGTCCCCTTTAAGCGTTCAGTCAGACATGGCGGTCTCGGTGGTGCCATAGTCAGCTAATTAATTAGCTCCCCAGGCGATTGGCTTTCCCAGCGTGCATTACTCAACCTTCTCACTGTAAATGTTTTTGGCTGACTCTAGGCTATGCACAGAAAATGTGGTGTTTACCAGATTATATATTTCAAATGAGAGCAAGGAATATTCTTTGGCTCTAAACCTAAAAAATAGAACTATTAATATCATGTGCTGTAGGTTTTGTTCTTCTGTGTTGATAATGGTTTCTAATAAGGTTGTCTTCTAGCCATGGAAACTGCCTTATCAAAGTTCCACCTAGCTGGAGTTTTAATAGAAGTGTAACCAGCCTGGCAGAGTAATTAGAAAAGTAAAATCACACAGGTTGGCTCCAGGAGTCTCCAGTACTCTGACGTATTTCTTCAAAGATCTGTGTCTCTGGTACTCAGCAGTCGTCAGCTGGTGGGAGTAGCAGACGGGTCTTTTGATTCTCGCTCTCCTTTCTGATTTATGATGTGTAGAACCACTGTGGTGGAAACGTGCACAGCCAAGCAGTTATGGTTCACACTGGGGCTGGGTATTGATCGAATTCCATACCACAGACTATCGAAAAACCTCTGTGCTGTCCGATACCTTCCAGACACCGTCACCGCTCTGCTCTTTAACTGCGGTGCGGTACCACCCGAGCGCCACAGTCGCACTCATCCAATCCTGTCATGACAAAGCGGCGGCCGTTTCAAACAACCCTCTGGAAACACTACCAGTAGCTCCAGTCCAGTCTGTCGTGCAGAGAATCGGGCTGTGAGGTCCGTCATCACTTGTCTCCTGAGTGCCTCCCGCGGTTCTTTGTTGGGAGTTTTTAACAGCAGTATCCCACTTCATCACCGTGGTGGATTTACTCCAGGTGGAAGCAGGTTTTGGCTTCATTGGACTGCTTTTGGAGGGATAAATTCCAGATATCTGGCTCAGTGCTGTCTGACTGTCGCCTTCTCTGAGCAGCTGCTGTGTAAATATTGTAAACAACTGCGGGCAAGATGCTGATGCTTCATTTATTTTGATTGTGGAGGTCAGATGTAAAACCTGGACTGGATGATTGTGTGAACTTCACACACGGACGACCAAGTAGTTACGGTTCACGCGTGTGTGACCAAATGATTCTTCATTCAGTGCCACGTGCATGAAGTACAAAGTCCTTGCGCTTGGTACTGAGCATGTGCGACACTGAATGAGTATAGTGCACATGTGACATCAACTGACTATAGTGCAGATGCCTGAGAGCTAGTGAGTTATTAATGTGTGTAAGACCAACTGAGCAGTGCACAACAGAGGCACCGGACGTGGAATGTAAGTTGCATGCCAGCATATGCCAGTGAAAACAAAATAAAACAAAAAAATCTTCCTTTCTAGTAGTGCTGGGCAATATGACGATACATATCGTGGGGACAATAAAAAAGTGTGTATCGTGCCATTTCTCTTCTATCGTTTATATCGTTTCTATCGTTTCTAACCTAATTTTATCAATTATTACAGTAAATATGTAATTAAATAACCTGCAATGATAAATTTGATAGAATCATATCTACTTCTACAAAGTAGCCTTTTATGTTTGTACTTTTATTCATGGTTAATACCTTAAACAGAGTTCTCTTCAACCCTGATGTTTACTTTAGACACTTTATATTGGTTTGCAAACTTTGCACTACAAGGTTACAGATTTCAGAAAGTTGAAAAATAATTTGTGTTTATTTTTTATAGCTGAACTTCAGTGTAAAAATGTGTTTTTCCTCTCAGAAACTGTTGTGCACTTTTAAAAAAATGTGAAAGCTACTGTACCTCTGTACCTACCTGTTTTTGCTGCACTAAAATGTATGTTTGTGACAATTCAGCTAAATGTCCTTTCAAAAAAAATAAAGTTGAAAAGTAAGCAATGAAATTTTTGTCAAACTTTTCAGAGAATAACTGAAAACATACTTTATTATGGTATATCGTGATATATATCATTATCGTGATATAAAATAGTCCATATCGTGATATATGATTTTTTCCATATCGCCCAGCACTACTTTCTAGGGATAAATGTGATGGGCCTTCTTGTCATCACTCAATTTAAAGTGTGCTACACAGTTGGGAGCCAAAAAAAAAAAAAAAAGTCCAGATTCTCAAATTGAGGTCCAGATGTCAATGTAATGAACAACTACCCAGGTCTAGCCCTTGTGCGCACCCCCAAAGTAATACTTTGTTTAATGAGCTTTGAATTTCATTATCAGTTCTCCTTTGCCTCAGTCCAATTGCATGGTTATCTCCTGTATACGGCCCACCTCAGATGACCCTTAAAAATTTGAGAAGGATTCATGTCTGCTTTAATAATGCCCTCCATGAGACCATTCAGATTTGGATAAATGGGATTTGGGGTTGTGCTGAAAGTCAAAATTCTCCCTCTTTTTTTTTTTTGGGGGGGGGGGGGGGGTGCTTTCTAGCAGCCATCTGTTGGATTTGCACAGAAGTTGACTAGTAGTTGGACCCATTCGTGATCAATATACTATGATTAGAAACCAACTTTCAGTTAAAGTAAAGAAGCCCCAGTGTTGGATGCTACTAAAACCACACTTCACAGGATGGTGTTCTTCTGTTGATGTGCTGTCTGTGTTGTGTTGGTGCCACACCTTCTGCAATTATGGTTAAAGAAGTTCAGTGTTTTTCTCATCTAACATTAATAGATATTCCACATGCTTCTGGAAGAGTGCATGTAGTTTTTTTTTTCCCCCTAAATTTAGCTGGGCTTGAATGCCATTCAGTATGAGAAAAGATTTGGTCTTGCTGATTCCCTCTAGTACAGACGCAGAAAAAATACAGGAGATTGTTGTCACATGTGGTGAGCAACTAGTTCTTGCCAGAAATTCTTACTGCTCTGTTAAATCCTGCCATGGAGCTCTTGGCAGCTTTCCTGACCAGTTTTCTCGCTGCCTTGTCATTGATTTTGGAGGTGCGTCCCGCTCTTTGTCGCATCACCGTTGTGCCATATTTTCTCCACACGTTGATAATAGACCCTGATGTTCTCCGTTCCATATCGAGTGTCTGATGGTATTTTTTTGTAACTCCCTCTTGATCAATACTTTTCAATTCCGAGATGTCGGTCATGATTCATAGCTTTTGCTGACCAACGGGTTATGTAGCTGGAGACGGCCATGGAGTTTTAATGATTTGATTCTTAATGTAGCAATGTTCTCCGTTGTATCATATAATTCACCTGCGTTTTTTTCACACCCTCCTCGGTAAGGGTTGCAATTTTATAGATGCTGCGAAAAAAGGCTTCAACATTATTTGTCTTGTTTGTTTTTTTTTTGTCTTATAATCACAAAAATCTACACCTTTAACATGGGTGTATGAAGACTTTTTATATGGACTTAAGGCTCATTAACACTCATCCTTCTCAACTGTTGGTGTGTGGGTGGGTGGGTGGGTGTGTGTGTGTGTGTGTTGTGTGTGTGTGTGTGGGTGCATGGACTACAGTTTGGCTGTCATTTATTGCCCCCGGCTGTTGTGAGCCATGCATAAAAAGGAGGCCACATCCCAGTCTCAGAGCTCTTTACTGTTATGTTGCTTGGCCACAGGGCAGTCGATAGCTGGCCAACAGTGAAACTTAGTATGTTTACAAAAACTGGTTCTAGTCTTACAAAATGCATATAAAGGTCCAACTGAAATTCTACTAAGCTGAATTTGGGCTAAGGGCTGGACTAACACACCCAGATAATATGATTGGGAGTCAGAGAACTCTGGCACGTACATGTTCCGTCTAACCCAAAAGCTGCCGTGGACACTTTGCTTTAAGCTCTAAGGTTGCTAACCTTTAAAGGCAGGATAAGGGATTCTGTCCATTTTTTTTTAGCCCGGTACACTTTTTTTTTTTTTTTTTTTTTTTGTTACATTCAGTGTACATCTCCTTATCATCTGCTGGTTGTTCATCTTGTGATGCCACCGTAAATGTACCTGGTCTTTATTCACAGCCCTGTCTCTGGAAACTGGAAAAGGAGTGGGAGCAGCCTGTCCCCAAACCATCCCTAACAGTGCTCCAGCCAGTCACAGACATGGTGATGTTGAGGACAAGTGTTGTTGTTGGCGTTGGTGCTCGTTCATCGGTGGCATCTTGGAAACTCTTCTGCAGCACTGTAGCTTGCAGTGCTGAGCTTCCTCTATTGTTTACTTCCTATATGTAGCTCTGAGATGGCAGCGGAGCAAATAAAGCATGTCATGTGTGAAGTGGAGCTGATGAAAGTTGGGCATCAGTAATTACTGCTAACTTTGCAGAAATGTATCTTTCTACCTGGCTCGGAAATGATGAGAAGTAGAAATAATGGGACATACAAAGATGAAGAAGACCAATGCTACCAAGCTACTCTGTCATCATGAATAACATTTGGAGAGAGGTGCATGTTTGCGTTCAGGATAGCTTACAATGTAGGGTTACCTACATCTGTTTGTCTTTATTTAGTTATTTAGCAATTATAGTTGCAAGGCATTGGGATTTTTTGAATTTTTAGCAGCCGAGGCATAATTGGAGGAAAATTCTGAGGCCAGCAAAGGAAGATAGATTTGGCCTTTGGCTGACGTTCAATTCAAACCCCAAATACATTAATTTTTTATAACTAAATGTTATAAATTCAATTTAGTCAACAAGACTGGAAGGCCAAAAAAAAAAAAAGTCCTTCTTAAATGGAAGAGAAAAAAAAAATCAATAATCATTTGTGGGAGCCTTTGAGACGTGAGACCTCTGTGTCATTGCCTGAGAAATTTGACGTGATGCAAGTGAAATTTGTCAGAGTGCTTTTTTTTTTTTTAATTACTGCAGAGCAAAAGCGCAAGCATTTAGGAATGAAGGATAGATGACGATGATGATACAGCAAAGAAAAAAAATAACCTCTAACTCAGGAGACGGACAGAAAAATTATTAATCCAAGGAAAAATATGGATGTAATAGAAGGGAGGGGGACATAAAGGAAATAAGTAAGAAAGGAGAAGGACGTGCCTTCATACTTGATTTTGAATATATTTAGCTACTTCTGGAAATGTAAAAGATTTAGTTTTCCATCCATATGAAGATTAATTTTACCTGCCATATGTAGTACTTCAACTTCGGTCAGCAGTCTTAGTGAGTAGCAAAATCAAAAGTAAATTTAAAGATTGATTCAGTGATACAAAAAAATCTAAGTCAAAGCACTGTGACTCCAGAGATAAAGGTGTACTGAACCGTCACTTGTAGCTGTTTTGGGAAGATGACAGTCTGCCTTCTTCTATTTATTTCTTTCATCTTGTTTTTTTTTCCATCGAGGAAGTAACGCAGTGCAGACCTGAAGTCTGCTTTACTGGACTGATTGAGATGAAGTTGTACATTTATCAGTCTTTTTCCTTTTTCTCCTTCACCCTCTCTATCCCTCTGGATAACACAAAACGTCTCAATCAGCAGTCTCGACTGAAGTTCATTGCTCTGATTGAAGACATGGATTGTGTGCACTGCATAAGAGAAAGGATGAGAGACTGAGTGGAAAGGGAAGAGGGGTATCAGGTGTAGATTTGATTTGATTTGATTTGATTGATTAAAAAAAAAAAGGCAGACTGACTATTGGATATTTGTGAAAATGAACTAGCAGATTTTTGTTGGCGGTTGGAGGTTTCCTACTGAGATCTGTTAACCAACAGCTGTGAAGGGTGCAGCAGTCAGCAACGGTCATGAATGTTCATTTAAATGTTTTACCTTGCTTCATTGTGATGTTTTAATCTCAACAGATTTAGCCCAAACATTTTTAAAGACAAGAAGCCAGTTCAATCCATCTGTCCTGCTACTTTTGAAACAGACTTATTAGAGTTACTCTGGACTTTTTGCACACCAAGTAAGTGAGTTTTTTTTTTTTTTTGCATCATTTGCAAATCAAATGAAATCCAAAATGTAAGTGGGTCCCCACCAGCTCAGTTGTAGGTCAGTATGAGCAATGAAGACTTCTTTCAAACTGAACTGTCAACCAACGCTCAAGTGAAAAATCTGTCGTAATTGGCATAAAGTGCGAGGTGGAGCCAACTATGGTGGAAACTGTTAAAAACAAGCAATGAAATTCTAAACTGGAGCTCATGATGAAGTGGGAGCCCATGTAGGGAGGCCAGCGCAGGTATGATCACGCTTTTTCTCTCCTGCCAGAGGGCGAGCTGCTTCAGCTGCCAAAATGATGATCAGTCAGGACCACCACAGAAAGAACTAGATAAGCACTCGGAGAGCGTAGACCTCTGCCAAGTGCAACAATTATCGAAAATTTGAAAGTGATCCAGAATCCAGGATTTCTTCTGGATCACAGCCAAAATGAAATCAGTTCTTCCTTTTCACATTTCCGACAACTCCTGAAAATTTCATCAAAATCCATCCATAACTTTTTGAGTTATCTTGAACACAGACAAACAAACAAACAAACAGATAAACGCCAGCAAAAACATAACCTCCTTGGCGGAGGTAATTAGAATAATCTAAATGAGAAGTGATGGTGTGAATGTCAAAGTCATGTGGATGAAGGTGTGCGTATCAGATTTAGACAGCTAAGACTGCCTGTCTTAGTCCGGAGGTCCTAAAAGTGTTCTACCGTCAGCATGAGGTGATTAATGGCATAGATTTATCTTGTCTAGACCTCAGCTACATCCTCTACACAGAATCCGGTAATTTATCTGACAGTGTAGTTAACGCAGTTATCTTAATCACATAAATTTTCCAGTGAGCACCTCAGAAGGACTGACAGTCAACCAATCAGTGTTAAGGGCAGGGCTAATGGCTCTACAAAGTTTGTTGTAGAGTTTGTTAATTTGTGAGGCCATGACAAGGATAATTCAACCCTGCAGTGCTTGCTTTTTGGGGCCCTTCCAAGTGTGGCTGCTAAACAGTCAATGGAGGAACATGTTTTCACTGTTACTATGAATGTTGGCACATTTACACATCTGTGTCGACTTAAGATGACCTTAAATTCAGGTGGATATGTTCGTCTCTGGTGACTTGTCAGAAAAAAAAAAAATCCATCCCCATCCCTCAAAGAAATCCTTAGGAGTGAAGTTGGTGCAGCTGAGCAGGAGTGTAATGAGCTGACAATTCTGACTAAAGGCAGGGAAACGTTATTATTCTCATGTATTATAGTGATGTCAAAGTAATCCGCCTTTATTTAACAAATGTGAAAAAACTCAGCAAATATTGTCTTGACGATTTATGTAGGCTTAGTCAGTTATGCTGATGGTGAAATGAAAAGATGATCTTGTCTTTTTATTTTTATTTTTTGGACAGATATCCTCTGAAGAGGTGACAGACGGAGACAGATTTTATTTTCCTCTGACTGGTTAAGTCCGTGCTGTCTCCGGGTCGTTTTAACAGTTAGACCTTCGCAGACACCTCGTGTCATATCTTTCCCCGTTCTTTTGGCAGGTCAGGAAAACGTCAAACAGAAACCTAGGTTGCCAAGAGCAATGTTTAAGTGGGTCGCCTGAGAGTTTAATAGGCAAGGGGAAACCCAGAGATGATCCAAGCGTGCAGACACTGAGGTCAGGCAGACATAGCTGGAGGAAGTCAGTGGTGCACTTAACTGCTCTCATCAGAGGCAGAAAAATGAGGTAAAACTAGACGGATGGGATGAGATGGATGGGAAAAAAAACCGACACGGGCTGAGGAAGTCAATAATGTAGTTCAGCTGATTCTACAGACTACCCATGTCCCTGTTATTGTAAAGCATGGAAGTGGATAAAGAGGAAAATGGTAACACTCTGGAATAGAAACAGTCTGGCAGGAAAGGATTAGTGTTTTTTTTTTTTTCTTTTGGCAGCATAGATGTCAGAGTTGTTAGGTGTTTGCAGGGCAGGACGGGAGTGGAGGCTGAGGTACAGGAAGAGCCCCATACAGGAGGGAATCAGCCACATAAATCTCTGCTCTCCACAGTTCAGGGTGTAACACACCCGGCTCTTGTGGCTTTCCTGCTGAAATCTGGTGCTATGCTAAAATTTCTTCAGACTTTTTTTTTTTTTTTTTTTTGACCCATGCTTTTTATTTTGACCCTCAGGCAAAGTTTTTTTTTCCCCTCCACTTGGTTGTAGTTAATTATACAACCTTTACTTTGTGAAATTAGTCTTCTTTTCATTATGATTTATAGCATTTTATTGTAAAGAGAGCCCTTGGGTAATTTTCAGTGCCTCTGGCCTTGCATTCATTGATTTGCCCAGAAATGTTTTTGTTTTACGTCCATCTGGTATTATTTTGTAGACAACCATGGAGTACACACATGCACATATTGATTTCTGATCAGATAAAGGCAAATTAGGTTACAATGAAATGCTCGTCCACCACGTCTGAACTGCTTGAGTATTTCTCGACATGTTGCAGGTTAATCACCTGTTGACAGGAAGAACACCTCTTTTCTTAAAGATGGTAGTAAAAGCCAGTGAATCTGGCCCTCCAAACTTCACAAGTGCTCAGTTGTGTAGATTTGTCGCCTGTGAATGTTGCAACAAATGATTGACATGACGTTGATATTCATGAAACCCGTTGGTTACATCTTTGGCCTGCGGTATGTCGGCATTTGTTATGTTTCACAACTTATTTACTCATTTGTTTCTTGTAGTTTTGCTTTGCTTGTTGTTGCTATTTTGATCACAGTGGTAATTATTGCTCTTGTGTAGTTGAGCTTTAGCTACGTGAATAGATGTGATTAGAAATACGCTTTTATACAAAAATGGGTATAAACTGTAAAACTTCTCCACTGGACAGTTCCTCATCGTAGAAAACGTACATAAAACTTTCTGCAATAATATTAATAACAATGACCCACAAATAGACCTGTGCAGGAAGTCTTACCGCCTGTGAAGAAACCAAACAATTGCATCGGTTCCCAGTGAGTCCAGATCTCCGTGAGTCAGTCTGCTCTGGCAGGAGCTCCAGTGGAGGTTCTGACAGATTGGTGACAGCGGAGCATCATTTCATCCACACTTGTGAATTTTGTGATCATCTTCTCACTCATTTTTCTCTCTCTCTGTCTCTTGCCCCTCTTCCTCCCTCCCTTCCTCCCTCCCTTCCTCTCTCCTCGCCTGCCTGCCTGCCTCCCCCCCGACAGATGGAGAGCGAGAAGAAGAGGAGGAAATACTCCACAAGCAGCAACGACTCTGACACCACTGACAGTAAGTTGGACAGAGACTTGGGGAAAGGGAAAGTGTGCATGCACGTTTGTGTCGGGAGAAACATGCAATTGGGAGTAAAGTGAGGTCCTGTGCTGATGTCATACAAAAAGTTCCTATATTGCTGCTGCCAGCAGGCAGCAACAGCACTTCACTCCAGTTCTTTCTTTGCACAGACATGACTTCAAGACTTTAGTTCAGTCAGATCATCTCCACCTACAACTCTCTGAGCTGCTCCGGCTGCTCACCTTTGTAGGTCTCTAGTATTTCCTGAGTGGCGTGTTTACCCTGGTGTGTAATTGCATCTCTTTATCAACGCATATGATGTAGGTTCAGTTTTCATATCAGTAATAAATAACACCTCAAATTAACAAAAATGGAACGGCAGTGTCTTCAGACAGATCAAAAGCTCAAAAGCAGATTTTATTATTTTGATTTTCTTGAAAGTCTGACTTTCTGACCTGGTCTGATTTGATTTTTCTTTCTTAGAATTACAATCAGCCACATTCAGCAATGTAATCAGACCAGGAAAGATAACAGGGGCTTCTGGTTTGTGCTCTACTGGCTTCATTTTTTTTAAAGCATTTATTAGAGTCATAGCATTAGGAAAACTCAGTGGGATGACGCTCTTTTAGGTGTTGGATTAAGTTTGATGTTCCCAAATGCTTTGGTTGTTGTTCATCTATGGTTTATTTTTACCTTTCAGGCTGTCCACCTTTGTTTCTATGGGTCTTCTGTGCTTACAAGGGGAATATTTCTCATTGTAGATTCGCTTCCCTCTGACTCTGTCATCATGATGTATTTATTTAATTACATAGAAAAACACTGGATTTAGTGTTATCAAAGCTTGTTTTATTGAGATCACTAGCCAGCCCATCAGCTGGTCCCTCTCCCTTAGGAATATCTGAAGACAATATGACACCATCTCTCACAATTTCTGCTAGAAATCCATCTATTATAACACACCTGATAGCTGTCTTTTACTCTGTTTTCTTCATCTTTGTCATTTGGACTTGATTAATCCAAAGGCTTTTTCAAACTGTGAGTTCCCGGCAGATAGAAAATTGGAGCCATCAGTGAACTAGACGGTAAGCTGTCGGGTTAAAAGAGGGCGCCGAACTTTAGCTTTGGTGTTTCCAAAAGCTGCTGCTCGGATAAAGTTTTTAGATGTTAATCTTACCATTTTCATTGTTATTATTTGCAGTAACTTCGAATGTGGATTTAGGTATGTTACTTGGAAACCAACGACGTGTTCCCCAGGGAGGAGCTGACACTCTGCAGTACAAATGGATTCTCAGTTGTGTTTTGGTCCACTTTTCTGTCACTGAAAACACAACTTTCTAATTTTGTGGAATGTGTGTCTTCTCTATTACAGTTTAATTGAAAAATCAATGATATGATTCTCCATTAAAAGAGCCTCTTTATTTTTGTGATCATTTTATCTCAATGAGCCAGTGTTGTTGCACTAATGCTGCCTTGAACAGGTGAAAAGAAATTCTCAGAAGGACATTTTAGACTGTAAAAGGAGGAGCACCGTAATGCTTTTTATTAACACTCTTTCATTTTTGTATTCTTTTATATTTAATGTGGAGTTGAAATTCCACAAAGGAGATGACTTCTGGGTATCGTAAAAGTTCAAACTTGAAATCAAGGTCTTTACACTGCAGGTTGACAGGATCTCTGGCAGGTTTAACTGTTATGTGGTCACAGGCCTGCATGTATAATGTATTTAACAACAGGTTTAATGGGCTGTTTTTCAGACCACCTGTGTTCAAGGCTACTCTGCCTGCTTTATAATCAGCCTTTAGCTGTTAGTTCCTCCTGACCGCTGCAGCGTGGACTCCAGCTGCATCTGTTGGTTGGAAGTTATCGGGTTTCTAATTGAAGGATGCCCATGATAATTTCGGCTGTTGTGCACCGAGCGCAGCTTTTAATTAACACGCCGCCATGATGGTAACCTTTGAGCGCGCTGTGGCCTGTTATGGTTATCTGGCCACAGTGACGGAGCCGTGCAGCTGCCGCGTGTGAGGCGTGTAGATCGAACCTGCACTCATACACTGTTGTGGTACCATCAGACACGTCCAGCAGATTAGTACACAGCATGGAATATTAAATATTTGAATGCTGTCAAAATGGTCTCAGGTATACAGCTACATAACACCATGATGTTGGAAAAAAAAAAAAGATGTGTGCTTAGAGAAGTATAAAATGGACTGACAAACCAACCCTGGTGCACAACTGGTGCAGCAGCAGTTCAGGGTGAGCACAACCCAGGTTGTTTTCTTTCCTGTCGGGCTGCACATTGAGATCAGAAATATCCGGAACCTTCAACATATTGTGGAAATCACCCTGCCAGCTGCCTTGTAAGAAGCCTGGAAAATGAAAGAGTTCCTGTGTGTGAATATAGCAGCAGATCCTCCAGAGGATTGATTGTAAGTAAGTGTGTGCGCCGTTAAGAGTTGCTGTTTTGTTACTTTGTTCTGCACACCTGAATGCTGCTCCAATTAATCTGCTGTATTTGTAGGGCTGGACCTGAATACGGTGATTCCTTCGTTTTCGCGGTTAAAGGGGACCGGCGTGCCCCCCCCCCCCGCGAAAATCAAAATCCGCAAACTGGAGCCGGAGCCCCCCGAGCCTAAATAATGTGTTTTAAAATATGTTTAAAAATTGCAAAAAAGTAGCGAGGCACTTCAGCGAAACAAGACAAAGGCTCAACTGGGAGTCTTTCTGTTACCTTCACAGCCTCTGGTTTCTGAACCGTAGTAAAGAAACCGCTGGTATTGTGCTATTGCATCAATAGCACAATACAATAGCACATGTTGGGTCGTAATTAGCGGGTAACACGCAAACAACAACAAAAGAAAAAGTCCGGTTTTCTCTGCATGGAACGAGCACTTTATTCTGGTCACTGCAGGAACTTGTAACATCACACTGGTTGTATTGTTCGGACTCCTGTCGGTTAACAGAGAATGTAAATCTATACACGCTGGGCTGCTGTTTATGCTCACTCCACTTTTCATCTAACCCCGTTTTCGTTCTGCCGTCCCACGACACACACACCATTACCCATAAGGCCACCTTCTTAAAGGGGCCAGGCTGGCTCACAACATTCTTCACTGTGAGAGAACGAACACAACATCCTGTGATGAGTCTTGGCCAATAGGCGTACAGATTCTAGAGTGCTGGACCCTCTGTGTTTCTCGTGTTGCTTACAGGCAACTGTGGGGCGGATTTTTGCGGAATTTCCACGATTTTCTTTCTTTCTTTATTATTATTTTATATATTTCTGAAAAATCTGCGAATAACTATAACCGTGGAACTTAAAGCGCGAATTGGCAATGGATCACTGTACACGGATATCCGGATATTTGCTCGTTATGTGGACATACAGATTTCAGCCTGGGTATTCAGATTTTTTATTTTATTTTTACCACTTACAGACAGCTGGCTGCAACGCTCAGTGCTCTCACTCACTGTCACCTGCAGTAATTTAATTTTTGCTGTCGCTCCCCACTCACACGTATGGGTAAAGTGTCGTCAGCATCAGAGTCCATAGACTTTGAATGTGGTGACGTCAAGGGTTGCCGAATATCGAGGCAGCAATTGCTTTTATTATGTACTGAGTACGGATGCTTTGAAATAATCAGCAGTAACCAAGCGCACGTGTAAGGTGACCTTTAGCGATGGTGTCCTAATGCACCGGCTGCAGCAAAATTGGATGGTGATGTAATTGTGATGTAAACAAGAACTGAAGTCCCTTAAACTAGTTTCATGTGCTTGCTTACTTATTTATTTATTTTTAAGCCCAGAATTCACTGCAAGCGTTTCAAATCTTTCAAGAGCTAAAGAAAAGTTGATGTGTGATCTGTGGATACATTACAACAAAAAAAAAAAAAAGAAAGAGAGAGAAAGATTGGAAGCATGTGTGAGATACATAGGCGTCCCACAAAGGAGTATTAGACGACTGGATGTTCTGGATATTTATTCAGAAAGGATAGGAAAGAATAGGTTTGTATGTTGAGTTTTAAATCAATATTGCATTATAATGTTATCTAACCTGATATTGAAGGGAAATTGAGTTTCACTATCTGGTGTATTAAAAAAGGACTCAGAAGACTATCTTCCTTGTTCATTTGGTATACCAAAGGTCCTTTACCAATATATTTTGGATGTGGAGAAAGTCTAGTGTGCAAGGTGACACACTTTGACCGCATTAAAGGTGCAGATAAATGCAGGATTAATTTCAAAATAATGTCCAAGCTTTGAATGCATGTGTGCCTTTTATGGAAGTGGAAAAAAGTACAATATATGAGCCCCTGGGAGATTATTGTTTTCTGCATTAATTTCTCATAAAATGTAATCTGATCTTACATAATATAATTATACATATTATATAATAATTGAGGGCTGGGAAAGATAACGTGTTATTATTGTATTAACTCATTCATTTATTTACACTGACGTTAATGCTTTTTTTTATGCTTTTGTTTTGAAAAGTCTGTTACTGGCTGCTGCGGAACTGGAAGAGAATTGATGGAAAAACATGCAGAAAAGCTAAAACAGACATAGAGAGCAGTAAAGTTACAGAACTTTTACATGGATATTTTCATTTTAAAATTCTCCCAGACGGTGGATTTGACATAAAACAAGGTTATTTGTAACCACTGCCAAGTTGAACTCCCCGTTAAAAGTTTCTGCTGTTACCTCAGAAATTGACTGTTTTAATGTTATGATTGTGACTTAAGATTTTGTCGGTCGACTTTTTTTTATTATTCATAAAAAAACAGGATGACATTAATGCCCTGGCAGTGGCAATAAGCTTTATTTTATTTTACACTTTCTAAGATGAGGTTTACACTAAATATGTGTTACTGACAAGTGGTGATGTTAAAAGTGTTATGGCAGTTTAGTTGATATAGCAGCAGAACATTTAAGTAAAAGTGCACTTTACACTATTTTTGAATTCATTATTTGATTTTGCCTATACAATGTGATTAATCGTGATTAATCAGGGAAATCATGCCATTAATTATGATTAAAAATTTCAATCTTTCCTCAGCCCTCATAATAATAATTATATTATTATAGTATATAATTTATTGAAAATGCACCCAAACATCCACAGTGCTGGGAAAAAAAAAATAAGATAAAACACAGACTAATTAATTTAACAAGTTTGCAAGCTTGGAGTTCAATTTTTAAAAAAGTTGGGGGGGAAAAAAGCCAAAAAAAAATTGGAATTGTGATTTGGAGCTACATTTATTGATGAAGACAGTCAACAATTTTAAGCTTTTAGGCTAATGGTGATCCATTCATTAGCATGAGGTATGTTGTGTCAAGGAAACATCTAAGGTGTGGAGGACAGCGGCGCTCCAGGACTGAGTTTGGACACACCTGATCTACTGTGAACTATACCTTTAGAAAAAGAGGATCTCTGAAGCTGACCACTCAAGAGTACTCACCTGGAAAGGGATACAAAGTCATCTCAAAGTGTTTAGTTATCCATGAATCCACAGTTAGACAAATTATCTATAAATGGAGACAGTTTTGCACTGTGGCTACTCTTCCTAGAAGTGAGTGCAGAAGCCAATATGACTCCAAAGGCACAACACAGAATTCTTAATGAGGTAAAAAAGGACCCGCGAGCATTAGCTAAAGGCTTGAAGACATCACTGGAACAGCAAACGTTGTGTGCTTGAAGCTTGCCAATGAGCTCCTTGGAAATCCAAAGAGCTGCTGGCGAAATGTTTTGTGGACTGAAGTTGTTTGGGATGAAACTATTTTTGGTATAAAAAAGGGCACAGCCTACCACCATGAAAACACCGTACATTAAAAAGTATATGCTCGCATATAAGGCTCATCTTTGTTTGTGTATGTAAGAGAAGGAATTACAATTTTCCAGACGCATCAGACCAAAACTCTGTGTAGCCAATTGTTTGGAGGTCACAACTAAATATGGTGGCAGCACTGCTGCTGTAGTAGGTTAATATGCTGAGGCACTGCTCGCCTGGACATCACAGTGTGGGCTGCTCTCTGGTTTTCCCCTCATACCAGTATATCCTTTTAAATGCACATCCAGTGCAACATTCACATGATAATCTTCCTCATAAGGAACAATGGAAAATGAGCTTTCAATTATGCTTTGCCAATCTTTCAGAAAATTAAGATGTGAATATGCTAGTGCAGAAAAACACTCTGGTTGTTGATTAAAGCATTGGGGGGGGGGGGGGGGGGGGGGGGGTATTGGCAACGGTGTCTGGCTAATTGTAATTAAGTCGTCTATTAATGAGCTTGTAAAGGACCACAGTGCACTAACGGCCTAACAGGATGTTATTTATGTGGTCATTACTTATTAAACCCCTTCACTGATCAACATAAATATTCTTGAGTTAAAGGTGTGACTCGGTGGTCGCTGTGTGGTGGAGTCACAGAGCAGAGTTCTGTTTGGCTGCTTTCTTTTCGCTTCTCTCTCCTCGATGCTGCCTCCATTTGTGTAAATTACAAAAGTCACGAACCCCATCTCATGCTCATTTAAAACCTTTTGTTGAGTAGCTCTTTGCTCTCTAATAAGTAACGGATTTCCTGCCAGTTCATGATTGCAACTCCTGCTTTTATTATGCATGTGCTGTTCTTGCAAAAACAAATTTCTCTAATGGGACTATAAAGTTTCTTTCTGGAGTGAATCTGAGCGCATGCTGTGTGTGTCTGTGTGTGTGTGTGTTAAGTCTACAGCCAAAGACCTGTTCCTCATTCTCCACTTCAAATCAATACTTATTAGGCGTTTTTTACAAAACAAACACAGGTAAAGTTTGTCTTGTGTTCGATGAGGGAAGCCCCCAAGAAGATATGGTCAGAAAAAGTTCTTGTAGGAACACATTTATTTATTTATTCAAAGAAAAAAAAAGCTTGTTGTCCTTAATAACGGTGACAGTGACCATCTGTATTTTATCTTTTTTTTAATTGCTGCAGGTCAAGTGACGTCATGGTCCAGGTCATCCAAGAATACGGGCACCAGCAGCACATGGGTCCGCCACCAGCACAAGAAACCATCAGAGGTGAGTCAGTGTAGCAGCACACACTCCACATCAAAGTGTGCGTGATGTCTAAGTGCTCCGATTTTAGTTTCTGGACTGATTTCTTGAAGTTGGGATCAACCAAACCTCACAGGGTCAATGTAAAGCCTTTGGTTTGTCAGGTATTATCAGAGACTCCATCGTTGCTGAAGAGCATATGTTTGGGCGTCTGAAACGAAAACTAAATCAAAAAACTCTGACATTATGCAAATCTGAAGATGCGTAGCCTCCTTGGTGACTTGGCGGTAGTGCTGTTGCTTACCATGCAGGAAGTCCCGGTTTGGATTGTGGTTGCTTCAGGAAGGGCATAAAACCTGCGCCAAGTCAATCACGCGGATCGCTCTGCTGTGACGACCCTGAACAGGGAGCAGCCAAAAAGGAAGTTGGTCTGAGAATATGTAATTTAGTGAGCTGCTGAGATTTGCGAGGCATCACAGAACCAGCTCTTAGCTGAATTATCCCGCTTCAACATCTCTTCCTCCACCCAAATTCACACCGTGCAGCATTCTCTGTTTCCCAGAAGTGGGTTGCACAAAACCATGACTCTGATTTCAAAAGATGCCCACCTCACAGAGGAGAGGGGGGAAGTTGAGTCTCTGACTCCAACCTTCAAAAAACTGCAATGAACAGAGCTGCAAAAGTAATGAGAGAAATAACAGTTCATGAAATTAGATTTAAATGAAATGTCCACAACACAGCAAGAAATCGAGGTGATGAAACAAAAGATCAACTTTTCTGTTGGTCGGTTTTTTTTAAATTTCAGTTGAAGTATTAGTATTATTTTAGTATTATTTAGTATTATTATTCTTATAGACGTTTCACCTTTCATCCAAAATTCCTTCTTCAGTCTTGACTTTATTTTGGGGCTTTTTTAGGCTTATAAGGCCCTTCAGTCAGCTGCTCTTCTGAGTCATTGAATTCCTGTTTTAGTCATTAACCAACAAACAACCCGTACCTCTTGCGTGAGTCATTGCCGACTATACGTCGTGCACCTGCTCAACATGCGACATGTTTTTGTCCCCGCAACCAAAGTGGAACTGCTCGTAAAAATCTTACCCCAGGGTCTTGGAAAGAAAAGCGTTCCGTGGACTAGTTTACCTGCTATCCACATGAGAGCTTCTGGCATCCTCAAAGGCCTCATCTGTTTTTCTGATCAGCCTTTTCAATAACAACTGATGCAGTGTTTAAATGCTGCCCACCGTCAGCAGATGTTTGGAGGACTTCGCACTTCTGCTTCACTGTAGTTCTGTCTGAAATATGTTTTTTGTCTGTTTTTTCTTCTCAAACTGCATAGCTGAAAAATAAGTGCAAATGCAGTAGCTAGGAAAAGTACTTTTCGTTCTGAATTGATGTCACTTTGGAAGATTTGTAAGAAGAGACAACTCTATGTTGATTTAAAAAAACAAACAAAATCAAGTTCATTCCGCTGTTAAAATATGCAAGCTCGGGAAAGATTTATTCACTCCGATTTGCCACCTTGTGTGAGATCATGAAAGCACAGATCCAGAGACTGTAGCTACAGTTTATATCAGTGAGACAAACACTTCTGTCCAACGTAAACACAGCCATCTCTCCCACCACAGTTAAATCAACCAAGCGCACGGATGGCACAAATTGGTTGGCTAAAATGCTGGGTTTAGAGCATAAATATGGTCATGATGAATGATCCCAAGTGCTCTCAAATGACCACCCTGAGGAAGAAGCTGGCATAATCCTGTTGGAAAATGGTGCATTATACCAGTTGTGGCGAGGCATTGCCTGCCACAATCACACATTCCTCCCCCTCTTTCAGAGAAGTGGGCTCAAATCTGTTCAAGGGGAACTTGACTCTTGATTTTTATTGTTGAAGTTTCTTTCAAAAGTAGCTTTTCCCATTTGAAATGAGTTACATCTGCTCTTACTTAGGACTTTTTTTTTTTTTAATAAAATAAAATAGAGCACACCAGGAAGCTGACAGTGGTGACATTTCACCCCCCCTGAAGAATCTGGGTGACAAATACCTTTCAGAAACTTAAGGAATAACATTTTAAAGTGGGGTCTGATTGTGCCCCACACCTGTGATTTCATTCCATTTTGTCTCCAAAAACCATCAAAGTTTTTTTTTTTTGTGTGCAATTTTTAAAAGGAGAAGGAATGAGGCAAAATGTCACGCTTGCCTCAAAAGTACAAGTCATCCGCGGAGCATCTGTCAGGCCTGTGCGTTTGAAGCTTCCTCCCCCTCTGCTCCATCCAGTTAACCACAGGCTGTTGGAAGGTCCTGTTAGCAATCAGTCCCTCAGTAATTACTACTGTAGCTCTCTGCTCTGACCTGGGCCTCAGCAGAAGAGCCAGGGGCCACGTTCCCTTTCATAATGCTGCCTCCTTGCTTCAGAACGCGCTGCTCTTTCATAAAGGATGATGTTTTGCTGGAATGTTTATTTTCTTGGAAGAAGCGAGTGACAGGAAAGCTTGAACAAAACAAAAAGGGCAGGTGACGTCTGATAAAGGTCCACTGCAAAGTCAAGAAGTGGAAGTGCATCTGAGCTGATGTCAGAAAAGGTCGATTTATTGGAAAAGAAAAGTGTCCGGGCAGTGGCACATACTCTGCTGAAGAGATATTGACAGATTACACTGTTGTCCAGTATTGATGCACTTTTTAGCTTCTTGTTCTCTTTGGAGACTTTCTTTATGCTTTTCAGTTGTATATTTTGATCACGTAATGCAGTTTATTGCTCCTGAAGCTCAGAAAGGATGACAAATAATAATAATATGTGACTGGAAATAAATTCAAATGCTTAAAATGTGATCGGATTATTACAGAATAGCGGTACACCATTTAATTTTATTCAACAGGTTAGCGGTATTTAAAGTGGAAATGGAATGGCTTGTATGGTTAATTATAACAGAAATGAATAATTGTATACTTTTGCTCATGAAGAGGCTCGATGCCTCAGTGTGCTTTGAAAGGAATGGCCTTTTGGATCGTCAACTTTGGAATAGTCAGTTTGCATTCCACTATTGTCTGACTTTCCGTAAACGGACATCCAGCAGTTTATATGCACTTTATACAGAGATAGTCCAGGGACCGCATACTTAAAACTCTGTTTAGTGTCGTGTGGAAAACTGAGCTTACACACAAGGACAGAAATGTGTATTTTTTTTTTGCTAAATCTATAAAGATGTATCTTCAGTCACTGTGAAATTTGATTTGTAGCATCTTCTACTTTGTCAATTGCATAATATAGTGTACTTTGAACAACATATAAACTTAAAAGTGAAAGCAGTGAGAATGTAGCAGAATTTAAAGGTAGGGTAAGGGGTTCTTCGCGATTTCTTACCCACAACACTTTTTCTTAAACTCAATGAATTTCCGCTGCCCCAGCTCTATAAACTGGCAGCAAACAGAGTGGGGGGCATTGCTGCAGTCAGTCACACCCCCCCACCCCACCTGGAAACCACTGGAAAGAGGAACTTGATCTCCATACTTTGTTCAAATATCTACAGATGGGATGTAATCCAAGATATCCTACCCTTCCTTTAAATTGAATGCAATACTTACACTCATTAGTGAAGTAGAGAACAGGGGAAAAAAAATCAGTTTACTGTGGTTATCTTTTCTGTAAACATTAATAGGAAAAACAAAAATGTAAACAGCAATAACACAAGTAGTCACCACCTGAAATTTAGAGCAAAACACCTTGCACGAGACAGAAGAAAAGAGAGTTAGATTACAAACGAGACACCAAGTGGTGTCAGCTGAAAGCATCAGGACAGGACTGGCAACTCCCACTCCTACTGATTTTTTTCTGTATATTACGTCAAACAGGGTTATGTGCAGATAACCCAGGAACAAATACAAATGTAGAGATGAAGCATGGTATTTTGATTTTTCCTTTAAACAGACATCGGAGGCGTAAAGCGATGACAGAAAATCAGAACAATGTTGAAATACTAACTTCCCTCTTGAAGTCACTTTAGGGCGATCTTTCAACAATGCCAGCGCAGCACGGCTACTACACACGGCTGCTGCACCCACAGTTAAATAAAAACATTCATTGAAACTAATGAGGAGAAACAAAATCATAAAAACAAAACAAAACAATCATGAATTTCCAGTTAAATTGCTTTTTGTGTTCAATTTTACGGCGTAAAGACTGCGCGAGGTGCACACGTTCTGACTGCACGCTCGTCTTTTATAAATGCCAGTTAACGTGCAGAAGAAGGCATTTGCATGCTTTCACTCAACACAATTTCCCATCTCCACCTAATTCTCACCTGAAGCTGTTGGATGTTATTTCTCTTTCTCTCTGCTTGCTGCATGCAAACTGAAAACACAGTCATCAGATCAGGTTTTCTGGAAACTGACAGCACCTACAGTAGTAGTTGGTGTTCAGGCGGTGCTTCTCCTGTGCTTGCTGGGGTTGTGCTTTTATCCTTCAGTGACAGCTTATTTTTGGCAGCATGCACATGGAGACAAAAGAAACTATTCATAAACTAGATTATAAGAGTTCAATCTTTCAGGAACATCTGGTTGCATGTGAACACTTGAACCAGAAACAGCTGTTTCTGATGTTAATATGTGAAACATTCTGGGGCTATAGCAACTTGCTGTCTGCTCTACATGTCAGATTATGGCCCTGATGAAGAGGCATCCCTGTTCTTCTCCTGGTACTCCTGGTAGTTTCTCATTTATTTAGCTTTTATGCAGTTAAAGACCCAAGAGCTTCACAGTCGCGTCACATACTTTGCTTTACCTGCAGCAGTTTTGCAGCAACAATTTCCATGAATTACATTGTGATTAGAGTTAAGATTACAAGATTATGAATTTATAATTGCAAACCACAGAGATTATGTGAGAGATATTGCAATTAGAGGATATCACAAGTAAAGTGTTTATGGTTGGAAAAAAAAAAAAAGAAAAATCTATCATCTGAATTATAGGCAGATGTTATCAATGCAAAGATGTGCTTTCAAAGTAGAGCGCAGCAGCCTGGATACAAATGGAAAACAGTTCGGAAAAAATGAGCCATAGCAGCTTTTAAAGAAAAGAAATGCAAGTTTCCTTTTTCTCCGAAATTAACAGGCATATTTCTTTTGGATCTGACGAGTTAAAAGTTGTGGCGATGACAAGACTTAAGAGCAGAACCAGGTGAAGTTCTGGTGCTGATATACTGGACTGCAGGACTGTCAGGCTGCTGGACATAAACACATACGTTTAACTGAATTACACTGAGTGTATTGCAACAGGAATATCAGGAATCACTGAAATTTAATTTTAAAAATCCCCAAAAAAATTACAGAAAGGGGAAAAAAAGAAAAGCATGGTCAAAAAGGGTGATATTTTTAGGCAGTACAACATCATCTCTGCTGCGTCTGTATTGGGAAGAAGACTGAACAGTGGCTCATACTGCGGACAAGTAAATGGGATGATGCTCACCCTTGGTCAGAGGAGGTGTGGTGAACGGCAAACACGACGGACATATAATGACAACTTAGGTCTTTTCTAAAAAAGAGCCGTATCTATTTGCGCCTTTGCAAGTCTTTCACTCCATCTTTAACTTTTCTCAGAAGTGGTTTAGACGGTTTTACTTGGTGGAAGGAGGACACAGTCGAATGCTTCCTTTTTTCTTTCTTTTTTTTTTTTCCAGCTGTTTTTATCTCATTTTAGTTGAGGGTAGAGGTTGAACTTTATGAAAATTTGGTAGACAAACAGGAAGCCATTAAGACTTGGAGTACACAAACACAAAGGGCATATTTGGTCTTATGATTAATGGTTCTGGGCAGCAGTTTAAAGCAAGAAAAACACTGAGGCAGCTAAAGAGGCCCTTCCTTGTGTTTACATCCATCTTTCACAGAGAAAGAAGCTTTCTGTTTAAAAAAAAAAAAAAAAAAAAAGTGCATCGTAGCGTAACATTGCAGCAGTGATGCACTGTCTTTCCTAACTCCAGGCCTCATCTCCTGTGATAAGCTAAGCTTTCCTCTTCTTCAGAGAAATCTCCCGGCTCTTCCCTTGGGCATTGTGTGACACTTGTCAAAACACGACGACACGGGCAGAGGACACACACTTCTGTTGGAGGGCATTTGTCACAGTAGATTGAGACAGAAACATGAATATCCACACTTCTCTCAGGGGTTTTCTTTGAGCTTTTGATATTAAAACACCCAGATGGTGGTCTGTCTTTATTCACATTTCTTCTTTCATTTGAAACTTTTTTTTTTTTTAAGTGTTTTTTTTGTTCTTGAATGTGAAAGTATTACTCCAAGAAGATATTTAAATAACAGATATGGTACAAAACCATTATAACATTCTTGCGTAGAAAAAAACAACAAAAAAAAAAACAATGGTAATATTTCCCCCCGAATGAAATGGGGGGAAAAGTTTGGAATGATAAACCAATAAAGGAAAAAAAAGACTGCCACAATTCGGATTTTGCTGAACCTCATCTGGTATTTGACATGTAGAATTTTTTTTTTTGAAGCATTTACTTTCAGTAGATACAAATAATATTCTTCATTAACCAGGTTCCAGCTTTCTCACATAGCAGTTGACAAATGAGCTTTGCAGGATGGAGTCCTGTTGTGACGTTTTCCTTTTTTTTTTTAATTTCTCACTATAGATTTTCACTTGCCTTCACACTCCCCCCTTCTAATGTTCATTTCTTTGTGTTTTTCTTAAAACAAAGATTTCTGAACATGAGCTCAATTTTTGCCTTGACGTTATGCGCAGGACATTAAATATAGATTAAAGTCTGAGACGTCTTTATTCTTAAATTATACACATGTTGTTGGTTATAATATGGCATTATTAATACATTTCTCTGAGGATAGATGCCGCTGTAGCAAAAGCTGCTGTCTAACTAGGTCATGGACTGTTGATTTCCAGCAGCGCTGGAGTCGTTGTCAGCTTCAACTGCCAGTTTCCCGTAATCCAATTTTTTTTTTTTTAATTTTTCAAATTTTTATTTCTATTTTTTGCAACATTCAACACACTTGTTCATTGTCAGCTGTAAACCGAAGCATTACCTGCTTCGCTGTCATGCTCCTCTTGGTGCGCTACACACATTTGTGTCATGCGTGTGGACCACCTCTCTGCTCAGTCATGTGCATGTGGACTTCTTTTGTTCAGTGCCATGCGTGTGGACCACACAGCTTGCAAACTAACATGCATGCTAGATCTCACTTGTTCGTCCTTTTGCGTTGGTTCCCTGCGTCATACAAGGGAAATTTTGAATATTAGTTCCAAAAACTAGTTTTTCACCACAGCTGATGAGACGTGATTAAAATCCTGACGGATTATTTCATTTCAAGGAAATTTTCACATCGCTGCAAAAGTGTGATTTATAGACTAAAACAAGGCAGATCTAGCTGTGAAAACGTAGTTTGTGTGCAGAAACAGAGGTCTAATAATCTGCTAAAGTTTATCAGCACACATTTATGACATTATGCACTTGACAGTTTACAGCTTGGCATTTTGCAAAAAGCTGTGACTCGCAACCACTGCAACAACTAATATGTATGAAATAACACATTTTAACAACTGGGAAGCGGAGTAGGTAACTGTGAAATGTCTGGCAAACATTGTAGAGGAACTGACACCCCCCTCCCCCCTTTTTTTTTTTTTAAACTGTATTCCTCCTGCATACTCCGTTTGCAGTGTTACTGATATGACTGTATGAAAGTCAGATGTGGTGACAGGATGATGGCGCGACAAAGGTTGGCTCACATGTCGTAGTCTCATTTATTTCAGTTTGTCAACCTGTTTTTTGAAAATGAGGAGCAAGAGGCCTCCTGGGAGGCTAAAGGAATTGGATAAATGCTACCTGGGCAGACATTACTGACATTTTGCCACCTGGCAGAGATCGAAGAACAAGAGGTGATGTTAGGAGGTCATCCCAGTGCACCCTGGGAGGAAGGAAGTGGTATAAGTCTGACTTGCCAAAAAAGGTGGAGCAGGTGTGAAAGGCTCTGCCACACTGTTGGTTACTTATGCAAAGATAATTATGTGTTTACTGTATATGTGTGAACGTGGAAGTCAACATTTTGCAGCAAACATCTGTGTATGCAACTGTATGTGGAGCAGTCTGATGGTGAAAGTCCACTGTGAGAACTACAAGACTGTTTATTTTACCAGCTCTAGGAAAAAGCAAACCACAATCTCATAAGGTTATCAACTGTACAAGCATATTATGTTTAGTGAAACTAAATGAAACTAGCTCACTTTGGTTATTTTGAATACGTTCACTGTGAAATCAATCCCTGCACATGTCAGGGCATTTGTTTCTACTTTGTTATTTTATGTCAGGACACATATGGCATGAATTATCACCTTTGCACCATGACTAGAAAAACACAGGCAGGTTTTCTCACCAGTCCTGAGCATTGTTTTGTGATAACATGAAGAGTACTATGTAGTCTGGGACGCAGACAAGACCAGGTTTAATATATCCTGCTGTATCAGGGATCCAGAGTCATCCCCACTAAAAGCGTCAGGTTTTCCATCTGAAATTTACCCACCCACACTCGCATGTACACAGATCCAATCAGCCTATGTATCACAGGACACAGAATGATGATAAAAAGGTGGCATATTACCAAGTCGCATCTTATTGCAATTTATTGCAGTGCCTCACAAAGAATTGCCATAATTTATTAAAAGGTCATAGAGCCACCCATCCATCCTTCCATTAGCTCCCGCTTGGTTCGGAGTCGGTTTGCGGGGGTAGCAGCTTTAGCAGAGAGGACCCAGACCTCCCACCCCCCAGCCACTTTTACCAGCTCCTCTGAGAGAACCCCAATGCATTCCCAGGCCAGCCAAGAGATATAGGGCCCGATTTTCTGCCAAACCTCCTAAAGCCGCTATTAAGGGATAGCGGGTAGCGGGAGGGGCGTTCCCCCGCAAAAAACGCAGTCTTCCACCTCCCTAAACCCGCGATCTTACCTGCGCTAACCGCTATATTATGCATATATTATGCATGGGAGTGGTTAGGGCATTCCACCTGTTTCAATCAGTGCATCAGTAGCCATTGCCTTTAAGAGCAGGTTGCGCTACCCGCTATTAGTAATCTTCCGCTTCCCTAAAGCCGTTACCCGTAAACCACTATGGAGTGTTTTCACCCAGATCGGAGCAGCTCTCATGGGCAGCTCATCTGGGACTCTGCTGTAGAGCTTCCTCCTCTTCCTTCTTCCTCCTCCTCTGCACTGATATATACATAACTAGCTCTGAATAATGTGGATCAAATGATTTAATCTTTTTTTTTGTACTGCAAGAAGTTTCAACAAACTGCTCAGAAAAAAAAGAGCCAGTGAGCTTCCAGGAAGGCAATTCTTAACTAGAAAAGCACTCGAAGAGCGCAGACCTCCGCCAAGCACAACAGTTCTCCCATATAGCAATTTACAGATTGTGATAAAATCCGCATTCTAGATCAGATCCGCATTAGCCTCAGAAATTTGATAGAGGTTTCCATTGTCAATCCCTGAGTGAAATTTCATGAATTTTGGCAATAATTAATGGAGATATTGAGAAACAAAATTTCCGGCCCCATTGACCGCAATGTTATTGAAAATTTGAACGTGATCCAGGATCCAGGATTTCTTCTGGATCACAGCCAAAATGAATTCAGTTCTTTCTTTTCACATTTCTGACAACTCCTGAAAATTTCATCAAAATCCATCCTTAATTTTTTCAGTTATCTTGTACACAGACAGACAGATAAACGCCGGCAAAAACATTACCTCCTTGGCGGAGGTAAAAATATTCTTACACAGACAATTCCTATCAGCTACCTGAAAGTCCCAGATAGTTTGGTGCGCTCCCGGTAAACACGCTCAGGCAGAGCCGCGAGAAGATATTCTCAGCAGGGGGTTGAGAGCGGCTGTGCGCACAGCTCTGCCAAGACGCACCAAGACGCACAGCCGCTTCCAGCAGATGTGCTTTTTAAAATACTGCAGAACGAAGCATTGGATGAGCATTGAGCCAGAGGAACAGGTATGATGACATCTACTTTCTACCACTGAGCACATCTTGGGTGCTCCGAGCGCAAGGAGAGGGTCAGTGCACGAAGGGATACTCGCGCAGTACAAGAAACTCCACATCAGTGTTCTGTGATCTCCTAGTTTCCTACACAGCAAACATCTGAATGAGATCATGCCACAGCTGTACAGACTGACGTGTCTGGCCGTGACTATTCCCCCCTCTACCACAACTGCTGACCAGACATCCTCTGCTCTCAAGAGAATAAAAATGCATGCAAGTAATACAGTGATGCGTAATGGAGAGGCAGAGCTGTTTCTGCACGTCCGCATTTGACCAGGTGGACGCACTTTTTTACGCGCCGACATGCGGGTTGCGCTTTCTGCAAACTCAGTATCTTGCGATCGCGGGTAGCGGGTTTAGGATAGCGGGTGGTCTGACCAAGATACCGGTTTGCAGAAAGCGGCAAATGACACGCCCATTGCCACACCTACAATGTGAATAAGGGAGTCGGCAAAGCGGATAGCGGCTTTAGGGAAGCGGAAGATTGCATAGCAGTTAGCGGAAGTTCCTAAATCCGTGATTTGCGGGTAGCGGGTAGCGGCTAGCGGGAAGGTGTACGATCGGGCCCATAATCTCTCCAGTGTGTCCTGGGTCTGCCTCGTGGTCCTCTCCCAGTTGGACCTGCACGAAACACCTCTCCAGGGAGGCATCTGGGGGCAGCCTAACCAGATGTCCGAACCACGTCAACTGGCTCCTCTCGATGTGAGGGAGCAGCGGCTCTACTCTGAGTCTCTCCTGAATAACTGAACTTCTCACCCTATTTCTAAGGGAGAGTCCAGCTACTCTATGGAGAAAACCCATTTCTGCCATTTGTATTCACAATCTTTTTGTCACTACCCACAGTTCATGACCATAGGTGAGGGTTGGAACAAAGATCAACCAGTAAACAGAGCCTTGCCTTTTTGCTTTAGCTCTCTCCTTACCACAACAGACCGGTACAGAGTCCGCACCACAGCAGGCGCTGCCCCAATCCCTCTGTCAATCTCCCGCTCCTTTACCCCATCACTCGTGAACAACACCTGTCAGGGGTGGCCAACTCCAGTCCTCGAGAGCTGCAAACCTGCATGTCTGAGATTATTCCCTTCTTTGCACACCTGATTCACATGAACGGGTCGTTAACAGACTTGTGCAGACCTGGATGACAAGCTGGTGCTGATCCATTCATTTGAATCAGGTGTGTTGTGTCAGGGAAACATCCAAGACATGCACGTTTGCGGCTCTTGAGGACTGGAGTTGGCCACCCCTGCCCGAGATATTTAAACTCCTCCACTTGAGGGTAGAATGGCTCCTCCAGGTCGGGAGGAGGCATTCTACCCTCTTTTCCATGGTTCTCAGTCTTTTCCGACTGAGAACAATGGTCTCAGATTTGGAGGTGCCAATTCTCATCCCTGCCGCTTCACACTAGCCTACTTCACCCACCCGATGGTGCCACTCAGGACCACGTCATCTGCGAACAGAAGAGACAAAATCCTGACACCACTGAACAGGAACCCTCCACTCCTTGGCTGGGCCAAGGAATTCTGTCCATAAATGTTATGAACAGAATCAGTGACAAAGCACAGCCATGACGGAGTCCAACTCTCACTGAAAACGTGTCCGACTTACAACCAGCAATGCGGACCAAGCTCTCACTCTGTTTGTACAGGGACTGGAGAGGCAGTAACATCGGGCCCAGCACCCCATAATCCTGGAGTACCCCCCACAGGACCCCCCCGAGGGAAACGGTCAAATGCCTTCTCCAAGTCCACAAAACACATGTGGACTGGTTTAGTGTTCCATGATCAGGACGGAACCCGCATTGTTCCTCCTGAATTCGGGATTCAACAATCGATCGGATTCTCTTCTCCAGCACCCCTGCATAGACCTTACCAGGGAGGCTGAGGAGTGTAATTGGAACACACCCTCCAGTCCCCCTTCTTAAAAAGGGGAACCACCACCGTGGTCTGCTAATGCCAGAGGTCCTACTCTCCCCTCGATTGTCCACCTCTAAGCAATCAGTTGCAGAGTCATGTCAACCAAGACAGTCCTTTGACCAACCATGTCAATCAGACCATGGCCTCACTGCCACACCCGAGCCTCAAGGGTGCTATCTCTGTCTTCTTGATACCCTTCATGGAGCCACAATGGCCATTATACTAATTATTAACTTGCGTCATTCAAATATTAGGAAATCTATTTTTGACACTGAAAGCATTGCATATATCTCTGTGTTTGTGGCTTTGTGTACAATAAACATGGCAGTGTATCTCAGGTCAATTCAGTCAGTACTTTTGGTGCACTTTGTTTTAATTGCACCAACTCAAAACAGAACTCATCTCAAGATATTTTACACAGAAAATTAGTTCAATTCAGTCCAATTAAGGACAGTCCAATTATATCCCAATTCATTGTAATTCAATTAACCCAGCCCATTCCAGTAGAGTCCAGATTCAAAATTCTTTTAAATCTGTTCATAAAAAAGAAAAACAAACAAAAATAAATTTAAAAAGAACCCTCAATCTATCCTCGTCTAGTGCAGAGTTAAGTGAAAAGTCGCGACCTGCCCTCACAGATAAGCACATGGTGTCCATGTCATATTGCTTCGCAGTGAAACGAGACATATAATCCACAGTTAATCCACTTTGAAGCTCTCTGTTTGAAGAACATCTGAGTTCAGTTTTCTTCAGTCTCGAGGTCGTTAGAAATAGTATTCTTACCGGAGCCTGTTTTGTCTGCTGCAGAGCAGTGAGCTACTTACAAGCTACATTCACTCTGTTTTGTTGAAACTGTGTCAAAAAAAATCTTTGGTCCTTACCAGGTCTTAAAATTGAGTCAATACGGCCTCATAAGAAAAACATTACATGACACATTAAACTGTGTCACCATGTATTTCATTAAAACTTAGCCAGAGAGCAAAAGCAACATTTGATTTCTACTGCCAAAGGAAATAAGAGGGTAAACGGGATCCAGGTGCTGCTGATCTAATGCATGTGATTAACTGATCATCAGCAAGTTTGAGCGCCTCTATGAAAGCAGAAATTTTGGCAGTTTGTTAGTCTGGGGCATTACGGTGTGTGTTAACACTATGTCAAGGAGGAAAAACATCAGTAATGATCTTAGAAACACAATTGTTGCATCCCATCAATCAAGGAAGCGTCATGAGAAACATGTGGAGCAATGACCTTTGGATGGAGAAGTCCGAGGTTGAGATCTAATGATTTATAGCACCATGTGTGGTGGGAATCAAACACAGGACCTCAGCATCTTGCACGTATTGAGTCAACCATGATCTCTTCTGCATGTCAAAATCTTCTGAAGTTAAAACTCAAGCTATCTACGTAACTGCTAAGGCTATGTGATACTGGGTCATGTGACATGACACTGATCTGGGCAAAAAAGCAACTACAGTCATTGAATCATGGGGCGTTTTTTTTTTTTTTTTCCATACACTGCTCTTGCATTTTAGCTTAGTGAGTGGGGTTTTTTTTAATTAACAACTTGATGCAGTATGTTGTGTGTTGATCCGAGGTTGCGTTTTTGAATATACGCATAAAACGGTTCACTAATCATGTGTAGAGATACAGGAATGTTCTGTATGTAAATGTGATTTTGTGTCTGTGGTTCTTCTAATAAGCCAGCAGCTGCTGAACCTCATTAGAGTTTGGTAGAAACAGCTGTGAAACTCCATGGTAACCAGATGTATACAGTCTACTTTCATACTCTCACTTTGTGTGCCAAGCCCAGCGAATGGATGAGACTGGCTGGATGGATGGCAGATGACATGTCGACACATACCAGTCAGAAGATGAGCACTAACAAACAGGACTCACTCGCTCACTCACTCACTCACTCACTCACTCACTCACTCACTCACTCACTCACTCACTCACTCACTCACTCACTCACTCACTCACTCACTCACTCACCCTCATTAGTTGGGAACTGTAAAAAAGATGGAAGATGGTTTGATGGAACTAGTTCATAGTGATTTTATGGAACAGTGGTTGTGAGGGTGAGAATGATGAACGATGAGATACACTCACCAGCCACTTTATTAGGTCCACCTGTCCAACGACTTGTCAACACAAATTTCTAATCAGCCAATCACATGGGAGTAACTCAATGCATGTAGGCACAGTCAAGATGTTCTGCTGCAGTTCAAACCAGCATCAGAATGGGGAAGAAAGGTGATTTAAGTGACTTTGAACGTGGCATTATTGTTGGTGCCACACGGGCTGGTATGAGTATTTCAGAAACTGCTGATCTACTGGGAGTTTCACCACAACCGTCTCTAGGGTTAACAGAGAATGGTCCAAAAAAGAGAAAATATCCAGTGAGCAACAGTTCTGTGGGCACAAATGCCTTGTTGATGCCAGAGGTCAGAGGAGAATGGCCAGACTGGTTTCGAGCTGATAGAAAGGCAACTGTAACTCAACCACTCGTTACTGGTATGCAGAAGAGCATCTCTGAACACGCAACACATCAAACCTTGAGGCGGATGGGCCACAGCAGCAGAAGACCACACCGGGTGCCACTCCTGTCAGCTAAGAACAGGAAACTGAGGCTAGAATTAGCACAGGCTCACCAAAACTGGACAATAGAAGATTGGAAAAACGTCTGTTCTGATGAGTCTCGATTTCTGCTGCAACATTCAGATAGTAGGGTCAAAATTTGGCGTCAACAACATGAAAGCACGGATCCATCCTGCCTTGTATCAACGGTTCAGGCTGCTGGTGGTGGTGTAATGGTAAAAGACAAACGCACAAACTGCAATCATTACTTAATATGTGTGTTTTTTTTCTTTTGTTGTTAAATGTTAATGTACACGTTTGACTTTTACTGCTAAAGTGGACCATTTATCTTCTTTCAGCCATGTGCGATGGGTCAGTGGCAGAACATCAAAGTGCTCTGTATTTTATCCGAAAAGATGGAAAAGTCTGCAGAGAAATCAAATAGAATCAGATATATAAAGATAGTTGAGTTGTAGATGTTTACTGAGAATAAGCCTAACTATTAAGATTTATATAAGGTCTTAATTATTCATACTCTCTGTGTGCACAGAAGGCATTCAGGGCACACTGCTGTGTTGTAGATCGTCTACATTTTGGAAGGGCTTGGTATGTAATTCCTCCAGCTGCGAGTGTAAAAAGCATGAAAACAGTTGGCAAGTGTATTTCCCCAAGTAATGGTGAAAATGGAAACCCCTGTGCATATGCGTTTTGACTGCTGACTAAAACCAGAGCTGTCACAATGTTTGACAACAGACTGCCTGCATTTCTATCTTATCAGGTTTAAAATTGACAGAGCAAGTGATGTTGGCACGCCAGGTAAAAAAAACTGATGTACACCAAGATGCAGATCTTCTCATTCTCGCAGATAACTGGCTAAACATTAAGCACTAGTAAAATATCAGGTTTTGAAAATCAAATTGTCGACATTCAGGGCTGAAAGCTTCTTTGTTGATTCCTTTATGCAGAACCCTTGTACTCAACTGACATTCATCAATAAATTTGAGAGAAAACCCAGCGTGAGATCCATCTACAGGCCATGCTGCACCCTTCCCTTTTCGACTGGAGGAAATCTCTCACATTAAATACAAAATAGTCATGATTATTTTCTGAGGGTGGATGGGAATTCTTTTCAGTGTTATAAGTTACTATTTGAAGCATCCATCTCAGAATTAGGGAAAAAAAATGGTTGTTGAAAATAGTAGTTTTAGTCATAGATGAAAATAAAAAATGACTGAGGACACACTGAACCCAACAAATTAATGATTCAATACCATTTATGAAAAAAAAAAAGATCTGTTCATGTGTGAGTGCAACTAAATATGACTCAGAGCCCTCTTAGGGGAAGAATGGGCTTTTAAAACAAAGCTGTTTGAGAAGTTATTATAAGATACAGACCAACTCCAATCTCAGGTCATAGCATTAATCTTGGCTCATACCCTGCAGCAGATGAGTGTCGGTTTGTGCATCAAGAATAATAAAGTAAACTCACAAAGAGCAAGCAAATTGTAGATATCGGAGAAGATGCATAGTTCTTGGTTATAGTCATTCTAGTGAGTCCAAAGAAGCAGAAAAAAAACAGATTTAGAGTGGAGGTCAAAGGTTTAAATGACTTGGGTGGGTAATAGGATAAGTACAAATTGGGATAGGATTGCCAGAACATGGTGGATGGGGAGCAATAGAGGCAACAGTGACAACATTAATGCTTCTGAGTTGGGGCCAGATTATGTGGGAAAGCAGCACACTTGTCAAAAGAACAGCAAACTATTATCTCAAACAAATGTGAGGAATTTAAATGTGCAAGTCAGGCTGAAAGAAACACAGCTGACAAAAGCAAAGGAGGAAGACTGATAAGAAATTGCAGACTGTGTGAATGCTGAAGTTAAAAGGCGTATCAGTATCCCAGCTCCATCATTAAGGCACGGGCAGATCTGATTGCAGTCGTCTGCTCTGTTAAACCGATGCTTTGTATATATGTTTTTGTGGCACACAGGACAATTTTATCCTTCTTCTTTTAATTGAAACCCTGGCATTGTTATTCATAGAAAACAAACAATAAAACAAACATGAAATCACGATTTAGTAATGGAGAAAAAGATCTTTCAGACACCGTAGCTGTTATATGATGCTGGAATCCGGACCGTGTCAGATCTGTGTCCGGCAGCATGCCAAGATGTGCGTGCAAAATGTCAAAGTCAAAATCTGAATTGTTAAAATTCCGCATTGAAAGACGAAACACCACTTACAGTTTGTAAACTCCTTGACGGCTGTTGAATTGGAGATAAACTCGATGCGAGATACAGGCAAAAGAATAAGCTAAATTCATCAGGACCAAATCAGTTTTACTGGCTTTCTTGTTGACAAAGACATGATTTCTGTCCATTTCTGTCGCCAGAGGAGCATGAATGCCCTCCCCATCTATGTTGGACAGAGAGAGAGGAATATTGTTGCCTGGGACCATTTCATTTTTTAGGATTTGATACTTAGCGTTTTGTTTAATGGACCGTTTATTTGTTGGCGGCACATGTTTCCCCAATGTCTTGCAGACATAAACTATGGGGGCTTTGACACATGCAGGCTTTAGTCATTTAAACACACTCGAGTTGGAATTCACACTCGGTGCGGTTCATTTTGTCCGGCATGAATACAGTAATCACACTTGGGTGCAGATCAGAACAACCGAACTGAGACCTTCAAAACGAGGTGGTTTTGAGCTTTAGTGAAATCTAGTACGGTCCTTCTGGGTAGAAAGCATCCCGAAGCAAAACAGTACAAAATCCTTAGAATAGCATGATTTGTTGCATTGAATTAAGTGTAGCCTTTAGTATTTTCAAGGATTAACACTGAGCCAAACCCTGTATCCACTTCTCAACTCTGTATGATTATTTCACCAATACCCTGCACTATTTTCCCATGCACTCCTGGCACTTTCAGTGCATTAGAACGTTCCTTTCCAGCCATAGCCATGCTTAATTTCAAACAAACCTCTTTGGCGAGAGTGATAAATGGAATCTATTGAATGGATCGACGGGACAACAGCCGGTGCGCACATGTTCACCTTGTTATAAAACATGCAGTAGACCACTACATTTTAAAACACAGCATCTCCTTCCAGCGAACAGACTAAGGTGTGTAAACACACTGAGATGGAGCATAGAGCTGTGGACCCAGCATGGTCGAAGGACTACACTGTTTAAATCTGGTGCAGCGATGTTAAAATACCCATACACAACTCAACTTTGTGGCAAAAACTGGGCCAAGTTTTGCAGATCATGAGGACTTTGTTTACTGCAGGAAGAATGGTCGTGTGTCTGAGGTATGTCAAATAAAGGTATGAAATCGTCATCAGGGCCTGTAGCCATCATTTACCAGTGAAACAGAACAACTACATGCCCTTTGCTGAAAATGCTGAATGTTGTCTCTTATCTGGATGTAATAACTGGACCCAGTACTGTTACTGCACTGGAAAAGGTTGGGATAATCCTGATTCTGGAGTTGCAGCAATTTCTGAAGATATGTTATAATCTTTAATAATCAATGAATAAACCTTGTTACTGGATTTCTTAGAAAATTGACTTGTTTAGATTCATAGCAAAGCAATTAAGTGGAACTTTTTTCTTTTTTTATGAGGAAAAAAGCAAGAAATCTCTGTGTTGTCCAGTGTTTTTTTTTTTTTATGGAAAATTAAGCTTGGCAATTTTACAAGGTCAGCCAATAGAATCTCTCGTGTATCGTCAATCTTTGTTTTACATGCCGAAGGTTAATATGGTGCCTCACTCTTGAGACGGAAGAAAGCTCCCTCATATAAATATGCTTTGGTACTTTGTTTTCTTTAATTTTCCTGAAGCAGTGGATTGGCAGTAATATGTGCTGCTTTTGCTTCTCAACAGGTTATGTTCATAGCTTAAGTAACAGCACACATGACACTTATTAAGAAGTGCACGACATCAAAAACCCAAGATTGAGTCTGGCGTTAGAGTGCTGAGTTTCACGTCTTTAATTCACCGTGCAGGCCTCTGGGAGATTGATTGATTGATTGGAAACGGACTGTTCTTTGTGGCAGCTGCCACCCATTTTTGCACCCCAAGTGGAATTAAACAAATAGATTTATAAATCAAATTTTTTGTCTCTGTAAAAGGGATTTTTTTTCTTTAATGATTGGTCCTACAAAAAAGTTGCTTTTTATGTAAATCTTCTGAGTTTAGTAAGAGCAGCCATAGGTTGAATTTAATTTAAACCTATAAGTGCTGTAAATCCAAATGAGATTCATAAAAACACTTCCAGAAACCTTTTGTTTCAGCCTCTGACAATACTAGAAACATGGAATTAAAAACCATTTGAGAGCAGATAGCTCTACCTTTTATGGCATTGCCTTTGTTCTTATGTTTATGAATATTTAAAGAAATGCATATAATGCATTATAATGCATATAATTTGCCTTTGAAAAAGTTGGGGTCACATTTACGGTATATTGCTCCAGGCTTGAAAAGAAAAAGCACATAACTGGATCATAATAAGTTAAAGAACTTACAGTAAACTGGGTTTCTCAAAACTGCAACAATCAAATGAAGTTCCAATCTGTGCAGACATGTGAAGCAGCATTAATCATGTAGCTGTTTTTTTGTTTGTTTTTTTCAGTCACACAACTCTAAAACTAGGTCACCCCCCCCCCCCCCCCCCCCCCCCCCCCCCCCCCCCCCCCCCAGCTTTTGCGTGCCCTCATGAAAGATCGTCTGACTGAGCTGCCATATGAAGAATGATATGTACATTGGAGTCTGGGGGAGAAAATTGGCTCATGGCTTCTTGCCTCTCAAGTGCCCTTTAGTCTTCCTTGTCAATGACCAATTTTTTTTTCTTTTTTCTTTTAAAGCATGTTTAACCTTCTATCGTTACCTCTCACAGAAACTTTTGCTGTTCGCGATTGGTGCACATTCTGGTGCCGGTACTGCCTACACAGTACCGGCACCAGATTCACCAGGGCAGTTCAGGGATTGTGCTCCTTGTTCAAGCCCGTCAATATTCTGTTATATTCTGTTTTGCTTAATCAACTTGGATGTGATGTATGGTCATTCGGCAGCTCAAATGAAGCAGGTTGCAAGTTAGTGCCTTGCCCCTGAATATTCAGGGACAATAGCTTTTTCTTGAGCAGACCCGTCACTTCCAAGGTTCTCTGATCCTGAGTATAGATATTTAAGTTTATGGGAAGCTGTACAGATAATCTCTACCTTTACCCCCCCATCCCCATCACGAATGTCTGTGAATTCATGATTGTAAATGAAGGGGAGAATTTGTATCTCATCGGAGGCCAAAAATTGCATCTGTTTGAACCGGGGGAGTGAAGTCACTCAGTCAAAGCCTCATTGAAATGGGAACAAAGCTTAATTGCGTGACCTTTGAGTGAAATCTTGGCAATTAGCCTGCCCTTGGTGTGGAGAGGAGCGCCATTGCTCTGCAAGGCACTCAGACCAGGGCTTGTGATGAGGAGCTGATGTTCAGACAAATCTCAAAAGGACTTGTTCCCTGTCTTGTCTCATGCTAATCAGGGACATAAATTGTATGCTGGGTGCCTTTTCATAGCTCAGCACTACAAAGCTAAACTAATAGCTACGGATATGATATTTCAGATGCGAGCTGAGAGAAAGAACTCTTAAAAAAGAGCACAAGGAAATCCTTTTCACATTCATATCAAATCTTTTATTTGTAAAGCGTCAACCTTGTAAAGGCTGTCTATGCTAGGTTTCATGTCAGTGAGAGATTCTCTCTCCATAATAGACTCAGACTGCCTTCTCGGTTGCTTTTGCGCATCTTTACACCCTGTCATCCGTCCAGAGATGGAGCACAGTGTTGTGAGCGCACTGAAAGGTTCCTCCAGGCCTGTGCACTCTGTGCTCAGCGTGATGTCTGATTTACTGTGCTCACACAAAGATCAAGCTGCCATCTGAACTATGTCTGATACCATTAGTGGAGAAAAAGGGAAAAGACATGTTTTGTGAACAGCACTGGCACTCAGTTGCAGCAACCACAAGTGGTTGTCAAAGCGGTTGCGCGTCCATGTATGTCTATATATTGCACATGCACATGCGTCCCACGCACAGTGGGGGTCAATCTGCGTTGCGTGATGTGTATGAGGTGGTTTAAGACACTGAACGAGGGAGGTCTGCATGGGCATGACTAAGCTAATGTGACTCACATGCACGTCATCTGGTCTGCATTGCATTGCTATATCTAAAGGATTCAAAGCACATCATGTTTATTATCATTCATCATTCCTTATAGTCTAATCAATACTTTTCTTGCATCCGAATCCAGTGCAGTGATATCCTAATGAACCTGTAATGTTACATGGTCAGCAATATACTGTTGCCTTATCCAGGGTTTCCTGCAGGAAAAAACTTTGGCCGGGGGGGGGGGGTTCAAGCCGAGAACGGTAGCCGAGAACCAAAAAAAAAGGATAAATTACTTAATAATTAGATTGTTCAATTATTATTTTGCCCTCAAAATATGAAAGAAGTTGCTTAACAACAAACCCACAAACATGATGATGAAAACACTATAAGTGTAGGCTACCTCAGTTTGTTAAATAAAAGACTATGTCTCATTTACTCTACTACTGATCAATTGCATACCAGTAAATTACATAGTAGGCGTTACCTTTTTGACTGGGCGGACTGGTCATCAATCACCTCAGAGTGACAGCTGTCAAGTGAAGCTACGTGAGCTTGGAGTCCAGATGACAGGCAGTGCGCCCATTGGTCTTTATTTATTTAGTTAGTTAGTTAAATACCTAATGTTTTTTTTCTTTTATAGACAAAATTAAACATAATGTTGATAGTGTGTGCGTGTGTCACTTAATGAATTGGCGAACCAAAAAAAAAAAAAAAAACGGCAGTGAGAGGTCGCACTGTCTGGTCAAAACAAAAGCACCGGGTCTATTACGAATAAAGTTTACCAGAATCTCTACTGACTATAAATAATTACGGACCGACATAAAAGCGAGCGGAGGAAAACTTGTATTGAAGTGAGACGAGACGTGAGCTGTCAAACGTGAGTGATCGACAGAGAGGTTATCACCGTGTGTGTATGCGCGCTTGTGTGTGCGTGTGAAAGAGAGAGAGAGAGGTAGCGCAGAATGCACTGCAGGCAAACACGCAGCACTAGAGAATCAACATTAATTCATTATAACACAAACCATGTGCGCTGATCAGTTCTCAAGCGCTGCCGTGTCGCTTGCATGCATTGCATTTTTTTTTTTTTTTGCCCGACATTTTTTTTTTCCCGACATTGTAGCCCGGGCGCTCGAGATTTCAGGCCGGGCGGGGCGCCTGGCCAAATAAGGTCTGCAGGAAACCCTGTTATCTGTAGGGTTTTGGGATAATTAAGCTACCTAACTATTTGTATTGTCAATATGGAACCTCACTCTTTAAAGTGTATCAAACAGATGATTGTTCATCTTTTCAAAAATGTTCAGCAAGCGCAGATGTAATCAAATTAACATTTTACAATTTAAGACGTTCGAAGTCTTGTAGTCAAGTATCCACTCTTAACTACAAAACAAGGGAATGGGTACTTGGTCAGTTGAGCAAGTGGCTGAAATTGAGGAGTCCTATGACTGGATGAAAAAGGCTGGTCTGAAAGATGGCACTAATCATAGCAGCACGAGAGTAGGCTCTGAGCAAAAGAGGCCAAGGTCTACCACACAAGGCAATACCACAATTGCAGGCCGCACAAAGATGACCCTGACACAGTCCAGTAATACAATAACAGCAGGATGACGGATACAGGCAGGTAAGGCGTTCATGTAACGCTTCAACCAAGTGGCTGGAAAAGTGTCCAAGAACAAGTACCAAGTATGGAACGGAAGCCCCCAAGTCAAGACAACTCCAAGGGTGACAGAAAATAGAGCAAATGTCCAGTGGGATTTCTAAATCTTTGTTGATAAACTGACCAGACAATGGTCGACGGATTCCAGAGCGGTGATGATGGATACAGCAGTCTTAAATGACCGCAACATGAAGAAAAAGGAACATGAGAAGCTTGGGTTGATTGAGGAAGTAGATATGTGGAAAGTGAAGACAACAGTGGAAACGCAGGGCTGTGATCCCCAATTTGTTGCTGAGTGGCCAGAAGAACCCAGTCCTAGAAACATTAAAGACACTGTAGAGCCCTCCAGCTCCATGGCCTCTAGTACAGGACGCAACCTTGAAGAATGTAGCAACTGTCCACAGGAATGGGTGAGAGGGTTTTTTAAAATTAATTAATTTTTTTTTTTTTTTTTTTTTTTTTTTTTTACCTCTGCCAAGGAGGTAATGATTTTGCTGGCGTTTATCTGTCTGTCTGTCTGTTTGTCTGTCTGTGTACAAGATAACTCAAAAACTTATAGATGGATTTTGATGAAATTTTCAGGAGTTGTCAGAAATGTGAAAAGGAAGAACTGATTTCTTTTTGGCTGTGATCCGGAAGAAATCCTGGATTCTGGATCACTTTCAAATTTCCAATAAAATTGCGGTCAATGGGGCCGAAAATTATGTTTCTCAATATCTCCGTTAATTATTGCCCAAAACTCAAACTGAAATTTGACTCAGGGATTGACAATGGGAACCTCTATCAAATTTCAAATGCTAATCCGGATCTGATCCAGAATGCGGATTTTAACGCAATCTGTAAATCGCTATATGGGGGAATTGTTGTGCTTTGTGGAGGCCTGCGCTCTCAGAGTGCTTTTCTAGTTTTAATTTGTTTTATTGTCAGTACTACAGTTTGAGCAGTGTAAACTTAATGAAGAACTCTGGGGAGTTAATTTGCTGATTTCTGTCAGTGCTTATTGATTGCATTATTTTTTTCCCTCACCTACTTGTTGACTCTCAGAAATCAGCTTAGTCGTCTATCTGTGAACAAGTAAGGCAAAAAAGTTGAAATCAAAGAGCCAAAATAAAAGCTGGTTGCCAAAAGATCATTGTGAAAAGGAAAATTTTAGTTTTAAGTTTAGTTTTTTACTCTTCTTTGCTCTTTCTGGTACATTTTTCATTTTACATATTTCATTCTCTCTACCTCTATCCGTGTTTTACTCCTGGTTGGTGTCGTATAAGACACGCCCTCCCTCTCTGTCCAATCTGTTGTCCAATTTCTCTGTTTTTCAAATGCCTCTGGGAAAAAAAAAATGTAGGTAAACCTTCCTGTAACAGGGGAAGACAAACATGACGTGTGCCTAGATTTAGACGGGCTTATCGGAAGATGTCACTGTCTGTGCTCAGCCAGAGTTTGCCATCTGTGAGTCTTGTTCATGAAGCAGATCTTTTTCCTGAAAGGTTTTCACCAGAGATGCACTGGTTATCAACTGGTGTTTGGAATCAAACAGTTTTTTTTAACTTGGCTGGCCATGACTGGTCAAACGACTGTCGCTCTCAAATACATTTAGATGATGTGCTGGAAACACTAACAGCTACAGTATGGTTCTCATCACGTGCACAGTGGCACAGGGAGGAATATCAAAGCCACTTTTACCTGATAAACATGCCTGGGGTGGGAAATTTCCTCACCATGCCAAGAAGTCATAAAACATAAAACTAGTTAAGCTGCTTACATTTCATTGAATTAGCTTAACTGATTGACCAGTCGCATTGTGTACAGAGGACGAGAGCCCTCATCGCTGCTGGCCCTGGTTCAAGTTCCGGCCTGTGGACCATTTGCGGCTCATCATCTCTCTCTCTCTGCCTATTCCTTTGTCTTGCCACTTTGGTTTGTTGGGTTTGGTCAGATTTTCCCACGACCATCCCTTCATCATTACTACCTTGACATGTGAACTGTATTGCACTTGTTCCATGATATTTAGGTTTAAATTTTCTGGATTATCTAAGCCAAAAAATAAAACAAAACAAAATAAAACAAAAGGCCCCTCTTTATCCACACTTAAGTTTACAACAAGCTCCATCCTAATGTTCATTAAAGCAAACTCCCTTCTGAGCTGGGTCAGATAATGATGGTCTCAGTAACTGACTGTGAGATGTGTGTGCAAGGACTGGTCAGACTAGCGGCCACGAGCACTGTAACTTTTATGTACACCTTTTTTAGTCTCATCAGAACGTTCACAACTAAATTTTCTTATTAGAAGGAAAATATGATGCTCCCAGTCTACTTTCATCCATCCACTCAATGACAGCCACACTCCTTTTGTAGATCCAAAGTATCTACCGTTACATTTGCATTTATAGGCTAACCTGTTGAATTCATGACATACTGGGAGAAATAACATATTCCTGTCTTTGTCCATGTTGGAGGCTATATTTGAACGTGTATTTGAGCTTTCTGGAGGCCTGAGTCATCCTGCTAATGCACCAAGCACACACAAATACTCTCCTCTCTTTCTGCCATCAGTCCATTTCTCCCTTTCTGTCTCTTCCTCACTCTTAATCACCCACTCAACACTCGCACACATACATGTACACACTTCTTCCTGAGTCCTGTGGACTTTTGAAGCAGCCAATCATTAAAGTCCGTGCTGTGATGTGGCTGCTAAAATTATCCTGCTCTTTCTGCGAGCTGACATCTGCCATGACGCACTTTGGAGAGCCAGGTAGCCATGATGCCCAGAGGAGAAAACAACTCTTTTCTTTTGCTCTCTCCTCCCCTCCCATTTTCTTCCCCTTTTCTTCTCTCATCTCTACTTCCATTGCTTATCTGCTTTCTTTTAAGTGCGCCTCTTCGCTCTCTTTGGCGGTATTGATACTTCTTTTCCTTCAGATCCATTGAGTACATTTTCGCTCTTTCTGTCAGACTACTGAATAAAAAGTTTTTTTTTTGAATGCTTGAACCCGTTTTAGACTCAGGTATGTGGTTTGGCTCACACTGATTGCTGTTGGCTCTGCTTGTTGAAAGTAGAAACTACAAGAAACCTTGTTCACCAATCCCACAACTGGTGGGTGTAGTGAAGTACTCCATGATCCCAAAAGTTTATTACCCAGAAACAAAACCAGATCTGTTTGGATGCTGGAACCCAGACCGAAGTCCAGAGAAGAATAAATACGCTTTATGAGAAAGTAATATAGCTGAAGTTGGTTGTCACTGATGTGTGAGAGAATTGCATGATCTTCACAGTAGCCCACCTCCTCCACCCTTCAGGAAAATGAATTCACTTTTCTCGAGCAGAAAGGTTTGCGATACGGAAGTATTGAAGCGTCAGTCTTATTTTATTCGTTATTTTTGCCCTTAACGTTGTCAGAAAGCGTATATGGAAATATTTCTCTTCTATTTGAACGCGAAAGTAAATAACATCTCGCAAAAGTTGTTGTTAGAAATGTTCTGGCAGTGGCAAGCAGCGTTTATTTTTCCACAAGCGATGCTTGTAAACCACCTTAACTTTTAGAAAATTAAAGATGTCATCATGTTAGAAGCTGAAGTTAGCGTTTTAAAAATGCTAAGCCAATTAGAGAAAACTGAGTCTGTTATGACTTAGAAGCTAAAACCGTTTTTCCTTTCTGTTAATGGAAATTCGAACCATTATGTGACATATCGCCTACACTTAGTGAACAGCCTCAAAACCAGTATGTGCTGGTTTTGTTTGATAAATCTGTGTGTCTTTCTGTAAATCCTATTTCTAACAGTCCTGCAGTCTGAGTTGGCAGGGTTTTTTTTAAAGCACATATTAATGTTTAAACTAAACCTAAAACTCTCGCCATTAGAGAGATCCTGCTGGAGTTAGTTGGCAGTTGCATTGATACAATTGTGTTTGCTAACTTCCATATGTATTTTCTTTAATGTCATTTCACACATTGTACGCAAAGAAAGTCCTGCCAGAGTTTAACAACCTAATATTAACACTTTGATGAGGTGAAGAGCAAAGGATCCTCTCTCGCTGCGCATTTTCTTATCCCTTTCAAAGCCACGCTTGAACAAGTCTGATTGTTTTTCATTCGTGACCATTGAGTCACACAGTTGTGTGTTATAGCATGTGGCCTTGGAAAAACACTTAAAGCACAATCTTGCTGGGCTTAAAGGAAACGGCTCAGCAGCATAAGAACAACAAGTTTGATTTTGCAAAAGGAGGCTCCATGTGCACTTGTACACACTGTGTGTGTGTGTTTGCATTGCATTTGTGTATGTCCATGTGTGTTTCTCCATCTGCGTGGGTGAGTTTAATCACGCTGTTTTGGGGTATTTAAATGTGTGTTATTTGAATGTGAGTTTCTCCTCAGATGTGTGTGTGTGTGCGTGTGTGTGTCCATCTCTACCTGCCTGACTGGACGTGTGTTTCCTGGTTTAAAATGTCAGCTTTCAACAGTCATCCTCTGTGGTTTCTGTTCTATTCAGCTCGGGAGGAAGCAGACTGTGCTAATCTACCGCTGCTCTGGAGATGGTCAGAGATGCCTGTCAGTCCACAAAATAAGACGGGCAGGCAGGCTGCCTCATACTGCATAGAAACGAGCTGAAACGGGAGCAGCAGAGGTTTCTAGTTTGTAGAAGCAGGTGAGGGATTGTACCTGGAAGATTAAACCCTTAATTGCAATAAGAGTAATGAATGAATGACTTAATGAAATTCAGACTTTTTTGGCTTTGCAACCTAGTAAAGCCGAGGTATAGTTTTCCTATTCCTGTGCTATTTTGACTAGATTTCATTAAAACCCCGGATATTCTGTCTGTTTTTGAAGAAAGGGCAGATTGTGACTGGTTTAAAATGAAGCAGATTATTAATATTTTTTTTTTTTTTTTGCCCATCGAGCGTTAGCTGGAAGCGGTGCAGTCTGTCAGCAGCTCAACTTTCACTTTGTTGAGCATTTTTGATTTGGTGGCCAGTGTTGAGCAGGGAAATCAGAAACTTGACTTAAACGTTGCATTTCATCTTGGATATTCGTTGAGTCACATCCAGCTTTTCCCTCCCTGAAAGATGGAAATTGTGCCCAAATACTTGCTTTTACTGACTGACTTCATTTGGTTTTATTACTCGCAGAATTTCTTGCTACTCCAAAATGATGAAACAGCCAACTCTGAGAGCTGTGCGCTTATTTGTAAAATAGAAGTATCCTTATCTGAACAGCAGAATCTAATCTGTTGCACGAGAAGCCATTGATCCCGCTCCGTGTGATCTGATAGCTCATGATGTAAGACAGATTGATAATAAAAAAGAAGGTAAATGTGTTAAAATGAAACTGTGTGTGATCTTTACTGTAGATCATCTTGATGATTGAGGAGATAATCCCCAGATTTATCCATCTTTCCCAGACTAAATGATGCTCTTGCCTTTGACCAAACCCAGACCATCTCAAATAGTGGGGCATGACCCCTGAGGGTGGGGGGGCAGGTGACCCCTGGGAACATGATTTTTTTTTTTTTGCTGTACTGGAAAAAAGTGTAATTGCACATATACTACAGTAGGTGGCAGTGGCGCTCTCATTGTCACAGTGCGCAGGGAGCATTAGCTATATTGTGCCGGGTTTTTTTTGCACGGACAAATGCGCACACAGCACAGAGCAGGAGATATGAAGTGAACAAACCCTCAAGAGACACCACAGAAAAAATATTTAACAGGGATGAAAAGAAAGGTGGAGAGAGACGGAGATAATGAGACAAACGAAACTCACCAGAAAGTAAAGACGAGGAAATATGACGATGCTGATGTAGCGCTTGGCTTCACAGAGACTACGGTGGGATTGATGCACTTTAAATCTTTACAGACCAAAACACAATTTTAATAAAGTTATTCTTTGATTATACGTTGATCTATATTTCTTTTTTTTGTTTCCCATAATGTTAATAAGGATACAGTGTTGTGCAGAGGATCAGTGTTTCCGCTAGAAAAAATTGGCACCAGGACAATGTGACCGGCAGGTTTTCAATTTACCGGACAAATGTTTGAAATTCCGGTCACATAGGCTATATGAATTTACAGAGGTTAAAAATAAATCATATGCAGTAGTGCGATATCAATGCAAGTCATTTAATAGTATTTTTATTTAAAAAAAAAAGGCTATTTCAAATAAAATAAGTCCCGTCCATTGACTCATGAGCGTAACTTCAAAAAATAAATAAATATTTTCGGCGGGAGCCACAGCATCATCTGTGGTAGTCTCCATCTCTTCAGATGCCTTTTAGAGTTTGACTCATCATCACCCTCGCTATTAGAGCTTATTCGTTTTAGAAAATAGCTTTCGCCATGTCAAAGACCTCTCTGTTGTGGTGCGCGGTTTGTTAGATTTAATGAAACAAATGCGACAAGTTTCGTTCCGTGCAGAAAAAAAGTTTCGTTCCACATATAGGCTACATTCATTCATTCACACATACACACACACATTACTCATTCGTAAAAAAAAAAAAGTATATGTTTTTTCATAAAATGATGTGGAAATTACCCATTTTATTACAACTGAAATTGTGCTTGGGAGGAGTATTTTCACCGGACATTTTGACCAGAGAGATTATAAAATACCGGACTTATACTTACGCAGATCCAATTTTATACACAAATGATACTATTTATAGCTGCGGTGGTGGGTGGGGGCGCGGCAAATGTTTTCTTCTTCGGCGGGGGGGGGGGAGGGGGGGGGGGAGTGTAACTGAGAAGCACTGACCAAACCTAATTAACTACTGTATATGTTTTTGAATCAAAAACCACATTTTCATCTTGTTCAAGACTTTAAAACTTTAAAGAAAATGTGCAAACATATTTCACAAAGACTTGACTGAAATGGCCACAGGCAGCAGAATTTAGCAGGTGATGGTGTTTATTAAAATGCATACCGAAGGGGGCTTTGTGTCCGTTTGTACGAAATTTACTGTATCATTCCATCTCTTTTAGGTCCTGTGGATCCATCACTGTTTTCATTTGTAAATTCTGATTTATCAAATTTGGAAGGCTGCAAAGCTGCGAGGAAATGGCAAAATGCAGCCGCGGTATGAAGTTATTATATTTGATCGATGTGGAAAATCTTTCCAGCACCAAATAAATCAAGTGATAAACGGAGGAAGAAATGCACTGACTGACAGAGTTTCCATTGTTGCTGCAGGCTCATTACACAATATTCTCTGTCCACAAAAACCACCCTGTAAAGACATTTGTTCTGTCACTCCTGCATATGACTCTTTATTAGTTGCTCAATTCCAATAGAGCCAAAAAGCATTTCGTTGTTTCTGTCTTTGCATGGAGCACAGAAATGAACTCACTCCCTAGATGATAAACACGTTGCACAAAACTAATCAGCTTTTGAAGGTTCTCCCATTTTTTTTCCGCTGGATTTGTTTTTGTGACTCTGAAAGCGGAGCAAAATGGGCCTCATTTGTACTTTACATTTTGCGTAAAATTTGTTTGACAGTTTAGAAGCCGTGCCCGCTTGTCTGCCCTCTACCTGCCTGTCTCCCTGGCAGTCTCATCTTTTTTTAATGCTACTTTTCCATATAACTGCCTGTCATCCATCACTGAAATTACAGGTGACTTCCAGCTTGTCTGTCTCCAAAGCAAAACAAAAAAAGGAAGATGAAGAGAGTAGGCAGTGAGGGAGAGAAAGAGCAGGACGCTGATGAGCTGGAGTGAGATTGGGAAAGGCAGAACATAAAACTGCAGGAGCCTGTAATAGTGTTTCCTAGACATTAATTAGCCACAGCCATTCCTGTACAAACACAGCAATAAAACTGATATAATGACATCCTCTCCTCTTCTGTCCTCACATTCTTTTTTTTTTTTCTGCTCTTCACCTTGCCTTCCCTCTACTATCCTCGTTGCCCATTACTTCCTCTCCTTTTTCATTCCTCATCCTCTCTTCTTTGTCACCTTCCAATCCCTAACTCTCTAAATTTTATCTCCCCCTTTCCTCTCCGCTTAATTTTCTCTCTGCTCACCTAACTTGTCGTCTCTTATCCTCTCACTCTGCATTTGTCCCTTTTTCATCTTTTTTTTTTTCCCCTCCTCACTTCACCTACGTTGCCTCTCCTTTTTATCTTGTTTTCCTACTGCTCGTTTCCCTCATCCCCCTATTTTCTCCTCCCCTCTTTTCTGGCCTTCTTCTCTCCGCTCCTTTTTCTCCCATCTTCTTTTCATTCCTCCTTGTCGCCCGTGGAGGGAAATATAAAAACACAGCGCCGAAAATGATAAATGGCGGAGAAGAATGTGAGAGGAAAAAGGAGATTAAGGAGGAGTGGATGGCCCTCAGTCTCTGTTTCCTGTTGTATTGCTGAAGGGGAGCATGAGATCCATCATGGCCTCGGTTTACCTGTCACAGACATATGCACACTCAGACAAACCTACAGTTACACGGCCACACAAATATACAGACGGTCACGTTGGGTTCACACTCGGTTGAACGCAGTTAGACACACCCACATTCCCACATGCATGCACACATCATATTGCTCATTGCATTATTTATTTGTGCTGGTTGGCAGTCGGCCGAGGCAGCCAAGCGGCAGAAACAAGGATGCTGCTTTTTACATATGGCCTTTTCATATACTCGGGATGGCACACACAGCAGCCTCAACCTCCGCTGTCCTTGTCTTCTATCTCTCTTTCCACTTAAATTAATATCACTTTCTCACCCTCTCACTCGCACTTGCACACATGCTTGGCTGTTTGTCTTTCTCCTCTCTGCCCTTCTTTTATTTCTTTCACTTTATTTGCTGAAACATAAATTACGTCTTCCTCTGTCCTTTTTATTCCTCATCTATTTATCCATTCACCTTTATTTAACAAGGGAGAAAAAAACTCTTGAGATTTAAAATCTCTTTTTCATTAGCGCCCCAGCTAAGACAAGCAGTAGCTTAGAGTAACAATTGTTACAAAACATAATAGCGATATACCGTATATGCATACAGTGATCCCTTGCCACTTCGTGGTTTGAGTACCGCGGTTTTAGTGCTTCGTGGATTTTTTCAGAAATATATTATAATAAAAAAAAATCAAGAAATAATAAAAAAGGTTATTTGTATTTGCTGTCGCTGTGAATTGAGTTACCACGGTAAAGTTAGTTTCACATCCGACATTCACTTGTTTTTTTTCTCTTTAAACTTTAATAGCGTCATGAAAACGACACTGATTTCATCCAGGTTGGTATCAGTTTGTAGATATGAGTATGCAAGACATTTCACAAGAGTCATCAACCCTACAAGCTCAGTGAGTGTGGCTAAAACTAAGGAATGACTGAATGTCCTTCTGAGTACCTCGCTGCTGCCGTGGACTTTAGGGACCGTCAGCAAATTACTGCGGTCAAGCAGCAGCCCTGACAAAATACACTAAGAAGTTGATGAATTAAGGCCCCAAAATGTATGGCAGCATTGGTGGACTTCCGGTTTTCAAACTAAAGGCTTAAAAAAAAAAAAAAGCAGGTCCCCTTGACCCTGTATAGGACAAAAAGAGTATAGATGGATAGATGGATAAACAGAACATTAGAAAAAGTATTTGTGCGATTAATCGCGAGTTAACTATGAAAATCTTTCCGTTAATCACGATTAAAAAATGTAATCGACTAACTGGCCTAATATATTATATATAGTATACACACACACTCTTGGTAAAAAACCCTTTCCATCCATCCCTTTTAAATACTGGTACTTTATCTTCTAATTTCATGCCCCTAGAGAGCTGGATCTGCAGGACACCCTTGAAGGCATCATCACAGACTCATTATGGAGCACCTGGGTGGGGCTGTCAGCTGCTAAAGCAGTGTTTTAATTTGTCTTACACTACTGGTAAATGGCCAAATAGCTGCAAATTAATGGCATTCCAACAAGCCCCAGGAGTGTATAACATACTGTACACTTACTTTAAAGATGCCACTGATGGAGCACTGCAATATAATGCCTCTTAGTAAATGTTACCACTCAAATCCATTAAAGTCAAGTGTTGCAAATACTTGGTAAACATCAGCTCGTTACCTTTATCAATCACGTAGCTACAACTGTGGCTTCAGAGTTCTACAAGTATGGATGCAGACACTTGTTTGCTACGCTTCTATATTCGGTAACAGGCCACTCATTGTGGGTGTTGTTTCTGTGTACCTAGAAATGTCTGTTTAGGAGTTTACAAGCTACGGTGAAGTTAAAATTAGCGGTGTGCCAATTTGGTGTGTTAGTTATGAGTCATCTCTGTCTTTTGTTGCCTCGTTAAACCACAATGGCCAAAGACAGTTCAATATTTTAAAGCAAGACATCATCTTAACTATAAATGCTATTTCATTGCTCATTGAAGTCTCTGGACCCTCTCCACAGGTGTGAGAATCGTAATTCCACATATTGCTTCTGTTGAGAAGCCGTATACGTCGGCAAGATCACATTGATTTTCCTCGCATATCTTGTCCTCTGCATGTATGTTCACAGCGAGCAGTAGGGAGGGAGGCACGCCCACTGGGCCTGCAGCGAGTGGAGGAAGAGTGCTGTACACTGACATAAATCATAGAAATTATGTTCAAATATCAGTTTGTTTAATTTGAAGGAATATTGGCTAACTTGATTTAGAGAGGCACTGGGGACGTTGGGAAACCAGGTGAGGGAGAAGAGCTGATAAAGCAAAAGATTTTCAGACTTGGAACGTTATGATACAAAGCCATTCAGTAGATAGCGTGCGTTGCTTGCTTTTTTCATGTGGCTTTGCGTGTTTATATGTGTGTTCTTGACTGATGTCCTTGACTTTATGACTGATAATATCATTGCTTCAGGTCCCTGCTGGGGCAGACAGAGGGTTTATGTGTGCGCTCACATGCGTGAGAGCGATTGTGTCTGCTCGAGCACGCCCACTCCCCCGGGTCCTCTAAACACTGCATCACTCTCGAGCTCACCTTGTTTATTTATAGAATCCTCCTCCATACATAATCTTGATGCCTCTATATTTACTCTGTATCTCTGTACTGTAGTCTGTGTTGACCTTTAAAGGTCTTTATGCTAATGCAAACACTTTACCTCGGTGGTTACCGTGAACAGTTCAGCTTAACAGTCTCCTCCTTCTCATTTGTCTCGATTTCCCCGACACTTGGATCTCTTCCTTTCATCTTAGTACCTACCGTTCAGCACCGCAAAGAGCGCAGAAATGAGGAGACATTTGTAATATTTGAAAATCTTATCACAGTATATGACACAGAGAAAAGATGGAAACACATTTGTATAGTAAAATGAGACAGCGTTTCATCCTCACATGAGTTGATATCACATTAGTAATTGATGATGATGTCATACTGACTACAGAAGCTACGACCTAATATTTAAGTTATTCATTGATGTGGTTAAAGTTCAGCACTACAAAATTGTCAAATGCTTTACTAGACAAGCGCAATGCCCTCACACATTCGTTTCTGCTTTGCTGCTTTGTTCAGTGTCAGTAGTCAGCAGAAATACAGAAAAGTGTATCATGTGAAGGCCACGTGGGTTTTGAGTTCCAGCTGGACTGTTTTATCACTCTTGAGCCTGACATTTTGGTTTTATCGTGAGCAGTCTGAGCCCAGAGGCTGTGAGGGTCTTTGAGGATCACATCATGCTGAGGGAGGATCTGACATGCAGCAAGTTGGTGATTTAAAAAACAAACAAAACCCTGTTTTGCTCTGATTTCAACTTCGTGAGAAGAATCTACCTGCAGAATTGGACCAGGCCTTCCTGTTTAAATCATGGGATATCTGTGGCTGTAAGAGGCTTTCATTTAAGTTGAAATCAGAAATTGATTAGCAATAATTAGGAAAAGGAAAATCAAAAGTGCATTTCCAGCATTTGTGTGCAGGTCATCTGTTTAAGTGAAAATCTACACCATCAACTGGAGGCATATGAAGATTTTGTTTGTGCCAACTTCTTCTTCTTTTCCTTTAGGCTGTTCCCTTTCAGGGGTCACTACCTCTCTACCTTACTGCTCACTTACAATTTGTAAAGACATTCAGGAGAAAATGTCACCCTGCAAACACCATTTAACCTATTTTCTTTTCTTTCTCTGTCCGCCTCCCGCTCTCCGCCGTTTTTCTCCATCCAGGTGTTCCGTACCGACTTCATCACAGCCATGAAGCTGCCAGACTCCGCCCAGCTCGGCCCAGACGACTTCTATGTGCTGTCAGACCCCTGGAGACAGGAGTGGGAGAAGGGCGTGCAGGTCCCGGCCAACCTGGAAGCCATACCACAGTCTGTGGTCAGGTGAGACCTACTCACGTAAAGGGTTTTTAGATCATAAAGCTGCGGTGACTTCCTGAGGGTATGTACACCAATAACTATTCCAAGGGCTTTGTATCACTTGCATCTGCCAATAGGAATGCTGAAATGATGAAATAGTTGGCTGGCAGTCAGTTTAAATTATGTCCCTCTCGTTTATAGGTCCAGCAAAGCCTGGACTTTATTGTCGGTCCATTACTCTGTGCTCTGTTTTATTCATTAATTTTCACATGAAGTCTTTCTTACCAACCTTGTGTTTTACCAGTATTTACATTTATAAAGTATTTGTTATAGAGATATGTACACACTGCTAACAAAACTCCACAAAGACACGAGCTAAGAGCCTTAAACTTTCTATTCTCCAAGTCTCACACATACACACACACACAAACACACAAACAGACGCACAAGAGGAAGTGCATGCATGCAATGAAACATAAACACATCAAGCTGGTTGGCAGATGTGTGCAGGCCTGCACTTCGACACAGTTACCTCCACAACCCCTCCTTGTGCCACAGTAGGCTCTCCAGCTCTCTAGTACTACTGCAGCTGCTTCACATACCCATGTGGTTTTTTGGCGTTCAAGGAATTAATGAAAATGCTCAGACTGCCTGGTAATGCCTGTTGCGCAGACATGCTGTATTGCGAGGCCACACACGCACACACAAATGTTCGGGAGAATGTTTTGGGAGACACTGATAAATGAATTAATCAGAGAAATTTGGTTACAGTTTTTTTTTCTTTTGTATTTTAACCCTAAAAGCTTATGTAGAGAAGGCTGGTTACAAAGCTCATGAGAAATTTGTTGTCCTTAGGCTGCGATTTTATTAAAAAAGTCATAATTTTGTTGGCTATGGAACAGCCAAAAGCTTCTGAATATGTCTGTTGATGTGTAAAAAAGATGCTGTGTCCCTGGAAGGTGAGGTGTAGATGTGGGTCAGCAGGTATTGGGGTGGTCTACTAAAACACAGCGTTGATGGTTTGATCCTGAGCTTCTTATCCATACCTATATTAAAATCTCCTTTTACAAAACCCTCAATCCCATATTGCTTTACTAAATGTATGAATGCGTGACTGAGAGAGAGTTTGGGAAGCGATTAGTAAACCCAGCTTTTTACCACTCAGCGAGTGCATTTTAAAATGGACCAAAAAATGCACTTAATAGATGTTTAGGGTTAAAAACAGCAGCAGCAGCACAACTTTAGCTGAGCAAATATAAAAAAAAATCCAGGGAGTCCTACTAACATAAATAACCACTTACACATACAAAAAAAAGCACACACAGACCACGTACAAAAAGAGAAATACTCAAAATGTTAATACTTGAGGGCGCTGAGAGGTCTGTTGGATACAGTGAGACTATATTATATATATATACTCATTTACTTATATACAAGAAGAACTGCACAAACCCTCTGTGACATCACTCATAGATTTTCTGAAAAGGGCTTTTGAAGCCTCTATCCCCCCTTGCACTGCACAAACAGGATTGGCTGGAGCAGGCCCACAAAATCAAAAGAAATCGGCCAAGATATCAGGAAGAGAATCATGGACCTTCACACGTCTGGTTCATTCTCAGGTACAATTTTCAGATGGCTGAAGGTTCTAAGTTCATCTGTTCAAATAATTATGAGCAAGTATAAACATTATGGGAATGTCTATACATTATACTGCTCAGGAAGAAGACGAGTTATGTGTATTCCAGAGATGAATGTGCTTTGGTGTGAAATGTGCGTATTAACCCCAGAACAAAAGTAAAACACCTTGTGAAGATGCTGGTTGAAGCTGGTGAGAATGTGTCATTATCTACAGTGAAACAAGTTTTTTACCAACATGGGCTGAAAGGCCACTCAGCGAGGAAGAAGCCATTACTCCAAAAGCAACATTTTTTAAAAAAAAAAAGGCAGATTGCAGTTTGCAGATGAACACAGGGACATGTCCTGTGGTCTAAAAAAAGATAAAATTGAGCTGTTTGGCCATAATGATCGTTGTTACATTTGGAGGAAAAAGGGGGAAGCTTGCAAACCTGTCTGTAGCAGTATCATGTTGTGGGGTAAATTTTCTGCAGGAAGGACTGGTGCACTTCACTAAACAGATGCCATCATAAGGAAAGAACATTATGGAGAAATATTGAAGGATCATCTCAAGACATCAGCCAGGAAGTTAAAGCTTGGGTGCAAATGGGTCTTCTAAATGGACAATGACCAGAAACATACCACCAAGTTAGTTTACAAAGTGACATATGGACAACTAAGTCAATGTTTTGGAGTGACCGTCACAAAGCCCTGATCTCAATCTTATAGAACATTTGTGGGCAGAGCTAAAAAAAAAAAAAAGGTGTGAGAGCAAGGCGGCCTACAAACCTGACTCAGTTCCATATTTCTGTTAGGAGGAATGGACCAAAATTCCAGAAAACTATTGTGAGAAACTTGTTGAAGGAAACTCAAAACATTTGACCCTAGTCAGACAGTGCTCCCATATTCTAAGGAAACGTATGTAAACTTCTGACTTCGAAGAAAGTCATTAAAAACTCTCTCTCATTATTCTGGCATTTAGCAAATAGAAATAGTTTTGATAATACTAACTGACCTAAAGTTTAGCCTGAGGTAATGTCAGACAGTGAGAGGAAAAAAAAAGGTTATATCTGTTTATACATGTATGTAAACTTCTGGTTTCAACTGTAGCTGCTTCGCTTTGCCTCTGAATCCTTCCAGGCCAACCCCTAAACTGATGCATTAGTGTGTTATTAAAGTGAGTTATGCAGAATTTCTTGCTTTGAATAATATTGCCTAATGCGATTTAAAAAAAAAAAAAATTGCAAATAAGATAAAATCCCCATACAGCTGCCATGATTGTGACTTGGAGCAAGTGTTTATTCCACGATGCAACCATCATAATCCAGATGCTTTAAGTTGCTGAGAGTTGCTGTATGTGTAAATACATTCAAGTGAAAATTGTTTGCTTGTCAGCCTGCGGCACCTTAGTAACGGAGCAGGTCACAATATTAGGCAGTGTTATGCTCCCGGGACCTTATTACAACAAGCAAAATCCTTAAGCTCTTTCCTGTTAGCTCTGGTTGACAAAGGTATCAACTGGATCAGGCAAGACATGGCAGGACACAGCTGCGGGTCTTTAGGAAGCTTTCTTTGCTCCTTCTCTTATCTAGGAAAGCTGTGAAGATTTGCTGTACTTCTTGCTTTTTGAGTGGAAACTACCACCAAAAGCACCAGCGGAGCATTGAATCCGTTATCTGGACTGCTGGCTGGTAAAAGCTGAAACATTACTGAAACGGCAGCTGTCGAGCGTGGTGATATGATGTCATCATCACCCAAAATGAACCGTGCACATAAGTGATGGTGGGTGCTGTAGTTGAGGTATTTGATACATTTTAAGGATTTTTGAAGTAATTAAAATGCTTCATGTATTATAACGTTTTAGTAGGAGAGAGTGTTATTAGCATATTAAGCTGTAAGCTTATTAACATTATTAAAGCTTTAATATTAGCATATTTAAGCCCTAAAGTCTCATTAGTTATTTTTTTGAAGGCAGGGATGTTAGAGCACACTGGGAGATGGTGAGACAAATGCATAAAGGAGGTAGATAAGGATAGATGGATGAATTAAGGCTTATCTGTTAAGTGATGCAATGATCAAGAGATTTACAGTGAAGCTGAAGTGAAGTGATGATGGATAGATGGTGAGATGGAAGGGGGGGCTGACAGAGCTGTCCGTTTTTGTTCATGTGTTAAGACGAACCCTCTTTTTTCCCCACCTCCTCTCTTTTATATTTCGATGAAACCATCAGCAGTGTCTGTGCCTTGCTTGGTTTTGCCATTACATTAGCTCCTGTTTCCCAGCAGAATCAGTGACAGGAACGCTTGTTCATCTCAGTAAGTGATGACTCATGGGTATTTTTTTATGTAAAAGGTCCACAAATTTGAAGTGAGACTAGTGGGGTGTAGGGATGCCTATATAAGCTCAGTTAAGTTTATATGTCAGCAAAAAAAAAAAAAGAGTGCTACAAAAAAAATGTCTGGCTAATATGAGCCAGGACCTTGTCCTTGTTGATTTATTGGGTTTCCCAAATGTTGGATTATCTGTACAGTTGTGGATAGCTGCGAACACTCAGCTTTTTGTCCATCAAAAGTTGCTTTTGTAGAACTTCACAGGTTTTAGTTGACCGAAAGGTTCAAATTGGAAAGTAAACCAAACTTCATTTTATGCTTTAATTTAGCCGTAATCATGTTGAAGGATGGAGCCTTCACATGCTGCACTGACTAACCCCTTCGGCACAGTTTCCTTTGTAGAGATATAATAATTGAAGTTGTTTGTTGTTGTTGTTGTTTTTTTTTGACAGATTTATGACCTGCTAATTCTGATTTTCTTTCCAAGAATTGTAATCAGCAGCATACAGGAGCATGATTAAGCAGTGAAAGATAACAGAGGGTGCTTGTTTGTGTGCTGGATTTATTTTTACCCTCCATCTTTATCATTATTAGCTTTATAGCATTGGACATGCTCAGCAGGGTGATGCTCTCTTAAGTGCTGGATTAATTTTGTTGCCCTAAACATTTTAGTGATTTCTCCACAGCTTCGTCTTACCTTCCAGGTTGTATAAATTGCTATCTTTGGATTTTCTGTTCTCACAGTGAGAAACTTCCACATCAAAGATGTTGCGTCCCACTGACCGTGTCATCGTGTCGCGCTTACTAACAGGAGAGGATTTGGATATCCGAGTACTCCAAGCTAAAGCATTTGTTTTCATTTTCTTAGTTTTATCCCTATTTTTCATATTATCTACATTAGCATATTGTCATGTAAGGACTTGAAAGAACCTACAAAGTCTACATTTGAAGGTTGAGTTGGGTGGTGGAATGTTATGTCACTGAACTTCTGACAAGAAACCATCCAGGACTAAAGTGTTAGAATTGAATTTTACTCTCAAAGTTTTTGTTTTTCAGTCAGTGATTAAATTAAGACACAAAACATACATCTTCTGGATTTAGGACAGCATCATGATAATCTGTAATTTTTGCAACAAGCCTCTCCTTCATTTTCTGGTGTAACCAAGGTGCTCCAGATGTGAAGTTTTCTCAACAACCGAAAGCATTTGGTCAGCTCTCATGGTGTCTGTTTTGGTCTTGCTGCTAATGTCTTGCTGGATAGCTAACTGTGAGGATGGCATGACCAAAAAATCAGAAGAACCTCTCGCAATGGACAGAACTCTTTTCACATTTTTCTCAAAAACGTCAGAGCCAAGCCAAAATACAGATGTGGCGGAGGAAGAGAAGCAGACTGAAGGGAGGGAACTCTAGTAAAGTTAACTCAAGCAGAAATACTTTTGACACTGGTTCAACACAAAGACAGACATCAAAAACTGTCAGGGAACTGGTTGGAAAAACCGCCAATCAGGGTGTGTGGTTGTAATAGATGGTAGGTTTTAGTTTGTTGGTGACTTTGTTTAAAGTCTTGATTATAGCAATCAGATAAAAATTTGGAGATAAAAGTAAAGTGTAGACCACCTGCTGCACCAGTCGAATAGAGCCAACCGCGCTGTCAGATGTTGGAAGCCATCGTCCCTAAAGAAAGTTATAATGGAAACACTGTACATCATATGGCTGATATGACTTTCAGTTGAGCTGCTGAGATGAGGTGTTTTTTCTCTTTGCATGGTAAAATAATTAATCCCATCTACAAAAGTTACTGGACTTGTGTAAATGATTTGAGACAGATATATTTCCCTTATAGGGCAGTTAAAGGAAGGAGAAACACTAGAAAATGGGTTTGGAGATGAGATGGATAGTGCTGTCATGGCCGTCTGGTTACACTGAATACAACAGTCAGCAGTCTTTTAGCGTAGGAGAAAATAACATAGAGGAAGACAGATACAACGGCTTTCTCAAATGGTATGCACATATGCCTATTCAGATTATTAAGCTTTTGGACTTCAGAATTATTGAATGTATTGTTTTCTCATCAATTTGGTTAAAGCAACCCAAAACAACTTTTGAATTTTGGGAGTTTTAGCACCCCCTACAGGTGAAGTAGTGGACAGTCGCCATTCTAAACATGAATGTGTTTACAAGCCGGTATATGAAACCATGGAGAAAGGCAACCCGAGAAAATCTGAAGATGCCAACTAACCAGGTAAAATAATGAGACTTTTACACAAATAGCAATGTGTAATTTTGTGACAAGCATATTAATATAAATAGAAATGTTTTTGCAGTGGCGGTCAGTGACACATCCTTGGATTTCTATAGCAGTCTATAGCAACTACGTACAATATTCCAAACAACTAACAAACGTTCTGTGCACATCTAAACAAATGAGCATTTACAGCCCTTTCTGTGTGGCTAATTTTTTAGCTGTTTTGCGCGGTGCCCACGTGGATCAGCAAATTTGACGTCCTAAAGCAATGACGAGCAAAACACGTTTCCTCCAACCAATTTAGCTTTATCGCTGAATGACTAACATTTATGTTTGTTAGATACGCGAGACTTCGCGCTACATGTTCCTAGTGAATAAACGTGTGATGAATAACAAATGAGTCACCAACTTTGATCTCTCAGCCATGCCTAAAGAAAACATAAAATACAAAATCAAAGCTCAGTTTGTAGGCAAACTTACTGCTCCAACAACAACAAGGAGAGAGGTCTGCATCCAGCTGGCATCCTGTCTTCTGTTTTAGCTCTCACGACCAAGTCAAAGCCTGCCTGAGATTTACTCCTGTTGCTCAATTACTCTCTGGTTTTCTCTCTTTTTTTCTGGGTAGCAACTCAGGTAGCAATATTAATGATTCTGTCTGAAAAAAAAAATTCTAACAGCAACAAAGCTTTCATGTCATTCCTCCATGTTACATCAGATCTGCTCCATGTGTTCACTGTCATGCTATTCTCTTACTTCAGTGCGGCTCCATCTAGTGGCACAGATCTGTAATGACAACAGAAAGTCCAGTCCTCAATTGTAAAACAAATTCAGTCCTGTGGCCCGTTTTTTTAATTTCTTATTTTTGATCCAAGTCTAAAATTGAAATATAAAAAAAACAGGATTTTTTTAAAAGTTTTTTTGTGTTTGATTAAAAAACAAAAAACTTAATAAAATGTCACTTTTTAATTATAATTTAATAAAATTTTTGATTGACAATTGAAAATGGAAAGAATGAAAGATACACGGATTGGTAAACTTACTGAACTTTAACGTGGATATTTTCATTTTAAAGTTCTCCCAGACGGAGGATTCAACAGAAACAAGGTTATTTGGTAACAACTGACAAGTTGAACTCCCTGTTAAAAGTTTCTGCTGTTACCACAGAAATTACCTGTTTTAATGTTTTGATTGTGCTGAGCCACAATCATTTTGTTGGATTTTGTTTGTAGACTTTTTTTTTTTTTTTTTTTTTTTTTTATAAAAACAGGATGACATTAATGCCCTGGCAGTGGAAATAAGCTTTATTTTATTTTACATTATTTAAAATGAGATTTACATTAAATATGTGTTACTGACAAGTGCCGATGTCAAGTGTTAAGTTACTTTAGTTCATATGGCAGTAGAACACTTTAATAAAAGTGCATTTTACACTACTTTTGAATACATTATTTGATTTTGCGTATACAATACGATTAATCGTGATTATTCAGGGAAATAATGTGATTAATCACGATTAAAATTTTTAATCATTGCCCAGCCCTAGTTATAAGACAATTGAAACTGATATTTCATGATGATTTTGGTCTGCTTTAAGTCTAAATTATCTCTTCCTCCCCTCCTGTTTCGTCCTAAATGTCTTTATCTTTACATCCGTCCCCACCTTCTCCCCCTCCAGTCCCACCTTGCACTTTGCTTGCTTGAATATGTGTTGCACCAACACATTTTTATTTTTCCTCTCTCTCTCTTTTTTAATATGAATAATGACATCATCTCTAAAAATTGTCAGGAAGGAAAAGAGCTGCGGGCCGTGTCTGGCTTTGACAAAACCCCTCTTCCACATTTCTGTCTCTGCTTGCACCATATTTGGATGCTGTAGAATTTTCAGTGAAAACTGTTTTGGTGGGTGGTGATGAGGTCATTGTGGTTTGATGTCTATTTTTTTGTGTACTTCTTATTGACAGGACTGGAGGAAAGACTTAAAAAAAAAAAGGATAAAGATGGTCCTCAGCTCCCTGTCACTTTGTCCTATAATGTTCTTTTTTTCTTCCTCTTCTGTTTCTTTTTTCCTCCCATATTTCTGTATCTTTCTCAGCATACTGTCCTTCATCCCCATTTATAATCTCTCTTTTGTCCCTGCTGACTTTCCACTTGCTTGTCCCCCTCTCTGGCCGTCTCTCCTCCTCTCCGTGTATTTTATCACTTACCCCCACCCCACACCCACCTTTTCTCTTCTCTGTCTTTTTCTCTATCTTTCCATGGTTTTGTGGGGGCTGAGTGGAAATAATTAGCTGTTGCGTAACACTGCCTATGTGCAGACACTGAATGGGGCTTTGGCAGTGACTCGACAGCTTCAGTCCCCAGGGACAGCGCTGAACCAGAGAGGGAAATAATTACACATACACAGGAGAAGATATGTGCCTTTTCTCAAAATGTAAGAAATGGGATGGTGGTTTTATTATTTATTACTTCAGTTTTCCCCTTGCACTGGTGGCCGACCTGGTGGATGTGAACCCGTTGTTTGTGGTTTTGGCCAAACATGGTTCGACTTTTGGAACAGTGTGTGAAGCAGTGGCCATTAAAGAACATCACATGGAGAGACTCCTCACCACAGTGGTTTATGCAGTGCAAGAGAGATTGATTACACTTCTTTTTGGAAATATCTTGGAAGGCCAATGATTTACAGGCGTGTTGTTTTAGAGATGTTAACTGAGTCACAGCTTTAAATGAATTGGTAAATGTGAGCTTAGTGTTTGGTGACATCACAGGGTAATGAGATGCATCCTATCTGGTTGACACCAGTGGAATATCTTCTGGCCATCTTTTCAGCGACTGTGATCAAATGCAAATCTTGAATGAGTCAGGCATGTATGGTATGTAAATTAGCTTGATACTGATACTGGAAAATTTGAGCATGAAGAGGATGCATATATTGTTGTTCGAAGAGTCTTTGTGTGGTAAAAGGTGGCCTTTTTCATGTAATCACAGGTTATCATTGAGGCCAAATACTTTTGAAGAAGCAAACTGTAGATGCATTCAGGTTTTCAGAACTGCAGGGATGCTTGCATAGAATATATGGCTGCTTTTATAACTAAAAAAGATGCAGTTTTGTCAGTTTTTTTATTCTCACCATGGATGCATTTTGACAGTCAGAGTGTTGCCAAATGCTGAACACATTATTACTTTACAGAGATGATAGTTCAGGCATTGCACTGTTGGAAAAACCATTCTGTAATATGTCAATATGTAATACTTTGCAAACATGTAGGAACAAGTGGTTTGCCGGGTTCAGACTGGATAACGAGTGTTACTGCCCTGGTCCTTGCTCAGAAACACTGATTGAATTGGAATGGGGCTCCAGAGAAGGGGAAGCACTTATCTCAAGTGTGAGTGCCAAGCTTTGCATTCAGGTGCAGACACAGAAGGAACTGCCAGCTAACGCAATTTGAATAGACGCATTCCAGTGGAACATCATACAGTATGTAAAACGAGGAGTTGTTACTGATTAAACTGTTTTCTTGTTTTATATATAGAAACATACACAGATAAACATAGACAATTGCACCCTTTCTCTGAGGTAGTTGGATGGTGTAGCAGTGGGTCAGAGGACAAAATAGTCATTAATTACTCTGTGACACACACATACATACAGAGATGTGTATTTATGTATTTATTCATCAGTGCTGTCTCCTTATATGTGAAAGGTTAGTGTCATTAGTGGGAAAAACCTTTTAAAGTCAGATATATATTCATTTTAATTTTGCAGCACATGTAACTTTCCAGTCAGTGTAATCCAGCGGTTCTCATCTGGTCTGGCTTCAGGACCCACCATCACCCTTAATGACAAGCCGCGACCCAAATCAAGGAAAATTTCCAACTTTTCAAATTTATTGAATGAAAAGATCATGCAGTTTGAATTAGAGATAGTAGAATAGAATATCACAGAATGCCAACACACAAAAAAAATAAGTTTATTGGTGAACCAAAATGGCATAACCAAAATGACTTCAAGTGGGAAATATTCCCACTTGAAGTAGCTCAATTAGCTACATTTTAATTAAATCCAAATCACTTCATTTCAGTAACTTCAGCCTTTTTTTTTTAACAGACTCAACATGCACAAACATGAAATAAAAAAGTGCAACCACTGAGCAGTAGTTTCAAAAACAACTCAAAGATGTAGCATTTGCTGATTACCCACTTCCTGAATATATAACAATTTCCTATTAAAACTATCTAGTCACTTATTTAAGTATTAATCATAAGGCTGACATAACAATCAGAACATTTCAGTAACAGCCATTTTTAAGACTCAACAGTGCTTTTATGCACAAACATGAAATAAAACAGTGCAACCACAGAGCAGTAGTTTCAAAAAGAACTCAAAATATATAGTTTTAGCTGAATAACCACTCACTGACCTTTGTCTTCAAGATAAGAAAATCCATATCTCATATATTCTTCGGTGTATCTGCGTTTCACCATGCTCAATATATGTAAACAAACTTTGCAGGTCTTTTTCTATGGTGTGAACTGGCAGGTGTCAACTCGCATTACAGGGCATTATTGCCATCTACTGTTAAGGAGTATAAATGACACGCATTTTTTTTTTTTTTTTTTAGCATTTCCTTCCCCAGGCAAAGACCCACAACCCTCTAAAAACAAGGGTCTGCGACCCACCAGTTGAGAACCACTGGTCTAATCAAACATATTTCAAAAATGCCTGAAACCCTGATTCTGTCAGAGAGGACTAAAATCACCAACAGCGAGGGAAGCACAAACACTTCTGAGATAAAGGAGAAAGGAAAATATCTGAGTGGCATGATAACAACAATAACATCAACAATTCTTACTTTTAATATTGATGCAGGTTCTTATCTGTCCCTTGAGATATATGGATGCATCAATGGGTTCTCAGGTAAAAGATCTTGCTAACTGTGAAAAGGATAGTAAATGGAAGTTAAAAATTACTTCCATTTAGTTAAGAGTTAAAAATGGAAATCAGGAACAGAAATCACATCAGCGATCATAATGCATGACCACGGATCATTGTGAGACAATCTATGCTCCGAATTTAAGAATGTAATAAATTTGTTCCAGATTCTGATAAAATCTGCAGTTTTGTTTTTAGCTGAAGCAGATCATTTTTCCAGAGAGCAATATTAATATATATTATAATTTTAGTCCTCCAGTTCATGCGGATTGTTTTCTTGGTGATGATTAGGGCAATTGAGAGAATTTTCTTGGCGCTGTTATCCAGTGATCGTAGAAGAGTTTCCTAGCAGACAGAGTGATACTGGGATGCTGCAGACCAGGAGTTAGGAGAGAGTCTCTGTGATATTTATGCCAGAATGTTTTGACTGGTGTGCAGTCCCATACGGCATGCAAGTAGGTATCTGTTACATTTTGTGTGCAGTGGGAGACCAATTATTGGTGTCTTTGAAGCCCATTTGAAACTTTTTTTTTCTCCAGTGAAGAGCACTCTGTGAATGATCTTGTATTGTATCAGTTGTAAATTAGCATTTGTGGTTGAAAGCAATTTATTTTGACAAATTTGGGGCCAGAAGTCAGCAGTCAGTTGGAGGTGAACTCTTTCCTATTTCCATGTGATCGAAGGGATGGATATTGTTCTGTCCGTGATAGAAATTAACTTGTACAATTTTGGATAAATTTTATGTTGATTAGAGATTTGATTTAATTCTGGAATCATTGGAGGAAGGTTGAGGTTTGGTGTTTAGTTGTTCTTTTTAGATTGTACAGAAGATTTAATCTGTAGGTACTCTAGCAATTGACTTTCTCCAATGCCATACTTCTGCATCAGGTGAGAGAGTTTATTTATATATTCGTATTAATTGATATATCATTTATTGATATATTTGAGTTTGTTATCAAGGAAGTAATGAGGTTTGGAGCTTCTAGACCACCTTTAAGTTTGGATCTTTGTAGTGTGGATAATTTAATTCTGGTCTTGTTTTTTTAATAATATTGGGAGGTCATAGAGTCTAGAGATTTAAACCATGAGAGTTGGGGTTTGATCGAGAACATTAAGAAAAGATAATTTATCATGGGAACTATGGTCATTTTGACTGTGGTAATTCTCCCTATGAGGTTTATTAGTAGGTTCATCCAGCGTTTAAGATATTTAATATTGCTTGTATTAAGTGAGTAGGATGATGTTTGGGTTGCCACCTCCCAGCAGCTGGGGCTTTGTGGTAGGACGGTGGATTTAGACGAGTTAATCCTACAATCTGAGATATCAGAGGAGTCTATCAAATTAATGGTTTGGAGAAGTGATGTTGATGGACTTTGTAGGTACAGGCAGGGCATAAAATCACGACTAAATGGTTGCCAAATGCGGCCAAAATTTGGCCATTTTGACCATTTTGTTCTGCCTTGTCGCCATAGGCGGGGGCCACAAAATCCACCATTAACTTAGAAAAAAAAATCATTTTTTTCCTATGATTTCTGCACATTTGTCATGTGTCACCAAGGCAAACATATCTAAATAATTTAGAAACAAAGTTTATTTGTCGAAAAGTGGCCATGTTTTGGGTGCACATAAGTCATAACTAGTCAGTTATGACTACACCTGCGCCTAAACCAGCGATTGACAGATGGACAAAACTTAAGACGGACGAATGTAAAAATTTATTACTGAATCTACTCTTCAGCAAAATGGATCGTTTTGGTAAATAATCTCATAAAAATACACAACAGAATAGTTAACAAGAAAGAAATGATATTAGTTTTCATAGTAAGCAACATGGAAACAGAATAAAATGCGCTTTCATGCTTGTAGAAATGCGTGCGAAGAAAAAAAAAGATTGTTACAGAGAATAGGATGTCGTTAGACAACAGAACTGTTTGTGCTCTTCTCTCATGTAAAATAAACAAATAAGGACCAGTCCACAAATACACTCCTTCCAAAACAGTCATAAAGAATGCAAAGTCTGCAACAAATACAACAAGTACAACAAGTCATTAAAAGTGTAAAGAAAAGTCATATGAAATGAGATGAAAAACTGTAAAAGAAGAGCAATATGAAATGAAAACAATGTGTGGAATGAAAATCAAACATAAATGTAAATACAAGCAATGTTAAATAAACATAAAATATGCAAATCCCTACAAATAAATACTCTTTATATATACCCCTTTTGTGTTTCCATTTAGGCTATAATGAATGTTCACATTATGTCAACGTGGCTTAATGCACAGCTGCACTACTTCCTGACCTTCAGCCAGCTGCTGTGTTTCCTGTGAGCCATTAATTGACTAACTGAATAATCCAGGTGTGTCTGACCTCACAGCAATGGTCAGACACACCTGGATTGATCAGTTTGTCCAATAATGGGTCACAGGAAACAAAATAGCTGGCTGAAGTTGCTGAACATGCTGGGAGCGTCCATGATAATGTAAGCAGTCTACGGGGCCGTATGGGACGACGAAAAACACTGGCGACCAAAATTGCTAGCTGGCTACCAACTTCAAAAACCTGGTAGCCATGGGTTATAAAATTCTAATTTTATGCTCTGACAGGAGGATGTTGTCTGCGTATAAGCTGATCTTGTGTGTTGTATCTTCTGTCTGAATTCCTAAGATTTTACTCTTCTGGTGCATGGCTGCTGCAACAGGTTCTGTAAAAATAGCAAACAATGATGGGGAACGTGGGCATCTTTACCCTGTAACCCCTGTGTAGAGTGAAGCGCTGTGATGTTAGTTCACTTGTGGTGACAGTTGCCATTACTGATGTGTAAAGAATACTTATTCAGTGAATAATTGATTTACCAAAGCCAAATTTTCTAGTGCACGAAATAGAAATTCCCAATTAACATTATCAAATGCTTTTTCTTCATTCAATGAAAATATGGCGGTTGGTGTTTTCATTAGCGATGTGTGATGAATTCAATTAGATAGTCTGTGTAAATTGTTAAAGGAATTTCTTCCTTTAATGAAGCCCGTTTGGTCTGAGTGTAGTTATTTTCTCTAGTTGAGTGCTCGCATCTCACTGATGATTTTAGTGTCTATACTAATAAGAGATAGTGGATGATAACTTGCTGGGAATGTGGGATCTTTGCCAGGTTTTAACATTAAAGAGATCATAGCAGGGTTCATTTCTGTAGGGAGTTTAGACTTTTTCTCAATTTGAGCTGTTGATTTGATAAATATGGGTGCTTAAATATTCAAAAAATGCTTTTAAAATTCTGCAGGGAAGCCATCTGGACCTGGTGACTTATTATGAAAAGTTAGAGCGCTTTATGGAATTTTGTTAGAGCAAATGGCTTCTCAAGTTCTTTTACATGGTCTTCTGTAAGGTGAGGTAAACTAATGTTGTCTTGAATTGTATGATTGTCATCTCTATTTTGTTTATTTGTAGATGAATACAGGTTCATATGGAAGTTTTCAAAAGTATAATTTATTTCTTCCAGTGTTTGTACAATGTTTCCTGCTGAGTTAACGATCGTAGAGATTGTTGATTTTTCCAGATTTGTCGTTGTACGCATAATGTTCATATCTAATGTCTTTGAATGAGAAATTTAGTCTTCTTGTTTATGTAATTGTAATCCATACTTCTGCAGATCAAATTTAGTTCAAGGTGTAGGATCATTTGCATTTTGATTTCTGATCCTTTATCTTTTTCTTCCAATCTTCTTTCTTCTTCTTGCTGTTTCTTTTCCTTATGAGTGAAAGTATGAGATGATCTACCTCTTAGCACCACTTTCCCTGTTTTCCAAAGAAGTGGGAGCTACTTTTGATTAATTGCTTCTTTCGAGGAACAATGACCACTTTCTTTTAATATAATGATCAAGCCTGGATCGTTGAGTAGTGACGTATTAAATCACCACCTGTTGCTGGTTTGAGTAGATTTAGTTATATTCCAGGTAAGAGTTATTGGTATGTGATAGCTAATAGGATGTATTACTCTCTCAGTTATTTTTGAATCATAGAATTACTAATAAGGAAGTAGTCGATGCGGGAATGTGATTGACGAGCTGGTGAGAAAAAAAGAGAATTCTTTGTTTATGCAGTGTTTCAACCTCCAACCTTCTCCAAGGCCAAAATCTGCCAAAATCTGCGGATTTTGGCAGATTTATATTCTGTTGTGGTTGTTAAATTTATCTAACGCAGGGTTGAGAGCTGCATTGCATCTCCACCTACAATCATCGGGGAGTCGGATAAATTGGAAATGGCAGAGAAAAAGGGATGATGTGCGTTTCTTGTAAAAGACATATGTCAGCCTGCTATTTATTTATATGATCGAATACTTTTTTTTTTTTAACGTGTGAATTCATTCCTCGAGTATTCCAACTGACAAACTTGAGTGAGTTAAGTAACTTTTGGGACGTTGTTGTCTGATTTATCGCGTAGATTGTGGAGATGTATATAAAGGTGCTGGCGCACGAACAAAGTGTGTGGTAAAGTATACGTGTGTGTGAGGCGTGTTGTTTGGTTGATTTTTCTATTAGAAGAAGGTGAAGAGGAGGTGTGAAAAATAAAGTGGACAGAGAAACGCTGAGGAGATCAAAACAAGACAAGACAGAAAAACAAAAACATGACATATAGAAAAAGAAGCAAACACAAAAAAGAAGCAAACACAATGAAAAATAAGCTTGAGTGCTAAATTTGAAACTGAGGTGGGGATCTTTAAATTAAGAGGATATTATCATCAGTTAATTGGGGGGTAAATTGTAGGCTATTAGAAGAGCCAGGGAGTGATGTTCTTGTTACAGAACATCTGGCCGTCAATGAAGTCTGTCTATCCCTACTACTGCTTTTCTTCCTTCTTTCATATTGTTTCCTGATCTGGTAAAGAACTTTCCTTCTATTCAGGATCTCATGGGGAAACTGGTTGTTCAGGCCATAGTTTGGTTCCTTTGAGTTTTTTTTTTTTTTTTTTTTTTTAATCATGAGTTTAAACCAATTCTTTTTGTCGGACGTGCTCAAAAGTGGCCACAATTGTCTGTGGGCGTTGATGCGCTGGATTTTTATATCCTATGCGATGTGATATCTTTGACAGTAGGGGTGAGTATTGGCAAGGACCTCGCAATACGATATGTATCATGAGACTTGAGTCACGATACGATATTATCATGATATCACGATATATAGCGATATTCTACCCAGGTAATATCAAAATTAAAAGTAGAGATGAAAAATCAAGTTACTGTATATGTTCATCAGATGATATTGATCATTCAGAGGACAAATTGAGTCAAAACTATTTGCTTCAAAACAACCTATTTATTGTTTATTATTAGTGTTTTTGCACATTTAAGTAGCCATTACAACATACTGACAGCAATAAAAATTTATATTAGAGCTGAAAAATCAATATTATATTGGGCGGCCGAAAATGGCGATATATCGGCACTCCCCTATTTGACAGTGTACACAGGGATTTTCAGTTGGGTCGTTCCTGGTTGACGTCTTTTGTTTCAGAAATTCCAGAGAAAACTAGGTTGCCTCTAACACTGAGTGAATGTAAATCAAGAATGGTTTTCTTCATCTCCCTGTTTTCTTTAGCAACAGTTGTAAATTGGCCTGTTAACGTCATGACCGAGTTTCAGAGAGCTTTATTTTCTTTACCTTAAAGGTGAAATCCAGTCTAAATGCCCTATTGCTATATCTAAAGTCGAAGAATATTTTAACATTTACAGTGATTCCTGGTAATTTTTGTCCTCTAAGGCTGCGTCATATTATGATTAGATTAAACCGTGTAAGTATGTGTAAGTCTCATGTAGGAGACCTATTCTGACTTTTTTTTTTTTATTTCTTTTTTACATAAATTGACCTAATTCTTGAGGTCTTAATAAAATGTCTATGACATGTTTTTTCTAACAAGTTGAGTACATCAGCCTCCTTAACATGTTTTCGCAGCTCTATTCATGAGAACCGCAGGTTTAGTGGGTGGAGTCAGCCAGTCATCTTGACTCCACCCCTTTTCCCCTGTTGAATATTCAGGGTTACGTTATGGAAGATTTTTTTTAAGCTGGTAGCTACTTCAAACTAGAGGTGTCCCGATCCGATATTCGGATCGGATCGGCCGCCGATATGAGCAAAAAATGCGGATCGGTATCGGATCGGCAAGCCCTAAAAATGCCGATCCAGACTCCCGATCCAGTTTTTTTCCAAAGTCCGTTCCGGGTTTTCCAGCGCACCGCGCAGCGCATTATTCAGATAACCCATTCCAGGTCTTGCTCTGTGTTTCCCTAATATCCGGTCCGCATTTTCCAGCACACCTTCAGCACACGAGCATCTCCTTCCCAATCAGTGTTGCCAACTTAGCGACTTTGTCGCTATATCTAGCGACTTTCCAGACCCCCCTAGCGACTTAATCTGTAAAAAGCGACTAGCGACAAATCTAGCGACTTTTTCTGGTGATTTAGCGACTCACGCGCACTCAAACCGCTAGGTTTGAAGCCATCACTTGGCTGCTGTCTGCCTTGCGAGCCGCGCTTTTCACTCTGTTTCTCTCTCTCACTGTTGCCAACTTTCCAATGAGAAAAGTCGCTAGAGGCTGTCCCGGAAGTCGCTAGAAGTCGCTAGAAGTCGCTAGATGCGACGGACGGACACAGACGGACGGGGGGGTTGGGGGGGGGGGGGGGGTGGGGGGGGGGGGGGGGGGGGGGGGGGGGGGGGTGGGGGGTGGGGGGGGGTGGGGGGGGGGGGGGGTGGGGGGTGGAGAGGAGCTCGAGTTGTCTCGCGGGGGGGGGGGGGGGGGGGGGGGGGGTGGGGGGGGGGGTGTTTGTGGCTGTGCACTGTGCCCGACAGAGAGAGAGAAATAGAGAGAAGCGCGGCTCGCGAGGCAGACAGCAGCCATCAGCGGCCAAGTGATGGCTTCAAACCCAGCGGTTTGAGGGCCAGTGAGTCGCTAAATCGAGCGAGACAACTCAAGCTCCTCTCCACCCCCCACCCCCCCGTTTGGGACGTTTGGGAATCGTGACAAACTGCCACTGAACAGTGTCAAAGCACAGGTACTAATGCTGTTAATAGACGGTTAAACTCAGGTTGTGTTTGCTTAATACAATTAACAATATTATCTGCACTTATGGCTTGTAAAGCCGTGGTTTACTGATGCCATTTCTGTTTGTTATTTATCATTTTGTCTATTTTGTGTTGATTTGTTAAATAAATAGGTCCGTTTCTCGTTACCAACCAATGTGTATTATTCAAATGCACCTAATTCAGCTGGCTAGTTATTATCAGGAGTAAAACCCTATTCAGCATGAGTCTGACAACAAAGTAAGTTGGTTAAATGACTTAAAACCTTAATACATGCTCAGATAGGCCGGTATCGGCAGATATCGGTATCGGATCGGAAGTACAAATAAATATCGGTATCGGATCGGAAGTTCAAAATGCTGGATCGGGACATCTCTACTTCAAACAACCAGATATAAACTCTTAAGCACAGGGATTTAAAAAAAAAAAAATCTAAGCACACTGCAAGCCGCCTGCATAACTAATCACTGTGTTTTTTGTGAGGAATGTTAGGGAAGAATGATGCTCTAATTTCATTACTTGGATAGTGAAGGCTTTCTGTGAATGTCCTGTGTTAGCCAAACTATCTGATTTATTTATTTATCTCATTTATTAAACAGAGACATTGTCAGTCTTGGGGAAAAAAACCCCTGCTATTTTATTTTCTCCATGGAAAAATGATGAAACTCTGTTAATCCTATTGCCTGGAAGAAAGCGAGTTGGCAGCACCTGGAACACATAAAGTATTTGTTTTCCTTCAGTGTAACTGAGGAGAAATGGCCAAATACATGTCAGGACAGACACACTGATGCAAGTACACTAATCACAAGCATAAAACAAAAGAGAAAACAGGAAGAGAAGGAGAAGGGATGCTGGTTGAAGGATTAAGAAGCCCTTTGGGGATTTAAACTGCCTGGTCCAGCTGCAGCCAACAATGTGAATCTTCACTTTCATAAACACACAATCTCATAAACTTTTATTGTTTGCACACTCATTTCATCGAAGTGTGTATATGTATCAAAATAATCTCCACAACAACATCTGGAAAATGCCCCATGGTACACTCTGCTCTTTACTAAACTGTTGTTTGTCAGATAATAAGATGACTATGAGCAGCATCATCAGCCATAACATTTGAAGTCAATGGGTGCATACAAGCTAATAACTTCCTCAAATACACACCACTGATGTTTGTTGCTCGTCTGTTGGACTGCGATGCCCTTGATTCATGTCTGAACAGTTAGATGGGTGAATGAACATTTAACAGGCCGATTTGTACATATGTGTGCTATGTGTTGCTCTGGGAATTGCAGCCTACACGGATGACCTGCAGACTGAATAGATATGTGAAGGAACAGATGGGTCGGAAGAATGGGAGACTTTTTAGTGCATGGATTGATGGTTTACTGTCTGCCTGAAGGAACCACACTTACTACAGCAGCCGCAATGGCAGCTTGCATCATGCTTATTGTATCTGAACGTTGCCTCAAAGTGTTTTTCTGAGGCCATTTTATTGTTATTGAATGAGCTGATGACTAACAGACAAGTCATCCAGTCAGCCTTCAAAGAGAGCCACTGTGAGAAGGGAGATGTGCTGGATTATTGTCATTGTTTGACTTTAACTACAGATTGTTATTATCATTTTTTCTTCACCATTGTTGAAAGCCAAAGTTAAACACAGCCTCAGTGTTCACCTTCATGTGTGACAAGGGCAGGAGAAAATGGGCATAAGGCAGGCAGGTGAAATGCTCGCTGCGAAGTGAGGTACACCATGTTGTATTCAGGATTGTTGTTAAACAGTGATGTGTTAGTTGATGGAATGGATGTGAACGAATGGTTGCTCACCAGACTTGGAGGGAATTCTCACTGGGTTTTTGATGGATAGCCAGGGTTGGAAGAAAAGCCATATTCACCCATATTAACTCATCACCGCATTGCTATGAGAGGTCAGCTAGTGTCTTCCTGACCACAGGCTGATTTGGTTGCTTTTGGCTGAATGGGTTAGCGAATATGAGAACTGCATCTCTTTAAGTATAGCTTATAAAGCCAAATTGGGGTCTTGCTGTCTGTATCTGGTAGATCCCCTTGACAAAAGTAATAACATGTTATAGTGAGAAATTGCTTTTGATCTCTTTCATGGGGGAAAAGGGTAATAACTTCCCACTGATGCTGGAGGGAAACTGTAATGGCAAATGAAGCTGCATAATAATACATGCTCATTTCTGGGCCAGTTCACAGAGTCACTGGGTACATCTTAAGCGGGAGGCTGCTAATCTGACAGGACCGTGCCTGGTTGATGGAGTCATTGACTGTCTTAGAGACTAACCAGGCTGTTGGCTGACTGGTATATTGACCGACTGATATGCTGGTCGATTTCTATCCTCTTGCTGTTTGGGTGATTAGTTTCTCCCTTGACTTTTTTTCTTGACTTATTGAAAAACTGCTTGGAGGGAAAGATCATTGTGTAGTCTTGTGTAACGCCATTATCCGACCATAATTTTCTCTGCCTCCTCACTACTTCACTGGGTCAGTGAAGCTGACTTTCCCCGCATTTCCCCGGCTGACCAGTCAAACGCCTGGCAGAAAAGTCACATTGTTGAGTTAATGGATGAGTAAACACGTAATGAATAGCTGCACGTAAACAAGAACATCATTCTGTGCTTTCTCATCACTTCAGTATGTAGCTGGGTCACTGGGTGCTTTATTATTCATAAGTAAGACCGACCACTCTTTCACACCAAAATTCACAGTTGAAGTGGTCCATCTTTGACTTGTGTTTTGGGACAACTGCCCGACTGTATTGACTGACTGGTTGGCCGACCTTTCTGAAACATGAGAGCTGATTGAATGACTGGTTTCCTCTGTGGCAGGCGGACTTTCTGACCACAGTGACTGGTTCTGGTTCTAGCGGCTGAGTCAGTCTCCCTCTAAACCCATTCACCTCTTGAAGCCTGAATGCGAAGACTGGCTTCAATCTTGGAAATTTAATCATTTCACTTTTAAACAATAGGTTTCACTTGCTGAGGTGTGTGCGAGTGTGGAGCTGGTTAAGCAGTCTGCCAAAATCTAAATATGCCAGCTATGGGCCTCCTCCACATTCCCCGACTCAGACATTCACTTGGCAGATTTCGATGCATTTAACCTCGAATTAACCAGGATACCACTATCAAGATGCGATCCATTGACTAAAGCCTAATTTGGACGCTTTGACCGAAAAAGCAATAACTAGAAAAAAAATTATGTTGAAGAGAGTTGGCCTGTGTTGATAAATGAATGCAGCTTTTTCTTAAATTACATCAGGAGAAAAATATTTCTGTGTGGATGTTTGTGTATTAAAGCAATTCCCCAGTTCAGAGCCCAGTCTGTGTGGTATGTGTTGCTGGTTATGTTTACTGCAGGGGAGTGGGGAAAGTGTGGGTTGATTTTTTTTTTTCCCTTTCCTGTGTGTTTGTGTGCATGTTGCTTCTGTTATGGATGTCACGTGTCATACAATTGAACACAGGAGCCATGTGTGTAAGCCTGGACTATGGACGCAGAGTTCATACATCTGTACTTGTGTGTGCATCCCTTTGACTTGTATCCAAGTTGTCCCTCATGTGTTTTCTCCTAACCACTGATGCATCTCACATGGGAATATCATGCAGCTCTTCTCCTGCTGTGCTACGCCAACTCCTCTCTTTCTGAGAAATGCACATGTACACCAGTTAGTTCTCTTTTTTTGAAGAAAGGAGCACAGCCATACCCAGTGCCAGTAGCTTCTCTGTGGTGTGGCAGATCAAAGCCTTTTGCCTTCTGCATTGTGGGTTCAGCAACATCTGGATTGTGCAGTCTGCCTTCTACCAATCTAGCATCTGCCAGCTTCACTTGACCGACATGTGTGGGTGTGAATATGTTTGCGGGGTAAAAAAAATATGGAAAGAGTTCGAGACATACAAGTCAGTTGTAAATGATAAAGCACCCCCTTCTTTGTTTCACTGATCTCTAAGGTGTGTGCTCACTCGGTTTGATTAACGTTTTCATTGTTAATATTAGGAGTGCAACGGTACAGGTGGCTCACGGTATGGTCTGTACCTCGGTTTTTGTGTCACGGTTTCGGTACAGTTTCAGACCACCCGTTACCCTAAATATCGAGTTTGCGGAAAGCGCGACTCGCATGTTCGGCGCGTAAAAGAGCGGGTCCAAATAGCATAAATGTGCGTGCACCTGGTCACATGTGGATGTGCCTCTCAATTACGCATCACCGTATTACTTGCATACGTTTTTATTCTCTTGAGGTCAGAGGATGTCTGGTCAGCAGTTGTGGTGGATGTGGGAATAGTCACGGCCAGACACGTCAGTCTGTACAGCTGTGGCATGATCTCATTCAGATGTCTGCTGTGGAGGAAACCAAGGAGATCTTTGTCTCTGGTGTCAAGCTGTAAAAGGTTGGATGCGGGAATTTAATTCTGATATGTGTGAAACTGTTGGTGGTCGAGGAGGGACAGGAACATTAATTGTTTGTGATATTTAAATGCGCATCCAATGATTTGTTCTGCAGTATTTTAAAAAGCACATCAGCTGCGCCAAGACGCATAACTGGTAACAACTGGATCTTACGCAGGTAAGATCGCGGGTTTAGGGAGGTGGAAGATTGCGTTCTTTGCGGGGTAACGCCTCTCCTGCTACCCGTTATCCCTTAATCGCGGCTTTAGGAGGTTTGGCGAAAGATGGGGCCCACAGACTGGGAAGTTTCTGTTAACTGTTTTCACTCCCTCGCCGGTGTATGCAACAGCAAAACCAAAATTCTCCCACACTGGACGATTATAAAACTTTTTTCCTCAACTTCTCTGCTACCGCTGGCCATGTCTGCTTGTTTTCTTTTGTTTTTTTCTTGCATCTATGACCTGCAGCCAACCGGCAAAGTGTGATCGGCTGGTCACTGTGAGTGAGCGGAGGCGAGTGCACATTGACATGCAGTGGCGGGCCTGTTGCCTAAAAGGTGCGCACGCTCACGTGCAAGTCCAATGCAAAGTTATTGGAACATAAATACCGTGGTACATAAAGACGTATTGTCCCGTGCAGGTCGTACCGAACGGTTCGGTATTTTGCCAGAGTACCGTTGCATTTCTAGTTAATATCTTCTCCCCTGGATCTGTATGTCTTCTTTCTGTTTTTCCATCTCTCAGTGGAGAGCCAGTGTCTAGCTTGAAGACGTTTCTGAACTGTTTCTGTAAGAAACAGTTTATTATATTCCTGTCACTCAGCCCGTCTGTCCCTGCAGCAGCATCCTCAGCCTGGTTGTTAAGGTGAGACCATCGAATTGAACAGTCCCATTAGGGAGCCTGGTGCTACTTAAACCTAACTGCCTCCAGGAGAGTAAACATTGTTAACTGCAACTATCTCTCCTTGTGGAATTCAAAGGCCAAAGGCTCAAAGAATATATTTTCATTGCTTTGAGTGAATTGCAAAGGAGGAAGATAAACCAACAGATGAACAGGTAGAGATTGACGGTTTTTTCTTTCTCTTCAGTTAGTCCAAACTACCTGATTTTATGACTTTCATATCTTTATGCGAGCAGTAAAGGCTTCAGCAGAACAGCTAAATTTTGTTGGAAGAAAATGCTCGTACATTCATCTGTGCTTCATAAACAGGTAGAGAGATTTTTGATTTGGAAACTGTGCAGCAACTTTACAGAAGAATCCACTGCACTTAAAATTTAAATCCTGGTTTGAAGGGAAAAAAACGGGCTTTTCACTACTGTTTGGCTGAGAGAGAACAGATGTGATGAAAGTGGTAACTTGTGTGAGGTAGAAACTTTTATGACCACGATTTCCTAACTGGCACATTTTACCAGTAACACTTGTGTTGTTCATGTACCCTAAATTATTTCTCGACAACAAAAACCAAGATTGAGTTTTAAGATCAATATTGCCTTAATAGGCTGCAATATAAAGTTGAAACCCAGCACAGTATACTTAGAAAAGGGAATAGTTTTCATAAAAAAAAGTAACCAGCGTAAAAATGTATGCATCAGACATTCTTCTACCTCTACTCTAAAACCAGCAGAGATGGAGAGGGGCTCAACAAGGAGCAACTAAACAAGATACTGTTAGTGGTTATATGTTCCTCCCTCTCTGCTGTGCTTTGGCTCTGTCTCAAAAGCCCTCTCGTCTCAATTGTTTTTGAAGACAAAAAAAAAATATTTTACTTAGGTAATATTTCTAATTTATTTGCAATCATTTTATTTTGTCTTATTGTAACAGTCTGTTATCCATTTTGGTGTAATTTATGGCACCAGGACTGAGTGCACAGTTGAAAGTCAAATTGAAGTGACTGTAATAGCTACTGGAATTGACAACAGTTACTCTAAGTGCAATAAAAACTTCCCAATAGAATCAATTTGGAAATAGATGACTTGGAAGCCAAAGAAGAGGGAAAATGAAGAGATGAAGGAGTTAATACGCCAGAGAAATAGGAATAGAGACTCTGGAGAAGATGGATATTGATGGGATAGGAACTAAGGAAATAAGTAAATAAACATGTAGATGAGGTGGTTGAGTTTGAGTGCTACAGTGACGGTAGATCTGCTGAGAATGACAAAGAAAAAGAAAGGAAGATGCACAAAAGGGAAATCTTCTTTTCCTCCCCTCCTCATTTCTGGTGCCTATCTTCTGTTTCTGTGTATGTGGGTTTAATCCAAGCTTTCAGGCATAAAGCAAGTGGGAATATATCTCAAAGGAGCAGACTTTAACCAGTATACTCTGCTAATGCAAAGAAGAAATTGAAACAAAGCTCCCCGAAAAGGGCCAACACAGCGGGGCGGGAGAACTTCCATCTAGAGCAGAGCCATGAGGCCAGAAAATTAATTTTGTTATTCTTAGATGGATTTGGAATCCACAATAGATATCTTGGTATTTTCTATAAATATTGTCAGGATGCCTTTTTGGGGTATTTAATGTCTCCGATGTAACAAATCTTATTCCAGTTGTTTAAAAACAAGCCTCAGTTTATTAATTCAAATCCTGCTTTGATATGGCACCTCTGCATGAGTGATAGAGCAAGAAAGATATTTAAAAAATGTAATTTTCACCGAATAAAAATAATGAATGACAATAAAAGTACATTTTACTGTTTTAAACAACTGTCATAGCTATTTAAGTACGGATGACTAAGTTTACAAGGTGTGCTTAAATGCACCATGAAGTCTTGCAGACTTTGCTGAACAAAGCAGGGGCGATTTCAAAATTTACAAGGTGAACCCTGAGCGTACCATGAAGTCCCCTTTTTTAAGTTGAAGTTATACTACTATTGGCTCCTTTAAACTGATGTAGATTTACAGTCTTTCAGATTTTTAGCTTTTATATGGCTATGGTTTGACTGGTTCTATAGCTAAGGGAGATGGTTTACTGTATGTGCAGAGCTCCCACACTATCAGTCTGCTGCTGATGGAAGTAGCCTTGGCTTGTCCAGCATGCAGCTTCTTCTTCTTTTTTTTTTTTTTTTTTTCTGTTTTCTGGGAAAGTTACACTAAAGTTGCCAACATTGTGCTGTAGCTGTGCTACTCACTGTATTTCTCACAAACACAGGGAAAACAGGGGTTTGGCTGTACAGTTACGTAAAGAGAAATACACAAACTGCTGTAGCCTTATGAGTCAACACGTTATCTAATGCAGTGTCAGATTATTGAAATATGGAAGGTATCCACTGATTTTATTCATTTAATCGAGAAAAAAATATATCAATCATGAAATCATTCATTTCTTGTAAAAAGAATGTGACCCTACATTCATGTTTTTGTTTATCATTAATACATGATGACTGAATGACTCAGACACGAGCCGCTCATCACTTCAACTGCATTCATGAGAAAAAATAAACTTTAAATCATACATTTTGATGCCTAACGACTTGTACCTTTGAGTCACATGCCAAATCCGGTGACAAATTTAGCTGTACCTGCGGTCTGTTTTGTAAATAATAAGGCTGTGTTGTCTGTGTGTATGTGTGTGTGTTGTTTTTCAGTGATTACAGCATGGCTGAGCATGTTTTTAGCAGGCGTTGTCGTCTGGAGGGCTGGTGGTGGTGGGCTGTTTTTGAAGTGCTGGTGGGCTTTACTGGAAGTGTGTCAGACAGGAGAGGAATGCAGGAAGAGGGTGGGACTGTGTGTGTGTGTGTGCGCGCTTGTGTGTAGATATGTGTGAGATGTACAGACGGGGCAACTGTAGCCTCCCCGTCTTCATGTGTTCATACTGTATGTCTAGTGTTTGTTGGATATGCCTGTATATGTGTGCATGGATGCATGACTAAAGCTTCATTGCTCTGACCCATTAAACCCCCCCCCCCCCCCCCCCCCATCTTGCTTTATATTCCCTTATAGGGGTTTCCCACAGAGTCTTTGGTAATAAAGATTGTGTTAAAGTTGAGGGTTTGGTACCTATGTGGAATTAGATCCAGTACATAAAGACAAGGATATCTATAAACTCTGGAAGGGCTGAGTAAATAGAAAACAGCTGAGTGGATGCTTAGTATCTTACAGGTTTTTGTGTTAAAAATTTGTGGATAAACATGAAAAGCAAGAGTTTTCCATGACAACAGCGATTAAATGATTAATCTGTCAAGGCCCTCCAGAGTAAAGCTTCAGAATACAGGAAGAAGAAAAAGGCAAACAACAAAGGCAAACGCACAGTAGTCATGTCTTAGACATCCCAGACTCCCCTGGGCATGTAAAAAAAATAAAAAATTAAAAGACAAAAAAGTGAATGATGTGTCAGTAGTCATACTGAAAAAAGACAAAAGGAAATTCCAGCAATCAGTTGGTTCAGAGTAAGATTGGCTTCTATGAAATAGCAAAAAACAAAAAGACTTCTCCAAATTATTGTCAGAATCCCAGTCAGTTAGTGGAGTGTCATGCAAATCAGTTTACAAAAATTGATTTCCCATCAACTCATGCCTCCAAAATCTTTTTTCCAAAATCCAAAATCTCCCTGGTTTAAATCCTGGCTCTACCACAGTGATTCAGTCCAGCTGAGACCTTTGCAGTACCTTAATTCTTTTCTTCTTCAGTCAATTGGTTGCAGATTTGCTGCTGTTGTTGGGATCGCTGTCCTCTTGGATGACCTGAGCTTTAGCTACTGGACAAGTGGCTCCACTTTTGGCTCTTGGAGACTTTGGTGTCCCAGAGGAGTTTATGGTCATTTCAATGTCTGTAAAGAACCTGCTGCTAATGGAGGAAAAAAAAATAAGTCTAAACTATCACCTATCCACCACCACACTAGACAGTTGGTATGAGGTATTTGTGCTGATGTGCTGTGTTTGAGCTATGTACTGTGGCCAAACATCTGCACTTTGGCTTCATCTGACATCGTTCAGAGAAGAGGCTCTCTTTTCGTAATCCTTCCAAACAAGTCTTACTTCTTCAGTCTGCTTCTAATTGAACTCATTTGAACTTTAACTTTTACCACACTAACTGAGGTTTGAAGAGTCTGAAATGCAACTCTTGAGGCGTGCAATTTCTCTGAGCATTATATGGTTTGACCTAGTGGCCTAGTCCTGGGAAGATGGGCTTCTGTTGAAAAACTTGATTGATGGACAACAGTCAACTTCTGAGGTCATTGCTGATGTCTTTCTGACTTGGCAATGTGTAAGCACACATGCAAATGCTCTAACCCAACCAAAATGTCTTTTACAGAGGTGGTCACGCTTGCAGATGATCAATTAATCAAATTTATCTGACAACCAGGACCTGGTTGCTACTTACACTTGTAACTCTTATGTATTTTGCCTTCACTCTTGTTGAATAAGTGTCATCTGAAGCTTTTCATCTGAAGTTGTATGAAATTCATTTCAAGATACATTAAGCACGAGGTAGGTCTGTATTGTTTCCTGATACACAGAACCTCAGGATTGAAAGAGGGTGTACCTTCTCCTTCTCACGACTGTATGTCTTCGCAGCTCACTGCAGGCCTTTATTAACTGGACAAGAAATGCTGTAAGCAGTGTGCAAGGAAGCAAGAGAGCAGTGTTGAGGCCTAAAATAAACCCTAGCTGCCGCCGGCTGGTTAGTCTCCCCAACAACCTGCTCTCCAATTGTTGCTTGCCAAGAGTTCAGCTATCGTCTTGCTTTCTGTTTCATTTTACAAGTCATGTTGTTGTACAGCTCTGGTTCTTCTTCCTCTCATGTTTGACTGAGGGCATACTGAATATTGAATCACATACTTTTTTCCCCCCTCCCTCTCTGTTGGAACAAACTGATTGTATGCCAGTAGCAGCAGTACTAACTAAGCAGCAAAGCAACACATTTACATCCATGACATAATGTGAGAAAGAGAAGAGAGAACAAACGCATAACTGGCCATGTTTCCATTAGTTTTGGTGCAAAATTTAAGCAAATGTTGATAATTTAACTGTGAAATGACTGCGTTTCCATCCAGTCATGTTCTAAGACAAAGTCGAGTTTCTTCCTAATGCGATCCCTCCAAGGATAATTCTGATGGACGACCAGAATCTCTTTCATATTTGCAGGTTAATTTCTTCTTAAGTTCATTACTTTTACTCCAAAAAGACATCTGCAACGAATTGTCACAAGGAAAGGCCTTCATGCGTGGACTCGGTCCAGGTCTGAGAGGTTTCTAGGAGGTCATTGTCCCTGATTTCAGAGGAGCGCTGACTTCAAAACTTCAGTATGGCTCTCAGAACTTTTGACGAGTTACGCGAGGCAGTAACTGCCCTCATTGAGCTTTCTACATCCCAAGGTGACCAAGTCCTACAGAAAAGTGAATGTGGCCTGTAGATGTCCAGAAAGGTTTTGCAAACATTTTTTTTCTTTTAAATCAAACAAATAAATAAATAAATAAATGTGAGCACAAGAGTTTTGAAAGTGTATTTTCTGCTCGAAATCTCAGTTTGTGCAACTTCAAGGATAATGGAAACATGCCTGCTGACAGCAACCAGCGTTTTACACATCTGGGTGAAGCGCTGCTAAGGGCATGTTTTAAATTAATACAGAATGAAGGTTAACATAAAACTGAGATAAAATCAAAATAAACCAAGGACCAATCCATAATTCTCTTCTTTTTTTGTACAGCAAATTGGCTGCCATACTCAGATTTTCCAGAACAACCACTTGTTTGAGCATAAACAATGCATCTTTCAAGCTTGAAAATTGACTTAGCCACCTGCCATCTCCAGCTACAAATCTCACCCGACTGTTGACATGGGAAGAAGATGCGACTGCCTCCAGCTGACTCAACTCGCCCCATCTACATGAATCATTGAAAAAGTCTGACAGGCAGCTAGTAAGACTAATTGATTACTCTGTCACTGTGATATTTCAGGCCTGCACTTGCTCACACTTTCTATTTTGTGCAGATTTCCTGTGACATTTGCCTCTGTGTGCCATGATGTAAGGCTCAGCAGAGACTACCATACATCTTAGTTAACACCTTGTTTGTTTATGCTAATTAGACTAATCTCTCCAAATGAATATGCCTATGAATTACTGATGTCCAAAATGCAATGCTTAGCACCTCGAATATACCAGATTGCAATTTTGGGCTGTATTTGGTTGAGAAATGTTGATTTAGCAAAAGAAGGAAAAAGTGTAGGGGGGGGGGGGAGAAACCCTTACGTTGGCAAAAAGACAAATTGCCAGCAGCGTTGCTGGAGGCTCTGCAGTGAAGCAGCTCTCAGCGCCGAGCTGCTGAGGGAATGTAGGCAGAAAGCTGGCCTATTAACTCTTGTCTTGGGGTGACACAGAGAAGCAGACACGATGAGAAGTGGGAGTAAGCGCTCTCGTTTCTGTCTGTTTTAATCATCCCGTTCCCTTTCTGTTTTTATTTCACACCCCCTTCCCCGCCAGCTTTCTGGAACGTTGTCTCACATAGGATTATCTAACTCTTAGATGAAGCTGAGTCCACTCAGGCTTAGTATCAGCTCAAGTCAGCTCTGGAGAGTGAATTTAATGGTGACCTCGGTGCCACGCGGTTTTTAAGTGCCACGTTGGTCTTTTAAAATCTGATGTTATGAGAACCAAGGAAACTGATTGGGCCGTGGCTCATCAGTTCAAATTTATCTCCATCCTTATATATTATAATTGGTTCATCATCAATTTCTCATTAGTTTGTACCATGATTTAAAAAAAGAAGAAGAAATTGTGCTCTGTTAAACAAGATGTGAAATCAGTGACCATCATTTACTGAATAAATCATAAATCAAGGATGAGAAGTTGGCTTACTGCTTTTACGTCTGCATTGGCTTCATGTTAGGAAAAGATGCCTCTGTTCATTTTGTCGATACAGTCTGTGCTCAGACAACCAGACATTGCTTTCTTTTGCAGTTATTTAAAAATGTTATTTCAGAATCACGGAGAGTCATGCAGCCTTTCCGCTCATGGGAGTGCTGTCTGCACGATTTCGAAAGCTAACTCCAGAGATGTGCCTCCTTTCAGCCACAAGAGCACTAATGAGGTTGCCCCGCTGATGTTTGCAGATAAGTGCTCGGCTCACAGTCTGCGTTTCGATTCATCCTACGAGTTTCTGTGAGATTGAGGTCAGGGCTTTTTGTGGACCAGACCAAATGGGGAAAACAATTTCTTTATGGCTTCTGCTTTGTGCATTGGGGACATTGTCATACTGAAACAGGAAAAGACCTTCCCTGAACTTGGGCTACAAAATTGCATACACGCTATTGTCTCAAATGTCACTGTGTACTGTAGAACAAAACATGCAGGCTTTAAGATCACGAGTGTATGTTTATTGTTGTTCATGTCCTTTGTTGGCCACATCACGTGTAGATAAACAGACACTAGCAGTCCATGGTGGAAGCTTCTGGTTTTGATGTGCAGGTTGTAAATGGAAAATGTATCCTGGTCAGCACGAGGCCTCTGTCTTTTGCCACATTTAAGCCTCCCTTGGATTTATATTTCTCTGACATCCTTTCTTGCTTTGTGTCTTACTCTATCCTTTTATCCCAAGCATCCACTCTGCAACTCACTCTCTACCTTTAACACCTTTGCACAAGTCGCTGATGGATTTTGTTTAGACAGACTGTGTAGGTCTTAGTGTGCTCGACTGCGTCTGCGTGCTGTGTGTGTATCATGTCAAGCCGAGAGGTTATTTATCTACTGATTAGTGCCATGGGTGTGTGTTGAAATGCAGAGCTCATGACTCCTCAACACTTCCACTTGGTAAGAGTGTTGAGAGTGAAGCAGTTCAGGACAGTTTATAGGAGTTAATTGGTTGTCTACTCCTTCCCAGTCACTCTCTTTCTCTTCCAAACACACATACAGAAGCTCTCTTACTTTCTGCTCGGCAACATGACAGCAATCCCACATATCTCTCTCACCCTCAGCTGCCAACTGGTTTGTGTTAATATTTATGACCCGTATATGTTCCACAGAACTGAAAACACTTGACTTTCCAAGTGAGTGACAATTTTTCATTCTGTATTTATGCTTATGCTTTCCCCGCGTTTTTCTGAACATGCTGAGCTCTGATTGGGCGAAAGAGTCGGTTAGGATAGTCCTCTGGATGCTGTTTTTTTTTTTTTTTTCCTGAAATGAAAGATATTATAAATCACAGATCAAATTAGATTAGGTATGATTAGATTACATTTTAATAAATCGTTCCTTCAGGGAATTCTAGTTATTAGTATTGCAGATACCACTGCAGCACAAATCAAAACAAAAATAGAGGAATCTAAATGAAAAGAGTTAAGATGGATGATCGTGACAATGACCCACCAACCATGGTTGGCTTTTTTCTCTTCTTTGTTCTTGACAGAGAAGATACAGAAACCAGGAAGGTAGAAAGAATTCAGCAGACATTGTGGTCAAATGTCATGCATCTTAAGTACATGGCTCCCAGCATGCTGCAGGCTTCTCATTTTAGCCAGGTTTGACAGGTGTTTCCGCTGGCTGAGAAAACCTGCCACAAGCAGACTGTATCAACCAAAAGTGAATAATATAAGTGCCTGAAGTATTGTGCAAAAGGGCTCGAGTTAAACTTTTTTTTGGTGTCATCTCTCTTAATACCAGTGAGAGAAATTACACAGTTAAATCTTCACACACAACTGAATATATAACGTGTTTGGTGCAGGTAACGTACCAAATACAGAATTGCTGTCAATCATTGATGTTAATTGTTTGGTCGAGGCGGACTATTAAAATTATCAGAGTTGGGTTTTCCCAGGGTTCTCATGAGAAGCTAGCTAACTCGAGGAAGGGTTTCAGTCGGTTGTTGTTCAACCACCCAAGGATCAATGGCAGAGAAAGGCACCATTTTAGCATTAGCAACATTTCCAAAGCAACCCAACTTAAAGCAGGATGAACCTCCAGAGAACAGATCATCTAAAGAAGAGTCATTGATTGCACAAGCTGGTTTGGTGCAGTCTGTTCTTGACTAGACTTGAGTTGCTCTTCACTCTTCTGTTTGGAAGATGCTCAATGTGGGGATGCAATTGTTGTATCTCTGAGCTAGCACTGGAGGCAGAACAGGACTAATTTAATGTGCATATTTATGTGTAGCAGGTGCACGACCAGCTCTGTAACAGTGGCGCCATCGGTGCTGTCAAACGTTTCCTTTATTTGAAGGTATGTGATGGGACAATGTCTCTCTTAAGCCAATGTGAAAGAGTAAAGGCAGCATAATGAGGAACACCTTTTAGTGCCACAGTTTCTTGTCAAAAAGTGCAATTAAAACATTTGTCACTACCCCAAGAGGAGCCAGAGTTACAACCATAGTTAATGGTTACAACCACTAACCACTGTGTTTCAATGTTGCTTTGTTCTTTGTCTGCTGTCAGTTCAATTTTCCCATAAAATCTAAATGGGTTGTTCAGTTGAGCTCCTTATCAGTTCACAAAGATAAATTATAATGTTGCAGTAAAAATTATCGAAACACATATCTTTTGATAAATAGAAGAGTTGTAGAGACTAGGGATGCGCGGGATTAGTCGTCTAAACGATTAACCGTCCGCCCACTTACTAGTCGGCACCAGAAATATTTGTCGTTTAAACCAATTTGTGTTTTATTCATGTACAAGGCCGCTTAACTGTCATACAGCTGCCCGCCACTAGTCGGGGCTACTGAGCCGTCAGACAGCAGTCCCCTCTCCGCGGCAATGCTCGAGTAGACTGGAGTTTTAAAACGGCACGGTGGAAAGATGGTCTCTCGCAAAACCAGCACAGTTTGGTGGTACTTTAATCTAGAAAATGAAAACAAGGTAGTATGTAGACTGTGTCAGAAACAACTGGCATACAATTACTCGACTGGAGCAATGCGCAACCACATTTGACTCTAGCATTTGGATGTTAATCTGCACGAGACAACGGCTGCTGATGCTAGCGGTGCTAGCCACACTCAGGCCTATTTGACATTGTTTACCCGGAGACGTGTTCTCCCGTCCGGTCTGAGAGGCTAACGCAGCTTATCACGATAATGACTTCGCAAGATATGCTTCCACTTAACTTTGTGGAAGGTAAAGGTTTCAGGAAGCTAATGTTGTTGTTTCAATGTTTCAATAAATTTTGCTAAATTTTCTCTGTTTTCTGAGTGTTTTCCTTTTTTTTAGACTAGTCGACTAGTCTTAATTAAAAATTTCGTTTAGTCGACAGGGAAATTAGTCGCCAGGAACATCCCTAGTAGAGACAGAGATGTGAATGAAATCTCTGTCACCATGAATATGCTGTGGTGTTTTGTCTGGAGCCTGACATCTGAAATGATGATGTCACATGTCAGTTACATTGTCTGTTGTTAACCAGCCCTGCAGTCTCTCCTGCTTTACGCTTATTCTTTCTACTCCTTTAGTATTCCCAGCTTATCCATCACATTCACCATGACTATTGATGGAGGAAATGGTTTAAACATGATTTTCCTTCATCTCCATTTTGCTCTTGCTCAACACCATCAGCCTTGTTGTTATTGCTGTAGCGAGCAGCTAGCATTTGTGGGTAAATTTACTTGGAAAGCAGTTAGTACCTGCCCATGTTGAGTGTTGCTATTAATGTGGCAGTGAGTGTTACGAACTGTAGCCAAGCACTTGTTGTTACTGTTAAATTCAGTTTAATGTATTTTTCACCTCAGTCTTGTGCTCTCTTGTAGAAAATGTATTGTTACTGCAATATCAATATGAATCATATCAATATTGCAAAATTTTAAAAATAATACTAATAATAATGGTAATAATACTTTAAGGCCCCTATTGTACACTTACCGCTAGCCGCTACCCACTACCCACTATGCCGACTCCCTTACTCACATTATAGGTGTGGCACTGGGCGTGTCTTTTGCCCTTCCTGCAAACTTGGTATCTTGAAATCGCGGGAAGCGGGTGGTCAGACCACTATTAGAAATGTGTTTAAAAATCATATAATCACTATTGAAAAACTTTCTGTCATGATGTTTTTTTATTGAATTATGGTCCAGCTCTAAAATAATACATTTTTTTTTTTTTTTTTTGCATAGAGCTGTTTTCTACCAGCGGATGATTTTAGCTGCAAAGCAGAAAGACATTAACACCATAAACTAAAGCACTGGTTTGTATATTTCATGTCGTCTTTGCACTGATACAGCGTATGGCATGTTTTAGATTGACTAAAATGAGCTGTGTAACGGGCCTAAGAAGGTTGAAGGTATTGACGTGTAACTGAAAAGTGAGTCGGCTTTATCCCTCAGCACATGGAAAGCAGGTAAGTAATTACACCCAGTCACCAAGTTTCGTGACATAATGTAAAACAGGAATGTATTTGTAATTACTGTCTTTTTTAAAGGTGATCCCCACTCTCCTTTTTTCTGTCCCTTTTTTGTTGTCAGTCTTTTGTTATCTTTTCCTAATCTCTCTGCCTTTTACATTCCTTTCTTGTTTTTCTTTTCTCTTGCTCTGCTGCGCCCTATGTCTTTTCTCTCACTTTCTGCTCTCTTATCTTTTTAAGGGAGCTTTTTTAGAACGACTCCCACACAATTGCTCTCAGTCTCACAAAAGTGCAGGAGCTAAACACATGCGCACGTGCATCCTGTGCATGCAGGCACAGTGTCCGTAATTTGCTGCCTCATGCATGTAATAAGAGCATAATCCCCCCCAAATATAATGGTTTGCATCTACATGCTCATACGTCTGCGTACACAAAGGCTCAGAAATACAGATACATTTTGCTTTCAAAGAAACGTTCACAAGCACTGATATCATATTGTGTTCACAAATAGCACTATAATAAACACACACACAGAGAAGGTAGAGACGAGGCAGTGCTATCAGGCTGAAAGCCTGAGAACATGTTTTTCCACAAGGCCTTTTATTTGGTCTGCAGTCTATTTCCCTGCCGTGATTTATTGGATGTGAATGAGGTGACAAATTTTAAAACCTAAGGCTGCAGTTTCACAGCGAACTAAGAGGCAACTGGAGCTGTCAAAATGTGGTTCAGCAGTCTTCATGTTTTCATCATCCTCACTTGGATCTCGGGGCTTGACTACAGCTTCAGAGGGTGTGTTGCAGTTAAGCATGTGGGTTTTTTTTTTTTTTTTTTTTTTTTTTGAATGTGATGTCCAGATGTAAAATGACCATGATAAAAACCATACATGTGGGCTTCAGTAGCAGGGGATGACGGAAGGCTTATAAGTGCTTTTTTCATTTTCAGCTCAAAAAACTCTCGAGAAATTATGTTTGACATGAACCAATTTGGCCAAAATGTGGATCATGTGAGGCTGATGTGACGGCCCATTAGCCCCCCTGGTGTCATTAGTGGTGGTCCTTTTTAAAAACCTGTCGATAATGAATCACAACAGAGCGTTAAGTGTGTCATGGCTGCTTGAACATAACTTTTGTTAAAAAGGTGCAAATAATCACTGCAGTTCATCAGAGCACTCAATCAAGAATGCAACAAATTCAGAAAAAGAGATGGCACCAAAATCAAGGAACGATAGTCAGATTGGTGAGGATGCCCAGTCTTTTTTCATATCAGCGAGGATTTCCTGACCAACTCCTGATCTGAACTGCTCTATGTCCTGCAGCTCTATGAACAGTCTGGATATAGAGTTAAGACGGCAGAGATAGATGACGGGAGCAGCCAGAGCTGGACCCAAGTACTCTGATATCCGGACATTCGCCCGTCATGTGGACATCTGGATTTCAGTTTGGGTATTTTCTCACACTCGCTGGCAGCTGCGAAAATCACCTGCAGTGATGCTACAGTTCATTTTAAGCTAGCATGGAGGAGACCTCAGCTGCGTGGTACACTTTACATTAAGTGATGACAGGCTGGCAGATTATAAACTCCTCCCCATCACATTCATCCCTTGAAAGGAGGGTTCCCCCCCCCCCCCCCCCCCCCCCCCCCCCCCCCGTCATACAATGCAAGTTGCATTTCATGTATCACTTGGTACTGCACGTGTGAGGTTTGCAGTTTGAAAGATGAAAGTAAGATGTGAATAAACAACCTAAAAACTGTTTGGCTCAAGAAATATCACACTTTCAGTGGCGTCACCCTTTTAAACAAAATGAAATGTACAGAGTTAATAAAGGCAAAGCAGTTACATTTAAAGCTTTTTTTTTTCTTTTTGTGTTTGATTGATCACAGTTGTGAATGCAACTGTGATCAATCACAGTTGTGAATGCAGCTTTCAGAAATTGGTTCCCAAGGAAGGTGTCTTATTGGCTTGTACAGCCAGAATTATATCATTCCATTTTATATTACTTACAACCTGCTGAAAGCCTTTTTTAAAAAAATTTATTTTGTTTATTTTTTTATTTGGATTTCATTCATTCAAATATATATGCCAGTATCTCTGAGGTTCTGTTAAATTCCTGAGTAAAAATGTGTTTACTGCTGATGCTTTACGATAAACACAGTTAAAGTTTCAATTAAAACAAAAATGATGTTGTATATTATCACACATAGTTAGAAAAAGACTCGGCCAAGAAGATTTGAATCAGTCGCTAACGCATGTCAGTTATGGTCGAGAGAAGCTCATTATTTGCACAGCGGCACAACGTGTTTCCAGACTCTGTACTCGTTGGGACGAAAGCCTCTTAGCTCAGCTCGCACACACACACACACACACTTGTAATGGACCTGTAAGAGCAAAACTGACTCTAAACAGAAATGTTTTTCTGTCACAATAACTGCAGTAATTAAACCTATAAGGAATGATCTCTGTAGAGGTCGCCCTCCTTCCCTACCTGCATCCACTTGACTCATCTGCTGTTCCAACTAGGCAGCCAGGACATCTATTTGTTAAACAAAAAAAAAAGTATTTTATTATTATTAGACTTGTATTATACAATATTACATGCAAAACAGAGTGATTGTAGAACATGCATGTTCTTATTGTAAAGAATGAGCGACAAAAAAACATCACTTCCAGCGTTAATATTGGCCGAAACAACGATATCTTTAGATGTGGATTTTAACGGAAGTGCTAAATGAGTGTTTCCCATCAGTGTGTCTGTCCCATTCATTGTGTCTCTGTGTGAATATGCTCATACAGACTGTTGCTGTCAGTTTGTGTTTACTTGTGTCTGTACTTTGTCTGTTTCTGTGTGAGGCTCTCTGTGTTTGTTTTCTTGCCTTTTCATGCTTTTCTGTGCGAATGGATGCGCGTTCGTCCGCTGGCTACGCCTCTTTCCCATCACGTTCATGTAAAGAGGCCTTAGTGTTTGCTTCCGAAGGAACATTGGGGCGCAGTCGAGTGGCATTCCTGGCCTGGTTTGAGGATAACATGACTGTAGAAAAAAATCTTGATAAGCTGCTGGTTGCAGAAACGCGTTCACGTCACTCTTTGCACTACAAAATGCAAGTTGACAGTTTTTCTTCCTTTTTGTGATGTTCAGGTAAATTTTAAAGGAGACATACCGTGCCCTGTTTACAGTATGTTTTAGAGATGTTTTGGTCAAAATTCTCCCCATGGCTGAAAAGAGTACCACTCTGAATTACACAGTCTTTTCGTAGCAACTGACTTCAGGGGGTGGAGTGAGCCACTTCCTTAAAGCCCTGAATAAAGCGCAACTGGACTTCTTTTCTTGCTTCTTGAAGGCTTTTCACTTCTTATCCAAAAGACTTCTTTGGTTGTATCTGACTAGTGGGATGTTTCAGGCCTACAAACTGTTGCTGGGTCCTTCATCATACCTTGTGAGTCATTGAAGTCACACTTGTCTCTCTTGTGGATTGTTGGGGCTTTTCATCATCTGTACATCTTTTACCAGGCCAGCATTTGAGATGTTTTGGTCACATGAATCAAGGTGTAGAGGACTGGGTGAAAACTGAGACCACCTCTTCATATTTATTTTCCCCCATCTGGCGTAGATGGCTTCTCTTGCTCCTCTCTCTCACCATCTGTCTCCTCTGTCTAGAACGTGTACATTATCGTCCTCAGAGGTGTCCTTTGTCTTTGAGAAGCAGGTGGACCACTGAGTCTTGACCTTAGGAGCTGGCCCTCCTGTGTTTTGCCATACGTTTGTGGAGTTGTTGCTGAGCTTTTCCCGTACAAAGGTCTGTGCACTCTTTGCTGCACTGGACTGTGTGTTTAACACAGCCGTCTACGTTTCTCAGACGTGTCTTATTCTGTGGTGTTTTTTCTCCCCAGAGGGGTCTTAGTATATGCATGTATGAATTTATTTTTTGGAGCCTGTGGATACCCAGACTGGGACTTTGTCAACTCAGCTAAAAAACCTGATACATAGATTCTGAATACCCCAGCGTTCACATTGTCAGCTCTGCGAATGTCTGTACAAGTAAATATAGAAAGAAATACCAATATTAAGTGCAATGCTTAAAAAAAAAAAAAAACTCAAACAAAAGAAACAGAGAAACATGGTAAAAGATGCACAACAGAATCATTTTGCCTATCTGACACAGTGTCATTCCTGGCTAAAATGATGGATCGACCCGTTTCCTACCCCCACTATATATTCAATTAAACATGTTGAAGATATAATTTCTGTCTGCAAGTCCTACATATTGTTTTGTATAGCAAACTCAAATCTGGCTCAGTTTTGGCCCAATACACCCGGGACTTGCTACACAAAGGCCAGTCACCTAATTCAGAAGAAACAGGTGTTGGTAGCCACAGGTACTGGATTCAATGATGGGCATGTAATGACCTTTGCGTTTTCATCGGCAGGAGGCCAGTAAGTAGATGGTCCTTCACTGGGGCCGAGGCACATTTGGGTTCATATTGTAAAAATTATGTATTCACACCTGAGCCTGTACTTCTGCACAGAGGTGTTCACTTTTGATCAGTTGCGTGAGCAAGATGTAGCGTAAATAGGCTTTCATGTGCTTCCACCTGGCATTTTCTTTATAATTACACAGTAAACTTTGTGTTTTTGCTGTTTAACAATCATGCAGTTATTCTAGTGAGTGTAATTCGTGTTGAGTGTTCATCATGTCACATGCAGGTAGAGATGTTCATCATCTCTACCTGCTTTTGTCCTCTTTCTAGCTGCAACAACAGCTTTTTATCATTGATCCCTCTGACACATCAGTTTGTCTCTTTTATATTGATCTCCAAACTAGTTTTTGATATTGTTGTTTAAACATTTGCTGTTGTTTTTCCAAACATTGAAAGCTGGACCTTATGTGCTTTGCAGGGACTGAAATTATTTGCATGATTCACGTTTAGTAACATGCTTTCGACAAGGTGAATGGAGGATGAAGAATACAGGGCAGAGGAAAATGCTGCAAAGCATGAGAAACATTTTTGCTTTCTGTGCTCACTTGAACTTTCTTTTCATTCTTTTTTTTTCTGTTTCTCACCCCTTTAGCTGTCTGCCTCTCACTCTGCACATCCCTGGCTCCCAACTAACTGCCTGGAAAATATGAATGAAAACATTCCCCACTCTTGTTTGCCCAAACTCTGCTCTAGGCACAAACACGCCACCCATCCTTCTCTCTTTCTTTCTGCTCTCCAGCCTCTCCCCGCTCCCTACATATCTTTCCCTCGTATTATTACAAGCTTTGTCTCTTTTGTGTAACATTGTTTGCACATTTCTGAGGACAGGACTGAGAGAAAGGTGGTGGTGATGGCGGGGTGGGGGTGTTTGCTGTTTCTTTTTTCTGCTGTTTGTGTTGGAGCTGTGGGAGTTTGGAAAGAGGGGAGGGAAGGCAAACAGGGGAGACGCACCAAAGCAAAATGTGGGTCTTTCTGTGGGTGTGACTCTGCGTTTGTGTGAGCTGGGTTACATTTTTGATTATGCATGTGTGTATACACACGCTGTTTATGTGAATTTGATTATATATGTATGCACTCTCCTGTGTTTGTGTGTAAATATAGCACTGTGTGTGTTTGTGCGTGTGCAGGAGCCTGCAGTGGTTTCGAGCACTGGTGTTAATAAGTCTGAATCATATCCATGACAACAGACCGTGCTGGCATCTGAACCGCAGAGCAAAACGACAGCTCGCTGTGAAACACACTGACATGGGCTTCCTGTGTACAAAGATCCCTGAAAACAGCCCCTTTAGTCCCACGAGTTAAAGAATTAACTAAAAAGTCATCTTATTATGCTCAAAAACACGGCAGGCAACTAAAAATGCTCTCATGGAGATTTATTTCATAAGCAAAAGAAGCAATCCTGTAAACATAAAATATCCCATGACTGAAAATCCATTTATTTCTTACCTGCCCAGACCGTAACCTTTCTGTTTTGGTTATCCTCTTATAGCCTTTTTCTTTTATTTATTTATTTTTCTGTTGTTGTGTTTTTTAATCACTCGTCAGTGACAAATCTCTAAAAAGGCTTCAAATGATTTGTTCAGTACATGGCAGACATGGTTGATGGGTATGGTCATGTCTCTACCAAGCATCTGTATTGAGCTCCATGTTTAAAATGCCCAACTTTACAGCAGATTTGAAAGAGAACATGCTTTGTTATGCTTGTGTCTTGTATTCCTTGTACCATTGGACCACCGTGGCTGTCTGTGGGTTGGTCTGGAAAGGTGAGAGGAGGCAAGAAGCAGTAGGCAGCTTGTTCCAAGCATGCGTCAGATAAACACAGCGATCGCAATTAGGATGTTTAAACAGATTTGATAAAAATGAATGTGAAGTAATATTAATTATAAGTGGGCTAAAATAGCTAACTGTAACTGAACCAAGGGGGTAATTTTCTAGCCAGCCTCTCAGTGCTGCTCGTTTTGCTTCTTTGTGTTATGGCACCATGCATTAGGAAGGCTAAATCAGTCCATAGAAAACCTGTGGGTAGCATCATGGATCGTTCATCTAACATAGGGTTTCTCAACGGTGGCGGTACCGCCCCCCAGGGGGCGTTCTGAACCTTTATGGGGGCGCTGGAAATGTCAGGACTGAGAGGGGGCGCTCAGGCACAAATGAGGGGCGCCACGCCTTGAGAACTTAATTTTAAACTTCCATGGTTTCCTCAAGGTTTTAGTTAGTTAGTTATAGTTCAAATCTACTTAAGTTTCAATAAAATGTTGTGCTCAGGTTTCCTTTCCAAAAATAAAGCTGCTGTCTGTGGATCAGTCACCCGATCAGTAACGCCCATAAACACACAGCAGCAGAGACACATTCATTCAACAACCAATGAGAACAAACACAATCAAGACTACGTAATCACGTTTAATCAGAAATATTCACAGTACAATCAAAAATGGCCTATAGCTGGTGCTCCATCAGTGGCTCCATTCATTATGTGCCGATATGATCAGCAGAAACCGGGGATTCGCCTTCTTATTGAAGCAGCACGTTCTCCAGGTTCTGACAGTACACTGCATTTTGCACCGTCACAATTTGGTGGCTAAAAAAATGTCGCCATCACTCAATGAGTCCCTGAATGTGGCAGTCAAAGCCATTGACAAAATAAAGGCCCATGCGCTCAATTGATAAGTTTTTTTTAATGCAAATATTAATTTTATGCAAATATTAAAAATGCATACAGCTGCTCTGCCCTGCCACCTTTAGGAAGATCTGACCATAATCTGGTTTTTCTCACCTCCACCTACAAGCCCATCGTTCAGCAGCAACCAGTGATCACAAAAACTATCAAAACCTGGTCTAATGAAGCTGAAGATGCTCTGAAAGGTTGCTTTGAGGCTACGGACTGGAATGTCCTCTGTGAACCTCATGGAGACAACATCAACGTCATGACTGAGTGTGTGACAGATTACATAAACTTCTGTGTGGACAGCATCGTTCCAACAAGAACTGTGAGGTGCTTCCCCAATAACAAACCCTGAAAAAGCTGCTGAACATCAAAAAGAAAGCCTTCAGGGATGGAGACAGGGAGTTATTGAAGACAACACAAACTAATTAAAGAACAAACCAGGAAGTGCAAGGAGGACTACAGGAAGAAGCTAGAAAGTCAGCTCCAGCAGAACAACGTGAGGGATGTGTGGTCTGGAATGAAGAAGATCACCGGCTTCAAGGCAAAAGGGGGACCAGACTGATGGAGGTCTGGACAGAGCTAATGAACTGAACAGGTTCTTCAATAGGTTCAGTTCCCCCCCTGCCTCCAGCCCAACAGACCACACACCCTCCGTGAGCCCACAGCTTTCCTGTCACACCTCCACTCTGTCACCCTGCAGCTCAGTCATGGACCAGAAACCAGCATCATCTTTCTCCACCTCAGAGACCTCCTCTGCCTCCCCCTCCACTCTGTCTGTCTCCTGCAATCAGGTCAAAAAACAACTAGAGAAACTGAACCAGAACAAGCCTGCAGGTCCAGACGGTGTCTGTCCCAGAGTTCTCAAGACCTGCTCATTGCAACTATGTCCGATTCTCCAGCACCTCTTCAACACCAGTCTGAGACAGAGAACAGTTCCTGTGCTGTGGAAAACATCCTGCCTTGTTCCAGTGCCTAAAAAAACCACAACCAGCTGAACCTAATGACTACAGACCAGTTGCCCTGACATCTCACATCATGAAAGTCCTGGAGAGACTCTTACTGGCCCACCTCAACAAGCAGGTCAGCACCTTTCAGGACCCATTACAGTTTGCATATCGTAATGGGCTTGGGGTTGAAGACGCCATCATCTACCTGCTTCACAGAGCCCACTCTCATCTGGACCAATCAGGCAGCACTTTGAGGGTCATGTTCTTTGATTTCTCAAGTGCTTTTAATACAATTCAGCCTGCGTTGTTATGTGAGAAGCTCCATAAGTTCCAGGTGGATTCCTCCACAACCTCCTGGATTTATGAATACCTCACAAACAGACCACAGTTTGTGAGACTGAAAGGTTGTGTGTCTGAGATGGAGGTCAGCAGCATTGGAGCACCACAAGGAACTGTTCTCTCACCATTTCCCTTCACGCTCTACACCTCTGACTTCCAGTACAACTCTGAGTCCTGTCATCTGCAGAAATACTCTGATGACTCTGCAGTTGTTGGGTGTATCAGCAACGGACAAGAAGCAGAGTACAAAGAACTGATCTGTCAGTTTGTGAAATGGTGTAGTAACAATCATCTCGTATTAAATACCAGCAAAACTAAGGAGATGATTGTCGACTTCAGGAGGAACAAGAATCAACACAGCAGTGTTTCCATCCTGGGAAAGGAGGTGGAGGTGGTGGAGGAATACAAGTACCTTGGAGTTCAGCTTGACAACAGACTAGAGTGGAAATGCAACACAGAGTACATCTACAAGAAAGGTCAGAGCAGACTCTACTTTTTAAGAAAGTTGAGATCTTTTAATGTCTGCACCAAGATGTTGCACATGTTCTATAGGTCTGTTGTTGAAAGTGCAATCAGCTTTGCAGCCATCTGCTGGGGCAGCATCATCAGAACCAGAGACCTGAAGAGAATCAACAAACTGATCAGAAAAAAGCTGGATCTGTGCTGGGTGTAACTCTGGAGCCGCTGGAACTGATTGTACAAAAAAGAATGCTGCACAAGCTGATGAAGATGATGGAGGACTCTTCACACCCTCTCCACAACACAATGATCAAACAACAGAGTGTGTTCAGTGAGAGGCTTCTGCAGGTCCGTTGGAAGACAGAAAGATACAGAAGATCATTCCTGCCAGCAGCCATCAGCCTCCACAACAAGATTTAACACCTGTTATTATATTATTATTATTTCTGTCTGTTGTTTATTAAAAAAAAAAAAAAAAAAGAGAGAGAGAGCCCTTACTACATTGAATTTCCCTTTATGGGATAAATAAAGTATTTTTCATTTCATTTCATTTCATTTCATGATCGGCTCTTCAGACAGCTGTGCGGGGGAAAATAATGACATCAGTCATTGTCGACAGTTAAATCATTTTCTGCAGTTGGCAAAGGTGGGCTTCAATTATATTATTATAAAGGCCTGTTCACACACAAATAAATGTGTAGCTAATTATTACATTTTTATAGCAGCCTAGAGGTCAGATATTTCACCTGTCTCTTCTTCGATGTGGCGCTTCAGTAAATCCTCCTCCTCCACGGCTTCTGTCCTTCTCCTAAATCAGCGTTAAAAAATCCTCTGCAAATTATCTCCGCTAAAAAGGGGAATCCTACAGGGGAATCCCTAGCGTGCATTACGTTATACGCGCTGTATGAGGAACTCCAAGGGGGGAAAAAAATGTTCATTGTTGTTCAGGTGTTGGATGAGCTGACCTGCTGCTCTACACTGGCCACTTAAGTATTAGACTTATAAATAATATAATACTACAGTAATCTCCCACACTTCGCGGTCTCAGCAATTGCGATCTCAGTACATCACGGAAGTTTCAAAAATATTCATAGAAAAAAATTTTTTTTTTTTTTTAAATAGAAAAAAATTCAAATGAAGCGCATGAGGCTGAAGCGAAACCCATCACATCAAGAACGAATCTTGGGAAGCAACAAGAGCCGACACGGGAGGCCCCATGAAGGAATATCGAGGCCTGTGATTGGCTGCTATGACAAACAATACTGTGCTGTCGGTTGTCTGTAGCTGATTGGCTGACACACGTCCCCGCATCTCCCATCTCTTGCTCTCGTCAACTACGCACAGAGGAGAGATAGTCAAAGTGAGTGTACCTTCCGTAGATTTTGCATACACGCGTACATGTATACTGTATGTATATATTAGGGATGGGCATAATTAATTGATTTTTTTTTTTTTTTTTTTTTTTTAACAATCCGAATGTAGGTTCTCAGTGCACGTCCTCAAACAATGCGATGCATTTCGCTGTGCCACTGATAGAAATTTGGCAGCATGGGGCAACATTTCACCATCACTCTACCCTGGCTGGCCTCAGTTGTTACATGCGAGCTTCTGTAGGTCATCGCCTAATCATGAAGCGGTCGCGGCGAAGTGTGGCGTGGGACCATTTTCGTTTAGAAAATGAGCAACTGCAATCACTGCAATGCAAATTACAAATACAATTAATCGACAACGACAATGATGTATCACTTGAACAACGCGCATCCAAGCCTTGTAAAGGACGGTGGAGGCGGTTCATCATCAGCCTAGCCTAGCCTAGCCTAGCCTAGCCTCAACTCGGTGTTAGCACAGACCAGAACGAGCTGCAGCGCACATCGAGCACCTTTTTAAGAAACAAAAAGCCTGTAATACTGGCGCCTTGATATAAATTGTCCTTGTTACGTAGTCTCCTCGATATCTCTTGTTTTATTATCGTTGTTTTTTTAAAGAAAAGAAACAGGAAATGTCACGTTATTGTTGACCACGAACATCCGGGACACCGAATGCCCGGGCCATAGCAACCAGGCCAAAGGGGAAAACAAACGTCACGCCGATATCGAGAATATTTGTGATAGTTTTCAATATAAAAATGTTAATGATTAATCGATTATTAATCATTAATTCTCCCAACGATCAAAGAATAAATCTCGACCAAATGCCCATCCCTAGTATATATACATGTACATGTACATCCACATCGCGGTTTTCACCATTCACGGGGGGGTCACAACCCCCATTAACCGTGAAGTGTGGGGGATTACTGTACTACTAATAATAATACCAATAATACTATAATACTAAAGTATTATATTATTATAGTATTATTTCCATGTAATTTCCATTATTTCTATTTCCACAAATTGAAATCCATGCTTACACAGATACGCACTTTTTTTTTTTTTTTTTTTTTTGAGGGGGGGCGGGAGTTAAGAGCATCATGGTGGCCCAGGGGGGCATTTGTTCAAAAAAGGTTGAGAACCACTGATCTAACAAATTGTGCAGTCTATGGTCTCTACCAAAAACAGAGCTAGTGAAGACTTTTAGTTCAGAGCCTCATTAGCTGTTTAGAGCTTTGGTTTGTTACCAGTCATTTGTTCAAAAATGTCACGTAATGTAGATTTTAAAACTTTATAAACCATCAAGCAGCAGCCATGGGGCTTCCCTGAGCAGCTGCCCTGCATGCTAGAAATGAAAATAATTTATTCCTACAAAGCAGGAGAAGGTGAAAAGGAGATGGCAAGACATTTTCAGGAAACTTGTCTCCTCAGTTCATGATGTATTTAAGAAGGAAAGGTTAACAGGAACTGGTGATCTCGAGCTAAGGTCTGGATCATCGAGAAAACTTTCAGAGAGCCTGCTAAAAGGAATGGCTGGTTAAACTCTCCTCCCCTGCACTGAACTAATGCTGCTCTGTTTTAATGGACAGCAACACCTCGGCAAATATAACCTTCCTGAAGAACTCCTCAGATGAAAAATATCCCCATCCCAAAATTCAGCATCAGATATGTGCTAATAGAAAATGAGAAAAGATGACAGTATGTTGAAGGAACAAGGGTGCAAAAGTGCATGTTCGTCACAGCGTAGTCCACCGTGGACAAGGTGTTGCTGTGGTTGTCACAGTCCTGCAGCCTAAACATCATCGAAAAGCAGTGCATGCAAGACAGCCCAGGGAGTCACAGAACTCTTTTACCCTTTACATAAATAATGGGAATCAATGCTGCTAACACAAACTCAATGGCTCAAGCTGGCTGAAACGGCATGTACAAGTTTTTATGTTTGCCCCGGTACGGACACAAGGAGTGCTCAAACTTCAGCTCTGAATACTAAAAAAGAGCGCTTGAGCTTGATCCCTTTACAGCTGTGTTGAAAATATGGACAAGTGATTTTAAGAACCTTTTTATACTTTGTTTTCAAATCAAATGTTCCGTAATACGGCCAGACTTGTCATTGATAGCAGGGATGATATTCTTTCATTTTTGGTGCAGAGACATCTTGAAGCACTGAGAGGAGGAGAATGGCAGTGAAATACAGCAACAGATAACACGATAGAAAGGTTGACTTGATTAAAGCCACCTTTTACATTCTTCTGCTCTTATAATAGTAATTTTCATTTTTAATAATCTTTCCCTCTTTGTTAGTCAGATCTCATTAAGATGATGATTCAACACCATGTGCCTCCTGATTTTTCTGTTTTCCTCCTTTCATCAACAACCAGACTTCCTTTTTTCATCAACAATGAAACCAAACAGCACCTGTACCTGGAAAACAATTTAATTTACGTATTCAATCTATCAGTGCACACAGCCTGTTCTAGTTCTTGTGGCTTTGACAAGGATGATTAATTCTTCATTTTAATCTTATCCTCTGATCTGATCAGATAACAGTTTAATGGAGCATCTTCAAGTTAAAAAGAGAAAAAGCTTTCCATCTGATGGAAGAAGCATGCGGTCAGATAGTCATAAGGGTAATTATTATGCAAGCGTGAAGGCTGGTTGGCATGATTTGTGTTTGTGCGCAGCGCTGTGTTATACATTTACTGATTGCGATGAAAGCAACACAGGGGTGAGTCATCTGAAAAAGGTCACTGTGTAAATGATGTTTGTGTGTTTGAGCCGATGACTGATTTCACTGACATGAATATGACATGAAGATGACTCACTTCTTCCAAGGATAACTGTTCAGCTAAGATCTAAACTGCGGCATCCTATGCTGTCCTATTCTTACGTTTGGTTCGTTTTCCTGCAGTGTAAGTTCTAATAAGTAGATGAGTAGTTCGTCCTGCACAATTTAAGGGCCTGCCTTGGAAACCTGAGCTGGTAGATTTAGCATCTCTGTCTCTGTTTACATGAACAGATAAGTGCAAAGTATAATGAGCAACATAGTCGATGCAGATCTGACGTCAGTACAGGGTGAACTATATGGGAGAAGCAAGTGTGTCTAAAGTTATGTAAACCCCCCCCCCCACCCCCTCCCACAAAAAAAAAAAAAAAAAGAAAACATTTTCCTTGGCTCTCTTGGCCTTTATTTGAAAGTGTTGAGGGAGAAGAAGGTGGACAGGAGAGCGATGACATGCAGTTAAGTGCCACAATGATGCACTTAAACCAGGACGGCTTTCATTTTGAACTAAAATCTTTCCCAAATACCAATTTATGGGCTCCAGAGATTGTAATTATTTGTTTTTAGTCTCTTCTACAAGCTAAGGTTTTCAAGGCACGCAGTATGTCACATGGAAGAGCAGTGGAAAACAATGAAGGCATTATCAAAACAAATGTGGCCAGCCTGCGTGTTTGAGGGTGGTTCACACGTGCAACACCCGACATGGAAGGTCCACATGCACATGACTGAGCATGAGGAGGGCTTGGTCAAGCGCTCTGGGTCTGGAGAGGAGCCTGAGCACGAACTAGTCATTAACACATGCTTGACCAACCCAGGCGTGCGCTATATAGATGTGCCAGATTGAAAATATCTTAGTTGCCAGTGAAAACACATTTTCTACGAAGAGTTGCGATGAGGAAGGACTTTATTTGCTAACTCGCCTCATTTGAAGCACACAAAGTCTATCACCCTCTTAACAGCTAAAATTAACTGAAGCATTACTGTAGGCGATTGGATAGTATGGTGTGGCTTAGTAGTGGCAGTCACCTGGTGTATGTTTTGACATATTAATGATGATTACAGAGCAAATGACAGAAAAAGCATAAACACAACAGTTTCAAGAGAAGCTCAGTGAAGTGGAGGTGAGAAAATGTTTCATCAATTATCATTTGCATATCAACTTTAGTAATAATGTAGAGCAACAACATTTGCCTATGATGGCTCACTCACTGTGTGTTTGGGACTAAATAACAGTTACATAATGATCCTGAAGCTATCCAGCAATCTGGCAAAACGAAGGCAAATATATGGAGTGAGTTTAGTTTGTTTGTTTTTTTCACTGAGGAGGTTTGCAGTCTCCTGATTTTAAAAACCTTTGCTTTAGTTTATTTATTAACCTACAATAAAGAAGCCTGTCTGTGTTTATCATGCTTCATGTTTGCGTGCATGTGTGTAGGTGTTGTTTTCCCATATGTGACATACTATGATTATGAATCACTTCTCCAAAGCAACATTCTCAGAATAAGCCAAGGTGGTGTTTGTGTCTCTTTGTGAGCTCATATAGGAACGATTTACTGACATGTCTCAGGTTCCGTCAGTCTGATTTCTCCCACTTTGCTGTCTCAGTGTTGGGTCCGGTATGTGCCATCATGTAAGACATACAGTGTAAATGATTTAAGGTTGAAGGCCCAAAATAATAAACTGCCAATTTCAAATCTAGGAAGTTGTGCCAAAACCCTTTTCTTATTTAAGTCTGTTGTAACTAGTTTGGCTGTACTGTAGTGTTTAGAGCCTCCTCATTTCCACATTCATTCAATCATGCCTCTAAGAGCCAAACAACTTCTGACTGTGAAGAACTAGTGGGTGATATTTTATCTGAAGTGGCTATAGTCAATACTTTTATAGTACCAAAGCTCAGCATGCTGTCTCTTAAAGCTTATCAGCCTACTCTCTGATAAAAATGCAACAGTTGTTTCCCACTGTAGTAACCTGGCTCAGAAATTAGAAACCTTTCGTTGGGTTCACGTCCTTAATGCCAAGAACTAAACCAGAGGGGCCAGACCGGCAATCTTAAGATTTCCATGCAATATTTTACAATATCAAGTTATTTAAGTGTTGTGCTGTGAATTTAATTTTGGCTGGCTTTTGCAACATTAAATCAAAATAAACAAAACTAGTACAATGAGTTACCATCAAGTTGTGATTCAACTTGAATATAACTTTAAGAAGAAATCATTTCACTAGATATCAACAGTTACCAGCCCAGTAAGCATACTTGTCTGTACTTGTGTTCATCAGTCAAAGAACTGTTCCACTTCAAAGTCTGCATATAGACAAGTAAGGTGGAAATCCCCACATTTTATCGAGGATGTACCCAGTGGAGACCTGTGTAGACAAGAGACTGCAAAGTATCCCAGAATACTTTCACATCAACAAGTAGAAGTAATAGCAGACGATGATAAAGGGTAAATGGACTGCACTCATATAGCGCTTTCTAGACACCGTCATGGTGCCCCCAAAACACTTTACAGTGGCCTCTTATTCATCCACACACACATTCACACACCAAGTGGCCGCTGCCAGTTAGCGTTCAGTGTCTTGCCCAAGGACAGTTGGATCCGGGATCGTATCCGCCAACCTCACAGTGACTGGACGACCCGCTCTACCAACTGAGCTACAGTTTGTTGTTGTGTAACAGAATATAGTTTAGATATTTTATTGAAAGAGGATAGTTTTTAATTTCAAATTTCTGGTTAATCAATGAAAATTGACACCAGATTTAAAAATTTCCTCTGAATATATATATGAGTTCTTCTTTCTTTTTCGCCTCTATCAAAGTTTATTTATAACACGGGTGACGAACAAAAGCATTAAACCCGTTAAAAGCACATCATATAAAGTAATGCTTCAAGATCCTTTTGCCAGAGGAGTGCACGGTTCATTCTGAGTTGTATTAAATTTCAGATTTATTGTTTTAATGTTCTTTAAAGACATTAGCCTGCTAGCTGAACTGTGATGCGATCCAGTACATAAGAACACTGCTGTTCCAGTTGCAAACAGTCCAAGCTGCATCCTCCCGTCTTCCGAAGTTCCTTCTCCTGCACCAAAGTTGCAAGGTATGAACTTCCAAGTACACAAGTCCAGACTTGGCGTACTTGGAACTGAGAAACGGCTACAGTCTGGGTGTAAACGCAGAAAGGGAGTGGAATTAAGTGGATAGTATGAGCATAGAGGACTCAACTCCTCCCTTTATATTCTTTCTGAGACAAGAGGAGGAAATGGAGGAAAAACACGCCATCAAGCACATATTGATATTACGCTACTGTTCTATCTCCTTCTAAAGTATATCGTTATATCTCACAGTATCGGTATACCGCCCAGCTCATGAACAGTTGAGGAGATAAGAAAAAAGTTTAATTGAAGTAGCTCTTAAAAATATGTTTTGAAGTTTAAAACCAAAAAAAAAGATATTTTATGGAAAGTTAACTCCGTTTTCGTGAACACATCCTTCAGCGCCATTCAAGGTTACCCCTGGGTGCTGGGGTGGGTAACCCCGTTCTGGTTGGGTGCTGACCTGATTGTCCCGCTGCAGTCTGCATGCAGATGTGAGACTGTGTTTCAGAGAAGGGGGGTGGGGGGGTGGGGGGGGGGATTTGTGGAGGTTGGCCAAGGACAAGGGGATGTTGGCACAGTGCACTGTCTCTCTCAGTCTCTTTCACACTTAGACGCACACACACGCACAGAGTCTGTTGTGAAAACTAGGAAAAGAAAGAGAGGGATTACAGGGAAGAAAGGGGAATAGCCGTTTTTCTCAGCCGTACTGTGACGGCGAGGTATTTCAAGAATGAGAGATTATTTCAACCGCTCACACAGACCCAGTGTGTGCATGCAGGAAAAATTATTGTTACGAACGTTGCGTCTAGACAGATGGTTTAGTATTGTGTTTGGAGCAATATCCTTAATTTTTTTTTTTTGTTGGTGATCTGTAACAGTTTTTTTTTTTTTTTTTTAATGAGAGTAAAATGTCTACTTCTGGGACGATTTGCTTTGCAGCTTTTTTTGGCAACATTTGTATTCAGATAATACTTTTATATGGATTTTCTAAAGACAGAAGCGCTCATCAACAGAATTTTGAAAGCCTAACATCAATTTAACTGATCTTTTCATAGAAATCAGATGAGGAAAAACTGGAGAAAAAGCATCCTTCAACTTAACCTCCTTTCTCTTCATCTTTTATTAGTGTTCATCTTCTTTGTTGGGCATTTTAAGTCACCAGTTGCTTTTTTTTTTTATGCATGCATTCATGCCTCTTTTAAAACTGATAAATTGAAGTGTCATGCTCAGCTGGATTAAAGATATCCAACAGGTAATCATTACCAACCTGCAGTGCAGCAGCAGGTTCTTTTTCTTTTCTTTTTTTTTTTTTTTCAAAATTATGGCATGATGCTATGATTAGCAACAGCAAAACCAACAAGCAGGACTTTATTATTGTAAAAAAAAAAATTGGTCATTGCTGTGTCATTTTAGTGCCAGTGCCATTTCTCCCTTAAGCATCCTCTGTGTCATCGTGTCAACAAAGTGTGCTAATTACTCTTGACCCCCCCCCCCCCCCCCCCCCCCCCCCCCCCCCCAAAAAAAAAAAAAAAAAAAAACGTTCAAGAAAAACAGAACCTGTAAGTGCTGGTATTTTAAATATGCATGTTCTGAAGAAGTGAGTCGCCACCAGGAAGGACAGAGTTTTCTAGAAAATTCAGTGGGCTTGAGATAAACAAAAGGATAAGTGGTGGAATGGAAATATTAAACCCCTTCTTCTTTTGTGTTTGTCTGTTTCTCTGTCTCTTGCCTCAGATATGTTTCCTGCCTGGTTTAGAAGGACTCACTGTTCTGTGTGAGTGATCAGAGTTGATATGTGTGTGTTTGTTAAACTAGGCGTGTCCTGTGTGGGCAGGGAGTCGAACTGAGAACTCGGCTCTGCTGCTGCCCTTCTGCCCACACTGGAAATGTCTTATGTAAACACCATCCACTTGATACCTCTTTGAGAAAAGATTATTATTGATGTTTTATGGAAAGGAGGAAAGTGAGACTTTACAGGGTGGTGAGAAACGTATATGAGCGAGGATGCCAGTCGGACTTTTGGTACCCTCTCACCTCTTTTATATCTATTGTCACCCTTTTGAAATCCATCTGCATGGCTGTCGCTGCTTTTGTTGCGTGCCTCGTCTTTTCCCCTGACGTTTCATTTCCCTTCAGTCCTTGACGTAAGATAAAACAAAGCAAGGATATTGAAAGTTTATGTTTTCCATGAGAAGAGAACTGTTGATGGAGCAACTTAAATCTCTGCATGGAGAAGGATTTGAGTTTTTCACTTAATGAGCAGGAAAGATGGTTTTGTAGATCATATAACACCACTTTTTGGAACATTTCCTTTGTTATTTGAATGAATTTGAAGCCTTTCATGGCATTTTAAACCATCGTGTCTTCTGTTTCATTAAGTTTGACAGCTAATGGCATCGTGCCATCCCGTTCTCGGCTCAGTCATCTCTTTACCATAACATTCTAAGTCTGATTACTGGTATCGGCCTCCTCAGACGCTAAATTGATGTCATTAATCTGAAGTCTGGCATTTTTCAGTGACTTCTGAAATAAAAGCTGGCCGCCTTGATGTAAACCCAGATAAAATCAATGCAGTCCAAAAGACATAAAAAAAAAAAAAAAACTATCTAACATCTGGGTTTTGTTTAAAATCAGCATTAATTCTTGGGTCAAATAAGTCTTTAGTAGTCAACGGCATTCATGGGTTCCAGCTCTGATCTACAGTCTCAGAAATATACTGTTGCTGCTTTTTTGGTGCGATACTGTGAGCCGTCATCAAGGCAGACGCATTTTGTCTCCTTCACTGGTAACTTTTGGAATCTTTGTTTATGTCATAGACTTTACAAGAACAACTGAATGGACCCCCCCGGTGACGCCACCCACACGTTTTCTGAAGAGTGCTTTGAAAGAGTGCTTTGTTTGTTGAAAATCTGACCCTACGAGCCAATGCTAAATGACGGTAGCCTTCGAGTTTCCCTGAGCTCCATCCTAGCCAGTTCCCGACTCCTTTGGCTGAGCCACAGCGGAGGAGCTGTGGAGTTCCCGTCAGATGTCCGCAGCGGGACCTTCCCGTTGCAAACTTTTGCTCCGGTGGCGACATTCAGAAATAACCACTGCATCCCACTCATGATGGCATGAGAACAAAAGCTGGGTCTCGGTGGAGGTCCAGGCAGAGTTAGTCAATCTGAAAAGGGTATCCACTCTACCTGGGAAGTGGCTGGGCTGGGGGAGACTGGACCCAGCTGTGATGGAGCCATGGAGCATTGCAAGGCTGTGATCATTTAGCTGACGGACAGTTAACTGAAGCTGCCTGCTGCTTAGCTACACTATTATTTGGGTAGTCATCCTTTACGGTATAAAAGCTGTGGATTTTGAAAGAATAGAACTTTGACAAGACTCATCTTTCTCACTATTGAGATGAGACATATTTCATTAAAAGAAATTGAAATAGGATGTAGCCACAGACATGAGATGATTTCACCAGGTCAACTGACATCTATTTATGTTCCACTGAGTCTAACGTGGGAGAATAATTTGCAACAGTTGTTTGAGTCAGGATGAACTTGTTCCTTTTTTTTTTGTTTGTTTTTATGGACAGAGAGAGATGTGAATCTCTTGTCCTCCCTGACCAAGCTCATATAACATCCTGTTCAGCAGAGTTTTTCCTCAACATATAGTTTTATAGTTGCTCCCATGAGGCACATCACATGGAGAAAACCAGCCACACTCCTGCTCAGAGCTGCAAGCAGAAGAGAGGCCGAGGAGGTGCAGTGTTTGGCTTTCATTGTTTTAGGAATCAGAGCCCCACAGCGGGAAGTTCCTCCTGAATATTTCATGACACAAACCATAAAGATCAAAGCAAATCAGTTGTCCTATTGTTATGACCCCAAGGAGAGAACATGTAAATACCTTCCTCTTCTGCTCCTGCTCCTTACAACCTCTATAATGTCCTGTAAATAAGAGATTTTCTTTCTTTACTTTCTTTAGAATTTTTTTTTTAGTTTGTGAATGACAGTTTTGAAGTGAATAATTGAAAAATGGACAAGAAAGGAAAAAATCTTTCAAAGTTTGAAAATATTACAACCTTGAACTCTTCCCACAATGAAGATTAGATCTGCTTGGCTGAGTTACTATTTACCAGTAATTATTTTTGTAAGAAAGTTAAACAGGGAAACCTGCAGGTTAATGAGTCCAAGAGCCTTACAGGATTGGAACATGCAATAGGAACATGCAGAAAAATGAAAATGTAGCATTTAATAATGAGGAATATGGATCCACACCGGAGTTGCAGCAGTGTACATTGAAAGACTGCAACCTTATTGCTTTTATATATGTCAAAAAAAAAAAAAAACAACAAGGAAAGGACACAAATTAGGAGAAATATCTACCAGCAGACAGAAATTTATTTGTACTTCTGGAAAGTGGAAAACTGAGCAGACATGGTGGTCGAGTTACTGATGTTAGCTAAAGATTGCTGATATTGTTTTTTCCAATACTAGTGGTACAACAGACCACAGATCTCCCAGTCTGGGTCTGATCACAGATTTGGCTCTCAGATTGGATTTGGATTTGGATTTGGATTTGGATTTGGATTTATTTATTTATTTATTTATTTATTTATTTATTTATTTATTTATTATTTATTTATTTATTTATTTATTTATGACCAGTAAAGAAAGCAAAAGTACACTATTTTAGGTTTTGAGTTTTTAAGATTCACCACAGCTGTTCATTATATTCTACATTTTGATTTGACGTAGGTTTCACGTTGGTTGCCTTTCCTGACACGACCCTCCCCATTTATCCAGTCTTAGGACCAGCACTATAGGCCTCTTCCCATTAGTGAGCGTCCAGGGTGTCGTTGAATGTGCTGTGGGAAGGAGATGATGCTCATCAGCCATCTCAATGTCCCCGTCACATCATCTCTTTCTCATTCATCGCCACCACTGCCGTGTTTGCAAACAGGAAACAGGAAGGCAGGAACCATTTCAGCGTCTTCATTGTTGATCTTGTTATTCTAATTTGTTTTTCTTCCTTTTTTTTGTATTCACCATCTTCTGCTTTTGTTTGTTTGGTAATTGGCAAACAGCCAATGTGACGTTGGGGCAGGGCAATATGACCTCAAATTAATATCATGATTAACTGAACAATTAATCCTCAGTTAGGATTAATGAGCGATTATTTCATTATCGTTTTAATTTTTTGCCCTCATAGATCACGAAAAGGTTTTTGCAAATATAATCAGCTATTGAAATGTATTTTTCTGATAAGAGTTCATAACTTTGATTTTAAATTAAAATAAAAACTTAAAAATTAACTCATATGAGCAAGATGACATGGATTATTGGTCCTGAATGTCAGTTTTACTTAATTTTTGATTAACTGCCCCATTTCTGTTAAGCAGAAGGTCTAAGCACTCTGTCACTTCCCATCCCCTGTTCTTGGTCTTCTGGGGACCTGATGCTGATACGGAGCAGGGACTGCACCAAGAAAACTGCCATCTGCCATCAGTCTCATGTGGTTTTAGCTTGAACATCCCATCTGCAATGCTATAAAATCTTCAGGTGCATATTCCTTTAGTCTAAAAGGAGCTGAACATAGTTGTGTGTATAGATACAGAAGCATCAGTGAAGTCCCATCTCTTCAGCAGAAAGCTCTGTTACAACAGGAAAGCTGTCATGTGGTCTTGGTGTCCTGGAAGGCTGAAGGTTTTGAAGCATGCATCAACACAATATTTACAGCGGTAAAAACTGCAATAGAAAACTCATAGGTGATTTATGTTTCTATGTTGAACTGATGGCACATGATTGCCACGGCTCAAAACCCCTTCCATAACCTGTAACAACCGGACCTGCACCAACCCAGAGAGGTAACTGCCCATCTCAGTGACTTGGACTGCAACAAATGTGATCGGTATGCTTGGTAGCATTGAATGTCCAGTATATATTTCTTCTTCTTTCTCTTCTTCTTCCTCCTCCTCTTCTTCGAGGATGGATGAGTAGATTGACAGATTGGTGTAATGTTGGTAAAAGATATTGTTGCTTGAGTCCATCAGCCCACATAAGATATGCTGAATTTGCTCCGCTGGCATTTCTGAGGTACGTTAAGGAAACAAAATAAAGCTACAGCGCTACAGAAGAAAAGAACTGACACCAGCATCCAGCGCTTAGCGTTGTAATTGCAGAGTGACTCAGACAACAAGGGACAAGTATGGACACCAACTACGATGTAGGTCCTGCATGTAAGCTATGTGCTCTGTTCCTAGACTGAAGTATAAATCATGTTCATTTTTCTCAGAATGATAAAAACCTCTCATTCATCTATGTTGTACACATTTCCTGAGCAGAGACACTTCCCCTCTTTACAAACTATGATGCATATGGTGGGAGGAAAAAAAAATGTCTGAAGCATTTTCTCAAAAAATAAATGAAAGCAATCTATTAAGTGTAAATTAAATGTATTTTATGAATAACACAACCAGTAAGTTGTACTTCAGAATTTATTTTTGAGGTTGAGTACAGTCTAAACACCTTTAGATTCACCTTTAAAAGATCAATAAAAAAAGATAAATAAATTAAAGGACCTCAACTCAATTGAAAATCTATAATCCTTTCTAAGAACTGATTCCTTTGTACATTTTTTTAAATAAAATGCTATTGTACTGCCCTAAAATAAACCGTAATGGGCCCCAAACATTTTCTCAGGCTTTCCAGAAAGGCCACTAAAAGACAGAAGATCTATTTACGGCTTTGCAGAGAGCTTTAATTGTCTCCACTGTTGACAGATGACTCCGCACTTTATCTCCACCTTTGTTGCTACGATAAAATGAGACAATGGGAGACCTTGTGCACATGCTTTTGTTTACTTACATTATATAACACAGCAAGTATGTGTGTTTGCTGTACATGTGACTGCAGGATACTTGATACTTATCTGTGGAGGAACACATTGTACCATGACCCCATTGACTCACATCCTTTGAATGAGGTTACTTGATATTATTATGAGGCAGCACTTTCTTTTCATGTCAAATTACTTTTTCCATCCCCTTTGTATCATATCCAAGCTTGAGGCTCACTTGAAATGTCATCAGCCTATTAGTGAAAGAGGAAAAACACGCTTATATATCTCTTTTCAAACTTTCTGAATGTTTGTTCCAGCTGTTCTTAACAGATATGTAAAAGACAGAAGGGAATCTAATTTCAAAAACTGAGGGAGGCTCAACTGAATTATGACACGTATGGTATTAAATTCATTTTGCTCTAACTTTAGAAACCTTTAGAGCCTTGGATCGGGTTTCATTGGTGTCTCCTCATCCTTTTTGTTACTCTTTTCTGTTTTCACTGTTGCCTCGAAGCCAAGCAGTGAAATGAAGGCCATATCAAAATAAACATGAAAGATGAAAAAATGATAGTGTAGCAGCAAGAGTCAAGGGAAAAGGTTACAAGACAGCAGCAAGACCAGTGATGTTCTCTATCGGAGACAACAGCACTGGCTTAGAGACAGGAAGCAGAGCTGGAGGTTGCACAGGTGAAGATGGGAGTGGCGGGGATGGAGCTGGGTATTTGAGGCTGATACCTTTCTGGTGTTCATTGAATTGCTTGGGTACCGATGAGTATCAAAAAGCTCCAGTGCAGTCTGCAGGGGACGATTTGAAGGCAGACTGATTGTCAGTGTAAAAGTTTTATTGTCACTTACTTCCAGTAAATGTGTTCAGTCCATGGTGTCGTAAGTTTTGAACCAACGATATCTCTCCCTTCATCACGGTGGTGTATGTACCCTGGGTGGAAGCTAATAGTTGCTGCACTGGACTGCTGTCATCTGAGTTTTTAACGTCAAATGTCTGGCTCTTTACCGGATGACTTTCTGGTACCATGAGTAGCGACTCTGTAAATATTGTAAATGGCTGCTGCAGTAAACCCCTTAAAAGAAGACAAACTGACTTGTTTGTCTTTCTTTTGGTTGTGGAGATCAGAGGTAGAACCTGCAGTTTTTAGGTTTTTTTTTTTTCCTTTCTGGATTGAGCTGATCTGGAAATATGAGTCTTTGTTGATGTTGTTTTTTTTCCTCCCCTTTGTGAGATTTTTGACACTCTGGGAGTTTTGTTTTGTTGAATGAATAAATGAGTGAACACCTGTAAAAGTTGTTTTTGTCTGGGTTGTTCGGAATATAAGTTTCTTGAGTTTCATCTTAGGTTTCATGATTTAAATATTAAAAAAGAAGGGACAAAAGACTGTTCTTATATGTCGAGAGAGATTGAGCTGGCTGGCATTTGAATTTAATACACACAATCTCAACTGAAGCAGCAGAACCAGGCAGAAATGTTTAGCAGCTGTCCACTCGCTCACTTGTTCCCCAGCTATGGTTCTCTGCATTAAAAACTTCAGCTAGTGAGTAAGAGCAGAAATATTGATGCCAAATAGGGCTTAAATATCACTTAAGTTAAACCACATTCTGTCATTTTTTTTGCCATCTAAAGCTACTTAAAAAATAAATAAGTTTTCTAGCATTAATGTCCTGTATTGTTCGGGCATCATTATAGAAGATAAAGTATCTGGGGGGGAATTTAAATGATACCCAGCTGTATTTGAGGATGAATAGGATTAAGAACGAGTACATCAGCCAGGGTTGGAGATAGAGGCTGGATCAAGATGGTTTGGCCACTTGAAGAGGAAGAATAGTAAACACATTGGTGGAAAGATGCTGCCAGGGAAAACCAAATTGAATTAGATTTCTGGATGAGGTGAAAGAGGATATACAGTTGGTTGGTGTGACAGGGTTAGATGGAAACAAATGATTCACTGTGGCAACCCCTAAATGGAAAAGCTAAAAGAAAAAGAAGATTGATTGTTAGAGTACACACTCTGTCAGTTTATACATCATCATTTAAAGAAAATAAATGAATCTGATCCTCACTAGGTCCTGAGATGAAGAATAATATGACATATTAGGCTACGCTGTGTCATTGTTTAACAGAAACACAGCCAAAATCAAGAAGTTGGTTTGAAAAACTAACAATGTCCTTCGGTGCTCCCATAGCAGCCAGGTGCTGCTCATCAAATATTTTTTGCTAAAATGCATTTTGGTTTAGCCAGAGACTTCCCCATCACATTTACCCTGAGAAACTTTGAGAACAGTTGAGAGAAAGAAAAATTACTTTTTAACACAGAAAAAAAAAACCTCTGTCAGAAGAAAATCTGGGAGAGCAGCTGTTGATTAGTTGCCAGTCTACTGACCAGAGAGAGGCAGAGCAAGTACAAAACACAGCTTCCTGTCTCTATAATGACACTTTTGTGTTTGGAAGTATCAAATGCAGCCCTGAGAATGGGCAGGAGTAAAACAGCCAACTGTCAAGTTTAACCTCACTGACACAGACACCAAACAAGGTGAAAGATGAAACTGAAATTCTGGGTTTGATGGATATATTCTACAAAGGAGGTTATATGGTAGGCAATAGTTTGTTGTAGTAGTTTGTCTGTTAGGATTGCTCAAATTTATGGGTGGATTTGTACTAAAAATGAACCAGAATTGGTCTGACTGAGAGGTGATTCCTTTTCTTTTTTTAATTCAGCTTTGGCAGTGGTCCTATTTTCATTATGAAAGGGATGCATTTACTTACTTTTGTACTCCTGAGTAAATAGCTCTTCTTATTGGTTGTTCTCATGACTTGACAGCCTTTGTTTGTAGCAGTGGTTTTGTTTTCTTACGTACCAATAAAACTGAGGTGAGGAGAGAATCTTGAATTTTGTTATCTGTGAGTAGATTTCAAAGATTGGAGTCTTTATTGGGAATCAGTGCCAAAGAAGATGGACTTTTACTTTTAGATCTTTTTTTATGTTGGTTTAGAAAAACAAAATCTATATGCAGATGCCAACATTGCTCTCCGTCCCACACTTTATAGGCCAGGTCTGTTTATCTGACATCACATATCAATTTGATGTCAAGCTGAAATAGGCTTCACTTTTCTGCCCTGATGTCCTCACATCAATATAATATAAATATATTAGAGTTGGCTATTCTTTAATCGTTACTCAGTAAGGCATTGATTCTGTATTTATGGTCAAAATTGGCCATTTGCAGACAAAAATGGATCTGATCAGTGCTTTTTATTAGATTAATGGATGCAGAATCTGCAGCGCAAATGCTGTTGATCACTGATGGACAATTACGAGGATGGTGGCATCGATTTGAGCTGGAAATGCACAAATCCCAGTGTAGCCAGAGCTCCTGCATGTAAGCGTGTAAGTGTGAAAGCTGAGGAAAGCATCATCCTGAGAGGAAACTCTGGATTATGTTCAGGATATTTCTTGTTAGCTTCGCTAGCAGACAACAGCACTTAGAAATCAGAAATAAAAGACAGAAGAGGCAAGAGTGAAATAAAGGAGTGTATGAACAGAAGTTTAGTTGGACAGGCTGAAGAGGCAATGATGAAAGATGAGGAATTATATGAAGATGCAAAAGTAGAAAGGGATGGGCTTTGTTGGAATTAAGAAAGCAAAGAGAAAGACCATGAAGGACTAATCTTTATACTTTCTATGCAGTTAGGTTTCTCACTGGGCATTGTACGCTGCAATAGCCATCACACAGATTGACTTTTGACAATAACACCAGTACCAACTCCTCTTGTGTACAGAATACAATTAAAAAACAGTTTGACTTTGTTTGTATTGTTTGTTTGTGTTTTTTTCGTTTTCTGTTCGACTCTGCTGGCAGCACATGCCAAATGCCATTCTAATGGAGACGGAGTTAAAGGGTGGCAGCTGTTTTGGTGAGGTGACAGCAGCAGTCCCGATGATAATGAGGATGATCACAGTGTTGCTTGGTGTGAGGGTGACTGCAGTGATCATAGTAAGTGGGATGATAATGATGCGTTGAGGACGGGAGCTAAATGGAGAGCTAAAGGTTGTTTGTTGTTTGCGGTTGGGATCACTGACGCACTTCACCTTTTCACACGAAGGTCACAACTCCACCACACAATTGTGTGAATAATATGGGTGTGGTTTGTGTGGATGTAACTATACCAAACAAAGATGTTTGGGATGAACTGTATGTGCGTAGGTAGTGTTTCATTTTATTTGTTTATTTATTTTCCTGTGGGCGTAGTGTCTCTTTGCATGCAGGAGTGGAGTGTGTATGCCTTGTTTTGTGTGTTTTCTACATGTGTGTCTTCAACCTTACAGTGTGCAAATGGGTTATGTGGGCCCATCTGAGCATGTATAAGTCTTTTGGTTCCAGTGGGCTGAACAGGGTTTCTGACCCCACTTCCTGCTGTTGTTGACATTTGGACCAGAGACTCCAGAGACCAAACGCTGCTCCTTATTCCCATTCTGATATACATATGCACAGTTGGAACCAGAAGTTTACATACACTGGATAAAAAAAACACATAACCTTTCTATTCTCACTGTCTGACATTAAATCAGACTAAAGGTTTCTTGTTCTTGTTCAGCTTGGTTTTTAAAATTATTTCTATTTGCTAAATCTGAACATTTTTTAAGTTTTAAGTCAAGAATTTACATACACAAAGATTACTTTGCCTTTAAGTAATTTGGGAAAGCCCAGATGATGATGTCATGGCTTGGGAGGCATCTGGTTAATTGAGAACATTTAAGTAAATTGGAGACACACCTCTGGATGTATTTTAAGGCACACCTCAAACAAACTGCCTCCGTGTGTCACATCATAGAAAAATCAAAAGAAATCAGCCGAGATATCAGGAGGAGAATTTTGGACCTCCACCTGTCTGGTTCATCCTTGAGTACAATCTCCAGATGCTTGAAGGTGCCATGTTCATCAGTTCAAACAATTATAGGCAAGTATAATCAACATGAGAATATTCAGCCACCATACCAGTCAGGAAGAAGACAGGTTCTGTGTCCCAGTGATGAACTTGCTTTGGTGCCAAATGTGCGTATCAACCCCAGAACAAAAGCAAAACACTGTGAAGATGCTGACTGAAGCTGGTGAAAGTGTTCATTATCCACAGTGAAACCAGTCAGGTCAGCCAGGAAGAAGCCATTACTTCAAAAGTAACATAAAAAAGACAAATTGCAGCTTGTAAATGCACACAGGGGCAGAGACCATCATTTTTAGAGACATATCCTGAGATCTGATGAAACTAAAACTGAACTGTCACAATAACCATTGTTACATTTGTAGGAAAAAGGGGGATGCTTACAAGTCTGAGAACACCATCCCAACTGTGAAGTACGGGGGTGGCCGCACCATGTTGTGGGCGTGTTTTGTTGCAGGGAGGACTGGTGCACTTCACTAAATAGATGGCATCATGAGGAAAGAATGTTATGTAGAAATATTGAAGCAACATCTCAAGACATGAGCCGGGAAGTTAAAGCTCGACTGCAAATGGGTCTTCTGAATGGACAATGACTGTACTGCCAAAATGCTTACAAAGAGGCTTAAGGACAGTCAGTGTTTTGGAGTGGCCATCACAAAACCCTGATCACAATCCTGTCCAAAATTTGTGGGCAGAGCTGAAAGGCTCTGAAAAGGCAGACCTAAAACATGAAAAGTATTGTCTCGTTTAATGTCAGACAGTGAGAAAAAAAAAGGTTATGTGTCTTTTTACACAGTCTATGTAAACGTCTTGTTTCAGTTTTATATGAGAAAATAGGTTTAACAAACCCTGAACTCACGTTTTCCTCAACCTGTGTTAACTAAAGCCAAGCTACTGATTCCACTACACTGGTTATGAATTAGTCCTGTCAACTCTGTGTTAGTGAACCTGTGTTTGGGGACATTCATGGCAAATTTAAGTCAACATCATCTATGATAATTATGGGAACTTCTCAGATTTGAAGCAATAAGTTCTACAAAAGGCAGATGAAGATGATAAAGCTATAATGATGAAAAAAAGCAATACCTGCATGTCTTAAAGGCAAAGAGCAGTGGTTCTTAACCTTGTTGGAGGTACTGAACCCACCAGTTTCATGTGCACATTCACCGAACCCTTCTTTATTGAAAAATAAAGGGCTGGTGGTTTCCTCCGGTTATTCCAGGCAAAGTAGACAAGATCCTCACTCGTCTCACTGTCAGTGATGAGCTTTTCCTTTCCGTAATGATGGCACCATAGCCTGGAGTTTCTAGTGAGTTTCAGCACGTCAACCTTCTTCCCCATTTTGTCCTTACCTTCAAGCCAAATCAGTGTCTTCAGAATCAATCTAAGTTTTGCATTGTTTTTTTGTTTTTTCAAAAACCGTAAGTTGTCGTATCTTCCAAAAGCACCAAATGAAACTGCAACGACCGGTTTTGACTGGTGCCGCAACCTAGCGGATACCATTGTGGCGGAACTTGGGGAGCCTGTGGAAACATACATAAGATGCACAAAATGAATCTGAAGGCAGATTATTCACTTACCTTTGTAGTCTTACAGTTTTATGGAGCTCCTTTGGTGGATTTAACAACAGGCGATGTTGTTTTATTAGATACACTCCAGCGACCTCAAATAAGACATGATAATAAGAGAAAATTAAATGTAAAAATATCATTCAAAATGGTAAGAATTTCCTCTGAATCAGTCATTGCCTCATTTAACAACATTAATTTTAATACCAGTAAGAAGAACGCAGAGGCCCGCTAAATAGGGCTGGGCCAAAAAAATCAATTTTTATATTAATCGCGATTTTTTTCTTGGGATTTTAAAAAATCGATTCACATACACAAATCGATTTTTGGCTCCGTGGAAATACTCCGCTCACCGTCTCTTTTGTCATCTACACTTCCGGAAATAGAAGCACGTGTGTCACCATAGTAACCAGAATGCCGGCAAATTCACGCGACAAAATGGCGGAGTGCAGCGAGCGGAGTACTTTCACAGAGTCTGAACTCTCTCCCCCACCGCCTCACTTCAAAATCAAACGTATGGACTTTATGTGGTTTTTATAAAAAGCACGAGGCAGGAGAGCTCGATATGAGGAAAGCCATATGTAAGCGTTGTCGCAGTCAAATCTCTTACTGTGGTAACACCACTAACATGACGGCGCACATCCTTCGCTACCACCCAGAGAGGTCGGTGCTCTCTGACAGGCTGGGTCCGCGTTTACTCGAGAGTTAAAGATACTGGCGGTGGCAGCTAATGTCAGGCCCCGGGTAGTTAAATGATTATTCATTAACGTGGCGTGTTTGTCATGAAACAATCGTGTTGCCGTAGCGTGTTATTGCCGGTTTGTTTACCGGTAGCTGTAAAGCACAACGGATCGCCAACATGACAACGTTGGATGAGAGAACATATTCACGACACGTCCTGACCGGTGTAGGCTATTAGTGTTAGCAGATGCTACCATTAGCACCTGTATCCGCAAAGAGAATAACGACGTGGATTTATTGTTGTTTACATCACGTAGCCTATGGAGCAACTGAGCCGGGTAGAGGAAGACAACTTTAGGTAAGAAAATCAAGTTTTATTCAACGCTAGACAACTTTTAAAATTAGCAGCTATAGGCTGTATTGTCTCGGTTCTATTCGGGTAACTCGGTTCAGTTCGTGGTCGGAAACTAAAGACGCGGGTCGTTTGCGGGTCCATTCAGGTTTGGACTCCCGAACTTATGATAATAGCTCGGGTCGGGTCGGTTTCGGGTCGAATTTTCACGGCTCCATTCGGGGTTAGGTCCATGAAAGTGGACCCGTGAAGACCTCTAAACCAGAGGTCTTCAACCCTGGTCCTCGAGGCACCTATCCAGCAGGTTTTAAAGGTTTCCCAGCTTCAACACACCTGATTTTAATTAATGGTCATTATCAGGTTGTCCTCAAAGTCTGCACAAGTCTGTTGATGACACAGCCACTTGTATCACGGTGTGAAGAAGGGGAAACATCTAAAACCTGCTGGATAGGGTGCCTGGAGGACCAGGGTTGAAGACCTCTGCTCTAAAATACTGAAATTGCGCATTTTAAAAAAAATATTAAAACTTATTTAATCTTTATAATTTTATTATGATTTCATACTTAAAATAATGATAATAATAATAATAATAAGAATAAGAATATATTATTATAATATTATATATAATAATCAATAATTACATATAATAAATATAATATTTAATATTATTATATGATTTTTATATTTCAATAATTGAAATATAAAAATCGCAATACTTGGTAAAATCGAAATGCAATACTTGTTTAATCAGAATCGCAATATAAATCAAATCGGGACCCAAAAATCGTAGGAGAATCGAATCGGCACAAAAGTGTATCGGCACAGCCCTACCGCTAAACAGGTGGGGGACCAGAACCATGAACCTTCAGTCCCATGGAGGAGCTGGCTCTCAGCATCAGTAGAGGATGACCACAACTCAGCGTAGCAGCACATTGGTGAATTGTACGCAGCTTAGGCCGACTATAATTGCTGGCGTTTTTAATAAATACTCTCCCTTCAACCTCAGCCCCTTTTTCTTGTTACCCATGCGTGCCAAACATTGCACGCCTGACCAGCAGGCAGTTCTGTTGTCAACATGTTCTCTGCACCCAGCGCGGTACAAATTACTCCCAGTGGCAAAGAAAGAAAGAAGGGCAGTAATGCAGTGTTTTCACAGACTTTAGAGCAGCTCTGTGGTGTGAAATAGTTAAAACGTCAGGCTGCGATTTGATTTTTGGTTAGAGCATTTGTGTCAACCCTGAAAAAGGGAATGGCATGGTCTGATGGTGAACGTGGACTTCGGGGTTGTCATAACTTGAACAAAACATACTCTCTACCACGTTATGTTCGGAGGGTATGTTTCCATGGAGATGTATATACGCTTTGGTTTTTGGATTGGAAATAATGTGTTTATCACTTCCTCTGAGTTTACTTAACCAGGTAAGTGATAAAACCTGCTTTCTGTAATGCACCCCAGCGCTGGTGGGATATTTATCATAAACACTATCATCAAGAATAACCTCACTCGGGAAGGTAGAGAGAGATATAAAGAAAGAGAACAATTCTTATAAAAGAAGGAAAATGATCTTCATATAATTGATTATTCATTTAAAATCTGACAGTAAGAGTGAAACATTTGACAGATATTTTGTGAATCCATCCAGTGTCAGCTTCGTTTAGACTACAATGAAACAGCTTTGTTTATCACGTCCATTTGACTGATTCTCTTCACTGGTTTGGTTTTTGTTTGGATAATTTTCCACTCAGTTCTTTCTGACACATTCAATAATTAACTGACAGCACTTATTATATATTCTCCCCATCAAATTATTATGTCATATCAAAGGGTTGTCAGAGATTCAGAGTGTGGTCTTTTTTTATTGTTGCACAAAGAACAAAATAAAAAAATCAACATTGATCTTTTTTTTTTATTTCGACAAGATAAACATTCAGACGTATCATAATTATCATGGATAGTCCTTTCGGCACATTTAGAAATCTTCTTTCAGCTCTCCTTATTTTATTCCTGTGCCCAGTGGCTGGTTTCTCTGTCCTCAATTATTAGCTCAAGTTGTGATTGTGACACAAGCCTACAGTTAGAAATAATTGCGTATTGGGGCGGCTTGTACTCAGTTCTCAAGAATGCAGTTTAAGCCGTTGTAGGGAGAAACTGCATCGACATATTTCAGTAGTATTTCTTTAGTCAGACATAAAAAATATTATAGATATTGTAAATGCTGCACTGAAGAAATAACATACTGAAATAAGTCTTCCGTGACCAGTTTTACACACACAGACCCACACATATATTGTGTGGGTCTGTGTGTATTCTAGTTCTGTGTTGTTATCTCTTGCTGCTCAGTGATTATTGCATATCAGTGCAAAAAAAGAAGTTCACATTAGGCTACCAATTTTCCCATTTGGTTAATTCATATAGACCAAACACAAGCCACCACCTGATTTCATCTTTGTACTTGCGAACAGCGATGCCGATGCACGACAAAGGTACATTGGTTCCACCTTGGACAGGCATTGTAATAGGGACTTTTGTCTTTGTTTCAGGTCACTGCCGGAGTTGACGGCTGGTTTGTCCAACACCGGGCGGGAGAAGGACAGACATCCTCAGCCTCCCCGCACAGAGCTCTACAGCTGCTACGACCTAGACGACCTGGACGTTGCCTGGCTGCAGCTGGTCAATCAGGAGTTCAGACAGATGGGTGCGTGATAAAACATGTAATATCAAGTTTGATGATGAGCGTCAAAGGATGTTACTTATGTAAATGGAGGGCTGTAGTTTCCTGTCCTCCACTTGGATAATGGTATGTTAAAGCCCCTACGTGCAATGTTTTAAGCTTTAATACATCGGCAAAGAGCTACTGGCTTTGTGGAGATGTGGCACAGGCCCTCTACCTCCACCCGCCTAATATTTTCTGCTCTTCAGCTCTGTGTCATCACAAACATGCACACATCTGCATGAACATGAACGTGTCTGTTTTGGAGCTTCAAGAGTTACACTCTGTCCTCTGCAGAATAAGGCACTTTATAAGTTATATTTCAGAGGCATTTGTTTATTTTAGTCTGAGATGCTTCTGCTCACATCAGTTCAGAGACACTGAATGACACTGTTGCCACTTATCTAGGCAATTCAGCAAGTGCAATAATGCATAAGCCAGTGACTTTATTTTATTTTTGATGTTTTGTTTGCCCTGCTCTTATTGGCATTACCTGCACTAAACCAGTGAATTTACTTTTTCTTGATGGTTTGATCTTTCTCAAACTGAACTAAGTACAAATGGGTGCTGTCACCTGTGAGAAAAGCCCAGAATTCCAGATTCAGTGTGCGTGAATGAGCAGATGTGATCAACATTATCTGTTTGGTCTTTGCAGCAATACAGCTATCCTCAATTCTGGTCCTCAGGGGCCGTTGCTCTGCATGTTTTAGATGCTTGCCTCCTCCAACACACTGGTTCAAATGAATGGATCACTATCAGCCTGTCGTCAAGGTCTGCACAAGTGTGTTTATGACCCAGTAAATTTAATCAGGGAGAAATCAAAAACACACAGGACAGAGTCCCCCCAAAAGACCAGAGCTGAGGAATACTGCACTATGAGCTACCAAGTGTCACCTAGTTTAGAACAAAACCTAACCAACATTACAATCAGATTCTGAAGCTAAAACTTTCATATTATCACCATCTGGTAAGATTCTAATGTTGTTAAACCAATACTGAGTGAATGCACAACCATTTTGATACTGGCAACCTTGTTTGTTTAAGTCTTCCTCTTTTTAAGAATTACTCCCTGGCACAGATGTGAACATAACGTAGTATAGCACATTTGTTCCTGAAAGCCCAGCCTGCTGATCATTTACTGGTCTTTAACTGTGCAGTCTCTTTACTTCTAGTACTCTCTCGTTATTTCTCCTCATTTCTTTAACATCACCTGCTTCAGTTCCTCTCTTTCTCCAATTATCTGTTGCTTTCTCTCCCCCCTCTCTTTTGCCATTCTCTCCATTTTGCCATGGTGACAACTGCTGACCCCGAGCATCTCCCTCATCTCCCCCATTTTATTCGATATCTGATCGGCCCTTCCTAGATAAAGCATCGTAATTGTGTTTATAAATCCCCGCCGGGGTTTCAGGCCTTATTTCTGGTACAGATCGTCCCTAAATCAAACACAGACGTGCGCACACACACACACACAGACACACACACACTGACTTTTCCTGGAGGAGAAGCAAGTTGTTTCTCATAACCTTCGACAATAGTCCAAACAAACAGAAGAGAATAGAACATTTGATTGGTTTTGCTGGATGAGGCTCAGACTCATAATGGGATGATTCAGCATTTTCTGTCCAAGTCCTCCATGTTCAGTATAGATGTGTGTGAGTGTGCTCAGAACGTGTAGCTGGTGTCAAAAGGTTGACACTTGACTTACTTGGCTTGGTAATTTAGCCACTTTTCTGGTCGGAGTTTTCACAAAGGTGAAAATATGTTTGCTTGCAGATCATTAAAGCAGCACACAACACTGAAAAACAGTCTGTCAGCAGTCGTAAAGACAATCAGACTGCATATCATAATAATGCAGTAAGTAGAAACATTCAAAGATAATTGGAGAAGAACATGAAAACCCAAAAAAATCTCTACATGAAGGGGGGGAATCAAACAGTATTGCTGGTTCTGGTCGCTCAAATGGGATTTCAAATCGTCTTTTGCATCATATGTTATGGGAAGAACAAATAGGCTACCTATGTCGCTGGGACTTTCCTGTAACTTGTTGAAATTTGCTCCACAGCCCCCCATAACCATTTGTGGCTGTTTGTGACAGTAACCTTGCTAGCTCACCATAGCAACCATGGCTACCATAGCAACTATGAAAATTAGGGGAATTAGGGCACACACATGACATCTGGGCCCGTTTCAGAAAGGAGGTGCAACAAAAACTATCTCACATCTCACAACAGACCCTGAAAAAAGAAACTGATTTCTCAGATTCAGATTGAGGTTTAAGGTTGATTTAGTCAACTCTGAGTTACCAACTCTGAGTTTGCAGAGTGAGTGAATGCGTAATTTTTAAATATTTAGTAAAAAAAGAAAAAAAGTTGAAGTCTTCTACAAAGTATGAAAACATATTTCAGACAGATAACTCGAACGTAACAGGCTCAGTTGTGCTCTCTTTAATAACATTTTGCCAACATGAACAAAAAAAATATTTGTTAAAGGGGTTTTGATGGGGATCCTGGGTGCAGTGAGTTCATCTCATCACTGGCTGATCCTGAAGGAATCAGGGATCACAAATACAGGTGACCGCTGGCTCAGTTTCCACGTCATTGATCAGATGTCTTCATTTATATGATCGACTGTCAGATGAAACTGAACCTGTTTGAGTTTTAGACCTGCTCCCTTTCTGGAAGCAGCTTCACTGAACCCTCTTCCTCAGGGTTAAGTTACTTTGCTTTATGAAACAGAAAGACTCAAACTTTTCCCTGAGTCAGAGTTTTGAACAAACTCACAGTTTTAAAAAAAACTTGCTTTCTGAAACGGGCCCCTCATCACTTTCAGTACTTAATGTAAACGTTAAATAAGGAAGACTGGATGTGCCTTGAAACTGCATTTGGGCTGGCAATCTGATCAAAGCCATGTTCATACTGCGGAGAACCTCCACAGTTCTTCCTTTGGATTTAAGCAGTTAAACGGCTGCTGCCAGTCAAAAACTTTTGATGAGCTGATCATCAGCAATAACGAACCTGACGTGATGACAGTTTACTACTCTGAATCTCTCAGGTGTGTGGTGACACAATACCAAACACACACATCCAGATTGCGACTTTGCTTCCTCCTTTCCAGCGTGTCTTAATTTAACAGTGTGTTAAATTATCATTTTATTACATCATTCTGTTATCTTAGCAGGCTAATCTCCAACTCCACTTCCTTTTTCACAGCCGCTTCAAAATTCAAAACAAACCCTTTCATCATGTTGGTTGTTCATTTATGTCGGCATTTGTGCTTCAGCACCTTTGTGTTATTTAAAAGCACACAACGTGTATGACTTCAACATCACAATTTGACTTCCATATTAGAGGTGGTGTTTGTTTCCAAAATAATGAGGTAGAAAAGGATGGGAAACTGCTCCTCAGGCTGCACATGAACCCAGTTGGCCATGAGATGCTCATGAAAAAGTAAATAAATACTTCATTTATTTATTATACTTAGGAAAGAGATGAAATAAAATAAATAATAGATACACTGGAGACACTGGATGCACTGCTCCACTTTAAAAAAATAAAAGGGAAAAAACAAACTTACAGCTTAGAGCTGAATCCTTCATAAGTATAAATAAGTAATCTTCAGCTACAGACTCCAGTTTCTTTCTTTTTTTTTTCCTTTTTTTTTGCTGCCTGTAGGACTCTGATGAGACCAGCTTTATAGAGGCAGTGTGACAAAAAGACCAAATGTTATTTATTAATGTGAAAGGCACTCCCCAGAATCACCACCCTAAAAGCCCATTGTTTTCTCCTTCTGTTCAATTTTAATATGGTTGATCCAGTGGTTTGGTCTAACCTAATGATACACTCAACACTTGAGATGCTCCATAAGCTCATTTCTATGTCAGACTAAAACATTGTCGCATTCTACGTTTAATGTCTTTCTGCTTAGCATTTGCTTATTGTTGACTTTCCTGGTATCCTCATATCTTTTTTTTTTGTCTTAAGTGATTAAAAGCTCGCATTTGCCAGTTAAATCATGCTTCATCAACTATTAACCAGCCCCAGAGCAAGGATTTAAGATGGAAATGGGGCATAAATACTAATGTTGACAGATGTCAGACAGTGTTTGTGTGAAATTACTTCTGTGTTGATGACAGGTGGGCTCACAAAGCATTTCTCTAGATTTTTTCATTTTTATCTTTATCACATTTCTCCTGAAGCCATCCCAAAGAAATCACAAAGTGATGTTGTGAGATAAACAAGCAGAGGAAATTTGCTCTATTTCCAATTAAATTATGTTATATTACTTTTTTCTTTTTAAAAAAAAAAAAAAAACCAAAAGTTAACTTGAAAACTGTAAACTGCTTTTCCCAATTAAATTTTATATGAGGAGTCCCCCCATTACTGTTATCCTTGCAGATAACAAGAACTCCAAGAAAAGTCTGGTGTTGACACTGTGAGTGTACTCTTTTGTAATTCATCCCATGCCTCAAGCTCTTCCTCCTTTTTAATGATTCCACGTGTGAATTTTTCAACATTAATATAACAGAATGTGACATATATTAGTTATTTCAAGATATAAGGGAGTAAATGCATCTTTACCAGGCAATGAAGCGCTCAGTCTGTGTGAGCTTCTCTGCAGATGCATGTTTGAGGATGTGAGAGCTGACTGTGAAAGACTGCAGCATTCAGCCGGAAGAATACGGCCTGATTTTTCCAACAAACGAGCAACAGTTCTTCACTTAAAGAGGCGAATGAATTGGGATCAGGCAAGAGGAGACCGGAGTCTGATTTTGCAGGGATCTGACTGTCAGTTTTAGTTCTGCCTGTTTTGGTTTGACATGCTGATGCTCCAGTGTAACATTCAGTGTCATAAATTTTGCCTTTAAGAGTTTTGAGTTTTTGAACAAAAGGTTAATATATGAAACAATTTAAACAAAAAAAAGAAAGATCTTAAGGAGAAATGTCCTCCTTTGTTTTTCAAGACATCAAGGACTATTTTCTGTCTTCTCGTGAAAACTCAAGTTTGAATTTTTCTCCTTACCTCCAGCCTTACCTGAACTAGATGAGCTGACGATGGAGTGTGTCCTGGTCGAGCTGGAGAGCGTCTGTGAAGAGAAGATGCAACAGGCCATCGAGGCAGAGGAAGGCCTGGGCATCGAGTACGACGAGGATGTGGTGTGCGACGTGTGTCGATCGCCAGAAGGAGAGGACGGAAACGAGATGGTGTTCTGTGACAAGTGCAATGTCTGCGTTCATCAGGTCAGCCATTTACAGGATTTATCTTTGTGTTGATCAGATATCCTTTGGTTTTTCTTCAATGTGTGGCACAAAGAGTCGAAGGCTGAGGACATGAACGCGAACGACAAAATCGAGGCCACGCCGTAAAAAGGTTTAGCTGTGTTCAAACTTGACTGGCTCAAAATAAAAACACATGAGTTATTAGTTAAACAGAGTCTGTGAGAGTCTGAGGCACGGCTGTGTTTGTTCCACAGTGACAGACTGTTAATTATTGTGTCAGCTCCACTGACACTAACACACCTTTCAGTGTCATCAGACTGGCCCTGCTGCTACACCACTGGGTGGAAATAGCTTCTTGACAGATTTCGTCTTGGTTACCTAGAATTTCACAGGCTGTCATCAAAAGTTTATCTTAGCTTCTCCTGCATGTGAAATGCTGAATAGTTGTCATGTTTCGTCAAATATTTTTAGCAGATAACTTTATCATTTCAACACTCTGTGGCTCTTGTTCACATTCAGATAAAAGTACAGTGGAGGAAATAAGTATTTGATCCCCCGCTGATTTTGGCAGTTGTCATACTAAGAAATAAATGAACAGTCTCAGATTTTTATGGCAGCTTTATTTTTACAGTTATAGAAAGAATATTGAAAAAAAATTGAGAAAATTACACGAAATGAAAAAATAAAAATTAATTTGCAAATCATTGAGGGAAATAAGTATTTGATCCCCGACCAACCTTGACCAGTGTTGGCTCCAACAGACCATTGGCATACTCCTAATCTCACCGAAGTAATTACCTGCATAAAAGACACCTGTTCCAAAATTGTCACCTGTATGAAAAGCCATCTGCCCACAGACTCAGTAATACTCCACCATCTCCACCATGGGCCAGACTAAAGAGCTGTCAAAAGATGTCAGGGACAAAGTTGTTGAACTCCACAAGGCTGGAATGGGCTACAAAACCATAAGTAAGAAGCTGAATGAGAAGGTGTCAACTGTTGGTGCAATTATTTGGAAGTGGAAGAAGTACAACATGACTGTTAATCAACCTAGGCTGGGGGCTCCATGGAAGATATCACCTCATGGGGTCTCAGTGATCATGAGAAAGGTTAGAGATCAGCAGTGAACTACACGGGAGGAGCTGGTTAATGATCTCAAGGCAGCTGGGACCACAGTCACCAAGAAAACTATTGGTAATACACTGAGACACAATGGTTTAAAATCCAACAAACATATTGATGACTCAGAAAGAGACTGGGAGAAGGTGCTGTGGTCAGATGAGACCAAAATTAAGCTCTTTGGCCTCAACTCAACTCAACTCGACGTGGTTGGAGGAAGAGAAATGCTGAATATGACCCCAAAAACACCATCCCTACTGTCAAGCATGGCGGTGGAAGCCTTATGCTTTGGGGGTGTTTCTCTTCTAAGGGGACAGGTCGACTTCACTGCATTGATGGGAAGATGAACGGGGCCATGTACCGCAGAATCTTCGGTGACAACCTCCTTGCCTCCGCAAGGACATTGAAAATGGATCGTGGATGGGTCTTCCAGCATGACAACAACCCAAAACATACAGCCAAGGAAACCAAGTAGTGGGTCCATAAGAAGCACATCAAGGTCATGGAATGGCCTAGCCAGTCTCCTGACCTTAATCCTATTAAAAATCTATGGAGAGAGCTGAAGCTGCGAGTTTCCAAGCCCAAGCCTCAAAACCTTCAGGATTTGGAGATGATCTGCAGAGAGGAGTGGACAAAAATTACTCCTGATGTGTGCAAACCTAGTAAGCAACTACAAAAAACGTCTGACAGCTGTGCTTGCCAACAAGGGTTTTTCCACCAAGTATTAGATCATGTTTTGCTAGGGGATCAAATACTTATTTCCCTCAATGACTTGCAAATTAATTTTTATTTTTCATTTCATGTAATTTTCTCAATTTTTTTTTTTCAAAATTGCTTCTATAACTGTTAAAATGAAGCTGCCTTATAAGTCTGAGACTGTTTATTTATTTCTTAGTATGACAACTGCCAAAATCAGCGGGGGATCAAATACTTATTTCCCCCACTGTACATCAGCAGGTTAAATATATTTCATTTTAACTGTTTTTCATTGTAATAAATGCAGTTTGGATAGCAGTCTATTGATGCCACATATATTAGTCTTTTAAGTACAAATATTTTATGGCACAGTAGGGCCAGCCCGACTGTTGGAGAATATGACGTGTAAGGAGACAGAACTCGCACTCAACCAGGGCTTTTTAGACACGTATCTTTCTCTCCACTACGGCTTTCTCCATCTTTCCAGTAGGAGTAGACAGGACCACCACTCTTCCCAGTCGGTGCTGATCTGTTCCCTCCCATCGCCTGGGAGGGATCATAGCCTGAAATTTCTTGTGAGGTTCAGGACGTCAGTATTCTTCCCCGTTTTGTTCGTTCCCTTGTGCTACATCGCTGCCTTCTGAGTCAGTGGGAGTTTCACATAGTCACTTCAAAACCGGAGGTGCACGAGACACAAAAGCCCCGAATGCAGTGGTAACGACTGGTTTCAACCCGTGCTGCCACCCAGCGGATACCGTTTTCACGGCACACGGGTTTCCCCAAGTATTCCAAAACATAATGTCATCTTTCATGAAATCTTTGTAAATCTGCAAGTAGATTTGCACATAAATCATCTTACTAAAAACCTACTCTTTTTCCAGCTTCAACTCTACTGAGCCGTAGTGACATCGAGAAAGCCATCCAATGCTCTTCATATCCTGGGTTGATTCTTGTAACAATCATCTCTCTAGAAGATCTCTAAGTGAATTCCAACTGATCGCTCACAAAGTTCATTAATTAGCATCGACTCCTGCCCATGGACCACCATATAGGCAGATGTAAAGATGCAGGCTCTACTACTGTGAGATTCACGTGATCTCAAAATCTTTAGGTAAACTCACGATCTCACGAATCCAGCTGAGGAGGCAGCTCTGGGAAGTGATGTGCTTTTTTCAAATGCTCCTGATTAGACGTTAGGTCAGGGGGGAAAAAAAGAAAAAAAATTATGCATTTCTCTATATCAGCTGCATGGGTGTCTGTGGCATATTGAGTTCATTTAAACAACCTCTTGACACTTTAAGATACACAGTCTGAGGCTAAGATAAAAGTGTTGTTCTCATGTTTAAAACGCGGTTTAAAAGTATCTGCATATTGTGAGAATAATGGTCCATATAAGGCATTAATGTTTTTAAGTCCAAGATTGACGAGCAGTTTCTATCAGGACTCCTCAGTAGATTTTGTTTGTACCTACAGAAAGTTCAGAATTACCAACATTTTCCTTAATGCCAAAACACATTAATTTCACTTTGCTCACAGTTTAAGCACCAATATGTCAGCTTTATGAATGAGCCCATATCTGTAATACTTAGCTCATAATCCCTTTAGTGTTTGCCCAGAGTTTCGAACCAAATACTGCCATTTTACATAGACCTGGACTTTTGACACTAACCCTTAAGGAAAATTGAAGAACTGAGGATGTGGAAAGTACAAATAAGCCTCCACTGGCACAGCTTAGTTTCAGTTAAAAAAAAACAAAAATAGAACAATCTTTGTCGCTGAGAAAAACTCTTGCATTGTGGCATGTGTATAATGGGGAGAAGAAGTTTACGACTCCACTGTTACCAAACAAGTGTGGATCAGACATGTAACACCGATCAAGGGAGGTCGACACACGCATTTGAGTGTGGGTCACACGAGCGACACCAATGAGGGTGGTCCACAAGGGCATGACGGAACAAACGTGGCCCCACAGGCGTTACAGAATGAGGAGGTCCACAATCAGTCTGGACATGAGCAGGAGCGCATACAAATTACTGTACTAATGTGTGCGAGACCAACCAAGGAGTGCACAAGAATTTATTTGCCAATTTGTGACGCAGTTTAAAGTGTGCCACACTTAAGGTGGCCTTCACGACCACCAGTGGGTACCTTAGCATTGGTGCTTTTGAAGGCAAGGTTTACCAAATTGTTAAACTTTTGTGTTTGGCAACAAATGTAGCGTCATTTTTGTTTCCATGTCATTCTCACAATCAAATGTTTTTGCTCTTACATTTCTTTCCATGTCACAGGCGTGTTACGGCATCCTGAAGGTACCACAGGGGAACTGGCTGTGTCGGACCTGTGCCTTGGGGGTCCAGCCAAAATGCCTGCTTTGCCCCAAGAGAGGGGGAGCCCTCAAGCCCACTCGCAGTGGAACCAAGTGGGTCCACGTCAGCTGTGCCTTATGGATCCCTGAGGTAGGGCCCAGAAAATACAACATTTTTGTGTTCAGGGTTATCCTTTCTTAAGTGTCGATGGTGTAGTCCATTTTGGTTACATTTCATGGCCTCTCTGAACACCTCTTCACATTGAGTACAGAGAGGCTGGGGATGTCAGTCGGAGGAAGGAAGGAATACTTGGAGAGTCTTTTCAGTCCCACCGATACATCTCTCATGGAGTAAGCTGTGTCTGTGGAGTGGTACATCCAAAAAAAAAAAAAAAAAAAAGGTCTCCAAGGTGGTTAAAAAGCTCTAGGGTTCCAGTGGTGGATGATTTCTGCCCAGATTTACCCAAGGCTCTGGATGTTGCCAGGCTGTCTTGGTTGGCCCCCTGTAATATTGCTTGAACATAAACGGTAGTCCCTCTGGACTGGCAGACTGGGGTCCAGAGGCTGTGTTACAGTTGCAAAGGGATCACGCTCCTCAGTCCACTCTTTCTCAATCCCGGTCCTGAAGTAACAGTGGGCTGGCAACCTTTTTTGAAAAAACGCCCCCCTGGGCAGCTGTAAGCTCATCCAACACCTGAACAACAATGAACATTTTTTTTCCCCCTTGGAGTTCCTCGTACTATGGTATGACGTAATGCATGCAAGGGATTCCCCTTTTTAGCGGAGATAATTTGCGGAGGAAATTTTTGCGCTGATTCAGGAGAAGGACAGAAGCCGCGGAGGAGGATTTACCGAAAGCGTCACATCTGAGAACAGACAGGTGAAACATCTGACTTCTAGGCTACTATAAAAATTTAGTAATTAGCTACACATTTATGTGTATGTGAACAGGTTTTTATAATAATATAATTGAAGCCTACCTTTGCCAACTGTGGAAAATGATTTAAATGGTGAGTGCTGATCCCTCAGTGACTGGAAGTAAGCCGAGTCTTTAGATGTCTTGTCTGGATGTTTTTTTAGAAAGATGCTCCTGTAATCGCGACGGCTTCATTGGAGAACACCTGCTCACATAGCAGCGCATCGGCAGATGTACATTGCTCGGTGATGGAATAAATCTATAATTTACGTAATTAGCTTTGTACTGCTGGCACTTTTTCTTGTTTTCCGCCATTTTTGATTGTACTGTAAATGTTTGTGATTAAACGTGATTACGTAGTCTTGATTGTGTATGTTTTCATTGATTGCTGAATGAAGCCTGCGAAATATGTTGGAAAGGGGTTTCTCTACTGCTGTGTGTTTATGGGCGTTACTATGGCGACCGATCCCGCTCGTCTCGTCTGATTGTGACATAGAGAGAAAAAGAGATTTTACCGGGTCATGGAATCAGCAGACTCTGGGTTTTGGTCTCAGACAGCAGGTTTTTTTTCTGAAAGGAAATCTGAGCACAACATTTTATTGAAACTTAAGTAGATTTGTACTATTAAAAAAAACCTTGAGAAACCATGGAAGTTTAAAACAGAGTTCTCAGGGCACGGTGCCCCTCATTTGTGCTTGAGCGCCCCCCTCTCAGCCCTGACGTTTCCAGCGCCCCCCCCTAAAGGTTCAGAACGCCCCTGTTGAGAAACCCTATTTTAGATGTTTTCCTGCACCAGCACACCTGCTTAAGGGTTCAGTCACAGACTTGTGCAGAGCTTGATGCCAAGCAAATGAGGTGATCCATTCATCTGAATCAGATGTGTTGGCACAGGGAAACACCCAAAACATGTAGGACAGTGGTACATGAGGCCCAGGATGGAGAAATGCTGCCTTATGCCCCTTTTCCATTAGTACCTACTCGGCGCGGCTCGACTAGACCCGGCTCGAATCGACTCGGTCTCAGTGGTTTTCCACTGTGTTCAGTACCACCTCGATGTGGGTGGGGCCTTCATGGTAAGGTGGCCTGAAACGCAGTGACGTGTTTTATATGCGGCAACTCTGGTCACGTTTGCGACCATAACAATGGAGGACGTCGTTCGTCATTCGACCATGGAGTAGACTTGCCGGCCATTCTTCGTTTTGTGAAGTAGACAATTACAGGTAAAGTAAAATCGCTGTTGAGTTTGTTGTTGCTGAGTTTTGAATATGGCGGGTGTGGAGGAGTCGCGTTGCTCTCTGGCCAATCAATGGCCCGCGGCGTGGTGACATTGTATTCTCGGCCCGACTCAGCCCGGATAGAACCCCAGCCAAATGGGTACGAAAAAAGGAGGGCCGAGCCGGTACTATGACCTAGTGGAAAACCTCCAAAGCGGGGCCGAGTCGAGTCAAGCCGCGCCGAGTAGGTACTAGTGGAAAAGGGGCATTAGTCTATGGCAGGGGTCTTCAACTCCAGTCCTCAAGGGCCTCTGTCCTGCATGTCTTGGATGTTTCCCTGCTTCAGGGCACCTGATTCAAATGAATGGGTCATTAACAGACTTGTGGAGACCTTGATGGTGATCCATTCATATGAATCAGGTGTGCTGAAGCAGGGAAACATCTAAGACATGCAGGACAGGAGCCCTCGAAGACTGGAGCTGGACACCCCTGCTGTAGGTTAAAGTCCCATTCACACGGCCAGTTTATCTTGCCTTTGTAACACCTTTTTTACAGCCCACTGCACGGTGCAAATGGAACAGAGGTTTGAACAGCATTTGGCGGCAGCATTTCTGCAATTCTGAATTGAGGCAGTACCAAACTTGTAATGGGCAATGTGTCAAAAAAAATTGCGTAAAATTTCATCCTCCATGCAGAGGATGAAATCAGTTCCTCACAGGGACCATTGAAAACGGCCCGGCAGACGATCTGACAGCAGCAATCACGCTAAGAAACAAAAGACGAAAACAAAACCAAAAAACACCAGTTTATGGCCATAGTGATTGGAGAGGCAGACACCGGCTGACTCGGCTGGCGTCTCCCTTCAGCTGAAACTCCTTCCTCCAGGGGCAGTAACATTGCAAACTCCGTGAGCGACAGAGAATAGGCCAAGCACAGCCCCTCAGGAACAATCAAGTGGAAACTTTACTTTTTTATTGGTATTTTTTCAATGCCATGTTTTTTTTTGTTTGTTTTGTTTTTTTTTTCTGGCCTGGGAATGCCTCCTATCCCTCTGGAAGACCTGGTGGAGGGAAGTCTGGGTTTCTTTGTTTTTTTTTTTTTGTTTGTTTGTTTTTTTTTTCTTTCTGCTTAAGCTGAGACCTGAACAAGTGGAGGGGGATGGTTGGGATGATTATTATGATTATTACTATTATGTCCTGATATGTTAAACGTTAGAATTGAAGTAAGGTGTATTTTCTATTTCACATGACTGGCTGCATTAGTGTCCTCTGAGAGTCATCTTTTTATCTGTGGCTGGACTTGGATTTTCATGTTTTCAGTTCCAGTCACACAACCCGCGGGAACCAAGATGTCTTGTGGGTGCACTCGTTAGAACTGTAGATAGAGATATAGGTGTCGCTGCCTCTCTTTTTACTGCCGTTGAATATTGATGTGAAGAGACTCAAAAGGGTTATCTCAAAGCTCAAAAGATTTGAGCATGTAAATCTTCTGGCAAATATTCCTGCCTGTTTTTGATTTGATGCTTGGAACACTATTTGCCTTCTTTAATACTGCATTTTGCTGTGGTATACAAAAAAAGGCACTCTGACAAGAATTTGCTCTATATGTATACACCATTTTATCTTCTCTCTCAGGTATCTCCATGCTTTTGTTCATTATAAAGTGGATATTGTCAGGCTGGGGAAAATGGATGATTACAGCAACTCGTGTTTCTTTTACTTCTCATGTTATAGTTGTACTCATAAACATTTCAGAAACAAGCATAAAAACCCTTTCAGTCGCTCTGATTCATAAAAAACCTGCACCTGTCACTTGTTTCTATTGAGGTTTTCAAGTCAATAGTAGATACTTTAAATGCTTCACTGAAGTGCTCCTTTGGTGGCGACCTTCCTCTGCGGAGTAAGTAGACAGTGCAGACTGATTCAGGGGGACCGGTTTATTCGGTGCGCAGCCAAGCGGCTTCTCGATATCTTTTGGTACATCTGAAAGCTCCAAATGGAGCTGCTGATTTCAGAGGTTTGTGAACTCGCTTCACGCTTTGCGCACCTTTTGAAATGTTAACACATTCAGTGATGTGTCTTCAGTCTATTCAGCAAAGGCACGCCATCGGCACATTTCTCGATAATGGAGTGGCTTTTGGCACCTCAAACATTTTACTTCTAATTGCCTTCTGTCACCCTTGATTGGGCTAATTGTTTTCGTTGCTCCGTTCGCTTTTGTTTTCTCTTCCAACCGTGGAGAGGGGGAAAAAAAAGAAGAAAAGGATAATTTGCATGTATGTGTGTTTGTGCACGTGTCCTTGTATGAGCTAAAGAGGTGTTAATAGCGGACTTGCATACAGAAGATTACACTGATCCAGCATAGCACCCATGTTCTGCTGAAACTCAAACTCCAACAATATTTTTGCCAAACATGATCGTTACACATTGAAAGCCAGATCGGACCCGTGCATGTTGTCGAGGTGTCTTGTGAGGACTAGATTTGAGACCATCCAAGGACATCTTGGCTTGTCCATACTTTGTCAAATTTCATCAGGAGCCGTTTGGGGGGTTTTATGCTAGGATTTTAAGTTAGAGCTTTATTAAGTCTAATAGCTGAGGATAAGGGCAGGGGTTTATTTAATTGTGATGGTTGAGATTAGGATAATGGGTTTGGAGACATCTTTTTCCTGATGATATCCTCAGAAAGACGGCCTTAAAAATGTGTGTGTGTGTGTGTGTGCGTGCGTGCGTATGCATGTGTCTAAAAATGTATCATTCAGCCTTCAAATGATACACTTTCCTGCTGTGTGTGAGGCTGCCTTTTGCCCTCTGTCTTTATCCCCCATGGAGAGGTCTCTCTATAAAGGGATTTTCAAACCCCCCCCCCCATACACACACACACACTCATTCACTCACTCAGAGGCGCAAAGCCCTTCTTTTAAGATGTGTTTCTTATTCAACACTGTAATTTCTACCCATTTCCACTGAAGTGATTTAAAATTTTGTCAGGTTTTCATCTACTGGCTTTGAAATGTGAAGTAATTGGAGCTGGAAAATCAGCAGATGAGCATGCTGAAGACCTGCACACACTCACACACACACTCAATTTTTATTTTTTGCCTTTTGAGGTTTGACAAAGAGGAGAAGATGGAAAATAGTTGAGAACAATCTAATCAGTTAATCACATCATACGGGAACTGGAAATCTTTTTTTTTTTTTTTTTGCCTTTTAATTGGAATATGTTGTACAAAAGATGTTAATAATAACAGAAAGTGCAGAAGTGGTGGGCTTGTTCTGGAGGAGCAGATGAAGAGAAAAAGAGAAACAAGTGGATGGAGAGAGGGATGGGCGTGTCCCGCGGAAGTCAGTCGTCAGCGTGTTAATACAAGCGTGAAAGACGAAGAGGAGAGGGTCATGCCTCGGATATGGATTGAGAAGAATGAATGTGAAAGAAGTGAAATGGTTTTCAAAAAGAAATAGGCTGTGGAGGAAGGAAGGGAGAAAGAAATGGCACTGGTGATAAGTGCACTCAACTCTGTTCTGCATGGGTAGTTGGCAGTACTCAATGACTTTTCTTTGGGTGTTTGGTGAAGGGAGGTCCGGGGCCAAAGCTGCTCTGAATGGACTGTTCATAGACAACATTTTTCCTAGAAGCACATGTCCCAGCTCCAAATCCAAGGGCAAGTTTTCCTTTTGTTTAAATCTGTGGCCTTTGCTTTTAATTGTAAGACAGTTGAGCAGTCACCATTCACACCATTCAGTCCAGTAAATTATTTTATTTATGTTTTTTATATATATATATATATATATATATATATATATATATATATATATATGAGGAATCAATAAAGTGACTCTGATTGGGATTTGTTGACAGGTTTGATGTTTAACTTTAAAATGGATGAAGGATAGCATTTTAGCTTAATGAACTCAATGCTTTGTTAGATTATCAAACTGTCAAAACCTCTTCATATTTCAAAACCTATATACTCCCAGCAAATGTTTTAGATGTATTCTCACCAGTTATCTGATTTCCTGTAGGTGAGTATAGGCTGTCCGGAGAAGATGGAGCCCATTACCAAGGTGTCCCACATCCCTGCCAGCCGCTGGGCTCTGTCCTGCAGCCTGTGTCGAGAACACACAGGAACCTGCATCCAGGTGGGTTTGACAAATACTCATCAGTGCACGTGTGTTGTCTCATCTTTGAAGTAACCTGCGTCCTGAAACATTCACGTTTTTTTCTTCTTTAATCATATTAAGATAAAGACTCAGCTACTAGAATCGACTTTAAACATGGAGGGTGTTCAGGAGTTTTTCCTCTCCTCTGTGTATTTGCTCATCATTTAGTAGAAATGAATTGTCCATGTATTGCTTTTGTCTGTTTAATCCTATAGAAGATGAAGGTAATCATAATCGTGTTATTTCATACTATTCTCTGGATTTATGAAAAAAAATCCATGAAATATGTTAAGCCTGATGTTTTTTTTTGTTTGTACCTCTAGAGGTGATCTCTCATACAGTCAGAACCCTGTAAAATTTAACATCTGACATCTCAAATGTCACTAATTGTTGCTTCAGGCATTAGACATACAAAAAAAGAAAACTTTACAAGTAGGTCTGCATACAAATGTTCGGATATCGGGATACTTGTCCATTAGGTGTAGCTGGCGCACGCTTGTTGCGTACCCCTCAGTTGGTCTCACTTGCTTTTATGCTCCTTTCCACCCAGAGAGCGCAACTGAGCCTGTGCAACCCTCATGCATGTGTATCTCCATCATTCTGTGTCACGCATGTGATCCTCACATATATACGGTGATGGGTGTGTGGGCCACATCTGTTTGGTCTCGGGCATGTCGACCTCCCTCATGGTTCGAATACTTTTGTCATCTTCTGCTGAAGCTTCAGGAGCTCGTAGAATGGTATTTGGGAGAGTTGTACTTACAGGTACAGTTTTGCAGAACAGTTCCTACCAACATACTCAGAGGTTTCAAAGTTCTTGCAGAAGTATAGATTTCAACAATTAGCTTTTCTTACTTGACCTGTAGACTTTTGGAGTGAGCTTGAGTCTATCCCAGATGGGGTTAGTACTGGAGGCAGACTTCTGAAACCTGGCTGTAAAAAAAAAAAAAAAAAAAGTAGACAAGTTTCCATAACCTCATTTTGTAGTGAATAAACTGGCTAAGTACAGTCATCAGAGGGTAGGGTGGGCTGCATCGGACATGGCTGTAATGAGAAGTAAAACAAAAGCAATCATTTTAGCCACATACAAATAGAAAAGAGAGATGTCTAAATGTTTGTTTGTTTGTTTTTCCATGTAATCAGTCCTGTTTTATTTTGCACATGAAAACCCTGATTGGAGCAGTTATTACGTAACAGAGAACCAGTGGTCAAATGTGATTTATCAGTCAATTTAGGATGCATGTCTGTCATGAATTTATAATTCTCATGCACGCATATTATCACAAAATGAAACAAATGATTGTAGATTTTTTTTTGTCTTCATCTTGACAGAAAACTGTCGTATTTGGCAAAACTTTGAAGTACTGCAAATATATAAACAAAACCTCACTGATGTGCTTACTAACCCACCTCACAGCTAGTAGCGCATGTGCTATTTACCCATAAAAGCACCTTGAGGGTGAACTGCATACTTAAACCCCATGCTGTATGTGTGTATGAATACTTGTGGTGTATACACATGCATGTTGGATGCACAGTATATGTGCATCCCTGTTTGTGCAGCCGTGGGAGTGTTTGCTTTGAGAGTATTGATGCTTTAGATTAACTGTGAGCCTTTGAGCCAAAACTGCCTAAAGGGAGAGAATCTCACTCTCATGTTTCCATAGCTGGAGGCATGCGACTGTACAAACAAACTTACTGATCAGCTGCGAGCTCACACAGAAGGTAAAGATGCTGATGTTACACAGCAGTGGGAGTAGCAGGAGTTCTTTGTAGACCTTAATGTAGAAAAAATAATTTGTCAGTATTTGTGTCTCACTAATATTGATAAAATACAAAATGTGTCATCTGAAGACACTTTCATGCATTAAAAGTAGACAACTTACAATTCAGTGTATTTCTTACAGCTCAGACCTCCAATCGTTATTCCCTCCCACATCAATTTTAATGGTAAAAGCCACTTTGCTGTATGATTCTTAGAGCTACTGGCCTAATGACACCCCTGTGTCTCTTCTAAAACCCGGGTAATGACTGTCAATTGTTTCAGAGTATGCAGAATTAGATATGTGTATTTAATTACACATTTTATTAATTGATAAGTTCTTTTGTCCTTATGGGACTCATAATCAGTGCTTTATGAAAGAAGACGTGCTGAAAATTGAATTGAACTTATATTGGATGGCATAATAATGGCCTGTTTGAAGTCTTTAGCCCACCTGTATGATTAGAAATCCATGTAGAGAGAGCTGGAGCCGAGAACGTGTAATTCAAGTGACAAAGTTTTTAATATGACCGGTACAGTGGGTCTATGCGGTCTCTGCCAATGCCGGTACCACTATCCAAAATTGCTCCGATGCTGCCAAAAATGCTGGCATCGGTATCTGTGAATACGGGAGTCCAGGCACCAACCGATACCAAGTAATTTAGATTTAATGATTTATTTACTGGTTACTTCGTTACACTACCAGCAAAAAGAAACTGGGCCGAATTTTGTCATATTTTGGTGAATTTCGTCGAAAAATTCGCTGGCCTCAAATTTTCGTCAAAAATGTGTTCTTTTGCATTCTTCGATGCCATCATGCAAATTATTGCTCCAAATTTTCGCTCAGCGAACTTTCGCCTTTGTACCACCTAAGTGCGAAGAAATGTAACGTGAATAAAGCTGTAACTGAGTAAGTGTTAAGATTTTATAAAACGACTCAAAAGAAAATTTATTTTAGTTCAATTGCATTTGCATCTTGCAATACTGTTTTATACTGTTCTATTTGGAAATAAATAAAGACATAAACAGCTTGGATTTGCTGTATGTATTCATGTTTTACAACAACGATACTTATATTAGTTAGGCATGGTGCAATTATTTTGGATATCATACAGCGGATCGGTAGTTGGTATTGACCCATACCCACAGTTCAAGAATCGAAATCTGAATCGGGAGGGAAAAAATGGTATAAAAACATCTCTAGTCTCTTTCTAGGCTTTCTGTCAGCAGGCCTGAACATTGCAACTCATTTGACCCCCCAGTATACCTCTGTCACTACCTCCCAAGGTGCAACAGCAGTGTAACAGCTGCGGAATAAAAAAGTTATGCCTTTCTGCTTGTGTGCCATTCACACAGCACAGCAGGGTGCAACAAAGGTGCTACAGTGGCATAACAACCTGGCTGTGTAAATAAGGCTCAAGTCTCACCTGTAAAGGATCAAGTAGCAAATGAAACACTACCACAGTTAGAAAAAAACAATGCGGTGATCATAAACTGGTCTTTCAAGAGCCAAACAGCCAAATAATGAAAACATTTCTGCATTTATTTCCAGTGTTGTCTTGCTGCTTCTTACTCAGTTTTGGTTTTACCCTGTGGGTAGTTTGAAATACTCAAAGCATGGGGACGTTGTTTTAAATGAATCAAGAACAGAAAATTGTCTACATATTGGCATTTTTTTGTGCAGCAAACTCACCAGAAGCATCTCAGAACGTCCTCAGTGAGTGTGGAGTGTGGTTACACAGCGATTTGACTGTTTGCAGGTCATGTAACATGTATAATATGTGCAGAATTTATGAAATGATACAACTTTTCTGGAAAAACCACAGATATTTTTTTTCTGAAAGTAGATTTATAGAATTTATGGGAACATTCACTCTCCTCTTCCCCCAAGATTATAACATTATAAATAATTAAGCAACCACATTGCTTCCTTTTGCCAAGCTGGAACAATGTCATACCACTGACACAAGAAAAGCCACACAAATGTGTACACATACTAGCCGACGACAAACCGCTGAACTGCAAATCCTGTTTGATTGCCTGTCGAGTGATTACATCAGCTAAAACAGGCATGACATGACAAGCAGCGATGTCTGTGGACGTTGATGTTAATCTATCCTGCAAAGTGAAGCTAGGTGGTTACTTGTCGAATTGAAAAAAAATGCTGTAGTGTAACTCAGGATATGTACGTCTTAATGCATCCTCTTTCAAGACGTTTAAAATGGTTTTGCCAGATTTTTTTTTTAGATTTTTTTTTTTTGCATCCTACTTATATCTTAGGGTTCTGGTAAATGATGGGAACAATAAAAAAAAAAAAAGGCAGCTGGAAATTTCTTCCTTGGATATGAATGATTCTTGGATATGAAGAATTTAGACTATGATAGGCACCAATGAATAAGAACAGAATTTAGTCATTTAGTCTAGTGCTTGACAAGACAAACCATCCAACTGCAGCATATTTGATGCAATAGCAAGAGAAAGATTTAAATCTTGTCCTAAATTGTGACACTCCAAATCTACCCTAGTTTTGAAAGCACTGCAGGGATGAGCGCATGAATGTACATAACATTACTGTGCTGTAACACCGAAATAAAAGTGGGAGCAGCATTCTTCTTTTTTGCCTTTAGAGATTGGCATGATAGCTTTTTCTTCCACCTATTTTGGCCACAGGGAATGAAGAGGAAAATTGCAGCACAGGCTCAAGTTAATTGTAGCGAAAAATGGGAATATTAACAGCCTTTCAGGTTTTGTAATCTCTTTGATTTATCATATAAACTGTAGTACAATACCTGTCAGGACTGGACTGATTCTTTGATAGAAAGCGGTTCCAATTAAACTTCTTACAAGGCAAGAAAAGAAGAATAAAGATAAAAGCTGGAAAAGCTTCAGCACCTACTCTTCTAATTCTAATGTTTTCAATCACAGACGATAAGAGAGAGAAGGTTGTCTGAGGAAATGTTAGACTGGAGTGGTTTTTCCAGATGGTGAAGTTGGTAGGATCAGGCAAGTTTTTGTCACAGTGCAGAACCTCTGCTGCTGAATGTTGAACTCCTTTGACATGTACAAGTAGCGACCTGCACCCGCACTTACCCACACACATTTAAAATGTGCATGCACGTTTACACATTGACGACATGACACAGCCACAAGTGCTCACATAGACTAAAATCGCACCGTGCCCAAGGGGACACAGGCAGATGTGCTTCTTCTTTTGACCTGTAATGGATATTCGTGAAAAGCACGCACACACTGGAACACATCTCAAGTTACCAAAATGTCAGCAGAGATGAAGAATCCATGTTTGTTGTGACTTGGCGCGTCTTTCTGCTTTGCTGCATCTCCATTTGAGCCCGGATAACATGATAAATGGACAGAAAATAACACCTCTAACAAGGCGGTTTTGAAAAAGTGTCTTAACTGTGGTTGTATTCTTCTTTAACCATATTACCTGCACTCTCCTCTCAGTGCTCTATGCCCTCCTGTATCGTGGCCTTCCATGTGACCTGCGCCTTCGACCACGGCCTGGAGATGAAGACCATCCTGGCCGAGAATGATGAGGTGCGTTTCAAGTCTTTCTGCCTGGAGCACAGCTGCACCACCAGCAATGGCAGTACAACCAACAGCATGTCCAGTTCGGCCAGTGTGAGCAATGGCAACCACAACTCTGCTTCCACCACCAACGGGTCACTTGGAGCTGCCAAAAGTGACTGGGGCACCGCTGGCGACACCTCTGAGCTCCAGCAGGACCCAAGCAGCAGCAATGACCCAGAGCAGAGGTCCATATCTCACCTAGTTTCGGTGACGCCATCAGAGCGAGCTGAGCGGGACCAACTAGAAAGAGAGAAGGTGAGCCAGAGGAAACAGAAGCTCCAGGAGCTGGAAGATGAGTTTTACCAGCTGGTGGACCCCAGAGAGGTTGCTGAAAACCTGGGACTGCCCCTCTCACAGGTATGTTAAACTGACAGTAAAATAACAAAATCTAGCATGTCCCACTCACCATGTCAAAACACACCTCCACGTGTAGGAAAAATAACTTTCTCCACTAGGCAGTCACTCAGATTTAAAAATGGTAATTACAAAGCTCAGAAATGGGGTCGACAAGCTGCGTGGCTGAAGCAGAACATTGATGAGATCTGTTTGTTGTTGCGCATGCTAAGAAGCAGGAAGTATGTTAGTACTGTGTTAGTACTGATCTTTAGTGAGGAACAAGAAGCTGATGGCTCTTGTGATTGTCTAAGAGCAGGAAAATATTCCTGGAAACTATGTGGAAATCTGTATAATACTAGATTCCAAGAATATGATGCATGTTCAGTGTTTCAGTGAGTTTCATGCAGTTAATCATGTGTTTCATAGCTGTAAAACACTGATAATACACTCTAAAGTGCTCCTTATTCAGACCGACAGTCAGGATGAGTTATAGGCACTTTTAACATACTGAGACTAACTTGGCATTTAAATGTGCCTTTGATTGCTGAAAGCAGGATTGGCCATTATTGATCACATTTGAAGCCTTTGATTAATCATGTAGCATTATTTACTCATTCAAATATTTAACATTGTATGTTGAATGTTAGAGAAAGTATCATGATGAATTGACTTTTGGTGTGTTGACACAATGTGCATTAGGGATGCACATTTTGGATTTTTTTACGCCCTTTAACAATTAATAACCGTTAACCGATAAGTCAGGGAGTGTTGGCTGCCAGGATGTTGCGCGCGTTGTCGTGGACGCATACGGACACTTCCCCGTGTATACTCTCGTGGCAATGTGTGTCGCCGTCAGCTTGTCGCAGAGATGCCACCTTCACTTTTGATTTATACTAGCGCGGTCTCCGCTAGGTTATTCCACGCCACAACGCAAGAGCGACAATCACGAACTAGCTAAACTTACTAAACTTATCTCTTGTGTTTTTCCACGTCCTCACCATCTCGGCCGTATCCAGACCCACATTCATCGCAATCTCCCTCCATGAATTACTACAATATGTGCTGTCTTTGTAGTGTGGAGAACCAGAATTGTACAGATGTGGGTACTTCCTCATTTTTTCGATGACGCGCTCTTTTCTACGCGGATGTAGAATTGACCAATCAGAGGCCTGCACCTGTCGACACGCCCCCATAAGTTGATTGAATTACGTAGCTTAAAAACAAAATTGGCCGTTAGCATTAATCAATTAGAGTTACTGTTATCAGTTAACGGTTAAACGGTTAATCATGTGCATCCCTAATGTGCATCATATTCCTCTCTTCAACCACAGATATGAATATGATAGCTTGACAGCATCCTCTGTTGCTTATATCATCCTTGAAGTATCTTCACCAATCTTCACCAATCTCCACATTCAGGATTGGAACATTTAAAAGACATTGTTTTTGGTTTTTTAACTCTGAGTGTTGATTATTTAGGCTTGACATCTGCCTCTCTGGACAGATTAATACCCATTGAAGAACCTTTATGAAACTTATGGTAACAGCATAGCTTTTCATCAGCTCCAGCTTCACACATCATCTACACACACTGTGTAAATGGCACAGGTCTGGCTTCCCTCCAACAAGTTATAATTCTGAATATGTCATCACTCTAACTTTACTGTTGACATTTACTTGCTGCTTGTCATGCTGATATTATCAGCCAAGAATAAAGTTGTTTTTTCTTGCAAGATTTACTGGTGTATGATTTGACCCTGATCCACATCTCAAGATGGCGTGAAGGACTGAGATGTTGCAGCTCTCTTTCCCTTAAAAAAAATCTGATTTCCTCACCTCATCTGCTTTCTATCAGCCAATAACAAGCAGTGGCTGATTTCATCTGAAAACCTAATTCAAGGGTATTGTGACTATCTAGATCCTAAATGTAGATGGATGTTTGTAACACCACCAGTTAATAATTAAAAGAAAGAAAAAATAGACACTCTGCTAACTTAACCTCCAACTTATATTCTTGTGACATTAATTATTTGTGCTGTTATGTTTGGATTAATGTCCAAATATGTGCATTAATACATCAAAAAATATTCATTTTTTTCTTTAAGGTGGACTTTTTATATCAGTTCTGGAAGTTGAAGAGAAAGGCCAACTTTAACCGGCCTTTGGTGACGTTAAAGAGAGATGAGGTGGACAACCTGGCCCAACAGGAACAGGATGTCCTCTACAGACGTCTCAAACTCTTCACACACCTCCGGCAGGACCTGGAAAGGGTTAGTAGCGCAATCAGTAATTTGTGTTTGCTAATTATAAAGACAATAGTGTCTTTTACAGGTCTGTTTACGCATGTTTCTTGGTGTATATCGTCATGCTCTCTACTTGATCCTTGAAGTGTTGTGGATATAGTTTGAGAGAGAAATTACAATCTCCAGAATTTTAATTTAGAAGTTAATTCAGGGAATCAAAGTCGATCTTTTTTCCCCATGAATATAAATGTAAAATGAATGAATGGCTCAGAGGTTGAAAGCTTAATGAAATGGCTCAGTGATATAATGAGAGACTGCTGAAACGTTAAGTGAAAATCCACCCACCACAGAAGATTTATTTGAACTTTCTAGGTTCACTGCTACAGATTAGTTTCATTGTGGACGACTGAGCAGAGAGCTCAAAGAATTTTTGCCAACTTGTTTCCAGAGTTTTTCTTTGTCATGGCTTGGGACAAAGTTTGCAGAAAGTTCTGTTTCAGGTGACAGAGAGAACAAAAACAGGTGTTTGTCCTTTGGGATGTGGAACCTTTCTGCTAAGGTTTTGGAGACTTGGATGAAATAAGCAGCAGAATTGCCAGCCGACAAGTTGAGATTGTTCAGATAGTATTAAGCCGAACCTGAAACTTCTGAAGAATCTTGAGCTTTCATGCATCATTGGAGAAAATACACACGTTCCAGTAGAGTGTGTTTAAAGCCTCTCCTCTAGATCTCACACTTAGATTTGTGACTTTTGGAGCTATGGTTGTTTGCTTGTGATGTGGAGGCTACCCCAGAACAGGACAGTGATGTGGTGAAGGAAGATGTAAAGCTGAAGAGGCTTGCATAGCTCATAAAACTGGAAATGGGAAGTTATTCCCAGAGGAGATTAACAGGAGCTTCTGTAGTAGTCAGTAAAAGTTCAAGGAGGCCAAGAAGAAGAGAGAGACTTGAGTCCAAAAGTGATTAGAGGAGTTGCTATATCTGACTGACACCCTCTGTGGACGCAGGGGGGGCCTGACAAAGTGCAAAGGGTGGATAAGATTTTCCACAAACTGCTCTGTCAGTTAGGCATTGAATAAAGCTCACCACTCTCCCGGTGCCTCTGCTGACATCTGTATCAGTTCAGTTCTGAGGTGGTCAGAATGAGGAAGTTGTCTCCCACTGTCTTCAGTACGAGAGCCCACAGTTGGCAGGTAAGTACTAACCACTGTGCACATATGTTTGTTTGGATTCTTAAGATTGATTGCGTCCATGCCCACAACCTCACATCAGTTTCCTGTTTGCAGTACTATGATTGTTTATTGGCATCTGCGGCTCTAAAAACCTCTCTCTACCCTGCAATCTATGATACAGAAACAGAAATACAGCAGACAACTCACAGACAAATATCTTCTCTAACTGAGTTCAATCAGATACAGTTTACCACAGTTTTCCAAAAACAGGAAAGATGGTCAGCTGTAAAGTCTTTTATTTGGACAAGTGTTGTATATCATTACCACAGGCTATAGAATATAGAGACTTATGTTGTTTTACTGATTGTAACAGTATAAGAGCCAAAAAAAAAAAAATCTTGTTTCCCTTGAATACTTTCTTCCCTCTTTTCTTTGGCTTGTGATTTGATATAGTACAAATTGGACTGGTTTGGTTCAGCTTGGTTGAGTTATGTTGTCCAGCATCCTACAGGGTTAATATGGCTTTTAAATTACAATTTGTCATTTATTCTCTTACAGTTAACAAGTAAAATAAATTTCTGACAAGCAGGTTCTTACTTCTCAAGAATGGTTCCAAGAGTACAAAAATAAATATGTTTTTTTTTTTTCATTGCTATGTATTTATGGAACTCTTGTCTGTGGGTGGACAACATTATGTGGATAAATCATAACTGTGTACCGTACTCATGTGGTTGTGTATGTAAATTGTGCCTGAAGAAAGTTCCTGCAGACTTCTCCCAGTGTTTGTGTGGGTTTTCTTTGGGTTCTTTGGCTTCCTCCCGCTGTCAAAAACAGGCATATTAGGTTGACTGGTAATCCTAAATTCTCTGTGAAGGACTGTCGAGTTGTCGGGGTTGCACCCCGCCTCTCACCCAATGACAGCTGGGGTAGCAGCAGCCCCCCCAGAACACCAAAGAACATGAAGTGGGTATAGAAAACAAGAGGATGATCTTTTTCTTTTCAATGGTAGCGGCATAACTCCAGAGAGGTGTTTGTCTTCTATAGACTGGTGTAACTGTAGCCGTGCATCTCTGTCCCCGGTGGTTAGAGTTTATTGATTGTTTCAGGCCTTGCAGACCTCCTAACCAGTTGGTGTCAGTGTGTCCATCAATATTGGATAACTCTTCTCCCATCATACTGTGTCATACCACTCCAGGCCTTAAAAGTTGCCTATTTTTTCCCGGAGAGAAAAAAAAGGAAAACAGTCAGTGTAAAATTCAAGATAAAAAGCTTATTTACTTTACTTCTGATAGGACGTCAAGCAGCACAAAAACATATTTGTCTCTGTCTCGGTACGATGGTCTGCTTACCTGTGTGTCAGGGAGTTTGCATTGCATCATGACGCAAACATGCACTCTCACCTCACGACAGGGGTCCACACATGCAGCACCAAATGACGTTTGAGTGTGGCTCACACGCAATTAAACTCACTGAAGGAGTTTATTTGGCCACTTGTCACTCGATTTAAAGTGTGTGATACTTTTTCATGTTTCCAGCATGGTTTCATCATCTTCACAGCTAAAATGAACCGAAGAATCACCGTAGGTGATGTTCACGCTCGCCAGTGTGAGACCTGGCTGTTTGGCTGAGTGACGTTATCTTATTATTAATCAGTCTGATAAGTTTTAACACACCTTCAGTCATAGATGCAGTTTGGAAATTGTTGGGGCAGACACTAGGGAACTGTGAATATATCTGACTTTCCGAGTTTCATGTTAATTATGGCTATTATTTTTTTCAGCAATTTTTAAGTGTGTTTCCACAGGGGGGTTGGGTCTTCTTAGGGTCATGTGACACATGCAGAATTCAGGTTGTTGAATCTTAAGCTACTTCAAATCAAGGCAGATTCCTCTTTAATGTTGCTTGAAGTAGAGGTCTTCACGGGTCCACTTTCATGTACCCAAACCCGAATGGACCCGTGAAAATTCGACCCGAAACCTGACCTGACCTGAGCTGTTATCATAAGTCCGGGAGTCCGAACTCGAATAGATCCACAATATTTGGACCCGGAACCAACCCGAGTCTTAAGTTTCTGACCACGAACCGAACCAAGTTACCCGAATAGAACCGAGACAATACAGCCCATAGTTGCTCACGTTAAAAGTTGTCTAGCGTTGAATAAAACTTGATTTTCTTACCTAAAGTTGTCTTCTTCTACCCGGTTCAGTTGCTACATAGGCTATGCGATGGAAACAACAATAAATCCACGTCGTTATTTTCTTTGTGGATACATATGCTATTGGTAGCAACTGCTAACACTGATAGCCTACACCGGTTAGGACGTGTCGTGAATATGTTCTCTCATCCAACTTTGTTGACGATCCGTTGTGCTTTACAGCTGCCTGGCAAACCGGTAATAACACGCTACGGCAACATGATTGTTTCATGACAAACATGCCACGTTAATGAATTATTAATTAAACTGCCCCCAATTCCTGACATTGGCTGCCATCACCAATGTCTTTACCTCTCTCGAGTAAACGCGGACCCAGCCTGTCAGAGAGCACCGACCGGACCCGAGACTAACTGTACCGATTCCGACCCGAACCCGGAGTCACATCTTTTAAATGGACCCGAGACCCAATTCGGGTCGGGTCGGAACCTCGGGTTTTTCAGGAATGTCGGGTTGTTCCGAAGACTTCTAGCTTGAAGGTCTTTAGAGGATGAGCAGAATTGATTATGCTGCTGGGTAGCTCACTCAAAAGGAGAAAATGTTCTCCACTTGTGTTGGCCAAGCAAGTGCTTACAGTTCACTGCTACTGGTGGTAGTGGCTGACAGTGTACTGTACTTCCCACTTGGTCTGTCTGCTTCACTTTCAGTCCTACTGGATTTCACGCACCTTCTCTCTTTTCTCTTGACCTTTGCTTCTCCTCCTGAATCTCCTGTGCCACCTATAAGAATCATCCGTGTCATTCAATGTTGAACCATATCTTAAACCCGTAATCCTTCAGTTTGATTCTATTTAGCACTGTGGCAATGTTACACCTCTTTTTTTTTTTGGTTTGTTCCTCTCTAAGTACGAGTGTTAGGTCTTTCCTTCTCTGTGTGTGCCATTTTTGTGTTTAAAGTCAAGAGTGTGTGTAAGAGGGTATTTCTATCAGCTCAGATTTTCTGGCAAATTGAAAAATTCCTTCCATCCCGCCATACTAAGACCCTAACCCAATCAGACCCCACAACCAACCCCTCCAGCCTGCTGCTTTTGCGAATAAATGCATGTGTGCGTGCATGTTTGCGGTCGTGCTGGAAGATTCTAGAGGCTAATGTTGGGGTGGATTATCCCCCTCCTCTTCCTCTTTGAAGTGCTGCCAATGGAACGAATTGCACCGTGCTGTCCCTAATGCACTGGTGAGCTTTCTCCATTTCTGTACTTCTCTCCTGGATGCTGCCCCCAAACCCTCATTCCTCCCCCTTTCCCCCCACATCACTCATCCAATCAGCTTGCAACATGTCAGGGTGATGTGAGCCACAGTGATTGGACAGTATTAGCTGCTAAATGTTGCATTGATTTTTGGGTAAGGTGCAGGGGAGGTGTCTTTTAAGCATAATATACACAGAGGCAAAATTACCATATAATGGAAAGGATCTGATCTCTTTTTTTGCTACTTTTATCTTGTTAAAAATAGATGCATAGTTTGATGCAGTTGACTTGTTCTGAAACTGAGAAGAATATTAAAACATGTTTGTGCCTGAGATGCAGTGGGGTGGATTCCCTGGATGAAGCTCCCAAACCTAACTGGCAACCACGAATGGTAACAATTCTTTATAAATTTCTCAGCAGGAAAAGAAATGAGATAATTTCCAAAACATCATGCTTCTCATCAAACTAAACACAAGGCGAAACCAAGTACCAAAGCTGGCATGATCGGGGTCGGCATCAAAACTTTTAGACGTTAACGTTTAATGAAATGAAAAAGCTTGCATTGTTTTTGAGGGGAAAAAATTATATGAAAAAAATCTCCCATAGAGTGTGGGTTTGTTTCCAGGACACGCAGAAAACAGCCTCAGTTGTGGGTCAACGAGATGATCTAAGGTGATGGAGTGGAACTATTACATTTACTCAAATACTTAGGATGCAATAGCACTTTTTACCTTACCATAAACATCTGACAGCTTCAGTTACTAGTTGCTTTACAAAAAGGTTTACACAATCTGATTTACAAAATCAGATTAAGGGCACTTTTGCTAGATTTCAACCAACTGATCAATTGGTTAATGGAGAAAATGTTCGGCAAATCAGTTCATAATAGAAAGAATCGTTAGCTGATTTGAATACAGAACTGAATCAACTACATGAGTAAAATCCTGTCTTGAAATTAATGCATGAGTCACAATATTCCAATTGTTTAATTAGTCACATGAGGCAGTTTTTGCAGTGAGTATTTTTACTTTAAATAATTATGCTTAAATAGCAATTCTAGTGCAGAACTCTCCCAGTCTGGTACTTCACTGGAGATCCAATCTGCACTAAAAAGTGGTCACTAAATCCAAATGGAAACAAGTGTACAAAAGAAATGACCTGTACTTTACTTGTGCATACATTTATTTACATTTAGCAGATTCTACTGAGGACAAAACCTGCTTTTACAATGAGATAGATGAAATGAGTGATGAGATTAGAAGTGCTGATTGAATTTAAGTTTGGATTTTTTTTTTAATTTTGTTTAAATATTTTGCATTTACAAGAGATGTCTGCAGATGTCTCGATGAAAATAGGATGAAGAGGAGAGTGAGTGTAGGGTTGCTCCTCAGGAAGTAAAGGAGCAAGAGTGAAAGATGAAGGATGGAGGAGAGGAGCTGAAGGTGGCTTCATCTGGAACCTGATTCAGGAGGAGCTGGAGGTGATGGAGGGAAAGCAGGTGTGAAAGAAGAATCTTTTCATTTCTCATTTCCTCCCTGTGTGTTTATATATTTTAAACTACTTGAGCCAGACATTTGCACTCAGTCTTCTCCCACCCTTCAGTGCGTCGGTATTAAAGCTACGGCTGGCAAAGCGTCTGATGGCACAGTGCCGTTCTGTGTCCTGCCCTCTGCTCTCCCTCGTTCTCTCACAGTAAAAGCTTGGCAGCACATTCGGCCCAGCAGGTCAGCAGTTCCACACCCAGGAGGCCCTCTGAGCAGAACAGAAAAGTACGCTTATGAAACAGTCTACTTAAGCAGGAGAAAGTAGGGGAAAGTTTTGATTATGAGTAGCTGACATATGTTTTATATAACTTCCTTTATTATATATTTTTTTCTTTGCCTCTGAGCTGCTTTAAGCAGGCAAGGCAGGCAACAAGCAGAAATCCCATTTGATTTAAAAATAAGTGTGAAGTAAAGAAAGTGAAAGACCTGAGACAGGAGGAAATGTCTACATCTGTTTTGTGCAGCCATGCTGCAGAGAGCCAGAGTTGGAGGGAGGGCAGCGATTGCTGCAGAGCTTTAAATTTGGAATTGGCAGGTATCAGGTAAAATGCATCTCTGTACGCTATGTGCTCAAGCAACAGGGAAGTCAGTTTTCCTTGGCCACAGATTACAATTTCACTGTTTGTTTTCTTTCCAAACCCCCCCCCCCCCCCCCCCCCCCCCCCCCCCCCCCCTCCCCGGTCTCCATTCTGTTTGAATTGAGCTGAGAGGGAAGTTTGGAAAGTGAAGAAAGAATAACGGGAAAGTATACATGTAAACAAGCGTGACATTTGCTGACTTATATTCTCTGTTCAGTGAGCGAAAATATGGATATGCAAAGGTTAACCAGAAGAACCTGGCACGTCATGAGAAGATTGAAACAAAAAGTTTGTAAGTTAATGAGGAGTGGTTGTCCATTTGTTATCTTTGGATTTACTGCAAATTTTGCTGACGCACATCCACAAGTCATTAAATGGCAAGATCCACATGACCCAGCAGAGAAATCTTCCAAACCACAAAAACATTTGCACTCTTGTTTAAACTTCCATTTTTTCTGAAGTTGTGGCCATTCTGCTCTATTATCTTTAAGATAAGAACAGGTAGAAATATATTCTTCTGTGGAGAAAGGATGTTTTTGGATATAATAAATGGTAATTTGACAATGTGGAAATGCAAATGTTCAACAAAGAATTATTAAAGTGGGATTACAGTTAAATTCATGTTGGGCCACTTGGTTTCTCACTATATAGAAAACATTTTATAATCAGGTTTAGTTAGTTTATCATCAGAATATAGACAGATTCTTTTTATGTTCTCTCGATCTTCTCATTTTAATGAATACGTACATTTATACATAAACTGAATGTCTTCTTTAGTTCATGAGCAATGTTTAGACTTTTATATCCACTCTTGAGCTCATACTTGAGTTTACTTATCCAACATATCGCTGAAAGTTGAGAGGGGTACTGTGCTTCTTTTAGTTATCTTACATTTTGTACCCTCTTAAATTTGGAAGACTCACTCAACAAAAATTGAAAATATCAAGTCAAGATAGAAATGGCAGATATCCTGGCTGTAATTATGAGTCAAGCTTGGGCTTAGGCACTTTTCATCATTCACATTTTTTTTAACAGAACCAGTGCCTGAAATGACATACTGGCATCCAGTGATGACAGAAATAAGAAAAGAGCTGACTATCCCAGCAAATTGAGTTTATGAGATGCATGTGATGGCACCATGAAGTCTCAGTTTCTCCTGGAGTGTTACGTGAGGTCCTTTTGTTTTTTACAGCCTTTTATGGTTTTCAAAGTGATGAAAAACATCGATCTGAATTAAAGTGTTTGCATTTCTAAAACAAGGTGGTACTCCCATGGTTCAAAAGGACTTCTGAATCAAAACTTAAAGGGTCCAGTGGTGGGAGAATAGGTGCAGATAAATAAGTAATGCCTGATTGATGCTTCTACATAGTTACCACACACCTAGTCTCTAAATAAGACCTACATTGTTGTTGGCGTTGACGCTTGTTTGTTGTTGGTGTTGCTCTGCTATTCAGCACTTGGTGGTGGTGCGACTTTCCTAAGTTTGATGTCGTTTACTTCCTCTTCAGACATGGCAACAGGCCACACAAGGCATATCTTATGTGACGTTTGTTGTGCTCTGCGTTGACCCAATACATAATAACATTTTATTTCCCATTTAGGCGTGAAAGGCTGCTGGTTCAACGATGAGGCTTTGGTGTGAAGCTTTAAGCAACAAAACATGACACGGGTAGATTTGGTAGTGCACCTCTCATTCATGAATTATTTGGTTAGTGTACCTATTAAGGGTGTGTTCACACATGTCCGACCCCCCCCTCCTTAATTTGTCTTGACGGCTTGTTTCAGATATGTTAAATGGGGTGATGAGCTTGAGTTGTTTTGGAGCCATGCATCTGAGTTGAGTCTGTTTGCCAGTTTCCATGTAGTGTGTATTTGGGCTGTATGACTTTTCCTTTTACCTCAAAGAGATTTCTCTTTGCAGCTGCCAAAGAGGAATACTTTATTAAACAGCTGGTGGTGCAGGATATGTCATTTGGCTCACCTTTTTCGGTTCATTTTCAGTTCATTACATTCATCTGATTGATGGAGATGTAACCTCTCACACGCTGCAGAGCCTTCCTCATCCGCCTCATCCTGGGTATCGTACACCCACCCAGCAGCTCATCTGGCACGAAACCACTTGTTGTGCAACACGATGTAAGGTAGGGTCAGGGAGAGGACAGAGGTGTGGAAAGAACAACACTTAGATGCCCTCCCTACTTTGTTATAGGATGCCTCTTTGTCTTTCACACACAGACTCTACCAGAAGTGTAAATGCGCTCAGACATGGATGCCAACTTCGTCACCATGTACACTTGCGCTCATGTGGCACAAATACAGCGCAAATCAATCGATCTCATGCATGCATACCAACAGAGGTATGCACTGCCTCTACACACTTTTATGCACATAGCTGAAGCGGGGGTGGGTTTTGCTGCAGGCCAGACGGACCGAGTCATGCAGCAGACAGACGCGCCCTGTGGAATCAGCATCAACCTGGCTCCCCACACACAGCTCTGCTCCAAACCTAATACTGGCTCACTATACACACAATCCCTTCTTCTTAGGCTGTTGGCTGTTTCCAAGATGCTTCAAGTTACTAAGAGGTTCAGGACAAGGACGTTTTCTGCTCACTATCAATAGATCCTGTTATAACACAACATTCAATAGACACGTTAAGTGTTTTACCAGCCATCCAGGTCTGTGTTGTACATTAAGCACTGACCTGGAAGTCAAACTGGTCTCCCTCCAGAAGCACGGGATAGAGTATCCTGGTTTCCTGAGGGAATCAGACTGGTTCCTTCTTTCCCATATTTTAACTTATCTCTGTGCTGCGTATGATAATGTGCTGTATAAATGAGCTTGCATTTGTACAGGCTTTTTTACTGCAGACTTTTGGCCCATGTTCATGCTAGCCAATATATTCTACAGAAAGACCTTCTCATGGACTGAGGAATTTGGGGTTGATTGATTTAGAGTGCATCTGAGCAGAAGGGCTCAGACACAAAGCGTTGCTTGGTGCGTCTCTGTAAATCAGTTCGGGATGCCGTAACCTACAGTTGTATTCAAAATGAAAGCAGTGCATTTAGAAAAGTGAGCAAAGCTCAAAATAACTTTAATTTCCAAAAAGCCCAAACACATTGGAAACATTGCACATTTTGCTCCAAATCAAAACATGAAGAAAATTGATCAAATTTGTTATTATTAGGGGTGTGACAAGATCTCGTGCCACGAGATCTCGCGAGATTTAAGTTGACGATATTTCTCGTTGTGTTCAAAATCTGTCTCGCGAGATTTGTGAGCTATCCAAACTTTTATTTGTGACCTGTGGCGGCAGTAATGCGCCTTTGCTACGTACAGTCATTGGCTAAGTCTAGCCTGCCAGAACATAAAGAAGGACTAGGAAAAGAAGAGAAGAGCCAGAGGAGTCCAACAGTTTAAAACAGGCTGACAGGGAAGTTGAAAACTACAGAAAAGAGGCTTCAATCCCTCTCATCCTTTGCTGTCTCAGCTTGCCAAAGCGTGCCTTTGTGTCCCTGCTACCTCTGTTCCAAATGAACGCATCTTTTCGCAGGAGGAGACATAGTTAATGCACAAAGATCCTAACTGCTACCTGAGAATGTGGACATGCTAATATTCTTAAAAAAGAACATGGCTGTGTAGTTGCAGCAAGTAGTCAGTGACATACTTAGACTTTATTTGCACTATTTGAACTCTGTGTTGACAGAGTAGAACTTTGATTTAAGTTTACACATGTTGTTTGCACTTAAATAAAATTAATATTTTTTTTTATTTAACTTTAATAAAGTTTAGTTTCTGTTTCAATTTTTGTTAGTTTCAGTTTATTAAAAGCTCATGCTAAGATTTTTCATGTAAAGATTTATAAAACATTTCAAAATGCATGTGCAACCATTAAAAAAGGCTTGTTTCAGTCATATATAGTTTGTCATTGTAATTTTGTTAAAATCTCGTCTCGTCTCGTTCTCGTGAACCCAATATCGTGTCTCGTCTCGTCTCGTGCGCTGAGTGTATCGTCACACCCCTAGTTATTATGTTACAGAAAGTAATGAAAAAATGAATATTTGCTTGTTAAAAAAAAAAAAAATAGCAGTGGCTGCATTATTATTTTCAAACTCTCATTTACTGTATGAACTGAGAAATGCTCGAGGATTGATCTTTTCTGTGAATCACTAAACTAATATTTAGTTGTTTATCCTCTGTTCCTGAGAACTGCTTCACATCTGTGTTAATGGAGTCGACCAACCTCTGGCACCAGGTATTCCAGTCCAGGACCACTGGACTACATTACACGATTCCTTTGAATTTCTTGGTTTTGCCTGAGAAATAGCATTTTTGTTGTCACCCCACAAGTTTTCCATTGGATCAAGGTCCGGGGATCGGGCTGCCCACTCCATACTGTTAATCTGGTTTGTCTAGCTGCTCCTGCTTACTGGTGTGTTTGAGGTCGTCATCTTGATGAAACACCCATTTAAAGGGCATTTCCTCTTCAGAATAAGGCCACATGGCATCTTCTGGGCCGCCCCGGTAGTGCAGTGGTTGGGGCAGGCGGCCCATATATGAGGCTAAAGTCCTCCTGCAGCTGTCCCGGCCTGTTCGACCCGTGGCTGCATGTCTTCCCTGTTCTCTCTCTCTGGCCCCTTTACTGTCTGTGAATAAAGGCCACTAGTTCCAAAAAAATAAACAAAAAAGATAAAAAAAAAAAAAACAAACATGCCATCTTCAAATATTTCAATGTTTTCAAACTGATCCATCATACGTGGTTTGCTACACCATAGTGTGAGAAACATCCTCATATCATGATGCTTGAGGCACCATGCTCCTCTTTCTTCACAGCCTACTGTGGCTTGAATTGAGTGTTTGGAGGTCATTGAGGAAGCTGTCTGTGGCCCCGAGACTTAAAAAGAACAGTCTGTTTTCATCGGTCCACAAATTGTTGCTCCATTTCTCTCTAGGCCTGTCGGTGTGTTCTTTGGTCAATTTTAGCCTCTTCAGCACATTTCATTTTTTGTAACTTTGTAGGAGGCTTCTTGTTGGTAGCTTGGCTTTACATAGACAGCTTCTAATCGTAGGCGGCTTAAAAGTCACTCACACCTTCATTGGTGTGAGACCTTCATTGATCACCCTGGAGCTGATCATTGGCTGAGTCTTTGCCAATTTGGCTTTTCCTTGATCCACTCAAATGGCAGTTTCCTATTTTCTTCCACGTCTTTCTGGTTTTAGTTGCCATTTTAAAGCATTTAGGAGGATTTTTAGACGAGCAGCCGATCATTTCCTCCTCTTCTTTATATGTTTTCCTCTCCCCAATAAAGTTTTTATTTAAAGTACGCTGTTCTTCTGAAGTGTCTGGAACGACCCATTGTAGTCAGATTTTCAGAGAGAGGTGCACTATAATCAGCAGGCACATTATTTGCTGCCTCCGTTCTTAAATAAGTGTCACCTGTTTGACACCTGTTCTTTCACAGGATGAGTGACCTCATTAACTGAACTCCACACTACTGATTAAAAAGCCTAATATTCCTTTTTCTTCACTTTTTGTAAAGTAACAATGATGAGGAATAGAGTGAGCAGTGTTCCCAGTGCATTTGCATGGATGGTAAATAAAAGCTATTATAAGGATTTTGAGCTTTAGCCACTTTTTTTCAACACACTGCTGGTGTTTTGGACACAACTGGAACTGATGAATTGTTCACAGATGCATGCAGATACTGATATCGTGATGTTTACTTTACATTTTAAATTTCCCACATTCAGACGAAACCATCAGTACTATTTTTGTGTTTTCCAAAGGTTTGATCATATATATGCATTTTGTAACTGTAGCTCACAAAATCCAACAACATTTTATTGACAAAGGGGGACCGAATTGATTTAGATGGGAGTCCTCAGAACGTTTCACAAAAAGAGGCACATAGGAAATGATGACTTGCAGTAGAAAGGTCTACTGGTGGAAAACACACATCTGTTGATTTCACTTTGGTTCTTTGGGTCAAGTGATGACAGAAAAACTCAAATATACAACCTGAAGGAATCAAAAAGGTGAAAGTCTTGCTCCTTTTCTCCCCTCTCTGATCTGCTTACAAGCCTTACCACATTATTCTATGTGAGCTGAAGGCAAGAACAAGCTTCACACCTTCACGTAGCCTCAAGCTCCATTCACTCTGCTTGAAACCTCCTGTTGAGATCCACTGCTGTTTAAAATGCTGAATGCCAAGCTTGACTGTGTAACTAACCCCTAAGGCGTCAAAGTGCACAGTGAGCTGCTCCTTTGGCGCTAGTCTTTGATAATCCTATGCCACAAGGTCACAGAGCTGCCTTCCAGGGTACAAGGAGAGATCAGAAACACTTAATTATGCCAACTACAGGCATTTGGGGAATACAGTTCACAGAACTAGATCTATAGCTTATCTATATTTATTGTAAATAAATATCGTATCTCTGATACAGCCTGAACATTTGTCTGTCAGCACTATGTTTTCAGGTCGTTTTAATCCCTAATACAAAATAGAAAGTGTGTAATCTCTTAGGATTTTGGGGACTTAGATACTCTAGGTTTGAAAATAAAAAAGTAGCTTCAAAGCGGGGAGGAAAAAAAGTCTATTGCAGTTGGAGATGATGTGGTTCTGCCCTTTAAGCCACATCCACATTGGCTTCACACTTGACAGCGGATGACTCTGTCCATCTTTTTTTATGTAGCCAACTTCCCAACTTCAGTTTTTATAGCCTGGAACGAAAGACAGTTTTGGTCTCTGTGGTTTATTTGTCATCTCATGACAACTATGAAGAATGGTGCTTCTTTTTTCTTTCTTATTTTTTTTTAAGCCAAACACTGAAGTTGAGGCTTCCAGATTACAGTCCGCAAACTAACGAGTGATGTCACGGTGGTTAAGTCAGTCTTTTATATACTATCTGTGCTCTCGGTCCTCATTTTATTCACAGGTGAGCAGCATGAAGCTACATTAGCTGTTGCTGGCAAAACTCTTGTAAAGATCAGATCAGTGTTTCTGTTGCGCTGCATTGCATTTATAACGTGAGTGCATATACAAAATACAGTACTCCAGTTCCTCTTGCAGCTGAGCAGCCACAGAGGCCCACTGTTGGGCGGCAAATCTACATGTCTGAAGTTTTACATCATTTGAAATATACCTTTTCTGATCCCCTCGTTTGCTGTGTGCTTTATGTGCTGCTGGAATATGCATTATGTAACAGTGCAGTACTCTTAAGAAGCAACATGAAACTTTCTCTCCAACTCATGGGGAAACGAAACATCTGCTGACTGACTCTGTCTCCTTTCCTGCTTTTATTTTAAGAGTCACAGGGATATTTTCTGTGACATTTCCTGACTGGCTGCTGAAGCCCAGCGGCTGGTCTTTTCCAGGCAAGTGTAGAAAGCCAGACCACATAACCTTTCATCCCAACAAAGTGCCGTTATAGGCCAGTTTTATTTGTACACAACAATGACTGCAGTTTAGACTGTTCAGCAACAGCTACGACCAAACAGCTGAACTGCAACTTTCTTAGTTTCGTCTTTCTCCCTGCCTCTAACCTTTTTGTTTTAATGCTTTCTTGATCAGCTTACTCTTTCCACTCTTACCACTCCTTGTTTCTCTGTCCTCTTGTCATCTTTCATTGCACCCCATTTTCTGTTTTCATCTATGTCATCATTTGTAAAAAAATAACTTGAATATTCTCCTCACGTCTCTCTATTTCTTTCTTCTTCATCACTTCATTTCTCTCGGTCACTTCCCCCACTCTTTGGATATCCTCACCATCCCGCTGCACCTCTGATATGAGCTCTGCTGGATGAAATAAATATGAGGCAGGAGAGGTATAAATATTTATAGCTGCTTCGGCTATATAATTCTGCACAGCGGTGTGTTGTTGCACCGCACGTGCGTGTGCATACGTAGATGTGAGGAATGTGTGCGCGTGTTACATATATTCAGACCCTTGGCCGATACAGGTGCCAAAGCTGCTGCAGAGATAAATAATTCACAGAAAGTGAAACCTTGAATTCGCATCATTTTGAAAAGATAATAGGAGTAACATGGCCGTGCACAGATACACAATATATGTGCCCTCCTACATAGAGGATTAAAGGCCTGCACATTTTTGACAAAGGTGGTTTGTCATAAACTAATCACGCATAAAAATGCATACATAAATATATATGAAATAAAATGCACACAGACCCTGCTGATAGATCCTGAAGTTGCAGCAGGATATACATGTACTTAAGTCTGTGTGACTAATTTAAGTCTCCACTTGCAAATGTTTGCTCATGTTAAGCATCTTCAGTCTCTCACATCAATCCCACACAATCCAAACAGATATTGCCAGGCTCACTAGCTAACTTACACACAGACAGGGTAGCATCAATAAGTAATAGGAGAGATACAAGGGCCCCCCAGTTGACCCAGGCCTTTAATATTTTACTGTAGGGTCTCCAAAACAGTACCAACCAGCATACAGCCACAGCTCAGCCGTAAAATCTGGCCTTCACTGGACTTGACGTCAAGCGCCACCCCCTTAGGTCCAATTTAATAACAGCCTCTGAGAGCCTGTCTATGCAGTCAACTTAAATAGCTCTTTATAGAACTTAAAAACAAACTATTAATGTAAGAATAAAGGCTATTCTGAAGGGTTCGACCCAACTTTAAATCTTTGCGAAAATATGCAAGGAAAACACTTTTCTCTGAATACGATATCTGCACCCATCTCAATTGTAGTTTGTTTTTGGTTGCGGATAATTTTCTCTACTTAACTTTCCTCTGCAGACAGTGCACCCTCTACATTGTTGCTGATAGCCATTGATCAGCCATCAACAGTTGAACCAAGACTATACAATCTCTGCACGGAAAAAGCCGTTGCAATGAAGGATTTCAAATCACACACATGCATCGATATGTGTTGTTTTTACCCTTCACAGAAAGACAGAAAATATGTATCCAACCTCAGGCCCTTGAAGTGCAGATTTTGAGGAAGGCTGAAGACTAAAACGTTGACCAGATCATAAACTGAAATGCACATGGAGCCAGAGTGTGCACAGATTCTTGAAGGTTTTTTTTTTTTCTTTTTATGTTTATTGTTTGCTGTTATCACCAAGAGCAACTGTCTCCACATGAAATATTAAAAGCAGAAATGATATTGCCAGGATACTTCAATGAGACGTGGTCAATGTTTCTGCTTCAGGCACATTTTTGCAGCTTTGCGAGCATCTTTATGACCTGTATTACCAACGGTCTGGATGACATCACCCGCTGACAAGGAAAACAGATAACAATCACATATAAAAGACCAGATTTGTCGTGCAGCTTTATCAGTCATCAAGTAGGACATGTACTTGTGTGGTTTCATTTTATAATGCATTTGTGTCTTCATTGATGTCTTGTTTTATTTTAGGTGTACATTATGGTCAAACATTTCCATTCTGGTCCTGTCTTTTTAAATGACATTGTTCTAGAAGTCTTGTGGTTTGTTCAGATGCAATTTTGCAACCTACGTTGTGTTGCCATGTTCACTTCCGAGTAAAGAGGCAGTCTTTCCCAACCAGCTATAATTGTTCAGTCTTACTGTAATGTCATAAACTTGAACATATTATTCATATGTCAGACATTTCAACTACATTTTACAAATCATTCATGGTGGTCATCATTTTCACAAGAACAGATCCAATGAAAGCTTTCACCAGCCAATCATCCTGACACGGGACCCTTCACACTCATTTCAGCTCCTCCCATTATTTTACTTCATACAACCTCTTTAATCTGCCCCAGTTAAGAAAAAAAAAGTACAAACAAGAAGCAGGGAAACTATCTGCTCTTCAGGGTTTTTGTTACTATTGTTCTTATGATATATACGTAGGATATATACAAAAATGCTATTGTCATCCCATTGACGGACCATCACACTTCTCTGATAACAGGTGAACGTTAATGACGGTGTTTACTGCATCATGTCCACCAACAAAGTTCCAAAACGCCACCACAAGCATGTATGCGAGTTTTCTATGGCTTAGATCTAAATATTATGATGACAACGTTGGGTTTATGAAGGCTATAGTAGAAATAAACTGAGATGACTTTAAGACCAGTTTTATTTTTCATGATCATCTGCCTAACGTGTTTTGATGGTAAGAACAGACCAAACTAGCTGCCCGCTGTCTCCCAGCAGGGAACCTTGTCATCAGTCTGTAAATCCAGAGTACAATAAATTGAAGTTAATTAGAAGGTTACAAAGATTACAGTCAGCTGAGCTTGCATTATTAGTGCCAAAAATCCATCACTTCCCAAACGGAGTTTCACTCTAAAGCTCTAAACACAATTTTGATGATGTTCCTTTATGTCATTAAGGAATAATGCTTCCCTGCAGAGCATGCTGTGGCATCTGCAAACACATTTTTCAGACCTCAGCTTACCCCTGGCTGGTCAGGTGATAAAACACAGCCAATTAGGCTTTACACCTCACTCTGTGAAGCCCTTCACCAGCTGTGCGATTTGAGTCTGAATAACTTCCTCTGTAATGTCCCCTTAGGAACCTTCACCTGACAAACTGAGAGAAACTTCTGCAGAGGAAGTGTAGAAACATAGAAGCGGTTTTTCAGTAATTAACTTGAGAAAAACCATACAGTTAAAAAATGTCTTTGTGGAAGTATGTGAACACCAAATGTGGGAGCTGTGTTTTAACGGGTATTTAACAGTCTGATCTTCACAGCACACATTTGTAGAAGTGTAACATTTCAAAAACCATCTCTGAAGAGTTTGGACTTCATCCAGCGTGCTGCTTTTTTAAGTGATTGAAATGATATTGACTCACTTTCGTTAATGGAGTCAACTTCTGAGGCGAATTGCACAGGATTGCCCCCCTGAAGCTTAAAGGTTACCCTGCATGCTACAGATCTGCTTCATCCGTGCATTTCCATCTTAGAATATGTCATTGTAGATATTTTTTTTAATTCATTTAAATCCCGTGATGTTCAAAGCTCATATGTGATTATTGATTTTAAAATGATGTCATCAACAGATAACACTGAAGATGATTGGCCATCTTCCTGATGGTTTGATCAGGAAGTTTGATCTTAATATGATTTGAGTTGAAATGTTGTAAAATTTTCGGATAATATGTTGCCAACAGTGATGCAAAGAAAAAAATGTTGTATCTTTGGCTTAAGTTTTTACTCTTCATTTGTTTCAGTGTTGTTGTAGGAAAGCATGCTTGCATAGTTCTGCTCGTGCCCCACAGTGTATTTTTGAAGGCTCAGAAACACTGCATGGTTTTGGGCTGATCAACGTGCTGAAAGAATCAAGAAGATGTCTTTGGTCAAAATCGGCTGTCCTGTCACCTACAATATGAGCGGTTTGACGAGGGCCATCACACTGGTCTTACAACCCGAATTAAATGTCTAATGGTGCCACAAGTCCTACAACTCCATCAACTTTCTAGCCAATTAAAATGCAGCTTGAAATGACGCATCGATTATAGCAACTTCGCGCCATTCCAAAGAAAAATAGCAATCCAAAGTTGACCTCTAAGACAGAAGTGCTGTTGTTTACTTTCAGCGCATATGTGCTGCTTGTATGCAATTCTATATCCGCCTGCACCTCCACATCAGTAGTAGCCTACAATTCAAGAGGGGTCGTTATCGTACAGTCTATGTAAATCATTCTGAACATCGTATCCAAGACTGAGCAAATGCAAATCGTACAGAGTGCGATGTTATAATCTTATCTTAATCTTGTATGCCGTACCGTACCGTACCGTCTTCTTCCGCTTATCCGAGGTCGGGTCGCGGGGGCATCAGCCGGAGTAAGGAAGCCCAGACCCCCCTCTCCCCGGCCACTTCCTCCAGCTCCTCTGGAGGGATCCCGAGGCGTTCCCAGGCCAGCCGAGAGACATAGTCCCTCCAGCGTGTCCTGGGTCTTCCCCGGGGTCTCCTCCCAGTGGGCCGTGCCCGGAACACCTCACCAGGGAGGCGCCCAGGAGGCATCCTAACCAGATGCCCGAGCCACCTCATCTGGCTCCTCTCGATGCGGAGGAGCAGCGGTTCTACTCTGAGCCCCTCCCGGATGACCGAGCTTCTCACCCTATCTCTAAGGGAGAGCCCGGCCACCCTGCGAAGGAAGCTCATTTCAGCCGCTTGTTTCCGCGATCTTGTATCTTGTATGCGCATTATTTATATTTTTCTTAGGAAATATAAGGCTATACATGAAGCGCCATACGATTCAACAATACATCTTTTTATGGAGATTCAGTGCAACATTTGTTCATTTCTTCAATTTTTAGTCATAAAAGATCATTACATCTTTCACTGTACAGCTTTGTATCCGCATAATCTTGGGTGTGACTTCAGGAAATGTGAATGTAGATTTTATGATAGGACCTTCTGAACAGTAGGCTCGGACCGGTGTGGAAAAGCTTCAACAGCGAGGACAATCGCTGCAGTTCTCTCATAACAGTCGCCTTTCATCCAAGACAGCCCAAAATTGTGTGACGCTACAAAGCATAGATACATGGGCTGGGTTGAGCCGCACTTGGAGTTTAGAGGACCGACCCGCATAAACAAATTCTGATTGCATGAAGAAAAAATTGTTTTGTAGGAAAATATACTGCTTGCATTGGTGAAGTGCCAAGTATGCCTTCTCTTTCAAAACTTTTATTTACTGCTAATCGCTTGTGTACGTCGAAAAATAGCAACTAGACTGCCTGAAAACTGGGTATAGTACAGTTTAAGGGAATTTTGCAAGTCAGGGGAAGCATAATATGGGACTTTTAATGAAGAGCAGGGAAGTGGTGTGCTGTCGTAAAATGTTGCCTGATGGTAAAATAGCAGTCTGATGCATTTAACATCAAGGTATTGATTGTTGCTGTCACTTGCTCTGCATACTAAATCACAGAAGGCTTTGTCCTTTACGCTGACAAACAACTTTGGTACAGATTTGCCAATGATATCGGTTTATCTTAGACTCTATTAAGAAGAAATGGGTGATCTCAAAACTGTGAACACACAAACATGTGCTATAAAGAATTTCATGATCTATATAAAATGGTCTGATGAGTTTAGTTGAGCATAATTTACCCTGATGCATGTTAATTGAAAGAGCTTCTGAAGACAAGTAGAAGCTATATTTAAATAGTGCACAATAAAAGATTGTCAAAGGAACTGTATCTAGAAATTTCCCAAAGCCCAAGCCAGTCTCCTTTTTTAATCCTCTCAGGGCTTATGCATGCTGCATGCAAGACAGCCAATCCATGGTGTCTGGATACATTGTCAAGTGAGATTTTGGAGACAATTTAATCCCTCCACAAATCCTGTTTTGTTTGTTGACATGAAACAATTTGTCCAATAAAACTTCAATCCAATGGAGATGAAGGCTTTGGAGTAACAAGGTTTTCATCACCAGGATTTGATCTTTAAATATTTGCTATTAAACATCGTGTGGTATGTACACTCTTTCCTCTCATCCTAATTAAACTGTATGCGTGAATCCCTGTTTTTATTTCATACTCTCAATTTTATTCCCTCAATTTCTTTTTATCTCCACTGAGACAGTGCAAGAGCTTTAGGAGAGGACTGAAAAGGAGATGGATGTGGAAAGGGTATAGGCAGCTGGAATGAATATTATAAGGAAGGTGGGAGAAGGAGGAGACATAAGAAAAATTGATTTAGAATTGAGAAAGAAGCAAGAGGATTAGTTCACATAGAAAAATAAAATGGAATAAAGGCGAACGTGATTGTGAAGGAATGAAAGGGGAGAAAAGAACAGTGTGTGTCGAAAGGTTTATATGGAGGTTATTGTTTTGGCAGGGCTCCAGACTCTCCATATTCCTCCAGCAGGTACATGTGTGTGCACTTCTTGATAAAGACCTGAAAGCGTGTATGATTATGAGTCCGGGCATAAAAAGAAAAGCGTATTGCATTGTGAAAGTTTTTACACCTGAGAAAATCAAATAGTTTAAGACTCAGGAATTTGTGCAGATTGATGTAAGGAAAAAAACATACACACACACACGGAGGCCAAAGCTGAACATCTGTACTGCGATTGGTGAATTATGTTGCCATGGATCCCCAGGTAGGCGTGGCTACAGTGCCGGTGACAGACTAGCAGGAGCTAATAAATCATGTAGTTTGTGTGTGCACGCAAGTGATTCAGTGTTTCTATGCGTCTGGCGGCTCTGTGCACTGCACATCAGGGAGGATTTCACACAGCTTCAGTCTGCCGAATCCAGCAGCAGCCTCCACTGTCTGCTCATCTGACCCACTTTCTCTTCTTTTGTTATCCTTTCCACTTTCTTGCAGTCAAACTGCCCTCTTCTCTTTGCCCTCCACCCTCCTCCCCTTCTTTCAGTCCCGGCTGCCCTCCTCCTGTAATTTCTTTTTTCTTATGCCCACACTATTTTCTTCCTTCATCTTGTAGATACCTTGTAATAACTTGCATTTGAACAAGTGAACAGGTCACAGCTTGTCATTTAATTTTCCTTCATATAATTTGATTTTTAAATCTGTAATCTGTACCTTGTCTGTTCTTAGTTTATTCTCATTTGGTTGCTCGTGTCTCTGTCCAAATGTTTACCAGCCTTCCAGCTTATCTGTATTTTCCTGCTGCGCGTAAACGTTCTGATACGCTTTTAAACTCTCATGTTTTGAAAGTTTTATCTACCACAGATCCACATTCACTGTCACTTTTAGCTTCTGGTCAAATAAAAGTTAGAGCTGCTGATTCTGGAAAGAGAAAAGTATGAGCCATTTGGAGCCATTTGGCTCCAGGCTCAGTTGAATACCACACCACTGTTATTTACCTCTTAAAAGTGCAGTTGTTAGTTCAAAATCTTGTTAAAAAATGAATGGCTAAAAAATATGGATGCCACAGAAACTGCAACATGACAGTAAACACCCACAAAGAAAACTATTCACCTGTAACTGGAAGGTTTTTCCGAAGCCCTTCCAAAAATAAATTCACCTTTATTTATTTCAATTACCTTCTCATAATGAAATGCATTTGTTACTTTTTTTTGGCCCAAATTTTGGTTTTACTGAAGGCTGAATAAAATTGATATCTGTAAAATAATTATATATCAGTCTAGAGAGTTTGTAGGGAAAGCACAAGATTTTGGTAGTAGGAGTTTGTAATTTCTATAGTCAGTAACAGCTCATGAAATTAAAAAAAATGTTATTGGGGACAGCCTTTTACAGTCAGAGTAGTATTGATCGGTCACATTGGAACAGGGTAATGTTGTCCGCAGGTAAACTGTCCTGGTCACAATCAAAAAGGTGGACCACAATGGCCAAGGCTATTCTCTCTCAATAAACAAACTCTTTATTTATTTATTTATTTTTGCCTGATTATATTTTATCCAAGTATCAGTAGGTCTGTTCCAAAAGCCCTGAAACTAACTACAGGTGGCCATGGAGAATGAAAGGTCCAAATCACTGGATGAGATAGTAATATGATCATGAAATCATGTGATTCTTTGGTCCTGTTTTGATTCCACTAAGCTTTCTCACCAGGAGGACCGTACCAGAGTCACCCAGATGTGCCAGACCACCTCTTTTCCAGGGTCTTGGTCTTGTTGTTTTATTCTACACCCAAGTCTTTTCCCAGGGATTAACCCTAACCCGCACCGATGTAGGGCTGCACCTAAGAACTATTCTGGTAGTCAGCTAATCTGGCGATTATGACTAATCGACTAGTTAAGGATAATTTCTGTCATGGCGTCCCCGTGCCTCGCCATAACGCTGCGGTGAAATAACAGCTGTTTATCACAGCTCATGCAATTCACCATTAGCTCACAGATTGTGGAGGATATAGGCGAAAATACAAAAGCTATAAACATTCAGCAATAAAAATTAAGAAAAATTGCCCAAGAATTCAAAATAAAAATCTATGACTGTCACACTTATCTCAGTATGTTTATATGCAGGTTTTATTGCTTGCCCTGCGAAGGCCCTCTTGCCCTACATGTTAATGATGCAACCAATAGTTCGAGCATAATTTAATACCATTTATTATTCATAAACTCAACGCTCTTAACAGTAAGACATGAAATATTGAAATTTGAGCTTCAGAATGAGAAACGAGAAACAGACTTCTTGTATTGAGAGGCAGTGAAGTGACTGAAGTATGGGAGTAATATGTCCAAATGTCTGTGTGCGCGCAGAAACTCTGGCTGATACATTTTTAATGAGCTGGAGACATCCAACTGATTATTTTGATAATCCTGCAAAAAGCACATTCCCACAGTCAAACCTGCAGAGGTGAATGAATGGACTGATTTCTGAGTCAGTTTATGATACGGATGCTCTGAGATAATGTACACTGGCCGGCCTGTCCCACCATGAAAACTGTAATTGCTTTGTGCTCTGACAGTTTCAGGTGGTGATATAGAGTCACCAAGTGTTTTAATATCCTCTGAAGGGCATTACTGAGGAGAAGTAATATTAAAACTACTTTATCCTCCAGGTAGCTGTTATTATCTGAAGATCTTTTACAGTTCACAATATAGTGCAGGTCTTTGTGTTCCTGCTGCCAAGATCTGCATTCATGGCAGCTATTATTTCTGTTTACGATGTTTTATTCAGTTTGCTCATGTTGCAAAGACATTTGGAGACAATGGCAAGATCAAGCAAGTCGTGGCAGGTTTATGCTATTTTAGAGAAAGAGGTGTCTTTGCACACAACACAAAAAACGGGGAAGGAGGAAGAACTGATCACAGCCTCAACTTTGACATGAAACTGCAACTGACTGCATATGATTATAGATTTAAAAGTTGAAGCTCATTTTAGTTTGATCTAGTTTGTAACACTGAAAGCTGCTTAATTGGACTTTAACCTCCAGAGCAGCAACCATCCCATCTGTCTGGAGGTTTATATCGCAAACACACTGGAGATGCATTAGGTCCACATTTTTTTTTTTCGGGGGGGGGCCTCATCTTGGGGGTCTGGTGGTGATGTCATTACAAGGGGGGTTTTCTAAGGTGGGGGCATCACCCCGGGCAAACCCAAGTCAGTGTGATGCAGCTCCTCCCTGTTGGTTTGGTGTGTCCTTTCTGCTCTGTGTCCTTTGGTGCTGGGGGACGCACACCTTGCCTTCTGTAGGGTGGCAATGTGGGTGTGTGGACTTGGGGGTCACCTTTCTACCACCCCCGTGCCGTACCTGCTGTGCCGCTGGTGTGCTCTGAGGGCGCTGGCTGGTGCCTTCCTAGTTTCTGGGCCGCTCCTCTTTTCTGTTGCCTCTGAGGTGCAGGGGGGCTCATTCACTGGGCCACACTTGTTGCTCGTGGAGGGGCTGGCCAGGCTGAACAGTTCCCGTTGGGCCTTGAGGGAAACCCAGTGCACTGATGGAGGTCTGGTCCATGACACTGGCCCAACACACCAGCACCAACTGTGATCCAGCCTGTAGTTCTGGTTGTGGCGTCTGGTTGATGTTGAGGAAGCGTTGGAGGTCAACATCACTGCTTTATGTCTGGCTGCTGGACTGTTTTAGCCCTGGTGTGGATACAAGGGTTACATACAACATCACAACTCAAACCTCCACACATTCATCTAGATGCACCACACAGAGACACATACTACATTACACATACTACACATACTACATCATTGCTATTTGTCTTATATCTTTTATTTAGTGTCTATCTGTCCTGTACTTTTGTGCTTCATTATCAGTAATTTTAGTCCTCTCTGACACATCAGGGTTTTGGGAATTGATAAAGCATGTTAGATTGGACTCTCAAAAAGGATAATAGACACATAACCATGGGAGCTGGATAAACTGGGGGTCAAACCACAGATTATCCAGTTGTTGAACTACCATTGTTATTCCTCAGCGATACACCAGGGCTGCATGTTGATGAGCATCTATTGACACTGGCGTCATGTACTTAGTTGTCAAACATCATCGTGGCTTTAGATTTATATTTTGCCTTTGTGCAACATGAAAATGGACAGCCTATTCATCTGAAAGGGTTTTAGCTACCTTGAAGGTGAAAAAAAAATAAATAAAATTTCAAGTCCTTGACACTAAAGTCATGTGTTAGAAATGAACATCGTGTTGAGTTGCACTTCACTAAATGATTTGCGCAAACAAAAAAAAACATATTTTGGTGCAGCAACATCACATTAATATAAACATCAGGGGCTTGAAAATGTCCTGAGAAACTGCATTTGTTCAGGAGCATTTTGTTGAACAATATTTACTTTCTTGTGATGCCTTTAAAACTTTTTTCTCCTCATGGCGAGGCCATCATACGATCCCTTAGAGGAAATGATGTTGGATTTGAAGCACAAAGATGTGTCATACAGCTCCAAATAAAAATAACTGGGGCATAAAATGAAGTTAATTACAATTATTTGTACAACTTAAAGCCTTCAACAAAGCTGTCGGTAAATCACTGTTGTGTGTGATTTTCATCATTCTGGCATCAAGAAGTGCAAGTTAGCTTTAGTTAAATAACTGTCTTTATAAGTATTGATGTAAGCAAACACAAACATAGTAATCCCAGCAGTATAACTAATACACACTTGAACAGCATTTTACAGATTGATTAACCATTCGCACTTGTGATCACAGCTAAGCTCTACCTATATCCACATTTTGAATGCGTGCTCCAGGGTAATTATTCCAGTCGGGATTGTCTTGTTAGTAATTAACTGAGGCTCTCCATATAGGTTTTAGGAGAATATTGGACCAATTAAAGATCGTTAATCCTGATCTTTAGCTGGCTGCTTCCTCGCAGATGTGTCCTGTGTATTTCACATTGAGTGAACAGTCAATGATGCTCATTAGAAAGCAGTGCAGGTTTTTAGTCAATATGGTGAGAGCTCAGAGGGGCAGATCAATATGTATCCTCGCAAAAGTTAGCTGAAAATAAAAGAAAGAAAAGTTATCTTTTTCTTTGTTTCTTGGCTTACTTATAGACTCTTTTTTTTCTTTTTTAACTGTTGACACCATCAACCCAGTTGGTAGAACTCAGATAAAAAAAATAAATAAATAAATTGTGTCCATGTAGAAGAGGATTTTTCTCTCATATTTGTCTTGTTTAACTGTATTTTGCCATTAATTCAGTATTTATTACTTCCACATATCACTTGAGTAATTACATTAAGACGCATATAAGTCAGTTAAGCAAAAAGTGTTCCTTAACTTGTGTGACACACAAACATCCCTTCTTTATTGCACACTTATACCTGCAATACTTTTTTGTGGTCCTGCTGTTTTGTTTTGTTTTTCTCAGGGATCAGATGAAAAATTAGTTCAAACTTTAAGTTCCTGTCTTTCTGTTCAGGGTAGCATGTGCATTAATATGCACCATCTCATATGCAAATGAAAAGAAAAAAAGCAAATTGCCCAAATGCCACCTACAATGGAGAGAAGTGGAGACCTCCGTTAATTTCGGTTTCATGCACCTGAAACCTGAAGAGAGGTATACAGTATCCCCTTATTATTTGTTTCTTCCTCCCCTGCGAATCCCAAAAATCTGCAAATTATTGATGCAGTTTTAAAAGGCCTATGCGGTGTCAGCGTGGACCAGTTCTACAGAGTGTGGCAACTTTTTCTGGACTATATCGGACCGGACCTTTGCTCCACTCTACTAAAGGGACTATTATACACTTGAATGACATTTGGGTACCATAAGGCTGACCCACCACTTCTTGTATCATGCACTGTCCAGTTTTCATGTAAGAGTTGTTGTGTGTGTGTGTTTTATTGTGTGTCTAGTTTTGTAGACGCTGTTTATTGAATGTAAACTAAACAAAAATCCAATAAAAAAAACAATGAAGGAAGAAAAAGGCCTATGCATTACATATACGGTAAAATATTCTTCCCAAACATGTTCTAAAGACATTCTTACTCATTAATACAGTAATAATGTAGTAATGATAAATTAAAAACATTTTAATTTTGCAGTGTGATAGTATTTATAATTTATTTTATATATATATGTATATACACAATAATACTAGTTAGGGAGAATGTAACCGTTTTTCTGCTAAAAAAAAATGGCTTAAGAAATCCACAAAATAACGTGTTTACAGCTCTACCTTATCACAACCCTTATATTTCTGTTTTTCTTGTGGTCAAAGAATGAATTCCTGTCAGTAAATAACTTCAGCTGCTTGGCTAATCTTAAATAAGCTTGAAATGTTTGCATTATATGGTTGGAACAGTCCCCCTTTTTTCCCTCTCTAGATCATGGAGTATGGTGCTCTCCTGCCAGATACTGGTTAATCTAGAAAGGGCTTGTTAACGACACAATTCTCTGTTTGAAAGAGAAATATCGTGATCGTTCGAGCTGGCGTGTTTAGTCAGGACAGGACAGACGTGGATACTGCAGAGAAAATTGGTAATATACTCCACACTTACAGAGAGGATAAAAGAGCCTTCCAGGGTGAATGATGGACTAGTAAATATGGATTGGATGGTAGGAGAGGCGTTGACTTTCCTCAGCGCAGCTAATGCACTTGTAATGCTGATTCTCTGCACCCTGATGAGAGAGAAAGGAGGTGGATTTAGTTGTGGAAGGATTAAGCAAAGAAGGATGGATAAACCAGTACAAAAAGGAGTGGAAGAATGGTTAGAGTAAAAAAAAAAAAAAGAAATAATGATGATTAATAGTAGGTTCTGCTGTTTAGTGGTTTCTTCATTTTTCAAAAAAAAAATCACATTTTGTCAGAATTGATTATGTAATGTTGCACCCTGCACTAATTGATGGATGCTGTTTTTATCTTATCATTTCTGTCCCTGTTAATGTTTTAAATCACCTCTCTTGTACAGTTGTCAAAAAGTAAATTATCTGTCCCGTTTAATTTTCCTGGCTAAACTATTGAAAATATCCGCGGTCAACATGATTGCATTTCAGCGGCTGAACCACCGCGGCCATCACGCCCTTTTCCCAAGTGAGTGTGTTGTCCAAGTATTTGGGTTGAGCCTTATTATTTCCTGTCCTGGAAAAGAAAGAAATTGAGAACTATGCACATTAATACAGATTCATTAATTTCCCATAATCACTGATAATTGTGTGAAACTTTTTCTTTTTTTTTTTTTTTTTTTTTATAAACTCTTTGCCAGTTGCCTTGACTACACACGCTGCAAGGAAACAAAGTAGTGAACTGGTTAATCTACTAGTTTAACCAGTTTAAACTGATCACATTCAAGTGAAACACTTCCTGTCCTGGAGTGAATTGAAATCCTTTCTGAATTAAATAAGATAGAAACTCTATACTGGTAGAAAGTGGTTCCGAATGAATGAATCAACCAGGATAACATGGTCAACAAGGATAATATGTTTCACTGTCACAAATGCTTAATCCGGTGTGACCAAACGTTTTCTTTTTTAAATGTGGTAAAAATTGAATGACAACATGCAATAAGCCTAACCCCCCCAAATCCAGAAGAACAAGCAGTGGTGGACTTCAGAAAGTTAATGTCAAGCTGTGGGTAAGGATAAAGATGGGGAAGGCTGATCATTCTAATATGAACTCCAGCCGTGACGTCTCAGCTGGAGGAAAATCTGAACCACAAACTTGGATGCCTTATTTTTTGACCAGAGCGGTCCCAAACAAAGAGGTGTGGTTGTGTTATTTTGGAACTTCTTGTTCACTTTAGATATCTAAATGTGTGCTTGAGCATAAAGAAAGTTAGTTTTTAAAGCAGTCTTCTTTGATATTGATTGCCACATTACAGTATGTTGTCACTTTTTTTTTTTTCCTCCCTCAACAATTTCAGGAATTTAAATGTCATGTTGTCAGGGCTAGAACTTTTATCATTTGGAATCTGGTGATTTGTTTAATTTTTTTTTCTTTTATGTAAATCAGTTAGTATTACTTTATGATTTTTTTTTTTTTAAAGGGCTTCACTTCCTTCATCAATGTTGATCGACACTTTAACGCTTTGTGTCCAGCTGACATTGAAAAGTTTGGAGGAGAGTGAGAAAACAAATTTGTGGCATGTGGAGGTAAAGAAAGGACAGAAAGTCAAACCAATGTCTGTTCAGTTTCTCTCAGTCTGTCTACTCCAAATTCCTCTCCTCCTCCTTCACTTTCTTTACCCCCCATCCTTCTCTCCACTCCCATGTCATGTCTGCAAGCAGAGGTAGTCTCTTTTTTTTTTAATGAAAAGGTACACGCATACAGACGAGCGTGCACACGGTGTCCTAATCAAAACCAGGCTCTGCACATTGTGTCCCAGTTGAACAGCTATTTTTATCTGCAGCACTCTAACACAGGGATGGAATGGATCAGATAGGCCAGGCTGACGAATCCATCAAGACCAGATAAACAGCCTGCTGGCCTGCCAGCACACGAACGCTCTGCTAGACACACCTACACTCTTTAAGTCAACAAATAAGCCAGTAATCGCGATCAAAGATGGCTCTTAATCATAAAGGCAAACTCTCACAGGCCAGCCCTTGTTCTTTTTCTGTCTCTTTGTCTCTCGCTGGCTGACACACACAGTATAAACATGACATGAGGTACTGGTCTCCTGCCAGTGCATTATTTTAGTGGTTATAGCCGCATTTGTTCCGCCTTTATAATGACTGAATACATCACTGTCTACATTTTCCCCGCTAGAACCACTGCTGTCTTCAGCCGGCGACATTCATGACACAGACATGCCAAGCCAGAGTATATTAACAACTTTTATCTAGAGTGATTTTTAAGATTTGGGAGTAAGCTTCCTTGTTCTAAAGTTAAGATGATGTGCTGCTCTGCTTCGACATTCAAATGGTCTATACTTGTGTTATTGTGTGAGGAAAGTTTTAAGAGAGAGCTGAGCATGAAGACAAAGAGTCCCACTTTCCAACTGAAAAAGTATGCTCTTGATAAAGACAGTAATATAGCCCCACACACGTGACTGCTACTTGATCATTGTGAGAGAAATCCAGCTGGCAGTGTTCCAGTTTCTGGCTTGTTAGTTTGGGATTCAAGTGTTCTGCCTTGGACCCAATTAGTCTCCCCCCCTCGTCCTCCCTCTCTGTCCAGTTACCTTGCTGTAATGATGGAGTGTTT